>OX465281.1:45875530-47168159 GCA_949987705.1 Thereva unica | reverse complement strand
ATGATGCAGAAATTCCAAGTATAGTATTTAAACCGAGGTTATCCCCGGTAATTGTAGCTAAAACTAAGTGAATTTTTGTTAATTTGTTTTGTATCACTAAATCTACTCCACTTTGCTCTAAGTCTATCAGTTCGGAACACAATTCTTTAAAATTGCAATCTAATCCATGTTTAATGTAACTGCTTTTAATTAGACAACATACTAAAATATTATCTAATTTAGAGGCGTCACAAGCATCAAGTAAAGGAAATGATAAGTAAAATGAAGAAATTTTTTGTAGTCCCCTCTTTGAACCTAAAGGGTTATTGATTTCAAAATCGTCTTGATATAACACGTAAGGAATAACAAGTTTACTTTGAAAATTGGAAATCTTTTTTTTCCATATACTACCTTGGATAATGTTCTCTACTTTTTTGCTTTCTGAATACTTATTTATATTATCCAGCATAGATTTTACAATACCAGGTGATTCCAAGAAGCGTTTTAAATTCTCTTTTAGAGGCATTATCACACATTTGGAAATATCTGAGTTAAAATTGTTTATATCAAGATGATTATCAATAATGAATTCTCTAGGATCTGAATAAATATTTTTCTCTCTGAGACACTTCCTTACACTGTATTCTGAGTTATAATTTTCAAAGCATTTTTGTAAGTTAAAGAGAATATCACGAATTTTTATGATGGCCTCACTGCTCTCAGAATTAGATATTTTTTCTACTTCACATATCAAGGGATTAAAAAATGAATGAAGCATTTTGGATATTATTTCAGAAGCTAGTCTTCTGCTTAAAGACAAATGACCATATAAATACAAAACAAATTCAAGTACTTGATTATCTAGGCAAAGCATCATCTTTTGTTGCTCTGCGTTATCTCTGTCTTCAACTACTTCTGTTGAAAGTTTCATTTCAATTTTATTTCCCAAACTTGGCATAGCAGAAAGAATGCTTTCATTATCAATTATAGCCACACTTGGAATAGGGATTAAATTTATTCCAGTAATATTGTCATGAAAATTTTGGTCAGAAAATGATTTTTCAACATGCTGTTTTGTGATATGCTTTTTAAATGAATATTGAGATCTAAAACTTTGAGAACAAAATGTACATATAAATTGTGATGTACTCGAAAGTTTGTGGATAAATCTAAGGTGTTTCATGTAATTATTAATTTCGAATAAGTCTCGGCAAAGAAAACAGGGTATCTCTCTCATTTTTAATTCTTTATATTACCAATTAATGCACATAAATCAACGCTTTTTTCACCCGATGCTGACATTCCATAAATAGCTTCTTCAAGTAAGTACCATATTTGACTACATTCTTTTGGATACTCTAATTGCAAAACTTGATAGAGTTGGAATGTTATTGAAATAGATTTAATCATACTTTCTACTTCATACGTTATGTCGTTGTAAAACACGAAAAAATGAGTGAAATTAATGTCATCAGGACTAACTGCAATAATAAGAGGTTGTAGTGTGCATTTGTGCGTGATACAATTAGTTTTTTTCTGATTTATGGAAGAAAGAATATAATTTTTATCCTAAAAGTTAAATCAAACATTTTCTTAACGTACTATTAACTGAAAGCGAAAAATCACTTATAGGAACTATCATTAAGAAAGATGTTTGGCTATCGGAGATTGATGGCTTCCACTGCTTTGTTTTCTTTCCCTTGATAGTTTGCGGAACCAAGTACGAAATTAATACGTAGCACAAGGCGACATTTCGGGTATCTGAAATATTGCGATAACATATTATAATCCCTCACATTGTTTTATAAGCAAGCCATTTTACCTTCATTTTCATGTTTTAAAAGAGATACATAGTTCTTTACTGGCAGTATCCTTTAATTGTATTGGGACTTTTGCAGAACATTTTTCAAAAAGTGATGGCCATTGCATAAAAAGTAATACACTCTTCCGTGGATATAATTGCTCAAAGTCTAGTTCAATCTTGAAAAGGTGTAAGTTTTGAATTCGAAGTACTTGAGTTAATATTTAAAAGGCTTACCAAAGAAGCTCCTATATTTTGTTTTAAGATCGGCCACTTTTCTATAATATTTACACTTTTATCCAGAATATTCCTCCTTCTAACAGCAAATGTTGCTTTCCATTTGGAGACGACAAGATCTTCAGGAGATTTATTGTGTAGTAGCCAGTTATAGTCTTCCTTTTGACCTTCCGTTACTGATGCACTACTGTAGTCTATAAAAAAATTAGTACATATCATTAAATTTTTGTTTAATACTTCTATTTTGTATCAAAATTTACCAGTATCGGAACAATTTTCATTTGCGTCACTTGTGTTTGGAGCCTTTCTTTTGAAACCTAGACTTTTCCTTATTGTGTAGTACCTTTCCCTTAAACTCCCTCGTTTCCTTCCACTTCCAATATAGGTTTCCTACGAAAAGTACTATTAGAGCTTCAAAGGAGCAACATTTGCTGTAGCTGGTTTTACTATTTCTTCTGTTGGGAAAATCTTTTTAATTTCGACTGCAGCTTGGATATAATCTTCCTTAGAAAGGTGTTTCCTCTCCAAATTTATCAAAAATTCACAAATAATGTTTGTTAACTTATGTCTAGCTGACTTCAGTAGCATTCCATGCTCTTTGTAACAATTCTGGATTGATTTGCCTTGAAGAGAACTCTCCAGTAGAGCTGGCAAATTCTGCCGGATAAATGGAATATTTATATTAAAGTTATAAGTAGAAAATACAGAAAACTCATAAATTGATTTTACCAATGGTGGATTATCAACCAATGAATTTTTTGAACTGCCTTCGGATTGAAGACTTGGTGAGGGTGCAAAATTGTTTGATTGGTTGGGAACCGGACTCGAAAGTAACCAGTTGTCGACAGGAAATGAAATTGTATCACCAATGCTAGAAATCCCCTAAGAAAAAAATATATTTATTTGTGTAACAATTTTAATTATTTCCACATCTTAATAAAACATAGCCAGAGCTAGCCGCGTCAATTAAATTCTATTACAAATAGTTTATTATTATTACTCACCTGTTGTGAACGCCACTCACATAACTTTGTTCGGAATTTTACGCGCAGTCCAAATTTTTCGTCTGGAATTAAAAGATACAGATCGTCACTCGTAAGGTTTTTTAATACGTCGTATTCCAGCACTCCTTTTTCTAAGTATTGATAAAGAAACTTTAATTTATAAGTCACTTGTACTTTATGAAATTTATTTTACCACGAAATGAATCAATTAATTCAGAAAATCCCCAGGATTTTATTAGTTCTTCGACGTAATTCTCTTGACTATCAATTGCAAACACTGTAACTTCACCGACCGGTGCACTCATTCTGGTCATTCTATTTCGCTTTGCAAACACAAGTGATCCAAGTCACAACTTACAAAAATTGAAATTGAAAAATTTTACCACTACACAGCAAAAGGAAAGAAAACATTAATGAAAGTCACACAGAGTACGAATTTTCACTACTACCTCTATAAAAGACAAGAAATCATCTCTGTTCTACGTCGCTTTGCCGACAAAACTGAATCACCAACAAGCAAGTGCAACAATCGAAAAAAAATTACCGCTAGCTCCTAACAACACAGTGAAATAAAAAGTGGCAAAGTCGTTATCACCCGTTCAATGTAGGAGTTTTTCCTAATAATTTTGAAACGATGGAGAAATTACCTACTTAATGGGGGGGGTTTTTCCTAAGAAGTTTATATTTTCTACAAAAATCGGAATATTGCCTAAAGTTCGTAGGTAACGAAAATATATAAATAATCTACTTTTTTGGGTGATACTTCTACAAAAAGGCGAAATATACTAAAAGTAGCAATATTAGCTAAACATATAGGAAAATAAACTAAACTGGTAGGTGATTATATTTATTATGAACTCACCTAATCAAAAATAGGTAAATCACCTAATTGCAAATGCAGAAAATTAGGCAATTTACCGAAACATATAGATTTTTTACCTAAATTTATTTCACCTAAACACATTTAAGTAAAATTCCTACATTAATTTTTTCAGTGTATAAAAAGTAACAGATTGACAGACAACGCACAACCTAAACCGCTGAAGCTAAAGCTAAATTTTGACAGTGTATCCCTATAATGACGTGGACATCGACTAAGAAGCCATTTTTCTAAATTCATCCCCTAAGGGGGTAAAATAGGGTTAACCCAAACCTCTGGAGCTACAGGGCTGAAATTTTGATGGTGCACCCTTATAATGACGTGGACATCCACTTAGAAGCGCTTTTTTTAAATTCTTCCCCTAAGGGGTTGAATTGGGTCAACCCAAACCAAGGGAGCTAAAGGGCTAAATTGTGACAGTGCATCCCTATGATGACGTGGACATCCACTAAGAAGCGGTTTTTTAAAATTCATCCCCTAAGGAGGTGAAACGGGGCTAACCTAAACCGCTAGAGCTAAAGGGCTGAAATTTTGAGGCTACATCCTATAATGACGTGGACATCCACTTTTTTGGAACTCATCATCAAATGGGGTTGAATAGGTTGTATCGAACTTTGTATAAATACTATGTACACCATAAATAATGAAACACGGCTTCATGGATTTTTCCGAATTCAACCCCTGGGGGAAGCAGGGTGGAAACAGTTGTATGAGAAGTTATTTTTTTGAGCAGAGGTGATATACGCGGCAATTTGTTTACCATGTTTATTAAAAAATGTACTATATTAAACCCTTTTTAGGGATAATATCAGCTGACTTTTTTGGGACCGCAGAGTGACCTACTGAGTAAGAGCTTGGAATTTTAATATTTAGTACTTAAGAAGTAAAAAAAATATGTTGGTCTGCCTGGTCAAATCCTGGTTGTTTTGGGACCGCAACTGACCTATCGAGTAAGAATTTCAACCTACAATCGAATTAAAGTTTGAACATTTTTATACTAGAAAACAAAGATCTGGCGGGTTTGTGCCGGAGCCAAGTGTCTGGCAGGCCAGTTTCTATTTTAGTGTTTAATTATTACTTAAACCTTAATTACTCCTCTGAAAAGAAATCAGTTGGACATTGAGTGGTTTGATAACTAAAAACTTAGATTCCTTGAACGACTGGATTAAGTCCTCTTTTGATAACTTTTTTTGCATTTTTGCCACGCCGAAATTTGCTTGGATGCGCACTATTAAATAACGCTACTACTAACGCACTAATTTATTAGGTTAGGTTAGGTTGAAATGGCTGCCCCCACCAGGGAGCCCACTTAGGCACGCCATTGGGCCCATTGTGATGCCATTCTGGTATTGGGACATAGTTCAGGCCATTTCAAGCCATTTCGAGCTTTTAATAAAGCGACAGAGTCTAGAGACACCAATATTTTGCAGCTCGCTCAATCCATCAAGGAAAGGTGAGCCAAGTAAGGTCCCTCTTTTCCTTGCTAGGGCGGGACATGTACAGAGAAGATGGGAGACAGTTTCTTCCTCTTCTTCATTACCACAACTTCTACATAAGTCGTTGCGGAGGAGTCCTAATCTTTCGGCGTGTGGGCCGAAGGGACAGTGACCAGTCAGCACCCTTACCACGTGGCTTATCTCCTTTTTGTTCAACTGAACCAGAGATTTTGAACGCTTTGCGTCCTAAGTTGGCCACATTGCATGAAGAGTGCGACAAACCGTTGCTGTGGTCCATCTCAGCCCGGCTCGAGCTAAGCTGATTTTTCTCACAGCTAGTTTATAGGTGGCTAAGGGCATTCCCATTCGGGTTAAGTGGGGTGTCCTTTCCACTTCGGTTCCCTGTCCAGCAAGCTCATCTGCCCTACAGTTTCCCCTAATCCCACTGTGTCCAGGAACCCAACACAGTGTTATATCAAACTGAGTGGTAGTCTCACACAGAGACCTGCGGCAGTTCAGAAGAGTCGTGGATGTTGTGACGACAGAATTAAGAGCCTTGAGGGCCGCCTGGCTATCCGATAGAATACATATATTCTTATGAGATATATTATTTATCTTCAACCATTCGAGAGCCTCCCAGATCTCAGTGACTTCCGCTTGGAAGACGCTGCAGTGGTCGGGTAGACGAAGAGAGGTATTTATATTTATTGCCTCGGAGAAGATACCAGAGCCTACATTATTCCCAATTTTTGAGCCATCTGTGAAGATACATAATGACCCAGTTGGGATAACACCATCTGTCCAGTCATCTCTGGCCGGAATGATGGTATTGAAACCTTTCTCCAAGGTCCACGTAGGTGTAGTATAATCTAGGTTGTTCGCAGTGGTGGCGAATTTCCTAAGGATGGATTAAGGGCCATATGAGTATGGAGTCCATCCAAGAGAAGCCTTTGTCCTGGCAGCCGTCCAGGCTGCCATTTGCTCGGCGTGTATATCCAAAGGGGTAAGATGCAATAAGACATCCAGCGCAGCTGTAGGGGTGCTTCTCATTGCACCACTGATACACAGCTCAGCTGTTCTTTGGACCCTTTCCAGTATCTTACGATACGTAATCTTCTGTAATGCAGTCCACCATACCGATATGCCATGCATAAGTATAGGTCTGATTACGGCTGTATAGAGCCAGTGGACGATGCGGGGTTTAAGGCCCCAGTTGACTCCGATCGTTCTCTGGCATAGGAAGAGAGCTGTTTTGGCCTTATTTGCTCTTTCTATAAGATTCGGCCTCCACGTTAGTTTCCTATCGAGTATTAGACCTAGAAATTTCGCATCCTCCTTTATATGCAGTGTTTCATTACAAAGTCTTAAAGAAGGAAAATTGGGAAGTCTATGCTTCTTTGTAAAGAGCACTACTTCAGTCTTGGCTGGGTTGACGCCTAGGCCCTTTGTAGTGGCCCAATGAGAAAGAGTGTTCAATGCTTGTTGCATTATATCTCTTATTGTTGAGATGTACTTGCCGGTGCACTTGTGGTGCACCCAGACTCCTTTAGAGTTATCAGTACTTCATTGACTGTCATATTCCAAAGGAGCGGCGATAAGACCCCACCTTGTGGTGTGCCTCTTTTGACCCGTCTGACTTCTTCCGAAAGCCCCAGGCTAGACTTTATGACCCTGCACCTTAGCAGCTGATCAATAAAGGACCTGGAGCACCCATCAACATTCAGACGCTGGAGTGCCCTCGTGACCGCAGAAGGTTCAACATTGTTGAACGCACCTTCAATATCAAAGAAAGCAGCCAATGTGAATTCCTTGAATTCCTCGTTCGATGACCGCTACCAAATAGTGGAGAGCAGTGTCTACTGATTTACCTTTCGTGTAGGCATGCTGCGAGGGAGAAAGCAGTTTTTTATCAATGCTTTGCTTAACATGGATCTCCACAAGTCTTTCTAGTATCTTGAGGAGAAAGGATGTGAGACATATAGGTCTCAAGTCTTTTGGATTGTGGTAGGATATTTTACTCGCTTTCGGAATGAAAGCTACCTTCGCTACTCTCCAGGATGTTGGAATGTAGCTTAGGCTAAGGGAGCTCCTATAGATGGCTGCGAGCCAATTCAGAATTAGGTCACTGACTTTCTGAATTTCAATGGGATAAATTCCATCTGGTCCCGGTGTTTTATAAGCCATGGAACCTTCTATGGACCACAGGAGTAAATCCCGGACATTCCTGTAACCAGGGGCCTTCTTCACAGTTGAGCACATATTTATATTAAAAAGGATAACTCTGTGGTCAGAAAAGGAGTGTTCACTGGATACTCTCCAGTTTTCCACACGGTTGAGCATATCTGGGGAAACAAGAGTAATATCCAAGACTTCTTGTCTTACCCTTGTCATGAACGTGGGTTCATTTCCCCTATTACATAGCAAGAGATTGTGTTGAAGTAATAAATCAAAAAGCAACTCACCTCTTATATTTGTATCAGAGCGGCCCCAAACGGTGTTGTGAGCATTCGCATCACATCCAACGATGAGGCTGGCTCCACGACTAGCCGCTTCTTTTGCGGCAACAAAGAGACTGGAGATGTCCAAATTTCCCTCGTATGGTAGGTAGACAGATCCAATCCACGTAGGCCTACCGCCTTTCCTGTTGTCCAAGCAGGCCAGTACATTATCAGCATTGCTAAATTTAGACAACATAAAAGCGTTAAGGTCATTTTTAACAATTAAACAAGTTCTTGGCTTACCTCCCCCATTTCTGAGATACAGCAACCTGTATTTAGGAGTCCTGATTCCGCATACAAGGCCCCGGACGATCCAAGGCTCTTGTACCAGGACGACATCTATATCGGCCTTAGAAAGGCGTAAGCATAGGCTGGCGGATGCAGCCTTGCTGTGATGGAGATTAATCTGCGCTACTCTCAACATCGTGGTTGGGAGTAGTGGGATCAGTCTCGATCACCGTAATATCAGCCTCGTCTTCTTCCGGTGTGAGAGTAATATCATCATCTCCCACCGAAAGAAGTTGGGCAAAGTCACCCAGTTCATCCTCCGTCCTTGACGGCGAAGGAACTGAGAAGTTAGAATCCTCAGAGGATAAGAAGAGAGGGTCGTTTGAACCCAGGGTTGGTAGGTGAGTATCACCAGGCACCTTAGGATCAGCTACTCCTGTTCCTGTAGCATCCGCAATACTAGGCACATTGGGTTCAGCTACTTGCGTACCTGTGTCACCCGCAGTGCCAGGTACGTTGGAATCAGAAACATCCGTACCTGCTATCCTATAGAGATCGACAGATCTCTGATCGGCACAAGCGATGAGCTTCACGCGGCCCTGAAACCATCCGCTATCACGACAGTGAGGAGCAGTGCCAGGATGCTCCTGAAGTATTGGGAGGAAAATCGTCGCGAGCCTGACCTCAAGTTTCCTCCATTTATCAGGCAGAATGGTGCCATCTGGATCGTTTTCGTCGATGACGGCGATAACAATCTGACCTTCCAGCACTTGGCTGTAGGTCTTAGTAGTAGCAGCAAGTATGGAAGTGTTCCTGCTACGTTTAGCCTCAGGGTGATTAGGTTCCTCTAGGGACCTCTGACGCTTTGGTGCTGGGTTTCCAGTTTGCGAAGTTTGCTCGCCGGCGACCCGAGTCGCCCACCTTATCGAAGCTTGCTGCTTCTCGGTGAGTCCACCCTCCGCAACTCCCTTGTATCGGGCAAGCATTCTCTGGGCGTTGCGTTGCTCTTGGTAGTACGCCCTTGATGGAGCACCTCTAGAGCCAGGCATTTTAGTTTTTTTAGCCTCCTTAGAGGCACCAGGAGACTGCACGAGTGCAGTTGAAGGGCCTGCTTCTGTTGAAGCAGTTGGCTTGGAGGGAATGGGGAGCTCCGGATTAGAGTCTAAAGCTCCTTTTTCCTTTTTACTCACCTTACTGCCCTTGCAGGCAGTAGGTTTAGCGTTGGGAGCCCCCGAACTGGAGGCGATTGGTTTTTTTTGGGTTCTTATTTTCCATAAAAGTCCCACGAGTAGTGCGGAAAAAGGGGTCCATCTTGCCAGAGCCGCTTACCAGGATAAGGCACTTGTACTCTCCGACCTTGCCCGGGCATCGGAGGGAACCGTTCGCGACCAGCACTCTTTAACCACTGGCTGGCCATGCAGCCATCGGCACGGTAAACACCTTAGCTTAGAAGTGGGGAAATAGGAAGGGGGAAGGAAAAGGAGAGAGAGAGAAAAGGTGAGGGTAAGTGGATGTACCGAGCTTAGTCTGGCCTCTTCGCAATTAGCCTGTTCGGCATGGGTGTCCCTACCGGTGGCTTGCTGGTTACCAGCTAGCCACCGCCGACATAGCCTAACGCTACTACGAGACTCGCAAGCCCCACCACCGCGGCAAGGTGTAGGTACGAGGTGAGGACTAATTTATTAAGTATCATTCAATTAATTGGGTGACCCCTGACAAAAAAAGTGCCCGGGTTTTTAAACCCCCCTCTCAGACGGCCCTGGAAGCCCTTTAAACTAGGACAAACCCGGGGAAACCCGGACAGATGGCAGCCCTACATATCATATCACCTTCAACACCAGATTGGCTTTCTTGGTTCATTTCTTCGGCCTTCTGGCCCCCTTTACCAGGAATTTATTTCGTAAATAGAACAACTCAAATGGAACAATCTTTTGCACTCATTATTTCCGTTCTTTTGCAATATCTAAGAGTTCATCGTAGCCATATGCTGCTTCCTGCCTTGTCATAACCTAAAATCTATTCCTTCTATCGAACTTAACGTTTACTATTTAGACATGGCACCATGAACTGATTAAGATATAGCCGAATGGTAGTACAAAGGGTATTCCTGAGCGTAACACGTTTCTAATGGGACAAAAAGTGACAAACAAAAAATGATCAAATTACAATAATAAGTTAACTCTCCAGCCAGTAATTTCTACACTATTAATTTAACTTCTGTACTTTCTTTCCAGACATCAGATGAATACTCTTATCTCTCGAAATTTGTTCTAGCGTGTGAAAGGAGCATCCACTCAGCACAAAAAGCCCCGATGACTGCAGCGTCTTCAAGAAACCTGATAAGATTTCGCCTATCACAGTGCATTGACCATTGAACGGTGATATGGAGCAGTGAATTTTAATTTTAATTAATTCATCAGAATCGCCATAACGATCGCCACAATAAAGGTTCAGCTCAAAGGCCACAGATATATTTGAGCGGAAACTCGACTGTAAGATAAGCCGATAAAGTTAAGAGTTACTCAAACTTACGTCACCGGACCGCTAATAAGGTCTCGTTCGATATTAACTGCCACCCATACCCGCGAGAGCCGCAACAATCTCAGCACCGAACTAGTCTCCTCCGTTCGTTCATTGAAAAAACTATTCGCAATAAAAAAAGCATCTGAACGTGATCGGGGGGCCGGACCCGGATAAGCCAAAGATGGGTGAACTTTAGTCCACGCGTCACGAAAGCTTGAAATGTGACTTTCACACGTCCGGATTTCGCACTGTTGCCCCTCTTCTATTGCAGCCGTTACAGCACTTTTAGTACTGATCGCGTAGCCGGCATGCGAAGAGCTTTGCCAATTCTGAATATTCACGTGCTTCAGCATCTTAATTAGTTCTAGAAGACGATCGCTAATCGACGACAAGTGAACCCTAAGTGCATTTGGCGCGGACTTACAGATCAGCAGAGTTGGGATTAACGTGAGTGTGCTTGTCTACTTGATTGTTTTGTTTATCTAAAAATAGATCTGTTAGCAACTATGTAGGGAAGCCCTTATCGTTGGCTGCCATGAATGCCTCTAGTTGAGTGCTGCAGTGTTACAGAATTTCGCGGTCCGCAAACTTGTTAGACAGGTTTTCAAAGATTTAATTCATTTCGCGGTTTGGCTGCTTTGCATCTTTGCATGTCGTTTATTTTCAATATTCGAAGAATTAGTGAAGTGCCACGAGACCTTACCTCTACTAGGAATTTATTGAGTGCTTTTTGTACCTACTGAGGACTTGTGTAGGGCTTTCAAGGGTAACTATAACTTGCGATCTTTGTGCTTATGCAATTGACGAATCTTTTAATGTATGCACATTGCGGGGATTGTGGACTACTCCTGAATGCTACAGAGCTGTTTGTGAAGTTTTGGAGAGTCTGCCAATCTAGCCGCATCCCATATACTAATGAGTATAAGTCGCGGAATTAACATATGTATAAGTTTTTAGAATCCGTTATCACGAGTTCATAAAAAAACTAGTTTTCTCTAAAACAATCTAAAATGAAAAATTATGTGACCTTGTACTTTGAAACGTTGTACATTGTAATGATAGCAATATTGTAGCAAACGTCGCTTGTAGTAAACTGAGTGAAAGAAGTATTGAGGAATCACTTTTCGTACTATCAAATATTCTGGTAAACTAGAAATATTATCTTGGAGCAAAATGTAAGAGCGTTATCAGTTTCTTTAAATGCTTACATGCTAGGGAGCGTCCATTAATTACGTGAGGTGTTTTTTTTTTGTTAAATTTCGACCCCTGCCTCCTCATTGGTGATATTTGATAAGATGTGATGGGACTGTCCTCCACACGTGAGATCTACCTATATTTTTTAAATAATTAAATTTATTTGATATGTCCATGTATTTTGCTACATCTCAATAATAAAGACACCCAACGGTTGTAACCGGCGCGGCGGAAATTGTGCGAATGGAGTCTTGTGAATGACACTGCTTTGGGGAATCCCGGGTATACTTACATTGCGCGACAAAAGTTTGAGCTCAGATGGGGTGTACTGACTGTAATGTAAATAATTTTGTAGATTTACGAGGTATTGATGATTTGGCTACCAACTAAAAATGGGAGAAAACCGTCGCGACATAATTTAATGTTGTCTATGCCCAGAATTGGTTTTGTAATACAAAGTGTTATTTGAAATAATCTAAATTTTTGGAATTATAGAGTTGAGGTGAGATTTTCAATGACCCCGTGCTCTCTTTAAATGAGATTTGATGAGACTTGCCGTTCAGTTCTATTCGATGTCATCAAATTATCGTCTCTAAGATCTTGGGATTATGATCTGCGACATCTTTCAGCGGAGTTTTAGTTTCCTACTACTTTTTCGAACTCTCTTGCCCGAAAAAGCTGTCGTCTCAAAAATTTGCATTCTCGGATATTTATGCCCATATGGCATACCGCAGAGCACGGCTTCGGCACAGCTTCTATTTTACTCACACAAGCTTTATTCAATGATCTGGCCGTTCCATCAAGATGTCGTATTGGATGTCGTCGAATGTAAACTCCAAACCTCCAACCTGAAAAAACAATACATATGTATATAAAAAATACATTACTTTTCTTTCTTCTTTGATCCGTTAGCTGTCGGTGCCGCTGAGTCTCGAACTGCATTCCCTATTCGTTTGCATTCTCGACGTCGGCGCGATCTCGTGCCTCGATAACTTAATGTCGAGGCTCTTTAGCCAGGGTTTCTTCGGTGCCGATCGCGGAATTCTCCAGACGTTCTCGCCAGAGAAGTTGACGTGATAATCGGTTATCATCCATTCGGCAAACATGTCCAAACCATCGTTGACGTTTTAGTATTGATCGTTTGTGTCTATTGATCGCATCGTTGTCTAACGTCTCGTTTCGAAGGGGATCGCGTAGTGAGACACGGAGAATCTGCCTCAAGCATTGCATTTGGAAGACCTCGAGCTTGTCAACATCCGGCTTGAGCAGTGTCTACGTTTCCGATCCATAAAGAAGAATCGGAAGGATCAACGCTCGGTAAAGGCGTACTTTCGTTTTGATGGTAATATTTATTCGTTTCCATATGCACCACTTGAGCGAGGCGAATGCTGCTGTTGCCTGGCCGATGCGGATGTGAACGTCGGCCGTGGATGCCACTTTCTTTTCCTAAACCAATGATCCCAAATATTTGAACATCGGAATCTTTTTGATGTGGGTTCCATCGTGGTGAATACTGGTCCTCAATCCGTCCGTTGTGAGCACTTTGGTCTTTTCCGCATTGATTTTTAACCTGTATGACTGGGCGATGCGGGAAATGTCGTATAAGATGTCCGTGACGGGGCTATCGTCGGCGAAATTCAAGTCGGTTACGAAGTTTTTGCCGTCGTATCGAGCTGCGAGTTTCCATCGAATGCTTCACGCATAATCGCGTGGACCATAACGTTGAAGAGAAATGGTGAAGCCACGTCTCTCTGTCGGACACCCATTTGATAAATCACTTCGAATACGAACCCTGCTGGTTGAGCCATCGTACGACGCTTGGAGAAGTTGGATGACTTTCAATGGCACTTGTTCGGTTTCCAAGGCTCTCCACCAGCTGTTCCAAGCGATGCAGTCGAATGCGGATTTGAAATCGATGAAAACAACGACAGTTCGTTTGCCGCAACAAATTCTTTCTTCCATTAGCTGACGGAGAGGGAAATATTTGATCAATGCATCCTCGAAGTGATCTAAATCCGACTCATTTGCTCTCGATGTTTATGTAGCCTCGGCGGTTCGAGTGTTTGACCTTGTCGCGGATCGTGGTTGTACAGCTGGTGGAAGAATTCTCTTCACCGCTGCAGGTGGCCATGGGGAGAGGTCACGAAAGTCCCTTCCGATTTTTTTATGTTATTTCCCCGCCTAACCGCCGGATTGTCTGGTACAGCGCCCGGTACCCGTGCCCCGAAGCCACTTTTCCCATGTCAGCCGCAACGTTATTCCGATTTAATTTTCTATCGAACTTCTTTGTTCAATCGTCGGTATTGCTCAAAGTCGACGTGTTTCATTCGTTTCCGCTCATCGACGAGGGCCAGACAGCTGTCCAAGATCCATAGCTGCGTCCGTTTACGGATAGATGGACACCTCATAATAGACTGCGATAATTGTAAACCATTATACGTACCCTAGCTGCAGTATATTTTCCAGAAATCCGTAGATAAGATGGATATATTTGACAGGAAGGCGTTCCGAAGGAAATGCGGCCCAATCAATGAAGACAATGCATAGGGAATACGCTACAATCACGAATTGTACGATCTATACAAAGAATGTAAACTCTCGACACATGCCAAGCTACTACGTTTACGTTGGGCCGGTCATATCCAAAGAATGGATGACTCAGCGATACCAAAAAAGCCCTGTACCTACTACCAGATGTCAAAAGACCAGTTGAAAACCCACAATACAGAAAATATGTCTCGTATAGACGGCGGGTGAATGCCAAAATATTGTTTCTCAATAAAAAACGTTAAAATACCAGGAATCAATAAATCTCTTCTCCCTACACTTCCATGGAGTTGTAATTGCTTTATCGTTATATTTCCATGAAATAACCGCAACTATGTCGATTACGTCCTCGCATGATTTCTTTATCTGCCCGGATGATTGCGATTTGTAATATAGAAGCTGCTTTCATCGATAAATTGAAATGTTATCCGCGTACATATCAGCAGAGCCCTTATCTTGTTGATAATTGTTTTAATATTTCTTATCAATCGGTTGACGGTGTTTCTAATGGAAAATCCCACCCTTCACTCCAATCTAATCACAAATTTTAAAAGTAATTGCTCCATACGGCCCTCAGTCGCCCGATTGGCGCCTGTCACATTAGTGGAATTAATACAATAAGTCTCTAATTTGGATTAGCTCGCTTTAAGCTAATGCATTCATTAATGTGTTCTACAAATTACAATGTAATGCACGAGTCGAATTAAGGTGATTCCCAAGTTGGCGACAGTTTGCTTATCTTTCAGAAAATATATATTGCAAATACATTAAACAATTTAAAAATATTAATCAACGAGATGAAGTGACATTTTTGCCCTTGGAACGCGTCGGCCGTTGGCTTGAGAATGTTCATGGATTACAACAATTTTATGAACAATTTCGTCACAAGTTTTGATAAGTGCTTGACCGAAAGACCGAGGATTTTTATGACGACTTGATACGTAAATATTACATGCCTATAAATAAAGAAAATATCGCCGTATCAAAGCATAAAATTTCACTTAAAACTCACTAATTCTGGTTTCACGGTTTTTGGTACTAATTCCTGACGATAGCGGAAATGAGACATTTTCCAAAAAGACTTTTTGTCATCTAAATCAGTAGAGTTTAATTACGATTAATGTGAAGATATCATCAGGGAGGTTCTTCGAGCCTACGCTTTGAGGAAGTAACGAGAAAATCGAGCGGGGAGAATCACTATTCCACTGCATCATTAATTCAAACCTAGCTAGCGGTGTGTAACCGAGGCAATGACCATGAGAGGAGCATGCTGTGGCTCGGACCACTATCTAGTCAAAGTTAAATTGCGAACCCGGATAGCAACCAAAACGCTTGCCCTCTATCAACAAAATATGATATAGATAAGCTAAAACGGGAAGAAATAAGAGATGCCTACCAACATGCTGTCGTACAAAACTTGAGAGAGATAGATGAACAGCCGAACATCAACGACAAATGGGAGCAAGTCAAAAGCAGCATAAAGGGGGCAGCAGAAGGGGCACTAGGTTGGGCCCCCAGAAAGACTAGAATTGATTGGTTTGACCAGGACTGTAGAGGCGCAATTGAAGGAAGAAACCAGAGCCACCGAGAGTACATCGAAGTCTTCAAGGAAAAAAGAAAAATCGCAGAAAGCTTTGCAGAAAGAAGAAGAGGGAATATCTAACTAAATAGGAGAATTTTGCAGATACAGGAAAACTTAAATGAAGGGAGAATTAGCCAAGCGCACAAAGAACTCGCCACATCACCAATAAGTTTCAGCCAAGAACGGATATCTGCAAGGACATAGATGGGAACTTGTTGGCAGAGGAAAGGTGACCGGATAAGCCAGCGAGAGTGCATGGACTAGGATTCTTAGATATCTTAATGCCTATAAACAGCTTTGAAACCTCGTCAAAAGGAAGATCAAATAACGCAAACGTAGATTTTGTGCACATAAAATTGATCCCTCTTTAAACTACAAGCAACTCTGGTCCAATCTTTGCTCGCTGGGCATGCATTCTACTGCAGCTTCCCCTGTTGATATCGATGTAGACCTTCTAAATGTCTCATTTATTCAATCCCCTCTTGCTTCCTCTATCTCCCGATCTTTCGCAATTTTTCCGCCTAGACTGATGGCTTTAACTTCCGCTGTGTGGACTCCTCGAAAATTATTAAAATACTGCTCTCCATTTCCTCCAACTGCAACGGTTTTGATGAAAT
Organism: Thereva unica; assembly: GCA_949987705.1. Lineage (NCBI taxonomy): Eukaryota > Metazoa > Arthropoda > Insecta > Diptera > Therevidae > Thereva > Thereva unica. Next base: position 47,151,633 of record OX465281.1, on the reverse strand, counting down.
CTCCACGCTTTCTTAAGCTCCTTGCCTCCTTAATTTTGGATGTCGTCACGCATGTTTTTAATTACTGCCTGACTACATCCCAAAGCTCCCTTGTTGTAAAAAAATCCATGATCGCTTTACTGGAAAAATCTCCTCCTCTGTACTACAGGGGCCTTCTGGTGTTAAGGTTCAATTATTAGTACCTTAGTACTTTCATTATATATCAATGATCTGCCCTTTACTATCTGTCACTGTTCCTTTCATCTGTATGCTGATGATCTCAAACTTTATACTTCTTGCCGTTCTCCTCTTACCAGATTGATTCTTGTATTTCTGACCAGAATAGCACTCTTTCTCGAATAAATGAGGGTAGTGCTCTAAACTTCCTTAAATGAAACCGTAAAAAATCACAAGTACTTGTGCTTAGTCGTCGCTCTACGTTCCTCGACAGACTTTCACTCATTTGCCTGGATAACATTCCTCTTCCAGTCTTCCTATTTTTTAAACTGTCAAAAAATGTCCTTATGAGTGTTAACACACTAATAAGAAAGTTCTTACAAGACTTCAAGTATATACCTTCTTATAAAAATGCTCTTATGAGAGGAAAAATGTTAAAACATTTATAAGAAGACTTTCATGACTAGTGCAAAAAGATTCCCCCCATCTCATAACTAGAGTTTTGTTCTTATATAAAAACTTAAACCACCGACCCGCCATACTTTCGTTTAATTTAGAATTTTATTGTACAATAAAATTCCATAAACCAAGCTAATTTACTCAATTGAATATTTGCCAAGTATAAAAAGTTATGTTTTCAGATGATATACCATTTTGAAATAAATTATTGAGCAATACTAAAGTTTTTATTTTTCCACAAGAAATAAAATTTCAAAAAATATATTAAAATTTGATTATTTTTAAGGCGCTTTGATTTTTATCGAGGCACAATTGTTATTATTATCAGTAAAATTTCAATCGCAATAAATATTTAACTTATATTTTCGCTAAAATTCTAATTCTTAATTCTATAATCATACATAATAATTATTAAATTCTAAAGTGTTATATTTTTCGAAATGTTTCCTATGAGAGTCATTTAGAGCAAACAACTCTCATAAAAATTATTTTATCGCCTTTCCATATATTGCTCCCGTTCTAACAGTTCTGTTAAGGAGAGGATAGCTCCGTTAACACCCTTATAGTTACCCTTGCAAAGAATGCTATAGAATTTTTATAAGACAAAAATAACTCTCATAATTGTGCCATTTAATTCTGACAACGGACTCATAAGGCACTTGTAGTGGTTCTATAAGAGTAAGTTATGAGAGTGATACTCTCTTAAAAAAGTCGAATATCCAATCAAGTAGAGCAATGCAATGCAACGCAATTAATTACTTTCAGCTTACCTTATTTGTCCTACGATGAATTGAACGTTACGGAATTTCTAGTTCTGTATCTTTCCAACATATTAGCATATGCTTCATTCTTTTTTTCGTTATTTTACAGCACTCTTCAGTCCACGTTTGCTCCACAGTTTATTACCCGAAATAACGGTTAACTGCCGATATTTAAAATAAAAATCAAGTTCACAGTGTTTAAATTTAACAGTAATGATTCACAATAGTTAAAAAAAAATTTTTGTTCAGCTAACCTAAAAAAGAAAAAAAACCACAGCAAAACTATGAAACCAAGTTAAAAGTTACAGGCTTGAAGCACCAAGCGGCTTTATTATAACCTTATAACCTCTTCTTGCCAAACCAGACCTGAACAAACCGTAAACACAAATTTATAAAATTTTCACTTTAACATAAAGTTATAATTGTGAACAGGAATCTTGATTTGACTTATCTAGTCATTGTGACTAAAAATTCATTTTCCCGCCCCATACATAAATGCTCCACCGTATGTAAAAATAATTCTAGTTTTCTGATTGGTTTCTATAAAGGCCCGTTTCGTATACATATACGCCATGCCTTCTTTTTGCCAAACACTAACTCAAAACATTCAGAAAATGAATAAATTCATTTCACACCCTCGCATAACATGTTGGCATTTAAAAATTTTGTTGACAAATACAGTTTCCCCTCGCTATCTGTCAAAAGTTCGTTACGTCGGAGTTGTCTTTTGCATTTTCTAACCTAAACGTTCCGCAAAAATCCGCATTTTTGATATTGAAAATGTCCGTGTCATATGTTTTTTGGAAAATAAAGAATTCTATTTAAATTTTACATAATCCTAGCGCTGCTGACGTCACTATTTTATTTTTATTGTCTGGGGAAAACTCAGACTTTAGGAACTTTCTTTTTCTGTTTAAGCACGCATTATGTGATCTATGTATACAAGGAAAACAACGTCGTCGGAAAATTCGGCAAATTATTTAATTATATTTTAAGGATTTTATATTGTATTTGATTTAATTAAGTGATAAAGAAAATGGCATCCAGTATTTCCAACTGGGAGTTTCTGGAGCTTACTGAGGTTAGTATTTACATTATGCGGAGTCCCGCTCTTGCTCATTTTGCGGCGTTTCTGTCTTAATAAAAAAAATTCTAAACATCTACAGAAAATAAAGCAATAAAGTTTTCGTACCCAGGACAATCCTCATTAATCTACAAAAATATTTACGCAATTTTAAGTTAGAAATTTTTAGTGGTCACAGCTTGGATTATATAAGTTTATTAAATCTAGTAGCAAAGTACAAAAGGCGAGCGGCTAGCCCAACTAAGCATTTTATCAAAGCAAATGCTGTCATTATCACATAAGTAGACGAATACTATTTACTTTTCGCACCACGCTTATCTGCTTTGATTCATCTATATTTTGTATATAAGCGTTTCTTCCCATTACAAAGAAAGTCGGGTTATAGGCCCAATTATAAAGGCTGTTCGTTTACTTAAAATGGGATCCCTCGGGATCCCATTTGCGCCCATTTCGTGTTCGCTTACTTTTTCGGGCTCGAAAAAGAGGGGAAATTTTCGCTTCCCCTCTTGCCAATTTGTGCCAGAGGTTTTGAGTCCCGGCGATTGTGGATTGCTGTTTGTAGTGTATTTTAACTGTCAAAAGGAACTGTCAATTATCATGTTAAACCAAAACGATTACGACGTGATGAAAATAAGTTCTTTATTTGGTGCCTAGTAACAAGATTTTAAATAATTTCATGCATAAATTATTAGTTTCAATAGCTTTATGTCATTAATTTGAAGACCCAAGTGATTTCTAGGTTAGATTTGCCAAAAACAGCCCAGAAGGTGTTCGCTTACTTTCATATTTTTATCCCCACTCTTCAATTTTATAGTCAAAAATCTCGGGATCCCGAGAGATCCCATTTTAAGTAAGCGAACAGGCTTATAATGAACGGATTTGAGCGCAACAAAACGGATTGATCTGTCAAATTGGTTTTCCCGACATACATTTTAGACCTGACCGATTATAATGAACGCATTCAAGCGGATTTGGTCGGATTTGAGCGCATTCGTTTCTAAAAGATTAGAAATTGCCGCATTGAACTGTCAAAAATTTGATAAACATAACGTTAACAGTTGAAATACATAATTGTTTACCGGCGACCAACTCGTCAACGAAGTTAAAAATTATGAAATTATTTATAAAAAAAGCCAAAATTGGCTATAAAAACAACAAAATGAAGAATTTTTTGCACTCTTATTTACAATAAACTTTGACGTTTGAATCCGAGCAGATGCGTTATTATAACCAGCCAGTTTTGTATCCGATCAAATGCGTTTTTTTGACATTCCAATCCGCTCAGATCCGTTCATTATAATTGGGCCTTATCACTTTTATGGCTACTATCTTTGCCACAGGTGCCGCACTACAATCCAAAGGTGGTGCCTCTTTGTTAATCTAAATTTTAAATTCCAAGTATAATCGCGTATTGCCTGATTTGCCACGTTACGCATCAGGAAAAAGCTCAGTTATTGAAGTGGTGTCAACACTTGGAAGTGATCAGACAGTTTTGCTAAGAGTTTTGCGTGGAATTTTTAAAGATGAGTTCTATTAAAGATCGATTAATTCTTGACCTGCAAGAAATTACTAATCCAGACAAATCGGTAAGCATTTTTTAAGCATATATAAGCCTGTCCAAAGCCGCGAATATGTTTTGTGTTCTACCGGTAATATCTAAGTCTATTAATGAAAATAACACTACGTACTTACTTTAGAAGTGATATACAGTCTTTGAACTTTTATCTAATTTTATCCATATCACTGAAAGATTTGCAAGTCTTACTTTCGTCATGCCTGCAGCTTCATGTGCCGGTATTCGTTGGGGTTTCCTTATCTGAATTTGTATATGGAAAATGTTTACGCATTTAAGGCCAAAAGTGTTTGCAAATACCAACGTGTGAGTCTTGCTCTGTTTACTTATTAAGCAATGAATGGATGAATAATTTCTTTTGCGTTTGTTTTTCTGTTTGTGCGATTACTGGGGAAACTTTCATTCAGAAATTTTTTCTAGAAAGGCTCTAAAGTGCACAAGGGGATTAACCTGTCCGTTTTCTTGTTTGAAATATGTTTGCAAGCTATAAGGAAGCCACATAATAATTGATGGTAATTCAAACAATAATCAGTTTGAGGCGAATCGCTTTCAGCGGCTATACATGAATTATGCTGTGCTACGTTATGGTATGCTTCATATGGAGGAACGAAATGCCTGACAATTGGGGCAAAGCAATATCTGCCCAATACTCAAGAAAGGAGATAAATTGGACTGGATAGAGGCATATCTCTGTTAAGCACAGTATATAAAATAATGACAAATATAATTAAGGCCGGACTGGAACCTTATGCAGAAGCCGTAATAAGTGTATACCAAGCTGGATTCAAAAGAAATAAGTCAACAATGGATTAAATTTTTTTAATAAGGCAAATCCTCCGAAAATGCTGGGAATACAACATCGACGTGTATCAAATTTTCAACAACTTTAAACAAGCATACGATAGCAGCGACAGGGAACAAATGTATGCGACATTGCTGGACCTAAACATGCTCCTAAAGATAGTAAAGTTAACAAAAATGACAATGGAAAACACAAGGTGTGCAGTCAAAATATAAGGAGAATTGACGGATCATTCAAGCGAGGCTTAAAGCATGGCGATGGGACGGCTTCCATGCTATTTAATCTCTGTCTAGAAGGAGTAATTCGCAAAGTAACCATTGATGCGAACGCAACCCTGCTTAACAAATCAAAACGGTTGGCAAGATATGCCGATGATATAAACTGCCTTGCTAGATCACTGGCATACCGTAGAGAAATTTTCGCGGAATTAGAAGAAGGAGCCAAACATATATGGCTGCAAATAAATGCAGAAACAAGTAAAATTTTAATTCAGTCAAGGGTGGAAACAAGAAGAAGAAACCACAACACAACCTGGGGGGAACATAATTTTGAACGGGTAAACCAATTTAACTACATGGGGTTCACAGTAGGGAAGGCAACGTAGAAACGATAGACGTGCAAAGGAGAATAAATGCGGCAAACAGACCATTTTTCTAACTACTGACCGTAATGATATCCAGAGACATCCACAGAGAAACAAAAATATGAATCTACAAAACCATCATACGTACAGTAGCATGGAGTATCCCTCAAAAATCCGCCGAAAAGATGGATATATTTGAGAGGAAGGTTGTCCGAAGGATATGCGGCCCAATCAATCAAGACAATGCATGGGAAATACGCTACAATCAGGAATTATACGACTTATACTAAGAGTGCCAAGGTACTGCGTTTACATTAGGCCGGCCATATCCAAAGAATGGATGACAAGGATTCCAAAAAAAGCCCTATATCTACTACCAGATGGCAAAAGACCAGTTAGAAAACCCCGGTCAAGGTTGGAAGACAATGTCAAGGGAGACAAGCTGCGGAGCAGAGAGACGTCTTTAGGAAGAAGCTGATGGAGGCCAAGGATCGAATTGGGCTGTAGAGCCATCGAAGAGGACGTAAGGTTGTAAGAAAATAATGGGTGGACGGAAACATCTTAAATAATGCCCATATTCCCGAATTCATTCACCCATTGCAAGAGCATTTTGTTTTTACTCCAATTCTTACAATTTTTCGAGTGTAGGCCGTATCAGATCTAACTTTTTGAGCAGCGCCTTTGAGATTAAAAAGCAACAGCAAAACTCTGCTGCTTTTCTTGCCACGTGTCTACCGTAAGCCAATAGAAACAATTCTCTGTTGACGGTTCTGTTTTGCTGCTTTGGATCTGATACAGCCTTATAAATTAAACGGAAATATTGTTTTAGCCCACAGTAGTTCTCGTTCCGTTTGTTTCACATTTCTTAAAAACGACTGGACTCAAAGCGAACCGTCTAAACAAACTTTCGCTTTGGGCGTCTTAAAAGGAACGACGAAACGAACTGCCTAAACAGGCCTAAGCGGAACTTTGATACCCTATTATTAACTGGTTAAATTGGCGAATTGCCTTATTAGGGTTGTGGAAGTTTTTTGCACTCTTGGGATGATGTAATTAAAGCCCACGATTCTAGCACCTGAAATCTTTCTATATCCTTGCGTGTTAGTAATGGAAAGTTAACCTGTAAGGAGGCGCTTCGAAATTGTAGTTTCCTGTTGTTATTGAATTAAAAGATTTCTTTATTAGCGCTGTGAGTAAAAGGAAAATAACTGTTATTTCTAATAAAATATATAAAAAGAAAACAAATTAACAATTTAGTTTTACATTAATTTAATCTTATTCTTACTCTTTAGTCTGTCCTCCTTCCTTCGTTCCAGCCGATTTCACATTTGGTTTCACCCATTTTTTCTACCCTTTCCGACATTCCTTCTTTATACTAGCTGTCCACCCAATTCCTCCAATTCCTATTCTAACCACGTTTGCACGGCGCTAACACTGCTATACGCGATTTAATATTTCAGGGAGGTCTTTATTAATAGGCCTCCGCCTTGTATGGAATTTGGTCGATCACGCCTAATTACCGCATAATCTTTGCAATCCATTTTGCTGCTACTCGCTTAATATAGTTTCACTAGCCAGAAGCACATCCGGATTTTAGATCTGCAAGAGGGTTAGTAGATCCGTCCTTCTCTCGTTTCGTATCAGCGAAATGACGTTCACCGCAATGACCTTTATTGTGCCTTGCTCGGTGAAGCCATTAATCCAGTTTACCCAGAGATAGTTTCTGTCGAAAAGATCGCAGAGTTAACTAGATCTAAAAGAACTGTTTGCTCGTAGTTGTATCTGGAGCAGCGCGATTTGCCCTTGTATGGACAAGAGAACCTACTTCAGGTCACTGAAGGAGCAGCTTTTGGAGCTTGTTTTGTTGGCTGGACTCCTGTCGCCATTTGGGCGAAAGACATTCCAGGGACAATGAAATTTTTGAAATTTTTGAATTTTTTTCTTGGGTTGTTTTCGCTGGTTTCTCTAACTGGTCTTTTCGCGCTTTGATACGTTACTTAAGTTCTGCATATGGCGGCATCCTCTAAAGTTTAAAATGGTATTTGATCGGAAATTGTAACATGATTGACACACTCTCACGGTTTGAGATCAACTGTATATCCATCCTGTCGTGAGCTCTGATTGCGTGAAACTTTTATTAGAATATAAATTTGTTAATTTATAAGTATGTAATAATTTACTTTACCTGGAAACTAACCATGAAACAAGGTTAATTTAGCAAAAACATAGAAGTGCTGCTGTACTCTATGAATAAAAACGTATTAAAGATGATAATATACCTTTTGGATTATAGTCGAATGTATATTTTTAAGTGACAACGATTGTTTAGTTAAGACATTTAATATAATATTAAATCATAATTATTTAGTTATAAATAATGCTCAAATCTTTCAGAAATCAGCCATGTCTGCGCACCGAAACAAACTAATCGGCGTAATAGATGAGGGGACGGATGCTGTATCATTCTCAGTATATTTAACACCAGAATTTAAAGAATTATGCTCGCATAAAGTTGAAATCACAATAATTAGCCCTAAAGAAGGATGGTTTGAACAAAATCCCATCGAAATTTTGGAAGCTATTAGATTATGTGCCACAGAAGCTTGTAAGGAGCTAGAATCACTTGGCTATAAAATAAGTGATATAGTAACAATTGGAATTACAAATCAACGAGAAACTACTGTTGTATGGGATAAGATTACTGGAGAGCCTTTATATAATGCTATAGGTACTGAATTTATACTATTGGATTGATTTTGAATATATATTTAACTAATACAATTATTACATTAATTTTTATAGTATGGAATGATATACGGACAGATGTCACTGTAGATAGAATTCTTGCCCGGCTTCCAGATCAAAATAAAAACTATTTTAAAGATATTACCGGTAATGTTTTGAAAATATATTTGATTTCATGCAGATTTTTGAAACATTTTTTTGTAGGTTTGCCGATATCACCGTACTTTTCTGCCCTTAAAATCCGTTGGCTTAAAGATAATATTCCTTCTGTACGAAAAGCTTGCCGTGAACGTCGTTGCCTAGCTGGAAATATTGATAGTTGGATAATATGGGTTTGTAATTTGATTTAATTAATTTATATAAAAATTTTAATAGTGAATTGGAAGCACTTATCAAATTCGTAACAAAAACTCGTTGAACTACGAGACCCTGCTCCTTGCTATCTTCGGACACTCACAGAGAACATGGAAATCAGGTCTCATCCTCCTCAAAGCAAAAGCCTGAACCAAATATGACGTGCCGAATCGTAACCGTATGAACATGAGTATTTATATGGCACCAATATAAATTGAATTAATAGCCTTGCATATGTTCGTTTGTTAGGGTACGTACGGTTACGGTACGGCACGTCATATTTGGCTAAGGCTAAGGCCGACAAGGGTCCTCTGCTGCTCTGGGCCAGTCCAGGCGCGGAAACCCATTATTCGGTATGCTCCACCAAAGACCGATCGGCAAGCTGGAGGATGCCCCACTGGTTCCGGACCGATGAATACAATGTTAAAGCCCTGTTTAGCCAGCGCATCGACATTGTCATTGTTTTTCAAGCCCTGATGACCCGGAACCCAAACAACGGTAACTGGATTGAGAACACTCCGCTCACCAAGGGTATATTGGCAGTCCCAAAAAAATTTAGACTTGGTACTACGGGACCTTATCGCCCTGATTGTGGCTGACCATCATAAAAGACAAAGATCCGTTTATTTTTGTATGCCCTTCTTAAGCTCCCACCTCCCACCTCTGCTTGAATGACAGTGGCTAGAATTCCTAGGCTAATCATTCCTCTGAATCTGGGGTTTTCAATGCTCACATCTGCCTCTGTTTTGGAGTCATTCGTGTTGCAAGCTAGTCCATCATGTGGTACTTCAGGGTTCAGGCAAAGCCGATGTTAGTCTATCTTTAATCTGCACGGAAGATGGCTACAATTTCGAATCCTTAAAGGGCATGCAGTACGAAAGCATTCCCGCTTGCGGAATCTCTTTTATAATCTTGACTAATAAAATGTCCTCGCTCAAGACCAGCTCCCAGATAGCTAATCTCTTTTAGACGAGTTTACATATAGGAGATTTCTCTACCCCAAAGTGGAGTGGTATCAAACTGAGAGGAATCTCCAGCGCTGCTTTAGGGGAAGTGCGGAAGTTCCCGGTGGTGGAAAGGCAGGCATTCTTTTAATTTTGGCTAATTTAGTTATGAAACTAATCACACTTAAATCTCGTAAGTTATCATGGGCCTTATTATGGTATCGTATAGCCAGTACATGTCTTCTAGTAGTAGACCCTAGCTTTTCTGTACTTATTAATATATTTGCAACTGCAACTTTTCCGTACAATAGTAAGCCATACACTAAGATTTTTTTTTTCGAAGAATCTGTGGATTGGCTGGCGAACACTGCCACTTTGCGAGGCGTGTTTGACAAACTTCTCTCTCCATACACTATAAAAGTTAATGAGTTGGTTTGCTTGGCAGTACAAGTCTACAGGTGCCTCAAGGAGCTCGATGTAAACAAATCCACTGGACCCGATAATATACCCCCTATCGTCTTAAAACAATGCGCCTCACCTTTGGCTAAACCTACGCAAACTTTTTGCCCTATCATACTTCCCTCCAACTACCGCCCAATAGCAATTACGTCTATTCTCTCCATAACCATGGAGACGATAATTAACAAAAAGCTTATGGGATATCTAGAATCCAACCAACTTATCAACGACAAACAATACGGCTTCGTCAAAAAAGATCCACTGGTGATCTTTTAGTTTGCCTTACAGAACACCTCAGCCGAAGTTTGCATGGATCTGGCGAATCTAGTTTGGTTGCTTTGGATATCTCCAAGGCTTTTGATAGAGTATGGCACTCAGCCTTGTTAGCTAAACTCCAAGCGATTGGAATTTACTCGCTTCTGTATAAGTGGGTTGAGAGTTTCCTTTCCGGCCGTTCAATTAAGGTATTATTGGATGGCGTCAAATCTGAATCTCACCCCATCTCTGCGGGGGTCCCCCAGGGGTCAATTTTATCACCGGCCCTTTTTCTCATCTTTATAAATGACCTACTTTCAATCCCCTCCAACCCACTTCTCAGCTTCGCTGACGACGGTACTCTACGTTACTCGTACAGCTTCGATACAAGACAGAGACGTGCCAGATCCTGTCTTGATGATCGTGAATTAATGTCCAAATCTATTAAAAATGACATCAAACTAATTCTAGATTGAGGAGAGAAGAATCGTGTCGAATTCAACCCCACCAAAACCAAGTACTGTCTTATCTCAAAAAAGAAGTTCAACACCTCACCATCCTTGACAGTGGATGACGTTGAACTAAAGGCCGACCCATCCCTACACATCTTAGGCGTGACATTAGCCAAAGACTTGCGTTGGAATGATCACATTCCAAATCGCCAAACAAGCATCCCAGTGCTTGGGATTTCTTTATTTATAAATCCTACATTCGGCCTCTTCTCGAATATAACTCCCTAACTTCTTAATTATTCATTTTACCACAAAATTTCTAAGTAATAAATTGTAGATTATTTAATTCTAAACAAAAAGTGTCCTTGCAAATTTTCGGTAAGATGTACCGTTTCGGAGATATAGTGGAAAAACCATTTGCACACGTTTTCCAAGATGGCGGTCAAATGGGGGGTTAGAATCCCGAAAACTCAAACTTAAGCTCACACTGACCCCCCCTACACATCCCAAAAATAAAACCTTGTCCTGCATTTTTGCAATGTTAAAGTACCATTTCCATGGACTAAAGATATGAATTCGTTTGTTAATAGAACAACTCGGCTGTGGAATAATCTCTCCAGTCAGTATTTCCGAGCTCCTACAACATCCAAGAGCTCAAACGCAGGGTTCATCACCACCTTCTTCAATACCCCCCCCCCGTACCTTTTAACCCTTAACCTATACCCCCACCCCTCCCCCGTACTAAGCTTACTGCTAGATATTGCACCATGACGTGACAAATGACATGACGGACTGGTAGTACAAAGGGTGACCCCTGAGCTTAGCATTGTCACATAAAAAAAAAGTTAAAAAAGCTTTTGAAAAACAACAACAAAAGGTATATAATTGACTCGGCGTGTGGAAAGGCTGTTTTTTCATCGTTCCAAGCCATAAACATCGCAAAATCAGTTGTACAAAGAGAGTGAATTTATACGAGTATTTCATAAAATTTCTGTGCTCTTAAAATGACGGAAAATTTAAATACTGCAGTATTATTTGCATTTGAATCTTCTTCAGTTCTGTTGTCATTAGGTACAGTTTCATCAAACAGCAATGGACTATCTTCATCAATGCTATAGACACTACTCGTTGGCAGTTCATGTTACTAAAGTGAACAGAAGTAAATCGTAGTACCCAAATTTAGTAGATAGATTTCATGTGTTTATCTCCCACTTCTTTTAGAAGATGCCGCTTTCCTTACCCTTTTTCTGAATGTTCCTCTTAAGGATTGTATTGTTTTTAAAACACTGCCTTTATGCGTGGATTTGATTTTCCACAAAGCCGGGTGAGTTTTGTAAATTACTATGACATTTATGATATAATAAATTCAGTTTCATAAACACCATGGTGTGAGATGACAACGACCTCCACGTGTGCGTGACGAGTCAATCGCACGGGTTCACCCTTGGCAATGGGTTCTCGGACGTAGCAGACGGTCGTCCTCCTCCTTGATTTCAATCTTTGCTGCACACCCCAACCCTTTGGGTTGGATCAAGGTGCAATGCGAATCGTGGCGATGATCAGCTTGGCTGGGGATCCAGGTTATGAAATATGAGTTTTTTCCAGCGCCACGCCATCTGCCGATTTTCTGCAATCGTGGTTGGCCACGCCAATTTTTTTTTGCATTTCGCTTGACGCTCTATTTTACGTATTGGTGGGCTGAATGTTTCGTTTCCAAATTGATGCAACTATACAGATAGACCAGGCAGGCAGCTACGCTAGGTAGTTAAGTTTGAGTTATACTTGGCGTATCTTCAAAATCCAATTTGTATGCGAAACATTATAAGTTCACTGAACTGCAAATACTTCCAAAGCCCAAACCGAAGCTTCAGCCCAAGAAAAGTTCGATAGCGCAATAGGTGGCACTGGACCAACATAGCTATACTACGAAGCATGGCTCGATGGGCGGGGAGAAGTACCACACAATTTTGTGATGATGTGATTATGATGAAATGATTATGTTCGCCCGGAGCGCCGAATGAATATAGGAAGGGCTCAAAGCTCAAATATGCTTTTGCCCTCGATTCTTGCAAAACATCTTTGTGAGTTTACAGTCTGGTCAAATGACGAAAAGTTCGTTGCTTAAAGCTTGTTAACTTGTTTGTCACTCTACGCTGCGTCTTTTATAAATTTGAAGTATTTAATCGTTCATCAACTGAAGAGAAGTTCGCGTCTCCTAACTAGTCGAAATCTTATTTCAATAAAAACACAGCCTCCTGCGCGGCAAAGTCGGTGTCTTATGTGGTGGACTGATAAAATATTTTTGTATGTGGTGCTGGGCTCAAGACGAGCGCCTATGTTGCCTATGCTTGGATCCGGCCCTGTTTCGAGGCCTGATATTGCTGCGATGTGATGCATATGTGGTTTATCTGCTTCGGGCGAGTTTCCAAATAGACAAATATTTACTTCTTAAAATTAATCAACAGTGCTTTTGATTAACTGAAATATTTGTAATTTGGATGTTTTCATTCTCAGAATAATATGTTTTATTTATTAGAATTTGACTGGTGGCCCAGATGGTGGTCTTCATATTACAGATGTAACAAATGCTTCAAGAACACTTTTAATGAATTTAGAAACTTTAAATTGGGATCCTGTAAGCTTATTTTATTGACTTCAGTTCGATCTAATTAATAAACAATTTCACAATTTTAGCTGCTTACCAAAACATTTTCTATTCATCCTAGTATGCTGCCTGAAATTAAAAGCTCTTCCGAAATCTATGGACAAATAAGGGACGAATGCTGTCTGAATGGAATTAATATAAGTGCTGTAAGTCTTAAATAAATTAAAACTAATATCTTATGCGTAATTGAACAGATTTTAGGTAACCAACAAGCTTCGTTATTAGGTCAAATGTGCTTTAAGCCAGGACAGGCTAAAAGTACATATAGATCTGGATGTTTCTTGCTATGCAATACAGGAGAAAATGTAAAAATTATAATTATTTTTGATTATTAAAGTTTTAATATGGTATTTTTGTATAGAAAGTTATGTCTACGCATGGCTTATTAACTACAGTGGCCTATAAATTAGGAAAGGATGCTCCTGTAGTTTATGCTCTTGAAGGCTCAGTTGCTATAGCAGGATCAGCTTTAAATTGGTTGAAAAATAATTTGGGAATTATCTCTGATACAAAAGATTCCGAGGAAATGGCATCAAGTGTACGCAGTACTGGAGATGTTTATTTTGTACCTGCATTTACTGGATTATATGCACCATATTGGAGAAAAGATGCACGAGGGTAAGTCAATAGCAAATCTAATATTGTTGTAAGTGGTTGCTTTAGGTATCTCAAAGTCTTTCGATAGAGTATAGCATTCAACTCTTTTATCTAAACAGAACTGGATTGATAATTTACTTTCGAACCGTTCAATCGAGGTAATACTGATACTGGATGTCGTCAATTCCACCTGTCACCTGTTATATTCTTAATTTTTATAAATGATCTAGCTGATTCTCTTTCAACCCAATTCGCAGCTTTATTAATGACGGTACTCCACGTCGCTTTGGATAGTGCAAGAGAAGCACCTGCCGGATCGTGTCGACGATCGCGGACTTACGTCAGACTCAATAAACAAGATCAGATTACTCATTCTTGGTTGGGACTGCAAGAATCGCGTTGAATTGAACTGTTCCAAAAGAAAGTGCATGCAACAAAACCTGCCACTCCTTCCTAACCAAAGAACGGTGTAAAACTATTGTCAACAGCTAAATAGCGGCATTATCTAGCTCCTGTTTCATTATTCCTTACGAATGTAAATTTTTCCTATGTTTTTCTTGATCCACGCGGTGAGTTAGGGGTCGTCCATTAATTAGGTGAGGGGTTTAGGGGGGAGGGGCCGAGCCGAATCTCACCCAATCTCACGTAGGGAGAGGGGGGAGTCTCAGCAAATATCACGTAATTATTTTTTTTAAAGAAACCGTGTAAAATTGCGAGAAAATTAGGTTAAATCAAGTACAACATGTTTCTCCACTAAAGACCCCCGTTCATTTACAGGCCTCCGGTAGGCCGTGGCATGTCAGACCAGCTCGGCCGGCACGACTAAGATTGACTCAGTCTAACTGAGGAATGATACTTCAGGTATCCACCTGACAGGCCGGGGCATGCAGGTGAAGTCATGATTCCCTACAGACACACAGACGAAAACGACTGCTTAGCATAGCAGGTTATTAGTTCAAGTGCAAAAATGTTCATGGCCTCAACGAAAGCATTAAGACAGCTCCAGAGTCACGTCGTAAGCACCGCCGAACAAGCGCGAACGCGAGTGTGGATGTTTTTCACCCCTAGCTCGAGCCTTACTTTCCGTTCCGAGTGGATACGGCGTGAATTCTTGCTGTAAATTCACGACTCGAGAGTGAATAAGGAGGTTCAGATCTTCAGGCACGAACTGATGATAAATGCGATTTTTGTCAGGTTTCTTGAACCATACAGTTGGCGGCCGGTGAATGTAGGCGGATATTTGGCATCAAGGCGAAAACTTTCAGTCCACAAGAAGGCGCACGCCGAATTTTAGCGTAATGAAATACCAAATGAAATCCACTACAAGCGCAAAAGCGAGTGGAATAAATGAGGGCAAGGAGTCGAAATTATCAGTTATCTCAGTTGCTGTGCAACCCAACAGCTAGCTTTAGATGGTGTTTCAGAATGAAGTGGAAACCCTTTTCTGACGGAAACGCTGTCATTAAGAAAATAAACAAAATCAAGGTATATATGAGTAGTAATACAGAAGTCACAGAGATTACGGAAAAGATAAATCTGTAGTATTCTAGTCTCAAATTGAACAAATTTGTCTCCCTCGCTTTGAGATCCTTCAAATGTCAGAGGTTCGGTCACCTTAGTAAGGCATGCAGTTCCAAATGGAGGATCTGCGGAAAGTGATGGATGCAAAATTGGGACGAATGAAGAAATTGCGACAAAGCCGCTAAATGTGCAAATTGCAAAGGCAACCACGGAGCATTTGAAAAAGTATACTCTTTGTGGCTTAAGGAAAAAGAAATGGTGACAATAATGAGACGTGGAAATTATTCAAGAAATGACGCGTTCAGAATTTACGAGGCAAAAAAGAAACCCTTAACGTACAAAACACAAACAACCTATTGAAAAACCCCTTAAAAAAACATTACAGCTCCTCCCATAGCGAGTTTGGACTGTGCATCGATCAAGTCTAAGGACTCCTTGCTGATATTCCTGGATGATACAGATCTCGATAACTATGGGTCCTTACAACTTCCGATAATTAATGAAACGAAGTTAAAGAGCCCAGTCGGATTCTGGTTCATAACTCATAAGAATAAATTAACAATTAGTAGTAATCACTATAGGAAATGCTCACCTTGAGTGGCATCAATATTCTAATCATGAGATTGATCTCTATTAAATAGACCGACTAAATGTGGCTATGTTCATCTTTTAGGGCGTTCCATGCCTTATAAGTTTTCAAGTATATGGTTTCAGTGGAGCATCATACTGTTAGATCTTTTGCCACCAAAGTTGTTTACATCATTGACTCATGGACAATATAGCTGAAAAGGCTCAGACCAGTAAGAGACCCTCGTGGTACACTAGCTTTTAGTTAGTAAAAGCTAAAACAACAACAACAGTTTTCGTTCAAAAAGCATGTAGTAAACATGCCTAGGGTGAAAATATGGGCAAGATACAGTTCTTATTTCTATTACGAAAAATTAAATTTTAGCTTCGTAATTCCCAGGAGCGGCACCTTAACTTAACTTTTTCCAACTCAACATCGATGTATCTTTCAATCCTCTTCGAGGCTAGAAGGAAGAAAAGAAAAAGGGGCACCTAAATCACTAGCTGACGGCCTACTACACAGACCGCTAGGGTTACGCCGTCTAACGAAAGTCGCCATTTTCGCGTATTCTACAAACTAGGAATTCGTTTCTAAATATAACAACTCGACTCTTACGCAGTCTGTATTTCCAAACTTCTGCTACATCCAAGAGTTCAAACTCAGGCTTCATCGCCACCTCCTTCGACACTTCCCTGGCCCTTCATAACCCCAAAACTATTCTATCCCTGCAGTAATCGTAATGGGGCCCATCCACAGGCCAACTGGTTGCCCAAACTGAGTTGTGTTGGCACTGAATCGCAGTGTGTATGGGGCAGTTGGCAAACTGATTTGACAGTTGGGGTTGCAGTTGGGATAAATCAAAATCTTTTAATTTTATGGGGGCGGGGCCTAGAGTTTGGGCAACTAGTCGCGCTGTGTATGTTGCAGTTTGGCAAACTACTTGAATGAATTAACCCAGAATTCGAAAAATATATTTTTTGCAAGTTTATATTTTCATTGTATTGCATAATTTTTAATTTAAATTATGAAAGTTCACATAATATTAAATTATTTTCATAATTTATATGTTTAGGATTTAATTTATATTTTAAAAACATACAAATATTTATATTAATAATTAAAAAATTTATAATTAACATAAAAAATCATTACTACCCATTTTTTATAATCATAAAACTTAATCGCAGGTTTTCTACAATTTTATTTAACGTTCAAATTGCCTATAAAATACTGAATTGACAGTTGAAGTATCAACTCAGTTGAAGCGTTTGTGGCAAAACACCAACTTTTTGCACAACTCAGTTTGGGCAACCAGTTGGCCTGTGGATGGGCCCCATTACGATTAAACACTGCATCATGATGTGACAACTACATTCCGGTCTCATAGAAAAAAGCGTCATTCCTGAGTTTAGAACTGCCAATGTGTATCCTTCATTTATTGCTTAATTTCCTTTTAATTGAGTAAATTATAAATAATTCAAAGTAGTGTGTTGATTAGGCTTATTGTAAATACTTGACATTGTTTTAAGAATGTGAGAAATTTTTAGTCTTTAACAAGTCACAATCTGCAAATTGCTCTGCGTTTGAGTGCACTATTTTCGTCACGGTTAGTTAGTTGGAACTGTTCCAATATGTTTTTAAACATTTGCTAATGAATTGCAATAATAGATTTACTAATCGAAAATAGTTTTAAGTTCACAACGTAATTAAGATCGTAAAATGTAATTAAACTAAGCGATACTGATGCCAGATAAAAATCAAGAATTTCTTTGATACAGAAACTTTTAGTTGAAGTTTTCGGATATCTGTTGATACATTAGCTTTAATCTTTAGTAACTTGTCGTAAAAACAAAGTGAGGTCAATTTTGATGACGGGGAAGTACAATTGCATGTTTCGTAATTAAATACATACTACGCCTGAGAATTGTCGTTAAAACCAGTTTGTGAAAAACTTGTATTACCACAACACCAGCTACGGTAATTTCTAACCGATAATTCATCAATTTCAGCATTATATGTGGACTGACACAGTATACAACGAAAAATCATATTGTGCGAGCAGCTTTAGAGGCCATATGCTTTCAAGCACGTGATATTGTAGAATGTATGAGTCAAGATTGTGGGTTCTCCCTAAATAAATTACATGTGGATGGCGCGATGACTTCAAATAATCTTCTTATGCAGCTGCAAGCTGATATATCTGGTCTTCCCGTTTGTAAGTATTATTTACGCTGTAATGTTACAATTTATTTATTGATCATGAATTATTCTTTTTTCCAGTCAGATCTCAAAAAGTCGATTCTACCGCTTTTGGAATAGCGATGTGTGCTGCTCAGGCTGAAGGAATTAATATTTGTCATTTAGAACCTGATAAAAGGTAAGAGTTTTTTTTATTGTAGTTAGTAGTTATTCAAAGTTGTAATGGGGTTTTTACTAATTAACTTTTTTTTTTTGCGTTTTCTTAAATTCTCATTTCTGTCTATAAAAATCACCTCTTGATCAAAAAATTTTTTTTATAACTACATTATTTAATTTTTAGAATCTTTTTAAATTTATTTTGACTTCGGTTTCGCGTAATAACGATATGGTTTGTTGTTTAAGTCTTTTTTCTGCTATATAAGATCACTTTTCTTTTGTTTTTCATTTCCAAGCTGTAGCAGACTTTCTTTAATCAACTAAAACGTTACTGTAGTAGATTTCTTCTTTTGATGTTGTGATGATTTTATACTTGGTCTATGGCACACAAACCTAGACCTTGTTAGTGATGCACAGGCTCTTAACCCGATACACAATGTAATAGCAATGAATTTTGATAGAAATCAACTTGCAAAATTATTTGTTCTAAGCCTAGACCCTGTTGTTAATGCACAGGATCGTAAACCAATACACAATTTATAATTGAAGAATTTTAAGAATGGTCACTTCCAAACTCACAAGCCGAAAATAAAAGTGTGGATTCACTTAAGTATAACTACTGGCAATTTATTTTACCTTAATTCTATTTATATACAATTCTATTATTTCCTAAAAGTTAGATTTACATGCAATTTAAATTTTGTGTAACAATTTCTTAATGCAATGAATTCTTCCTCTTCTTCTTTAACGACTCTACAATCGGGGTTCGGTCCTGGCCTCTCGCAACTGTTCTCTCCACCGGTCCCGATTCTGAGCCGATGTCATCCAGTTTGGCATCCCTAAACTCTGAGCGTCCTGGTCCACGCCATCCTTCCAGCGAAGATTGGGTCTCCCTCGCTGTCGTATCCCATAGGTCTTACCGCAGAGATCTTTCCGAGCAGGCTCATCTGCACTCATACGAGCCAAATGCCCTGCCCACCGAAGCTTTATTTTCTTCACAACATCTATGTCGCGATAGCGCTCGTAGATCTCGTCATTATAGAGTCTCCGGAATCTCCTTCCTCACCGTCCTCGACCAACAATCCTCCGAAGTATTTTACTCTCAAACACGGCTAAGAGGTTTTTCTAAGCACCCACGTTTCAGATGCATGTGTGAGTACCGGTAAGACCATCGTCTATATATAGTAAAAGTTTAGACGTTATGGTTAGATACTTGGATTTAAAGAGCCTTGACAGACTATAATAAGCTTTGTTGACTTTTAGCAGTCGTGCGCGTATTTCTGGTTCCATGTTATTGTCGGCTGCTACTATTGACCCAAGGTAGGTAAATGATTTTACCTCGTCAAACTCGTGTTCCTCTACCTTGATTGTGGGACCATTGTGCGGAGGTTAGGTGTTCTTGTAGCTTCTTGTACAGCTGTTGTTGTTCTTCCAATGATGTCAATGTCGTCTGCATAAGCCAGTAATTGGGTGGACTTGTGAAGGATTGTGCCCCTTGATGTCACGCCCGAATCTCGGACCACCTTCTCCAAGGCAAGATTGAAAAGGAGGCAGGCCAGACCGTCCCCTTGCCGGAGCCCATTATAGATGTTGATTGGTCTGGACAGTGTTTCGGATACCTTTACTTGGCTTGTCACATTGGTCATGGTCAACCTACAGATAGCGAAGAATATCTTATACAAGGTACCTTCATATTTAACCAGCTCCTGGGATGCCGTCTGCACCCGAGGCCTTGTTGTTTTTGAGCCGGCTGATGGCTCTGCTAACTTCTTCTAAGATTGGTGGCGGCAGCATAGCATTATCATCAAATATTGGTGGAGCCTACAAATCCTCAGTTAGTTCGCCATTTCGCAATTCATTAAAGTGCTTTTCCAAGATGCCTTTAGGATCAGTGATCAGATTCCCTTCTTTGTCCTTGCAGTATGTGCAACGTGATGTAAATTGCGTCATACTGTGGACTCTTCGGTAGAACTCCCGCGGCTGGTGCGGCCGTCGTTCTCTGTACTGTTCTAGTTCACAGACGAGATTTTTTTCCCAGGCTTCCTTTTTTCCTTTGAATAGACAAGATAAGGAACTGAACATAGCGTACATGTATACGGATTCGAGGGAAGCACTTGAGCTCACGAAATTTTCTCTCTAATTCTCCCACTCCACGGGTGTCAAGCAACGGAGTGGAAAACGCGGGAGAAGGCAACTGAGAACTTTCACTATCATAAGAAAGTAATTTTCGTTAATTTATGAATATAAAGTGTAAAATTTATCCTTTCAATCCAAAGAATAAAGTATCGCGTTGCATATTCAGTTGTTTTTTTTTGAAGTGCGAGTACATTTAATGTCAATAAAAATAAATTAAAAGCATCTCCACAATTTCAAATGTAAACAAACTTTGATCACAACAACAAAATACATTGTCTAACTTGAACAGAGGCGTAGCGAAATTTGTTCAGGTTTGCGAAGTGTTTGCTCCAAACATTTAGCCAAGTGTAGTGTTCTCATCGGGATGATTGTTGAGAAACGCAATCCCTCCCGGTTTTTGACTAAATATGACACCGCCAAGCTGTGTTCTTTTTACAACGTGATCTCACTCAGATCATTAACTTTCAAGCAAACCAACAACAACAACTTGATCCAAAAAAGATTTGGATCAAAATCTGTGATACAAAAATTGTTTGTGTAACAACCATATCCAAGACACATCTCATTGGAAAATCCAGAGCTTTTATAATTTTGTTATGTTTTCTTTAATTTTAAGGGTTGGTAGCTCTGCAAAATTTCAAAAAATTTATATGGAAAAATGATTGAAAGTTACCTTTTGTTAATTTTGGAAGTCAATTAAACATTTTTATACATTCTTTTTAAATCAGAAATATTTTTAATAAGTTTTAGAGACTGATATAAATTGCGACAGAACATATCAAAAATCAGAACTACAACTGTAAAAAACTAAATTTCTTCATGATCCAAGTCCGTTCTTTTATGCTCCGCTGATCTGGAGCGCGTTCAAAAACCTTATAGTAAACCACGAGGTAAGCTGTGGTTATGCTACATAACTTCACTTAACCGAAAGTTTATGTTAACCATGGAGTTTTTTGAACGCACCGTGATTAACTACGTGGTAAAGAAAATTTAAATTTTTTTTCCATAAAATAGTGTCGGCTATTTGCCTCAATTATTTCCAATAATTATTTGTTTAAAATAATCTCACAAATCCCACTTTGATTTGTTCATTATTAACATTAAAACAAATGTAAAAAAATTGTTTTTATTCTTCTTCTTCTTAACTATCGCTAACCATGCTCCCGAGCATGGTTAAAATTTAACTACACCATGGTTAACCACGGGAGTTTTTGAACGCCAAAAAGTTATGCTCGTGGTTATGTTGTAGTTAACGCGCTCCAGATCTGGATCACGGTGTAAAAAGAACGTGGCTATTGTCCGGGTTAGGCACAAATACTAAAATGCTGTGCATAAGTGTTACCAAAATGCTTCCCTGGTTTTAATTAATTGCGCTTCCTTCTCTTCTCTATTCAAAGCTTTTTTCGTCTGTGAATTCTCTTTTCTTCTTTTCTGAGCTCTTTATATTTCTCTTCGCGTGTGCGTTCTACGACTTCTGCCTAAAATGGAATCAGCAGTGCCAATGCCAATGACAATATTTTTAAGGCGGGTCCACCTCTCGTCGACCCCCGACATCTCATCCTTAGAACTTGGGCGAGTTCATGACCGTAGCTGTTTTTAGCCATTTCATTGCGTAGTGCAGCTGCGTTGATTCGAAACTGATCAGCGGATACAAAGCTTTTCAGCGTTGTGAATGCGCTCTCGGAGCACCATACCAACAAGATAGTGATCCGAGTCGAAGTTGGCACCTCGGTACGTTCGTACCGTCATCAGGCCCGAAAGGTGGCGGCAGTCTATCAACACATGGTTTATTTGGTTGCGAGTGGCTCCATCAGGGGGGGTCAAATGGTAGCAAGGCCTCAGGGACCTTTGATGGTGCCGGTACGTCAAAGAGATAAATCCTGGGTAACGCCACCTGCGATCTAAGGTCTTCACGATCTAAGATTTTCCGATATGCTACCGAATCCTACCTCAACCTCCACGAAGATGTAGATTTTACATCGGGTGTCCCCTGGATGCTCTTGTGTACGCAAGAGTAACAGACTGAGGAGGGTGAAAGGCGAGTGTTTCGCGCCTCAAAACGAAGCAAATACCGGACTGGTCCTCCAGGTTGGGGGTTGGGCGGCAGGCTGACAACCTTTCACCGTAAAAACCTACCCGTCACGAATCCTCAAGGCAGGCCTCGGACAGGACGGACTCAACGGCAACGACTCAGGCAACGGAATATGGAATACGATCTTGGAACATGGAACGTCAGGACGCTCAACAGAACGGGCGCTCTGCGTTCGCTTTTATTAGTATTAAAAAAATATGGCATAAGGATCACAGCCCTTCAGGAAACAAAATGGACCCACAGTGGTATAATGGATCTAAAAACCCACACGGTACTCTCCAGCGGATCATCAAATGGAAGAAGAGAGTTCGGAGTAGCATTCATCGTAGAGAAGGAAATGAAATCTCTGATTCTGGACTTCAAACCAGTCAGCAATAGAATATGCACACTTCGCATTAAGACAAGGTTACATAACATCAGTCTTATAAACGTCCACGCGCCCACAGAAGAGAAAACGGATGAGGAGAAAGAGGAATTCTACCAAGAGCTAACAAACACCATCAGGTTAATACCGTCAAACGATATTAAAATGGTGCTTGGAGATATGAATGCCAAAGTAGGAAAAGAAGAGGAGTTCCTAGGAGTCATAGGAAAGCATAGCCTACATAACGTTACCAATGACAATGGTAGTCGATTGATCGATTTCGCAAGCTCAAACGCAATGGTAGTAAGCTCAACAATGTTCCCGCACAAAGATATACATAAGATGACGTGGCAGTCACCAGACGGAGGAACTAATAATCAAATTGACCACGTCCTAATTGAAAGAAGAGGGGCCACGAGTATACTGGACGTAAGAACAATGAGAGGAGCGTGCTGTGGCTCGGACCACTATCTAGTCAAAGTGAAATTGAGAACCCGGATAGCAACTAAAACGCATAGAGGGCAAACTCAGCCAAAATACGATATAGATAAGCTAAAACGGGAAGAAATAAGAGATGCCTACCAACATGCTGTCGTACAAAACTTGAGAGAGGTAGATGAGCAGCCCAGCATCAACGACAAATGGGAACAGGTCAAAAGCAGCATAAAGGGGGCAGCAGAAGAGGCACTAGGCTGGGCCCCCAGACAGACTAGAATTGATTGGTTTGACCAAGACTGTAGAACCGCAATTGAAGAAAGAAACCAGAGCCACCGAGAGTACATCGCAAGGCCAACAAGAGCAAGGATGGAAGTCTTCAAGGAAAAAAGAAAAATCGCAGACAAGTTATGCAGAAAAAAGAAGAGGGAATATCTAAATAGGAAAATCTTACAGATACAGGAAGACTTCAATGAAGGGAGAATTAGACAAGCGTACAAAGGAACTCGCCAGATCACCAACAAGTTTCAGCCAAGAACGGACATCTGCAAGGACATAGATGGGAACTTGTTGGCAGATCCTGATAGGATAAAGGAAAGGTGGAGAGAGTATTTTCAGAACCTATTGAACCCTATCTCCATATCAAACGAGAATGCAGAGACAGAGGCATTTGTAATTCCCCAAGATAACATCTCAATAGAACCACCAACATTGGATGAGGTGCGGGAAGCTGTAAAAAGGCAGAGCAGCAACAAATCGCCTGGCGCCGATGGAATAGCAGCTGAGCTGCTAAAGGAAGGAGGACCCCAACTGCTACAAACTTTACACGAACTCATATGCACCATCTGGGAGGAAGAAGTTATACCAGAGGACTGGAAGAAAGCGATTATATGTCCAATATACAAGAAAGGAGATAAATTAAACTGCAAAAACTACAGAGGCATCTCACTCCTCAGCGCCAGCTACAAAATCTTCACAATCCTTGTGAAACAAAAACTGGAACCTATAGCGGAAGGCCTTATAGGAGAATATCAAGCTGGTTTTAGGACAAACAGGTCAACATCGGACCAACTGCTGACCTTAAGGCAAATTCTGGAGAAAACCTGGGAAAGGAATGTAGATGTATATCAGATATTTGTCGACTTTCAGCAGGCATATGATTCAATAAACAGAGAGAGGCTATATGAGATCCTATCGGAAATAGGAATCCCTTCAAAGTTGGTACAACTGATCAAATGCGCCACAAATAGCTCACTGGCGAAAGTGAGGATCCAGAATGTTATAACAGAGGAGTTCGAAGTACGTCAAGGGCTTAGACAAGGAGATGGGCTGGCCCCCATGCTTTTCAACCTGGCCCTAGAATGGGTGATAAGGAAAACGTCAGTCCAGAGAGGTGCATCAATAGCTACCCAGTCGGTACAATTACTTGGATATGCGGATGACGTAAACATCGTGGGAAGGTCCTTTTTGGCAGCAAAAGAAGTCTATGTCGAATTAAAAGAGGCGGCAAAGGACATAGGCCTGAAGATTAACGAAGAAAAAACGAAGGTTATGCAACAATCCAGAGCAGGACGATTTAGAATGGGAAGAAATATAACCATCGACGAACATAACCTAGAAGTAGTCGATAAAACAGTCTACCTTGGGTCTACTATCACAAAAAGAAACGAAGAAAAAGAAGAAATAACCAGACGAATACTACTGGCTAATAGAGCCTTTTATGCCCAAAAACAAATCCTGCACTCAAGATTTGTGCACAGGAAAACGAAACTCTCACTCTACAAAACAGTAATACGACCAGTACTGTGTTATGGTAGCGAGACTTGGACTATGACCCAGGACATAGAGGAACGAGTCAACAGGTTCGAGAGGAAAATTCTCAGATGCATAATAGGCCCAATCAGAGAGGATGGAATATGGCGAAGAAGATACAACAACGAGTTGTATGAAATTTTTGACGACCCACAACTCTCAACTTTAATAAAAATCAACAGATTGAGACTAGCCGGCCACGTGATCAGAATGGAGGACAATCGCATCCCAAAACGGCTTATGGCATCAGAAATTTCGGGAAGTAGGCCAGTAGGTAGACCCAGGAGGAGATGGATAGACTCTGTGACGGCTGACGCAGAGTCAATGCTCAACATCCGGAACTGGAGACATGCTGCAAGGGACCGTCAAAATTGGAGAAATGCCCTTGAGGTGGCCAAGGCTCGATTTGGGCTGTAGCGCCATTGGATGGATGGATGGCTCCATCAGGAGATAACCAGGTGGTTTTTACTTGCTGCCATCTGTATACCTCGCTGTCCATTGTCATTAGTGTTTTCATGCAAGTTGTGGTTGCCGACATATTGCCTGTATATCGGCTCCCGGCCTACTTTGGCTTTCAGATCTCCCAGTATGATTTTTACATTACACCTGGGGCAGGCAATAAGTTCCCGTTCAACTAATTCGAAGAATTCTTCTTTATCATCATCCGGGGACTCTTCTGTAGGTGCGTGAATGTTTATGAGGCTGATGTTCTTAAATTTACCTCGCACGCGAAGGCTGCATATCGTTTATTGCTTGAAAGCCGATTATGGTAGGCTTCATTATTTCGTTGACCATAAAACCTACTCCGAGCACATGGTGTTTTATATGACAGCTGTAATATACTCTGGTTTTTGCAAAACACCATTCCCTGTCCATCAGTCCGAAATATGTTATGTTACATGTTATTCCTCCTATTCCGCTGATGACTGACCATTCTCACGGATAATTGTTACTTTTTGACACGGAAGATTTTTAGTTGCTTTTTAATTTAAAAAAATTGTCTCATCATCTAAAAATATTCCGTGACAAAAATTAACAATTATCCGTGAGAAATGCAACTATAAATGACTTCGGGAATGCAACTCTCACTTTTGTGACAATTGCCACTCATGTAGCTATGAAAAGGCGAAAACTGGTTTGTCACATTTTCCAATGGGTGACTTGACTAGGGGAATAGGGGCGCTATCTCGAAAACGGCCAGAGATAGCCCTCAACCTTTTATGTTTTTTTCACGATAATTGTTTGTCTACTATCTAACATTAACTGCTTGACTATCTGATACGGGATACTGTATTTCAGTGTATATGACAATTGGTCAATTTTTTTACCTATAGCTTGTACAGCTTATACCTAAATCCTGCACTTTACATGATCTCAAAAACTTCAATTTTTCACAATTAATTTTATTTTCAGATATTATGAAAATGTTCAATATGACACATTTTTACCAACAACGACAGATGAGGAAAGAGATCTTCGCTACACCAAATGGAAAAAGGCCGTACAGAGAAGCTTAGGCTGGGCAGTAACTAAAAAGAGCACCGCCATGACAGATGAACGTTATCGTCTTCTATCCTCAATACCAGCATCTATTTTCCTTGTAACCACATTTGCCATGCTTGTACACTCAAAAATTCGAAATCAATAACATTGTTCCTGGTCGCATATAGTTTTAAGTTAAAAGTCTCTAAGGATAGTGCAATGATTTTTTTTTTGTAGTAAGGCTTTAAATAAGTTGTAAAACTGAAAATACTATGCTCAAAGCGCGAATATTGACGAAACCATTAGCCACATGACTTTTTTTTTTATATAACAGACGCTTATTTTCAGTGTACTTAAATTTGCATAAAAATGACTTAAACGAATTTAATGTTAAATATAGTTTATTCTTAAGGTTTCACAAAGCTAAAATTGTATTTTGTTGATTTGTTAAATAGTTTATTGTTTTATATTTTGGCCAAAATCGTTTTTATTTTAAAAATAGAATTGTGATTGATAAATCGTACTTAAAGTAAGGTTGTAAATCTATACAAATTTTGCATCACAAATATCTTGTTATTTACTCTAGGAGTTAAGATTCAAAGGCATTTTGTTCCCAAGTTGATTATATGTATTTCATTTAAATCTTTTTTAAGCTTTCACAATAAAAGTTGCGATTTGAAATGGAGATATTTTTGTACATTTTTGTATTTTCTCTGGAGTATACCGGCATAGAGTGCAGGCGGGTGCTGCTGCAAGTCCTTCCACTTAGTAGTCAAAATTAAACATAAAAAAACACAAGTAGCAAATCCCATATTAAAATCAGTGTTAAACATTAAAAAAGGAAAAATAAATAAAAGTGAAATTCAACTGTGCGAAGTGAAAAAAAAAACTAAGGAAACTTCACCAACTCGGAATTCCACCAACGCCGAAACTTTTCGTAGTTCGTAGAATTAATAATTTATTTAACAATTTAAACAGTGTCATTAAATATCAAGGAAATCCTCAAAGAAACGCCATTTCAAATTAAAATGCTGGTGAAGTGGTTTTGAATAATTTAAGAAATTGCAGAAACTGGATAAAAAAATGTATTCACTGGGGAATAATGAAAAGGCCTTATTCTTTCGATGGGTCAAACTATAAATATAATTTTGCCCATATGGGAATTGATCGAAAACTCTCAGGAATACGTTATAACATCGAGATCCCTTAAAGAGTAGCATTTCAATATTGCGGCGTAATAAGGGAAACTACGAGCGCAATCATTCCGCTCTAAGAATTTCAAGAAATATTAGACAAGTTGCTTTCCAGGACTACATACCATGTTCTGAGATAGGGTACGATAGAAGAAGAAAGAACAAAATGTTGAAGAAAATCACGATATTAATGATTTTATTGGCGAGCAATACTAAGGGAGTACTTAATAAATAATCTTCCAGAAACCTCGAATGATATTCTATGCAGCAAACATGATAATGATATTCGTAAATTTACTATCGAAGTGTCATATTATCACTCGAAAAATTAAGCGAATTCTATCTTCCAAAAGTATAAAACGCCAAGAAAAATTAAATATTTTGCAAGGCAGATAGTTATAAACGAAATATATACATATAGTATTTCTTTCTTATTGCGACATAAAAAAACATTAATCCAGATCGTTAAAAGAACTGCTTTTTGTTCGAAAAGGAAAGAAACGAATTGAATTTTCAGTTATTTCGTTTAATATATGCATATAATAATACATAATGTTTTTATTGGGAAAGGTTATTTTAAATGAAACAGTCACTTTGATATTAAAAGGTACTCTTTATTAAATCTTATGGAAACTGAATATGGAGAAGGTGCACACGATCTACACTGTTCGATAATGGACGTGACCGAACCATTTTCGGTCCTTTGGGTCTTGATTTTCGGGTGGACCATAGTGGACCGAACCGTTTCGGTACCGACACATAAACTGTTTTGGACCAAAACATAACCTTATTTATTCCAATAAATCAAAAAAAGGGTGGAAATAAGTTTAAAATAAGTGAAATTTAATATTATTATTGAAATAGGTGAACATTGGGCATAGGAAGAGGTAATAAAAACACTTCCAGACGTGTGCACTAAGCTTAATATAACGGCGCTAATGGATGGGGAAAATGCGAAGCAACGACATTTTCAATAAAATTGGTTTAGAGAAATGTTAGCTCGCAAAATTACTTCACACATTGTTCAAATAAATCATGTTTTTAGAAGATTGCTAAAATGTTTCATTTTGACTTCGTTGTCACAGCTAAGGGTGAGGTTATATTCGCATGCGCACATAAACTCAAGACCGGATCGGTCCAATAGACCGGTTCGGTCCTGCACATAAACGCGCTGATAGTTCCGCTTAGGTGAAGCGGCATACATGAAACATCTTCAACCATAAATAATACCCTCAATAGATTTATTTTTGTACCTACTATTTATGATATGTATTTCAACAGTTTTTAAATAGATTTTTATTGTTGTAAAATTATTTTTAACTCTTTCTATACTACTTCCAAAATTTTTTGTAACTGTGTTATTAGGTAGCCAATCATTTTACACAATCTGCAATTTGAATTGGTTGATAAATCTTGACTATATTAGGACCATTATCATGGATTTAAAAATTTTGATGGTGAACTCAAAGTTAGTGGCCCAAAAATATCCTTAGTACAAATTTTAATTACAACTCTCTGAATTCGAGATATTTGGTCTTCATGCCATATTAGATCCGCCTTGAATTTCTAAATTTCAAAAGCAACTTCAAAACCCCACCCCACCATGCTTTTTCTTTATTCCCATTCCCATATAATCCAAAGTTTTTGTAACGAAATTTTTAGCCACTCTCAAATAAACACTAGTAGCGCCAGCTAGCATTATAAGAAGTAAGCATTCTCGCCACCACTAGACATTTATATACACAAGGACCATACCAACAAGAAAGTGGTGCGGGTCAATTTTTTTATGTGGCATGGTCAAGCTCAGGAATCACCGTTTGTACCACTAGACCGTCATGTCGTTCAACTCATGGTGCAATGTCTAGTAGTAAGCTTGACCTGAAAATAGAAAAAGAATAGGAAAGATTAAGGGTAGTCTGGTGGATGCATAAGGAGAAAGAATGAGCCTCGTGTTTGTACTACTGGGTGTTATAGGAGTGCATCCATTTTTTAATAGCCGGGTGAGTCACAACCGTCAGGGCTAGGGAGAGACAGTCTTGTTGGAGTGTTATGCCTACTGAAATAAGTGACTCCGACTAACCAGCCGACAAAGGGTGTAACGCCAACAGTACCAGACTACCAGGTGAACAAGGCGGTACACCGACCGCTAGATGAAGACCCCACCTAAGCGGAAATTTGGTACCCTATTATTAACCGGTTAAGCCGGCACACCGTCATCAGACCCGAAAGGTGGCGGCGGTCTATCAATACATGGTGTATTTGGTTGCGAGTGACTCCATCAGGAGATACCCAGGTGGCTTTATGGATATCTTTACGCGCAAATCAAGTACTTGCAACGACCAAGTTCTTATTTGCTGCCATCTCTACAACTCGCTGTCCATTGTCATTAGTGTTCTCATGCAAGCTGTGGTTGCCGACATATTGCCTGTATATGGTCTCCCGGCCTACTTTGGCGTTCAGATCTCCCAGTATGATTTTTACAACATACCTTATACTTTGACAAGGTATCGGCCAGATGTTGTGTAGCTCGAGCTCTGTATAGAGCTCGAACATTCTATGAGAAAATTCGTAAATCGTTTTGCCTTTTTCGTTGCCGTGGTCGTCGTCGTGGATTCCAGTATCCGAGGCATGTTGCTCGCTTCGTAATAATTGTTTTTTTTTTCTGGTGAGGTTATAAGCCTCACGCCAACCTTACTTGGAAGGGACTAGCCCAATCATATTAGCCTAACCTCTCTCATAGAATAAATACCAATGGCCACCGCTAGGAGGATATGATCGCACTTCCATCAGTCAGAAATAGTTGCAGCACGTGCATGTTATGCTACATGTTATTCCCCCTAATCCGCTGACGACTGACCACCAAGCTTCATCTTACCACAACAAAAAAAAATCATATATCCTGTCAGTATGTGAAGATGATCAGCAGAAGCTACGAAAGTTGTGATGACAAATCCGGTTCTGCCGTATGCAAATTCAACCTAGGTTAATGACGCTGGAATTTTTTATCTAGATACGCATCAGCCCTGTGATGCATCTGGGCAAGAAAACAAGAACTGTTGGTATTTTGTGCCTAGGGACAAATGTACCGGATTCTAAATATACATTTTCTGGAATATGCCCAGGTAATTAGGAAATTGTATTGAACATAAAACGAGAATATTCCAGATGAGCTTGTCATTACTAAAAGTGGATCCGAAGTGCTAACATCTCATTACTACCAAAGTGAAAAAGTGTTAAAGCAAAATGTTTCGATTTGTGGTTTTATCAACTATTGTGGCTCTATCGACTGCCTTTCCTAAAACAAACGTGAAGGTGAATAAGTTTTTTATTTTATTTTATTTTATTTAAAAAAAAATATTCTTTAATATAACAAATGTATAAATGATTTTACAAATTCGTATGTTGTTATGCACGAACACATTTCGGCCGGCTTGTTGCGCGATCATTTTGGCATTTTTCGAAGGAGCTGCATTTTACATTACCGCAATAAGTTCCAGTACCGCCGGATGTTGCTAGAAAATTTAAGAAGATATTTCAAGATGTTATCAATCTTACAATCTTGAATAGACTTACATCCTTTGTAGTTGGTTGAGCCTTGATTTGATCCCAATTGGTTGGGTAGTGCGCAAGATCTTGCATTGCATATATTTGGACAGCATTTACCACCGATTGCGCTGCATTCAGTATCCTGTACACACTTTGGTGAGCATGTTGTTACCTTTGTGTAAGATGGGCATTCTGTGATGTTAAATGGCAGTATTAAAATTTAATGTTATTTCGTAAGGACATGTATGTGTACCTATCGAGAGTGCTGTTGCTAGTAGACATGTTGCGAATAATAAGAAGAAAAGTTTAGCTGAAAAAATAGTAAAAATATTTAATTAAAGTAAGTGCCAAACAAGTATGTTTCAACAATTGTTAGATTAAATAACTTGGTTTATGCAAGTGTGAAAGATGAGTCGCAATTTATATCATTGTTTTACACTGCACATGGTAGTAACAAAAGCATCAGTTGTGTTACTGTACACATGTATCAATAATTTCGGTAAAATAATTCAAATTATATTGCTGTGAAAACCTAGAACATTTTATTGTATGGCCGCATTCGAAAATTCAGCCAGCTGCGCAGAACTGGCAGTATTGCAGTATCGGCTGCAAAGCATTGTATATACGTATTATACATGTGTATGCCCGGCTGCAGCGATTTGATTTTGATATGCTGCAAATTCTGCGCAGCTAGCTGAATTTTTGAATGCACCCTATAATTCAACTGTGTTCCAAATGCGTAATTAACGCTGAACAGTTCAATTTCTTACTGTGAATAACAAGTATTTAGTAAACTGAAGTACTTTTAAACTAGTGATGACTTCGTAGAATATTTTTAAATATTAAAATACATTTTACAAGAATTTGTTCGCTTTAAATGTTGCAAACAAGGGAAATTAACCTACGTCATAAGAGTAAGACAAGAAGTCTTGGATTTTACTCTTGTTTCCCCAGATCTGCTCAACCGTGTAGAAAACTCATATTCAGCGAACACTCCTTTTCTGACCACAGAATCATCCTTTTTAATGTCAATATGTGCTCAACTGTAAAGAAGGCCCCTGGTTACAGAAATGTCCGAAACACAGACTGGGTCGTATACAGACAAGTAGTGGAAAGATCACTCCCCGAGGATGTTCCCACCCACCCTTGGAATACTAAAGATCTCGAATATCAAGTTAGAAATCTCAGCAACCTCCTGAACAATGCATTAGAAGCAGCCTGTTCCACTAGGAAATATGAGGGTAAAACCAAACCTTCGTGGAACAAGCTTCTCAAACTAAGGTCTGAAAGTAGAAAGGCTTTCAATATGGCCAAACGGTCCAACTTGGCTTCGGGCGGGGACAACTACAAAGGGCGCCTCAGGGTGGTCAAATACAAACTGCGAAAGTCAAAGAGGGAATCCTGGAAGATCTTTTGTGCGACAATAGAAGGTTTTTCGGAAGCCGCAAGAATGAGAAAGGTTCTCTGGAAAAGTCCAATGTGCCAAGAACTGTTGCAACAAGCAGACAGTACATGGACCACAAGCAGTCAGGAGTCATTGAAACTCCTGCTCGATACCCGAACTTCGAACTTCCTGGCTCGACATCTCTTACTGCATCTACAGAAACAGGTTTTAGGGGCCCAGCTAGTGAACATAATTTGTGCACTATTGACAGATTGATAAACAGGGATTTACTCCTGTGGTCCATAGACAGCTTTAAGCCTTAGAAAACACCTGGACCAGACGGAATTTATCCCATCGAAATTCAGGAAGTCAGTGACATAATTCTGGATTGGATCGCAGCCATCTATAGGAGTTCCCTTCGCCTAAGCTACATTCCAACATCCTGGAGAGTAGCGAAGGTGGCTTTCATTCCACAAGCGAATAAAATCTCCTACCACAATCCAAAGGAATTGAGACCTATATGTCTCACATCCTTTCTCCTCAAGATACTAGAAAGACTTGAGGAAATTCATATTAAGCAAAGCATTGATAAAAAACTGCTTTCTCCCTCGCAGCACGCCTACCCGAAAGGTAAATCAGAACAGACACTGCTCTCCACGCCCTGGTAGCGGTCATCGAAAGATCCCTTGAATTCAAGGAATTCGCGTAGGCTGCTTTCTAAGATATTGAAGGTGCTTTCAATAATGCTGAATCTTTTGCGGTCACGGGGGTACTCCAGCGTCTGGTTGTTGTTGGGTGCTCCAGGTCCTTTATTGCTCAGCTGCTGAGGTGCAGGGTCATAAAGTCCAGTCTGGGGCTTTCGGAAGAAGTCAGACGGGTTGGTAGAGTCACACCAACAAAGTGCTGATAACTCTAAGGGAGACCACTGCTGATGGCATTGTGCTGGTCGACTTGTGCAGAAGTTGTGGTAATGAAGATGTTGAAGAAACTGCCTCCCATCTTCTCTGTACATGTCCCGCTCTCGCAAGGAAAAAAGGGACCTTCCTCGGCTCACCTTCCCTAGATGGATTAAACGAGCTGCAAAATACTGTGTTTCCTCCCCTTTGTCGCTTTATCAAAAGCTCCAAATGGCTTGAAATAGCCTGAACTTTGTCCCAACACTAGAATGGCATCACAATGGCCCCTATGGTGCGGGCTCCCTAGTGGGGAGCAGTCATTTCAACCTAACCTAAGGGGAGTTCATCTCGAAAGATAAACAAGAGATCTCAAAGAATGAATGGGCGTGTTTCAAGTTCCATCAATGATTGCAATCATTCATTTTTTGTCGGATTCGAACAATCGTCCATCAATGATTAGGGTTAATTTCCATCACTGATTACTGATTGTGATGGAACTTGAAACACACCCTATGTTCTTGAGTAGTGGATGAAAGTTTTCCTTACTAAATACAAATGGTGGCTTTAACAGCTGTATATAATGTCCACTTTTTAGTATTTTTGGTTTCCACTCCTATTAAAAACTTTGCGTTTGGAAACGGATTGATGCATCGCACACGTACACGTTTGCGCTACTTTGTTGCCGATGCGTTGTTGCTCAGTTGCTCTGTTTGATGGTTTCATGAAAACGTTAAAATTCGAAAACCGGGTTGTTAAATAAAAAGCCGGGTTTTGTATAAACCCTTATACTCAGTAAATGGGTTCTCGTTTTATTGTGCAGGTCAAATATCATTGGACATGGTTAGTACTTAGTTGGGAGACCGCTTGGTAAAACCATCACTCGCGTTTGAATGGTCTTTTAGTCCATGGAAATGGTACTTTAACATTGCAAAAATGCAGGACAAGGTTTTATTTTTGGGATGTGTAGGCAGGGTCAATGTGAGCTTAAGTTTGGTGGGGAGTTTGGTCTGGGACAGCAGCGAGTGCGGACGTGTGCTGATCCGGTCCCTAAAAAACGCGCGAAGGAAACTGAACAACAAAACAAAAAAAAAAGCAAAAAAACAAAAAGTGAAGTGTAAAAGTGTTCACGAAAAGGAAAACAATCGACGCAGTCTAACGGCTAGGCTTCACCACCCTTAACTAGACAAGACTCGCGACCGACGCACAAGTAAGTACCCTTGCTCCCTTTCCTCACTCAATTCTCGGACCTGCACGTGCCGCGGCCAAAATCTAACGGTCGATGAAATTTGTCCCGTCTCAAAAGGCATAACACTTTGACGCGGACAAATTTTATTGCCTCTGATGGATGCGGCAAGTGTAATTCCGGAAAATATCCCAAAGAATGTGGCGATTGAACCCGCGCAACCGAAGTCCCGTTACAAGTCAAGTTTTGGTATTGACTTTTGTAACATTCGTGGACTTCAAGCGAATTTCTCTTTTGTTGAGTGCCACTTATCTAGTTACAAACCCCCAATCTTCGCACTAAGTGAAACCCAAATATCACCCGATAATGACTTAGGTTATTACCAGGTGTCGGGGTACACTTTAGTGCACAATCTCTCCCCCCATAGGGGTATTGCCATTTATGTTAGGGACGACGTGGCTTATTGTAAAATACATTCAAGCACAACTTCTGATTTTAATTATCTTTGGATTAAAATCATTTTCCAAAGCCACGTCATATTCTTCTGCTTCCTATACAGAAGCCCTAACATAAGTAACGAAGCCTCCACCTTATCTTTTGATACTATTTCCGAACAAATCTCGGGATTTTTGTCGTCCAATCCTGAGTGTGAAATCATCGTTGCGGGTGATTTCAATGTTCACAACGTTAAATGGCTGACTTACTCAAATGGCACCAGTATTTCTGGCAAGGACGTCGAGCTCTTTGCAGACATCAATAACTTGCAACAAATTGTGGATCATCCCACAAGAGTCCCTGATGTTGCTGGTCAAGGAGGATATCTCCTTGATCTTTTTCTAACTTCTCATCCAGCGCGTTACTCCGTCGAAGTTGATTCACCTCTCGGCAATTCAGACCACTGCCTAATCAGTGCTAACTTCCCATTCGAATTTCCCACCCCTCCCAAACCAGTTCGAAGAACTGTATGGCATTATGGGAAGGCCAATTGGCTGGGGCTTATTAATTTCTTCCAGTCTACAGACTGGAACCTGTGTTTCCGGAATAGAAACGCCAACTCTGCCGCTATCCGTATTTCTAGGATCATACAGGCAGGAATGCATTTGTTCATTCCTCATACTACTAAATCTGTGAAGGTTAGGCCCAACAGATGGTTTAATCAGGAGTGTATGAATGCAATCAGAAATAAAGAAGCCGCCTTTCGAGCTTACAAGAGCTCCCCGAGTGAATCGCTCCGTGCAGAGTATATAAAACTAAGAAATTCCTGTAAAGTCACCATCAGGAATGTCAAAAATTCATTTGACAGCAAGTTGAGAAGTAAACTCCTTAATGCAACCTCTGGTAGCAAGAACTTCTGGTCCTTGGTAAGCTCCATTAAGAAGAATTTCACTTCATCCACAACTCCTTCACTTATCCACAATGAGAAGGTGATAACAGACAGCAAATCCAAGGCCGATTTATTAGCATCTCTGTTTGCTTCCAATTCTTCTTTACCCCAAACTGATATGCTACCCCCGGTTCTTGAGCTCAGCGCTCATCTAATGGACAGGGTTTTCTTCAGGACTCGCGAGGTGTACAGGTGCCTCAAGGAGCTCGATGTAAACAAATCGACTGGACCCGTTAATATACCCCCTATCGTCTTAAAACAATGCGCCTCACCTTTGGCTAGACCTCTGCGCAAACTTTTTGCCCTATCATACTCTTCCGGAGTTTACCCAGACTCTTGGAAACTTGCCCATGTTCAGCCAATACCGAAAAAAGGTGACTCCAGCGATCCCTACAACTACCGCCCAATAGCAATTACTTCTATTCTCTCCAAAACCATGGAGACGATAATTAACAAAAAGCTTATGGGATATCTAGAATCCAACCAACTTATCAGCGACAAACAATACGGCTTCCGTCAAAAAAGATCCACTGGTGATCTTTTAATTTGCCTTACAGAACACCTCAGCCGAAGTTTGCATGGATCTGGCGAATCTAGTTTGGTTGCTTTGGATATCTCCAAGGCTTTTGATAGAGTATGGCACTCAGCCTTGTTAGCCAAACTCCAAGCTATTGGAATTGACTCACTTCTGTATAAGTGGGTTAAGAGTTTCCTTTCCGGCCGTTCAATTAAGGTATTATTGGATGGCGTCAAATCTGAATCTCACCCCATCTCTGCGGGGGTCCCTCAGGGGTCAATTTTATCACCGGCCCTTTTTCTCATCTTTATAAATGACCTACTTTCAATCCCCTCCAACCCACTTCTCAGCTTCGCTGACGACGGTACTCTACGTTACTCGTACAGCTTCGATACAAGACGGACACATGCCAGATCCTGTCTTGATGATCGTGAACTAATGTTCAACTCTATTAAAAAAGACATCAAACTAATTCTAGATTGGGGAGAGAAGAATCGTGTCAAATTCAACCCCTCTAAAACCAAGTACTGTCTTATCTCAAAAAAGAAGTTCAACACCTCACCATCCTTGACAGTGGATGACGTTGAACTAAAGGCCGACCCATCCCTACACATCTTAGGCGTGACATTAGCCAAAGACCTTCGTTGGAATGATCACATATTCCAAATCGCCAAACAAGCATCCCAGTGCTTGGGATTTCTTAAGAGGTGCAAGTTCCTCCTCCAGCCATCGGCCCGCGCTGTTATTTATAAATCCTACATACGGCCTCTTCTCGAATATAACTCCCTCGTTTGGGGCGGCGCTCCAATAACCACCTTGGCATGGTTAGATAAGGTCCAAAAAAAGGCCCTTAAATTAATTGATGACGACACCGCTGGCTCCACCATCGACCCCCTCAGCCACCGTAGGAATGTAGCAGCATTGACTAAATTTTATCGCTACTATCATAATGACTGTTCCTCCGAGTTAAACGCTCTCCTGCCTCCACGGCAATCTTATAACCGCAACACCAGATTAGCCCACTCGTCTCATTCCCTTCACCTGCAACTCCCCCTTTCACGCACTCAACAAGATATGAATTCGTTTGTTAATAGAACAACTCGACTGTGGAATAGTCTCTCGCAGTCAGTATTTCCGAGCTCCTACAACATCCAAGAGTTCAAACGCAGGGTTCATCACCACCTTCTTCAATACCCCCCCGTTCCTTTTAACCCTTAACCTATACCCCCCTCCCCTCCCCGTACTAAGCTTACTGCTAGACATTGCACCATGACGTGACAAATGACATGACGGACTGGTAGTACAAAGGGTGACTCCTGAGCTTAGCACTGTCACATAAAAAAAAAAAAAAAAAAAAAAAAAAAGTTTGAGTTTTCGGGATTCTAACCCCCCCATTTGGCCGCCATCTTGGAAAACATGTGCAAATGGTTTTTCCACTATATCTCCGAAACGGTACATCTTACCGAAAATTTGCAAGGATACTTTTTGTTTAAAATTAAATAATCAATTTGTTAGTTAGAAATTTTGTGGTAAAATGAATAATTAAGAAGTTATAAGCCTTAGAACACAAAAATTAGTCACAATATTTTCTTTTAAAGGCTATAACTTTTTTTCCTTCAACTTTAACAAAAAAAATAATAACAAGTTTTTTGTAGAGGGTTTCATTAGGAATAATTTTCATTCATTACTTTTTTAATTTCATTCACTACGAAGGGTTTTACAGCCCCCCGAAGGTATGAAAGTGACAGATTTTCTGAATATTTTATTACAATTTTACCTCCTAGAAATTAGCAATAACAGCTAGCAAGTAATAATAATGAATGAATGACTATACGTTATGAGAAATGCCGATGTTTGAGTAATGTAATAAAATTGTTTCGCATTTTTTTGCGGGTTTTTATTGCTGTTATGCCATGTTTTATAAGGTACGATATGGTTTGAAATGAAATTCTTTGAATAATAACATGCGTTATTCCAATTTTTTAAAATAATTTGTTTTAGGGCTGCACAAAAGAGTACTTTATTCAGTTATGTTAACTATCTAGCAAAATATGGACGAAAAACCATTTGCACCATTTCCAAGATGGCGGCCAAATGGGGGGGGGGGGTTAGAATCCCGAAAACTCAAACTTAAGCTCACATTGACCCCCCCTACACATCCCAAAAATAAAACCTTGTCCTGCATTTTTGCAATGTTAAAGTACCATTTCCATGGATTATTTTACGAATACATTTATATCTGTAACGGAGGCGTGCCTACCTCTAGCGCGCATATGTGAAGATGTTCATGCCTGCACCGAGAGCGTGCATACCCGTGTGGCAGGCACGTATATGCTTTAAAAAAAACCAACAAAATCGGGTATGTCAAATGTATTTGGGGGGTTTTTGATATTCTTGAGAGTGCTTTGGTAATAAAAGTTCCTTCGATGTCTAAAGAGATGGATACAAATATTCGCATCTTTAGCCATTCAAATGGTATCCTAGTTGGTGAGCCTAAACTCTTAAGTAGTGAACATTCCGTTCATTTTATTGTAAACTTTTCTTAAAATTGGCTATACTTAACCCTCTTCGCTATATACTGGGTTTTCTCCATGAAGGCAACGCAATGAACAGATTGTGACTTTTTGCTTTAACTTAAAAGAAAACAGTTTTGTTATCCTTCGTTGCTATCTAAAGTAAGCAGAGCTAACCTTTTTCACTATTCATTTAAAAAAGGTCACATCACCTAAAAATGTTCCTTGACATTGTCACTATAAGGGACTTCGAGAATGCCACACACTTGCTTTTTCGACAATTGTCGTTTTTTGGTGACTATGAGAATAGGAAAACTGGATTGTTGCATTTTCTGTTAAGTGATGTGACAATGGAAATAAGGGGCCGGCATAAAAATTCAAGTATTTTATTTGTCATTTATAAAACACGCAAAACTTTATAGGGCCTATTGTGAATGTCGTCAATCTGACGACTTTGAATCAATGTTAAATTTTCATACTGAGAAAGTCGATTTTCATTTCGATTACATTTCTGACGTCGACTTGTCACTTATGTAATCGACTCATATTAATGCTTTTATCGACTAATTTAGACTAAAAGTGACTCGACGAGATCTACAATAAGCCTCTATATCGAAATTTGCATTAAATTGGCTCATAATTATATTTTCATAATTTTGAAGGTTTGTTTCACTGCCACTATTTTTTAACTTGTGTTTTTTAAAATACATGCCTGAAGGCTAAATCGATCATATTGCTACAAACTATTTAATTTGTAAGCTGTAGCCTTTATTAAAAAGTAACTTTCTCCTCTTATAACGAACTTATATTGCCATTTTATGACATAACCAGTTTTTATCTGGACATATTAAAATTTGTTCCCGTCTCTCGATTGTTGCGAAAAGATAACAACAGCAAGTCATTAATCACTGTTTTATATTCAAGCCTTGTAAGACCTCGCGTATTTATTCTTTCAATCTCAACAATTAACAATAACAGTTTAAATTTTCCATTAGCTGAATTGCGCTTTTATGGGTCGCACTAATTTCGCATTGCTAATAATAATTGACCTTTGATAAGGCGTGTAGATGCTGGTTTCTGATAAGTAATTCCAAGATATACTCGGTTCTTTAGCACAAACTTCTGGCTTGAGTGAATATAAAATGAAGCTCACTTTCACTTTTCTTTGGTCCAATGGTCGAACTATTAATTATAACTTAATTTAATTATGACTTATCTTATAAATGCAAATGAGTACCACTTAAAAAACAACAGAATTATTAAATTAGTTAATTACCCATAATTTATGTTTTAAAAAACCAGAAAAAAATCAACTGTGTATTATGAGCGATGTTAACAACTGAAGTTCTTAGAGTCAACTGTTCAATGTCTTAAGCTCGACTTGAGTTCGTCTGCGATGAAACCGCTCAAACAGATTTCAGTGAAGTCATGGCGGGACAACTTTTTCTAACTTAGCAAGCTCCCGGTCTGTGTGGTCGCAGTGCACTCTTCAATTATTAGCATATGTGCGTCCTATTCTTCTTTTTATGCTCATTAGCCATTCACATTTCTGGTTTCCCATAAAATTAATATATTTATGTTTATAGACGCTAAAAAATAACATTCTTTGTTCTTTTCCAGACTCTGGGAAAAGATTCTTACTCCATTGAAGGAGTAATCGGAGATGTTCAACAATATGATGTCCTTAAGAATGCCTATTCGGTTGATGGAGCCATAAACGAAGGCAAGCCACGAAGCCTAGGCCGTGGCGATGTGTCGCATATACGTACGGCGCCGCAAGATCCAGTCGTTATAGCGGGGGAGTATGGAGGTGACTTAAATGATCTTCGAGAAAAAACAGATCACGAGGCAAAAACAGAAATTAATTGCGAGAAGCATCAGGCACAGAACGCCCACTATTCCTTCGATGCAACAGTAAGTGACAAGATCAATGATCATTCGATTACCAGATCAGAGCAACGCGATGGCCTCAAAGTCAGAGGGATGTACTCCTATAGTGATGGATATTACTTAAGGGAGGTCCACTATGAAGCTGATGAGAATGGCTATCGGGTGGTTAAGGAAAATGTCAAACGCATCGGTGACGGTCCAAAATTCAATCCAGTCGGCAGAGCTGATGTTTCTGGCTCGTTGATTGGTCAATATTCAATTGCGATTGGAAATGAGGAACGCCAGCCAAGTTACGTCGAAATCAGCAGGAAAAGACTTTAAAGATAAAAATAATAAGTGGTTTACAAAATGATAAATGTTGTTGTTGTGGAAATAAACTAGAAAAAAACCAAAACGTTTTACACGACTTTTCAATTTAGATCATTTGGACAGTAATTGTTTTCTTGGAAGATTCTTATCACAAACAAGACTATTAATGAGTTTTTTTTTTGGAGCAAGAGTACGCAACACTGAATCATGTGGGGGAAGATATGACGGTGAAGTCCCAAAAGGTCATCGTAATAGTCGTCGTTGACAAGGTCATTGTGTAGAATCTGTTTGTTTATTTTGGGTTTGTTTTCTTGTTTGTTATTACAGAATGGTTTCGTACACATGAAGATATTTTTTTATGGGAACAACATAATAGCTCCTTAAATTTTCTGTTTGAGAAGCAGTTTAAATTCTTATTATTTGTTTTAAATTTTTTGGTTTGAAGTGGGTCTGATTGCCTTGAATAAATACTCGTAGACTGAATTTATCCCGGAGCTACTCTGAGAATGGTGGAATTGTTTGAACAGTTTGCTAGAGGCTTGTCCCTTAGACTAGACTGAGCATAGTCTCGTTCTTCTTCTTTGATCCGTTAGCTGGTGCTCCGAGCGGGACTTCACCGCAACGGATACGCTGCTGTCGGTGCCGCTAGGTCTCGAACTCTATTCACAATTCGCTTCCATTCTTTAGCGATGTCTCAAGCCTGATAATCGTTGATTCTTTAGGTCACCTTCGATATTCTTTAGCCAGGTTTCCCTCGGTGTCGATCGCTGCATTTTCCAGTTGCGGGACTGTCTCATCAGGGAAGTTTGCGTGGAAAGCGGTTATCATCCATTCGGCAAACATGTCCAAACCACCGTGGTCGACTTTTTTGCATTTCTTCTTCGATCCGTGTCTGCTGATCGCATCTTTGTCTAACTTTTTTTTTTATGTGGTAAATACAAGCTTAGGAATCACCCTTTGTACTACATGTCTGTCATGTCGTTCAAGTCATGGTCAGTGTCTAGTAGTAAGCTTGATAGGAAAGGATAGGTTAGGGGTCTGGAACGTGAGTAGATGTCGATGAACCTTGCGTTTGAACTCTAAGATATTATATGAGTTCGGAAACACCGACTGCGGAAGAGAGTTCCACAATCGAGTTGTTCTATTTATAAACGAACTACTAAAACGTAATGTGCGCGAAGAGGAGGGCTGTAGCGTGTGGGGGTGAGCCGAGTTGGCTAGTCTTGTGTTGCGGGAAAAAATTTGCCGTGTAGGTAGGAGGTTTCTGATTTCAGTGGAACAGTCGCTATGGTAATAGCGGTAAAATTTGCTAAGGGCTGCTACATTCCTGCAATGGCTTAAAGGGTCGATGGAGGAGCAAAGGGTGCTATCGCCAATGAGTTTGATGGCGCGGTTATGCACCTTGTCCAGCCAAGCCAAGGTGGTTTTTGGGGCACCCGCCCAGAT
Source organism: Thereva unica (assembly GCA_949987705.1). NCBI lineage: Eukaryota > Metazoa > Arthropoda > Insecta > Diptera > Therevidae > Thereva > Thereva unica. The sequence goes on along the minus strand of OX465281.1, from coordinate 47,108,718 downwards.
ATACGGGTTGTATTCAAGGCGGGGCCGAATGAAGGACTTGTAGATTGTAGCCAGAGCAGTTGGCTGAAGAAGGGATTTGCATCTCTTGAGGAAACCCAGGCATTGGCAAGCTTGTTTGGCGATGTGGAATATGTGATTATCGCAGATCTGAAGATAAGGTTACGCCTAGGATGTTTAGAGATGGGTCAGCCATTACATTCTTTTTGTCCACAGAGATAGAGGGACTGGTGGTGCAGGTTTTTGTAGAGATGAGACAGTACTTAGTTTTGGTTGCGTTGAATTCGACACGATTCTTGCGGCCCCAAGCAAGAATAAGTTCAATGTCCCCATTAATAGAATTGGACATGAGTTCACGGTCTACGGGACAAGGTCTGGCACGTGCTTGTCCTATATTATCGAAGGTGTGGGAGTAACGCAGAGTACCGTCATCGGCAAAACTGTGAAGTGGGTTGGAGGGGATTGAGAGCAGGTCATTAATGAATATAAGAAAGAGGGCAGGCGAGAGAATCGAGCCTTGGGGAACGCCGGCCGAGATGGAATGAGGGTTGGATTCGACGCCATCCAACACTACCATGATTGAACGGCTGGAAAGAAAGCTCTCAATCCAGTTCCTTAGAACTGAGTCGATACCAATAGCTTGGAGTTTAAGTAGCAGAGCGGGATGCCATACTCTGTCGAAAGCCTTGGATATATCTAGAGCAACCAAACCAGATTCACCGAAGCGATGGATGTTTTTGTTAAGAGCCTCAGTTAGACACACAAGAAGGTCGCCAGTAGATCTTTTCGGTCTAAAGCCGTACTGCCTGTCGTGTAAAATTTGGTTGGATTCCAGATATTTCATCAACCTTCGATTGATTATTATCTCCATGATTTTGGAGAGAACAGAAGTAATTGCTATTGGGCGGTAGTTTAAAGGGTCGCTGGCTTCACCTTTTTTGGGAATGGGCTGAATATGAGCTAGTTTCCAAGAGTTGGGATAAACTCCGGAGAAGTATGATAGGGTGAAAAGTTTGCGCAGAGGTTTAGCCAAAGGTGAGGCACATTTGTTAAGTACCATAGGGGGAATATTGTTTGGGCCAGTGGATTTATTGGCGTCGAGTTCTTTGAGACATTTATACACCTCGCGCGTTCTGAAGAAGATTCCGTCCATTGAATGGGCGTTGCGCTCGAGGACCGGTGGTGACGTATCAGCTTCGGGTAGAGAAGAATTTGAGGCGAACAGAGATGCCAAATAAATCGGCCTTGGATTTGCTTTCTGTTATCACCTCCTCCTCATTGATAAATGGAGGGATTGCGGAAGACGTAAAATTCTTCTTGATGGAAGTTACCAAGGACCAGAAGTTTTTGCTGCCTACGCGTGTATTGAGGATCTTACTTCGCATCTTGTCGTCAAATGACGTTTTGACCTTCCTGATGATGGAATTACAGGAGTTTCTCGATATCACATATTCACGCCGAAGTGAGTCATTTGGGGAACATTTGTACGCTCTATAGGCGGCTTCCTTAGCTTTAATTGCGTTCTTACACTCCCCATTAAACCATCTATTTGGCCTAGGCTTTATAGACTTAGTAGAATGAGGAATGAACAAACACATTCCTGCCCGTATTATTTTGGTAATACAGAGCGCAGCATAGTTCGCACTGGCACCGCGGAAACACAAATTCCAGTCAGTGGCTTGAAAGAAGCGAGTGAGACCCAACCAGTTGGCTTTCCCATAGTGCCAGACAGTTCTTTTGGGAACTGTGCCGGTTGGAGTGGTGGATATGGGAAATTGGCACTGACTAGTTTGTGGTCCGAGTTGCCAAGGGGTGAGCTCACCTCGACGGAATATCGAGTTGGATCTGGATGCGAAGTGAGAAATAGGTCAAGCAGATGAGCTCCGTGACCTGAAACATCCGGAATACGTGTCGGACAATTTACAATTTGGTGTAGATTATTTAAGTCTGCAAAGATCTCGGCGTCTTTGCCAGAAACACTGGTGCCATTAGAGTAATTTAGTCAATTGGCATTATGAACGTTAAAATCACCCGCAACAATAATTTCACTCTCCTAATGGGAAAGTAAAAATCCGGAGATTCGTTCTGATATAGCATCAAAGGCTAACGTCGAGGCTTCATTACTTATATTAGGACTTCTGTAAAGAAAACAGAAGAATATGACGTGGCTACGAAGAATTATTTTAGCCCATATGTAATTAAAGTCAGAAGCAAGGGCGGATCTAGAAAAGTTTTTTAGGGGGGGCGATCTGAGAAGCTTTTCTTCTTTAAGAAGAATAAAAGATTGGTTGAGGTCAACAATGACAGAAGATAGATTAAGTGGTTTAGCTCTAATGAATATTCATTGGAATATACAAATTAATACAGATAGTGTTATTGATAGATACGCCAATACTAGAAAACATAGGATCGATTTTGTTCTATAAATTTATTTTATAAGTTTGATTTAATTTATAATAAATAAAAGTAAAAATTCTACTTGTTAATTTCATTTAACATTCAAATATAAAGTTGAATATTTTACTACTAGGTATATTTCTCATAAAAACAAACTTTTATTTTTTTTATTGTAGGGGGGGCGATCGCCCCCATCGCCCCCCCTGTGGATCCGCCCCTGCAGAAGATGTACTATTGCACACCTTCTGGAGAGCCACGTCATTCCTAACATACGTGGCGACACCCCTATGGTCGGAGAAATTGTGCACTAAGCTATACCTGGGGGCCTCGGTGGTCTAGGGGTAAGGCGCCTGACTACTATCCCAGAGGTCCCGGGTTCGAATCCCGGCCAGCCCCACGGTCCTTTGCCTTTTCCACTTTCCCACCCACATAACTTTCCTTCTTTCTTCTCCCCTCTTTACATTCCTGATTCCAACTGTCATACGCATGTCATCGGTTGGCTGATGAGATTCAACTCGTTTCAGGAGGCATAACACTCCAGCGAGTTGTTTCTCAAATGCCCCGATGCCAGAGTCGCGAAATGGTTGGAGTAAAATATCGCGGGTCCTCCTACTTCTATCTCTTTCTATTCTCTATCTTCCGGCTAGAGCTGCTGTTCGACATTCTATATGAAAAATATAGATTGTCGAACAGTACAAAGGGGCTTCCCCTAAGCCTCTAGTCTATCACATAAAAAAAAATACCCAGTCACCTGAAATCGATCAAGATCAGAATCGGTGACTTGAGTCTCACTTAGTGCGAGAATGGCCGGGGCATGGATATGTAGGTGGCACATCACGTGAGAGAAGTTCGAAAGGAGACCCCTAATATTACAAAAAACAATAGAAAAATGTTTGTTTTTATTTAGGGGCCTCTCCGACGCAAGGTCCATGACCTCATTTGTGGCTGACTCCGCCGGCGATGCAACCATCGGGGCTAACGGGAACAATCTTGTTGCAGTGTTATGCCTGCTAAAACAAGACGATTCCTATCAGCTGGCCGATAAGTGCTGCAGCGCCGGCGATGTATAGCTCGAAGGCGATCTAACTCTAGCTCTAACTGTCTCTTTTCGAAGGCGATCGTGGAGTGGGACACGGATGATCTGTCTCAAGCATTGCAATTCGAAGACGTCGAGCTTCTTAACATCCGGTTTGAGCAGAGTCTACGTTTCAGATCCATAAAGAAGAATCGGAAGGATCAATGTTCGGTAAAAGCGTACTTTTATTTTGATGGAAATATTTGTTTCTTTGCTATATGCACCACTAGGGCGAGGCGAATGTTGCTGTTGCCTGGCCAACGCGGCTGTAAACGTCGATGCTACTTTCGTTTCTTCAACCAATGATCCCAAATATTTGAACATAGGAACCTGTTCGTTTTTGGGTTCCTTTCCCCTTACTTGTGCAAACTAACACGCATATATTCAATTACTGCCTGACCGCTTCGCAAGTTCCTTCGGTCTGCAGAAAAAGTCATAGTGATACCTTTACCAAAAAAGTCTTCACCCTCTGACTTATCTGATTTTCGTCTTATCAGTTTCCTCCAGTTCTTGCTAAGGCCTTTGAGAAAACTCTTTTTATCCAAGTCCTTCGACATCTTCAATCCAATAACTTTCTTTGTAAATTCCAATGCGGCTTCCGTAAATCATCAGACGACCAAATTCTTATGGTAATTGGTTAGATCTAATCTTTACTAATTGTTATGAAGAGGTTAACATTCCACCTGCTTCCAAAGAGGAGAACTTATTCAGTAATTCTATTCACCACTCTGCATGGGTCCTGGAACTCGTCTTCAATCCCTAAACACCGCACAACACACTATTGTTTATGACTTTAAAAACGCAGGCTTTGAAAGTATTGAATTATCCCTAGTTGACTTGTTTCTATACCAACATTTTGAATACCATTGACAAATATGTACCCAAGATTATTAAAAGGAATAGGCTCCGATAGCCTTGGCCTGACATAAACATTCGATCTCTTCGCCATCAGAGAAATAAATTGTATAACCTGATCAAAAAAAAAAAAATACTAACGTAACTGAGGACCTGAAACTGGAATACAATAGGAATAGGATAACCTCAGAATTTAATCTTAGAGTGCGTGAGGACTATACCGCATACATCAATTCCGTTGGAGATAGTATTATAAAAGACCCCAAAAAAAATTCGATTTCGTTAAAGACCTTAGACTATCCCTCAACAAGTAATTTGGAACATGGTTGCTGAAAGGTACAGCGAAATTTATTGTTCCAACTCTGTTCTAAGGCACACCGATCCAAGTGATGCGTAAACTTCAGTTCTCATAGATGTACTATCCCTGTCGATTGAGTACGACCGGTTAAAACAACCTTTACCCGAATATGTCATGGACCTGACAATCTGCTCAAATCATATCTCATTCCATCTGCATCTTATCTTTAACAGATCATTGTCTCAACATTTACCCTTCAATTACATATACATATTTACTTTCATTGCAATTACAGTAAAACTTCGTTATAACGCTCCCGCTTATAACGATTTCCCGGTTATAACGCTCTTTTTTCTTGGTCCCGACCCCTAGGATTAATTTTACATAGAAATTTTGTTCGTTATAACGCTCTGATTTCCCGTTTATAGCGCTCCGATAGATGATTATTATTATTTTTTTGGTATTATTGTTTAGATTCCGAGAATGTAGATTCCGAGAATTTTCAGTCAACAAACTTCCTTAATATGTTTCCACGAATTCAGACCTTTTGTTTGCTTCGAGTTGTTTTAATCTTCAGTGTTCCACTATCCTCTGTGCGGTTACGAGTTAAAATATGTCGCGAAAATCGTTTTCGATCAAAGAAAAAGTTGATTTAATTAAGGCGTTTGAAGAATCAACTTTAAACCAAAAAGACTTCGCCGCGTCTAAGAACATAAGTGCTTCAACATTACGTACGATTTTGCACAAACGTAAAGAGATAGTTTTGACCCAAGAAGGATGCAGTCGCAAAAAACAACGATCTGGAAAATATGAAGAGCTAGAAGCAGTGTTGAAACGTTGGTTTATCCAGGCCAGGTCCTTCAACATCCCGATAAGTGGCCCGATTTTGCAGGAAAAGACACTGCAAGTTGCAGCCCTTTTGGGAATTCCCAACTTTACAGCTTCCCGGTTATAGCGTTTTCCCGGTTATAGCGCTCTTTGTTTTTGGTCCCTAGAAGAGCGTTATAACGAAGTTTTACTGTATATATTGCCACTGAAATTTATTGTTATTCACTCAAGTCTAGAGATGTAGGCAACTGTTATAAAAAGCATAGAAGAACACGACACACGAACACGCTTTTTATAAAAGTTTTCTAGACTTTTTATAACAGATAAAATCCAGCCAAGAAAAGTTTGAGTATATTCCTCTCACTCTTTACATATGGGAAAATTTCCTTTGAATTTATTTCTTTCAGTTTTAGCCTAGTCAAGGCAGCATTTTGAGCCTACGATAAAGCCATTGTCATAACGCTATAACTGGAAAGACCGAAATTCCTGGACCTGATCTATAATATAAAAATAAGTCGGGTTTTCCTTCCTGACGCTATAATTCCAGAACGCACGATCCGATTTCCACGGTTTTGCATTCGTTGGAAAGGTCTCGGGCTCCGTGAGGTTTATAGCAAAAAAATGTCAACAGAAAAACCGGCGTTTGGTCCATAGCAGCCATCTCAAGAGGGCGGATTACCATCTTCTTTACAACCCCTCGACATGGATATCAAATGAAAGGGTTTGGTAAGTAGAACACCAAAGGCAATATAGTATACTCAATATATCGTTTGGTCCATGGCAGTCATCTCAAGAGAGCAGATGACCATTTTCTTCACAACCCCTTCGAAATGGGTATCCAATGAAAGAGTATGATAAGTAGAACAATATAAGCAATATAGTATACTCAATATGTCACTTGGTCCATAGCGGCCACCTCAAGAATGTTGATTACCATTTTCTTCACAACACCTTCGACATGGATATCAAATGAAAGAGTATGATAAGTAGAACACCATAGACAATATAATATACTCAATATATCGTTTGGTCCATGGCGATCATCTCAAGCGGGCTGATTACCATATTCTTCACAACCACTTCGAGATGGGTATCAAATGAGAGAGTATGATAAGTAAAACACATAAGCAATATAGTATACTCAATATATCGTTTGGTCCATAGCGGCCATCTCCAGAGGTTGGATTACCATTATCTTCACACCCCTCGACATGGATTTCATGAAAGGGTATGATAAGTAGAACACCATAAGCAATATAGTATACTCATTTTCTTCACTATCCCCTCGACATTGGTATCAAATGAAAGGGCATTATAAGAAGAATGGCATGCATAGACTATGTCTTTAGATTCATGGCGGCCATCTCAAGAGGGCGGGTTACCATTTTATTCACAACACCCGAGACATGGGTATCAAATGAAAGGCTATGAAAAGTAGAACACCATAAGCAATATAGTATACTCAATTTATAATTTGGTCCATGGCGGCCATCTCAAAAGGGCGGTTTACCATTTTCTTCACAACCCCTCCTAGATGGGTATCAAATGAAGGAGTATGATAAGTAGAACAATATAAACAATATTTTATACTCAATATATCGTTTGGTACATGGCGGTCATCTCAAGAGGGCGGATTACCATTTTCTTCACAACCCCTTCGAGATGGGTATCAAATGAGAGAGTATGATAAGTAGAACACCATATGCAATATAATATACTCAATATATCGTTTGGTCCATAGCGGCCATCTCAAGAGGGCGGATTAATAGTTTCTTCACCACCCCTTCGACATGGGTATCAAATGAAAGAGTGTGATAAATAGAACACCATAGGCAATATAGTATACTCAATATATCATTTAGTCCATGGCGGTCATCTCCCAAAATCAATTTTCCCAGATTTGTTCTTTTTTCACTATAGCTTTTTCCTATCGCAGACTGTGTCCCCATAATCTTATTTTATTGAAAGGCGTTGCAACGCACGCGGGTTTTTGCTAGTACATACATATAATTCAAAACGGTGTGCATGTGTATGTGGAAATGGTTTACTTATCATCTTTACAGTTTTTTCACATTAAATTCACCCATTTGCAAATCGAATTAATCCTTATGCAAATTAAATTCACCTTTTTACAAATCAAATTCACCCGTTTGAAATTTAAGTACTTTTACATTACTTATATATTACTAGTTGGAATCCGGTGAACGTCGCTGCCCCCATAAGCCAATTGTGTGGCGTGCGCCAAAACAATTGGGAATCTCAAAATCGCTTTTTAATTGGCAGTGAGAGTCCCAAAACCCACAGCGAAAGCACATTCAAAAAGAAAAGTGTCAGTACATTCGTTTAAAACCCCAAAATCAATTTATATTCCCAATCACATTTTAACGGTGTCATTACCACTCTTGTCGTGGTCAGGTGTTATGGGGGTGTTGTTGCCCGTAAACTAAGGTGAAAGTACAATGCACGTGCGCTTGTATTTTATCCCCATACACGAAATGTTAATGTGTGTAGAATTTTCATTTCAAATTTAAAGGATCCTTATTTCTTGCACTAAGCTTGATTTTGGAAAACATTTCCTCGATGGTCTTTATGGTTCCTCGATGATTACCAGCAAAATGTATGTATAGTAGTAGATTATGGTGTGTCGAGTTTGACCGAACCTATATTTACTAATATTTTTATAGAAGTACTTAACTTTCAAACGGGTGAATTTGATTTGTAAAAGAATGAATTTCATTCGGGTGAATTTAATGTGAAAAAACTGTACTTTGTTCATTTATTTAATATGTAGTTTTTACTACTTCAAGATGCGATGAAAAAGTCTGCATAGCATCCACGTTAACAAACGACCATAACTTGATTCAATTGGTTTTGAAATATGATTTGATCCACTTTGAAATATGCTTTAATACATCATACTTGGAACAACATTACAGCAGTTATATATCCCCCGCAACATCCTCATTAATGAAAACATTTCTACAATCAACAAACATAAATATATTTAATCTGTAATAATTCACCTGTTCAACATTCTATATAAGGCCGGCAACAAACATATCAACACATTTCTTAATATTCTACTTAAAGCCTTCGTTTTACATTTCATTGTGCACAGTTACATCACACTCCTCGTTCGAGCTGCAGGACGACATTATTAGTGCCTTTTCGGAATCTGTTAAGTTAATAAACCTATTTTTAATATTCAATTCATCTTGAATGGAAGAAAGCAGATCTGGTGACTTTGGCCTACTGTCATTATCGAGGAGTGAGTCGTCATTTTTTAAAGCATCAATTCCAGTTTCACTTTTGGTTTCGGGATTATCCTCAGCATCAACTGAGGATATTTTTTTGATTTTTGAGCCACGCCGTAATAAAATAACGGCTGGCGATTCATCAGGTAGTGCCTGAATTACAGTTCTCAGTAGTTTTGGTGGTGTAGCTGGAGTTTTGGGATTACCAATTATTACGTCAACTTTCAGGGCACTGCGGCGAGCCTCTTCGCGTTCTCTAGCCGCATTTTTACGCATTAGGCTTCTTGCGCGTCGTTTAAGAATGGCTTGCGCATTTGGGTAATATACGATTGCTTCGTTTAAGTCTGATTTTGATAAAACAAATAGATTTGAAAATCCTTTGGATTTTACATCTGCTGTGCGTCTATTCCCTTCGACTCCGTTTATGGCTAGAAGACTAATTTCTCCAAATACTGATCCTTCTGATAGAGTAGCAAGAACTTCATCGTTGTTGGGTCCTCCCATTACTTGCACTTGACCTAGTTTAACAATGTACATTTCTCTTCCAACTTCTCCTTTTCGACAAACAAAGTCCCCTGGAAGGAAGGTTACTGCTCTCAGTTTGAGCACAAGCTCTCGCAGTAAGGCTTCTTCACAATCGGCAAACAGTTGGACTTTCGATAATGTTTGAATGTGGACAGATATGGCAATGTCTGTTTTTAGATTTGCTGGAAGTGAGTCCAGAATGTGGCTTTCATCTACAAAACATAAAAGAAATTGACTTTGAATACGATTGATTGTATATAATTTATTACCTAAAGTCCTCTGCTGATCCCACGTAAACTTAAACCACATTTTTACTCTACGTTGAATCTCACTTGGAAGATTCAATCGTCGCATATACTCTAAAGTCTCATCTTCAAGCTGCCGATACTCCGACTGTGATCTAGTTGCAGTACTTATAATATCCCGAATTTGTCCAATTAGTAAAGCAAAGACGAAAACACCCATCAGCCATGCTGCTGTCATGAAAACCAATTCACCTTCCTTCTCAGGTTTTGGATTTTTACCTGAAAAAATATATTAAAATTCTTGTCAACAAAACAATTCGACTGTGTGATGAAATTTCGATAGTACCAATGGAAGTAGCCGTTTTTGTTGCGAATGCAAAACATCTTACGTAAGGATGACCTTTGCCATTGAAAACCCACCGATTGGTACCAAGACCTGTTTTTGAAGTCGATTGATTGAAAGTGATTAAATGTTATTAACAGTCGGTGAGAATCACCGGTGTCGCGTGATATCATCAGTCATACTCACCTTGATAGGCGCTGTATGCGTAATAAGAGCACGCTGTCAGGTGAATCATATACAGCATGTAGGTCAAAGTCTTTGCCACACGGACCTGGAAATTTTGAAAGATTTAATAAATTTATTTTGGAATATTTCTCAAGGAGTTTGATTTATTATACAGGGATGAAAAAATGTTAATAGAATAACCAAACTTGCTTTAACAGAAGGGCCACTTTAGAGTCATAATTGTTTATTTACTCGTGTACGTACTCATTTACTTCAAAAAATCTTGCTTGCATTTAGGGCAAAGAGCAACTGTTTAACCAGATGCATATGAAGTAAATGTGTTAAGTTTGTCTGTTGTTTAACATGTGTTTCTCATTTAGTTTTGGTTAAGACAAACATATGTTTGCACATGAGAGACAGCAGAAAGTGAAATTCTTTCAGGTCCAGACTTTAAAGCATCCGATTGTCTGAAATCTGAAGCTCAAAATTTCACTTCATTTCATTCCGAGATTAAATAAATCTGGGAAACATCTTTTATTATTACAAACCGTCATGTCGTTTAAGGCTTGGTGCAATGCCTAATAGTATGTTTAGTTTATAGGATGGAAGAGGATAGGATAGATTACGGGTCTGGAAGTGCCCCAGCAAATGAAGGTGGACCAGTCGTTACACTAATAGCGACAAAAAATTTTCAAGGTTTTCTATGCCTACGGTGGCCCAATGGAAGAGCAAAAGGATAACAAAGTACACAAGCCACGCTACTAGATCATGGTGATGGTACTAGACTGACGGAGAGTGACAATCCTCTTATTCGGAGAGCATTCTAAGTTGGGGAGCGTGTTAAAGTGGTTTTATATTTCCAGAGGCTATCTATCTGGACTTCAAGAAATCGGTCAAGGACAAATCGGGGTTGTCCCTTCTTTATCACGTGTATCGCAATGCATGTTATAGACGAGTGTTTTTTTATGTGGCAGTACTAAGCTCAGGAGTCACCCTACTAGTCCGTCATGTCATTTGTCACGTCATCGTGCAATGTCTAGCAGTAAGCTTAGTACGGGGGGGTGGGGGTATAGGTTAAGGGTTAAAAGGTACGGGGGGGGGTATTGAAGAAGGTGGTGATGAACCCTGAGTTTGGATGTTGTAGGAGCTCGGAAATACTGACTGCGAGAGATTATTCCACAGTCGAGTTGTTCTAACAAATGAATTCATATCTTGTTGAGTGCGTAAAAGGGGTAGTTGCAGGTGAAGGGAATGAGACGAGTGGGCTAATCTGGTGTTGCGGGTATAAGATTGCCGTGGAGGCAGGAGAGCGTTTAACTCGGAGGAACAGTCACTATGATAGTAGCGATAAAATTTTGTCAGTGCTGCTACATTCCTACGGTGGCTCAAGCGGTCGATGGTGGAGCAGACGGTGCCGTCATCAATTAACTTGAGTGCCCTTTTTTGCACCTTATCTAACCATGCCAAGGTGGTTATTGGGGCGCCGCCCCAAACGAGGGAGTTATATTCGAGAAGAGGCCGAATGTAGGATTTATAAATAACAGCACGGGCCAATTGCTGGCAGAGGAACTTGCACGTCTTAAGAAATCCCAAGCACTGGGATGCTTGTTTGGCGATTTGGAATATGTGGTCATTCCATCGCAAGTCTTTGGCTAATGTCACGCCTAAGATGTGTAGGGATGGGTCGGCCATAAGTTGAACTTCACCCACTGTCAAAGGTGGAGAGGTGTTGAACTTCTTTTTGGAGATAAGACAGTACTTGGTTTTGGTGGAGTTGAATTCAACATGATTCTTCTTTCCCCACTCTAGAATCAGCTTAATGTCGTTATTAGTCGAGTTGGACATTACTTCGCGATCATCAAGACAGGATCTGGCATGAGTCTGTCTTGTATCGAAGCTGTACGAGTAACGTAGAGTACCGTCGTCAGCGAAGCTGAGAAGTGGGTTGGAGGGGATTGAAAGACGGTCATTTATAAAGATGAGAAATAGGGCCGGTGATAAAATTGACCCCTGAGGGACCCCCGCAGAGATCGGGTGGAATGCGGATTTGACGCCATCCAATACTACTTTGATTGAACGGCCGGAAAGGAAACTCTCGATCCACTTCTGTAGAAGTGAGTCAACTCCAATAGCTTTGAGTTTAGCTAACAGGGCTGAGTGCCAAACTCTATCGAAAGCCTTGGAGATATCTAGAGCAACCAGACTAGACTCAACGGATCCATGCAGACTACGACTGAGGTGTTCTGTAAGACAGACTAAAAGATCGCCAGTGGATCTTTTTGTCGGAAGCCATACTGTCTGTCGTTTATGAGTAGGTTGGATTCTAGATATCCCATAAGCTTTTTGTTGATTATCGTCTCCATGGTTTTGGAGAGAATAGAAGTAATTGCTATTGGGCGGTAATTGGAGGGATCGCTGGAATCACCTTTTTTCGGTATGGGCTGAACATGAGCAAGTTTCCAAGAGTTGGGATAAACTCCGGAGAAATATGACAGGGAAAATAATTTGCGCAGAGGTTTAGTCAAAGGTGAGGCGCATTGTTTTAAGACGATAGGGGGTATATTATCGGGTCCAGTGGATTTGTTGGCATCGAGCTCTTTGAGGCACCTGTACACCTCGCGAGTCCTGCAAAAGCCCTGTTCATTGAATGGGCGTTACGCTCGGAAACAGGGGGTAACACATCAGTTTCGGGTAAAGAAGAATTCGAAGCGAACATAGATGCTAATAAATTGGCCTTGGATTTGCTGTCTGTTATTACCTTCTCATTGTGAATAAAGGAAGGGGTGAAATTCTTCTTGATGGAACTTACCAAGGAGCAGAAGTTTTTAAGAAGGTTTTGACTTTCTTGATGGCGGTTTTACAAGAATTTCTTTGTTGTATGTACTCTAAACGGAGCGATTCACTCGGCAAGCTCTTGTATGCTCGGAAGGCGGATTCTTTAGTTTTGATTGCATTCATACACTCCCGATTAAACCATCTGTTGGGCCTAGGCTTCACAGATATGGTAGAATGGGGAATGAACAAATGCATTCCTGCCTGTATGATCCTGGTGATACGGATAGCGGCAGAGTTGGCGTTTCTATTCCGGAAACACGGAGTGTATGTTAATAATGAAGTCAGGGATGTTCAGGATCTCCCGAGGTTTAGCACCCGAACCTCAGAGAGAGATAAGGGAGACGCCTGCAATAACAGTAGTTTATACTGATCGCTAGAGGATTCCTCAGAGCTGGGAATCTACTCTCTCTAAAAAGGTTAAAGGATAGTTTTACTTGCATGTTAGTGTTAAGGGTTAACCTAGGAGTTATATAGGATATACCTTTAAATTTTACTTTAGTTGTAGAATTACATTTAATACCCCGGCTTCACCGCCAAATTTTCGCAAGTTCGAGCAAATTAGTCTACTGTACTTTAAAATTTCCTGATTTCCCATACATTTTTCACATTTTAAAGTCAGGAAAAAATGCCTGCTTTGGGCCTACAGAACATGAAATTGAGTTTCAAAGTAAAAGCTCGCTCAAAAGAGAGTAAAAATTTGGAATATTTCCATGGCAACTGATGTATTATTACATGACAGTTAAAGTAAGAGCTTTGAAAAAATAAATATGGATCAAAAAAGGAAGTACAAAAATAGGAAAAATTGGTCTTCCGCAGAAGAAATGTATTTAATTGATTTGTGGCAAGAAAATATTTGCGATTTTAGGAAAAATAAAAAAAATGGACACATTTACATCTCTATAAAGGAGCTTTCAAATGTAATACGTCACACACACACACGAAGCTTTCTGAACTGAACAATGCCGGTGAAGCCACTTTTGCATATTGAAGTGAACTTGATTAAAATTAGGGCGGTGAAGCCGGGGTATAAGAAAATTTAGGTTACGAGCTCAGCCCAGATAAACGAGATGAATATAGTGATACTTGTCTGCTGATTTCGAATATGTGGTTGGAATGGAATCATAGCAGATCTTTTGTTAGCGTTACGTCGAGGATTTATCTAGATCAGTGATTCCCAAAGTGGGTTCCGCGGAACCTTACGGTTCCACGAAAATATTTTAGGGTTCCGTGTCACCAGCGCCGAAGCGCAAATACATTCGCAGACTCACTGGCGCTGCGTCAGCCGTTTAACGCGTTCTTGCTAATCAGAAAGTGCGAGTGGCCCTTCTTCCTTAAAATTTGGTCTACGTCACGCCGCGTAAAACTTTGGCCGCCATTCCAAACGATATATTGAGTATACTATATTGCTTATGGTGTTCTACTTATCATACCCTTTCATTTGATACCCATGTCGAAGGGGTTGTGAAGAATATTTCAATCCACCCTCCTGAGACTGCCGCCATGGATCTAAAGGTATATTGAGTACACCGTACTGCATTGTCATCGTAGCTGAAGATGTGTGCAAAATTTCAGGGATCGGGTAACAGGAAATATTCAAAAAATTGATTGCAAGATACACTCAGTCACGAAAGTCTTCGTACACCCCCTAAAATCTCAAGATCACCAAAGTAATGTTAAGCTATTTCTTAAAAAATGTGTTATATAGCTTAAATTCCATAATTAAAGAGATTTATAAAACAAAAACAATAAATTTTCATTACTTAAAAAAGAAAACTAACAAAACAGATTTCTTCATATCACAAAAGTCTTCGTACATATGGCAGTTCCAAAGAAAAAAAAACCGTCAGCTCCTTGAAGCATGCAACTACAGATATTTTTCTTATAGTTGTGATTTTTTATGAGTCATACAAGCGTTAAAAAAGTGTAGTGCAATAATTTGAGTATTTATTATGGCTAATCGAAAAGAGACCAGTATTGACATTAAAAATTTAATAATTAAGCTGCATAAAGAAGGGAAAACTTGCCAAAGTGGCGAATTTGTTGGGAAAACACATTCAACAATTCACTACATAATTAAGAAATATAAGGCAACTAATTCCGTGGAAAACAATCCACGTAGTGGGCGCTCATCGAAGCTAACAGTTCGTGAAAAAAGATCTCTGTTAAGGCAAGTCCAAGAAAACCCAACTTTAAGTGCCCCAAAATTAGCCGCACAGCTAGCGGAAGACGTCGGTAAAGAAGTTTCTCCAAAATGTGTACGCCGAGTGTTAAGAAAAGCTGGATATCGAGGACGAACGATGAGGAAGAAACCTTGTATCATATCAGCGAAGCCAATAGAATAAAGATATTGAACTTCGCTAAGAGGCATTTACTGGAGCTAAAATCTCTTCCAGAATATTGGAATAGGGTGCTTTTCAGTGACGAAAGCAAATACAACGTCTTCTTGGTAACGATGGAAGAGGGAAAGTGTGGAGAAAACCCAATACTTCTCTTCATCCAAAGCATACCATATCTTGAGATTTTAGGGGTGTACGAAGATTTTCGTGACTGAGTGTATGTACCGGACGAACAGACAGACAAGAAAGCTTTCATCGTTGGGTTCCGCCAAATTTTATACATTGTAGAAAGGTTCCGTACGAAATAAAGTTTGGGAACTACTGATCTAGATTAATCATCTTGCAGAGCTTCCACTGGCGGAACAGGTTTATTTTTCGGGAGATTATATAATACTTTGTCTTAGATGAGTTAAATTCAGCAGAATTCTTACGAGTCAATAAAGAATGAATTCAACGCCCCGATCAAAAACACAAGTTCTAACACCTTCTTGGCTTGAATTATCAAAAGCATAAGGCTGGTCGTCCACTGGAGCGTATTCGAGCGGAAACGCGACAGATCCAAATTAAAGAATTTCATTTAAACATAGGCGACTTTGAGCGGGCGGCTATAAAGGTGCCGGCCCATAGAACGCGTTAACGCGATGCGCGCGCTAGATGCGTGTGACATTTCAGTTGAAGTAAATGGTATTTAATGGAACCAGTCCCAATGACTACCGCGACACACGCAAATAAAGCTCCCAACGCTTGGAGTTGACCAATTTTCAACTTTTCCATGCGATAGGCGCGTTTGACGTTTGTTGTGTACATAATTTGAATTTTCAATCTTTTTTTAATCTAGTGTGCGAAGATTAAAAACAGGAATTTTTATTAAATGAGTTGAAATGTCATACGCGTACAACGCGTTCATTGGGTCTGTTGAATTTTTCGGAAACGGAACCCTCACACGCATCTTGCGCGCGCATCGCGTTAACGCGTTCTATGGGCCGGCACCTTAAGCGTATTCGTGCGTGCCACGCGTATCAAATTTGATTTAGAATCAGGGAAGGGTTTTCTCCAAAGCCTTCTATATTTACAAAACAAGACTATGTGTGCGTATGTAGTTTTATGAAGTCCCAACGAATTTAAGTGAAATAACAAAATCCCATTAAAAACGAGGGAAACAAGTTTAGAGTGAGTTTTTTTTTAAAATAATAGTTATTTTATCAAAATAAAAAAAAGTGCAAAAGTACCCTGGATAATAGTATCATAAGTTAGCAGTTTAAATATATTGTCGTTTGCGGGATTTGTGATGGTCATGGTAGCCTGTCTTGTTCTTGTTGAGCATAAGGAACAAACTGCAGCAAGCACTACTTGACGAACAAGGATAGCCAACCTGGAGACTTAGAGTCACGCTGAGACGTTCCGCAAGAGGAATAGTCTGTCTGAAGTTAGAATCCGTCGCGTATAGCTGCTTATCTCAGAGCCGCTTATAGCTGCCTGTAGCCGCTCATATAGCGGAAGCGCTAATTTGCTCGAATACGCTTCCAGTGGACGACTAGCGTAGACCTAGAGTAACGTAGAGTGCCGTCACACTAGAGCTGTGAATTAAATTAGTGAATATGAGCAAAGGGTCGATTATGAAGATTAGGAAGAGGACGCATGATAGAATTAATCATTGAAATACACCGCTCGAGATAGCGCAATGTATACATTCGAACCCATCTAGTACTACCTTGATTGATCGGCCAAAAAGAAAACTAGCAATTCAGGTTTTAGAACTGAGGCGATACCTTTCAGTTTTGGCAGCAGAGCAGGGTTGAAAGTTTAAGAATAATTTAGACATATAAAAAGCTCGCCGCCTCGTAGATTTGTAAAATTTGTTTGTTTTCAAAGTGGAGAAGTGATTGCTGTTGGGCGATAATTATAAACCAAGAGCCTAACAAGACAAATTATCTGATGACAGATCTACTTTCTGTATTTAGGTTTAATCGGTTTAAATTATACTAAAAAATATAAATTCGATGGCAAACTGGAAGATTTACGTTAATTGGTATTTTTGCAACACAATTTTTGACTTCGTAACTTTAGTTAGGAGGTGAACATATCGAAAGTTCCCGCTCGAAGGCCTTGAGTGCTTGAGCCGAGGGGAATTGGGGGTTTGAAGTTGCCATTTTCCGAGTTTTCGCTAAAATCTCGGAAACTATGCTTCCTACTCAGTCAAGTTTTTCGATATCTTGTCTAGTTTTCGAGATATCTGCCTTTGAAAGTTTGTAATATTGAAAGAAAAAAAAACATTTTCGCCTTATATTTTTTGCTCTTTTTGACCGGATAACTCTTCAACGATGCACCCAAAAAATAAATGCCGGTAAAAGGGTTGTAGAGCAATGCTTCCCAAACTTTATTTCATACGGAACATTTCTACAATGTATAAAATTTGGCGGAACCCAACGATGAAAGAATAAAATAATATATGATATATGTATGTATATATTTATCCTTTAATATATTTTAAAACTGTTTTATTAGCTCGCTTTCTTGTCTGTCTGTTTGTCCGGTACATATATTGCAATCGATTTTTTCAATACTTCCGGTTACCCGATCACCTTGAAATTTTGCAGACAACTTCAGCTCCGATGACAATGTTCATATATAGCATACTCATTATACCGTTAGATCCATGGCGGCCGTTTCACGAGGACGGATTACTGCTTTCTTCACGGAACAAATTTTGCAATCAATTTTTCAAATACTTCCGGATCTCCTATCATGCTGAAATTTTGCATACAGCTTTAGCTCCGATGACAATGCAATATGGTATACTCAATATACCTTTAGATCCATGGCGGCAGTTTCAGGAAGGCGTATTGAAATATTCTTCACAACCCTTTCGACGTATGTATCAAATGAAAGGGTATGATAACTAGAACACCATAAGCAATATAGTATACTCAATATATCGTTTAGCCCATGGCGGCCATCTCAAGAGGGCGGATTACCATTTTCTTCACAACCCCCTCGACATGGGAATATGGAATGGTAGCCAAAATGTTCCGTGTGACGTAGACCAAATTTCAAGGAAGAAGGGCCACTCGCACTTTCTGATTATCAAGAACGCGTTAAACGGCCGGCGCAGTGCCAGTGAGTCTGCGAATGTATTTGCGCTTCGGCGCTGGTGACACGGAACCCTAAAACTTTTTCGTGGAACCGTAAGGTTCCGCGGAACCAACTTTGGGAATCACTGTTGTAGAGCATTAAATTCCCTTCAATAATTCTGTGGTGATAATGAAAAACCGCTTAGGTCAAATTCTGATTTTACACCAGAGCGATTTTAAGATTCAAAAATATTCAATCTGGACGAGATAAGTGAAAAAAACAATGTATCATAACTTTCTAAATATTGGTTCGAAGAGAATCAAATTTTGTGTCGAAGGGGATTCAATGGTTAATTACGCCAGTTTTGTCTTAAGTCGACTTAAGCGGTTATACCTTATCACCACAGATATAATACTTTACTATTTTATCTATTTTCCTTCAAAAGTTAAAGCAATTTCAGTGTTGAGCGTGAGATTTGAAGTTTTGCGACAACTGTCGATAATGAATCTTTCAATTTCTCACCATTCCCAATCACCATAATGACCAACTCTGTCGTCGTCGTCGACCTGCCGAATTGGCCAGAATCGGGAAACCGAAGAAACTAGGAAAGAAACCGCATTTTTTAAAGTGGCACGGCACCGACAGCAGCGTATCCGTTGCGGAGATGTCCCACTCGGACCGCCAGCTAACGGATCAAAGAAGAGCATATTGACCGAAATATTTGACAATTATTTGAATAGACTATAGACCTGACATTAAGGTTTAATCGATATATAAATTATACTAAAAAATTGAAATTTGATGGCAGACTGGGAGATTTGCGTTGTTTGATATTGTTTTATAGGTTTAGCCCAATAGGACCAGCGAGCAATAGCGAACATACGGACACTAATTTTAGGGATCGTGGGATCTGACCGCTCTATATGTATATGCCAAGGGGCTCGGCTGTAAGCACCGGACGTCACGTTAACGTGGAAACAAAACAAATCAACAAACGGTAAGCAATAGTGACTATTTGAACGTAGAGACACAGTCAGTACGGTGGAGGTGAGTCCAGGCCTCGCCTGAAGGAAAAGCCAACAGTAAGTGGCCCAATTAGCTCCCGAAGAAGCAGGTACCGAAATATCGGGCGGTTCTTATTTTCCGGTAACGTTAGACGCGCGCCTAAAAGGAGGCAGTAGTCAGACTGAGGACAAATAAGAAGGTTTTGTTGGCTCAAACACATTCGGATGTCATAATAGCTACAGTACCAAATCTTGAAATTTTAGCTTCAGACATAGGAGAAACCAAAAATTCATGAGCCCATATCACGAAGTACTATAATTTATTTAAGCTAGTTTATCTACGTGGCTTAAGTGTCCGACTTTGCTCTGTTCCTTTTATAACGAATTTTTAACTGCTATCTTATAACTTTACTTACAAAGTGTGGAGATGATATTACACGATCTAAAAGTTTGAAAACCTCCCAGAAACTTTGAATTTTCAACAATCGTGGAAATCTAAAATAAACTGCGTTCGTTCCATACTTAAAATAAAGTAAATCCAATGGTGTCAGTGACAGTAAATCGAGCTGCAAAAAAGGGAGATTATAAAACTGATATTTATGCTATGATCTTGTTACCTTGAACTGTAGCTTCCTTATATAATTCTTCCTAGTTAAGTTTTTATCCTTGACCCAAAATCCCTCAAATAAATACATTACACGATGCTTAAAAAACGCCACATCCAGAAGGTAAATAACATCAGCACAGAAGTCAGCTGTCAGCCATGAATTTGTGTTTTCGGGTGTTTGAAATGGAAATGCCGAACGTAATGGAATGACCCAGGCGTTATAGAGGAATGTCAACGACACTACACACAGCCATGAAATATATAACTTTCCTTGTGGGTCAAGGACGGCATTGTCCCGCTTATCGGTGCAAAACCCCGAGCACATTAAGGAGCTGGTTCGAGTTGCACTATGGTCGGCCACAAACAGATCTTGGCGGCTTCTTGTCTCTGACTTTGGTGTCGTTGAAGGCTTCAAAATGTGATTGACTGGCGGAACGGGCGATGTGGAGCTTGCACTGCTTGAAGGTGTTGCGGGCAATTCTAAATGTGATCGCATTTTGGTAGCACGGGCAGTGAAGCGACGTACCAAGTGCCGAACTCGCTCACGTACAAATTGTTGACCATCAGCGTCAAGGCTAAAAAAATTATACACAAAAATAAAAGCAAACCATTCTCATTGTTAAGTTAGATTATGCTGCGAATTAAAATCGAGATCAGATCGAATGAGATATTTTACCATTTTTTTTTGTTTGGTGTACATATAACGTGAGAGCTTAACGCAATGATAACTGTCCTAAAAGAGAGGGTGCGTAAATATGAAGACTATTACGGAGCAAGTAAGAATCCTTGGAGGTCAGATTCTTACATTGGTACTCGCAACTTCCAAGATCTTGCTGTTTCTGCAGCTCGTGGTCCATTGTCATTATTATTCTCAAGCAAGTTGTGGGTGTCAACCTATTGGGTCTCTCGAACCTTTTTAACTTTTAAATATCCCAGGAGTTATATAACAGCATACATGGAGCAGGCATTAACTTCCCTTTCAACTGCATGGTGTCTTGTATGCCAGCTATGGGTATGTCATAATCGGGTTGTTACAAGACACCATTCCATTGAATTTTTTGCATGGCTGTTGGTGTTAGCTTTATAGTAAGGCTAGTTTTCGTAGTTTTCTAGAGCAGTACAGAGAGCGACGGCCGCACCAGGTACGGGAGTTCTACCGAGAGTCCGCAGTATGACGCAATTCACACCACGTTGCACACCACATACTGCAAGGACAAAGAACGGAGTCTGTTTACCGATCCTAAAGGCATCTTGGAGCGATGGGAAGAGCACTTTCATGAATTGCTAAATGGCGAGCTAACTGAGGATTTGGAGGCTCTACCAATATCTGATGATAATGTCATGCGGCTGCCACCAAGCTTAGAAGAAGTTAGCAGAGCCATCAGCCGACTCAAAAACAACAAGGCATCTGGTGCAGACAGCATCGCAGCGGAGCTGGTTAAATATGGAGGGCCTACATTACACCAAGCGATTCACGAATTAAAAGTGCAAGTATGGGAGCAGGAAGTGATGCCAGAAGACAGGAGAAATCGCGGTGTAACGTTGTTGAGTACCGTGTATAAGATACCCTCCGCTATCTTTCAAAACAGGATGGCCCCATATGCCAGAAACATCATAGGCCAATACCAGTGTGGCTTTAGCCCAGGCAAATCAACAACTGATCACATTTTCACCTTGAGGTAGGCTATGGAAAAATGTCTAGAATTTCAAAACCCCATTCAATACCTCTTCATAGACTTTAAAGCCGGCCGATGATAGCATAGCCAGAGTAAGAACTCTACAAAGCCATGAGAGAATTCGGCATCCCCAACAAACTGACAAGACAAGACTATGTAGGTTTACCATGACCGATGTGACAAGCCAAGTAAAGCTATCTGGAAAACTGTCCAATCCAATCAACATCTATAATGGACTCCGACAAGGGGGCGGTCTGGCCTGCCTCCTTTTGCACCTGGCGTTGGAGAAAATGATCCGAGATTCGGGCGTGACATCAATCCTCCACAAGTCCACCCAATTACTGGCTTATGCAGACGACATTGACATCATTGGAAGAACAACAACAGCTGTACAAGAAGCTTTCACTCAGATTGAGCAGGCGCGCGGCAGGAAGTCTGGGACTGTACATTAAAGAAAGCAAAACAAAGTACATGGTGGCCTCGTCTACAAGAACACCTAATATTGCTCCCGCAATCAAGGTAGAGGAACACGAATTTGAAGTGGTAAAATCATTTACCTACCTTGGGTCAATAGTAGCAGCCGACAATAGCATGGAACCAGAAATACGCTCACAACTGCTAAAATCTGGCTCGGAAGGCTCTGGTGGGCAGGACATCTAGTTCGTATGAGTGAAGATGAGCCTGCTCGGAAAGTTCTGTGCGGTAAGACCTATGGGGTGCGACAGCGAGGGAGACCCAACCTCCGCTGGAAGGATGGCGTAGACCGGGACGCTCAGAGCTTAGGGGCACCAAACTGGAAGACATCGGCTCAGAACCGGGACCGGTGGAGAGAACAGTTGCGAGAGGCCAAGACCGAATCCCGGTTGTAGAGAGCTGTTAAAGAAGAAGAAGTTTTCGTACATATTGTACAAATGGACTTATTATCCTCAAACTAACCTTACTTGGAAATGACTAGGCTGATTATATTACATTCGGCTTTTTCTCGAATACAACTCCCTCGTTTGGGGCGGCCCCCTTGGGATAATTAAATAGGGTGCAAAAAAGGTCCCTTAAAGCTGGCAAGATAGAATTAGAAATGAGAAACTATGGCGGCGGCTGGCCAAATAAGGATAAACGACAAAATCAGCGAAGGAATGGGCTGTTTCACACGAGCCGACGGCCAACCAACAGAAATCGTATGAAAACGTCATTTGTAGAGAAGAGGGTGAGAGAGGACGATGGGGAGGGAAGATTTTTCCATTCAACTTTCTCACACGATTTTCGATACGACTTTTTGACAGCTGTGTGGTTGTTATTGTTTTTTATTCCTTTGGGAAAAAGAAAAGAAAGAGAAAAGACAAAACAACAACAATAAGCTAAAGCGTTTTGACGTAGAGTTGGTTGGAAAAATTGGCCCGTGTGAAAGCCCATGCGACTTTTCGTCGAGTTTCAAAAGGGAATGGACGATAACAGCCGATTTCTGTTGGTTGGCCGTCGGCTCATGTGAAACAGCCCAATTAGTGTTGAATTGACTACCCACCAAACCCGTCCAGTTGGAAAACCTAGAACAACGTGGAGGCGGATAGAGCTGAAAGCTGTCGCAGAGAACAGAGTCAGCTGGAAGGCAACTTATCGTGGGACATAAGGGATTAAAGGAGCATAAGAAGAAGCAGATATTACTTCTTACATGTACAATTTTTTCTTTGGCGTTAAGTCCACTGGAACTTATGGTTCAATTACTCAGTTTTTGGGTCTCGCGACCGAGACCTACGAGCTAAAGTCTTTTTGTGTGTCTTTATCTACAGCAGTTTCGGATTTGCAAGTTGGTCGCAAACAGACCAGTCGGTCGCAAACGTACCTTTACATAAGTTTTTTACGAAAAAGAGCCAAAAACATGTGAATGCAGGTCAACAATCATCGATTTATGGCATCATCCTCGGTTTACGGTATTCTCCAACAAATTAAAAGACATAGGGACATAAGCATTATATTTCTTTTGAAAATAAAAAGTATAAATAAGTCATTTACTTTTAATTTACTAACAACAAATGAATGAGAGTGAAATGAAGAGAATCGCGAATTTCTGCTCTAAAAAACCCTACCTTGAATGACTTATGATTCAAAGTTTTTTAAGATAAAAAGTACAACTTGGAACTATTTCACTTTATGCAATCCAACAAAAGCAAAACATTGGCAGTCTCTCCTAATGCCTAAAACTATAACAGAAAATCTACACAAATTTGCGTACTCACCTTGGAGACTCGACTTTACTTAGCTGCTCGCCAGATCCCATTGAGCTAGGAACTTTCTCCTCCAAATCATTCTGATTCGCCTTTTCTTCGTTTGGGACTTCAGCCGGTTCACTGTACTCGATCTTATCTTCCTCAATCTGATCCTCGACCTTTTCCGAATTTTTGTCCTCATCCACAAGAACATCTGACAATGGCAGCTCATTGGTAACATCAGTTGATTCAGCAGCAACATCATCTTCCTTCAGGCTGGCTTTGAACTCTTCAACAGGGACTTCTTCAAAGTCATCCTTCTGATTAAGGACTTTCTGGACATTCTCAGGACTGACCAATGGTTTCTCATTTTCAAATTTCAAAATGTGTTTTATTAGCGCATGCGTACTTTCGATGTTGGATGAGTTTTGTTCGGCTTCAACGCATCCGATTTTGCCATTCCGAAAGTAGAGTTTGGAGTTGCAGAATTTCGGACTTCCTCGTCCCTTTTTCATTTTGAAGGAGTTTATTTTAAAGGTTGGCGATTTCTGCGAGTTTCGTCGCGCCCCAACAGGACTTCGTTTCGGCGGTGTCGGGGTTTTGTTTTCCTTATTTGGATTTTCTGTTACTTTTTTGCGTTTTTCTTCGGTTTTTCTCCTACGCTCTCTGGCGTATAATTCTTTGTCCTTTTCCCGCTCTTTCTTGATTATATTCTCAGTCACTGTAAGGAAGTCCTCAATTTCCTTGATATCTTTTGAGATTTCCTCTAGACTTCGTCGTACTGTGACCTCCTTCTCCTTGGGGGTAGTTCGCCCTGTTGGCTTGATAACATTTCGCATAAATAAATTCTTCTCAATCGTTTCGGAAAATTGTGGTGACTTTGCCCGTTCACGTCTTGGTGGTGATGCCATCAGCCCCGAGTTCTTGAAGTCTTCATATGGGAAATTTTCTAAAATGTTCGGAGATGATTTCAACAACGACTGCGATTCGTACGACCCGGGATACGAAGATGGCTGCGAAAACAAAAAACGTTTTAAAGATTATAATTAACCTGAAATTCACTGAGGTATCGAGAATGAATTGCGAGTATGATGCGAACGCGAAGTCGATGTAAGTGAAACTGATGGGGAGTCATTTTACGGGAGCGTCAACAGTATCAATAGGCTTTTTGCGAGCAAATTACCTTCGATTAAGTAATTTGTGGGCAAATACAGCACAAATGTAATTAAATTAAACGACGCAAGTTGAATAATAATTATTCAATTTCGATCAATTGAACGATGCACGCGATGTTGGTGTGAGTGGCAGGTGAGCGTCTGTGTCTGGGAAACTATTAATGGAAAAATGGATTTGGCTAGTCGAAATTTTGTTATTTATGTTTATTAATTGAGCTTAATATAAAAATAAAGATAGCAGTTAAATGCGATTGATGTCGGTTGACGGAAGTCAATTTGTTGATGAATTATTTTTAAGTTGAAATTTATGAGAGTTGAGCAGAAATAATGTAGGTCAATAGGCCAAATGTGGTCAGGCAAACTGGAACAGTAAATAAATTACAAAACCTCGATTATTTTAATATAATTGCACCAAATAGAAAAGAGTCAAATTTACATCTATACGATGTCACTACCTAAGATGGTAAATCTTTAAACTAATATTGAAGCAGGGTGGAACAAGGTGTAAAAAATAATTCAGTCATGACAATCCCTACGTGCCAGCCTTTAAGAATATTATCTTAGAATTTCTTGTTTTCCCCGACGGCCTTTTTTGGAGTGGTAAGAATCTTACATCGGTCTAGCAGCAGGAAATGTTTGCAACCGCCTGCACCTCTCCGCGGTACCCCTGCGGTACTTCTCCGGAAGGAGCTAACGGGTGACGGGCGAATGGCGAGCTCGCTGCGCCACAAAACAGAGTTTCAAGTCGGTTCACATAAAAAATACCATTGCTACGAATCGGCAAACAATGCCTCGGAACCGGATGGACAACACGACTACAACCCAACGGCGGTTTCAAGGGGGGACCATGGGGGCCATGAATATAATAAATATAATTGGAGTGTCTCTCTGTGATTTCAAAATAATTGTGTTTTTCTAAGTTCATATGGTTATTTACATCATATTAAACCAAAATCACGCATTTTTTAAATGTTTGTCTGTCTGTCTGTCTGTTTGTTCGGGCTAATTTCGCAAACGGCTATTTCGGTTGGGATGGGACGTTCACTGGAAGATTCAGAATTTTCGCGAACATGTTTTAGGCTATTTGTATATCCTTTATATTAGCTTCGTCTGTATGTATTGTATGTATGCATGAATGTCGCGGGACAATGCAATCTGACCATCTTGTAAAAAAATCAAGATGGCGGTTCCAAGATGGCGGCCGAATTTCGCAATTGCCCCCCCCCCAACGCCCGACATGGGTATCAAATGAAAGGGGATGATAAATACAGTAAAATTACCTATTTGGTGTCATTCCAAATTCATATTCATAATGGCGATCAACACAAAATGGCGGACTAACTTTTTCTTTACAACCCACTCGTTATGGGTATCAAACGAACGACAACTAGAATGCTATTACCTCATCATTCCAACGTATCTATATAAATGTCTGTGATTTCAAAATATAATTGTGTTTTTCTAAATTCATATGGTTATCGAACTTTCTATATAAATATAATTGGAATGTCTGTCTGTACAAAAACAATTTTTAAAATTGCTGTGTGGACTGGAAGATTCAGTACTTTTGCGGCCATATTTCAGGCGGATACGCCTATCAGATTCGATTTTCGGTACTGACTATCGCGTGCTGGATTAGACCACAAACTTCAACCGGTAGCCGAGGCAAAGCTAATGAACATTTGTTTATCATTCCAATTGTAAGACCTCACAGAGCTTTATCTACTAGGTTTTCCTAAAAATATCTTGATCGTACTGTAACGGCAAGCTATATCCTTACTGAAAACACACCCTGTAGCCTCTATAAAAATTGATGGAGAATTTTGAGAAATTGGAAACGGGTAGGCAAAAACAACAACAAGAAAAAAAATTATGCAAAGTTTTTTGGAGTTCTGGATTGGGATTTGAGAAAATAGGATACAGAGACAGAAACAATATCCGAGAGAGGCGAGTCGAAGATTTTTTTACTTTTGAACGGTGCTGCATTTGGGTGCCCTTGTTCACTTAGGAAACAATGGAGCTCTTTCTACAATCGCAATGATAAAAAAAGTTTGTACTCTATCAAGGATATATTTTTTCCGAATATTCTGTTAGTTTTTCAGTGTGATCTGATAGTAGAATAAGTTTTCGAAAGGCAGAAGTAGATATTTATTATTGGCCTTGCAAATCCTATACCTCTCCTGAAACTTTGATTCTTTTTAAAAATTACCTCCACTTTTTGATTTGTCGCTCAGGCTATGAAGGATATTTATTTATTGTAATAATAAAGGCGTAGTCTTTCTGATTGTTTGTAGGGGATTCTTTTTAACTCGATAAAAAAAATATTTTGCTGATAGAGACGGGTGAGCCGTCATACAGGTAGCCCTAATAAGGCATCCTGCCGGCTTAACCGGTTAATAATAGGGTACCATATTTCCGCTTAGGTCGGGTTTTCATCTAGCGGTCGGTGCACCTCCTTATATTAAAATAAATTATAATATTATACGTTATTAGTTTTATTTTTTAAAAATAACTTTTAAACGATATGTTATGAAAATAGCATAAAGTCATTTTCTCTATGTTGTAAAGCAAGCTTTAATAACGGTTACATCAGTAATTAATACCAGTGATTATCTCTGAGCTCTAGTCTACCAGATAAAAAAACATTTGTGACTTTTAAGACCAAAAGTGTGATTAAAAGGACGATGGCCCCCTCCGATAATCAGTCCTGGAACCGCCCCTGCCCTTTGTTTTTCGAACAAGGACACAAATCGGATCATGGAATGTGAGAACACTGCTGGCTGAGGGACTGCTGGATAAAATCCTCAACGAGATAAATCAATATAAAATCAAGATCATGGGACTTAGCGCGACCAGATGGCCCGATGCGGGCGAACATATCTGCCCAACCGGTGAGTCCTTCTTATATTCACGGAGAAACGAAACTGAAGGCCGTAGGAGTGGCGTTGGCGTGATACTCACCAAAGAAGCCAGGTCTAGCCTCATTAGCTGGTCACCATTATTACTGAGCGCCTGCATGCCAGACTAAGAATTACTACGGCAGACCAATGCTATGCTCCAACTGATGGCGCAGAAGATGACATCAAGGAAGAGTTCTATATGCGACTGAATGAGGTTTTTCGCTCTATTCCGAGAGGAGACATTATTATATTAATGGTTGACTCAAAACGCACAGATCGACCGTGGCAACACCGGCCTTGAGAACACAATTGGAAATCAAGGTCTAAGCCAAGCTACCAATAACAATGGTGAGCTTTTCATTGACTTTTGTTGTTCCTACCAACTCACGCTCCTGCCACAAGAAGATACACCAAGAGACCTGGGTATCGCCCAATGGTAGAACGAGAAATCAGATAGATCACGTGGCCGTCAGCCGCAGATGGAGAACTATTCTTGAGGATGTCAGGAGTTTCAGCGGGTTGTAGCAATTATTCGCCTAAAAATCGCCGCAATCACGTGCAACACGATGCTAGAACCCGTAGACAGGTTAACGTACACTTTCTACGGGAGAGAGTTAAAAAGCGAGAATTTGCTGACAACCTGCAAGAAATATTAAACCAGCAAACCGTTTCTGACGACACAAATATTGAAGAGCTGTGGAGTACGACAAAGAACGCTATACTGACGGCTGCGGAAACGAGAATCGGTTATGCCGAAAGAAACATGCAACACTAGATCTCGCACAACCTGTCAAAAAATAAAACGCAGTAGGGCTATAAAAATAACGTAAATTCTACAGTTGACCCGGAAAGACGTCACCAGATTGAACGGAATTCCCAATTACACCGTAAAAAGAAGCGTCCGGCGTGATAAAAGGCAGCAGATAAATGAGCTCGCCAGAAAAAGCGGAAAACGCAGAAACACAGGCAACAGTAAGGTGCTGTACCAAATTACTAAACAGCTCTCTACCTGCTCTACTAAAAAGCATGCAGTTCAGAGGGCGAACGGAAGGCTGCTGTGCAACGACGAGGAGCAACTCCAAAGATGGAGACATTACTTCTTCGCCGCCCTGAATGGTTCACTTGCACAGGAACCTCATGAAAACAGCAACAATGCACAGCCGATAAGAATCACGAAATAGTAACCGCAATTCATGCAATGGCCAATGGTAAAGCAGCTGGAAAATATGGAACCCCGCCAGAGTTGTCGAAAGTCGATTCACTGTTCATATTATAGTCTTTAATAATTGTTTTGTAATCCCTCTGACTTTTGTTGTAAGAAAGTCCTTATCTATCCCTAATTCCATCAATATTTCGTTATCTATTTTGACAACGATGGCAAAAAAACTTCATATCAAGTTTTTTAGAAATTAGCCTAAGGCAAGGCAGTGCAGTGCGGTGTAGTGCAAGGCAGTGAAGTTAATGTGAGTTGGCACATTCAATTTCAAGAAGTCTAAATTTCATTGCGCAGTGCTGCACTGCATTGCTTCTCCATGCAGTTGGCTTTAGTACTTCACCGTCGATATGCAGTACCAGACTACCAAGTAAACAGGGAGGTGTACCATCTGTTAAGTGAAGCCTCGACAAAAGCGAAACTTTGGTATCCTACTATTAACTCTCTCTAAACGATGTGGTGACCGTTCCATTCGAATGTTGGCTTCCAATGATTGGGTTAATACCGACATCAGCCCGAACGTGTTCGAATAAGATCGTTGGACGCTCGTAGTTCGAGCATCGACCAAACAATGCGTCCTATCATAAAGCGTCCAACGTTGGAGGCTGGTCACAGCATCGGGTAGAGCCGGATATAAGACTATTGTTTGACTTCCAGATTGAAGCCTACTACTCAGGTGAAAACTCTATCAGTTTTCCTTAATGCATCTCTACAGTAAAAAGCCAGAAGTGCTTAAGTGCAAATTTGACGATTGTGAGTTTATTGCATTCAGTAAGTATTTTATTCTTAACCATTTTTATAGTTCTTGTCTTAAATCGAGCTGTGCCTGCTGTGTTAACGGGCCGGCAAAAGCCGTTTTGTGCACAATGTTGTATCAGGAAAAATCTTTGAGGGTGATTTTCTCGAAACACATATTTTGGCCTTAAACACTTCTGGTTGTGTATAGTGTAAATCTGGGGGGCAAAACCGTACCGTCAATCAACCTCCTCGCTGGTGCCTCCTGGATAACCAACCGAAGACGGACGTACCCAGTGCCCGGGGGTATAGCTGGGCCACCCTATCCGATGGTGTATAATTCACGGATCCGGTCCTCCTGGTAGTGGGGTTGGGCGTTGGGCTAACTACCGGACCCTGTAAAAACACATCAGTTAAGAAACCCGAAGCAAAGCCTCGGAACGGACGGGAAACGGCAACGACTACGGCAACAGCACCTGGAAATGATTTTTGGAACATGGAATACGCGAAGTATGTACAGAAGTCACTATTAGACGAAGTGAGCAGATATAAAATAAAATTACTCGCGTTACAAGAGATCAGCTGGATAGGAGGCGGGACAATGGACCTTGGCAACTGCAGGATATTCTACAGCTGCGGAAGGGAACATCACTTAGGAGTAGGCTTCGTAGTACACAAATCAATTATAGATAATGTGATAGAGTTCAAGCCAATCAGTGAACGATTATGCTCAATACGACTCCGAACGAAGTTCTTTACCCTCTCAATCATAAACGTACATGCGGAGACGGAGGAGAAAGCGGACACGACAAAGAACACTTTCTATTATAAGCTTGAGCGCGCATATGATACGGCCCCTTCCAATGACATCAAGATGGTGATAGGAGACCTCAACGCCAAAATTGGAAGAGAGAACTAACACAGACCGACCATTGGAAAGGAAAGTCTTCACGAAACATCAAACGATAACGGACAACGATTTCGCAATGAGTAAAAATATGATCGTCAGCTCAACATATTTCCCAAGAAAGGCCATCCACAAATACACATGGCAATCCCCCAGCGAAAGATACTGCAATCAAATAGACCATATTCTAATAGACAGAAGGGCAGCTTCCAGTATCCTGCAAGTAAGAACCTGTAGGGGTGCAAACTGTGAATCGGACCACTTTCTAGTTAAAGCAAGATTCAGATGTCGGCTGTCTACTCAAGAAAGAAGAAACAGCAAACAAAAAAAATTCGACGTCGATCGCCTCCAAGAACAGCCCGTGTTGGAGAGAAATCAGGAAACTCTAGCAGAAAGGATAGGTACAAAAATAATGAAGATACAGTCGAGGGAAAATGGATGAGATTGAAGACGGTACTGACAGATGTCACGAAGAAAACTGTAGGATATAAACGCACCCAGAGCCAGTGACTGGTACGACGAGGAATGCAAAGCAGCTACAGAGGCCAGAAATAAAAATAGGAGAATATACATAGAGAGACCGACGAGGAGTAAGAAATTGAAATACGAGGAAACAAGAAGAACCGCAAAAAACATCTGCAGGAAGAAGAAAAGGCAATTCCTCAACAATCACATCCTGATAGCAGAGGAAAACTTTGCCCAAAACAAAACACGGGAAGCATACAGGGAAGTAAACTTCTTCAAGAAAGGCTTCAAACCCTCCTCCGATATATGCAGAACAAAAGAAGGCACTATAGTCACAGGCAGCGAAGATGTAAAGAAAAGATGGAAGGAATTTTTTAGCGAGCTGCTGAACGCAAACGAGAGCATCATACATGTACCAGAACCCCGTCTACAACATAACGATGACACCAGAGAAACAAATGTACCCACTCTGGAAGAAGTACAAAGTGCCATACAATAAATCTCCAGGAATTGATAACATCCCAGCAGAGTTGATCAAACGAGGAGGCGAATCGCTCTCAGCAGCTATACACGAATTACTATGCTGCATATGGAGGAATGAAAAAATGCCTGAAGAATGGGAGCAAAGCATTATCTGCCCAATGAACAAGAAAGGGGACAGATTCAACTGTGAAAACTATAGAGGCATATCTCTTTTAAGCACAGTATATAAAATAATTACCAATAAAATTAAGACCAGACTGGAACCTTACGCAGAAGCTGCAATAAGTGAATACCAAGCTGGATTCAGAAGAAATAGGTCAACAATGGATCAACTTTTTACAATAAGGCAAATCCTCCGAAAATGCTGGGAATACAACATTGACGTGTATCAACTTTTCATCGACTTTAAACAAGCATACGACAGCATCGGCAGGGAGCAAATGTATGCAACAATGCTGGACCTAAACTGCCTTGCAAGATCACTGTCATATCTTAGAGAAATATTTACAGAATTAGAAGATGGAGCAAAACATATAGGGCTGCAAATAAACGCAGAGAAGAGTAAGATTCTAATTCAGTCAAGGGTAGAAAGAAGAAGAAGAAACCACAATACCACCTGGGGGTATATAACTTTGAACGGGTAAACCAATTTAACTACCTGAGGTCCACAGTCAGCGAAGACAACGATGAAACGAAAGACGTACAAAGAAGAATAAACGCCACGAACAGAACATACTTCTCACTACTGCCAGTATTGAAATCCAGAGACATCCACAGAAAAACTAAAATAAGAATCTACAAAACCATCATACGTACAGTGATGTGAAGCATGGAGTATCTCCCAGAAATCCGCAGTCAAGGTGGACAGTGCCGGATTAACCCTTCCTTGTTGTTTACGATAAAGCCAAAAAGGCAATCAAATTGCCTCCTGTTCATTATTTTAATTCTAGGATGTAAGAATAATGAAATATCAATCATCAGAAATATTAAAATAAAACATATTTCTTACCCTTTGTCATTATCTATTTGAAAAAAAAATCGTAGCGTCACCTACAATTTCCAAGTGATAAAAAATGACAATTTTCAGTGGCATTTGCTACAAAAAATGACTTCGAGAATATCACACCTAGTTTTGTGACATTTTATCTCACAAATTTTTTCCTTGTCACTCGACTATGAGAATACCACTTTAAAAGTGACGTGACAAAAAATTTGATGTGAGAAAAAAAGTGAAAGCTTAAAGATTAAGCGCGATTATTGTAGGACACTGTATGTGTCATTGGTGTTTTTTACAGAAGTGACCTGTGAGTTGTTTAATATTAAATCTGGTGTAATATTTAGAAGTACCTGTTTATCTATAGCATATTATGTATGAACGTGCACGCACACAAGTACCCCCACCTCGCAATGAGACCAACTTACTACTGGCCTTATTTGGGGAAATTGCAAGCAATTTTGACTTTAAAATTGTCACTTGGTTTTTTTCGACATAAGCCCCAACTATATTGCACGTAAGAAACGCACGTCATCTCGGCGCTCTCATGGAAATTAATGTGTTCGGCCATATTGGACGTACGTCAGTCATATTTTATTTCGTTAAGTTTCGTTAAACGTAAAAATGGGAAAAGAATCGCGCTCTACGTACGTTTTGTGAGATGATTTGTAGTTACATCGATGAAAGCTAATTTTTTGTTGTTGTTTTGTGGTTTTTAAAGAAAAAAGAGTATGGAAAATGTTGTGGTTCAAATTCATGACAGCGATTTTGATGATAAATTTATTATAATTCAAAATAAACACGATTATTAATAATATGCAAATATTAATAGCCTAGTTTTAATAGTCAATGAATAATATTCAAGCATTTTAATAATTTTAAACTTTGAAGTCTCTCCCAATACGCAAACCAATTTGTCGGTTTTGCGTTTGACGAAATTTACGCACGTCGATTGACGTGCGTTTCTTACGTGCATTATAGTTGGGCCTATAAGCTTAGGAAAAAGAGTACTAAAAAAGTACGAAATTAGCGCCAATCTTAGTACCTCTTTAAATTGCTTATAACTTCGAAAGAAAAGGCCGTAGCATAAAAATTGTTGGACATTATTCATAGAAAACACTCCAAGCTTTCTTATTCTGGGAAAAAAAAACATTAGTTGACTATGAATATTTTGGAGAAAAAGGTGGTTGAAGGTGACATTTTTGTTAAAAAAACAAAATTTTGACTTTGACGACTCATAACTCTGGAAGTTGGTACTGTGGTACCGTCGCTTTTACAATTTTAGATAGGTGGGAGTATTCTGCACTGATACCTTATTCATGAAAATAAGTAATGGCGTTACAAAAATACAGGGTTAATTAGTCATTTCGACCGAATTAAAGAAATAGCATTATTAACACCTTAGCCACAGTTACGGGATATAACAACTATACAGAAATTCAATACTCATTATAGCCGATAATCTGAGATACTTTTCTTTTGCGCCGGGCCTGGGGTAATTTTATATGGGCTGTGGCCCACCTCCTTTAAACAAGCCGGAACAGAATCAATAACCAAAACAATCACTTCTCACACAAAATTGACATTTCTCGACGATAAGCCTCACGGCTTAGAGTTAAGCGCTCAAATTTGGCAGCTTAAGCTAACGCGATATTTGAGCTCAGTTTAAGAGATAAACCTCCACTGTGGAACACCAAAAACATTTAAGCGGAAGCTTAACTCAACTTCGAAGTTTAAGCTTTCACTGTGGAATCGGGCATAAAAAATATGGGGCCCCATATCATTCATTGCTTAGAGCCTCACAGACTGTTAATCCGGCAAGGTGGATATATTTGAGAGGAAGGTTCTCCGAAGGATATACGGCCCAATCAATAGCCGTGTTCCTTTTCACCTTTTTTTTCCTTGTATTTACTCCCAACTACACCTACCCTTACAGAGGTGTAGATAACTAGAGTAAATACGCATCTAACATCCACTGACTAGGGGAATATCGCCATTTCCAGTCTATTGTGAATTATTTTTTACTTACTAAAAAGCCGATAGGTGGATTTTCATTGAATTGTGACGATCTGACAGTTTTCGGTGTTAAAAAAAGAATCGAGAATTTTAATGAGCGGTTTTTTAATTTTTATTTTTGTAATGGTAAGTATTAAGTACGCATATTATATTTACAATAATTGAACGCGCTTTTATTTAAAGGAAAGTTCAAAACGTTATCCAAAACAAAACAAAAATTGTGTTCCTTTTAACTTTTACTCCGGAGTACTTAAGAGTAAAAAGGAACACGGCTAATGAAGACAGTGCATGGAGAATACGCTACAATCACGAATTGTACGACTTATACAAAAAATGTAAACTTTCGACCCATGCCAAACTATTACGTTTACGTTGGGCCGGCCATGTCCAAAGAATGGATGAATCAAGGATACCAAAAAAAGCCCTGTATCTACTACCAGATGTCCAGATGGCAAAAGACCAGTTGGCAAACCACGTTTAAGGTGGGAAGATAATGTTAAGGCCGATGCGGCAAAACTACTCAACACAAGAAACTGGAGACGAGCTGTGGAGCAGAGAGACGTCTGGAGGAAGAAGCTGATGGAGGCCAAGGCTTGAATTGGGTTGTAGAGCCATCGAAGAAGAAGAAGATAGTGTAAATCTGTCATCCTTGTTATGCGAAAAAAGTAAATATGCAAGTGTAAGACCGGTTCTACACATTCAACTTTGCATTCCACTTGTTGACGTTCAACTTTTTTTTCTCTTTCACTGCAAAGTTTGAAACAGACTAGAGTTGAAAGGAAAATGGAAAGCAGCTCAGAATGGAATGGAAATTTGCGTTCAACTTTTGTGTTTTCGTTCAACATTTTTATGAGTGTGCGAATATGTATGAATATGAGTGTACACGGATAGCAGTGACAGCCGAGCCTTTCGATTTTCTTCTTGAAAAGTTGAAAATGTGTAGACACGAGCGACAGAATTGAACGTCAAAAAGTGGAATGCAAAGTTGAATGTGTAGAACCGGTCTAAAGGAAAACAATCCCACAAAGAAGGTATGAAAATGTGTAGTTATAATTTGTTTCTTAACATTAGATAGAAATAAAAGTTTGTCATTATTCTCACCTTTCTTAGCAGTCCCATTCGTTCCATACTTTGATGTTATGTTTAGCCTAGAAACAAAATATTATTGATTAGGAAAACGTTTCTTAATTTGAGCATGCATTTAAGCAAGATCCTAATTCTGAAAACCGCAAACAATTTCTTCAAATTCATATTATTTACTAGTACTAACTAATATATTAACAAAGCAAATCGAAAAAAAACAAACAATGAAGCAACAAGTCGATGAACTTGAAATACTCGGAAAAGCTTATCTGATAAAAAAAAGCTCCCAATTCCAAATAAACGCCATTGAAAGAATTTCTATAGAATAGTAATTTACATAACTGCGAAATATTTCTTTGTATTATCAACAGAATTCAACTTATATTTCTAAAGAAACCCATAAGTAAACTGAAGCCACGAAACAAATTCCCACAGAATAAGTGGAATTTTTGCTCATATTTGAGTGAAATATTCACAATTGGCCCAGCCCTTGGAAGGACCTTGAATTGTTAAATTACGTCATAACCCAGCTTAAGGTACCAAATTTAGCCCTAATTTACCTGTTAGATGTCCAATTTATAAAAATTTCATAAATTTACTAAAATTATGAAGATTCGGAGCACTTTAAGCACAAAGAAAAATTAACACCAACATTTTCACTTTGACTTTAACTGAGGACATTTTTCTTGCTGAGAAAATTTCAAGGGCGCATGTAAAATTCCCCATGGAAGCTTTTTGGAGACAGGATTTTGGTGGGGATAATCAACAGGTAATTAAGCTTTATTTTGGAGATGTAAACAATAGTCAGCTGATTCATGTAAACAAAAAATTTGCATGGGTAAAAAAGGGATGCAAAATTAACTTTTGGGGAAAGCTTCGAAATTGTAGAAAATTGCAAAAAGCTTTTGTTTCTGCCTTTTCACCATCCTTGGCCGCGTTTATGTCGAAACCACTGGCGGGTAACTAAAATAGTTTTAAACTAGACTTTACCGATTGTAAACCCTAACTGCAAAGGTTTTAAGGCGACTTGAGATTGCTCATCAAATTCTCTTAGGACGTCTGGAATGGGGAATGTTCGCCCTGCCCTATGCGTTATTTTCAGAAGCATTTTTAACATTATTCTCCAAACTAATATTAAAATGTGAGATAGACAAATTATAGCCTTTAATTTCTACACTCAGGAACCATTTTTAAATTTAAATCGGGCTAATATTGGCGCAATGTGCAAGATTAGGGTCTATTTTGTTTATACTGCAATTATGCAAAAACTATACATGAGACGAATTTCATCTTTCGGCAGATTAAAGTATACATATGTACCAGGCTATCATGCCCCAAAAAATCATCCCCTAATATTACAAATTAACAGAGGTATGAATTTTTTTAAAAAAGGGGCATTTTTAAGGGGTTTTCTGGTTTTTCTCCATTCTCCCTGTCGGATCGGGGTCCAGGAAAAGGCATTTTGCATTTGTTTCTACAAATGTCCCCATGATGGTAACATGATGCATCCAGTACTTTTTATTGTATACGCCAAAAATTAAAAAAAACCCTTATTTGTTGTTAATTATTGTTTAAACAATTCCACATGACTTAAATTTGGCTGGTTTTTGGGTTTTAGTAATCTATGGGAGACTCCTGAAGTAGTAGTGCAAGTAGTTTGCTGTACAATTTCATAACAAAATCTGCCGTTTTTTTCGCTCAAATGACTGGGCTACATAGTCTACGAAAGCAGCAAGGTAAAGCGGGGATCATAATTCAGTGTAGACTGCTCCATTATGAATCTCAAGGTGTTAATATGGTCTATACTTGAGTGGCCCTTCCTGTATCCGGCTTGCTGCCTTCTAAGCATTCGGTCTACTGCCTCTCTCATCCTAGATAATAATATATGGGACAAAACTTTGCCCCCAGGAAATAATAGACAGATGCCTCTTCAATTGTCACATATTATTAGGACCCCCTTTTTGGTATTTTGACTAGGATGCGGTCCGTCCAATCCTCCGGAAAGGTGCAGGTGTTTCATGCTTTTTCCAGGATTGGCTGGATGCCATCTTTTTCCGCTTTTTTTTATGTGAAAGACTAGAGTCTCAGGAAAGGCCCTTTATACTGTTGACAATCTATTTTCTTTCTTCATATAGAGTGCAATGTCGAACAGCAGCTCTAGTCGGGGAAGAAGGAACTGCCACAACCTATCCGCGATATTTTTTAGTCCACTTACTCCCAACCATTACTGTCGCGACTTTGACATCGAGCCATCGAGAAACAACTCCCTGGAGTGTTATGCCTCCTGGAACGAGTTGAATCTCATCAACCAACCGATGACATGCGCTTTGGCGGAGCGGGGAAGGCTATGATAGGAAGAATCAGGAATGTAAAGAGGGAAGAAGAATGAAGGAAAGTTATGTAGGTGGGAAAGTGGAAAAGGTGAAGGACTGTGGGGCTGGCCGGGATTCGAACCCTGGACCTCTGGGATAGCAGTCAGGCGCCTTACCCCTAGACTATCGAGGCCCCCAATTGGGTTTACCATTGGCCATTGCATGAATTGCGGTTACTATTTCCGGCTGGGATGGGGCTCGGGTGGTGATTCTTATCGACTGTGCATTATTGCTGTTTTCCTGAGGCATCTTGCTCCTCGTTGAGAGTTGCTCCTCGTCGCTGCACAGCAGCCTTCCATCCGCACTCTTAACGGCATGTTTTTTAGTAGAGTGATTTAGTAATTTGGTACAGCACCTTACTGTTGTGCTCATTTATCTGCTGATTTTTATCACACCGGGCACTTCTCCTTACCTCCCGGTGTAATTTTTTTTTTTTTTTTTTTTTATGTGAAAGACTAGAGTCACAGGAAACGCCCTTTATACTGTGTCGACAATCTATTTTCTTCATATAGAGTGCAATGTCGAACAGCAGCTCTAGTCGGGGAAGGAAGGAACTGTCACAACCTACCAGCGATATTTTGCAGTCCACCTACTCCCAACCATTACTGGCGACTTTGTCATCGGGGCATCGAGAAACAACTCGCTGGAGTGTTATGCCTCCTGAAACGAGTTGAATCTCATCAACCAACCGATGACATGCGCTTTTGGTGAAGCGGGGAAGCGCTAACTAAGGCTATGACAGAAGGAATCAGGAATGTAAAGAGGGAAGAAGAAAGAAGGAAAGTTATGTAGGTGGGAAAGTGGAAAAGGCGAAGGACCGTGGGGCTGGCCGGGATTCGAACCCGGGACCTCTGGGATAGTAGCCAGACGCCTTACTCCCTAGGCTACCGAGGCCCCAACGGGAGTATTGGGAGTATTTCCGTTTAAGTTGGTGACGTCTTGAACCCACAACCCGCTCCCATAAAAACACCATTACTACGAATCGGAGCCGAATGGACAACACGAAGTCGACCTTTGCTTTTCGAACAAGGACACGAATCGGATCATGGAATGTGAGAACAATATTTGCTGATGAACGGCTGGATGAAGTCCTCAACGAGATGAATCGATATAAAATCAAGATCATGGGACTTAGCGAGATCAGATGGCCCGATGCGGTGGAGCATATCTGCTCAAACGATGAGCCCTTCTTATATTTTGGTAGAAACGAAACTGAAAGCCGTGGAATGGCGTTCTCGTAATACTCACCAAAGAAGCCAGGTTCAGCCTCTTTACTGGTCACCAGTTTCTGAGAGGATTATTACCTGAACAAAAGAGTTGGCTGTTAATAATTTTTATTCTCGAGGCCCCTATAAGCTGATAATGTCAACTTTTACTAATTTGGGTATGAGGAGTTCAATAAAAATAAAACCAACCCTCCAACTTGATCGGAAATTGCCCCTGAGTCAACACTTATTACTGAAATTGAATAGTTGGCAACGTGTTGCGTGGCCAGCGTGATGTCTATAACCTCACATTAGGCCAAACCTAAATGAGAAGTGAAGTATGTCCAGGTTAGTAGTTAAGAGGTTATCGAAAAGCTATTCACCCCTCTTGTTCACTCTACTACTGCCCCATTAATTATGATGGGCGTTCGCATCAATCCTACGATTATCTGCAGACCGCTCCTGTTAGAGTGACCCACGATCTCCTTTAATTCTTTGGGTCCCTGGAGTCGTAGAGGAGGTATTACCCATGGCTCCTGTACAAGAGGCACCTCAACAGCTTGGGTAGACAGTACCCTGTAGAGGATTGCCGCGGCAACTTTATTATGGTGCAGGTTGCACTGTACCACTCGTATCTTGGGATTGTTCCTGCTGCTGTGAGCTTATACAACGAACTTTTTCGCTGTTTGGAATAATAATACTTTATTCAGTTTTTAAAAAAAATGGCAGTGGAATTCGTTGTATAGCATGAATCATAGCCGTTCTTCTAAATGTAATAAATTTCTTTAGAAACACTATAGACTGAGCCACACCAAAATCGTTCGTAAATGCACGTGTCTTCACTCTTTTTTACTTTAATACATTCTAAAATAAAAAATTAATAATCTTTTGTATAAAGAAATATTATGTATTTAACTGTTCATTATATTTTTTTATTTATTTTATAAGTAATAACAAAATGCAGGAATTCAAATTAATATTATTGCCTTTGTAGAACAACATATCCTCCTTTCGCGTTTCTCGTTCAAGATTTTTTCTGCACTATAGCATAATTGATTCTATTGTAGTCTACTTATCATATCCTCTCATTTGACACCAATGTCGAGGGGGTCGTGAAGAAAATGGTAATCCGCCCTCTTGAGATGGCCGCCATGGATCTAACGACATAACTTATTGTATTCTACTTATCCTACTCTTTCATTTGATACCCATGCACAGGGTGTTGTGAAGAAAATGGTAATCCGCCCTCTTGAGGCGACCGCCATGGATCTAACGACATGTCTTGGGGATAACGCTATTTTGAATTTAAGCTCATAAAAATATATAAAATGATTTGGTAAAAAAAATCGCATGCTGTATTTTTC
This sequence comes from Thereva unica, assembly GCA_949987705.1. Lineage (NCBI taxonomy): Eukaryota > Metazoa > Arthropoda > Insecta > Diptera > Therevidae > Thereva > Thereva unica. The sequence continues at coordinate 47,068,093 of OX465281.1, read as the reverse complement.
GCAAAGAAATAGTGCTATTTACTGGAGTACTTCAAAAGGAAGAAAACTAACAAGTAAATATAGTTATACAGCATGTTGGCGAGCCTCGGAAGTCAAAATACTAGACAAGATTTTGAATGGATAAACAAACCGTCAGGAAAAAGAAGGGTATGACGCAAGAAATAGGTAGATGGATGACTTTTTAGAAGATATACGAAAACTACATACGTATAATATAATAACCAAACGTAGAAACGGATCGAAGAAAAGACTTCAGAAGCCGCGAGACCTTAAAAGACTGTAGAGGCATTTAAGAAGAAAAAGAATATTAGCGGTAAATTTTTAAACTAACTGTAACTAAAATCACAGTCGACTCATCTAAAAAAAATTATAATATTTTTTTATAATGTTTCATATTATTTAATATTCATTTAGTTTAATAAAATCCAGTTGCAGTCTTTTGTACACTACAGTATTTATTTCAGCACCATGTAAGTATCAAGATACATAAACGACACCGAGGAAGACATATAATAAAACTAGCCATGAAAAATTGAAAAAGATGAGCAAGAGATCGACAATTATGGAGGCGAACGCCGGACAAACCCAAGGCCAAATATAGGCTGTGGAACTCATGATGATGATGACTGTATGAATGTCGATTTTTACCATTCCTAGTGGCAACTTCCCTCATACAATCTAGACACTTTTAAGGAACAAGTATCTTAGTTAGTGCAACTTGCAAGTAAAGAACGACTTATCGCAAATGAATTGGCAGTGCAAAGTTTTAATGAAATTGCAACTCGAAAAAAATTCGCAAGAACCAGCACGACCTTGAAATGCAAATGTTTTAACAGCCGTGTTTTTTCACTTCTTGCGGTTTTCCCGCCTCACAAATCAATTCGTAATATCTCAAAATTCCATTTCAGGCCGCACAATCTAGTCGCCCTAAATTTTGGCCAAGAGGCCGCACTGACAAGAGAAGATTTACAGCCGATAAGATACTGTCGATCGTGACTAGAAATAAAAGTCCTCAAAACTTGCACTATCGGTCGAAAAGTGGTTCATCAATTCTAATTGTAATTCCCGCACAGAACACCCGGAACGACGGCGGAGCCACGATAACATTGATTGAAGATACGAAAAAGTAGGCGAGAGTTCTTCTAGTGAAGTGGATAATCGAACTGGCCTAGAGCTGGCAGATTACACCTTGTTTACAGTTTTCAATCTTCACCTGTTGCGATTTTCGTGTTCTTCGCGAGGATTCAGTTAAGGCCTTGCCTTAGACCAAGCAATATACACCTGTGATGAAGCTCGCGTTTTTACTAACTGGGTGGTTGGCCCTCGGTGCAATTCAGCTAGTTGGCTGCCAATTGTTGACTACCTTCAATATACCGCGATGGGCGCCGAAAGATCAAACAAAACTGGAGGCATCCGGTGATCCTCTAATTCTAACGCCATACCTCAAGTCTGGAAACGATGCGGTGGCAAGGAAATTGGCCAAAGTGGACAGCAGCCACTTCTTGAACGTTACTAGTTACTCAGGTGAATACACTTTCAATATTCTAGACTAATAACGGATGTAATAAAAAAGGTATTTTTAGGATATTTTACTGTTGATGAAGAGCACAACTCAAACTTGTTCTTCTGGTTCTTTCCCGCTGAGGGTACCGATCATCTGTATGAAGATGATGACTACGATGGCGAAGACGAAGACACCGATTATGACCACATGTTCCTAAAGAAGCTGGTGAAACGCCCCAAAGGCAATGACATGGGCCGTCTGGATGAATCAAAACCTGTTGTATTGTGGCTTCAGGGTGGACCTGGCGTTTCTTCACTTTTTGCTCTCTTCACCGAAAACGGGCCATTCTTCGTTAACGATGATTTGACGTCCATTAGAGGTAGGTCATGTCTGTTTCATTTTTTGTTTTTGTTTCAAACTTGTGCACTTCATCGTCGTATTTCTTTTTTATTCTTTCAATTCGTCATATGCAAGAAATGAAGCTAAGTACTTTCGTTTTTTTTTGTTTTCGTGAAAGTAAAATGAGTGAAATTTTGAGTGGTTAAGTTGGTTGCGCTCAAGTTTTTAAGTGTTTAGCAGAAAATGTGCAGTAAACAGCCTAACAAGGTAAATGCGTGGGTGCCAGTGAATAAAATAAATTAAAAGTTTTTTCAAAAAGAGCTTGTGTAAAAAGAGGAGGGTAAATGTAAAAATAACAAGCTGAGTAGAAGGATGGAGTAAGTCAAAAAAATAGTGATACAGTACATATACTCAAGCGGAAACATGTGGGAAGAAATTATTAGTTGATTTTGTTTTTTGGTTTTAATTTATCGAAAATAAATATGTGGAGGAAATAAACAAAACCATTTAAAAATCAGACTGTTGTAAGACCAAATGCAGACCAGAAATAATTTCTCAAAAAAAAAACCGCCACAAATAATTCTTTTGACTTCCGGCGATGTTTATTTATCTGTCATGATAGGTTCTGCACGGGCGCAAAAATTCTTCACTTTTTTCAACTCAGTAGCCTTCCATTGCCTAAAATCGCTTTTTAGCCTGGTTGCATAAATCATACTTAGAGTTGTAGACATCAACGGCGGTAACCCTTAATTACAAGTTTATCAAGAACATTAAACTAGTTCTGTCCGCACAAAATCCAAGATTAGGGGTAATTTGATAACCTTCACCGCATCTATCTTCTATATAACTACAATTGGAGTGTCTGTCTGTGATTTCAAAATAATTGTCTTTTTCTAAGTTCATATGGTTATTTGCATGATATTAACACAAATGTCTGTCTGTTTGTCCGGGCTAATCTCGAAAACGGCTAATCCGATTGCGATGGGACTTTCACTGGAAGATTCAGTATTTTCGCGGGAATGTATTAGGCTAACACTTATCTTAGCTTCGTCTGTATGTGTGGATGTACATACATATAGTCTTGGAACTTCCATTTAACCGATTTTTAAATATTGCACATAGTTGGTGTGACAATGCATACTGACCATTTTAAAAAAAAACAAGATGGCGGTTCCAAAATGGCAGCGAAGTTTCGAAATTGTGCCCTTGACATGTCTATCAGATAAAAGGATATAACAAGTAAAATTCAAAATGGCGGCCAACAAAAAATGGCGGCCAACACAAAATGACGGATTACCTTTTTCTTTACAACGCGGTCGGTACGGGTATCAAATGAAAGGATGTGACAATAGAATACTATTAGCTGGGTGGCGATATTCCAAATTCAAAATGGCGGCCAACACAAAATAGCGATTTACCCTTTTCTTTACAACGCTCTCGGTATAGGTACCAAATAAAATTGTATGACGAGTATAGTAAAGTAAACAGTGCGACGTCATTTTAAATATAATATGAAGGTAACTGCAAAATGGCCGAAGACATACAACATACTAAAAAGTAGAAAATAAAAAATATCTACGTTAATAAAAGAAAGTGTATGTTAGTCTATTTGTCTGCTTGCGCATACCGTCACGGGTTGGAGCCAAATTAGAAGAGAGAGAAATGTGCTTTTTTTGTAAAAACATGCAACAGGTGGAAGAAATTTTCCCTTTTGCGAAATTTTAATTAGTTTTTTTAAAATTAATTAATTAGTATGATGTTTCACAATATTTTACGTTCTACGCCTCATGCAACTTGATTTTGACCCACTTTCATGTAACCGATCAGGCTCGAATTTTACCCATATGCATACTTCGCGTTCGCGTGACAATGCAATATGACATTTTTGCGAAAAAGTCAAGATGGCGGCCGAATTGTGCAATTGTGTTTCCCGATCCCCGACATGGGTATCAAATGAAAGGGTATTACGATTAGAGCCCAATTACCTAAGTGGGGTTATTCCACATTCAATATGGCGGCCAACACAAGATGGCGGAAAACTTAATAAAAAGTAGAAAATATAACCTATCAACTTAAAATTTTGCACATATGCAAAGTTCGCGTGATAATGCAATCGGCAAGGAAATTGGACCATTTTGTAAAAAAAATCAACATGGCGGTTCCAATAAGGCGGCCGAATTTTGCAATTATGTTCTCCGACCCCCAGTATTGCTACCAAATGAAAAGGTGAGACAAATAGAGTACAAGCTGTGTGGCGTCATTCCAAATTCAAAATGACGGCAATCACAAAATGGCGACCAACACAACAAAGGGGATTTGTTTATTTCAAAAATCCCTAAATAAAGGGCGCTTCCCAACCTTATGGAAGAACTCTTTTATAATACCTGTCCATAAGAAAGGCTGTAAAAACGAAATATCTAATTATAGGCCAATTGCGAAGTTATCGTCTATACCAAAACTCTTCGAATCTATTATTTATTCTGCTATCGCCCCTATTTGCAAGAGGCTTATCTCAACAAACCAACATGGTTTTCTTGCAGCCCGTTCCACTACTACTAATTTACTGGAGTTCTCTTCACGCACAATTAGAGGCTTTGTCACTGGCTGCCAAACTGACTGTGTCTATACAGATTTTAGTAAGGCTTTCGACAAGCTCTCCCACTCTATTATAGTTCTTAAACTAAAGAAATTAGGCTTTCCGCATGCCCTTGTGGATTGGTTCCAGACAGTCGTACTTAGCCGATAGAACCTACCAGGTTCTATTCCGCGGAGTCAAATCGAAGAACATCGAAGCGTCCTCTGGAGTCCCGCAAGGCAGTCCTCTTGGCCCTCTTCTTTTTATTTTATCAATTGACGATATTGTTACCCTGCTAAGGCACTGTAAAATCCTTATTTACGGCTGATGACATCAAACTGTATCGCCACATAAGGAGTATAGAGGATTGCAAACTTCTGCAAGCAGATCTAAACACCTTCTATTCTTGGTGTTCCAACAACAACCTTGTGCTTAATATTAGTAAATGCGAGATCATGACTTTTTGTAGGAAACGTGGTGTTATAACTTATGACTATACTTTCCTTGACAACAAGGTCTCCCGTACTGAATCTGTAATCGATCTTGGGGTTAGGTTAGAAAGTAAGTTGGATTTCTCCACCCACATCAATTATATCTCCTCCAAGGGCAATTCAGTCCTGGGATTTATAAAAAGATGGTCCAAAGAGTTCAACAACCCCCTCGTCACTAAACACCTGTACGTATCTTTGGTTAGGCCTTTGCTTGACTACGCTTCCCAGGTATGGTCTCCTTACTACTCCTCCCATGTTAGTAGAATCGAATCGGTTCAAAGGAAGTTCGTCCGGTTTGCACTCAGTCACCTCCCGTGGGATGACCCACTCGCTCTTCCGCCTAATGAGAACAGACTTAAATTGCTCAACTTAAGCTCCCTCCATAAGCGCCGTGAGGTCGCTGACGTTATATTCGTTCATCGACTGATGAATGACAAGGTGGACTCTGGTTTCTTAAGAAACCGCGCGTCATTTAGAGTGAATAACTACAACCTGAGAGGTGAACCTCTCTTGCACATTAATTCCTCTAACACCAATTATGGCATGTTCGAACCCGTTAATCGCATGCTTATAAATACTAACAACAATAGGAGTGTGTTTAGCTTGCTAACCAGTGAAGTTGTCCTTAAAAGGACCCTTCTCAATGTGGCGTGACTCTCTGCGTGCCTCACTCCCTTTTTAGTTTTGCATGCTTCTCTGTTTAATGTTTTTGATCCTTTATGTTTTTAATATTTTATGTTTGCATGTCTCAGCTGAGCCACGGCAGTGGTAAATATTTCTCAGCCCTGCTGGGAAGTGCGCCTTCTGTATTAGAAGGGAAACTCTATATATGTGTATATATATATATATATATATATACATAACACATACATATATATATATATATATATATATATATATATATATATATATATATATGTATGTGTATGTATATATATGTAGATTTTCATGCTTAGCTGAAAAGTGCGCCTTCTGTGCTAGAAGGGTTAGCTCTAAAAATAATCTTTTTCTTTACATGCCACTCGGTATATGTATCAAATGAAAGGATGTGTCAGGTAGAATACTATAAGTGTAGCGTTATTCCAAATTCAAAATGGCGGCCAACAGAAAATGGCGGCCACCATAAATTGGGGGACTACATTTTTCTTTACAATGCGCTCGGTATAGATATCAAATGAAAGAATGTAACAAGTAGAATTCTATTAGCTGTGTGGCGTTATTCCAAATTCAAAATGGCGGCAAACACAGATTGGCTGCCTTGGCTACGGATTACATTTTTCTTCATAACGCCCTCGATATGTGGATCAAGTGAAAGTATATGACGGCTATAGTACAGTAAGCTGTGTGACGTCATTTTTAATCTGATATGGCGGTCACCACAAAATGGCGGAAGACATATAATAGACTAAATAGTAGAAAACAAGCTACATATGTAGTTTAAAAAAACTAAAAAAAAATTTGTTGTCTGTAAAGAGGGTTTACGGACGATAGTTTAACGTGACAACGTCATGAGAAAACATTGATGAAATGATTGCATACTTTTATGAATAAAATTGAATCATTTATAATAATTTATCATTATTTTGTATGGATACAAAAAGGAGTGAAATGAAATATTCATTTTGATTGATAAATTAGCTTTTATTTGCACTAATGAATTCAAATATGTTCATTACTTTAATAATGTTATTTACAAGTAACAATGTGTAGTAACAAATTCATTTACAGCTTTTATACATGTCTGATATTTAACTTCTTGCAATCTGTGTTATTCTGTTAAGGATAGGTCGATGATAGGAAAAGTATGAAATGAATGGGAGTGTTTCAAGTGTAATGTGCCTTGAAAAAGTCAAATCGAGGGTTGTTCCTCTCAGCGTGGTTCACTTAGAAACATCTGATGTGCATTCGAGATTGTACATATCCTGCATGAATTTGAGGAATGTATCATCATTTTTCACGTTTGTGTTGAAGTCGCCACAAAGAAGAATTGGTACATTGGTATCAACTTGCATGATCGGATGCACATACTGCCTGTTATGCACGTACGGAAAGAGTGCTTGGTGCAGAAATACCTTAATGTTTGGGACACTTGCTCCAGGATGAATATACACTGCGCCAAGTACAATTTTAAACTTTGTATCAGCAGTGAAGCATGTAATTTCAGCCAAGCAGACCTCGCCTGTGTTTCTGATGAGACGAGTTGTGTCCGACAATTCAAGGTGGAGAACTTTGGCCGTGGATGTTGATGTTAATTTTCGATAGATTGCCACTCCACCAGCTGCGTTTGTATCAGAATCCGATCGATTATTCTGGTTATACATTCATAATTATTGATTGGAACTGGATCAAAATTGTCACGCATCCACGTTTCAGTCAATACCAAATAATCCGATCTTGGTATCACGGGATCCGTTTCAATATCGGCGAAGTGCGCAGACAAACTCTGAACATTAAGGTTTGTCATAACAGTTTGCCCAGCGTTGTTACCGTCATCACAAAATTTCACTGCTTTCGAAGTGATTGTTTTAAGGGCGTGTCCACGGAGTCGAATGTATTCGTTACGGGCATCTCGCGTAGTCTGTGAGTCGTTCCCATCCCGTCCGTGTTTGAAGATAAAAGGCGCATCTTTTTCCGTGATGATGGGCAAGCCGTCTATATTCGTTACCCGACTCAGCGCCACGTACACCAACTGTTGTGGTTGCTCCGAGGAGTATTTATAAACAATAACAGTAAACATCCCACCTTGCGACTTGTGAATGGTAATAGCACAAGCAGGAACGCAAGGAAACTGTTTTCGTTTGCATTTCACAGTTTTCGTCAGTGTAATGTTCACTATTTTCTTATACACCGGCACCCAGTTAGGAGACAGAGTGTTTGGCTTGCTTTGATTATTGTTGACACTTTGACGAATTTAATCTAATTAAATATTGACAATTTTAATAAAATTTTTAAGATTACTACGATCAAATTTTTAAAATTTTTTCGGGAGATAACGGGACATAACGGGACAATGAGTCATCATTTTTCGTGCATGCAGCCGGCGTTCATCGTTTTAATAGACGTTGTCACGTCAAAATACGTTTAAAATGAAATGTAAAAAAGCGTGGAGCGCTAACGAAAGTACTATATTATGAGAGTCCTTAACATTGTTTTACCTCTTCTGTTCGTTTCAAACCAGAATAAAACAAGGAAAAAGTTTTTTTGGGGCACCAAATTTGCAAAATTGATTACTTTATTTGGCCCTTTTTTGGGAAAAACACGGGGGGACGCACGGGGTTGTATGACCTATAGAAACCGAGATACATGGAAAACTCGGAAAAAACGCGATATCTCCGGCGGCCATGTTTTATTTTTTTGGATTCCGAAATTGTTTTCTTAAAAAGTCATAAGGTAGCTATATACCAATTTTCAGCCATTTTGGAGTTTTGTCTCCTTTCGTGCGTTTTTTATTTTGCAAATTTCCCCGGACTATTAACATTTCGTGAATGGATAAAAGACAAGCTCACGTGCATTGTAATTTCCTCTTCGAAATTCGCATCGTTTGGGACTCTCACTGCCAATGGAAAAGCGATTTTGAGATTCGCAATTGTTTTGGCGCACGCCATACTATTGGCTTATGGGTGCAGCTAGACGTAGCAGGTTTCACCTAGTGATATATAAAGTAGAAGTACTTAATTTTCAAACGGGTGAATTTGATTTGCAAAAGGGTGAATTTCGTTTGCAAAAGGATAAATTTAATTTGCAAATAGGTGAATTTTACTTGTAAAAAGGTGAATTTAATTTGCAAAAGGATTAATTTTATTAGGAAATGGGTGAATTTAATGTGAAAAAACTGTTATGCGTTGAGTTTTGCTCAGCAGTGATGTTCATACACGCACGCACACAACTAGTCTGGTGAAAATTTTGTATGAAGATGAAAGACTTGGAGTGCATTGCATTTATGAACTCGGTACGAACGCATGCTTGCTTTAATGAAACTAATGAAAAAGCAAAAATGCGCAAACTGCATTACTGAAAGCACCCTTGTTATTTCTAGAGTTTAGTCTCGTATTGCGGGAAGTCGTAGAGGCAAACAGTCAGCATAGATACAATGCATTTCATCACTAAGGGATTTCTTCTATTTTTGTTAGTCGCCCTTTTTGCGGATTGGAGAGGATGTCAAAAGAATCCTCAGTACCTACATGAATGTACATAGAACTGCCTACTGTACTAACCTATCAATTGCACTAGAGACGCTGTGGGCCTATATACATTACTTGCACTACAAAATTGTTTGTGGATAACTGTGATATTTTTTGGTTGAAACGTTTGCTTGTCCAAAATTTTTTTAAAGTCTTATAGCATCAAAACTCATACAATCATAATAGCCCTCACACAAAAAAATCCTGTTGATTTTTTTCACCCATTCTCTTTTACAATTTCACAGCCTATTTATATAAGTGTGTGTGTTTCGTTGAAAAGTTTCCCAAAAAAAAATTGTGAAAAATAATATTTCTTCTGCAGCTAATCCATGGTCGTGGCATAAGAATTACTCAATAGTATTCATTGATAATCCCGTCGGAACAGGATTTAGTTTCTCTGATCTTGATGGCTACTGCACTAACATAACTCAAGTAGCGAAACATCTCCATAAAGGACTCGTTCAGTTTTTCCAGCTGTTCCCAAAGCTCAAAAATAATGATTTTTTCATAACCGGAGAATCCTTTGCTGGCAAATATATCCCAGCGATCGGTTATGAAATTTATGAACAGAATTTGAAAAATCCAAATGTTCACATCAATTTGAAGGTAAGGATTTTTGGTGCTGCCATATAACGACAAACCCGGTTTCAACTTAGTTTAAATTTCTAGGGTTTAGCGTTAGGAAATGCATTTTCAGATCCCTATACCATGGCCCACTACTCTGAATATGCCTATCAACTGGGATTGGTTGGTTTGGATGGTTATCGACAAATGAAAGTTGTTGAAACACAATTTCGTATCAATTACGATACACCAAAGGCAAAATCGGTAATGCACCTATAAATTTCAATTTTTAGTTATTGTTTTGAATATTACTGAATACTTGTCCAGTACTGGGACTCCACTCTGCAAATATTTGCGAAACACAGCCATTATAGCAATATGTACAACATTCAACACCCTGAAGAAATGAACTTGTTTGTCTTCTACGATTTTGTAAATATGCCACAGGTATGAGTTGTACTAGAAGAATGTTTTAGAAGAACTAATTTGCTTGTAATATTTCCGTAGATACGTTCAGCCCTTCACGTGGGATCCACTGAATTTTCAGGGCCAGGTATGGTCTATTCCAAATTAACTGGAGATTTTATGACAACGGCCATTCATTGGATTGAAATGCTGCTAAATGCTGGAATGAGAGTCATGTACTACAACGGAAATTGGGACTTTATTGTGGCTTATCCACTATCGGAAAGTACTTTCCAAAGTATGAAGTGGAATGGGGCAGCTGCTTATAGGAAGGCCCCACGGAAGCCTTTTATTGTCGATGGTGAACTGAAAGGATATGTGACAAAAGCTGATAACTTTATTGAAGTTGCTGTGCTGAATGCTGGTCATATGGTTCCGACTGATCAGCCAAAGGCTTGTCTAACTCTAATTGATAAGTTCTTCCAGGATCAATTGTAAACTGTTTGTTGATGTTTTGTTATTGTTATTGTTAATTATAATGCCTCGTGCACAATGAGAAAGTGGATTAATTTTATGTTTCGTCCCGCTCATTCCACTGCCTAATTCTCTATTTCCATCTCAAGTCAAAATTTGAGAACATCAGTTAAAGTTGGCTCTACTTCAACTTCAACACTCAAATTTCGGAAATTTGGAATAAGCAAGTGACATCTGGTTCTCACACTAATGAACAAGAAAAATTATAATACCAAAGTAGGTTATTTATGTTACTTATTTTCTATTGAAAAACATAAAATATATTAAAAATAAAAAAATTATTGCGGCAAAAGTCATTTGAGAGCTTTGCGAGTGCATAATTTGTGAAAATTGAATTAATAAAAATCGAATTTTCCGTTTTATCTCATTCGGGTTCATTAGATGGCAGCACTTAAATATTTTTCCCGAAAGAGATAGTCTGAACTAAAATCCAGTTAACAGAAATCTCGCCAAATTTTATCGACTTTACTTAAAAATTAAGTAAATTTGATTTTAAAATTAAGTAAAGTCCGGTCAAATCAAGTTTTAGTAAAGATCGAGAATTCTGTTGGCAATATCTTTAGTGAATATTTTTTTAATGTAACAGCTGATATTGACATTTTTTAAATTATGTCCGAAAATTCACTTCAACACTGTGCACATAGCAAAATTAGCACTTTAACATTGTGAACACGGCATTAAGCATAATTTTTGAATTTGAAAAAAAAAAGATGTTTTATTGTGTCAAAAAGTTTAGACCAATTTGTATTTTTTGACAATGTTTGATAAGAATGGCCGATCTTAAGTGAGAGCTGGCTAAGCGACAAACAAGGGGTGAGTTTGCCCCAATTCTAGAAACATTATTGTTTCTGCCAAAGGTGGTGCCAAGGGCCATGGATATTATGTACTTTAGGCCATACAGGCCCAATCCTACCCTATTATCCGTTTACCAAAAGGCCATCTTTCTTCGTGGCTTAGTAGTGTGACTTATTGCTAGGGTTGGTTATGAAAATTAATTCTAAGATCGGATACACTCGCGTTAGCTGGCGTTTCGAGCGTGACGGCCCCCGCAACTGATACGCTGTTGTCGGTACCGGTTTAAAAAATGCGGGTTCTTGCCTAGTTTCTTTGGTTTTCCGATTCTGGTCAATTCGGCAGGTCGACCACCCACCACCTCTCACACCCTGGACTTGGGACCAGACGACGGCGGAGTTACACACTACACTTCTAAAGAAGGGTCTGTCGTCTTGCCGATCTTACCAACTTTCGATAATCGCCATAAACGGGGACCTCGGTAGCTTAGGGAGTAAGGCGTCTGGCTACCATCCCAAAGGTCCTGGGTTCGAATCCCGTCGACCACACGGTCCTTCGCCTTTTCCACTTTCCACCTCCATAACTTTCCTTCTTTCCCTCTTTACATTCCTGATTCCGTAGCCTTTCCCCGCTCCACCAAAGCGCTTGTCATCGGTCATCGGATTTTACTCGTTTCAGGAGGCATAACACTCCAGCGAGTTGTTTCTCGATGCCCCGATGTCAGAGTCGCGATAGTAATGGGTAGTAGGAGTAGGTGGAATAAAAAAAATATATCGCGGCTAGGTTGTGGCAGTTCCTTCCTTCCCGACTAGAGCTGCTGTTCGAAATTGCACTCTATACGAAGAAAGTAAATTGTCGACAGTATAAAGGGCCTTTCCTGAGACTCTAATCTTTCACATAAAAAAACCGAGACCAGCAGCACGGACGCGAACAAGGCGAATTTTATGATTAGCTTCAACAGACGCTGGATATGATACCTCGAGCCGATTTAATAATAATCGCGGGGAACTTCAATGCACATATAGGTGCAGATGTGTGAAGGAACGATGGGCAAATTCGGACACGGAATAATTAACGACAACGGCTTTCGCCTACTTTCATTCGCATCGTCAAACGAGGAAGAAAGCGATTGTGTCCCAGTTTTGAAGAAGGGCTACAGTCGGAAATGCAAGAATGATCGCGGTATTAGCCTTCTTTCGATTGTCGGCAAAGTATTTACGAAAATCTTACAATTGAAGCTACAAAAACATCGAGAGCAGACGAGCCGGAAAGAAGAAGCTGGATTTAGACCACATCGAGGATGCATTGACCAAATGTTCACACTCCGTCAGCTAAAGGAAGAAAGAATTCGTTGTGGGAAACGAACTGTCGTCGTTTTCATCGATTTTCAACGATTTCAAGCTTGTGGAGAGCCTTGGAAACCGAGCACGTGCCATTGAAAATCATCCAACTTCTCCAAGCGTCCCTATCCGCGATCGCATTCGATACGATACAGTAAGGCAAAGATGCGATCAGCAGACACTGATCGAAGAAGAAATACAAAATCGTCGACTACGGTGGTTTGGACATGTTTGCCGAATGGGTGATAGCTGCTTGCTGCTCGCCGCGTAAACTTCTCTGGCGGGACCGTCCCATAGACTGGAGATTTCAGCGATCAGCACCGACAAGAACCTGGCAAAAGAATATCGAGGGAGACTTACAGAATCAACGATTATCAGTTACCGAGGCTGGAGACGTCGTCGCCAAAAACCGGCAAGAATGGAACGAATCGTGAATAGAGACCCAGCGGCACCCATAGCAGCGTATCTGTTGCGCGGACGTCCCACACGCACCGCCAGCTAACGGATCAAAGAAAAAAGAAGAAGTCATAGTGTGCCATGGAGCAGCAATGAGACACAATTGCAGCAGGAGAGTTGACAACAACACCCAGGTTTCTAGCTCAGTCAACGATTGAAAGGGGAGCATTGACTAACGCAAAGTACTTGCGATTTAATTTCCACTCATTAATTTGAGACAAGGTGCTATTGAGTTCAGAGGCGCAAAATTCTATCTGATGAGGAGGACACGAGATATATATGTAGCTGGAGCTCATCAGCAATCGAACGAGAACCGTTATACTGAATATGCTATTGGACTCTTTATGGCCAACAAGATAATTGCCTCCTCTCTTCGTCCTGTACAAATTTTTAAAGCGATGTCGCGGGAGCGTGCATACCTGTGGCGGGAAAGTGCATGCCTGTGTTAAGGTCTCCTATCACCATCTTGATGTCATTGGAAGGGGCCGTGTTATATGCGTGTTCAAGCTTTAATAGAAAATATCCTTTGTCGTGTCCGTTTTCTCTTCCGTCTCCGCATGTGCGTTTATGATTGAAAGGGTGAAAATTTTGGTTTGTAGTCGTACTGAACATAGTCGTTCACTTACAACATTCTAATCCGCACAAAACGTATACATTTATTCACTTATTTACTAAATATACTCGTATTATGAATAAACCACTAAACTATTTCTCCCTTAACAGAAAACCCTTGGTCATGGCACAAAAACTACTCCATCGTATTCTTCGATCAGCCAGTTGGAACTGGCTTCAGCTTCACCGACGAAGAAGGATATTGCACCAATCTAACACAAGTAGCGAAGCACCTCCACAAAGGACTTGTACAGTTTTTCGAACTCTTCCCAAATTTAAGATCGAACGATTTCTTCATTACTGGCGAATCGTTTGCTGGGAAATTCATTCCAGCAATCGGTAATGAAATTTATGAACAAAATCTGAAGAGTTACGACTTAAAAATTAATCTAAAGGTAAACGACTGTTCTTTAGTAAATAATTTTTATTTAATATATATATTTTTCAAAATGTAGGGTCTTGCCTTGGGAAATGCCTTTTCGGATCCTTACAACATGGCGGACTATTCGGATTTTGCCTATCAGCTAGGACTAATAGGACTAGACGGATATCGTCAAATGAAAGTTACTGAAACTCTTTTGAGAGCCAATTACGATACGCCATTAGTTTCTAAATCGGTATTGAAAAGACAAAATTCACCAACGTTTACACGAAACACACTAATTTTATATTTTCACAGTACTGGGACTCAACTTTGTTTTTGTTCTTGAAAAACAGCAACTACAGCAATTTATACAACATCCAGCAGCCCGAAGCCATGGACTTGTTTGTCTTCTATGATTTTGTTAATCAACAAAAAGTAATCTAATTACTTACAATTACAATTACAAAAATTACAAAACAGTTAATGGAAAACTACAATTTCAAATTGCAGATTCGTAAAGCTCTTCATATTGGTGGCGTCGAATTCTCTGGGCCAGATGCAGTTTATGCCCACCTTTCAGAGGACTTCATGTCGACCGCTATTCACTGGATAGAACGCCTGCTCAATGCGGGAATGCGTGTTATGTACTACAGTGGAAACTGGGACTTTATCGTGGCTTATCCACTATCGGAGAACTCTTTCCAAAAAATGAAATGGAGAGGAGCAGCTGCATATAGAAAAGCTGCACGACAGCCATTTAGAGTGAATGGCAAGCTAAGGGGTTACGTGACCAAGGCGCATAACTTTATCGAAGCTGCTGTATTGAATGCTGGTCATATGGTCCCAACAGACCAACCAGAAGCATGTTTAGTCCTTATCGATAAGTTCTTCAAAAATTTATTATAAACGATTTTATTATTATTATTATTAAAATGTAGCGTGATGTATCGATAACATATTTGTGTCGCTGATACAACTAAATAAATAATTAAATAGTTAACACAACTCAATGCTTGATATTGGGAAATAAATGGCGGCTATAATGGTGCATTGTAAGATATTGTGAACCATTCACTACTGCTGTTAGTAAGCACTAGTGGAAAACGAAAATTACGGACTTAGTACTCACTAAATCGATTAGCCATCAGAGGAATGGAGGGAGTAACATATAGTATGTTGGCAGTAGTCACTGGTAACTGTCCCAAAAGTGAAGATAGACTAAATGATCGGGCTTCCACGTTATGTTACCATAAGGCTAATAAACTCATTTGACAATTTTTACGGAACAAACAACATTGTGAACACGAATAAGGTTATTCAAGTCCAGGGTGTGAAGGGAGGAGAGTGGTCGACCTTCCGAATTGGCCAGAATCGGAAAAACCGAACAAACTAGGCAAGAAATATTTATTTATTTATTTATTTATTTGCCAAACAAGGCACTTAACAAAAACAGTTACAGATAAAAAAATACATAATAACATTAATAAGGAACATTGCAAGTATTTAATATTTAAATATTAAACTAAGATCTAGGTCTATAGTGTTAGTTAGAAGAGGACAACAGGGAAATTAGTTTTCTTTTATAGGAACTTTTGTTAATTGAGGGAGAGAAACAGGACGCGTAGGAATTGAAGGTAATGCAGCACCTGTTAACGGGCTCGTTTCTAGCATATTCAGTGCGATGCGGGTACTCTTTAAGCAGTTTGGAATGTCTTGTTTGTCGAGTATCGTTAAATTTGATTGTGTCCGACAGGAACTGCACCTTGAGGTTATTGTTCACGACATCCAGGGTAAAACAAGATATAAGCAATTTCCGTCTAAGGGATAGAGGCAAGAGATCAAGGATTTTGAGCCTGTCCTTATAGTGAGGAAGGTTGTGAAAATCCGAAGGATTATAGAGGTTCCTAAGCGCGAAAAGAAGGAATTTATTTTGGACAGATTCTATTCGATTAATACTAATTTGAAATATGGGATCCCAGATCTGGCACGCATACTCAAGAATAGGACGGACCAATGAGCAAAACAAGGCTTTAGTAACCCAAACATTGTCGAATTCTTTAGCACTTCTCTTGATAAAGCCCAACAGCTTGTTGGATCTAGCAATAATATTATCATAGTGTAAGTTAAAGTTTAACTTGCTGTCAAGGACAATGCCTAAATCAACAATGTGATCGACACGATCCAAGATATTGTCATTGAGATAATAATTTTGCAGCTGTTTGTTTCTTTTCCTGGAGAAGGTAATTACGTGGCACTTACTGGTGTTAAGAAGAAGATTGTTAGTGGTGCACCAGTCTTGTAGTGCATTAAGTTTCGACTGTAAAAAGGATACATCAGTTTGAGACCTTATAACACTATAAATTTTTAAATCATCGGCGTATAAGAGGTGCGGAATGCCATTTAATTTTTCAGATAGATCGGAAATGAATATGTTAAATAGAAGTGGCCCTAGGTGGCTGCCTTGCGGTACACCTGTAGGGACATCGTCCTACTACTTCCGGTCTTACTTAGCTAAGGAGATATGTCTCGAAAAACATAATCGACTGAGGCTAAGTAATAAAAAATAATAAAATTTTAACTAGTTGTCAGTTGAAGCTGAAAATAAAAGTTACAGGAGAAAATAAATGCATCGCGGTTTTAAAACCAAAAATAAAATATTAAAAAAATCCAGGATCCATATAATAGCTTAATTTGATAAGTAAACTTATAAATAAAAACTTGTTAAAGGTGTTAACAAATAAAGTAAATGTATAAAATAAAACTTGTTAAAAGTGTTAAAGATTAAAAAGTTAATAATTTGTGGATAACTTTTAAATAAAATAAAACTCTTGTTGGGGACGAAGCCCAACAAATTGGTGACCCCGAAGAACACGAAGTGGTACAAAATATACATATAATAAGAAGAAAGAAAAGAGCGGAGGAAAGGTCGAAAGAAGAAAGAAAACAGCGGAGGAAAGTTCGACGATAGAAAGAAAAGATAAGTCCTGAATTAATTAAGAATTAAATACTTTTTTAAATTTAGAGAACAATTAATTAAGAATTAAATATTTTCTTTACAACAAATGGGGCCGATCACCGGTTCGTCAACCAAAGGCGCCATCAGCGGGGACCAGTAACTCCACCAAACAAGGGGCGATACCCAAACCTTCATCTGCACAAGCGCTACCGGGGACGCTCTGCTACTACCACTACCGCTACGGCAGTGGGGCATAGCGGTGCACCCCGCTGTGTGCCTTCAAGGGTCCTGGCTCTACAGCCAAGAAGGACCGAAAGATGAAGGGGGCCCATCATCCAAAAAATTAAATTGGCGGGGAGTCGCCACATCCGCGGGCGTCTCTCAGCAGAGACGCTCGTGCAGATTATATGTCCGCGACCAACTTAACCAGATCGACTTTTTAATCGATTCTGGCGCGGACATATCATTAGTTCCTAAACACACTTTTAGGGTACAAACAACATGCCCTAATTTACTTCTGCGGGCCGCAAATGGATCAACGATCCAAACTTTTGGCACGAAGTTGTTGGAACACCTAGGTCTTCGCCGACGGTTCATCCACAACTTCATAATAGCCAACACAAATAAAGCTATACTCGGTGCGGACTTTCTAACAAAGTTCGAACTCATCCTCGACTTCAAAAAGCGAGAATTGGTTGACTCGCAAACCAGTCTTCGGACTGAGGTTTGCGCAACTGGTGGGTATATACTCGAGAGCTTTGAATGCCAACATCTTGGCAAATATAAAGCATTGTTAATGAAGTACACTTCATTAACACAGCCACCTAATTTTAACCTACCGGTTAAACACAATGTGCACACCACATTGTTACTAATGGGCAATTACCTTTCGTGACCGCTCGTAGACTTCATCCTGAGAAGCTCAAGGTAGCGAAATTGGAGTTTGAACATATGGTTCAACTAGGGATTTGTCGACCATCGTCGTCTCCCGCAGCATCTCCACTTCATCTGGTCCCTAAACGGGATACAAATGATTGGAGGCCATGCGGCGACTACCGTCGCCTTAATACAGTCACAGTGCCGGATAGATATCCAATCCCGCACATTCACAATTTTTCTGTGAACCTTCACGGATGCACGATTTTTTCAAAGGTGGATTTGGTACGTGCGTATCATAACATCCTCATTGCACAAGAAGACGTGCATAAGACTGCCATAATAACACCTTTTGGTCTGTTTGAGTTCACTCGCATGCCATTTGGGTTAAGAAATGCAGCCCAGTCATTTCAAAGATTTATGAATGAAGTCACAAGAGACTTAGACTTCGTTTATGTCTATCTAGACGATATACTTATCGCTAGTAAACCCGAGGATGAGCATCTCACTCACCTCGAACTACTGTTTAAATGCCTTGATAACTTTGGTTTAACAATAAAGTTATCAAAATGCGTTTTTGGGGTCAGTGAGATCAACTTTTTGGGACATAGTATCGGCAAGGATGGAATCCTTCCATCACCCGAACGTGTCCAAGCAATTAATGACCTCACAACTCCAACAACAGTCAAACAAATACAAAAATTTATAGGAATGGTGAACTTTTATCACCGATTTATTCCTAAACTAGCACAACTGCTAGTGCCGATTAATGAACACCTGAGAGAACTTCTCAATTGTCCATCAACAACAAAAAAAATTAATGGTCTTGGATGTGAAGTATCACGTCCGTATTTTAACGTGACAAAGTCTATTAATTTGAACGTGACAACGTCTGTTATTACGTTTTGTATTATTTTCTCAATTAATAAATTATATATTTCGAAGCAAATTTTTTTATTTTATATCATTTTCTCTTGTACATATCATTACATCATTGTCTTATTTTGTGTGCGGGACATTTTCACACGCGCTTCCTATCTTAAACCGATTTAATAGACGTTGCCACGTCAATAAGGTGAATGAATGTATTTTTCCCGTGTAGAGGATAAATTAACGAAAATTTTGAGCCATTAACCACCCCCCTAACATGTATGGGGGCGGAGATATGATTTTTTTTTGTGTGCGGGACATTGTGCGGGACATTTTCACACACGCGTCCTATCTTAAACCGATTTAATAGCCGTTGTCACGTCAAAATAAGGAACAACTTCCTTGGCCCGCAGAATGTCAACAAGCATTCCTCGACGTGAAAGCCGCAATGGCTGCAGCATTAATGCTGATACATCCACTAGAGGATGCTAAATATAGCGTCACAACTGATGCTTCCGACTTTGCTATCGAAGCTGTGCTGGAACAATTTAACGGTCACAGATGGCAACCATTAGCTTTCTTTTCTAAGAAGCTATCATCTGCTGAACGAAATTATTCTGCATTTGATCGCGAACTGCTCGCAATCTTTGCAGCGATAAAAAAATTTCGGTACTTTGTTGAAGCAAGAAATTTTGTGGTCTACCCTGACCACAAACCTTTAATACACGCCCTTCACACAAAAACCGAAAGATCTCCCCGCCAAACAAGACACCTGAGCCTAATTTCCCAGTTCACAACAGACATCAGACATGTCTCTGGGAAACAAAACGTTGTCCCAGATTATTTATCTCGCTCATTAGCGGCCGACAACGTTGACACAATCACCTTCGATTTGCCACATCTGGCGAAAGCACAGGAAGGTGACAAAGAGTTACAACGACTCCAAGAGCATCCCAGTAGTAGCTCGAAGGTAAAACTAATACTCACACCAATTCCTTTCACAACTCATGAAGTTTGGTGTGAGATTAGCACGGGTACATTACGCCCATATATACCTTCATCATTAAGAAAATTAGCATTCAATGCTGAACATAGCTTGTCGCATCCAGGCATAAGAGCCACAAGACAAGCTATCACTAAGAAATATTTTTGGCCAGCGATCAACAAAGACTGCAACAACTGGTCTAGATCCTGTATAGGCTGCCAAAAATCTAATGTTTCGAGACACACCAAATCTCCACATGAAGCTTTTAATTTACCGAATAATAGATTCGAACATATCCATATGGACATTGTTGGACCATTGCCCCCATCTCGAGGATATTCATATATTCTAACAATCGTAGACCGATTTACGAGATGGCCGGAGGCATATCCAATGCGAGACATCTCTGCTACTACGGTGGCCAAACATTTTGTCACTGAGTATGTTCCTAGATTCGGCGCCCCACTTGAACTTACAACAGATCAAGGGTCGCTTGAATCAAAATTATTCAATGAAGTCACAAGACTTCTAGGTACACATAGAATACGTACTACCGCCTACCATCCGCAAGCAAATGGGATGGTTGAGCGGTTCCATTGACAACTGAAAGCGGCCTTAATGGCAAGGGACAACACTACTCATTGGAGTGAGGATTTGCCCTTTGTTTTATTAGGTATTCGCTCGGCAATTAAAACCGATTTGCAATGCTCACCAACAGAGCTTGTCTATGGACAGAATCTGAGGCTCCCCAATTCAATTTCCATCCCAACGGATGAGAACCCGATAGAGCACTCAGAATTTCTAACACATCTTCGCACACACATGAAAGGTCTGTCGGCAACACAGCCCCGACAGTCAGTTCAAAATGATGTGTACGTGCCGAACGCATTAGAGAACGCGGAGTATGTTTTCATACGTACCGATCGCGTCTGACGGCCTTTTGAAACACCATACGAAGGGCCATTCAAAGTAATCAAAAGATTACGTAAACATTTCGTCGTCAACATAAATGACACAAATAAGTCGATAACTATCGATCGACTGAAACCTGCTTTTGAGTGTGACCGAGACGTTGAAGCAGCATCAATTCGCTCAGTACACTTCATGTAACGCTACGCTCGGAGGGGAGTATGTAGGGACATCGTCCTACTACTTCCGGTCTTACTTAGCTAAGGAGATATGTTTCGAAAAACATAATCGACTGAGGCTAAGTAATAAAAAATAATAAAATTTTAACTAGTTGTCAGTTGAAGCTGAAAATAAAAGTTACAGGAGAAAATAAATGCATCGCGGTTTTAAAACCAAAAATAAAATATTAAAAAAATCCAGGATCCATATAATAGCTTAACTTGATAAGTAAACTTATAAATAAAAACTTGTTAAAGGTGTTAACAAATAAAGTAAATGTATAAAATAAAACTTGTTAAAAGTGTTAAAGATTAAAACGTTAATAATTTGTGGATAACTTTTAAATAAAATAAAACTCTTGTTGGGGACGAAGCCCAACACACCTGAGGTTACATTGATTTCTTTTGAGAGGAAGCCCTGAAATCTTACCACCTGAGTTCTCCCGTTAAGATAGGATGTAATCCAATCCAGAAGGGGGCCGGATATCCCAAATCTTAATAATTTCATAAATAGTATGTTGTGGTCTACTCGATCATATGCCTTGCTGAAGTCAGTGTAGACAGCGTCAAACTGGTGGCCTTGTTCCATACCGCACAGTAGTTCGGATATCATTATCATAAGATTGGATGTGGTGGAACGACCTTTTCTGAAACCATGTTGCTGATCGTTTAGGTTCGGAACAATTAGAGGGGCAATCTTGTCATAGATAAGTTTTTCAAATAGTTTAGGGATAACAGATAGGATAGCAATGCCCCTATAGTTGTCCACCGCATGTTTATCACCTGACTTAAAGATTGGTGTGAGGAAGGATTTCTTCCATACCGAAGGAAACTTACCGGCAGAAAGGGACTTGTTAAAAATGAGGTAAAGAGGGAGTAGAATGAGTTGGGCGTGGCTGTGCAAAAAACTTGCAGGTAGACAGTCCGGACCGTGACCTTTATTGACCTCCAGATCTATAAGACCTGTCATTATATCTTCGGGCGATAGAGATATATTGTCTATAAGGACCGCAGTTTCGGAATGCTCTCTTGGGACAGTGTGTGCAGTCGAAGAAATGGGGCAGAAGATTTCACTGAACCTGTCCGTAAACATGTTTGAAATTTCTTGGGGGAGAGAGGAGTGTGTGATACCGTTTGTCATTGTTGTCGGGTATCCTGATGTTTTTCGCTTTAGATTAACGAAATCAAAGAATTTTTTAGGATTGCGTATGATATTTTCACCGACAGTCTTTGCATAGGTAGTATAGGCCTCCCGTGACCTATGATTAAATTCTGAGGCTAACCTGGCGTATTCAGATTTCTGCTCAACACTAACAACATTGTTGTTATTTTTCACTACGCGGTACAATTTATTTCTCCTATTACGAAGGGACCGAGTGTTTTTGTCAAGCCATGGCTCCGTCAATTTGTCCCTTTTTTTTATTTTGGGTACGAATCTGCCAATGGTGTTGAAAATAACATCGTAGAATCTAGTAACTAGCTCGTCAATATCATCACCATCAAGTAGATCTTCCCAGTTAATAAGGGATAATTCAGTGCTAATACTAACATTATCAGCATTCTTAAAATCGAAGACTACAGAGTTGTTATAGGAGGCGAGATAATCAGTTATTGTAGAACTGAGCTCGACGACCCACGCGGAATGATGTGTAGTGTTATTAAATAGATTCTCCTCTTCAGAAGCGGGAAGCACGTTCAAATCCTCAGAGAGGTTATATTAGTGAAGATTAAATCCAACCATTTCCCATTTGAATTTGGTTGGCTAATTACCTGTTGAAGGTCGTTGCTGTAAAGATTGTCGATAAACTTTATATCGACGGGGTTTGATACATTAATCCGAAGTAAATAACTGTCTTCCTCGTCACGAATAAAAGATATATTAGGCCGATTAAAATCACCTATGATTAATATATCTTTGTTATCGTTGGATATTTCATCTATTATATGAATCACATTATCATATATAGATTCGTCGGAGTTTGGAGGTAAGTAAAAAGAACCGATGTAAATGTAAAATAATGCTACTGCATCCAGGACCAGAGATGCTGGTGATAAATGGGTTACTGGCCGAAGACCCAAATTAGTCACACCGAAAATTCGCCGTGTAGAATGTTCGAACACGACATCACGTCCGTCGGTCAAAAGGAAATCATCGGGACATTGAGAATCGTCCCGCCTACAATCGACGAAACGATGACGCTTTACTATGGCGTCGGGTTTATGGTCGATCGACGGGCTGCCAACAGCGTTATCTCGTTCCAACCGATATCAAAGCGTTTAGCGGTTATAACCACCAGTAGAACGATCAACACCAATATCATATCGGTATATGCGCCTACCGAGACCAGCACGGACGCGAAGAAGGACGAATTTTATGATCAGCTTCAACAGACTCTGGATATGATACCTGGAGCCGAATTAATAATAATCGCAGGGAACTTCAATGCACATTCAGGTGCAGATGTGGAACGATGGGCAAATTCGGACACGGAGTAATTAACGACAACGGCCTACGCCTGCTTTCATTCGTAGCGTCAAACAACTTGATCATTGGCAGCAGCATTCCGCCATCTATTCAAACACCAACTCACCTGGCGAAATCCATCCGGCCAAGACTCGGCCATGTTAGACTACGTTTTGATCAAAGCAAGATTCCGATCGACACTTTATCTTGTTCGAGCGAAATTACAGATGCGATTACAAAGAGCGAAGAAAACGGCGCCGCTACCATCCAAGAAGACTTGGGCCATCAGCAGTGTCCGTAACTACTCCTTGCTGCTACACCAAAAAAAGGATATGATAGGTTAAGGGTGTAGCCTGGAGAACGCATGAGGAGGAGGCAGTGAGCTTCGCTTCGAACTCTTGGATATTGTTTGAGTTCATTTTTTAGGCAGCCCGCTGAGCCACGACAGCTGAGGTTAGGTGGAGACAGACTCGTCGGAATATTATGCCTTCTATGCCTACAGTTGGTTCATTAACAAGTCTCGTTGTGCATGGGAGGCATAAGACATTGTCTCAAAGTCGGAACAGAGAACAGTTTCGAAAGGCCAGGACCGTCTCATTTTTGTAGAGCCGTCAAAGAAGAAGAAAGCTTTAAAAGCTTTTGAATAATAGACAAACGCCACTTTAAAATTTTCGCTTCAAATATAATTCACAAGACCACAATTTTCGTTTTGTGTAATATATATACAAGAAAAAAAGACGTGAAATTGCTAAGGATGTCTCAGTTGCACGAGGGTACGTACGCCGGCGCAGTTGATAATTGAGGCAGCCTTTTTTGCCATCTAGAGAAAAATATTCTTGAAAGTGAGAAGTATTTGGCATTTAGTGAAGTATGTTTATTCATTATCACTTTAATAAATATTCCTTATACCATAACCAGTTTATAAAATATTTTAATTATTTTTCTTTCAAATTAATAAAAATTTTCCTTTAGTTATTACTATTATCATCTTTTGTATTTATGTGTTTATGCTATAATACTATTATTATTGATGTATTTAGCCGACTCACTTAGCGGGTATTATTTAGCTGTATTCTGAGGGAAACCCATACCGATCCATCTTAATCAGTAGACTATTCTAGAATGCCCATTGGTAAGGGGTTCCATCAGAAGGGGAATCTAAGAAAATTCCTGAAACCCCAAACCATCTTTGCTAATTCACTACCAATCACACCGGAAAAAATAGTCATTTTTTTTATTTTTAATCATCTTTAATCGAAGTGTTCGTGTGTGAGTTTGTTAACTTTGCACGAGAGAAAATCCCTTCGGACAGAAGAGAATACTCGAACGGTGCAGGGCTTACCCTTAGCCTAGAGAAGAAAAAAACAAACATACACAAAAGAAAATAAAATATTTGTTCATGCTTTAATTTATTACTATGCAATAATTTTAAGTGCACCCAGCAGGCAAAATGAGCTCACAAAACCAGAAAGGAGGTGGGTCAAAATTGCCCCAGGCCCGGCGCAAAAGAAAAGTATCTCAGATTATCGGCTATAATGAGTATTGAATTTCTGTATAGTTGTTATATCCCGTAACTGTGGCTAAGGTGTTAATAATGCTATTTCTTTTTATTCGGGCGAAATGACTAATTAACCCTGTATTTTTGTAACGCCATCACTTATTTTCATGAATAAGGTATCAGTGTACGCAGAATACTCCCACCTATCTAAAATTGTAAAAGCGTCGGTACCACAGTACCAACTTCCAGAGTTATGAGTCGTCAAAGTCAAAATTTTGTTTCTTTTAAGAAAAATGTCACCTTCAACCACATTTTTCTCCAAAATATTCATAGTCAACTAATGTTTTTTTCCCCAGAATAAAAAAGCTTGGAGTGTTTCCTATGAATAATGTCCAGAGAATGTTTATGCTACGGCCTTTACTTTCGAAGTTATAAGCAATTTAAATGCTAAAACTTGCCTTATTTGGGGAAATTGCAAGCAATTTTGACTTGAAAATTGTCACTTGGTTTTTTTCGAGACATAAGCTTAGGAAAAACAGTACTAAAAAAGTACGAAATTAGCGCCAATTTTAGTATTAAAATTGCTTATAACTTCGAAAGTAAAGGCCGTAGCATAAACATTCTCTGGACATTATTCATAGGAAACACTCCAAGCTTTCTTATTCTGGGGAAAAATAACATTAGTTGACTATGAATATTTTGGAGAAAAAGGTGGTTGAAGGTGACATTTTTGTTAAAAAAAACAAAATTTTGACTTTGACGACTCATAACTCTGGAAGTTGGTACTGTGGTACCGTCGCTTTTACAATTTTAGATAGGTGGGAGTATTCTGCGTACACTCATTACGTTTACATGCTTACTTGAAGTATACTTGAAGTAGATTTCAAGTAACTAAATATGCATGTAAACTCGTCCTGACCTCAAGTAAACTTGAGTCAAGTAAATCACAAAAATTTGTTTGATTGACTTGAAAAAGCTCATGTAAACGCTACTTGAATACTTGAAATTTTGCAAGCGTATTTTTTCCTTGGAACAAGAAGAAGATAAAAGCTGTAGGGAATGTATACTTTTGATGCAATATTTGTGAAGTTATTTATATTATAATATGGAGCTACTTTCTGATATAATATGAAAGGTCAAATGTCAGTTCAAGAAAATTTCAAGACATTTTGAAGTCAAGTAAATCAACCGAAAACGCAACTTGAGTTTCAAGTAAATTTCAAGTCAAGAACTGAAGTAAATCATGTAAACGTAATGACTGATACCTTATTCATGATTCATGATTATTCTTATTCACCTTAGCCACAGTTACGGGATATAACAACTATACAGAAATTCAATACTCATTATAGCCGATAATCTGAGATACTTTTCTTTTGCGCCGGGCCTGGGGTAATTTTGTATGGGCTGTGACCCACCTCCTTTGTCTTACAACTCACAATGAGCTAAATATGAGGAAAATATGACACATCCCAAATGCCAAAAAAAATTAAATCAGTTGTGAGAAAATAATGAGATCATCACACTGACATATAGTAATGGACTGCTAATTAAACAAAATCCCATACAAAAAAGTGGCACCAAAAACTATTGCTGACTCGCTCCCACGTTAAATTCCTATGAACTGTAATCGTCAGCGCATATCAGCGATGTAAATATAATAAGAAAAAAATAGACAGGTATAGTTTTCGTTCTTCTGCCTCACTCTTGAGCTATTTTAAAAAGTCCGTTAAACAGGGAAAATAACTGTCACAGTTTTGAAATAAATACATTTATTTAATGAAAAAACTGCTAATAAATAGAAATGAGTGATGGAAATTAATTTCTATTAGTTATAACAGACACCTTATCACTTATTTTCGCCTAAATTCGAAGAAAAATTTATTGTTTACATGAAAAAGGTTTTCTATTTCTGGAGAAAAATGGTGCCATTCTGCATTGTCAATCAGCAGTCCATTACTATATGTCAGTGGATCATCATCATAATGAGAGAAAAATAGGCCCCCATCCACGGTCACACATGTGTGACGAACATCTTTCGAAGAAGAACTGCCATTTACACACACTGTAGAAGTTTTGACATTTCTAGGCCATCAACGAGCAAAAATCGCTTCACACTTGTGTGAGCGACAATAATAATAAAAATCTATATATCTCTATATTGATATTTTTAAATGAAAAAAATTTCTTGAGTGTTACAAAAAACCAAAACAAATCGTGTTTTACGTATTTTACACTCTCATTCGCAAAAATTCACCCATATAATGAAGCAGGTGTGAAGGAAAAATCAAACCCGACGAATATTAGCTTCATACGGTGGCCAACTTCGAAAATTTGTAGTTTACACACGCATACTATGAAATAATTTCGATGTTGGCCGTATGTCGCACACTTGTGTGACCGTGGATGGGGGCCTAATGAGAAAGAAGACGAAATTGAATGTCCCACTTAATGTTCATTGTGGGGTGCAACACGGGGACTCAAGAAGTACGAAAAAACCGGTTTTACAGGCAAGAAACGAGGGAAAGAAGGCGCGCTTGACGAATCTTTAACGAAAGAATTTTCATCCAGAAATTCCCTGCGTGAAAACTAACACAAATGCACATTTCTTTCTCTTCTCTTTCTGACAAATGAAAATAAAGAAACCCCGCTTACTACACACACAGTCAAGGCTTTCATATATAAGGAATTATCTAAGCTGAAGACAGCCTCGTGTAGCATTAAATAACGAGACTCAAATCTGAGTTCGGCCGACTTCTTGAGTCTCCGTGTAGCACCCCCCATTGGGGGTATACAGACGGTGCACATTCATGGCAAGTAAAACCGGTTTTATAGATGAGAGAGGGAAGGGAGCGGAAGAACTTAACGAAACATTTTTCACGCAAAAGCAAAAGCGTGAAAACTTACACACATATGAAATGTTATTTCTATCTCTTGTTTTCTTTAGCTCTGTTTTTGTCTGACAAGTGAATTTTATTTACAATACATGTAAACGTTCCTGTGTAGCATTCAAATTTACTACGCACAATTTACGCCCCGTGTGTGTTCCGAAGGGTTGAATAAAACCGGTTTTGCTCAGCACACTTATGGCAGCGTCTGTATACCCCCATTGATTGGAAGGTTGTTATGAGCTAATTATGAGCAATTCGTTTGGTAACAATTTTTAAGACTATTTTCGTCATTCTCAGTTTGGCTTTCTTAAGGAAAAGACTAAAATTGTTAGTGAAGTTTGTGTGAAAAAAACTGTTGAATTTTCTATCAAATAGAAATTCTTTGTGTATTGAATATTTTTTAGTTTTTAAAATTGAATATTTTAAATTTTATTATCGATATATAAGTTAAAAAGAAAATAAAAAAAAATTGAAAAGAGAAATGTCGCAGAATGTAAATAAAGGTTTTTTTTCAGAAGTTGAATATTTTATTTTGTGAAAAATAAATAAATTTATTTGGTTTTAACAACGGTATCCTATGCTGGACAAAAAATTGTTACAAAAATATAAAAGAAGTGGAACGTTCACCAGAGACAAGCGAAAATATTTAAGAATGGCATTCGAAACTTCTAAAGATGGTCAAGCCTCTTCTAGTAATACTGCTTCAAGTTCAATAGATGGGTACAGCGGAATCATCGAATTTTCAGATGAGGAAGAATCAAATCGGATGAGAAATGAAGTTGATGCTTCGGACGACTTATCTGAATCATTTGATGATAATGATGATATCGACATTAGAGTAGGAGATGCAATCGCTGGCATTCGAAGTTGGGCTAATAAATATAATATCGGTAGAAATGCAATAACTGATTTACTTAGTGTTCTGAACAAACTACTTCCCGGTAAATTTTCAAGTAATGGAAGAACCGTTCTGATGACACCAAAATCAGTAGAAGTGACGAACATCGATGAAGGATGCAAATATTGGCACCAAGGTGTTAAAGTTTGTTTTAAGAAGGCATTTTGGAATTTGCAAAAAGATATTAGTATTTTGTTAAACATTAATATCGATGGCTTGCCAATTTTTAATAGCTCAACTGAGCAATTTTGGCCAATACTTGCGAATGTGGAAGGGATTATAAAGGAACTAGTTAGTATTAATTTTAATCTTATTTATAATTGTTTGTTTTGTTTGCTCCTTGTTGGAAATATTTTTTTTCTTCTTGTTGTTTCCAGGCAATTTGTTCTCCCTTAAAATTGAACCTGTTATTTGTGATATCGTTTGTAAAAAAACGGGACGCTTTGGTACAATGCGACGCGTTTTTCGACATCGTTCATCGAACGGAGTTATCTAGAGATGTGTAATTGTAGCTTAATGTTTTTGAATTTGAGTATGTTGAAGTTGTTGCATCTGACAATGATCCTAGTTCATTGTCATTGAATATTGATCTTAACTCTTTGTGTTCTTGTGTTGATATTTGTACCTGAAATAAACAAAGAAATTTAATATTTATAATGATGAACTCAATTTGCTAGATTTTTTTTGGCATGGTTGTGGCGGAATTTATTTCTTCTCAGGGTTCTTAGGTGGGGTATTTCCTTGTCAGGTGATGGTTATCCATACTATGAACTGGCAAGGGAACGGACGACAAAGACACGGCTCAGGCGATGCCGGAAGGATGATTTGAACGGAAGATGAATTTTCATAGTCACAGGTAAGTGGTGAACCATGATAAGTATAGGCCCGGCCACACACCCCACGACCCCAACCGGCGAGCTAGTGAACTCCGTGTGCCCGGCAGCATATCCCCCTAACAAAAGGATCGGCGATTGGGGAGGATACTAGTTTCCGATTTGTTTTATGTCTGGGATTGCGCTCTTGGTCAGGCTTTTCCGGGCTTCTGGCTAAGGCGGGCAATACCTCGCATAAATGGCGTCCATTGCACACTCGCGCCATTATGCTGTTACAAAATAAATAATTGCCTCGATTCCCAGATCCGACAGAGCGGAAGTGAGTGTGGATTTGACACTTTTCGATTCTCAAATCCGCAGTCACGGATGCATTTTGGTAACACGTTATTTATTTATTTTATTTTATTTATTTATTTAATTATAGCCTACTGATTACAATCTTACAGACTAGAAAACTTACAGATTCCAAAAACTTATTTAAATTAAAATAAAATTAAAAAAAATATTTTTATGAAAAATTCATATCAACATGATTCTCTAAACCTAAAATTACATTTTTATAGATCGTTCGATCCAGGGTGAAATCAACGAAGTCATTAAAAAAATTAAATTTATGAATGCCTTTAGTAATAACTCCGTTTGAGCCATAATTAGTTCTGTGAGAAGGGGCATATAGGAGGTTTCTCGACCTAAGTGGCCTTTCTATAGCATAGATATTAATTTGACTCAACAGCTCAGGGCACTTGATTGAGTAGCATAATATATCTTTTATGAAAATTGCGCAGCTCACATCTCGACGAAAGCTAAGGTTAGGAAGACCAAATAATAATCTTCTGGATGCATAATGAGGAACATGTTCCTTAAATAAATTAAGCTTAAAACACATAAATCTGGTTATGGATTTTTGCACCGATTCAATTCTATTCGAATTAACAGCATACTGAGGACTCCAAATGCATGATGCATATTCAAGAATTGGCCTTACCAAGGAAATGAACAAGGTCCTTATAGTAAAGATATCAGAAAATTCTTTAGTATTTCTCTTAATAAAACCCAGTAATCTATTGGCTTTACTACAAATGAAATCAATGTGTCTATTGAAAGTTAGTTTATAATCTAAAACAACACCTAAATCATTAATTTCATACACTCTAGCTAAATCAGAAGTAGCGAAAGAGTATTTGTATTCGATGCCTTCCAATGAGCGAAAGAAAGACATAACTCGGCACTTAGAAACATTTAGTTGAAGGTCATTTATAGAGCACCAGGTGGATAAATTGTTGAAGTCTTCTTGAAGGCGAATACAACAATCCTCTCCACTAACCTTTAAAAAAAAATTTAGGTCATCGGCGTAAATTAAACAATGAGCATACTTGAAGCAATTAATTATATCGTTAATAAAAATCAAGAATAGCAAAGGACCGCAATGACTGCCCTGAGGCACACCTGATTTGACACATATTATTCTAGAAGAAACAGAATCAAGAACGACATATTGCTTTCTATTTAATAAATAAGAGCTAATCCATTGCAAAAGACTTGAATGAAAGCCAGCCTTATGTAATTTATTTATAAGTACTGTAATATTAACTTTGTCAAACGCTTTCGAAAAATCTGTGTAAATTACATCAACCTGGTGACCTCTTTCCATATTGAACAAACAAAAATTAGTAAAGAGTGCAAGATTTGTGACCGTTGACCTGCCCCTTAGAAAGCCATGTTGCTGAGGACAAATAATTTCCTTACACAAGAAAGATAATTTCCTCGCAACCAAACAGTCTAAAAGTTTAGTAATGACTTTCATTAAGGATACACCCCTATAATTCGTGACCAAATGTTTGGATCCGTTTTTGAAAATAGGTTTAATTATTGAGATCTTCCACGAATCAAGAAATTGACCATTACATAAAGACAAATTAAATATATAAGTTAAAGGGTTGATAAGACCAGAAGCACAATTCTTTATAAGAGCGGGACAAATACCATCCAAGTCTGAAGAATAATTCATTTTAAGATCTTGGATAGCAATTTCAACATCCTTTGCGTCTAATGACAAAGAACCTATATCAAGCAAGTTTATATAGTCAGAATTATTTTCCGTTAAATCATCAACAAAGGTATTTTCGTTATATACCGATTCAAAGAAGTCTGCAAACAGTGCACACGCTTCTTCAGCACAACTAGATTTTTTGTTTTTATACTCCATAATGTTCGGAAAACTAGAAGAATTTCGTTTGGTCTTCATATAACTCCAGAAACTTTTACTGTCACTTTTTATGTTGTTCTCAACAGAAAAAATGTATTGTTTAAATAAGAATCGATGCAAAAACTCATATTCTTTTCGCAATCTTTTAAAATTATTTAAATCCTTATCTCCACCAGAACTTTTGAATGATTTGTGAGCCTTATTTTTTGCATTTTTTAAGCGCAATAATGATTTATTAAACCATTTTGGATGGTAATTGTTACCATTTATATTCTTCAATGGAACATAAGATTGAAAACTAGAATGAAGCAACTCTAGAAACTTCCCATATGTCTCTTCCAAAGAACAATCACTAAACAACTTACACCAATCAAGACAGGAAAAATGCAAATTTAAGTTAGAAAAATCTGCCCTCCTAAAATTATATTCTTGAGACAAAACAATAGAATTTATTTTTAAGAAATTATAAGAGGCGATACTCAAAATCAAGGCTTTATGGTGCAAATCACATTTAAGAAGTGGAAAAGAAGATTCGTTGATTTCAACACAAAGGTTATCAGATATAAATACAAGATCCAAAAATTTTCCAAAAAAGTTTCCTATCGTACTTATCTGAGCTAAATCTAGACCTAAAATACCGTCAATAAAAGAAATCTCGATTTCTGAAGACACATTCGATGGAGACAAAGAATCATCCTCATCCATACAACTCCATGTAACGCTACTCAGGTTGAAATCTCCAACTACACAAATTCCTTCATTCGGAGAGAGTATTGATGAAATAGATTCTAGGTTAAGTAGATGACTCATGTAAATATCCAAATTAGATGATGGCGGAATATAGCTAACACAAAAGACAATTGAGAAGCTGGAACAAGCTGCAGTAACTCGAACGAAAAGTTGTTCAATATTCTCTTCCACACACGGTAAAGAAAGTTCTATGCTGGCCACATCAACACGTACAGCAATCAAGACACCGCCACCCCTACTACATCCAGATGAAAGCTGACATCGATCCTTTCTATAGACAACATAGTGATTGCTTATAAATTCCGAAGATGATATATGATCCGTCAACCAGGTTTCAGTTAGAATTATAATATCATATTCATTTTCCAAAACTGCAAGTTTGAAGTCATTTAGTTTAGTACGCATACCTCTTATATTTTGGTAATAAATTGAAAAATTTCTAGGTGCATAAGTATCGCTACGACCTAGGTATTCAAGATGGGTGGCTGAACACTGGAGTTTTTTGAAGGTCGATGATTATCAAAAGAACTTAATTCAGGACCCAATGGCCAGGCAGATGCATTCATGAATTTAGCATAAAGTTCTGATGGAACTCCTAATTTAAAATTAATAAATTTCAAACTTGAAATGTTTCCTTCTTTCTTTATAAGAGGAAAGCATTTAAGCATATCTTCCTCAACATTAAATTTTTCAGCGGCAAATTTCGTTATAGAAGCCGGTGTAGCCGGTTATGCACAGCACTCTTTAGTATTTGTGTCTAACCCGGACAATGGCGGCGTCATATTTAGTCAAAAACCGGGAGGGAATACAGCCATCTCAGCAACCCTCCCGAAAAGAACACATCACTTGGCTAAATGTTTGGAGGAGCAAACTCTTCGCAAATCTGAACAAATTTCGCTTCGCCTATGTTCAAGTTAGACAATGTATTTTGTTGTTGTGGTCAAAGTTTGTTTACATTTGAAATTGTGTAGAAAAACTGGACTTTTAAATTATTTTATTGGCGTTAAATGTACTCGCATTCCAAAAAAAAACACTGAATATGCAACGCGACACTTTATTCTTTGGATTGGAAGGATAAACTCTACACTCATATTCATAAATTAAGGAAAATTACTTTCTTATTTTAGCGCCAGTTGCCTTCCACCGCATTTTCCACCCCGAATAGTCTGTTCCGGCGCACTTCATTTTATCAACACTAACCTTTATCAAGCAGAGGATTGTCACTTTAAAAAAACACTTTAACATAAATTCATAATTTTAGTTTTTAGGATGAAATTTTCTAAATATTTTAGTGTATTCTAGAGAGAAAATTTCTTGAGCCCAAGTTCTTCCCTCGAATCCGTATACATACAGGGTGTATTAACGAGTATGTCCGAACGCCTGGCTATGGATAGGTCTTCGATAGACGAACAAAAAATCGTATAGGTGGCGGTGGGGGGGGGGGGGGTGGTGTGGGTAATCATAACAGTTTAGACGCTAGGGTGTTTTGCAACTTTTTTGGTAGAGGTTTACATATTACCCTGTATTTTTGTAACCCTATTAGATATTTTCATGAATAATGCAGTAATCTACGCAGAATACTCCCACCTATCTAAAACTATAAAAGTCAAGGAATCAACCCAACATCCAGAACTAATCAGGTCACTCGTAAAGATATTAAACAAGAGTGGCGAGTTCACTGCGCCCTGTTGCAAACCGTTTTTAATATCAAATAGGTACCTTTCCTGATGTGAAGTTCCCACTTTTAACGATGAACTTCTTCTTGGAAATCATATTATAGATCAAGTATAACAGAGGTCCGGTCATCCCGTATCTGACTAATTTGTAGAGAAGACCCTCGATCCACACTGTATCGAACGCCTTCTCATAGTCGATCAAGCATGCTCCGGTACACTGGCCTTTCATTAAGTTCCAGTGTATGTCTGACACCAATTTCGACACGGCATGAATGGTGTCATGTCCCGCCCTGAAACGGAATTGGCTATCGGGAATTATATTCTTTTCCTCAACCCATTGGGAGAATGATCTATTAATTACTGCTTCAAAAACCTTACTGATATTCGGGAGCAGACTTATTGACCGAAGATTAGCAGGGTTACTTTTATCTTTACCCTTTTTGGGTATTGGGTACACCACTGCCGTCTTCCAGTGTCCTGGAAAATGGGCGTTGTTTAACGCATTGTTAAACAAAGTGGTATATATGTATGTCTATGGCCACCAGGGGCAAATGTTTCAGGACGATGTTTGGAACACCGTCCACCCCAGACGACTTCTTATTGTTTAGGTGGCGAAATGTTAACAAGAGATCAGTTTTCGTAATGAGAAGAGAGTTTGCTTGTGCCTCAGGAATATTATTCGCTGGGCAGTCTTCACTGAACTCGATGTTTCTTCGGTTCTCGGATTTCCAGACGTCGATCTCATTAGTTATTCTGAAATGGTTCAGCAGGGCCCTATTTTCAAGGTCAAAATTCGGCCGAACACAAGTGTTCACCGAATAAATTCCCTGGTAGTAGGCCCCCACTAAATCCACTTTCTCCTGCTCGTCCTCTACACAATAATTATCGTCGACAATACTAGTTTCTTCGGGATCTATGTTCGCAGATCTCAGTAATTCCTGGTTAGCCACGGTCTTGGGTATGCGCAACTTATCCAATCGGTTATGTGTTTTACTCCTAAAGATTTTATTTATCTGTGGGAACATGCTCGCGCTACTGGATTGCATAGCACGAATCTTTTTGTTCCAGTACAGATTCACAGACTGTGAGAATTGTTGTTTGAGGAGTTGTTGGAGGTTTTTCATAACCGATTTAAGAGTTACGATCTTCGGACTCTGTCTATCCTGGAACTGGCGGTGTAGGGATTTCAGTCTCGTCAGTATTCTACTTTTATGTTTTTGTAGTGCGTCGATTGTAGCGTTCTTGTAACAGTCTGTACTGTTCTTTTTCTTTGCCCGTGGTATGGTTTTATCCATAGTCTGTACAATAAGGTTGTCC
Source organism: Thereva unica (assembly GCA_949987705.1). Taxonomy (NCBI): domain Eukaryota; kingdom Metazoa; phylum Arthropoda; class Insecta; order Diptera; family Therevidae; genus Thereva; species Thereva unica. The sequence goes on along the minus strand of OX465281.1, from coordinate 47,032,589 downwards.
ATATCTTTCAGATATGCATCAATCTCATTGTTCGTCAAGTTTCTAGTTGTGGGAGGTAATAGTCCGTTATCCTGTATTGCCCTTACCATAGCCTTCTCGAATTTTGGCCAGTGCATCTTCTGGTAGGCAAAAGGATGCACTTCGCAATATTCGAGGAGTTCCATGGTATAGTCGTCAGGGACTTGTATTGTTATTTCCAGTGGTGGTCGCTGTCGTACGGCACTGTCGTTAGACAGTTTGTCACGTTTGTGTTTACCCCTAGTACGCCCATCCGAGAGTCTAACAAGCATATATCCAAAAGAGAACCACCATTTGGGTATGATGGCATGTCCGTAGCGTAAAGATTTACTTTTCGCTGAATTCTATTCTGAACCAGCCAGTCGTTCAGTTGGTTGCCCCTGATGTTAGCCGTTTGATTTCCCCATGCCGCATGGCGTGCGTTTAAATCTCCGGCCAATAAGTAAAAATTTTGCTCCGACTCCAGATGGAGAGTTTGAAACAGCAAGATCAATTCCTCTATAAATAGTCTGGATTGGGAGGTTTGGGGTGCGTACGCAGCTATTATATACAACCTTCTGCCACTGGACAGAGGTAGATATATAACGCACGCTTCTAGCACCCGAAACTTGGCGATGTCCCTGCTATACATGATCTTGTGTTTAAGAGTGGTCTTTACTGATATTAGTAGGCCCTCACCTTGTGTGGAATTAGGTCTATCTCGCCTAATTACCACATAATCTTTATAATCCACTTTGTGTTTCTCGCTTAGTTTGGTTTCACTAGCAAGAAGCACATCAGGATTTTGGTTTTGCAAAAGGGTCAGTAAATTCGCCCTTCTTTCGTTTCTTATCAGCGAATTGACGTTCACCGCAATGACCTTGATCGTGTCCTCCCTGTGTAAAGCCATTAAACAGCTCACCCAGAGATGGTTTCTGTCGTAAAGAAAGCCGAGTACACTAAGTCTAAACGGGCATTTTGCTTGTTTAGTTGTCTTTGTAGCTGGGCGATTTGCCCTTGAATGGAGAAGAGCACCGCTTTCAGCTCACTGTCCCCAGAACTTGCTGCAGGCGCAGCTTTTGGGGCTTGCTGTTTGGTTGTCTGGCCTCCAGTCGTCATTTGGGCGAAGGACATTCCAGGTACAACAAAGTTTTTATACATTTGCCCCTTATGGGTTTTTTGGGCCTCTAGCTGTTCTTTACGCGCCTTAATGCGTTGCTCGAACTCTGCATATTTAGGACATCCTCTATAATTAGCAGGATGTCCATTGGATCTGTAGAGTACACAGGACAACTTGTTTTTATCCGCGACTTTTTCCCTCCCAAGAGAGCATTCGCCTTGGTTGTGGGTTTTCTCACATTTGACGCATCTAAAAGCCATTTGGCAATTAGCTGCGGCATGTCCAAACCTTTGGCAGCGCATACATTGCAGGATGTCTGTTTTTTTATTTATTTTCTCCCAAGTTACAACATGGAAGTTGAGATACCTAATATTTTTAAGGTTATCCAACCGACTGTCGGGAGTCAATTGGACTAAGACTCTTAGTAGCACGAGTTATGGTATCAAACATACATAAGTCACGATGAAAATAATATAAAATTGCATGAAAGCAACGTGACTTATGTTGCTCCCAAACAACTCCCCAAAGATATCATGAATGGACTAATTATTGGTAAGCAAAACCAATAATCAGTCCATATTTCGCAATTCTTATACTTCATGAACGACGATCGTTTCCGGCACACTCCACCAAAAATTGATTGGTAATTATTTTCCAGTAACCACAAAGGGGGGGGCGAACGGCTAACAAAGATCTCGGAAAGTGGTGACACCCGATTTGTCACTTCTATTAAAATCCGAAGAGATCCACTGCAATCAAACACCAAGCAGACCTGTTAGCAAGTCCTAATCCCACCTCCCCGCGGTGCCCCCTGGGGTACTTCTTCGGAAGGAGCTAACGGGAGAGGGGCGAATGGCGAGCTCTCTGCGCCACAAAACAGAGCTTTTAAGTCGGTTGGGCTGAGGGTTAGCAACCCGCTCCCATAAAAAACACTATTGCTACGAATCGGCAAACAGTGCCTCGGAACCGGATGGACAACACGACGACGACCTTTGCTTTTCGAACAAGGACACGAATCGGATCATGGAATGTGAGAACAATGCTTGCTGAGGGACGGCTGGATGAAGTCCTCAACGAGATGAATCGATATAAAATCAAGATCATGGGACTGAGCGAGACCAGATGGCCCGATGCGGGGGAACATATCTGCCCAAATGGCGAGTCCTTCTTATATTCTGGGAGAAATGAAACTGAAAGCCGTAGGAGTGGTGTTGGCGTAATACTCACCAAAGAAGCCAGGGCTAGCCTCATTAGCTGGTCACCAGTTTCTGAGAGGATTATTACCGTGCGCCTACGTACCAGGCTAAGAAGTACTACGGTAGTTCAATGCTATGCTCCAACCGAAGACGCAGAAGATGACATCAAAGACGAGTTCTACATGCGACTGAATGAGGTTTTTCGCTCTATTCCAAGGGGAGACATCATTGTATTAATGGGTGACTTAAATGCACAAATCGGTCACGACAACACCGGTCTTGAACAAACAATTGGAAAACAAGGCCTAAGCCAAGTTACCAATAACAATGGTGAGCTTTTCGTTGACTTTTGTTCTTCCCATCAACTTATGGTAGGTGGAACTTACTTTTGTCACAAGAAGATACACAAAGAGACCTGGGTATCGCCCGATGGTAGAACGAGAAATCAGATAGATCATGTGGCCGTCAGCCGCAGATGGAGAACCATTCTGGAAGATGTCAGGAGCTTCAGGGGAGCGGACACTGGAAGCGACCACCATTTGGTAGTAGCAACTATTCGCCTTAGAATCGCTGCAATCAGAAACTTTCAACGTGAATCTATAAACCGTAGACGGTTTAACGTTGACCTCTTGCGGGAGAGCGCTAAAAAGCGAGAATTTGCTGGAAACCTGCAGCAAATATTAAACCAGCAAACCGTTTCTGACGACACAAATATTGAAGACCTGTGGAGTACAACAAAGGGCGCTATATTGACGGCTGCGGAAACGAGTATCGGTTATGTCCAGAGAAACATGCAACATTGGATCTCGGACAGCACCTGGCAAAAAATAGAACGCAGGAGGGCCCTCAAAAATAACATAAACTCTACAAGCGACCCGGATAGACGTCACCAACTTGAACGGGAATACTCCCAATTACATCGGGAGGTTAAGAGAAGTGTCCGACGTGATAAAAGGCAGCAGATAAATGAGCTCGCAGAAAAAGCGGAAAACGCGGCAAACACAGGCAACAGTAAAGTGCTGTACCAAATTACTAAACAGCTCTCGGGAAAGCACTCTACTAAAAAGCATGCCGTTAAGAGTGCGGATGGAAGGCTGCTGTGCAGCGACGAGGAGCAGCTCCAAAGATGGAGAGATTATTTCTTCGCCGCCCTGAATGGCTCACTCACACAGGAACCTCAGGAAAACAGCAACAATGCACAGCCGATAAGAATCAACACCCGGGCCCCATCCAAGACGGAAATAGTAACCGCAATTCATGCGATGGCCAATGGTAAAGCAGCTGGAAAAGATGGCATCCCGCCAGAATTGTTGAAAGCCGACTCAAGCCTCATAGCAGATGCGCTTCAGCCAATCCTCGAATTAGCATGGAACACCTGTACCTTTCCGGAGGATTGGACGGAAGGTATCATAGTCAAAATACCCAAAAAGGGGGATCTAACAATATGCGACAACTGGAGAGGCATCTGTCTATTATCTACTGTGGGTAAAATCTTGTCCCACACTATACTATCAAGAATAAGAGAGGCAGTAGATCAAACGCTTAGAAGGCAGCAGGCCGGATTCAGGAAGGGCCGTTCATGTATAGATCACATCAACACCTTAAGAATAATAGTGGAACAGTCTACTGAATTCCGATCCCCCCTTTACCTTGCTTTCGTAGATTATGAGAAAGCGTTCGACTCGGTTAATAGGAGCTTTATATGGCAGGCATTACGGCGACGTGGACTGCCGGATAAGATAATAGAATTGATAAAAGCCCTATACAACAATTCCAAATGCAGAGTTCTCCATAACGGAAAATTATCCGACAGCTTTGAGGTGAGTTCAGGAGTACGACAAGGATGCTTACTATCCCCATTACTATTTCTTATAGTAATAAATGACATTCTTGTTGGCGCTCTAGATAGTAGAACAGGCGGCATTCAGTGGGGTTTGCTAGATCGCCTTAAGGACCTCGACTACGCAGATGATATCTGTTTGCTGGCCCACAGACATCAGGAGCTAAAAAACATGTTAAACAATTTGGCAACAGAAAGTAGTCTAGCAGGCTTAAGGCTGAATCCGAATAAAACCAAAGAAATGCGGATAAATGCAAACACACTTGAACGAACTGCGCTGAATAACCGTGATGTGGAACTGGTAGATAAATTCTGCTACCTCGGTAGTATTATTACCGAAAATGGCGGTGCAGAAGAAGATGTCAGTTCCAGAATAAATAAAGCACGAAGCGCATATGCATGCTTGTTCCGCATATGGAGATCAACGGAGATCTCAACCAACACCAAATTGCGGCTGTTCAACTCCAACGTTAAGGCAGTTCTTTTATACGGTTGCGAAACATGGAAAGTCACCCAATTCATCACAGGGCGCCTACAAGTCTTCATAAACAGATGCCTACGTCGTATCCTAAAAATCCGCTGGCAAGATAGAATTTCAAATGAAGAGCTATGGCGCCGTGCCGGCCAAGAAAGGATAGACGACCAAATCAGGCGAAGGAAATGGAATTGGGTTGGCCACACCTTGCGACGCGATAACGAAAATCTAGCCAAACAGGCCCTTGACTGGAACCCGCAAGGATCCCGTCGAGTTGGAAGACCTAGAACAACGTGGAGGAGAACCCTACTAGCAGAGGCCGCAACTACTGGGAGATCCTGGTCAGAGCTAAGAGCTGTCGCGCAAAACAGAGTCCGCTGGAGGGCAACTGTTTCCGCCCTATGTCCCACGAGGGATTAAGGGGCACATAGATAGATAGAACCACAAAAATTGATTTCGTAATTTTGAATAAAAATCGGAAATGCAAGAATAAGCATTTCCGTTTGAAAAGTTAAAGTAGAGTACAAGGGTCAAAAATTCATGAAGTATCGGAATCAATCAAATCAATTTCAATAATTAGTCTTAAGACCGCCGTGATTCGTTAACGACTCCGAAGAGATCGTTTTAAATAAATCGTATAACATAAATTTGTAAAAGCACTCCGAAGAGAGCTTAATCTTTTGAAAATTTATTTAATAAACTGTAATTAAGGCACAAAGTGTTTCTGTGGTTTTATTTTTTTTATTTTCAAGATAAAATTGTTTTTTTTTTAAATACTTAAACAATTAAGTATTAAACTCACGCGAATAGCTTGTATTGAATTTTTTAACTGCGGAAAATTTTAAATTGTCTACCACGAGAGACTGGAGTTCGTTCAAGAGCTCCTGAGTGTCGCAATCGGGATCGAGACCTTTCAAGAGGACACTTTGCAATTTTTCACTTTTTGCAGTATATGTGAAAAATTGAGTATTCGCCCTTTCTAGAATACTTTTAATTTTTTTAAAATCTTCAAAACTACTTAAAACTAGAGCGTGCTTCATACCGCTAAATCTTTTTACATAAAAATTGGTATGCTTTAATACCTGCCTAGCTAGTCTGATTGTGTCCGCAGGTTGCTGATGAAAAATATTAATAGGTGGTACCTTATTTTTTTTTTGTGCTGCTGCTGGGGTTGTTGTTGTTGTTGCTGCGGCGCTTGCTGTTTTGCTTCTTGTTGTTGTTGTTGCTCTGGTTTGCTCCTACTTTCGGCTTAGGCAGTCTAGGAAAATTTTTTTTCTTCACCTCTTCAATTAGCTTTTGCAGTCAGGCTTCATCTTCATCGTTTTCAGTGGCCAGCTCTTTAAAGCTATTACCCAGGCCTTTGTACTTGCCTGGGTCGGGGTCATAGGAAGACGACTCTGCATCTGAGTCGGTCATCACTACGGTGCATGTAACCGTGGTTCCAGACCCAGACGCCGTTGGTATACAGAAACAAGGTAATGTAAAATACTGTGTACCGTAAACGATATTTAAGTACTGACGTCACGTGGGGCTGCCCATATAAAATCGAAACTGCTGTTGTTGTTTCTGCATTAGGGCTGACGTCGCCAGGCGCCCATTTTTTACGGTATTCGAAGCTGTCGCCCCTTTTACATTACTGTCAAAACTTATTTCAAAAAATAATTCAGTCTATATTATCCTTTTCTCGCAAAATATTTCTATCTTTTTCGTAGGATTGGTTTTTCTAGCAAATTTATCAGCCGAAGAAAGCGAGTGTCATGAGGGCATTAATCAAAGCAACTGCAATGCACGAAAAAAAGCAACAATGACGGGTGACTTCGTAAATGTAAAATTTAAGCAGTCGGTTTAAGTCAAGACTTCATAAATGTCACAGTTTTAAAGCACTGCGTTCATAATTGCATCGTAAACGTCAAATCTTTGCGTTGAAATGCGAATTTCGGCATCATGAATAGCTATGATGCAAAGTGATTAGTTTTACAAATTTTGTGTGCTGTTCCTTGTGCCACATTAAAACGATCGCATATTTCACGAAAACTATTTTGATTAGCCAACTTCCACAATGTAAGGTATAGGCTACTTTCAACTGAGATTGAAGGGCGCCCGTTTTCACATTTTTGTATCTTTCTTCCGCAAGTGTCTTTAACACCTACAAATACATAAAATACTTTTGTGGATTGGTTTCTTTTTGAATGAAGGACTTCGGTATGAACAAACTTATTATGTATAATATTTACTTACAACAAATGTGTTAAGGAGGGGAATTTGTGGGAAGTCGTGTATAAATGTATTGAAAAGCTTCGGGCCTAGAATAGAGCCTTAGAGGACTCCAGATTCAATTTGGAACGGTTGAGAGGTTAGCTCTGTGTAACAGTCTCATTTTACAAGTTGTTATATCAATATAATATTACTCCAAAGCAAAAATCTAATTGTTGAAATAAGTATTATGACCATACACAAAAGACTGAGGAGAATTTCTTGGCAGAGGCGAATAGGTCCACCTATTAACTTTCTTCAAGACCTTGTAAACCTAATCATGAATAATGATCCATTGGTTTAAAAAACACGGCATCACCATTGATGCTGTATTTGGTCGATAGGTTTATGTCCTTAGTATGAAACTCAATTGTAATCACGCCAAAGAAGTATAACTTCTAATGTGCGTACACACTACACAAGTATACACACCTACTGCTTTTTTTATTAAATTATCATTTAGCGGTTCTATATTTGGTATTAAATGTTTCAAAATTTACTTTACAATAACTTTTTTATCCATTTTGTAAAAAAGTAAAAACAGCACACTTCATAAATGTCAAATTTAAAACTACACAACTTTGTCTAAGCTTTTACTGAACTTTGACTTGACTGCATTAATACTGTTTTCTGACACAGTTTATTGGCATTTACGAAGTCACCCGGATAAACAAGGAACAGATTGGGAAAAACCATTTTCCCAGTGCTACCAGAGATCCCAAAAATGATTATTGCAGGGCCAAAATTGTGATCTCGGTTATAATGTAGTTGAACTTTGTTATTTGCCCAAAAGATGCAGCATAAGGCTGCTCCTTTATATGTATATCACAATCTAGGGTTAGACAATAGACGGAAAAATATCTTCTAAAAAATGTGGAACGCTTCACGATTTTGCGTGTCATCCTTGCGCAGGGGCCATGCTAATCTTCTCTGTATCGTTCCAATTTTAGTATATGTTCTGCCGAAGCAAGAACAAGTATGTGCCTTTTTCTCTGGTATATATATTACACATAGCAAATATTGTGTTCTTGTGAATTATATTTGAAGAGAAAATTTTAAACTAGTCATTAAAAAAAGCTTTTAAAGCTTTAAAAGTGTTTTATTTCAATTCATTTATTAAAGATGGCGCTCAAAGCGGTAAAAATAATTGGATAAATACGTTTTTTAAATAAAAGCTTACATTAGTTAAAAATTAATACTTATTTTAATAATGCAGATACTTAATACATATTTAAGAATTGGCAGACACTGGCGTCTTTTTTTTAAATTCACTTCCTGTCACGGCCACACCACAAGGCGTTATTGTTTAAGTCCCAAATATCTTTTAAAGTTTAATGAAAATAGTCATGTAAAAGTTAAACTGCTTAAACTCAACGATTGTCTTGCCAAAGAGATTGGCAAGAGAATGGGTGCTATATTCTCTTCGATACGATATTGGATCCGAGCTTTAAAGAATGCATTTTACTAATGGGGTTTTCCAAGGAAGATGATTCAGTGCGAATCGAACGAACCTCCGTTGAACTGATTCAATACTTCTAACATAAAAAAAAAGTGAAGAGACCAAATCGGGGACGCATATTCGAGTAATGGTATGACAAGAGAAATGAATAGGTGTTCAGTGATGAAGGGGTTGTTAAATTCTTTGGACCACCTTTAAATAAAACCCAGGACTACCTACCTACCTCTGGAAGAAATGTAGTTGATGTGAGTGTAAAAATCCAGCTTTCAGACTTTAAAAGATCCCGAGATCTTTAACAAAATTAACACAGGGTATCGCTCATTAGAAACGGTGTAGTTAAAAATTATAAGATCACGTCTTATTATTTCACATTTACTAATATTAAGAACCAGTTTTTGTTAGCACACCAAGAGTAAAAGGCGTCAAAGTCAACTTGCAAAAGTTTTCAATCCTCGATACTCTTTATGTGACGGTGCAATTTGATGTCATCAGCGTAAATCAATATTCAACAGTGTCTTTGCAAGGGAACAATGTCATCAATTGATAGAATAAAGAGAAGAGGTCCAAGATGAGTTCCTTGAGGGACACCGGATGACGCTTCAATGGTTACTCATTTGGATTCACAAGAACTTGATAGGTCCTGTCCTCAAAGTACGACTGACGGAAAGCCTAATATTTTTAATTTGGGGCCGTTGCCCGGGAAGAAATTTCCTGATATTTAATCTTCAAGGAACCTTAGCTAGCTAGCTAGCGCAACATGAGCAAGGGTAGATTTATATTGTAGATGAATATGAAGATCCCTTCTAGATATGTTTTTATTTTCTATTGAATTAATTGTCAAACTTACAATTAGAAATAAATGAATTGAAATAAAAATATCGAGGGTTTGTCGAGGGTGGTTAGCTCAGTCTTGCTATATGCGCGTTCAACAAGGCGGCTAACAGCAGAAAACGATATGCGAGACTAAGCTGCACAGACTAAGCGCCCTCCGGGCGTGCTGAATACAAGACCATGCCCAACTATGCGGCGTGCGGGATAATGGGGATGATCTCCACAGACATGCTAGCGCGAAGAGGCACGGGGTCTCTGTAGGCCCACGCTTGGTTTAATGTAGGCCCTCCATATTTAACCAGCTCCGCTGCGATGCCCTCTGCACACGAGGCCTTGGTGTTTTTAAGCCGGCTGATGACTCTGATAACTTCTTCTATGCTTGGTGGCGGTAGCTTAGCATTACCATTAGATATTGGTGGAGCCTCCGCATCCTCAGTTAGCTCGCTATTTAGCAATTCATGAAAGTGCTCTTCCCATCGCTCCAAGATGCCTTCAGTTTCCCTTCTTTGTCCTTGCATTCTTATGTTTAGTTGCCAGCTTGCATTCATTATCGAACCAATCGTTCAGATACCTACGACTTCTGCCTAAGATGGAATCAGCAGTACTAATGACAGTATTTTTAAGGCGGGTCCAGTTCTCGTCGACGCCCGTCATTTCATCCCCAGGACTTAGGGCGAGTTCTAATGCATGACCGTAGCTGTTTCTGGCCATTTCATTGCGTATCGCAGCTGTGTTTATTCGAGCCTGATCAGCGGATACAAAGCTTTTCAGCGTTGTAATGCGCTCTCGGAGCACCATACCAACAAGATAGTGAACCGAGTCGAAGTTGGCACCTTGGTACGTTCGTACGGTCATCAGGCCCGAAAGGTGGCGGCAGTCTATCAACACAATCATGGTCTATTTGGTTGCGAGTGGCTCCATCAGGAGATACCCAGGTGGCTTTATGGATATCTTTACCCGCAAATCTAGTACTTGCAACGACCAAGTTTTACTTGCTACCATCTCTACAACTCGCTGTCCATTGTCATTAGTGTTTTCATGCAAGCTGTGGGTGCCGACATATTGCCTGTATATGGGCTCCCGGCCTATTTTGGCGTTCAGATTTCCCAGTATGATTTTTACATCATAGCTGGCGCAGGCAGGAGTTTAGCACTGCCACGTAAAAAATCTATAATTAGTTCATATCATATAATTTCTTTGACACTCATTTCCCATCTCCCATATGGTCTAGTGGCTAGGATACCTGGCTTTCACCCAGGAGGCCCGGGTTCGATTCCCGGTATGGGAAATTCTTTTTTCTTTGTTTCCAACACACTTTCCTTCATCTAAACTTTTCCCCAAACACACAAAAACTGAAACTTTTTGGAAAAGACCGATAAAATAAACAAATATTTTATTTATTACAAAAGAAATATTTATTTTTCGTTTAAATAATTTTAAAGCACACAAAATTCATGAAACTTCCTTACTTCTTAACCTTTTCATCTTTCCCTTTGTCAGATTTCTCCTCTTTCTTGCTATCCTTATCGTCCTTCTTACTATCTTTATCTTTGATATCTTTAATTTCCTTATTATCTCTATCCTTCTTCTCTTTCTCCTCCTTCTTACCTTCTTCGGCATCCCGATTCGTAAGCTTATTATTGATCAAGTTATGAAGAGCGATGATGGATCGCACCATTGACGCTAAATAAACAACCAGCATTTGATCGTTTGTCTTCACGTACATCGTATCGGTGAACGAATCGGAAGTGATATCGGGCAGGAGATTGAAAATGTCTTGTAGCTGATAAACAATTTGGTGATTAACGGGCAGTTGTCCACCTCCAACTTTTACTAGGTAATTCTTAATATCCTTAAGCTGTGCATTAAGCCCCTTAAGGCCTTGAAGCTGATTCGTAATCTTTTGAGATAAGCTTCCTACTGTTGTGTCTTTAATATCTCGAAGTAGATGCTCAACTCCGACCTCTTCAGCTTCTTCAGCGCCAATTTCGCTAGGGACATGTTCAAATGTTTTCGATGTTGGGGAGCCGTCTTCATGGACTTCTTCGACAGCAATATAAGCTTCAGTTGGTAGACCCAAATCCTTCGGTTTTGCATCAATAATAACAAGTACCGAATTTGGACAATAACGACGAATTAATTCATTAATTGCAATATCGTTCTGATGCAGTTTAGGACCTGTGTGATACCATCCAACAACTCGTTCGCGAGCATTTACCTTCTTAAACATTCCGTACATATTTTCCAAGTAATCGTGATCGAGGAACCATACTGACTTATCCTTATCGTCCTCATCGAAAGGAACTTGAAGAATTTAAATAATTGATAAAAGAATTAGCTAGGATTTTGACAAAATTTACCTGCAAAACTGTTCGAAACATCTAAAATCCCCTTGGAGCGCCAGCAGCCGAGAAGTACACCAACAACTCTTTTTTGATTACCAATTTTACCCATACGATTAAAGTGATCAACTACACTTAATAATACCAGTGGGTGGACAATTACCTTGCCAACGATTACCTCTCCTGTAGGCATTTTTATTATTTAGAAACTAACAAAAAATTATAGAGAAATTCAATGCGGCTCAGAAAGCGAAAATGACAGGACACAATTTGGGAAATAATGTGATTTTCACTTTGTTATGTTGGTATGAATGTTTAATCTGTTACAAATGCTTTCCAAATTGTAAAAAGCTTTTGTGACTCAATTAAATATGGCCGTTTGCATCTATATAAACGCGTTGTTGATTTAATTTATTGAAATGTTATACATACGTTTTTTACATTTCATAATTTTACGCAGAAAAAGTCAGATTTATGGGAATACTCATGAAAAGCAGTTTATTTATTATTATTATTGAAGTTATCCTTAAAATACATATTTTTACTTATTCATGGTCATTTCCAATTCCAACATTCCTACTTAGTCAGCGAGGTGGTATGAGAGTTGGGGAGCCCCTTAGAATAGAGAAATTAGAATTTTTGAAATATTTTGATAAAAAATTAAAAGTCTGCCGCTGCTTTACGTGGATCTGATTCAGCAGGCAGAATTCTGCTATTTCCTCTGCTTCTGCCGCTGCTCAAAAAGTTGGATCTGATACAGCCTTTACAGGAAATCTGGCGGTCAGACAACTGTCAAATTGGGGTAGCTGATTGCTTGGGTTCTCGCATTCGGTAGTATGTATACTCTTTTAAAACGAGGTTTTTATAAGGTTTACGCCAACAGTTATTCACAAAACTAACTTAAAAATAAAAAAAAACTTTAAAGAATTGTTTTTAGTGTAATTAAAGTTCTTACGAGTGAGTTTTCTGTGGAAAAAAGATCAATGAAGTGTGCAATTTGTGAATGAGAATAATAAGAAATTCGGCGAGGGAAATCGTTCTTCAAGTAAATGTGCTAAATAAAATACTTCCTAAACACATATATTACATTATTAAATATATGAATCACTGCCCTAAATACTGCAAATAATATAAATTTGGTTTGGTTAGATTACTTTGTTTTCATTAACTGACCCAATGCAAAATCCAAGGGGATCAGCTAATTAGATTTCGGAGGGAAGGTAAAATGTTCTTTCCTGGGGACAAGATTTTATTTTAGATAACTTATAATTTTAACTCGCTCTTGACCCTCCTCTATTCCACTCGCTTTTCCCGCTTGTAGTGCACAAACAACTACCACAGCGTGGGCATTCATATAAAAAGAATTTAACTACGCTTTAGTTCGGCGACGGCCTTTCCTGTAGTGTTGTATTCTAAGGTTTAACCATGGCGGTTTTTTAACGCCCCGTGGCTAACTACTAGTTAAAGAAAATGAAAAAATGTTTTTTCCATAAAATAGTCATCACATTTTCTTTAATTATTTCGCACCTGTCCATTAATTATTATTTGCAATAATTTAACAAATCCCATTGCGATTTGTTCACGGGTTTAACATTAAAACTGTCCGAGTTATTTTTATTCTTCTTCTTAACTATGGCTAACCATGCTCCCTTCGATGCCCGTCATTTGATCCCCATTACTTTGGGGGAGTCCTACTACATTACCGTAGCTATCTCTAGCCATTTAATTGCGTAGTGCAGCTGTGTTGATTCGAGCCTGCTCAGCGGATACAAAGCTTTCAGTGATATAATGCGCTCTCGGAGCACCATACCAACATGATCCGAGTTGAAGTTGGCATCTCAGTGTGTTTGTACCATTATTAGACCCGAGAGGTGGCGGAGGTTAATACACCGCATGGTCTATTTGGTTGCGAGTGGCTCCATCAGGAGATACCACCCCTCTCTATAACTCGCTGTCCATTGTCATTAGTGTTTTCATGCAAGCTGTGGTTGCCGATATATTGCCTGTATATGGGCTCCCGGCCTACTTTGGCGTTCAGATCTCCCAGTATGATTTTTACATCATACCTGGGGCAGGCATTAGTTCCCGTTCAACTAATTCGAAGAATTCTTCATCCGGGGACTCTTCTGTTGGTGCGTGAACGTTTATGAGGCTGATGTTTTTAAATTTACCTCGCAGGGGTGCAAAGCCTTTCGTTTATTGCTTTAAAGCCCATTATGGTAGGCTTCATTCATTTGCTGACCTTAAAACCTACTCCGAGCGCACGAGCTGGACAGATTTAACATACGTCATACTCAGGTTTTTAAAAAACACCATTCCCTGTTCATCTCATCTCCTGAATGGCGGTAAGCTTTATACTGTGATAGGGTATCGGCCAGATGTTGTGTAGCTCGAGTTTTTCAAAGAGTTCGGACATTCCATGAGAAAATTCGTAATTTGTTTTGCCTTTTTGTCGTTTTCTAGTATCCGAGGCATGTTGATCGTTCCGTCATAATTTTTTTTCCGGGCGAGGTTATTAGCCTCCCGGCAACCTTACTTGGAAGGAACTAGTCCGATAATATTAGCCTATTCTCTCTTATAGAATAGTTACCAGTGGCCAAGTGGCCACCGCCAGGAGTGGAAGTGAGGAAGTAATCGCACTTCCATCAGTCCGACATAGTTGCGGCACGTGCATGTTATGCAACATTTTAAATACAATTTTACGACTGATAAATTTGGTCAGATTTATGATAAATTTTGGGACATAGTGAAAAAGCTTTAACAAAAAATGTATAAATTATGCATTTTTAAATAGAAATCCTTCCAAGTTTTTAATTAATTGTGCATATAATTAATTAACATATTTAATATTCGTAATTACCACAAAAACTAATATTAATCCAATCACAATTTCAACTCATTCCAATTTTCTGCAAATCCGTAATGTAAACGAAATTTTACGAAAATAAAAAATTAAGATTATCTCCCATTTCGTAAAGGAATTTGCTTTTCACATAACAAACAGCCTTGGAATTCCTTATGTCAAATTTTCTAGCATTTTGGGTGTTTGTTGAAGAAGTGCGATTAATTACAAAATATTTAATTTTGTAACATATAATAAAATGGTAAAATACTGTTAATTGTGCAAAGATTATTAGTTTTAATACATACTTTCATTCTAGACGTCCAGTGCAGAAGAAAGACGCCTTTGGATTGGTAATTTAGACACAAGATTGACTGAGTAAGTAAGCAATTATTGATTTTTGGCGAATGATGCCTGATTTTATTTAAATAACAAAAAATAAACTTAATATCCGCTTTTATACTTTTTAATTCCTTAAACTAATTTAATTATTTTAATTTTTTTATTGGTATCACCTCCTAAAAATTCTGCAAAAATGCGGTAATATCGAGAAGTTCGACATGCTCTTCCACAAAAGTGGGCCACAAGTCGGACAGCCGAGGGGATATGCATTTGTTACATATAAAAGCGTGAGTATTAATAATTATATTTCCCTTTTACATGCTGCAATTGTTAAAAAATCGTAGTTATAATAGGCATAATTTGAATTTTCGCAACTAAGGTGGAGTTGCGGTGCGTAGGTGGGATTTTATTTATGGCCCAGATGCGTTTGTTTTATTTTTAAATTTGAATCATTTCTAAGAAAAAGTAAAGAAAAATAAAAAGTCAAGGTCTTAGTGATTTTCACTTTCATTGAGTCGTATTTCAACAGGTTTTTTTCACGTTATTAACTCCGGTTACGATTCTACCTAATTCAACATGTTTAGTAGCTAGTACATGAAGATTGATTGTTTATGTTATATTTTAGTCAGAGAATGCTTTCCTCAAAGTATATAAACACAAACAATGTGGTGCATTTGTTTACAAAATGAAATTTTAGTCCAGCGTTCGACGCTTTTGTGCAAAAACTTGTAGGCAATAAACAATTATTTTTTGCGGCACAGTACGAAATTGTGTTTACAAATTATAGGATTATTTCACACACTAAAACTAGTAAAAAAATTTAGTTTTAGGTGTCAGCATAATATTGCTAGATTCCGCTTAAGTAAAGAAATGGTTGCAGTAAGGTTTCTTGAAATATGCGGTATCTGTTGAGCAACAGGTCACGGTCTGATAGTCTGACGGTGTGGAGAGAAACCAAAGTAGTATTTCTCTTCAAGCCAAGTGCCCTTGTATCACCAGTCGGTCATATCGTTTGTCACATCAGTACTAAGCTAACAAGGGAAGTCTCTTTGGTGTCAAACGCGCAGAGGTGGGTTACATTTTTTTTCTGGTTCTTCTTATCAAAACAAAGCTAAAAATGTATATCACAACCCCTATCTTTTTGATATGCTGCACGATTTGCTGCTTTTTTGAGATCGTGGTTTGCTTTGTAGATTTTGTTTCTGAAGAGTATGAGTAATGCGTTTTTGGCCAAACCCGTACAATTTAAGGGGAGTTCTCTAGGCGCAGCTATGGCTTATGGCTTTTTTTCCTGTGTGAGGTATTGGGTTCAAAGGTACTGCGGCCATTAATTTGGCCTATTTTACGACAGCCCCTACACCTCATATTTGTAGGCCAGGCCGCTTGAAGTTCAGCAGTCTGCCCAGTGGTTTCTCGCTTAAATTTGAGTGTTCGAGTAGAGGGCAGACTCATCCTCTTCCAGGCAAAGCCTACGTGCAGGCGCGGATCTAGAATTTTGTTTTGGGGGGGGTCACGGAATTAAAAGTAAACCAAGAAAGCGAAACACTAAAAGCATTTGACGATTTACTTGGACAAAATGGAACGCTTTTATTTCACCAACGGAACCAATATCATCAGAGGGTGGTAGAAGCTGAAAAAAGTTTCCTTCAGACTTTTCATAACCCAGCATCTGTGTGTACAACGGGACTCACAAGTAAAAGAAAGCCGAGATCGATGTTATTATGTAGAGATAATGAACTTCTCTATAATCGTGACACTGACGGAAAAGTAGATATTCTGGTGGCAAATGATAGTAACTTCAGGGCACTCTTCGTTGAATTTGGTGACTTTACTCTTCAGCATCATTTGGAAACCGCAGGTTCAATCGCGACATAATTCAGTAAAACCAGAGAATTTCATCACATTTTGCGATGCATACCAAGCAATTCGTCATCGATCTGTGTGAGAAATTCGACTTGAGCCTAAATTATTTGGTTGGAATTAGAACAGATAGTTGCTCGCTAATGGCGTTTAATTTGAAAGGGGTATGTCAGGACTTGACGAAAGTAGCCATTCACGCAAGACGTTGTTCTTGCAGTAATCATTTGTTAACAATTCTTTATTAAAATCTTCCAAAGTTTCAAATTGTCGCAATGCTTCAGGAACAATGAGAGCAGGTTTGGCTTTGGCTAACGGTTTTGCAAACGTTTTTAAAAAACATCTTGGTGGTTAATCACTTAAGGACTTTGCTAGACTGGTAGAAACCAACTTTACTAGTTGGGTAGAAAATCACCTTGAGCGCATGCGGTTTGAGGGTGAACAATTAATAAAAAAGTGTGACGCACTTAAGGAGATTTCGATGTGGGAGGACGTGAAAACTATATCTCCTGCGGCAAATCTTCGTCTTGTACTTTTCAGCCTAGAGTTTCCGATTTCATCTGCTTGGTTAAATGACGTTCTAGGCGTGTATAATATTCGTACTATTTGATTTTCAAACGTCTTCATTAGATTTAAAAAATAAATGGTTAAACAATTTTTTTTAAATAATTCTTTTGAATAACTAAAAAATGTACCGAAAAGTAAAAAATAAAAAATATGTAAAACAAAGCGTGAAATTTCAATTTTAAAGAAAAAGTTAATTAAAAGAATGGCGCATTTTTCATCAAAAATTGAAAATATAACTGTAAATCGCGTGAGATTTACAATAACCCTCAATTGTTGCTTTATTAATTTCATTATTTTTATGAAATTTACATTTTTTTTTATAAAATCATCATTTTTAATTTTGTTTGTTTTTCAATATATTTAATTAATTTATAAGGCGTAGTAAAAAAAATTTCAACTTGTTGTTTTGCTCAATTCACTTTGAAGAAAATTCTAACAAAATTTTTTGATGAAAAATGCGCCATTCTTTTAATTAACTTTTTCATTAAAATTGAAATTTCACGCTTTGTTTTACATATTTTTTATTTTTTACTTTTCGGTACATTTTTTAGTTATTCAAAAGAATTATTTAAAAAAAATTGTTTAACCATTTATTTTATTTTCTACTTTTTAGTTTATTATATGTACTCCACCATTTTATGATAGCGGTTCTATTAGATTTAAAATTACGTCACACAGCTTACTGTATTCTACCTGCCGTACTCTTTCATGTTTCATCTTGGAACCGTCTTCCTGATTTTTTTACAAAATGGTCAGATTGCATTTAGTACTTATGCATGATGAGTTGAACATAGGTTGAGCCCAAGTCTAACTACATGTAAACGGGAGACGAGTTGAGTTAAGGTCGACTGAACTCGACTCAGCTCTGCTACCTGGGTTGAGTTGAAATTATGCATACGAACATGAGTTCAGTAGTTGAGTAGTTGGATTTAGTTGACAGCAGCATCTCTGTGTTTTGTTTGTGATTTTTTGTAACGTGTACTGCTTCTTTATTTTCAATTCACCCTTAACTCAATTATTCATATCATCATACATACATATTAATTATCACGCGAACTACTAGTGTGTGCAAAATTGGAAGTTGATCGGTTATATTTTCTACTTTTTAGTCTATTATAAGCTTTCCGCAATTTTGTGTTGGCCGCCATTTTGAATTTGGAATGACGCCACATAGATAATTGTGTTCTACCTGTAACCTTTCATTTGATACCCATGTCAGAGGGCCGCGGAGCACAATTTCAAAAATCGGGCGCCAGTTTGGATCCGCAATCTGGATATTTTTATAAAATGGTCAGATTGCATTCTCCCGGTTTCGGATAGAGCTGAAATTTTGCATACACGTTTATGCAAAATTTCAGCTCTATCCGAAACCGGGAAGTCGGTCAAATTTAACTTACAAGATTTGACGACAGGTAGTGAAAGTTAAATAAAAGAATTTAAAAAAGCAACGGATTTGATCAAAGATTCTGGTTTTCGACGGTTATTTACTGAAGCTGAACATCTCGCTGCACAATTGGATGAGGAATTCAAAGAAGCACGGGTTGTTTATCGTCAAAAAATCAAACTCCAGAAGAAGAATCTTCATTCCTTTAGTGGACAACATTGTTACCGAATTTAATGAAATGCTTTCTCCAGACATGTTGGACCGAGACGTTGATCAGTTGAGACATTCAAGATGTTCAACAAGTAGTAGAAGCGTATCAGCAGCTTTTGGTTTCTCCCATCTCAACTATTATTGCATAGTTCGAGCATTTGGGGGGGGTCATGACCCCCGTGACCCCCCCCCCCTTGAATCCGCGGCTGCCTACGTGTAGGGTCCTCCGCCCTTCCTATCCTCCATAAGTGGTAATTTAGTGCACAGTGTCCGGTAATCAAGCAATCAAGTGTCCTGACATCACTCCGGGGACGGCTCAGGAAGCAACCTCTTAGAGTTAGTCAGTCCAGACGAGGAACTCCAGCATTCAGTATGTTTCATCAAAGTCCGATCGGCCAGGGCCCTTTGCAGCAAGATGGAAGGTGCACCAATAGCTGGCTCTGGATCAATTTCGTTGCCTTTGAAGCCCTGGTGCTCCGGGACCCAAACAAGGGTAATTTGATTGAGAACGCCCAACTCATGAAGAGTACGTTGGCAGTCCCAAACTAATTTTTACTTGAAATTAATTTTTACACGGGACCTTATCGCTTTAATTGCCGCTTGGCTATCAGAGAAGATAAAAATCCGTTTATTTTGGTAGGCCCTTCTTAAGTTCTCACGAGTATATGCCAGAATAGCGTACACCTTTGCTTGAAAGACAGTTGCTAGAATGCCTAGGCTTATCGCCCTGCTAAACCTGTTGCCGTTTTGTAGACATCCGTGTACCATGTTGTCCGCCCGACAATACTTTAGGAAAAGTCCAGGTTAGCCTATCCTGTGCGTGCGCAGAAAGTTGCTCAAATTTTGAAATTTTAAAGGGCATTCTGTCCGATAGCATTTCCGTTTCCGGAATGTCTTCTATGATGTTGATTATTATAGAATGTCCTCGCCCAAGACCAGCGCCCAAGTGAACATTCGCTTTCAGCCACAGCGCCGCGTTTATGGCGAACTTTTCTACCTCAAGATGAAGGGGTACAAAATTGAGGAGAGTCTCCAGCGCTGTCGTCGGAGAAGTTTGGATGGCGCCAGTGATGGCTTATGTTCTAAAAACATTATTCGAAAAGTTTCACACACAATCTGTGATAATTCGGAGATGACTGTAGAACGAGATGAAACTCAAACTTGTTTAAATTATAATTTTGTCTTTCAATATCGTATTTAAATACATATCTTTTTATAAATTTCGTTTTAAAAAACACGAGCTAATTAAATATTACTTGCAGGCAAAAGAGTCTTCGACAGCGCTAGAAAAACTAAACGGGAAACTGATAGGAAGCAAAACAGTCGTTGTCCGACTAGCGAAAAATATCAATTATGTAATATTTCAATTTAATGCTTTGTGTAATTGAATTTAACAGAATTTATATCTTTAGGACGAGCTAGATAAACCGAAGCCAAAAATTGACATACCAGTACTTGCCGCTGGGGCATCAAAAGATGCTAAAATTAGTAAAGAAGTAGCAATTCAAGCAATTGAGGCTAAGCTGAAGCTATTAGAAAGTAGAAAGGACGATTTGGAAATAAATAAAACATTATCTGATGAAACACCCTTAATACAAAAGTACCAATTCAATAAAAATAGCAATGATACAACAAAATCTGCAACAAGCTCTCGACATCTCTATTTAAAGCATAGGCACGGCAATGGGCCATATCACAAAAATCAGAGGCATCGGCGATAGATAACAGCAAACTGTTTTTTATGTGATAACTAAAAATAATTTATCGACTTTTTACATAACCCCACTTAAATATTTAAATACTATCTCATCTATTCATCCTCATCTAGCGCACTTAAGGGAAAGTGCTTAACCAATTTTTATCTAGCGAAAAACAAAACAAACAAAAAACAAAAAAACAATTGGACTCAAGTTGTGAGACTTTCTTTTTGTAAGGGAATTTACAAATAATTATTAAGTAGAAAAAATGTTGATAATATATATTTGGAGTTCTTTCTTAACTCCTCCATAGCTCCTTTATATGTGCAACGTTCACGTGCGAAAAAAATAAAAGTATTTAAATGTGAAATTGTTGAATTTGTTTTATTTTATTAAAATTGCCTAAGATGTTACTTAATTTTACAGTTTTACGCTTGCTGGTGCCTGTGCTTCCCTCGCATATGCAGTGGCAGTGGGACTGTCCCCGGGCATGGTACTTGACCGGGAAGTTCACATATACAATGTCGATCACAACCATAGCCGAAATTCGCGGGGTTATCCTTCTTCTCCGCTAAAAGAGCTTCAGATTTCAGCTGTTCTCTGCAATCAAATAAAGTTTTAATTCAAATAAGCCCTTGGCATTTGTGAGCCAGAAGTTACTTAGTCTTTCCGACCACCTTTAGTAGATGTTCTACAATTTCATCTCGGCTACGACTGTCGACATCAATCAACATTTGTTTTCCATTATCAAAATAACACCGAACAAATGGGGATGGTGTCATATTTTTAAAAGTTATTACTTGCACAGATGGATTTTGATACTGTATTTGTGGTATATTCCAGAAGACAAATTCTCTAAAAGAAGATTTCGTTATGCAAGTGGCGCAAGGCCTATTTAAAACAAGTAGATTTCGACTTACCTGGCCCCAACATGATGGTCACCATATGTGTTATAATTTACACTGAAAATCTTCACCCGGTCTCTTAGCACGAGCTTTCCTGAATTTAAGTAATTAAGTGTTCTCCGCACGGGAGCTTTGCCCTTCATAAACGGCATCTTGTATTATATTTCTGTGTAAGTTGCTAGAGTTTATAGGTTAACTTAAAAATAGGCTTTTAACAATTTTAAAGCAAGTGAATGTTATCTTTAAACTGCGGCAGTTCTTTAACTTCGCCGGGGAAATTGAATTTTTCGAAATTTTATATTATTTTCCGGGTACTTTACGTCAAAATACCTATGGCATGGAGAAGTCAATTGTCAAAATTGACATATTTTTATATTACCTACTAGCTTGAACGCCATCTTTAGGGTGTTAGTTGAGTTGAGTTGGGTGTGATAAATTCGAAATTGCGTATTGTGTTCATAGAAAGTAACGATTTTGGCGATAGAATAATTAGAGAATTTTTGAAATTTGTCGTTTTTTACAGGAAGCATATTATAAAAAAACACTGGGGACCAGGGATGCTGGTGAGAAGTGGGTTTCTGGCCGAACATCCAAATTAGTCACACCGAAAATGGAAATCAATTCGCCGCGCGGAATGTATCAATAGGACCTCACGTCGCGTCGGTCAAAAGGAAATCATAGCAATGGAATTGTTGAAATGCAAAATATCATTTGCTGCGCTATCGGAACTACGACTTACCGGATCCGTGACTTACTATTCTGGTAGTGAGAGGCGAGAGGCCGGCGTCGGGTTTATGGTCGAACGACGGGCTGCCAGCAGCGTTATCGCGTTCCAATCGATATCCGAGCGTTTGGTGGTTATAACCATCGGTGGAACGATCAAGACCCATATCATATCCGTTTATGCGCCAACCGAGACCGGCACGGAAGCGAACAAGGAAGTATTTTATGATCAGCTCCAACATACGCTGGATATGATACCTCGAATCGAATTAATAATACTCGCAGGGGAACATTCATTGAACACTCAAAAACAGATCGAACCAGATGGAAGAAACCATGGGCAAATTCGGACACGGAGTAATTAAGGACAAGGGCTTACGCCTGCTTTTATTCGCAGCGCCAACAACTTGGTCGTTGGCAACAGCATTTCCCGTCATCCACTCAAACACCAACTTACCTGGCGAAATCCATCCGGCAAAGATTCGGCGATGTTAGGCTAAGGTTTTGATCAACACAAGAGCAAAGAAAACGGCACTTACACCAGCCAAGAAGAATTGAACGTACCTATGGAACCCGGCCATCGGGCGAGAGTTTCAAATGGCATTATCCAACAAATTCGTGGCGCTCGCAATACCGGAAGATATCGATGTAGAAGAAAGACAATTGTTGGAGTCTATTGTGGAGTGTGCAATGGAGTTGAGTCCGTAAACAGTCGCAGCCATGCATCTCGGACAGCTGTCTGGACCTCGTCGATCAGCGGAAGCGAATGAAACCTGTCGGCTTTGAGCAATACCGACGATTGAACAAAGAAGTTCGACAGAAAATGAAATCGGAACGCGAAGTGGCGTCGAGGCAAGAGTACCGGACGCTGTACCAGACAATCCGCCGGTTAGGTGGCAAGGCAACAAAAACAAACGACAACATCAAAAAATTGGATGGAGCTTTTGTAACCCCTCTCCATGAACGCCTGCAGCGATGGAGATAATTCTTCCACCAGCTGTACAACCACGATCCGCCGCAAGGTCCAGAACCCGAACCGCCGATTATCGAACAGCCGACGAATCAGCTTCTCGATACCGAACCGACAATTATCGAGGTGAAGATGGCAATACAATCGCTGAAAATGGAAAAGCGCCAGGAATAGATCAAGTACCCGCTGAGATGATCAAAGCCGGAAGTGGTCTTATCACAAAAAGTGTTCTAATAACACATTTATGGCATTCGGATCACGTCCGAAGGCCGAAGGCGTGGAAGAAAGCGATCGTTGTCCCAATTTTGAAGAAAGGCGACAGTCGGGAATGCAAGAACTATCGCTGTATTAGCCTTCTTTCGATCTTCGGCAAAGTATTTACGAAAATCATACATTCGAGGCTACAGAAACATCGAGAGCAAACGAGCCAGAAAGAACAAGCGGGATTTAGACAACATCGAGGATGCATTGATGAAATATTCGCACTCCGTCAGCTAATGGAAGAAAGAATTCGCTGCGGCAAACGAACTGTCGTCGTTTTCATCGATTTCAAATCCGCTTTCGATTGCATCGATTGGAACAGCTTGTGGAGAGTCTTGGAAACCGAAAACGTGCCATTGAGTATCATCAAACTTCTCCAAGCGACGAACGATGGCTCAACCATCAGCGTTCGTATTCGAAGCGACTTATCCGAGTAGTTCCCGATACAAACGGGTGTCCGACAGGGAAACGTCTCTTCGCCACTTCTCTTCAATGTTGTGATCGACGCGATTATGCGTGAAGCATTCGATGGACGATTTGAAGTTCGATACGATGACAACTTTCGACATCTTATACGTCATTTCCCGCATCGCCCAGTCATACGGGTTAAAAATCAGTTCTGAAAAGACCAAAGTGCTCACCAAGGACGGATTGAGGGCCAGGCCAGTGCTCACCTCGATGGAACCTTAATCGAAAAGGTTTCGAGGTTCAAATATTTCGATTATTGGTTGACGAAACGAAAATAGCATCGACGTCCGACGTTCACAGCCGAATCGGCCAGGCAACAGCAACCTTCGCCTCGCTCAAGTGGTGCATATAGAAACGAGCAAATATTTCCATCAAAACAAAAGTACGCCTTTACCGAACGTTGATCCTCCCGATTCTTCTTTATGGATCTGAAACGTGGACACAGTTCAAACTGGACGTCAAGAAGCTCGAGGTCTTCCTCGGTGTCTCACTACGCGATCTCCTTCGAAACGAGACAGTCAGATAAAGATGCGATCAGCAAACACAGATCGAAGAAGAAATGTAAAAACGTCGACTACGGTGGTTTGGACATGTTTGTACTTGCCACGTCAACTTCTCTGGCGACACCGTCCCGCAAGCTGTAGAATCCAGAATACCAAGGGTGACAGAGAATCAACGGCAGTTACCGAGGCTCGAGACGCCGCCAAAAACCGGCAAGAATGGAAACGAATCGTGAATAGAGTTTGAGACCCAGCGGCACCGACAGCAGCGTATCCGTTGCGGGGACGTCCCGCTCGGACCGCCAGCTAACAGATCAAAGAAAAGAAGAAAGATAATTTCAGGAGATTAGTCCTCCTTTTCTGTCTGATTGTACCGCCCAAAAGTTCTATGGTATCTGTGGTGAAGGAAAGTTTAACCACCTGGAGAGGAGGAAATTTGAGCAAAAAAAAAAAACAAATATATTTATTAACATTTCTGAATTAAATTTATTTTTATTTAAACAATTTTATCAACCATTAAACACTATCTACAAAATTTGGGTATTAAAAAACAGTCAAAACATGTATACAAAATAAAATTAAAAGGAAAACGCAAAAAAATAAAATAATCTCTTAACTAGATAAAAGTCTTATATGAAATCGAATCTATCGATCGCTTAATTTAAGTAAAAACTCTTCACCTTATTTATAATAAAAAAAAATACATAATTATAAATAATTTCCTTACAACCTAATAAAGCAGAAGGAAAGATTTATTAATTAAAAGTTAAGGAAGATGGTTCTAAAATGCTAACTTCTATGACATGCTTCCTTGCCTTAGATTAGCGGCCCGAATATCGGATCTTTTTTTTAAATATTCTACTAGAAAGTTTCTGAAAGTGAATGTGTTTCAATTAAAACCTAAGTTGATTTTGGCAGATTTGCTGATATATTTCTGGTGTTAAAAGTTCATATTTGCCTTTCGCTGTTAAGTAGTATAGCCTATCACTCACTACGTCTGGATTGAAGCCTTCCTTCTGAAGATCAACCTTTCGCAGCTTGAAGGTTCCAGTGAGATCGATTTTCTTTAAGAATCGCAAGAATTGTGGTCTAGCATATGTGGGTAGAACTTTCTTAATATCTTCAGCAAATTTCTCTAAATCAACTGTATTATCTGGATTGTATATAGCAGCCATTCCAGCACGTCCTTCCGTATTTGGAATTTCAACACCATAAACAATCGAGTCCTTATAGCCTGTGAGGTTACTAACTTGTGCTTCAACTTCGCCTGTAGACACATTTTCTCCCTTCCATCTGAAGGTGTCACCAGTCCGATCTTTAAAGAATAAGTAACCTCTTTCATCTGCTACTAAAACATCTCCAGACAGGAAGGCCATATCGCCTTTTTGGAAGACATCTCGAACAATTTTCTTTTCCGAAGCTTTTTTATCAACATATCCCAAGAATTCCCGGGAAGGATTTCCTTCAATTATTTTACCTATAAATACCCCAGGTTCATGTGGAGAGCATGTTTGGCATAGACCATTCTCTCCTCGAATTGGTTCTCCGGTATCTTGGTTAGCACGAATGATTGAAATGGGATAAACTGTTGGGATTATGCGTGAGACGAAACCAATGGCACCGACAGTGTTGTCAGTGTTTACAATGTTGGCGTTTCCTTCTGTAGCACCATAGAATTCTCCAACTCGGGGAATATTGAAACGTTCAACAAATTGTGGCCAAATTTGTGGACGAAGACCGTTTCCGAAGATTACACGTAATTTGTGCGCTTTGTCATTTGGTGATGGTGGCGTGGCCAAAATATATCGACACATTTCGCCGATATATTGTGCAACCTGTAATTAAAGAAGGTAATTTATTATTCTTGTATTTTTATGTTTTAAATCATTTAAATAGTAATTTACTGCAGGCCATTTTATCTTCATAATATTTTAAGAAAGTTATAATCGCAATGTTAGATCTTATACAAGCTTTGGCTAGTTGCACAGTCTTCGTGAACTGTGTTATTGAAGCCACCACATGGTAATATAAACTTGGTCGAGTTTTGAACTATTAAAACTCCCTCAAAGTGTAGTCAAACATTGTTAGAAAAAAAAACAATAACAGAGTAGTAGTTTATGAAAATATGTCGTAATTATTGGAATGGTTGAAATGGAATTGCGAATAAAACCTCCAAGTAGTGGTCATCAAAAGAGATGACTGGCTAATATGGTCGATTCCCTTCGGCCCTATACAGAACGTCGTATTTTATCTTATGTGATTTCATTAGGTTCACTTCAAACCCCTTCCTTTTTATGTGCAAGTCTGTCTAAACTTATCTCTTATACTGCCAGTCTGTCGCATCGTTCACGTCATGGTGCAAAACGTAAACGTGGGGTAAACTTAGTTTGAAGGAGTGGTCCCAAGTCCAGGATGTGAAAGGAGGGGGGTGGTCGACCTGCCGAATTGACTGAAGAAACTAGGCAAGAAACCGCATTTTTTAAAGCGGTACCGGCAGCCGCGTATCCGTTGCGGAAACGTCCCGTTCGGACCGCCAGCCAACGGATCAAAGAAGAAGAAGAAGGGGGAATGAGTTAGTAGTCCAGTGTGGGAGCCTGAGCTGGAGACGAGGTTGGCGTTTGAAGTCGTGGATGGTGCAAGAGTTTGAGTTTGAAGTCGTGGATGCTGCAAGAGATTGCAGAAAGAGAAGACCAAATCTCTTGTGAACAATCTAAAAATAAAATACTAAGAGATTAGTCAGCAGATAGTTCTGATTATTCACTGTAATGGGAGGAATAATGGAGATGGTTCCATTTTGATAGAATGGCGCCCTGGGGCAAACCGGCAGTGATTACATGAGGTTTAGACTGGTTGTAGTATTCTCATTGGTGAGGGACGCGGTGGAATGAAACTCTCGATACCTACAAACGTACCGAGGAATACAACATTTCGTCGCTTATCAAGAATAGTGTCACAACTCAAAAACAATGGATTTTACAGGGGAGCCATTTAAAAGTTTTTAGTTTCATACAAGGCCATGTTATGATCTTGGATTCCAGCGAGTTATATTTAGCTATATATTCTCAAAATAAACTCGAAATTGGAAATTTTTGAGTTGTGCCATTATTCTTGATAAGCGACGATTTGTGGATCCAGTAGTCTCTTATAGTCCAGTTGTCGGAGACTTTGACCCAGCACAAAATGTGATATCGCTGAAAATTGGGTCATAGGTACTTTTTGGGGTGTAGAACACAATAAAAACACCTTTGCTGCTCTAAAGTGTATGCTAACTTCACAATTTCGAAAACAAATTCGAAAATGTGGTTTTCGCGTTATATCTCGAAAAAGAAAAAAAAAATCGAAAAACTAATATCACCACGTGAAAGAGCGGAAAATTATACTAAAAGATATGTTATAACTTATTAAAAAAATGTTTGTTTATTATTATAAAAAATTATTACAAATAAGAAAGCGAGTTCGAAAATTCGACGCGCGCCAAATCCCAGAATTCAAATATTCAAGCGAGGCGTTCGGGGAAAAACTGAAATATCTTTACCTAAAATCCACCAACAACAAAAAACAAAAAAAGCATTTTAAAGAGGACACTCTAAGCTTTTTAAGGAAGTCATTAGTTTTTAATTTTATTGTTTTTTTCCCATAGAAAAGTTGACCGGAAGTTATAATTTCTAAGATTTTTACTGATTTTTATAAAACTGATTCCTGCAACTTAAAGTTAAGCTTTAAAAAATTATTAAATATATAAAATGAAAGATAAAATCCTGAGCTTTAAGAATATATTATTCATTTTTTGATTAAGCATTCAGGTTAAAAGCAAACATTAATTAAAAACGCGTGCAGAAAATCTCCGAGACTAAATGAGAACTACTATTGTTTTCAGAGTTAGGCAACTGTTTAAACTGTCAGTACGAATGATAATATTTCTAAACTCGGAACTGCGTGTTAGATTTAGAACCAATTTAATGGCAGAGTCCAGCAGATAGAATGGACATTATACAGAATGATCTGAACATTTTGTTCTCTAACCCGTCGCAGAAATGGATCCCATTAGATCCTAGCTTATCCTATTACATGCTCTCGTGATCGAGTGAAAGAGATAAAAGATTTCTTTATATTTACAGAAGATCTGCTCTAACGGGGAGCAAGGTGCGGCTAAATTAAAATTCCTGGGAACATCCTTGTCCAATTTGATGATTCTGGCAAGATCTTTAGTGGTAATGAGTTCAGCTCTTAGGTCAAAAGATATCTCAAAAGCAAGTGCAAAGATAATATGGTTAGGAGTGGAGTGCGTGAGGCCTAGAGTTTCTTAGATATTTGTTATTGGTGGTTGCCATTGTCTTTCCAAGGTCTTAGACTCATCGTAGGAGACCGATCTAGCAGCTTGGACTTACTGAGTGGTCTGTATAGAAGGATAATGATGATCCTATGATTGCATTGCATTGCTTCAATCGCTGCATTTTTTTTTTTTTCAAATTTTAACCTGTCTTAAGATCTGGGTGTTCTCTAAAAAACAGGGAAATAGGTTTACGACTGTTAAAGAGTATCGCCTTGGATTTATTAAGATTAAAATTATTAAGGGCTTCACAGCCAAACTCAATATTTTCCCACTTTTTCAGTTTTTCGCTTATATTTCGAAAACCATACGTTTTTCGAAAATGACCTCTATATACAAAATTAAAACTGACAATATTATCATCAAAATGCATTAGTTCAACTCTGATTTTCTGAAAAGCAGTGATTTTTTCACCCTTCTGCGAAAAAGTAGAAAACGCCCACCCACAACTCGTATGTATACACATCATCAATAAATCCGTATACTACGTGAAAGTAAATTAAATTTCCTACAAGACACGTCTCAACATTCAATTTTTTTATAAAGTACGAAAAATGACCTCTGCACTCTTCCGCCATGTCCGATCTCAAGCACTTTTACACCGTGATTAAGCTATGGTTTCCTACGAAGCGGTACCGTCATGTAGCGACCGTATTACTACGGTGAGTGACGTAAGCAAAACGGTGTACAAAAATACGGCGACAAATACGGCGACAATAGTTGTAAAGTAATACGGCCGCTACATGACGGTACCGCTTCGTAGAAAACCAATGCTAGATTTCACAGTCATTTCGAATAATTCAATCGGTAAAAATGGATGATCTTGACGTCGCAGTTCTAATTTTCTTAGAAGATGAAGAAGAGTTTCAAAGAGACAGCGAATCCAAATTATTTAAAAGTCGAACAGAAGAAGGTGCCTATAATATGTATTTTAGTGTTTCGTCATCTGCATAATAATGAAAATAAATTCAGGGAATACTTTCGCCTGACTCCTGTGTTGTTCGATTATGTGTTAAGTTACATAAAGCCATCAAATAGAGTGCAGAATCCATTGTCACCAGAGCACAAATTGTCTCTTTGTTCACTTGACCATTGCAAAGCCTGGGGCCGGTTCGTGTAAGGCGAACGACGATAATTGAACGAAAAGAAATTGAAGCCGAAAAATTTTGTCGACGAAAATTTTAGCGTTCGCATAGGTCGAAAGAAATTTTTTCGTGTCCCTGATAGAAACCACAATATTGGAACACGGAAAATGTTACAACAACTGCTGTAAAAATATACAACTATTTATTATTTGAAAATTATTAATCATAATAAGGCAAAAACTCGATAGCCCACGACCTTTCGAGTGCCTTTCGTCGGCTTCAGACAAAAATTTTCAATTTTTCGACCTACTCGAACCCGAGACGAATTTTCGTTTTAGACATACACGAACCGGCCCCTGATTTTTCGAACACATTGTTGCACTGTAAAAATCAATAAATTATAGAAAATATAATTGTATGCAAAACATTGTGCAAAATAAAAAAAAACCTTTTTTTATTTCTAAACGTGTACAAAAATTAAACACGTCTCCACCGCTAAACTACAAAAACGTTGACAAACAGTTCTACACCGTAAAGCGCTACCGCTACAAATGTGACGGCAACGCTATCTTACGTGACGATCTGCAGTAACGCTATCTTAGAAATCACTACCGCGATATTCCACAGAACAATTTTTTGTGACGTCACTCACCGTAATAATACGGCCGCTACATGACGGTGCCGCTTCGTAGGAAACCATAGCTTTAGTGCGTGAGGCACGACATTCAGTGCGAAACACTGAGCTACCATCTACGCAGCCAACAGTACTGAAAATAATATAACAGGCCACGCTTGACATGGCGATTGGAGAACACACGCTAGCTCTTGGTAAGGTGATAATGGAGTCCCTAGACTCAGATTAATCACCTTGCTAACGACCAAATGCAATGAAAGTAGAATCGCTCACAAGAGTGTCGCTATTATGAGAGAAGATTTTGATCATCTGGTCATAATGGTGGGTCTCCAAAATTCCTTTGGCACTCTACGTCCACGTTTTTCAACCAGTACCGTACCGTACTTGCACTACGGAAATAAACAGTCGCAGCTGAGAAATTTCAACAAGCTGAGGTATAAGCAATACGTGATATCAACCTACAAGGAATCAATAAACAAGTCTTCCAGACCTCCCGTTGAAGCTACTCTTCAACAACTACCCTTAAGAGTTTTCTATCAGGCGCAAGAGTGCATCGGAAACTAGCTGGATCCCGAGCAGTGGAGGTGCAACTTGGCAAAAATTGGGTTGGTTCCCATTACCACACTGAAACCTCCGGCTGCCGAGAGGCTTCTTCAGGTTATATTTTGCAAATGCAGGCAAATTGCCGAGGTTGGCGTGGATGTAGGCAAGCAGGACTGTTCTGCACGAAACTGTTCTAGCAATATAAAAGGTCATGCTGCAAATTGTAGATAATTTAGATAAAGAAAAGGCAGACGACCTGGACGAGCCCCTTGCAGTACCACTGTCTGAAGTAGGTGAGACGACAGAGTCCTCATGTAACATTTTACTAATCAATTTTTGTCTTCGATCATGACATTTCATTTTTTTCATTTGAAGAACACCAGCAACTCCCTGTTCAGCCTGGACCTTATTATTATTATATTAAAATTCTGTTAACCGGGATTTCGATTATCCGTGTCAGGTTTGGTCCCGGGCAACCCGGTTAATCGAGGTTCAACTGTAATGTTTAATATGTGTTTATATGATCATGACGGAGATATACTTCCAGTAAGCTTGAATTCGGCCTTGGATACAAATTGTACTCAGTACTCGATCTCATCCTATAAGTAATGATATGAGTAAAAATACTCGGCCAAAAGTATCGAGTACTGATATGAGTAGAATCGAAAGCGAAATACTAATATGTGTAAGTAATCGAGTACCAATTCCGTACCCATAGGTACACCCTGTATATTGAACTTCTTCTTTTATATTGACATAACCCAGGAAATTTTTTTAAACTTTTAAGTTTTAGGAAGATTGTTTTGTTTTAATGTTAATGTAAACGGAAACAAGCAAAAACTCAAATGTAAAATTTGTATAAATGTCATCCATACCTCAATCCCCAAATTAAGACGCTATAAAACCTGTTAGAGAAATGTAGTTTTTCAAGTTGCCTTGATAAAATAAATATGAAATAATACCGCTGCTAGTATCTGAGTTAAACCAAACCGTTTTGCTAAGGTCATTCTATTTGGAACATTGTTTTCAAAAATGTTAGTGTATATGTAGATATTCTTCCTATTAATGTATACATCGATCTGAAATACTACTGTACATGGTGGTCATAAAAATTATTTTAAGGTAGTTCACCTCTAAAAAATAGTTTCCTTTTTTGAGTATTACGTTTCTCGAAAGTTTCGACTTCGTTGTTAGAGTATGTTTCCAGAATTCCATAATGAATTTTTTCTCGATGATATTCAACCCCTGTGTTATGTAGTAATATATTCAATTTATAGTTGATCAAAGTCACTGACGCATTTCGTATTCCAGACGTATTCACTATACCGAATTGTTAGATTGATTTGCATAATTATTCAACCCACACTTAAGCAATAGTAACATTTTCGCTCTCTCTCACTTTTGTTAATGTAGGCCTAACCGGAATTTACAAGTCAATTGAATGAGAAGCTATAGTATCATTTTGCGAAGAAGCTTGTTATAGATCCGAATCGTTTAATATTTAACAATTTTTTCATTTGTTTTACATTTTTCCATAGTAAATTACTTACAGTGCAATTATGATTTGTGCAATCGGCAAAGAAGCCTGAAGCTGAGAATTTTTTTCTAATAACAACTGTAGCACCAAAGATTATAGCTTGTCCCATGCTCATTATACCTCCAGCGGTGTGATATAGTGGCAACGGAGTGTAGAATATGTCTGTTGGCTTGAATCGCATTGTGTAGTGAATAGCAGCGGCAATGAACAAGTACCTACAATAAAAATGCATAAATGTAATTATAATAATTAAAAACAAACGTTGGTAATCCTTACCTAGAGTGAGATATTACGGCAGCTTTTGGTAGGCCTGTTGTTCCGGAAGTGTATATATATAAAAGTTTATCATGATGATCGGGTCTTTCAGCGTGTGATGGAAGCTTGTCTTTATTTACTGTTTGTAGTAAAGCTATAAGATCTTTTGCAAGTCCTACCGTTGGCTTATCTAGTTCATTATTAAACTGATACATTGCCAATGATGATGGTAGCTCTTTCGAGATCTCTTCAATAGCTTCGGTGAAACTTTCACCATAGATTATTGCTGTACTTTTGGCAACAGTAATGCTATGCAAAAGTGATGGGCCGCGTAGATTTGTATTTATTAATGGTGTTATTACACCAATTTTTGATAATCCTAGCCAAATGGCAACAAATTCTGGACGATTTTCCAGGAGTAGACAGACGACATCGCCGCGCTTGTAGCCATGAGAATGGAAGAGATTTGCTATTCGGTTTGAAAATTCGTTAACATCACGGAATGACCATTCTTTATTTTCGTATATTATTGCTGTTTTGTCGGGATGACGATCAACGTGCATTTGGAATATATCTCCAAGGGTAAGATTCTTTCGCTCGTAGCGTTTTATTAGGATCAAGAGTTTTATGTAGGCATAGAGGGCACTGAAAAGAAAAATGTTGATTTAGTAAAAAGGTTTGTAATTTTAAAAGAAATTTATTTTAATTGTAGTTTTGATGTTTTAAAAAAAATTGAATAGTAGAATGCTTTGTGAATGAATAATTAAACTAATCAACATGTTACGGTTTGGAGCATATTTTTTTTATAATTTCTGCCTTAAAATAAATAAAATACCATACATTCTGGGAATATTTAGAAGTGCCGTTGATGTCATATTGTACAAAAAAATAATTTAAATTAAACTGTTATCAAGAGAAAAAATCATGAAGGTAGCAAAAATCGTCATTAATATGAAAATGAAATGCATTTATGAAGGCTGAGTTCATTGCCGAAAGTTTTGGATAAACAATAAAAATGTGTCTACAGTACCCGTTAAAGAGGTACACTTAATGATAAATTAATATTGAAAAACCAATTTGACAAATAAAGGCACGTATTTAAATTTGATAACTGTAGAAACTGTAACGAAAGGTTCATCATCTCCTATCTTGTCCTCTATTCAGGGGCGGCGGAGCATAATCATTGTGGGTGGGGAGCACGCGAACATGTAACAGTTCAAATGTAAAAAGTTAATCGGCAATTGAATTACCAAATTCAAATTCTTTGGTTATTAGGGGTTATGCCCGACTAGCATCTTGGAACCTCTCCCAGATAGGGGCGCAATGAGCCTAGCCCGACCACCCCATGTGGAGTTTACCTGGAGGAAAAATCGTTAATGCTCGAGTCCGAGTGGTATTGGAATTCCGAAAAGTTTGAGAATTTCGACGTGGATTTGTAAATAATAACTGCTATGCGCTGGTGTCGAAAACTTTTTTTTCTCCCAACTCAGTACTAAGTACGTCCAATGATGTGTAACCTCTGTAATAGAACCAGAACCGGTCTATTGAGTACGTATACCAGTATAGTTTCCTGAAATATGAACCAGTTTAGTTCATGTTCAGTTCGTGCTTGAAATTTTTGTTGCTTTTTCGTCAAAAGTAAAAAATGCAATGGCATTCCACTATTCCAGTTGATTACTCTCTTTGAACGAGCTTTCACGTTCAACTTCAGTTCGAGACCAATTGGGCGAACTGAGGTTTGGTTATCCTCAGTGAAGATGTGGAAATTAGATGCAAATTGAGGTTATTTTAAAGTTCAATTAGCCAATTTGTTCGAACTTGCGCAGTTCAGCCGGCGAAGAGGGGTTATTTCTTTAAAGCTACGTAAGGCAGATATTGCCCCATTCATTTGAAATAAGGTTTTGCTACTAGGGCAGATATGCAAAACTGATAAGGCATACCTCATTTCAGTATCATTTTTTAGCGGTGTTCAAGAGGAAACTCCTAATTTCGGCAAATATACCAGTAGTTAGACCTAGGAGGAGATGGATAGACTCTGTGGCGGCTGTCACAGAGAGAATGCTTAGCATCCGAAACTGAAGACATGCTGCAAGGGACCATTACTATTGCAGAAATGCTCTAGAGGAACGATTTGGGCTGTAGAACCATTGGATGGATGGACTCTTCACTTCAGGAAAAAATAGGTTTTCCTGATTAAGGCTTCATGATTAGAAGCTGAAAAATGTCCTTGACGTGGGAATGACAATTCAACTCTTCCCCTGAATTCCTAATTAAAAAGTCATGTTTAAGGTAAAATTCTTCTCTTCGCTCTTAAATATTGGTCTTCCCTCTGTACTTGTTTAATTCGGCAAGTTGAAGTATCGACAATTGGTAGTGCAATTCTGCTCATCGCATCTACGTGCCTCATTTTAGTACCTGGATTATAATTTTATTAATTTTTGTTAGCATAGTAATTAGTGAAACACAACTGGTATGCTGCTTGTAGCATAAAAAGAAAATAAATAAATAAATATGATTCCCACAATCAGGTGACTCACTAATTTCTATTTTTTTTGTATTTAAAAACTTTCAAACGCTTCAATTGTAAAACTTTTAAAATATATGCCAAGCTTATTGCATAAGTATTTGATCAAAAGAAAGATTAGAATTCTTTCTCGCGCTGTGATTATGTTTATCATATTAAGCAGAACAATTATATTATACCAGTATCTTCCATCTTTTCAAATTTTTTAAAACTCATACTAAACGTCCCTTTGCCATTCCTAATGCACCTTATATTTCATCAAGATATCAAAAACGCAATAGGTAAACCAAACTGGATCTTAATAAGACACAAATTATTCAAATCTTTACTATTTTTTATATTTATTTTAGGAAAAAACCGCTCAAAACGAAACACCACAACCATCTACATATATACTTATTTTACAGGTGGATGTTATTTATGGCTCTCTACACAATAAAAAAGATGCGAAATATAGTTTATAAAATTTATATTTAAAGCTGCGCCTTTTTTGGATGACATCATATGTCGATCTTGACAATATTAAGGTGTTGTATTGTGGAATAATATAAGCTCTATTTTATTAAATTTGATTTAACCTTGAAGTTGGAAATTCCCATCGGTTTCTTATCTCTTTCTTACTCTTTGATTATGTTTAAAAGTATCCTTTCTCAGCATTGTAATCGCAAATCACACAAAAAGTTTTGTTTATTTATGACAATTTTTTGAGGAGGTAAATAATCAAGGGAATCAAATTAACCCAGTGACATTTATTAGCAATTTACATTTTAATAATTTACTTCAATTTTGTTTGTATAATTCAAATCGAATGACTTCGATTGCCTAGGGGTTGACTCGCCCCATCTAACAAGCCTAAGCTCTGGAGTCCCTTCTACGCAGCGTCGTGGTCCTTCATCTTTCATCTTCTTCCACGCAGATGTTATTCCTCCTTTCTTGTCTTCGCTCTTTACAGCAATTCCCTGCTCCGAAGTTGGCGATCTGTCACGATAGTATTGAATGATGGGACCCAATGGTATAAAACCAGGTATTGGTTTTGCCACTTATTTTCCTCTACTATCTTTCCAACTAAAATTTGCTGTCCGGCATCAAACTTACTGGTAGAACGAACCATCGATAGTACAAATAGGCTTATGTTCGAGCTTCAAAAGAGATGCCGTATTCCGCGCACGAAATATTAGCCCCCTACCCATAACCCACGTAGGAAGTGGTGCGTTTTCGCATTCGTCAGCGTCAGCAGGGTTTGAAAGCAAAGTCAACTTAAAGCAAAGCACATATTTTTAAGCGTACTTTGCTGATGACTGCGAAAGCTGTTGGTTCCAAATTGCTGCGAATGACGTTGCTTTCAAATTACTTTCAGGAGCATAATGGTCTGGCTGCAAATGCTTCGGCTTTAAAATACTTTGCTGTGAAAAGCTTTCTGTTTGCTTACAGTGGCTGCGTTCCTTTTCTGCTAATTTTGACTATTTTTTACACTTGCGTACTAGCAACTACACTTGCTCTTATAAACGAGTAGATATCACTTGCAATTACAAAGTAACGTCAAAAATTTCAAGTGAGATTTTACTCAAATCAGAAAATTTTGCGTTCCTTTTCTGCTCTGCTCACAAGTACTAAATAGTAGAAAAGGAACGCAGCTAGTTTTTAAAAGCTTTCCTCTCCAAAGCCTGTGAAATACCTTGCTTCCTTCAGCTTTTATTTCATGGTCCAACTTTATACAGTAAAATGGTACTTTTGTTTAGAGGGTTGGAAATTTTTTTGTATGTGTATGTGCAGCATTCGTATTCAACCACTAATATTTTGAAGTATGGAGTAACATTACTTTTCCAATGAACGACCCATATATTAGATTTCAATTTAACGAGAAAACTCGACAAAACTAGTAATGCCTGGTGTAATAATTTTGGAAACTAATATCACACCACTAGAAACGGGATTTAACTTGACATAACTGACTATATGATATGATAATATATGACACAGTATTAACAACAGCGGTATTAACAACAGCGGTATTAACAACAAAAAAATTGCAAAAAACTGTGTCCCATGACCCAACAAAAAATTTAACAATTTTGATCAGAATTAATTATAGTATGTTAATGTTGTTTTTCATACCCGCATTCATAAATAGAGTGGACTTTATACCTAGAACCTAGAATCTAAATAGCATTAAAAGCTGAGCTGCGAAGTGAAAAATTAAATACCTTAATGAAAGCCTTGTTTCGAGCTTCTTGGTAAACGGTCAATATGCCCTTTCAATGCGCTTCGTCAATATTATTGAGAGGTGTATTGACAATATTATTGATCGTCTACGGGGCGCTTTAGAGATCGTGCAACACTAAAGAAATCAGAACGTTCGAATCCTTTATGATGCGGAGAATTTAGTCAGTTCATTAGAGACCTCTGAAACATTTGAGGGGGTTGTGAAGAGTACTATCAGAAAAAACCGCAATGGACTTCTCTAAAAGAAAACCACACATGGATTTTGACAGATTTACCAGAAAATGCAAAACCAATTCCATGCAAGTGCGGAAATCTGATGGCAGCATATATAAATAGGTACAACATTAGTGGTCAAAGGAATGATACCTCTTATCATCCATACTTCTCCCTTCATCGTTCGTGAGGAACGCTCTTGGATCCGAATCGTTTCATCAGGCCCATGGTTTTCATAGACCCCGAGAACGATGCTATTATTGGGTTAGCATAATGGATCGGTGGGTCTGACGAATGGTTTATAAAACCGGTTTGTGTATGGGAGTAATAAAAGAAATTATGCATAGTGTACCTTACACTAATGAATGCCAGTTTAACATTAGCACTAAAATATGAACATACATGTTGCTATTCTAAAGATTTCGCGGGCCTGATCGACACTTTTCGCGGGTCATAGTTGGCCTGCGGGCCGGGGGTTGCCCGCCGTTGCATAATCGGTAGTGCATTGTAATTGTTTTTCAACGATTTTAAGAATGTATAATTTGGCAGTTTACTTGATAAGAATATAACAGGTTATTCAAGAATTTTAGCAAATTATAGATTAAGAAATTTAGGAAAAAAGTTAGATTTCTAATTACTTATTTACCACCGTATTGTATTTATCGTGTTTTTGACAATAGAGAAGGTTAAGCGATCTATTTAAAAAAGTGTTCAAAATTTTTAATATTTCATTTTGAATATGTAAGATAAAACTCCAAGGAAAGTTATGTAGGTCAAAGAAATAGAGACTATAGCCGCGAAGGGGAATCGAGTCACGGATTTTTGGATGGTCATGTGTTGTAATCCTTAAGCTACCGAGGTCTGCAACCTGATCTGGTTGGTTAAGAAATGGCGTAAAATTTCAAGTTTTATTTTAAGGGGAAAATATTTTTTTTTTTTTTTTTTTTTTTTTTATGTGACAGTGCTAAGCTCAGGAGTCACCCTTTGTACTACCAGTCCGTCATGTCATTTGTCACGTCATGGTGCAATGTCTAGCAGTAAGCTTAGTACGGGGAGGGGAGGGGGGTATAGGTTAAGGGTTAAAAGGAACGGGGGGGGGGTATTGAAGAAGGTGGGGATGAACCCTGCGTTTGAACTCTTGGATGTTGTAGGAGCTCGGAAATACTGACTGCGAGAGACTATTCCACAGTCGAGTTGTTCTATTAACAAACGAATTCATATCTTGTTGAGTGCGTGAAAGGGGGAGTTGCAGGTGAAGGGAATGAGACGAGTGGGCTAATCTGGTGTTGCGGTTGTAAGATTGCCGTGGAGGCAGGAGAGCGTTTAACTCGGAGGAACAGTCATTATGATAGTAGCGATAAAATTTTGTCAGTGCTGCTACATTCCTACGGTGGCTGAGGGGGTCGATGGTGGAGCCAGCGGTGTCGTCATCAATTAATTTAAGGGCCTTTTTTTGGACCTTATCTAACCATGCTAAGGTGGTTATTGGAGCGCCGCCCCAAACGAGGGAGTTGTATTCGAGAAGAGGCCGAATGTAGGATTTATAAATAACAGCACGGGCCGATGGCTGGAGGAGGAACTTGCACCTCTTAAGAAATCCCAAGCAGGTATTTGAGGTTGATTGAGGATTGTGTTCAAAGTTACGGCGATGCACTCTGCATTTAAAAGGAAGATTGTTTAACAGTCGAGTTTTATAGTTATGAACGAATTTCTTGTCTATAGCCTATGCGAAAAGTACATACGTTCTAGATAGTAAAAATGATCTAGAGTCTTTGCTGGCACTGTTACAGGGTTTTCCTAGCAAGCAAAATACTTATGTAAGTGTTCAATATTGGATACACTATACCATCATAAGCGTTAAGGAAACTGACGAAGCTGTAATTTGGTGGCATAGAAGCATTTTTAATAGATTCAAAAAAAGACTGTTTCTCCACCCCAGTGGTTATTTTTTACACCTTGCAAACTCAAGTGCTTGAAGATTCTACTCAATTTGGTACCGCTCCATCTTGAGGTAGAGGATTGCCATATAAGGATTGGGATGAGGTTGAGAGCACATGACAGGCTGAACGACAGCCTTCAGCGGTGACATTCCACAGTCGGTATCATTGGCTCATAGTAGACAGGAAGATGTATGTGTCTAAGCCAGGAGGTGAAAAAAGGAAAAGTTTCGTGCATTCGGGAGAATTTGAAAGTTTAAAGAGCTTTCTACCTGGAGAAATAAAAGTTAGCGTTCATACAAAAAAGGAATTAATGTTCTATGTGGGCATTTGAAGAAATATTGGCCTCGATTCCCAGATCCGACGGCGGGGAAGTGAGTGCGGATTTGACACTTTGCGATTCTCAAATCCGCAATCCCGGATTGGTTTAAATCGAAAATTCGGAGTGAAGACTCACGCGATAATGAAATATACGATGTCGGATTATCTTAGGCGCATTTGTCGTTCAAATCCGCAGCAAATTTGTTGCGGATCACACTTTTACAGCGCGGAAAATGTCAAAAAGAAATTGGGGGTTGCGGATTTGAGAATCGCAAAGTGTCAAATCCGCAACTCACTTCCCCGCCGCCGGATCTGGGAATCGAGGCCATTGTGACAAACACAGAAAGAACATTGTGTCGACACACAAAAGTTTCTTTTCTCTCTCAATCAAAGTTCGCGCTCTTTAAACTTTCCGAAAAGCATTTGCGTCTATATACGGATAGGTCTTCTTCTATATTGGGCTTATCGAGTAACGAGATCTAATGGTGAAAGCTTCTTTTTTTTGTATACTAAGCGTGACACCCTAGCTACGATGCTATATTGGCATGAATCTATGAAAATTAAAGAAAGGTTTAGGCTAATAGATGTTTTTTTATGTTATCTGGCAGCCAAGCGGCAATCAGAGCGATAAGGCCACGCAGGACCTCTCTAGGACGCGTCTTAATTAGCCTGGAACTGTCAAAGTGTTTTTATTGAGCAGGTATTCTGAGCCGAGTTACTCTTGTTTGAGTTCCAAGTCATTGTTGTTTTAAAGATAATGAAATGCTCGCCCTGGCCAGATAAGGCTTTGAAAGTGTATTCATGGTTCGGGAACCAGCTATTAGCGCACCCACTACCTTGGGACGAGGGATTCGATTAGCTTAGGTATGGCTTAGCTGTTGGTTTAAATTCATATACTTATGCCAAAAAGATAGCCCCATTGTGATGCCATAGTGATCCCATTTCAAACCTCATGTTAAAGTGTCGTTTAACTTGGGTAAATCATCTTGAAGAAGTAATAAATCTTCTAAGATGCGGGATCCCAATCTTCGAGTTTTCCGCAAGCGTGTTTAGAAAGCGTTCATCAAATGCGGTTAGTCTCCTTCTGCTTAGAGCTGGGCAATGACAGAGGTGATGTATAATAGTAATAGAGTTAACCTTTCTAATACTAATACAGAAGGCGAACTTCTCAGCTGAACCAAACAACCAAGCGCTGAGATGACGCTCAACACTAAGCCTGCAAACATAAAAATTAGTAAAATAAATTAACATGTAACCCACGCAAGCAAAAGTAAACATACCTAAGCGGTCACATGAGATTAAAAAGACTCCTTTTAAGAACATCTTTACTAATACTCATGCTAAACACATTAATATTGTGGTTCACGTTAATGAACATCATGATTTAGAGGTTTAAACGTACCGTAATTCGTGTTAGAGGAGTTTATTTGTAAAAGAGGTGGTCCTCTCAAATTATAACGATTCTCTCTAAACGAAGCATGATGACCTAGAAAACCTGAGTCAACCTTTATATTAAGGAGCTGATGAACAAATACAGCATCGGCCACTTCACGACGCTTGTGAAGAGAGCTTAAGTTAAGTAACAAGCCGAGATTCACATGATGGAAGAGCTAATGGGTTTTCCCAAGGAAGGTGATTCAGTGTGAATCGAACGAACCACAATCGAGTAATGGTCTGACAAGAGAAATGTAGTGGTGTTAAATT
Source organism: Thereva unica (assembly GCA_949987705.1). Lineage (NCBI taxonomy): Eukaryota > Metazoa > Arthropoda > Insecta > Diptera > Therevidae > Thereva > Thereva unica. Next base: position 46,991,044 of record OX465281.1, on the reverse strand, counting down.
TTGGTTAAATTCTGGTCACTTTTTTATAAAACCCAGAACTAAACTACGTCTGGAAGAGATATAGTTGATGTGAGTAGAAAATTCCAGCTTACTATCAAATCTAACCCCGAGATATTTAACAAAATTAACACGAGGGATTAGAAAAGGTGTAGTTAAAAATTATAGGACCACGTCTCCTACTAAATGTCATGACTTCACATTTACTAATACTCAGAACCAGGTTGTTGTTAGCACACCAAGAGTAAAAGGTGTCAAGGTCAGCTTGCAAAAGTCTGCAATCCTCGATACTCTTAATATGACGGTACAAGGTCGTTAGCGTAAATCAAGATTCTACAATGTCTTAACAAGTGAACGATGTCATCAATTGATTGAATAAAGAGCAAAGGACCAAAATGACAGCCTTGAGGGACACCGGATGACGCTTCAACGTTGCAGATTTGGACCCACGGAAAAGAACTTGGTAGGTCCTGTCAGCTAAGTAAGACTGGAACCATACTAGAAGGACTTGAGAATTATAATGGAATGGGAGAGCTTGTCAAAAATGCCTTACTAAAATCAGTGTAAACACAATCAGTTTGACAACCAGAAACGAAGCCGTCGACAGCATGAGAAGTGAACTCAAGAAGATTGGTGGCAGTGGAACGAGCTGCAAGAAAACCATGTTGATTCGTTGAGACCAACCTCTTGCAGAATAGATAAATTGATTCAACAACTTTCGGTATAACAGACAACTTCGCAACTGGTCTATAATACGATATTTCGTTCTTGCTACCATTTTTGTGAATAGGAATTATGAATGAATTCTTCCAAAGAGTAGGGAAGTACCCTTTATCCAGAGATTTTTGAAAAAGGATTTTCAGCGGAGACTGGAGAACCTCAGCACAGGACTTAGGACAGCAGGAGGAATACCGTCGGGGCAAGAAGTGAAGACGAATGGGAGTTCGTCGATATGGTTCGTAGTATGCACACAACCTGATTATTTTAAACAGAATTCACACCGTACCGTATATTTGAGAAAGCTCTATACTCCCAGAAGGGTAATGAAGGAGAATAAATACATCTAGGCCACGATAGATTTGAAGGAAAATGATAATGAAAACATTTTCCAGCATATGAATTTACAAACTGCCTCATGGAGTATTTCTTATGTAGTTTATGATCAGTTATTATCGCAGCTAATGATTACATACAAACCATCATCGGTTTATGTTTTTACAGATGCCATCGTCACCACCAATATCAGCTATCAGCTATACATATAAACCACAACGTCAGAAAGGCAAGATGTAAACTTTGCGTGTTCCCCACTGGTTGGGTAACTTCATTTATGGATAGCTACCATGCAATATGTTGCAACACTCCATATATATACAATAACCTAGAACGGAATATTTCTTCACTTTCTGAAGATAATAGTAGTATCCGAAACAGAAAAAAGTAAACGGCATCGAAAGAAATAAAGTTATTGGTAAAATATTTCCGTTTAGGGAACTGCCCACAAATCCACTTGCTACGTAGCTGCTACGCGTAGCTGCTACGTCGATCAAAGGTTCCCCATTTGGGGTCATGCTCTGAATGCTAATTATATACACTCATGTCCATGTGGTCAAAAATTCGTAGATGCTATATTCACCGATGTATAAAGCTGTAATAATCCAGTGAAACCAGTTACCCGCGCACCAAATAATACTCTCGTAAAGTTTTAATTAAAGTTGCTGCCCTGCATTCATTCATTCCATCGCGTTATTCGCGCCTCGTACAGTGACGTACGCACGCGCATATGTATATCAATGGCGCAATAATGGCCACATGCTCATGCGTGGCCGGGCGATGTGATAATATTTTATCTTGAGACGAACGAAGTCTTAAAATCAACAATCTGGAAAAACCTTTGAACTTTTAAAAATTCAAGTGTATCGCGATAAGAACAAATGGAAACTAATGGTACGGAGTTCATTTTTTGATTATATTTTTCGAGTTGACATTCTTTTTCATTCGAGTTGACACTCTTTTTTCACGTTTGAAACGAACAAAGTCAACAAAGAATGAATTCTATAGAATGGTTGTGTGGCGGTATTAAAAAAAATCTACATAAACTTTGGAGCCATAAACTTTAAAATTAACTACAATAAATTAGTCAAATATGGAGGAGCTACAATAAAGCGCAAAATTATCATATTTAAGACTTGGGTGTAGTTAGTAATTCTCATTTTTAATGTAAATCAACTTGTAGCGCATTTTATCAGGTGTTTTATACAAATAAGTTAGCGCAAAGCGGTTTTGGTAAGACTTTGACTTTGCATGAAAAGTGTGAGCTGAAGTAATACCTTTGTACTACCAGTCCGCCATGTCATTCGGGTCATGGTGCAATGTCTAGTAGAAAGCTTAGTTTGAAGGAGAAAAGGGGATGTGATAAGTTAGTATAGGGTTGAGGTGTTCTAACCGATTTTCATCTAGTTTAACTCTAAATTCTAGGATGTTGTGCGAGTTTGGAAATACTGATTGTGTAAGATTGTTCCACACAGTGCCGGATCGCGTTGGGGCCGGTAGTCAAATAAACACAACCCCGTCCAAAACTGTTACCTGAAAAGAAAAAGAGGTAGGACACTTTATTGTGAATCGGAAGATGGGCCAAAGGTGTACGGAATAATATGTCGAGTTCCGCAAGGTTCCGTCCTGTGCTCCCTCTTGTTGATCACACTATATAATATGTTGAAGCTGCGCTCCTAAAAGGATGTGCTCTTAGAACGACACGATGAGATCGAATTTCGACCGAACAATGTGATCTGCGAGATTAAAAGCATAGCCCGAAAGGTAGTCTGAGTAGTCTTGTTGAGCACAAAACTGAAGCGCTGCAAACGGAGAAAACCAGTATCCGAAAGAATCAAGGTATGGGAGCAGATCATTCACTCACACGCCAACTTTGACAAGCCTTCACAAAAAGCCGTGCATTCTATTCGTTTTTGACAGTCGCTGTGTAAAGCGATTCGTCCGTCGCCTTTAGCATGTTTACAGCATAAAGTGTCTGCTATTTGTGCAATACTCCCAAGAATGTTGTCTAACTTGGAGTCCTAGACCGAGTTATCGCCTTCTGATGGCGAGGGTAACCAGCTCAGTCGAACTGTACAAAGCTGTAGGGTAGGCAACTGCGTTGAACAGAACGTCTAGTGGCAGAAAATAGAGCGTCGTACACAGACTAAGCACATGCAACGATAAAGCGTGCGTAATAGTGAGGTGATCCCCATACTGGGGAGAGAAGGCATGCATCTATTTGATCCAAAATATGTTAAAAGAGAGCCAAATAAAGTGTGACGGCAGACCATAATAGAATAGCAAGGTAAATGGGAAGACTCTGTTAAAGGTCGGTAGACTCACAGGGTTATCCCAAACGTGGAAATATGGATTAAGAGGGAGTTTGGCCAAGTGAATTACGTCTTGACGTAATTCTTAAGTGCAGGTGGAGGGTATAGAACATACCTCCATCATTTCGACTCATCGCTGTGCCTGGCATGCTCTGGTATCTAGGGTACATATTGTAGAGCACGCATTCTTTTATTATGTGAGATATGGCGACGCCCCGCTTCGCTACTTCTCCAACGTTATGATCGACGCGATTATTCGTGAAGCATTCGATGGACGACTCGGAGTTTGATACGATGACAACAACTTCATAACAGACTTGATATTCGCCGAAGCAACGGACATTTTATACGACATTTCCCGCATCGCCCGGTTATAAGGGCCTTAAAATCAATGCGGAAAAGGTCATAGTGCTCACAACGGACGGATCGAGGACCAGTATTTACCTCGATGGAACCCAAATCAAACAGGTTTCGATGTTCAAATATTTGGGATCATTGGTTGAGGAAACAAAAGTGACATCGACGGCCGACAATTACAGCGGCATCGGCCAGGCAACAGCAACATTCGCCTCTCTCAAGTGGTGCATATGGAAACGAGCAAATATTACCATTAAAACGAAAGTACGCCTTTAATTATGGAGCTTATGGATCTGAAACGTGGACACTGTTCAAACCGGACGATAAGAAGCTCGAGATCTTCCAAATGCGTTGCATGAGGCAGATTCTCGTATCCGTTGCGGAAATATCCCGCTTGGACCGCCAGCTAACGAATCTAAGAAGAAGGGTTGCAACATGAGCTCACGATCGTTCAGAAAAGATCTGACGCGTACTTGTTTTATATTGTCGATGCGTTAAAAGTTACGAAGACTACCTTTAGTATCAGCAAAGCAATGTAGTGGGTTGGAAGGGATTGAGAGGAGATCCTTTATAGAGATTAGGAGAAGACCAATACTACCTTGATTGAACGGCCTGAAAGAAAGTTCCACCACCTACCACCGCACCAAAGCGTTGAATAAAATGCGGAGAAGTTATAGAGCCAAGAGTTTGCGTAGAGATTTAGCCGAAAGGCGACATCGTATAGGATAAATTATCTCTTTATCTCTATTATGTATTTAATACTTCTCGAGTTCTGAAAGCAGCTCCGTGTATTGAGTGGCTCGAGTTGGATGTGAACAGAGATACAAAAAGTCGATTTTGTCTTTACTTGCTATTATCATACCTTGTAAATAATGATGATGATGTTAAAATACTATTGACAGAAACTATCACGCACCATGAAAAAACATATGCATACATTCGTACGAAGGCAACACGTGCTCTCCGTCCGAAAGCAAACGTAGGTTAAAAAAATGGTGGCAGCGGTGAGATTTTAATCGTAAATTTAAAAAAAGTATCGTATTTGTTAAGGCACGATACTGATAAGAAAATACAACTAAGTATTTTCTGTCTGTCTTACAACACCTTTCGTCGTCACCATATGCGATCCACTGTTATACACAGCGATGCCTAATATGATGCCGATACTCTAATGGACTCTACTCACAAATGTGGAATTTGTTGACTCATGTTTGCAAATTAACTTTTGTTTTGGGGTGAGTAACCGATGGATCCATCAAGACAAACATTTCTCACATTTGATTTTTTATATAAAATGAAACGAACTCTCGAATTTCGCGAGTCGCAACTGATTTTGGGGCTTCAGGAAGTGGCCTACGATACTTGAATTCATGCCGATCTACGATGCTTGAACTACGAAGTCGAACAGGGTTCAAAAAAAGGATAAAGACATTCAATATAAGTGAAAATATATCTTGAATTCCATTTAACTTCCCTTCCAGCAAAAAAACAAGAAATGAATCTTAACCCTAATCCTAAATTCATCTGTTCTATTACTGCTGCTAAGTCTTATTTTTAATCAATTTCTCAACCAATGAATAACTGTCAAAAATGATAGAGGCCGACTATCGAGCATTTCTTCGATATCCAAAAGAAACTTGATGACTAAATATAGATGACAATAGCGCCATCTGTTTGGTATGCGAAACATGTTTACTTATCAATTCACCGCCGTGCTCTTGATAATTAATGTAGATCGATGGAATAATTGGTTTTTGCGAAAAATTTTGATCGACTATTCCGAGATTCTACGTTCTTGAATGCGTAACCTGCATAAAATTAGCAGAGAAATCGGTTCAATAAGAAAATAAGCATTTTTCCTTAATTATTTAGAGAATTTGTTTTCGTCTATCCAAAACCTATCCACAACTACCAACAAGACTCGAACCTATTTAATTCCATCGGCGTTCACCGTACACATCCGTTCTAGGCGTTTGATTGCTCCGCAAAACTATCCCACAGTTTTTGAGTATGGACATGTCTGACGCAGGTATGTACAACTGATTTCACTAATTTAAATACTAAACATCTTAATTTCAAAGAAAAAAATATGTATTTGTGAAAATGGTTTGTATAGTAGTAGGAGAATTTTCTTTGTACTTCCGGGATTTTCCCATTAGATTGATTAAAGTCATAAAAATTTGCACTCTTTTTCAAATCAATCGAGCAGATCTTTGCGACTTCTGGGTCCGAAGGGCCGTAAACAGAGGTACCCCGCAAGGAGGAGTACTTTCCCCACTTCTATGGGTCGCGACTATGAATCAGCTGCTGCGACGCTTAAAGGCGGTAGACACCAAGCACTGTGGTACGCGGATGACATTGCTATCATCATAAAAGGTAAATTCCCTCAAGCGCTCTGTGATCTCATTCATGCGGCGTTACGAGCTCACTAACTCTTTCACACCGGACACCCGCGGACTCAGCGTTAACTCGGAAAAAACAGAAGTAGTCCTTTTCATGAGGAGGTATAAAACCCACTCCTAACTCCTCCCGAGCTCAAATTTAGCAACGTTAGGCTCAAATTTAGCAACAGTGCTGGGAGTAATCCTGAACAAGAAGCTCCTCTGGAATGAAAACACAGAAAAGCGCATTAGGAAAGCGGAACATAGCGCTTTTCGCTTGCAAAATTCCATAGGAAAGTAGTGAAGCTTCTCCTCGAACATAGTACGATGGATCTTGTCCTTCCAATACTCCTATACGGGGTCTTAGTATGTGGCCAACCTTGAATAAGTTCATTGTGCTAAACAAACTACAGAAAGTGCAACGATGTGCGTAGTTATGCATAACAGGCCCACTTCGCTCCACACCTACAGATGCCCTAAATATTATGTTATATCTTCCTCCTTTGAACCTTGTGGCAAGGGAAAACGCGACTCTCGCAGCCTTTAGAATAAAAGAATCTGGATTTTGAACCGGAATCAGGGGAGGACACTTTAAGGTGCTGAACTTTGTCAACATTTCCACAGAAACCGATTTTTGCATATTCGAGGCTACCTTTACCAAGAACTACGAGGTCTACATCCATTAACGTCGGGAATGGAGTAATAGACCACAAAGAATTCAGAATGCCAATAACTTCTTCACTGGTGGCTCTAAGCTCGAGGCTCGAGTGGGAGGAGGAGTCTTCTCACCGAAACTTCCGACTACCCGATGACTGCAGTGTATACCAAGCGGTTCTAGCCATAGATGAGGCTGTTCTGCAAATCAACCAGCAAGGCGACAGGAAGCGAACTGTCTACATATTCTCAGATAGTCAGGCGGCTCTGAAGGCCCTACGATCTTGCACGAACAACTCCAGAACTATCTCTGAACGCCCCAGATCTTTTAACGAAATGGCTCAGCAGATCAGGACTCTCCTCATATGGGTGCCTAGTCACCGAAATGTAAAGGGGAGTTGTAAAGCTGACAAGCTGGCTAGGAGGGGCACGACCGCCACTCTCCTTCCTGGAAAAGAAAGGGTTGGTATGCCTTGGGCCACCTTTAAACTCTGATGCAGCTAGCAGAGAAGCATTGGAGAGATACTAGCAAATGTACTTTGGCCAAAATGACTTTGCCCTCCTACGATCTCAGGGGGACCAGTTCACTGATGAGCCTCGGTAAAAGAGACCTCTCAGTTACAATGGGAGGGCTGACCTGACCCTGTCTGATAGGGATTAGGTCTCGAAACCTACGATTTCTGCAGAAGCGGTAAAGGCCCAATTACAATGACCGGATTAGATCGGAATGAACTGTCAAAGTGGTTTTCCAAGCATGCGTTTTCTATTTAACCGATTACAATGAACGGATTCAAACGCATTTGACCGCATCTGTGCCGGATTCGTTTTAGTTTGTTTAGAAATTGCCGGATTGAGCTGTCAAAATTTTGGTAAACAAAAGCTGTGAATGTTTAAGGTTTTATTTTCTTTGATTTGTTATGTTTTTAAAAATGTTTTCGGACAAGCAGTGAAAGATTAAAGATTACAACAAGGCAAAGAGTGGATATAAAAATTCCAAGATTAAAAATGAAATGAAATGTTTGTATACTAAACACTTTGACGTTTAAATGCGAACTGATCCGTTCATTGTAATCAGGGCAGTTTCCTATCCGTTCTGATGCGTTCTTTTGACATTTCAATCCGCGTAGATCCGCTCATTGTAATTGGGCCTTAAGAATCTAGATGGAGAGGAAAGAATAAAACACCTTCTCTGTCACTTCCCAGCCCTAAGTAGAAGGAGACATACCACTTTTGGTGAACCCTTCCTAAATACGCTAGCGAAAATCCCGAAGTTTGGGATCCCGCAACTAAGAAGATTCATTACCTCCCCTTTGGTGGTTTAGCGAAGAAATGACACGGTTATGGTTTTGGATAAAGAAATATTTTGTCCGGATTTCGAGGTCAAATAACTGTATGTGCGCTGGTCTAGTCTGCCTTCTTTTCAACTTGGCTTTAGAGAAAGTGACGAAAAGCTGTACAAGAAGCTTTTGCAATAAAAACTGGGGCGGCACATTAATGAAAGCAAAACGAAGTACTTTATGCCATTTTTGAGATGCGCTAATATTGATACCGCAAGCAAGACATTGGAACAATATTTGAGAGTAGTGCAATGTTTCACCTTCGATCGAAGAGAAGCAGTCGATAATAGCATGGAACTGGAAACATGCCCCTAGTTGTTGACAGTCAACAAAACCTCGACAGTCTGTGAAAGTTATTCTAACTGCTGCTGTATAAGTCGACGGTCTTATCAGAAACTTGGGTCAAATTCTCTGCTCCCTTAGCCGTATATGAAAGAGTTTCTACAATGACTAGCTCTAAGAGCGTCACTGTAGTAGAGAACATTGATGGATAGGCTGTGGTGGGCAGAACATTTAGCTTGTATGAATGAAGGGAATCCTGCAATTTTGCGGTAGAAATGCCAAATTGGATGACACAATCCTCTAAATCAGGACAGTATTGTTGGAGGAAGCAGCTGCGAGAGGCCTGGACTGTATCCAGAGTCGAATAAATAAGTAAGTTAATATTTGGACAACTGACCTTTGAAGATTTATTTACAAAAAGTTTTTCTACTTGTTTTTTTTGTGCTTTATAATCCAAATTAACATAACAAGCATACAAGAGAAGAAGATGTTTACAAAATCTCCAGTAGTTAAATTGGTGACGACTTTGATATTACAAAACGACTGCCAAGCAATTTGAAGTTAATGAAGGGAAAACGAAACACATGACGGAAGCGTATCAACGACCAACTTGCAAAAATTGTTATAACTTTAAATTTGCCAAACCAGACTTTTATTAATTAATTGTAGTATAAAGAAATTACGAGAATTACGAGCTATATCAAAAAAGAGAAACATTTTTCAATGGGAACAGATTCTTTTATAAAACATGTATGTTCAAAGGTTACGTTGCTAAAAATAAAGATAAACAGAGTTGATTGACTTCCTCGCCAATAGGTCGCGAGATAACTTTGCTACGATTTATGAGCAACAAACAAAATGATTAAAGCTTTCTGGTAGAAGATCGGGTCTTCTTCAAATCGATTGATCGAAATGATAACTTTTTACTTATCACAGAATTAATTTCGACTACAAATAAAATTTGAATGTTTGAAGAAATGTTTTAATATTTTTGTTATATTATTCCATTCATGCAAAACTGAGAAGACTACGAGAGCTCGGACAAGTTGTACGAATCTCGGAAGAAAGACTGGTATCTCGGACTTTCGATGGTAGACCAATAGTAAAGAGAAGAGAAGACCACCTAAAAGATAGGTTGGTGAATACTAGGCACCGACCATTTCATAGTTAAAGTCACGCGTAGAGAGCGAATAGCGACACAAACGATTTAAAGGACGCCCAGGATGGAAAATATCAATGTGGAAAACTTTCAATTGGAAGAAACACGAACGAGATATAAGGAATTGACGCGCGAAGAAATATCTCATAAAGGCTGGAGCAACAACCACCCCCGGTCCGATCGATACTGGAGCAAACTGAATGAAGAGTCGCTACCACAAGACTGGAAGAAAGCAATTATATGCCTAGTGCACGAGATCGGCGACCGGCTCTGCTGCAGAAACTGGTTGGGCGTTGGGCTAACTACCAGATCCTGTAAAAATACATCAGTTAAGAAACCCAAAGCAAGGCCTTTGAACGGACGGGAAAAACGGCAACGACTACGACGACAGCACCTGGAAATGATTTTCGGAACATGGAGCAGGCAAAGTATGTACAGACGGAGGAGAAAGCGAACACGACAAAAGTCACTTTCTACTATAAGCTTGAGCACGCATATGACACAGCCCCTTGGAATGACATCATCTTTTTCTAATCTTCATTAATGATCTGCTCTCAATCCCCTCTAACCCACTTCACTGCTTCGCTGATGACGGTACTCTGAATTTCTCTTACTCCTTCGACAATATAAGACAAGCACGTGCCAGACCTTGTCTTTACCACCGTCAACTGATGTCGACCTCGATCAACCTGGATATCGAATCGATTCTTCATTGGGGCAAAATGAACCGCATCGAATTCAATGCCACAAAAACGAAGCACTGTCTGATCTCCAACAAAAATTGTACCGACCTTCCTCCTATCTCAGTGGATAAAAAGAATCTAACGGCTGACTCAACTCTCAAAATCCTAGGGGTAACTTTAACGGAGCATCTGCGATGAAATGATCACATATTCCAAATCGCCAAACAAGCCTCCCAATGCCTTGGATTTCTCAAGAGATGCAAGTTCCTCCTCCAGCCAGCCGCATTGGCTACAATATACAAATCCTACATTCGGCCACGCCTCGAATACAACTGGCATATATGGGCAGGCGCCCCAAAAACCACCTTGGCTTGTCTCGACAAGGTGCAAAATCGTGCCCTCAAACTCATTGGTGATGGCCCCTTTCGCGCCTCCATAGACACCTTAAGCCACCGTAGGAATGTAGCAGCCCTCTCCATTCTTTATCGCTATTACCATGGCGACTGTTCCACTGAAATTCAGGACCTCCTGCCTGCACGGCAATACTTTTCCCGCAATACAAGACTAGCCCGCTCGGCTCACCCCCATACCCAACATCCCCCTCGTTCACGCACAATACGGTTTAGAAGTTCGTTTATGAATAGAACAACTTCGACTGTGGAATAATCTCCCGCAGTCAGTATTTCCGAACTCGTACAACACCTTAAAGTTCAAACGTGAGGTTCATCGTCATTTTCTTCTACACCCTCCAGACCCCCACTAACCTTTCCTATTCTCCTCTATTCTTCAAACCAAGCTTACTCGGACTGGTAGTACAAAGGGTTACACCTAAGCTTGGTTTTTTCATAAAAAAAAAGATGGTTATAGGAGACCTCAACGCCAAAATTGGAAGAGAGAATTGGCACAGACCGACCATTGGAAAGGAAGTCTCCACCAAACATCAAACGGATACGGACAACGTGTTATCGATTTTGCATTATGTTCGTCAGCTTAAGATATTTCCCAAGAAAGGACATTCACAAATACACATGGCAATCTGCCAGCGAAAGATACTGAAATCAAATAGACCATATACTCATAGACAGCTTCCAGTATCCTCCAAGTAAGATCTTGCAGAGGTGCGGATTGTGAATCGGACCACTTCCTAGTGGGCGGGAGTTCTTCATAATAGAAAATTGTCCGACAGCTTTGTGGTGAGTTCAGGAGTACGACAAGGATGTCTACTTTCCCCATTACTACTTCTTATAGTAATAATACACGAAATCCTTATCAGTGCTCTTAGCTAGTAGAGCAGGCGATATACAATGGGGGTTGCTAGACCGCCTTAAGAATCTTGACCATGACCTTACAAACAGAAACAGGCTTAAGGCTAAATCCGAGGAAAACTAAAGAAATGCGGATAAATGCAAACACTCTTGAACGGACAGCGCTGAATAGCCGTGACGTAGAACTGGTAGATAAATTCTGCTACCTCGGTAGTATTATTACCAAAAACAGCGGAGCAGACGAAGACGTCAGTTCCAGAATAAATAAAGCAAGAAGCGGATATGTATGCCTGTTCCGCATATGGAGATCAACGGAGATCTCAACTAACACCAAATTGCGGCTGTTCAACAGCAACGTTAAGGCAGTTCTTTTGTACGGTTGCGAAACATGGAAAGCCATTCAATTCATCACAGGGCGTCTAGAAGTTTTCCTCAACAGACGCCAAGAATTTCAAATGAAGATCTATGGCGCCGTGCCGGCCAAGAAATGATTTACCAAAACAAGTGAAGGAAATGGAATTGGATTGGTCATACCTTGCGACGCGAAACCGAAAATCGCAAAAACTGCAAAGATCCCGTCTAGTCGTAAGACCTAGAACAACGTGGAGGAGAACTCTACTAGCAGACGCTGCAACAAATGGGAGATCCTGGTCGTAGCTAAGAGCTGTCACACAAAACAGAGTCTGCTGGAGGGCAACTGTTTTCGCCCTATGTCCATGAGGGATCAAAGGAGCATTAAACTAAACTTATGGAGGATACAAAGGGTAGAGGACCCCACATGTAGGCTTTGCCTGGAAGAAGATGAGTCTGCCCTCCACTTGTTCTGCGTGTGTCGCACACAATAGGGAGGAACAGGGTTTCTTTTTTGAAGAGTCCCTGCTGGAACACTCAAATTTAAGCGACAAGCCACTAGGTAGACTGCTGAACTTGTTCAAGCGGCCTGGCCTACACATATGAGATATAGGGGTTGTAGTACAATGGGCCAAATGAATGGCCGTAGTACCTTTGGACCCAATACCTATCACAGGAAAAAAAGCTTACAGCTAGACATGGCACCATGACATGACAAACGACATAACAGACTAGTAGTACAAAGGGTGATTTCTGAGTTTAACCCTGCCACATAAAAAAAGACAGTATATATGTATATACAGGAAAATAAAGCAGGAAGGTACTAAGGAAATCATAATCGGTGAGAGGCCAGGAGGACGACCGACGAAAAGATGGTGGCATAGCTTCGAACGGTAAGCCTAGGGTCCCCTAGAGCGAAGACAACGATGAAGCAATAGACGTACAAAGAAGAATAAATCCCGTCAACAGGACATACTGCCAGTAACTTCCACTTACTTACATTTTGGTCACTCTCATCCATTCATACCCAATGGTACCTAACTTTACTTCTCATTTAGTTTTGGCTTTATATTCGAGAGGAAGGTTCTCCGAAGAATATTCTGCCCAATCAATTAAAACAATGCATGGAGAACACGCTACAATCACGAATTGTGCGACTTGAGTGTAAATACTCGACACATGTTAAGCTACAGCGTTTACGTTGGATCGGTCAGGTCCAAAGAATGGATGACACAAGCATATCAAAAAAAGCCCTGTATCTACTACCAGATGGCAAAAGACCAGTTGGCAAACCAGGGTCAAGGTGGGAAGACAATGTTAAGGTTGATGCAGCGAAACTGCTCAATTCATGTTTTAGAGCCATCAAAGAACCCAGTGCAGTGAGCGAGAAGGTTGAAGGACAAAAATGAAAGAGGCCAAAACTCGATTTGGGCTGGAGTGCCATTGAATAGAACTGAACAACTTAAGGAGTTTGTTAACTGAAACTGCATGAAAGAATGCTAGCCCAAATTTTCAATGGTAACCCTATAGGAAAGAGAAGAATGGGTCAACCAAGAAATAGGTTGATGAATGCTAGAAGATGTACGATAACTTCATATAACAAAAGAGATGATCTAGCAGGACGTAGCGAAAACTGGAAGAAAAGCCCTGATGCGATTCGAGTCCTAAAAAGACGATAGCGCTATTTCAGTACGTACGTTATTAAATTTTAATTAGGATACAATACAATACTTAAAAAACATAAGATCGCTCATAACTCCCCCCCCACTTTAAATATCTCTTGATGCACTGAATAAATCAACTTCTGCTACTCCATTCGTGAGTATCGATTTTGATTGCAGGAAATTATTTTTGAATTTTTAAATTTTTTATAAATTCCGCGAATTCCGCATTTGTGGAGTGTGTAGCGGTGGCCAGTGTCAAATATCAATACCGAAACTACGATCAATGAATAACGCCCAACGAAGCTGAATAATTTGTGACATTTGTATTCACGATGGTTTCTGTAATAAAATGCTACAAAAATATTTTCGTATACATTTTGAAAAACCAGTTTTTGGCTCAACATGAAACGTCATATGCTACAATTGACACAACATCATCGAAGCGCTATTACCCAAGTCCAGACCGCGATCCGAGTTGAGTAACGAAGAGGCAAACTCAAAACTATTTTTGGTTTTTGGGTTTTGATATCGACACACGCTGCCGTTGCATAATTGCGTTATATTAATACGGAAATTTGAGTCCCAATAAAACGTATGTAGTATCTATATCTATAGAAGTACGAAATTTTTTATGGTGATTTGTTTTTTAGATTTTGAGAGGTGTTTTTTTATCAAACACAAAAAAGTTGCAAGGCTATTTTTGAGGTTGGCTAGAAAAGGCACAAAAACACTGAAAGAAACATTTATTCTTGTGTTTTTACTTTTAAAACTAAACTTTTACTTTGCCTTCACAACTAGCCGAAGACGAAACTTTCGAGGTCAAAGCCTTCGTCTGCTGGAAAACAACATTAAATAAAAATTGAAATTACATTTGTGGAAAAAGTGCCGGCGATCACGTTTAAGTGTGCGGGAATAATGCCGGACAGTGTGCCTCTCAGACTGAGGCCAGCCAACATGGAACTGGAGCTTCATTGAGTTGCAAGGGGCCCCTTAGCTAGTCATCGTTGCGCAACAAAATCACAAAAATTTAACCTTTCCTTACCTTCGGCTTGGCAGAAATTTGAATTGGCTCGGTGCTTTCCCATTTGGTCTTGAGCAGAAATAATATTTCCAATTCATCGCCTATGAAAATTGAATATGGAATCCACGGAATATAATGAGTTGCAGAAGTGGTATTGCTGACGACGAAAGCACGCCGGCGGATCGGATTACGGAAAAATAATACAAAAAAAGCAGAATATATGGAATTAACCTGCAGATGATTCTAGCCGAAATGGATAAATAAATGTCTCACATTGGCCGACCGCAACGACACACTATATTCACAAGGATTCTATTTCTGTATTAAGATGGACTTGATGCACTTTTTCCGATATATTATGTTTTAGCTAAAGTAAAAGAGGAGATCACTCACGTCACATCCCTTGGCGTTGTCACAGCTGCGATATAGAACCATCTCCATCCAACTTTGCTGACGACGACTGCCGCGAGGGCCACGACCAGCGCTGGGAATCCGTACATCCAGCCCATGAAGTACCACAATAGCGTGACGGCAGCGACCAAAATTGCTAGAGTAACCGTAGCGACGGCAACACGGCACACAACTGCCGCACGACGGAGCAGTGTCTTGCCTTGATGGTGTCGATCATGAGGCGAGTCCCCCCCACCATACGGTGACTGCTGCTGTGAGGGTATTGGCGGCCGCTCGTTCCCGTTGATGTCGGGCCCGCCGCTGCTCCATGATCGTGCATTCAGGCCGGTAATGCCTTCGGTGACGCTGGTTAGGGCGCCTCTATGTAGGCCCTTCTCTATGTCGACGTGAGACGGTATCGGAGACGCTGGCACGGGATTCGCTGCTGCTGCTGCTGGTGCTGGAAGACTGCGGGGCTGCTGTGCCGGCGACTCTGGCTGTGGTGTCTGTCGAGGATAAGAATGAAAAATTCTATTTTTAGTTCTTGAATATCGTCTAGCCAGTAAATGTCGTCATAAAATAAATGACGGCGATCTCATTGGCAAGTGACTGCTTGATCGAAATAAGAAGTTTCGTATTAGCATAGCTTTAGGCTGAGTTGAAAATGTTTACTTGAAACGACTATCAGTATTTTTTTGTTGTAAATATTCTATATTTACAATTGAAATATAAAAACAGGTATTATCAAATAAATATGAATGAATATGTCCGACTTTATAACAATGAATTTAATGTAATCAAATCAATTTTTAATTTTGTCATAATGAAATGTCATCTTTTTTGTGATAATTGCGCCATCTAGCGTTTAATAGTTATATGAAAATTTTCTGTTTAACTGAATTTTAACGGTTTTATTAATTTTAAATTTTGTTTGAAATTTAAATTTGTATATGTGTTTATTAAAAAACTGTAAATAAACAGTATCTCTCTGTGAATATTACTATAAAGCTGCCGTCATTACTAGTGTAAAAACATTTAACACACTAACGAAGAGTACAGGTTTTGGATAATTTACGGAGTCTTTAAATTAAAAAAATATGAGTGTGCTTAAGACCACACTTTAGAAGTAAAACTTTTGTGCCCAAAGGCTAGTAATATGCAATAGATATAGTGGAAAGTCTGTCGGATATATAGTACACTTTGAGAAAATTCAGGCCAACGACAGATGCAGGAAGAATAGTGACGAATCTACTGACGGACTTGATACAAATACTATTTGAAAATATCAATATTTATGAATTCCTATTTACATTAAAACCTAAACGTAACTGAGTAAAAATAATTTTGTTGGCTTATTATTGGGGGAGAACGGCTAACAAAGACCTCGGAAAGTGGTGGTATCCGATTTGCCACCGCTACCAAAACCCGAGAAAAGTCACTGCAGACAAACACCTAGCAGACCTGTTAGCAAGTCTTAATCCCACCCCCCCGCGGTGCCCCCTGGGGTATTTCTTCGGAAGGAGCTAACGGGAGACGGGCGAATGGCGAACTCTCTGCGCCACAAAACAGAATTTTAAGTCGGTTGGGCTGAGATTTAGCATCCAACTCCCATAAAAAACACCATTGCTACGAATCGGCAAACAATGCCTCGGAACCGGATGGACAACACGACGACGGCCTTTGCTTTTCGAACAAGGACACGAATCGGATCATGGAATGTGAGAACACTGCTGGCTGAGGGACGGCTGGATGAAGTCCTCAACGAGATGAATCGATATAAAATCAAGATCATGGGACTTAGCGAGACCAGATGGCCCGATGCGGGGGAACATCTCTGCCCAAACGGTGAGTCCTTCTTATATTCTGGTAGAAACGAAACTGAAAGCCGTAGGAGTGGCGTTGGCGTAATACTCATCAAAGAAGCCAGGTCCAGCCTCATTAGCTGGTCACCAGTTTCTGAGAGGATTATTACCGTGCGCCTGCGTATCAGACTAAGAAGTACTACGGTAGTCCAATGCTATGCTCCAACTGAAGAGGCAGAAGATGACATCAAGGACGAGTTCTATATGCGACTGAATGAGGTTTTTCGCTCTATTCCAAGGGGAGACATCATTGTTTTAATGGGTGACTTAAACGCACAGATCGGCCGTGACAACACCGGCCTTGAACAAACAATTGGAAATCAAGGTCTAAGCCAAGTTACCAATAACAATGGTGAGCTTTTCGTTGACTTCTGTAGCTCCCACCAACTCGGTAGGTGGAACTTACTTTTGTCACAAGAAGATACACAAAGAGACCTGGGTATCGCCCGATGGTAGGACGAGAAATCAGATAGATCATGTGGCCGTCAGCCGCAGATGGAGAACTATCCTTGAGGATGTCAGGAGTTTCAGGGGAGCAGACACTGGAAGCGACCACCATTTGGTAGTAGCAACTATTCGCCTTAAAATCGTCGCAATCAGAAACGTACAACGCGATGCTATAAACCGTAGACGGTTCAACGTAGATCTTCTGCAGAAGAGCGTTAAAAAGCGGGAATTTGCTGGAAACCTACAACAAATATTAAACCAGCACAACGTTTCTGACGACTCAAATATTAAAGAGCTGTGGAGTAGGACGAAGGGCGCAATATTGACGACCGCTAGCAGGAATGGTATCGGACGAAGATATCATTGGCTCCAAGTTCAGCTCCTTGAGGATCGATAAATGATCCAGCAGGTCTCCTGGCTTAAAGGAGAATAGCTCCCGTAGACGCAGTGCCCCTGCCAGAGCCTCCTTTTTCACCACCAGGTGTAGCGGAGGAAGGTTCAGTAGCCATAGCCACAGTCGGACAGGTGCTTTTGGCCCCTGTGATACCAAGACAGGCCAGTCTTTGCACCCTGGCCAGCGTAATCATAGCACCCTTTTGTTTGGTCTTAGCCCACCATGCGATGGATGCATATGTGATCAAGGGCCTTACGACCGTAGTATATAGCCAAAACATTAACCTAGGTTTAAGACCCCAGGTTTTTCCTACGAATTGGCGACAAACATGGAGAGATGCAGTTTCCTTGGCAGTTACTCTCTCAATTTGAGATTTCCAGGAGAGCTTTTGATCCAGGATTATGCCTAGATATTTAGCCTCCTTTGAGAAACCTATTTCTTTGCCGTCCACAGAGGGAGCTTTTAAATTTAGCTTCCTTCTATTAGTAAACGGTACGATGACAGTTTTTTGTGGGTTAATACCCAGATTCTTGCTACGGCACCAGCTATGCACATGTGACAAAGCGGCTTGCATGAGGTCTGAAACGAAGGTAACGTTGTCAAACGCACCCTCAATGTCTGCAAAGGCGCAGAGAGAGATTTCCTTGGCCCTGAGGGATTTCTCAATATCTCTCACTAGCACATGAATGGCAGTCTCTGTAGATCTGCCCGGCCGGTAGGCAAATTGCAGACAGTGCAGTGGGCTCGCTGTAAGACCCTCTCTAATATGACTGTCTAAAACTTTCTCCATTGTTTTCAGAAGAAAGGAGGAGAGGCTGATGGGTCGATAGGATTTTGCTTCTCTATATGATCTTCTCCCCGATTTAGGTAATAAAGACTACCCTAGCTTCTATAAAAGAAAACTAGTGGGATGTTGTGCCTAGAGACTAGCCACTAATTACGCTTTTTCATGGTATTCTTTCTGTTGAATAACACTTCAGATTGGATGACAATATATTAAGTGGAGATTGATCCGCACTCACTTGCAACCCGCCGGATCTGGGAATCGAGGCCAATAATTCGAATGTGTCAAATTGAAAAAAAAAAAAAAAAAAAAAGAGAACATCACACATGTAAACACTATAGAAAACGAATCTAAACATTTTTCTTTGGATTGGAGGAAAATCTAATGTGGTGCACTTTGCACAACAGAATTAGGTGTATTATTTTACTTAAACATACATGTCTTATTGTTAAAAATTCGGCTTACCGCACCCTAGTTTGACCATGGAGATTCATAGGTATCACACTGACCAACGCTATATATAATTAATCTTGAAAAGTTTTTGTTAAAGGCTTACATAGGTTATAAGTTGTGAGACTGAATCTAAAACTTAACAAAGTATTTAACAAACACTACAATATAATCATCATAGCTTAAAAAAAAGGAAATCAAATGTAAACACTAAAATTCTTTGATTCTTCACCCACGTCATGGTATATTTCTTTATTCAATATAAACAATAGTTTTTGAGCTGCAAATAAAAACTATATGCCATAATTTCGTTATCATCGGTTTTTGTTCTGGAAGCAAATTTAGAGACGTATTCATGTCAAAAACTTGTTTCATATGAAACAAAATCCCCGAAGGAAATTAAAAAAAATTATTATGACGAAAAAAAAGCACCGCGAGCCGAAGGATCGAACTCGCAGCCCCACGGACGAGGGAGTTTCTCTAGCCCTTTATAGTCCATGGAAATGGTACTTTAACATTGCAAAAATGCAGGACAAGGTTTTATTTTTGGGATGTGTAGGGGGGTCAGGGTGAGCTTAAGTTTGAGTTTTCGGGATTCTAACCCCCCCCCCCTTTGGCCTCCATCTTGGAAAACGTATGCAAATGGGTTTTCCACTATATATCCGAAACGGCACATCTTACCGGAAATTTGCAAGGACACTTTTTGTTTGGAATTAAATAATCTACAATTTATTACTTAGAAATTTTGTGGTAAAATGAATAATTAGGAAGTTATAAGCCTTAGAACACAAAAATTAGTCACAATATTTTCTTTAAAGGCCCTTTTTTGTTGTTTAAATATGCTTCTGGTTGAAATTTCCAGACCATTTTCTCAGTTTTTGGTCTTTTGACCAAGAGCTACATTTTGAGATATTTTCCAAGTCTGTATCTGCAGTACTTTCAGAGATGAAAGTAGGCTTCAGACGGACAGACGGACAGACGGACAGAGCCTCTGTATAAGCTTTTTTTTTTGAAAAAGCTAAAATTATGGAAACAAACAACTGTGTATTAGGCACACAAAACCACGACAGAAGGAGACATTGGTTTGATAATCAATGCAAGAGTAGCATTGAAATAAAAAACCATGCAAGACAGGTGTACCTAACAAGAATGACTAGAGTAGTGTTGGGTAGGACACGATAATAAAATGAGTTTGTAAGAGGAGCCTCTTTCTCCTTTTGAACCAGTACAATACCTCACTTCAAATGAGGCGAGGTGCCATTGTATTGTGCTAGCACGTCACATAGTGAATGGCTCAAACGTTGCGATGGGGGAGATCTATTGCGTTTGCGAAAGAGAGGATACGATAAATGATAAATGCATGAATGGAAATATTAATTATCGTGCCTATGAATGTTGATTACAAAAATATTCTTTAAAATTTTTGTTAACTTTATAAAGAAAAACATATTTACAGATTTAAAATGAAACTCCCTAAAATTGAAAATAACACGAAAATATTTTATTGTTACAGATAGAGATTAAAAAATAAAATTTTACCTCCCTCGAAAAATGTAAGAAATATCTCTCCAACTTCACTCCCTCCAAAAAATGTAAGAATTGTCTCTTCAGTACAAAATTTACCTCCCTCGAAAAATGTAAGAATTGTAAAGGCCCATACACGGTCAAATTGGATGTACATCGAAGGGCGGATGTACAACCAAAACTATCGATTGTGGGCCGGTCGGCCGATCAAAATACGTTGGACTTATGGGTTTGATGAAATTCTGGTTGTACATCCAATTTGACCGTGTATGGGGGCCTTTAGAGGTCGCGCCAAAAGAGTTGATGCCGAGAAAGTCGCGTTTTCCATGCGCAGTAAAATCCCCGCATACCGTTCCCGTCCCTTAGCCTAGTCGCAACAAATTTCGAAGGGGAAATTTGAAAATACATAAGCGCATTTCTTATCCACATGTGCGCAATTTTTATTTGTGTGCAGCTTTAATTTCCCCAGCTGCGCGCTCCGGCATCAACTCTTTTGGCGCGACCTCTACCTCCCTCGAAAAATGTAAGAATTGTTACCTCCCTCGAAAAATGTAAGAATTATCTCTTCAGCACAAAATTCACCTCCCTCGTAAAATGTAAGAATTGTCTCTTTAGTATAAAATTTCACTCCTTCAAAAATGTAAGAGATTTCTCTCCAGTTCGTGTTTACAATCTCACCTCGCCGCAATTCGAATTGGATATTTTATTGTCGCAAAAGAAATAAGAAAATGTTGTTCCAATTCGTGTTTACAATCTCACCTCGGCGCAGTTCAGATTGGATATTTTGCTGCTGCAAAAGAAGTAAGAAATGTCTCTCCACTTCGTAATTTACAAACGCACGATACACGCTCATATCCCAGTAATACATTATTTTTGACATTTAAAAAAGTTGAGGCCTCAGTACAATTTACTATCGTGTACGGGACAAATGAACTGCCTCTTGTAAGTCCGGCTCAACTCTAGACTAGAGGAAACCATGAGAAATATGTAGCAGCACGAAGAGACACGAATAAGTTGTTAAGGAAAAAAAACGTGATTACTTCAGAATTAGAATAAGTGCGATCAAGCAAAGCTTCAGTAATAAAGACACTAGAAGTTTCTACAAAGAAGTCAACATGATTAAGAAAGGATACAAACCCACCTGCACCATGGTAAGAAGAGAAGATGGTACTATAGTATCGCTAGTAGTATCGATGACATACTCGAGGTGTGGGAGAAATACTTTAGAGACTTCTTCAAAGAGAATATAAGCCTAACACAGGGAGCAGCGGAAAACCGTAATACAGATGACCCAGAAAACGATACGCCAGATCCTACAATGGAGGAAGTTGAAAATGCCATACCGAAACTGAAAAATCACAAAGCTCCAGGTCCAGATGGCATACCCACGGAAATCTTAAAAAATGGTGGGGAGAAGTTATGCCAGGCCTTACATAGTCTAATCATAAAACTATGGAGAAGCAGCAAGATGCCAGAAGAATGGCTTTTAGGCACAATAGTCCCAGTCCATAAAAAAGGTGAATTGATGAGCTGCAAAAACTACAGGCCAATATCTCTCCTGAACACAGCTTACAAAGTGTTTTCACATATTTTATTTAATAGACTGAAACCACATTTGGAAGATAAAGTAGGTGATTACCAAGCAGGATTTAGAACGAACAGATCGACAACAGACCAGATTTTCATAATGAGACAAATACTTGAAAAATGCTGGGAAGAAAACATTGATATACATCTTCTTTTTATAGACTATAGAAATGCTTACGATCTGCTAAATAAAAGAGAGTTGTGGAATAGGATGAGTGAAATGGGTTTCCCCAGAAAATTAATAGATCTCTGCAGGATGACGACCAAAAATTGTGAAACACAAGTGAGAATACGAGGTTGTAACTCAACCAATTTTCCTCAAGAATCGGGTCTGCGACAAGGAGATGCAATCTCACCAATACTTTTTAACATTGCTCTCGAAGCAATAATGAGAGAAACACAGCTTAATGGAGCAAATAGCATCTTCACAAGGAACATCCAGATACTAGCCTTCGCAGATGATATAGTCATAATTGGACGCAAAGCACAAGAGGTAAAGGAAACCTTTTTCAAGATTGTAGAAAGCTCAGCAAAGTTCAATCTACGAGTAAATGACACAAAAACAAAATATATGATCGTATCAAAACAAGGACATCGGCTAGGACGAAGTATCAGCCTTGGCGATCATATTGTGGAAATTGTAGAAAACTTTATCTACTTAGGGACAATGCTTACTGCACAAAACCATATAAAGGACGACATCCATAGACGCATCGTAGCCGGTCTTTAAAAACAAAGAAATTTCAAGACAATGCAAAATCAGACTATACAAAACGTTAATCCGCCCAGTTCTATGCTATGGGTCTGAGGCTTGGACATTGACCCAACAAACAGAAAACCAGCTTAAAATCTTCGAAAGGAAGATCTTAAGAATATTTGGTGCTATAAGGGTTAACCAAAACGAATGGCGCATTAGGACAAATGAGGAACTTCAACAAATGTATGACGAAATAAACATATCTACATACATAGGATTGAACAGACTTGGAGGAGGCTTGGACACGTTCTACGGGCTCCAGAAGAAAGAATGCTAGCCAGGATTTTTAATGGAAGACCATCTGGAAGAAGAAGAGTAGGACGACCAAGAAATAGGTGGATGGATGACGTGCTAGAAGATATACGAAAACTTCGTATATCAAACTGGAGAGAGCTAGCAAGACGTAGAGAAGACTGGAAGAGGAGACTTCAAGAGGCCCGAGTCCTGCAAGGACTGTAGCGCCATTTAAGAAGAAGTTGTCCTCATCAGAGCCTGAGAAGGTAAATTTTTCTTGGCCCAGCTGAGAAGTGCGCCTTCTGTTCTAGAAGGGTTTACTCTATTAACAACTTCTTTTCTTAATAGATACTGATTAATTTCAATATTTTTATTGTAGCTTCATAAATGGTGTGGACTATATGTATTTTTTTTTTTTCAAAAAATCTAACGAGTACCTTTTAAAATTGTATGAATGATAAATGGGAAAATTATGCGTATGTAATATATTATTATGTATTCTAATTTATTCTCCGATATTTTTTTAAATAATTTATTTTCGGCCACTAAAACACCCCAAAGATTGTTAAAGCGTAAATATAAAATCTGTTTTTTACCAGAGTTATTTCTCGAAACATTTGAAACCGGATTTAAATCACTCCGGGCTATGCAAAACCTGGTAACTTGAGGGAATGCTCCAGCACATTAGCATTCATTTTAAGGAACAACAGTCACAAGGTTTAAAAACTTTACGTCATTAATTTTTTTACTTTTTTACGTCATTGCCCAAACGTTTAATTTTGTTATTTTTCTCGTTCTGGAAGAATTAAAAAATGAGCCCAGTCATCAACTAGAAAATATCGAAACTCACACCTTTCAGCTCAAGAGTGATAAATTATATAGATTTGTCATTAGAGGCTGGCCGTCAACAATTAAAGCAGACGTAGGAAAAATGGGCCACGAAGTCGAAGAATATATGGAGAGCGTTTAAAAACTCCATAGTTAACTACAACATAACCAAAAGCATAACTTTTTGGAGTTCAAAAACTCCTGTGGTTAACCATGGTGTAATTAAATTTTAACCCTGCTCAGGAGCATATTCCAGCTCTGGGGTTGTACTCATAAATCTAATCGAAACGTACAGGAAGGTGCTGAAGATAGTGGCGACGTACCCTGTATTTGAACTTTTGGATGTTGTAGGAGTTCGGAAATATTGACTGTGCAAAGTTGGTCCCCAATCGGGGTGTAGTAGGGAGAGGGAATGCGCTGAGTGAGCAAATCTGGTGTTACCGGTATAACACTGCCCTGGAGGCAGGACAGCGTGTATTTCAGTGGGCAATCGCTATTATTTTTTCCTTTTTTCTTTTGAGGAATGAGGGGGCAACCCATATGGTGAACACTGCGGTCAACTTAGGCCTATTGTGTATGTACCAACCTAGCGGAACAGACTATCAGCCTTCGGGCGAAGGCAAGAAGGAGTTTAATTGAAGAAGACCGGACTTGAACAGGGCTCATAAACTCTCTGAAAAATCTTCTTCTTCTAAGCCAGATCAGAGCAGGACTTTCATAAAGAATATGTGTGGAAGTCTCGTCGTCTTCTATGCATAGTCGGCAGTCTGCCTTTTGAGACAGTCCTGAGACGTGAAACCGTAGTCCTACATGGCCAGTCAGATAACCCTCCAACAGCCTTACGTCCGCTCTGTTTAAAGTGATAGTGCCCCTTAGTGCTCTTAAGGCACTAAGGATCTTTAGCCTTTAGCATAGAGCTGGGACTAATTCCCAAGCGCCATCTGGGACATTTTTTTGTTTTATGTGAAAGACTAGAGGCTCAGGGTAAGCCCCTTTGTACTGTTGATGAATCTAAGAGTACAATGTTAAACAGCAGCTCTAGTCGGAAGGAAGGAATTGCCACAACCAGCCACGGTATATTTTTATTCCACCTACTTCCAACCATGTCGGGACCCTAACATCGGGGCATCGAGAAACAACTCCCTGGAATGTATGCCGCCTGAAACGAGTTGATTCCCATCAACCAACCAGTGGCATGCTCTTGGGGGAGCGGGAAGGGCTAGGGAAGGCCAAGTCAAGAGGAATCAGGAATCTAAAGAGGGAAAAAGGAAGAAGGAAAGTTATGTAGGTGGGGAAAATGGGAAAGGCGAAGGACCGTGGTGCTGACGGGATTCGAACCCGGGACCTCTGGGATGGTAGCCAGGCGCCTCACCCCTAGACTACGGAGGCCCTTAGCCCTGTTGAATTAACATTTCACTACTTTAGTGCGTTAGAAAAAAAGTACTATTAAGGTCTTAAAAGGAGACAAAGGTGAAAAATTATCGAATTTTGTCCAGCTAATATGCTCTTCGATCTTAAAGCTCAAAACTTTGCAAACCCCACTATATAGATAATTCTATTAGGATTTCCTCGCTATTCTAAAATACTTCTTATGAACTCGTTATTGTGGTTTCTATGTGAGGGGCGGCGCTTTCATAGGTGCGAATAGTGCACTTGCACCGGGCGCAATTCGTCAGGGGCGCAATTTCAGAAATTAAGATTTAAAAAAAATTTAGCACTTTGAAAAAAAAAATTGAAAAGTACTCTTAATATCTGATGTATTTGCCTATGGGTGATACGGAAATGTTTGTAGGTGCTGTCAGCTCCCAAAAGAGCGACGGCTCAAACTGCCGCCCCTGGTCAGTTGGCACTCTCAGTAGTACCCCGTATATGCATCCTTGAGGAAATGACGAGCCACAGTCTCAGCTGTTATATCCGACATGGGTATAGCTTCACCGTGTGATGTGTGAAACGTTGATGCACGTTAGTCCATACCATATCTTTTAGCTGGCGATAATGGTTCATTGATGTTAATATTTATGTGAGCATCACGCTCGGTAGGGGGCGTAGGTCACTGCCGCCTTCGTATGCCACCGTATTATCGAACTCAGCAAGGGATGCATGCTTTTACATACCTGTGGTGTGGTAATATAATCAAGGTGCTTTGTCCGCCGCATCGAATGTGTGTCTGAGACAGGCTTAAAGGCGAATGTTAACGGCTTATGATCGTTTTTGACGAGGAAAGCCCATCCTTCCAGAATATTTCTGAATTGCATGATTGCCTTGCACATTGCACCCTATCGTAGGTGTGCTGTATTTTTTTACGCTGCAGACAGTTTGTTAGCGAAGAACGTGAGTGGCTTGAAGTCCTTTCCAGGGGCTTGCTGCAGGGCTGTCCTTATGGCGACCTCGGAAGCGTCGTTTTTTGCATCCTTCAAAAGCTTCGATCGTCTCCGGTGTCCAGCCTATTTCGGTGGTGTCACTTTTTTAAATCCTGGTGTTATGGCTCGGAGGATCATTTGATTCCTTACCGCGTTGGGTATAAACCTCTGGTGGAACGCGATGAGTGCTAGGAATTTCTTAAGGTCCTTCGAACGCTCTAAGTTTTTTAGGATTATGACCTTCTCCTCTAAGGTCGAATACCATCCTTTTAACCTGACCTGTGGTCGAGAAACTTCAGCTGTTCCCTTCCTAATTGGCACTTGGACATGTTTATAGTCAGGCCGTGTTTTCGGAATATAGAGAAGACTTGACGTAGGTCTACTCAATCCTCTTCAAGACTGACGGACGACACGAAGACATCATCGACGTAAAAGAACACGTACTCGCGACTCCTGAGGATCTCGTGCATAAAACGATGTTTTTTTTTATGTGATAGACTAGAGGCGTAGGGAAAACCCATGATTTATATGCAGATAGATACTCCTAAATGAGACGCAAACTTCAGGCACTTTCACTTTCCGTCACTTTTGCGCGGTATATGTGACCACAGAAGTAAGTTGAACATTCCACTCGGAGAGGTGCTTTTCGGACCACACAATCTTGTACGGCAATTATCACATTGATATGTTACAAAAATATTAGCTCCTAGAAGGTAGTGCCATACAAAAATAGTGGTACCGAAAGCCAGAAGAATTATTATGGTGCAATCTAAAACATTTGTGCAAACTATGAAAATTATTTCTCTATTTGTCTCTTCCCATTGTCCTCTACTGCGTTCAAAAATGAACAGCTTATGGGGCGCAATATGGCAGAGTGCACCGGGCGCAAAAAATTCAAGCGCCGCCTCTGTGTCAATGTTAACCGAAGCTGCATCTAGTTCATTTATACTTCGCCTATACTATAAGCCTTTAAATTAAGGCCTTCACAATTGAGACTGCGTTGTGACTTGTGAATTCTTTTAGAACACGGGAGTGGAATTTCCAAAACAATGCTAGCTTGTTCCGAGCTATTAAAGGAAAAATTAAAAAAAATTGTTCATATTCCTCATAAAGTGATTTAAATTTAAAAATTAATTTACCGAAAAATAATTATAGTTTTGATAATTATAGTACATTAATAACACCGGAAACTATGACAGCAAAATTTAACTTTTTGAACTTATTTTTGATTACAGCAATACAAAAATAATTAAATTATCAGGTACATTGTCGACAATTATGACATGATTCACTGCACTGACGCAAATCGTCTATCTAGATCGATGAGATGAGGTTCTTTCAGCGTCATTACATCTGACAAAGTTTAATTAATTGTAAACAACCAATTTTGCTTTTATTATGAATACAAAAAAATTGAAAGAAATTGAAATTTGCAATCTACGAAAAGATTTTTTTTTTTTCAATTTATTTGGTTTTATTTAGGGGTGGTTTAACTCCTTTAAGAAGAGGGTTAAAATAAATTTTCCAAATATTTTGGTAGTTTTAACCCAATTAAGGGTTGAAAATAATTTATTTTTGCCTGACAGTACGCCCACAATCGAATTTGAAGCATAAGCTTGAAAAAAAAAATTACAATTTTTTCTATTTTTAGCCAAGGTTTTAAAGTTTGAAGCCTTTAGGATTACCCCTTATCATAAAGTTCGCCTTGATTTAGTACAAATCGACCACCCTAACAAATAAATATTAAAAAAAGTGTATTTCATTGCATTAGTTTTCATTATTATTGAAATAATCGCGAAATACCCCTAAAAAGGGGGATTTTTGGATTTTTAAGGGTGACGATATTTTAGGACAGCGGGACCCCGATTTTCGTGATCAGCGACGCCAAAAACTTTTAGGGTTCGATTTTCTTAACGGTGCTATTTGGGAATTCCCCCCCCCCCGCGTTTTGTATGGACTAATACAGCTCTCACGTTCCACTCTTGCAAAGGAATATATCAAATTGCGTTAAATTGTTGTAAGATGGTTGTTATGTACCACAACTGTGTATATTCATAATAAATTATATCAAAACAAAGGATTCTGTAGGTGCAATTTTTTGGGGATATTATTGCGGGTCATGTTAAAAAATGTTAATTTTTTTGGTAATTTCCGCCTAAGCACCCAGGTTTTTTGTGATACGATGAAGCTTAGGAGTCACCCTTTGTGCAATTTATATGTAGTAGTAAGCTTGATCTGTAGGATAGAATAGAAAGGATTGGTTAGGGGTCTAGAGGGTGCATGAGTGGTGCCGAACAAACTATGAGACGTTATATGAGCTCAGAAATACCGACTGCGGAAGAGAGTTCCACAATCGAGTTGTTCTATTTACAAACAAACTTCTATACCTAATGTGCCCGAAGAGGAGGGTTGTAGCGTATGGGGGTGAGAAGAGTTGACTAGTCTTGTGTTGCGGGAAAAGAGTTGCCGTGTAGGCAGGAGGCAATGTTACCGTAAGATGAATTTTGAGAGTAGTAAAATCTACTACCTTTTTGAAAAAAAAGGTAGGAATTTTTTTGATTTCAAATCAATTTTTCATTTTTTTGTCACCTGCGAGAACGATCAAAGCGGATGGTTTTCCGACACGTGAACATGGTACGTATAACTTACCGTCAGAGAAACATTCATTTTTTAGATTCAGGCCAAAAACACCCAAGGATTGGTCTTGTGATTTGTTGATCGTCATGATGAAAGCAAGAAAATGAATTGCAAAAATTCGGCGGAAACAGGACAGAAACACGGCCATTACCGACAGTCAACAATTGCTTGGGAAACAGGCCACCATTTCCATAATTAATTGCCCTCATTAACGTATCGCACACTTCCTTCTGTTGGGTACTCAACAGTGGTACATTCGCTCGAGCCTATTGGTTCAAAGCATTTTGATCATCTTCACGTTCCGATTCTCAATTGAAAGCGTCGTTCATTCGACGATATGACTTTACTAACCAACTGCCGCACGTGAGGTAACATGTCTTCGATCAAAAGCAAAGCCTGGTTGTATCTCGCCATTCACCTTGAGATCGGGATTTACTGAACTAAACCGAATTCGGTTTAAAATGTTTTCGGATATATCATCCTTGTATTTGTTCCACAATTCATGTGGATTCGATGAGAAGTATGTCAAAATAATGATAGCAAATGATGTACTTATCTGACATGGAGAAACAATTTCTTTACCGTTTTCAACCAAATTGAGCTGTTGCAGCACGAATTGTTGGGAGCATCTCAATTTTGAGAGTTCGAAGTTATTCAAATGTTATCGGCCCACGAACAATCACCAGCAACAACCGCAAGTAGAAACATTCGTCATTCTTCGTATGAACTCTGCAAATGAACCGTATCGCCTTGCTTCCGACGTTGAAATTTCTTCGATGGGGAGTTCCAAGTGGAATAAGGTTACAAATCGAAAAAACTGGTCAAAGTTATCGCTGTAGGTGTTTCATCAAGTTGAGAATCATTCGATGCGTTGAAAGAAAGTCGTTGACCATTCTCAAGATATACCGCCAAATGTACAACAGTAAGATGACGCTTATTAATGGAGAATGATGATGTACACAAAATAGCTTTATTAAAACTAACATATCGTGATATCATCAAACGATGTTTTAGTAGTTATTCTGATATTTGGGTCGGTCCTCAGATTTCACCACGTTCACGTACACGGATTTTATAGGCGAGGACCTTTCCTGTAGTACTTTATACCAACGCTGAGATCAATTTAGACATAAATAAAATAAAATTAGAATTATCCAAAAGAGGTAGTAGAATGGTAACTTGATGTAGTAGTGTAGTAGATTATCATTTTTTTCTAAAAAGGTAGTAAAACTACTACATATGTAGTACAACGGTAACGTTGGCAGGAGGTTCTTTGTTTCAGGGAAACAGTCACTGCGGTAATAGCGGTAAAACTTGCTGAGCGCAACTACATTCCTTCAGTGGCTTAAGGTCGATGGAGGAGCAAAGTTTGCTATCGCCAATGAGTTTGATAGCGCGCTTTTGCACCTTGTCCAGCCAAGACAAGGTGGTTTTAGGGGCGCCCGCTCAGATATACGAGTTGTATTCAAGGTGGGGTCAAATGTAGGACATGTAGATGGTAGCCAGTGCCGGCTTTAGGGGTGGGCGAACTCGGACGCCAGATACCAGAAGGTGCCGCCTCTACCGCCGAGTAGATTAATGTGTTCATTTATTTTGTTAATAAATGATAACGCCTTCACAACAAGACACAAAGTCGGATGTGCACAGGAGGTAGCCAAAGTTTTTTATGATCGGACTGGACGACGTATTGATTGCAGTTTGCAGATGTACATTACAAGCTTGTACGTGCGTCAACTTTTTTTTATATTTGATCAAAGGTCTTTTGTTTTCCCAGAAAAAGACTAACAAATGACTGTGGGATGTGAAACACCATTTGTTCATAATACCATAGATAAATTATTATATAAGTATGTAGATCGGCACTACGCAATGAAATGGCCAGAAACAGCTACGGTAATGCATTAGAACTCGCCCTAAGTCCTGGTGATGAGATGCCCGGCGTCGACGAGAACTGGACTCGCCTTAAAAATACTGTCATTAGTACTGCTGATCCCATCTTAGGCAGAAGTCGTAGAGATCGGAACGATTGGTTCGATAATGAATACAAGCTGGCAACTGAACATAAGAATGCTGAGTACCGAGCCATGCAGCAGTCTCAGAGAACACGGGCACGCGAAGAGCTCAGAAAAGAAGAAAAGAGAATTCACAGACGAAAAAAGGAAGCCTGGGCAAAACAGTACAGACAGTACAGAGAACGACGCACAGTGGCGAAATATTTGGTGTTCTACCCAAATTACTCTAGAGGTCGTAATTTTTAAGTTATTGACAACATTTTTATTTTAAAATGTTCATCTTGAATTTACCTATCGATCCCTCTAGCCGGATTTTTTATTTTTTATAAATTTTTAATAAAAAGTCTAATTTTTACAAAAAAATACTATTTTTTCTATTCAATTTATTCTAACGGGCCGAAAATTTGGGTTATTGTAATCATTTTGTTTAAATCTTCTTCTTTTAATCAGCTATTAATCTGTCTAGATGAATTTTTGATTTATTTGTTGAAAACTGTTAAAATTACTGTCAAATATCGAATCATTTAGTTTGAAATTTTTTGATAGAGGCTTACATATTACCCTGTACTTTTGTAACCCTTTGATTTATTTTCTTGAATAAGGCCCCAATCTACGCAGAATACTCCCGCCTATATGTAACGGTAAAAGTCAAGGCTAATGTGTCCAGAGTAATGTGTCGTCAAAATCAAAATTTTGTTTTTTTCTTCACTAAAATTTCAATTTCAACCTAATTGTTTATAACTTCTTAATTATTCATTTTACCACAAAATTTCGACACAAATTTTCTGTAAGATGTACCGTTTCGGAGATATAGTGGAAAAACCATTTGCACACGCTTTCCAAGATGGCGGCCAAAAGAGGGGGGGTTAAAATCCCGAAAACTCAAACTTAAGCTCACACTGACCCCTCCCCCCTACACATCACAAAAATAAAACCTTGTCCTGCATTTTTGCAATGCTAAAGTACCATTTTCATGGACTAAAAGGCATCTTGGAGCGAAGGGAAGAGCACTTTCATGGATTGCTAAATGGCAAGCTAACTGAGGATTTGGAGGCTCCACCAATATCTGATGACAATGCTATCCTGCCGCCACCAAGCGGAGCTGGTTAAATATGGAAGGCCTACATTACACCAAGCAATTCATGAGTTAATTGTGCAAGTATGGGAGCAGGAAGTGATGCCAGAAGACTGGAGAAAAGGCATCCTCTGCCCGGTACACAAAAAAAGAGATATCACAGCGTGCCCTAATTATCGCGGTATAACGTTGTTGTGTACCGTGTACAAGATATTCTCCGTTATCCTACAAAACAGGATGGCCCCATACGCCAGAAACATTATAGGCCAATACCAGTGTGGCTTCAGCCCAGGCAAATCAACGACGGATCAGATTTTCCCCTTCAGGCAGCCTATGGATAAATGTCTAGAGTTTAAAAACTCAATTCAACACCTCTTCATAGAATTTAAAGCCGCCTATGATAGCATAGCCAGTGTAGACCTCTACAAAGCCATGAGAGAATTTGGCATCCCCAACAAACTGACAAGACCATGACAAATGTGTCAAGCCAAGTAAAGGTATCCGGAACACTGTCTAGACGAGACCAATCAACATCTATAATGGACTCCGACAAGGGAACGGTCTGGCCT
Organism: Thereva unica; assembly: GCA_949987705.1. Classification (NCBI taxonomy): domain Eukaryota; kingdom Metazoa; phylum Arthropoda; class Insecta; order Diptera; family Therevidae; genus Thereva; species Thereva unica. The sequence continues at coordinate 46,958,618 of OX465281.1, read as the reverse complement.
GTCTACTTTTCAACCTGGCGGTGGAGAAAGTGATCCGAGATTCGGACGTGACATCAAGGGGTACAATCCTCTACAAGTCCACCCAATTACTGGCTTACGCACACGATATTGACATCCTTGGAAGAACAACAACAGCTGTACAAGCAGCTTTCACTCAGATTGAGCAAGCGGCAGGAAATCTGCACATTAAAGAAAACAAAACAAAGTACATGGTGGCCTCGTCTACAGGAATACCTAACATTGGTCCCACAATCAAGGTAGAGGAACACGGGTTTGACGCGGTAAAATCATTTACCTACCTTGGGTCAATAGTAGCAGCCGACAATAGCATGGAACCAGAAATACGCGCACGACTGCTAAAAGCCAACAAAGCCTACTATAGTCTGTCAAGGCTCTTCAAATCCAAATATCTAACCATAACGTCTAAACTTTTACTATATAAGACGATGGTCTTACCCGTTCTCACATATGCATCCGAAACGTGGGTGCTTAGCAAAAAGCACTCAAACCTGTTGGGCGTGTTTGAGAGGAAAATACTTCGGAGGATTGTTGGCCCCGTATGTGAGGAAGGACGATTCCGGAGACTCTAGAATGACGAGATCTACGAGCGCTAACGCGACATAGATGTTGTGAAGAAAATAAAGCTCGGTAAGCTCCGGTGGGCAGGGAATCTAGCTCATATGAGTGAAGATGAGCCTGCTCGGAAAGTTCTCTGCGGTAAGATCTATGTAGTGCGGCAGCGAGGGAGGCGCAACCTTCGCTGGAAGGATGGCGTGGACCAGGAGGCTCAGAGCTTAGGGATGCCAAACTGGATGACATCGGCTCAGAATCGGGACCGGTGCAGAGAACAGTTGTGAGCGGCCAGGAACGGATTCCGGTTGTAGAGCCGTTAAAGAAGAAGAAGAAGTAGATGTAGATGGGAGTCATAACAGTCCGCTAAGGCTGACGGTAATGGCTCAGACGGCTACTTAAAAAAATTAAATCATTTAGCATACAAGAGTTGTCCGCGTCCGCGAGAGAGCTGGACATGAGTTCACAATCTAAGTGACAAGGTCTGGCACTTGCGTAAGAGTAACGCAGAGTACTGTCGTCGGTGAAACTATGTAACGAACCACGTTCGTTACTAAGAACCCTCTCCACGAACGTTTGAAAAATACCAAAGTAACACGTTTCAACTTTAGAATGCCTCTCCTAACAAAGCTCTAAGAAAATAAATATTTACTCAGTAGGCTGGGTAATCCTCCTTTGAAAGCTCACTTCGAAACTTTAAACCGCTTCCTACGCCGACGAGTTTTCCAGCTATAAAATAAACCGCTTCACCAGGCCAACATTCAGTCTTTAACCAGGCTCGTTCCGGAGAGGTCATCTTCTCCGGTCCTATACCGTATCGTGGTGTACGATCCGGCACGGTTAGACCGCAGACATAACACATACATAACACCTACCTACCGCATACTGCGCGAACACCGATCGAATACCTGTGGAGTGTTTCCTGGACCAGTGTCGCGGTATACGATCCGACACTGTTGCCGGCAGGAGTAAAGAAAAGTTATTTTGTAAGAAGGTGTTTGTTCTCACACGACCTTGGACAACTCGAGAGCTCCCGGCAACCCTCCGTTAAAAAAGGAAGTTAGAGAATAACCGCACGTAACACCATTACAACTGTGGAGTGAGTTGGAGCGGATTGAGAGCAGATCGTTAATGAATATTAGAAAGAGAGCAGGTGAGAGGATCGATCCTTGACGAACGCCGACCGAAATGGGGTGTGGGTTGGATTAAACGCCATCCAATACTACCTTGATTCAACGGCCAGAAAGAAAGCTCTTAATCCACTTCGTAAGAGCTGAGTCCATACCAATAGCTTGGAGTTTAGACAGCGGAGCGGGATGGTCGTTGGCTTCACCTTTTTGGGAATGGGCTGAACATGAGCTAGTTTCCAAGAGTTAGAATAAACTTCAGAGAAGTATGACAGGGCAAAAAGTTTGCGCAGAGGTTTAGCCAAGGATGAGGCACATTTTTTGAGTACTATAGTGGGAATACAATCAGGATATTATCAGGTGATAAGGAACCCACCCCATCCGTCGAGGAGGTCGCCCAAATTCGTGATATTGCCTGGGGATTTTCAAACTGCGGCACACCATGCACCAGATTAGAAAGTATCAAGTGTTATTTGTGGTATAATGGTATAATGCCGCCTGGGGCCCGAGCGACAAAGGTTTAATAGGTTTCCTTGCCAAAGCTTGCTATTTTCACTTAACTAACTAACCCTTCATTAAAAACGAGAACGCTTTACTGGACTTTCATCCTATGTATGGGAATTTTCTTAGTTTAGCGGAATTTATGATTTGTGGATTAGGAAAAAATATTAGCTTTTGATAGAAGATCTTTCATAGAAAAGCAAGAACAATAACAATAATATTTTTTGCGTTTATACTATTAAAACGCTAGCAAAAAATTACTATTCTTACACAGACTATTGTCTTTCTAGATTTGCATAATAAACTATTTCAAGTGTGAAGAGTAAATTACAACACTATGCAATTTCAACTAATCGCATTCCAGTTTATTGTTACTCTTAGATCAAAACAAGTTTCTTTTCAATCTGTACCTATCATTAATAGAGAAGAAAAACACGAAGTATTCATCATCTGGTTAAAACAAAGCGGAAATGTTCTCAAGGTAAGAAGGTTGTCAACAAATACTCAAATAAATTGCTTTAGAAAATAACTAGACACTCTTAGAAAATCATGTCAAGTCTAACACAGTTCTCAAGTTCAAAAGTCAATGCGAGTTTAAGATGTGCGACTGCGCACGTAACTAATTTATTAAAGCGCCGACTGCTTGACCTCACACCTCCAGCGGTGCAACTGTCAGTATCGCAGCTTAAGAGTACTTGAGACTTTTGTTGAGATTTATTTCTTGAAACTTTTACTTGAATATGAAAAATTGTGGCCAGACGAGTTTCTACTGCCATGCCGGCCCAGCTGTTGGATTGTTATACTTACAAGGGAATGACTTTTGAGCAATTAGCTGCTGGCCATCTGAGATTACTCTAGGCACTAATGTCTGTTGTCGACCCTGCCTCTGTAATTTAGATATGAATTCTAGCTGCAAGTGTTTCCGAGCAATAAATTAACTACCTTGTAACGACGGTTAATTGGAAGTGCATATCTAGTCATCCAGGCAGCACGTGCCTCTGATAGTTTTCACAGGAAAATGAGAAAATAATAGAAAATGAAGCAAAATCATGGAAGAAGAAAAAAATGAGGAGAAAAGATAAAAACTGACAATTTTCACTTAAGCAACGGCGACTTTCACGTTTCATTGCAACTGAGCGCATTCCGCCAGGTTTTTCCTAAGACTCGCTCTACCGGATTTCAACTGAAGCAACTTTCAGCCCGAAGTGCAGTAACCTTTGCGCTGCAGCGCATAAGTGCATATCAGCTCCTCGCTAGACTTTCCGACGTTTTACAGTAATTTTTAGAAAGTTAACCACGATCCAGCTCGATCCAAGATTAGCTGATTACGGACTGTAAACCACATGGCGGCATCAATCAACTCCGACCGAATGCAGCAATTACAATTATTCTCATTATTTCCAACTTTGCCCCAAACGACGTCGACGACCATGTCTTCGTGTCTTTGCTGATCGTGTCCCTCAAGCGGACGCCATTGAGCGAAAAAATTACACGAAATGTCATCGTTGCGTCATACGCGGCGGCGCAGCAGAGATGATCATGGGCTGCAGCGCCAAGGTTGGAATTTGATTGCGCTTCGGCGGTGACCTTTTTCGGTGTTGAAAATGTTAAATTCGTTTTGCATTTTTGCCTAAGGTTTCTTTCGACAACCGCACCGTTGCGCCGCCGTTTCAGCGACGGACGACAATAGCAGCACGCCAATGCTGTTAACGCTAACGGATACCTGCCATCAGGTAATCAATTTGAATTTGAACTCGTGTTAAAGGTTCGACGTAACACTTCGGATTTGAATGGCGACTTTGGATCGGCAAAGCGCGCACAATTTCGTATGCGCGGCAAGTAATCCGCTGGTGTTAAAAACAATAAAACGATTTTCCCGCGTTTTCATTCATAATGACGACCGATCCGTGTGCGTTTTCCGCCAATTTTGAGTGTGAATTATGCAATTGTGATTACTACCTGCGGAGGTTAAAGAAGATTTTTTGATAATTTTTCGAGTTTATTGTTGTTAATAAAGAATGATTGTTTTGCTGATAAATTGGTTTCAGTTCGACACCGAGTGGATGGTTATGTAAGGAGAAATTTCGTTAAAGATCGTGAAGCTTTGTGTGGGATATCCAACTGTGGATGGTTACGGATTTCTCAGATGTGGAGGCCCTTTCTTACGTAAGATGTGTAATATAGTCTGCATTTTAGACCCAGTTGCTACACATTTTTCCTGAAAGTTAGTATAACGTGAAAGACTTGAAAAACTACTTAATCCGTGTGCCAAGTTACAAATCAAACGTCAGTTTGAATGGAAAACTAATTTCAAGCAATCAATGGTCACAATTACGCGGGAATCACTTTAGCGTACAAAGCTGACATTAGCGCCCTTTCAAGAGATGCGATGGACAGGTTATAATGTATACATGCCCGGCACATATTGGCACCTACAGCTCGCATGAGATCACCAATGACAATGGGCAACGAGTTATAGAGATCAGCATGTGTTGATAGACTGCTGCTAGCTTTCGGACCTGATGACGGGGCGAACGAACTCGGATCATTATATCGTTATAGTGGAGCTCCGAAAACGTATTATGTACAACGCAAAAAGGCAAGTCCTGGAAACGAGATGCCGGGCATTGACGAGAGTTGGATAAGCCTTAAATATACTGTTGTTCTTATTAGTACTGCTGACTCCATCTTAGGCAGAATTCGGAGAGATCGCAACGATTGGTTCTGGTTCAAGATGAATGCAAGCTGGCGACTGAACGTAAGAATGGTGCGTAGCGTGTGATGCAACAGTCTCAAGAGAAATACCAAGAGCTTAGAAATAAGAAAATAGATTACACAGAGGAAAAAAGCAAGCCTTAGAGAAAAATCTTGTGTGTGAAATAAAACATTACAGAGAGAGAGAACGCCGCATCTTGGAGCAATTGCTAAATGGCGAACTTACAGAAAAATTAGGGGCTATTGATAATTCTACGCTGCCACTACCAATCCCAGAAGAAGTTAGCAGAATAACAAAGCCTCGGTCCTCGCGGAGCAAGTTAAATATGGAGGGCATACAATACACGAAGCCAGAATAATGGAAAAAAGGCATCCTCCGACCCGTACATAAAAAAGGAGAGAGCCAATTATCGCGGTATAACTCGGTAGCCTAGGGATTAAAGCGTCTGGCTACCATCCCAGCCTTTTCTTCTTTCTTCTTTCTATAGGTGTTAAAAACGGTTGCTAAAAACCAACGAAGCTTACTACAGTCTGTCAATGCTCTTCAAATCAAGGTATCCAGGGGAGGCTTTAGGTATTTTGACGCCCCGTGATATTTTTATGTACCCTTTTTAGACATTTATTTTAGGTAGATTACCAATATTATTATGCACAAATTATACAATAACCAGAGTAAAAATAAAAGACGGCCTTACAACGGGCGCACACTGGCCGCTTGGAAACACATATGAGCTCACGACGGCCAAACTTGACAACTCAGCTGTTTACACTGTTTTCAAAAAAGAAACTGCAGTAAATGTATTGTTGAATGTGGTTTATGTGAACATGAACATTTTCGTTATGTACAATCGTTTTTTGTTCAAAGGATAATTTTTTTTGTTGAGTAAGGGCATATACAACATTTGTTGTCGGTCTGTTCTATTCTGTCCGATGAGGGTATTCCTTAGGCATTTTTGTATGCCTATTATTTTAGGACGTTCAAAGTAAAGCAATAGATAAGACCAGGGGCGGCGCTTGGGATATTTGCGCCCGGTGCACTATGTCATATTGCGCCCCATAAACTGTTCATTTTATTTTTGAACGCATTGAAGGACAATGGAAAAAGACACAAAACTCACTGAATGGGTGAAATAATTTTCATAGTTTGTACCATAATAATGCGTATATGTAACATAAGAAAAAGATTACATAGATAGGAAGTCTCACATGTTTCACATCCAAACTTTGCTGAAAACGTCGTTTGTGGAGAAGAGAGTAGGTAGATTTTCTAAACTTCTGAATTCTTCCAAGGAATTTTTGAATCAATTTTTTTGACAGCTGTGTGGTTGTTGTTGTTTTTTGTCTCTGCTAGGAAAAGAAAAGAAAAGAAAAGAAATGGCAGAAGGAATAATTAATATTAAAAGCAACAACAATTAGTACGCTAAAGCATTCAATCGTATAGTTTGTTGGGAAAGTTGGCTATTGTGAACTTCAATTTCTGCCTAAGTTCTTATACATTTTCACATATTGAACTCAGGAAAAATAAGGCCTGAATTCGGCCAACAGAAACATGAAATGAAATATCTATTTAACTTCTACATGAACTGAACATGCCAGGCTATGAAGCCACTTATGTGAATTGAATTGACCTTTATTGAACTGAGGCCGGTGAAGTATACTCTGGCTTCGCTTCAGGAACAAACAAAAGGAGCAATTAAAGAGGAGCTTGTTATCCTTATTTCGTTTATTTACCTATTTTAACAATTATTTAAATAGAATTTAAAAGTGCAGCAGCAGACAAGATTTTCACAAAGTGCTCCAAATAAATGAGAATCACTCTCTCGAATCTCGAAGCTTAAATCTCTGGAAACTTTCTGCACGAGGAGAAGTGAAATTTTCCCATTTGTGCTTGCATGAGCAGGTACAGGGACAAAAATTAGGTAAATATGGGTAATTTCTTGCACCTGTGAGAATACTTTTCAATTGTGTTTTTTCCAAAGTTTTAATTTTTTTAAATCATAATTTATGAAAATGCGCCCCGACAAATTGCGCCCGGGGCAAGTGCCCCATTCGCACCTATAAAAGCGCCGCCCCTGGATAAAACCTTGCCTCTTATGTGACAGCGGCATGAGTTCCAACTTCTTGAGTCTGTCCGTGGAGGGCGGTAAGCTGCGTAGGTGCAGAGCGAAGAGGAGAACTTTGATCTATACTTATTCCAACCTACCGCTACTTACCTGAAATATAGGGTGACAGATCGGGCCTGCATATTCCAGGATTAGGCAGACGAGTGAACAGAAAAGAGTTGTAGGGGCATTCTATTAAGTCAAGAAGCTTTAGGCTCTGGCAGCAATAATTTCGTACTACCAGTTGAAATTTAATTTATTGTCTAGAACAAGGCCTAGATCTACAACTCGATCGGCACGGTTTCAAGCCATAAGGTTTGTAGTAGTCGATGGTCCCCTTCTGAAACCATGTTGCCGTTCATTAAGATATGGGTCGTTTAGAAGAGCAATCTCATCGTAAACAAGTCTCTCCCGAATTTAAGTAATTGTTGATAAGATGACAATACTCCTGTAGTTTTCCACTGATATGATGTTGTGTGGATTGGAGTGAGGTATCTTAGGGAACTTTCCTGTCGAAGATAAGATGGAGGGGAGCCAAAATATAATTTGAGCATCCCTCCAAAAAGCACTAAGGCAGGTTGTTAGGACCATGATCTCAAGTCAACAGATAGAGATCCACCAGTTATAAAGCTTTAGTGTCAGTGTGCGTACTTGTCGGGTCATGGTGCATTGCATTAGACTTTGGACAAAAAACTTCAATGAATTTGTCAGCAAACATGCAAAGTTAGGTGCACACACACGATGGAGCCGACAAACCGGTGAATCTAGACCCCGTGTCCATCCGAGATTCCCCAGACGCGGATTAGTTTTAGCTTGGCCCGGCGTCATTTGGATAGATGGATTGGTCACTCTTGGAACTCATTCTTGATTGCGGAACCGTGTTTAATTTAGCTCATCTAAAGCGAAATATGTACTGTTTAATTTCCAACAAAATTCTACTTATTGTACCCCGGGTCTTAGTGGACGTCTTGGATGTAACGATTGATCAATCTCTTCCTAAGCCAAAACAGAATTTCTAAAAAGAGGAAAATTCCTTCCGCAGCGGTCAGTTCTACATACATAACAAAAATTTCACTAGCGATATCATAATAAAATTATTCTAAATTCAATTCGATGACGACATTGCTTTTGACCACATTAAAGCAATCTGTTATGATTTATTCAGACCTTCGAATTGTTGCAAAATATAATAGGTTTTGGTACTAATTGCATATTTTTATGGCAATTACTATTTCACTAGATTTAATTGTTTTCTTGAAATGTTGCTGCTTCATTCTTGTTCTTCGTACACAGTCAACGGTTATATTATTAAATTATTTCATATGCAATGTATGTATGACAAGAAACTATGGATAGAAATAGATAGCCAACGAGACACGAATCATTGCCTCGTCTAAGCACCAATAACACTCGACTGCTTGCATTTCCACGATCGAATGATTAACAATTTTACTAGCGTGCTCTAAACATTACCAGTATAATTGGCATAACTTTTCAATTATCCATTCTAGTTGATCACAATGTTCGAGTAATCGATGTTTTAATTGTCAAAAAATATCATTTAACTAGAATATGAACTACAATAACACTTAATGAGTGTCATTCCATATAATGAAAGGTGCGCTTAAAGTTAAGAGGTTAGATTTATTAACATTTTGTAATACAATGAACTAAATTCTTTATAAGGTTACGAACGAAACGTAATGCTATTTGCATTTAATTGCATGCTTATGTCATTTGTTTAACTGCTATTCAGATTTTCAATCCAGTAGATTCTCTCGATAAAAGTGGGTTGGATTGACTGTACTTGTCATTCGACCAGTAATAAAACATATACCTATGACTGATTAGAAGTTGCGAATATTGGAAAAAGAAGTTCTCTTGTGATCACTGAAGTCAAGCAGTATCGAGTGCGACACAAGTTCGAACGGGAAACATTTCATCCACACACGTTGGACTTATTTAATAACGACTCTCAGCAAAAATAAACTACGAATTACTGACAAGAGAAAAAAACCGCCAAATGCAATCACAGAATATAAGTGATATTAAAATTGATGCTACAAACGATTCAGTAATTTTATACCACGCTGTCGAAAAAATCAGGGTAGATATCGATAAAATACCTAAAAATTTCGAATATCCGAACCCATCCGATTTGCAGATCAATTACGCATATAATTTTGTTCTATTTTAACGATAAAAAATTATATGTAGTTTTGGTACTCGTGTACTTTGCAACGGTTACAATGTCGAGTGTCAACAAATGTTTATGTAACTTTTGAACCGGAGGACATTTTGATCTGAAAATTTACAGAAAACTGCCTTAAGTATTTGGCTACAATGTAGTTTAGCCAAAAAAGCGAATTTCAAAAATCTATAACACAACTTTTTGATTAGAAAAATAAGTCTCACGAATCTGTTGGAAATTTTTTAAACATTCGCCATTTTGTTTTTAAATGATGTAACCAGTTCGGTTAAAGTTTTATATTTAGGGAATTAGTCAAACTAGACTATGTTCAAATTTGAAATTGATATCTGCAATATCAACTGAGATATGGCGAGATAAAGTGAAAATTTCGTTCAAACCGCTCTTACGAAAAAAAGGTATTTTCATGATTTTTTTGTATGTTGGCCATGTCCAAACTTCGGTCAAAATCAACTGTAGATGCATTTTTCCATCCTCTATCGATTGCAATTAGTCTCAACCGGTTATCTCATTTCCATCACTTCGAGCGAAAAAATGGGATGCGCTGCAGGCCTATGAGGCTAATAACCTCACCCGGAAAAAACAATTATTACGGAACGAGCAACATTACTGTCGTTCAATGTAGGAGTGGTGGGGCGGGATCCGTGTTTTAGAGTATTGGAGATTGATTTAGTCGCATTTGTCGTTGTGGGAGTCGAGTGGCTCCAGAGGTGCACTATAAGTGCAGTTACAGCGCACTTCTGGAGTTGCTTTGATTTTGTTGCGGGGGATGTGACGGAGTGTGACCAGTGTGAGTGTGACGGGTCAACCTCTAGGGTTTTAAGTGTGGGCTTGCGACCGCTTTTGCAGTGAACGACACATTTGTTGCGAGAGGCCAGAAGCAGTTCCCAGTTGTAGAGTCGTTAAAGAAGAAGTAAGACTTTGCCAATAAGTACTAGATCAGTCAATCCTGGCCTTATCTGTTTCCTGGTGAGTCAGAATAGTGTTCTACACTAGCACACCACCTGGAGACCAAATTATAAGTATTTTTTATGTGCCATGACGTGGTGCTGCCTTTTCACCAGCAACTATAGTTTCCTTAGAGCAGCCTACCTGCTAAGCACCAAGCTTGCAATTTCTAACAAGAGTAATGACCCCATCTTTGTTTCCAAAAACAAAGAAGTGCTGGTTATCCCCCTTGTCTCGGGCTACATTTCGACCAAATGTTGGCTTGGAAGGACTTGGGTTCCAAATGCAACACTCTAGCTCAACCCCCCCGTTCTAAAATAAAGAATTTCAGGAGGGCAAACTGGGGTTACTATTTTTTTTATGTGAAAGAATAGAGTAGAAGACCGCATTAGAAAAGCGAACATAGTACTTTTTGCTTGCAAAAAATCCCTTGGGAAGAAGTGGGTCTTCTCCCCTAACAGTACAATGGATCCATAAAATGATTGTCCGCTTACGTACTGGTTAGTATGGTGGCCAAACTTTGAGTAGGTCCCCTGTGATAAACAAAAGTGCCAAGATGCGCAGAGTTTTGCATAGCAGGGACACTTTGCTCCACCCACACCTACAAATAAATGTTATGTTATACTTCCTGCTGTGAACCTTGTGGCAAGGGGACGCGCAACTATCGCAGACCTTAGAATAAGAGAATCCGGATGCGGAGAAGGTGCTGAACTCTGTCAACATCCCCACGAAAACCGACTTTTGCCCAACCGAGGTTACCTTCATGAAGAAGTACGGAGTCCACATCACCTCACGTTCTGGATGCAGAAAATAGACCACAGAGTATTCAGGATGCCATAAACTTCTTTACTGATGGCTATAAGCTCGAGGGTCGAGTAGGAGGAGGGGTCTTTTTACTCGAGCTTACGATTAAAGTCTTCTTCCGACTACCCGACTACCCGGTGTATACCAAGCGGAGGTTCTAGCCATGCAAGAGGCTGTTCTGCAAATCAACCAGAAAAGCGATAGGAACCGGACTGTTTACATCTTTTCGAATAGTCAGGCGGGTCTGAAGGCCCTGCGCTCTAGTACTAATAGCACTAGAACTATCTCTAAATGCTGCAGATCTCTTACCACCATGGCCCAGCAGTTCAAGACCCTCCTCGTATGGGTGTCCGGCCACCTAAATATAGAGAGAAACTGTTCAGCTGACCAACTGGCTAGGAAGGGCACGACCGCCACTCTTCTTCCTGGTAAGAAATGGATTGGTATGCCTTGGGGTACCCGATGCAAAATGCACACAATGGAACAAGCAGAGAAACATTGGAGGGATCTTAACAAGAGTACCTCGGCCAAAATGACTTGACTTTCTTCAGATCTCAGGCGGACCACTTCACTACAGCACCTCCGGAGACAAGACCTCTCTGTTATAGTGGTAGTGGTGACCGGACAGTGTCAGATAGAGACGCATGCAACCCGTTTAGGTCTCGAAGCTTACGATTTCTACATAAGCTGAAAGACTCTGAACGAGGAGGAAAGCGTACAAAACCTTCTCTGTCACTGGAAGATGGTGTGAAACTAAAGGCTGTTCTGTCCATGGAGCTCTGTGAATTTGAAGCACAGACCTTTGGGATGGTAATCGCATAACGTAACCCCAATCTACCGGGGTTTCTAATTGTGAGCTAGTGGCCGATTTTTATAGTAATGTTTTGTTTCATAAAAAATCAATGTTTAGGGCATTTTTTTTATGTGGAAGACTAGAGGCTCAAGAAAAGCCCTTTATGCTGTCGACAATCTATTTTCTTCGTATAGAGTGCAATGTCGAACAGCAGCTCAAATAGTCCAATCAATCTAAAGGATTAACGGCAATCAGGAAGCTATAATAATTTGATATCGATTAAGATTGTTCATCGCCGTAATGTAAAGCCATATAAAGAGCCTCGTTCAGCAATTATTCCAGCCGCAAACACCTTTTCTCTCTCTCACACTAATCTTTACTTGTTCGCAGAGTATAAAGGAAATTCCTTATGCATTGAAATCCAAGACCCGCCGTACAAATGCAGCAATCAGTTACTTTCTAAAATACTCGTAAGGTTTTTCTGTTATATCAAAAAGCAATTATCTTCTTCATTAGCCAAATGTGCTGCTGCAGTTATTACCCACTAATCACTACAAGGCCCCAACGACTTAATTGATTAAAGTGTGGAATGTTGGCCAAATCTAAATGCTCTTTTCCGTACCTGCTATAATCATCATCACACAAGACCACCTCGAACACTAGTCTACTAAGCCCATAGTACCATAATCTGGCCAGCAACAGTTCAGTGGATAGATTTAAAACTCGCCCAGAAAACGTTAGAAACTTTCTACTACAGCTCCCACTTCCCCTTATGTAATTTTACTGCAAGCGCTCCTCGTCGACATCAGTTTCTCAAGATCCGCTGCTTGTCCGCGCTTATGTTGTGCATATGTTTTCGAATGCACATTTTTACGGGCCGATTATGAAATTTTATGCATGGACGCAGACTGCACACATCAAATTCGAGGAACAAATTGCGAGAATCACGCAAGAACTTGCGGCAATTTACTGGCAGCTAGCGTGGAGTCAACCGTCAATAATTGATTACAATTTGCGGTTACCATAGACGAACGATGAATTGCCTCGAAATCTTGACAAAGTCGTTTAAAATACCTGTTTTAGAATGATTCACGGTAATGGATACCGGTTTTAATTACTCTAGAACAAACACACCTGGGGAAAAAATCAGCACGTGGAGTTTTGGGGTTAATACTCGTACGTTCGAACTTTGGTTTTTTGTAGAGAATGAAATTTGGACTTGCTGCGTTCTATTGAAAGAGTCGGGATTTATGTACAATTGCAAGAACCACTTGAATAGCAATTTATGAGACATTTGTGGGCTTGTTAAGATATGCAAAATGGCAGTTAAAATAGCAAGGCAATAAATGCCGAGATTTATGACTTATAATTTTGACCGGGGATAGTCAGGTGGCAGTTAATGTTTACGATATTCTGCAAGCAGTGATTTCAAAACGTTTACGCATTAATTCTGCCAAGAGAAGTTACTTTTTTTAGACAAAAAGTTATAGTAAGGACCTTGCGCAAGGCATGGTATGTCGCCTGCACAAAAACAGAGATTGACTAAATTTAGTCAAAAAGTTTTATTATGTATCAAATACTTGCAGTTCATGAAGACTAGGTTTTAAGCGTCACCAAAAACTCTATGTTTATAACATAAACGGAACGATGACGATTTACTATTCCGCTGGTAAGAGACGAGAGGCCGGCGTCGGCTTTCTATTCGATCGACGGGTTGCCAGCAGCGATATCGCATTCCAACATATATCCGAGCGTTTGGCGGTTATAACCATTGGTGAAAAGATCAAGACCCATTTCGGATCCATTTATGCGCCAACAGAGCACGGACGGCAACTAGGACCAATTTTACGATCAGCTTCACAGACGCTGGATATGATACCTTGAAGCTAATTAATGCACATTCAGGAGCAGATCAAACCGGCTGGGAAGGAACGATGGGCAAATTCGGACACGGAGTAATTAACGACAGCGCCTTACGCTTGCTTTCATACGCAGAGTCAAACAACTTGATTGTTGGCAACAGCATTCTCTGGCGAAATCCATCCGGCAAAGACTCGGCGATGTTAGACTACGTTTGGATCAACACAAGATTCTGATCGACGCTCAAAGACGTACGTGGATCACTTCGTCATAGAGTCGCCATCCACCATCCAGAATCGCGCAATCATCTCGCAATTGGAGACTCATCCAGAAGTCCAAATTGGAGTAAAGCCAGGTACATCCTGCAGGTCTCATCATACCACAACCACCAGTAGAGACACCAACGATTCCATTAGCTGTCAATTAGGTGGCAGCTTCTATACAACCAGTACCAACGTCATTGTTTCAATTACTAAAATACGTTGCAGGTCCGGTAAGGCAGTTCACAAGGAACACCACGCAGTACTACTTCCAGATAAACCATAGCCCCAGCGGGGATGGATGGACTTTTGGATTTACAATCGCGTTTAGGCGAAGAGATCCAGACCAGCTGCTGCAACTTCAGAAAAGGCTCCGCCAAGAGGAAGACAAGGGAGTACTTAACAAACCGCCTCGAGTCTCTTGAAGAGAAAGGGGAGCAATTCCAGGCTAACAATCGGCAACTCACAAACTTTGAAGCCAGCAGTGCAGATAATGAGTATTCCACCAGAAATTATTCCAGCAATTACACAACTAATATAAACACCAGTTGCTTAAAGATTTAGAAAATCAGCCGGGTCCCAGCCAGACAGCACGTGAAACCAGCCAAAAGGCACCAGCAAAGACTTCAGCAGACAACCAGGCTGAGCCTAGCCCATTAAGAGAAGCATAGCCAACAGTAAGGTTTCAAGAACCACTCAGACCAACATCATCAGAACAGTCGCAAGATGAAATACAGAGAAAGATTAGGCAACAACAACGTGCCATGACGGTATTAACGTGAACCCTGAATGACATAACAGCCAAGTCAAGTAGTACACAATCAAGGGTGTTCTACGGAAACAATCGTCATACGATCCACAAAACGTTCGACGCATCCACTGAACTGGATCAGCTTTGGGAGGAAGTGATGGATGCACCACTAGATTCTTCTTCTTCTTTAACGGCTCTACAACCGGGATCCGGTCCTGGCCTCGCGCAACTGTTCTCTCCACCGGTCCCGATTCTGAGACGATGTCATCCAGTTTGGATCCCTAACCTCTGAGCGTCCTGGTCCACGCCATCCTTCCAGCGAAGGTTGGGCCTCCCTCGCTGTCGCACCCCATAGGTCTTACCGCAGAGAGCACCACTAGATTACACTCGAGAAATATGTATATGACAGTCTCTACGACTGGGTACAGGAAACCCTTATTTACACGAAAAATTAGAAACCAGCGAAGCCACCACACCAAATGGGCAGCCGCCCCAAATCAAACTACCACATACTGCGCTTTCACCTCAACAAAGGTCTAGGTGTTACACCTAAACCTACAATCCAAAAGAGCTTCTCCGCATAACAAAATACAGCATATCTGTTTCATACATTTGCGTTCGACGAAACTGAGGCCAGAAGTGATGTAGCCGATAGCGCCGTTGACCAACCCTTTCGAGACGTCAACGTTAGCAACATAACATAACATAACTTTGGCTTCTACGAATAACTCAAATTCGTGTGGTAAACCACCTGTCTTGTTAATATCTGCTGGTATGATATCGGTTATATTAACGTTGTCTATATTCCGTGAGGCTGCTACCAGCTGTTCCTGGGCTTTGCAGTTTTGTTTCGGAAAGAATTAAGAAGCGCATTGTTGTGATTGTTAACCTTTTGGTTGGGTAATACTCTTAACGCCGTATCAATAGCGAACTCACCAATTGCATTTTGAGGAACTCTTGCCATCAGTACACTAAAATGCTCAGATGTTCGTCAATTCGCAGGGCATTTAGCACATCAGTGAAGGCATTGTCTCCTTGAGGTGTCTAAGAGGGAAATCAATCATAGAGAGCATCTGGTATGACACCATAGAAATTTCGTCGATAATTAGAAACTCCACCAGCCTCCATTGTTGCCTCTTTGCCTGCAAAAATTTCCTGTTAGTGGAGGCATTCCAGTATTACGACCATTCTTCTGTACAGGCAACTTTAACATGCTATGAATTCTTGAGCCGCTGATAAGCCATGCTGCTACTCCCGTTAATGCACATACTTTTACTGCGTCCTTTACATAGTATCTATTGATTTGATTTCGGAGTAAGTTCATTAGGAACGTTTTTCTTACACCGCCCCACCAGTAAAGAATATTCTCAATCTTTCGTCACCACCACATGCCTGAGTTTGAATTGATTTGGTTACCATCGTAAATATTTCTCTTTGACCAGTATTCATAGCTCGTTGAGCCAATTGGAACTGTTTTTTTTTTTTTAATTTTTACTATAGATTCGTCATTTGCGACCTTAAAAACTCCCCCATATCGATTTTCAATGGATTCAGAACCATTGCAAAATTCATCCGCCATATTGGCGCCATTTTGAATTTTCAAATTTTGAGCACAGACTCGTTATTTGTGGCCTTAAAAACATAACACGACCGCCATCTTGGAAGCGCCATCTTGAAATTGTCAGATTGCATTGTCGCGGGAACTCAATGTGTGTGTGGAAAGTTTCATAAGTTGAAAAACAAAACAAACAAACAAATATTCGAGGTCAAGCTAAATAAAACCATTAAAAAATGCTCCAAGACCGCAAACCCCGCTAACTTGTTTGGCCATCCAGGATTGTCAGGATAAGGTAAGAGATGAAATGAGAATGGTCAGTAATTAAAATACAAATCATTAAAAAAATGTATAAAAAAACAAAGTCTTCTTAATAAAGAAATCCAGCTAAACCTGTTGGCTGCTAAATAATCCTTTTGATCAAAACAACAAGGCCAGCACACGTCTTGAGGCTAGTTTACAAAGCTTGAAACTCAGTAAAACAAAAACTCTTAATCCCCATCGCTGGCGGGATCATTGGGGATTTATTTTTAAATAGTGGATGGATATTATGACCTCAACCTAGTCTCTTAGAGATTGCATCCATCTCTATCGAATTCATAGTAAATTATAGATTCGATTTTTTTGGGGGTAGCCGTGAGCATTGCTTTTTGGCATTTTTTTTCGCCGAATTTTGAAATTACAAAAAAGTCGCAAATTCGTAGCTGTTTTTGTGGTTTGACGAAATGCGCAAAATGAGTTGCAACAACAATTTCTTTAACTGGCCAATACCTGTCGGAAACTAGTTTCATATCTTGTGACTCTGACGATACTAAATGGTAATCATTCGGCTTCTGCTTTTGATTTAGGGGGATTTTTGCTTAACAGCAACGTAAAAGAACATTTTGGAGGCAATTTGAAGGCGGGTGGTGCCAATTAGGTCTTCATTTTGCCGGGCTCCGATTTTTAGAAATTTTTTTTGCTTAATCAGAGGTCGATGAACTAAATACGTTTTATTACTTACATATCAGGTTTCAGTATTATGTGTAATGTGAAAGACTAGAGCTCAGAATTAAACCCATTTGTTAGGCCAGGTGTAGGGCTGTCTCCAGTTTGGACCGGCCGGAGGACGGAGCATTTTGGCGAGTCACAAACTCGTGAGCCTCGGGTTAATTTAGGAAGCCAATTAGTGCCTCGTTCTCTAGTCTAGAGATCTCTTTTAACTCTTGCAGAACATGTTGCTTTGCTTTGCCGGGCATTTACACAGTAAGTAAACGAGGGCAAGGGCTCTCTCGTCCGTGACCCGGTTATGGGGGATATAGCTTTGCAGTACCCGGTCGGTTTATGGGGTAATTTCGAGCGATGATTACCATAATTCTAGCAATATCTCTTGGTGTTCCTTAAATACCATCGACACATGCACTTCGTTAAGATGGAAATATCGTTACGATAAATGTTCAGCATCATAACGAAGTAAACAAACGGCGCAAATTACGGCGAGATTAACGTATGTCAGACCCTATAAGCTGTGTGTCAGACCCTAAATCCTTGTGTCGAGTCTTGTTGCAGATCTTCAGGGCGCTTCACTTTTGGCAGTAGTAGTTAAAATAGTGTTTTTGACTCTATATGTTTTGCTGCTACTGCTAACTATCTCAATATCCGAGAAAGAGGCTCATTCATTGGCTAGGTAGTCGGCTTTTTCGTTTCCATCTAAGTTTTTACCTCTAGGAACCCAAACGAACTTCGCGTTATGCCTTCTGAACCGAAGCTATCTAGCTCAGCCCCGCACTGCGTCAGTAACTTACTCACTGAGCGGGTAAACCAAGCGGCCTGCACCAAGGCTTCTGACGATGGGTACGGTACCCTGGAAACCGATGACGAAGGCGCAGCTCAGAGCGATGTTGACACACCGAGCTGGGCAGAGCCATCGGTAAGATGTGCACGGATCACCAGCTCCTCAAAGGGCAGAGGTGACTGTCGTCGAAGCAAAGCACCCGGAAAATGTTACAGGTGACACAGATACAGATACACCTGCACCATTGTAAAGCGCTTCTGTTTCATTTGGCGTTAGGCGAAGTCGATGTTGGCCTAGTCCAAGTGCCACGGAACTGGTCCTCTTCACAAGGAGGTATAAAACCCACTTTTAACATCTCCTCCCCCGGCTTAAAAATGCTAAGCTCAAATTTAGCAACAGTGCCAAATACTGAGAGTAGTTTTGGACAAGAAGAAGAAAGCGAACATAGCGCTTTTCGCTTGCAAAAAATCCATTGGGAAGGAATGGGGCTTCTCCCCTAACATAGTACGATGGATCCATTAAGCGATCGTCCGCCCAATACTCCTTTACGGGGTGTTTGTATGGTGGCCAACCGTTAGTAAATCCACCGTGCTAAGCAAACTAAAGAAAGTATAAAAATGTGTGGGGTTATGCATAACAAGAGCACTAAATATTATACCAAAATGTTATACCTACCTCCCTCTTTTTAATCTTGAGGCAAGGGAAAGCGCAACCATCCCAGCTCCTACAATAAAAGAATCTAGTTTTTTTGACGGGAATAAGGGGAGCGCACACGAAGATGCTGAACTCTGTTATCGTCCCCACAAAAACTAACTTCTGCATACCCGAGATTACCTTCACGGGGAACTATGGAGTCCACATCCCTTCATGTCGTGAATAGAGAAATAGCCCACAGAGTGCCATAAACTCCTTTACTGATGGCTTTAAGCTCGAAGGGCGGATAGGAAGAGGAGTCTTTCCCCAAAGCTGGGGATTGAAGTCTTCTTCCGACTACCCGCTCACTGCAGTGTATACTAAACGGAGGTACTAGCCACACATGAAGCTGTTCTATTAATCAACCGGCCAAGGCGACAGGAATCGAACTGTCTACTCCTTGTCAGAGAGCCAAGCAGCTCTGAAAGCCCTGCGTTCTTGCACAAACAGCTCTAGAACTACTTCTGAATGTCGCAGATCTCTTAACGAAACGGCTCAGTAGTTCAGGACACTCCTCGTATGGGTGCCCGGTCAACGAAATATAGAGGGTAATTGTAAAGCTGGCGAACTGGCTAGGAAAGGCACGACTGCCACTCTCAATCCAGTAAAGGAAAGGGTTGGGCCACTTTTAAACTCCGATGTAAACAGCACACAACAAGCGAAGAAGCATTGGAAGGACCTTAATAAATGCCCTTTGGCCAAATTAACCCGGCCCTCTTATGATCTCAGGCAGACCACTTCACTACTGAGCCTCCCATCTATAGGGGGGGGGGGTGCTGACCGGACACAGTCTGTTAGTGACGCATGCGACCCGCCTAGGTCTTGAGACCTACGATTTTTGCAGAAGCTGTAAGAATCCGGACGAGGAGGAAAGTGTACTACATCTCTTCTGTGGCTGCCCAGCCCTAAGCAGAAGGAAACTAACCAAATTTGGCGAGCCCTTTCTAAGTATGCTTGCGGAAATCTCGAAGATTGAAACCCTGCAACTTAGAAGATTCATTACTTCCTCGAGATGATTTAGCGAAGAAACGACACTTTAACATGAGGTTTCACTATGGCATCACAATGGGCACATCTTTTTGGCATAAGTGTAGACGCTTAAATCAAGACCTCAGCCATACCTAACCTAACCTATCCTTGTGTAGGTTCGAGGTTCATTATCTGCCAGGGATTCGCAATCGCCAGTACTTTTGTTTTGATTAAACTTCTTCAGCACGTCTCCACTTCTCCAGTTTCTTCTTGAGAGTATTTCGACGGTGAAGTTCTTTTTGTGTTAACCATACTCTGTGGTAGCAAGTTCAGGATGTTGCTATGACCGTAAACGTTTAGACTAAGGGCATTGAATCAAGCCAGGTATTTCATGTGAAAGTGAAAGTAGAGCACTTCTAGGGCGTTCTTGCTCTTTTGTCCTCGATGGGGGCGCAATATGGCATACTGCACCGAGCACAAACGCCAGCCCTGTTTTATGGTGTCCGAGGAGACCCACAGAAGGGATAGGCATGAGCGAGTCTGACAGTACCGCCAGAGTGCCGATCCTTAGCTGGGTCTCTTGTTTTGGGCATGGGCCCTACAGGGGATCGTGCACATATCCCCTGCTATTCGACTGATGAAAGATTCTCACTATTCTTTATTAAGTAAGAAAATGCCTTTTCAATGCTAATCAGTGATTAGTAATCACTATACTAGCGACCCATGCGTATTGAATGAACCGTGCCTTTGTACATCCACATCACCATCTTTGGCTTAAGACTCCGCATTAAGAGCGTAGAGCACTATGCACTGCAGTATGTAGTATGCAGGCTTTCTTTATCATTTCCTCGTTGTCCGACTTCCAGTTGACTTGTCGATCCAGCTTTAGATACACAATTTTTACTCTAGATAACAGAGTGAAGATGTGTCATCAAACTTGGTACAGTTAAAGCAAAGATTTTCACTATTATTATTATTACCTCAGTTTTACCCAAGTTAACTTGCAAACTGTAGTCGGCTGTCTATCTGAAAACTCTGCCCAGGCCTCTTACCACGATTACTCTGATTACGGTTCGAAACATTCCTGATATAATTATCTGCGCATGCTCTACACCTTATGCTGCTACTGCAGGTAACAATTTCTCGTTTCTACCGCCGCCGTTTGGAATCTGTTACTAGCGCCTCACGGTGCGTAACGCTTTATTGGATAAGTGCCATTTATAAAGCATTATTTTTCTATTCAGAGTTTTAAAAAATATTTTAAATTATACGAATTTTCCACATCAACTTCATGCGGACAACCTGTCCCGCTTGTACTTGTGGAGGTGACAAAAAATTTTCCACGTCTGCTTAGTTTGTTGATGTTAAAAACTTGGTGATGTTTTGGGCATAGATAAACTTAGACTTGCAGGTCTTAGCCGATTTTAAAATGTCTGCCTTACAATTTAGGAAAGACTTTGCTAAGACTTCTTATGGGAATTTGTAAATAAAACAACTTTAAATAATTTTACTCCTTTAAAAAAATCCGGTTCCATAAACGGATTTTCGCAGTCTTTCTTCCCAATATTTTTAGACCACTCGTCGAGCAATCATCTAATCAAATTATCACCTGTGGCAAAAACGTAAACATCAAGCAAAAACTTTCTTGGTCAAAACGACGAAAACCGGTTGGAGATAGCCGCTGGCCAACTAAGTAACTCCGGCCAACTCGTACCTCTTCTAATTGAAAATTTCGTGGCGTGTCCCGCCGATTTTTTAAGATCAATGTCAATGTGAAATTCTTCATCGTCATTGTGTACAATCTGCTGAGAAAAATCAACATTTACCTGTCCATTGTGAGTGCACGGGAGTTTCGCTTGTGTGAAATTACACTTGGCCATGGACTCTTCTCAAAACCAGAAACATTTCACATCCGTACCACAATGTTTCTGGTAGAATCGTCCGACTCCCTTCGCTTTGCTGTCCAACTTACCTGAAAAGGTGATCATTTCGCATGAAACAGTTTTGTATCTCACCTGTGTATGAGGAAGTAATATTCACAGCTCCATTGCGCTGCTTTACAACCGGCGAGTTGATGACCTTAAATCTGACGAAAACATGTAAGCGGACATTTGTAAATATATAAGCGGGCGTAAAAGTTCTCTTTGTAAACACGGAAAATCGAAGACTATATGTCCCCAAGGTCGACACCCTCATTAAAGGGCCTTAAATCATCGGCAAATCTCATTTTTCTTTGGTGTTTGGAGCGTTTCAGGTGGTAAACAAAAAATATTACCTCACGTGCTACAAGGCCCTCGCTGTTTCGGAAGTCGCGTTTGTAAACAGACTACATTTTACAATTCGGTTTTTTTGCGGTAAATTTATTCAAATTTCATTCATCGGGATTTTAAAATCGGATTCAAACTATGCCCAAATGCCTGCCGGTAAATTTCGACAATGTGCCAAATTGGTCATTGCATAATCATAAATAACAGAGTCTTTCAGCTGTTCAAGTGGGCACGCGGGAGTTTGAATTCGGTTAGGTTTTGTGCAGTTTCCATTTTTGTGTTTACATTTGTCGACTATATTGTCTACCTATGTTTGTTCTTCTTGGCCAACTTTTTATCACGAAAGTTTTGATGTGATATTGGTTGGTTTTTGTTATATTTTATGGGAAAGAGTACTTGGTTCGAATGTGGAGCAATCTTTCGCAGTCAGTATTTCTGAACTAATACAAACATCTAAGGACCGGTTTCACAGTGCGAACTTAAGTTTTACTTAAACTTAAGTAAATTTTTTCACTTAAGTGTAACTAAAGTCAAATTCGGTTTCACAGTGCAATTTTTTCTTCTTCTTACTATTGTATTTGTTTCTTACAGCGGCATTTCAATATTGTAAATTATGAACTTACAATAGCCGAACTTTATATGTAAAATTTCCTTTAATCGCGTTTTCCTTGAAATGTACTGAAATTAATTGACGATGAACTGGTAATTCAAAGTTGATTCCTAAGCTTAGAACTCCCGAACAAAACAAATATGATTAATTTAAAAATTTTACATGGTTCATCTGATTCATTTGGAATTTGTCATGTATGCGGAGTCAACTTTTAAAAGTTTTAACACTTTAGCCTTTGTCCAGCCTTACTTCTACTTCTTTGATGAGGTGTTAGGCCCAAAAGTACCGCGACCATTCCGCGAGATCTCTTGTACTACATCCCTATATATATGCCTTGTTTGTAGGCTAGCCTGCTCCCGAGTAAAAATAAAATATGGCCTTACAACGTAATCTCCTCATTCTTTTCTTATTCAAGGCCGACACCCGGCAAAACTATTGGCGCAATTTAACTAATCAGAAAAGAAATCCTCACGCACCACATACTTCAAGTACAACAAACCAACGACTGGCGAGCTCATTCCTTGCATCGATAGCCTTGAGGGATAAATCAAAGAACCATTCACTATATATAATGTTCATGGTCCATAAAACAAATTCAACAATACATTTGGTGCTGATATTATTTGGCTCAAATTTGCCCGTGGAATGCTCGCGTGTACAGCTTAGTTCTTGGCAATTTAAATTTTCTGGTTAGGTTTGGCCGTCGTGAGGTCATATGTGATCCCACTAAAAATGGTTAAAAATCATACAGCCATTAAATCCCCCTTAAAAAGCCAAGCGGCCGGTGTTAGCCCGCTGTAAGCCCACTTTTTATTTTTACTCGGGCTTAAACAGGTTCAGCAGTCTGCCTAGTGGCTTGCCGCTTACATTTTTTTGTTCGAGTTCAGAGAATATGAAAAGCAGACTGATCTTGTTAAAGGCAAAATTTGCAGGTGGGCCCCTCCGCCCTATAAGTGGTAATCCACTCTTTATACGGTGCCTCCTTGACCTCCTTGCTTCTTAATCAGGAATGATTAACCTACTCCTTCATGCTATTATGTTCACTTTTTCATATCAATAGTTAAAGGGGTTTGCACTGCATTTTTCGTACCATATAATGGCTCATGTTTGCTACTAGAAAATGTTCGAACTTGAAGGCTCTTGTGCTTGCCAACATTATATAAAGGGAGTCTAAGTTGGAGAAGATCACAAATCGCCCAGAAAACCATATCTTCGTCGATTTTGCAGGATTCTAGAAAGAGGAGAGCTTAGCAAAGGAAAACGAGTTGGAAACTTAAAAAAACCAATCCTGTCTCACACTCTCTTTAAAGATACCTGCCTATGTCTCTTTGAAAATGTTTGACCATGTTCAGTAATCTTGCAACTTAATTTTAGTCCTATTCCACATAACCGAACATGTTCAAATTTGGCATATCTATAATATAAAAATAAGTCGGGTTTTCCTTCCTGACGCTATAATTCCAGAACGCACGATCCGATTTCCACGGTTTTGCATTCGTTGGAAAGGTCTCGGGCTCCGTGAGGTTTATAGCAAAAAAATTTCAACAGAAAAGCAGGCGTTTGGTCCATAGCAGCCATCTCAAGAGGGCGGATTACCATTTTCTTCACAACCCCTTCGAAATGGGTATCCAATGAAAGAGTCTGATAAGTAGAACAATATAAGCAATATAGTATACTCAATATGTCGCTTGGTCCATAGCGGCCACCTCAAGAATACGGATTACCATTTTCTTCACAACACCTTCGACATGTATATCAAATGAAAGAGTATGATAAGTAGTACACCATAGGCAATATAGTATACTCAATATATCGTTTGGTCAATGGCGATCATCTCAAGCGGGCGGACTACCATTTTCTTCACAACCCCTTCGAGATGGGTATCAAATGAGAGTGTATGATAAGTACAACACAGAAGCAATATAGTATAGGTACTCAATATATCGTTTGGTCCATAGCGGCCATCTCCAGAGGTTGGATTAGCATTATCTTCACACCCCTCGACATGGATTTGAAATGAAAGGGTATGATAAGTAGAACACCATAAGCAATATATTATACTCAATATATCGTTTGGTCCATTACGGTCATCTCAAGAGGGCGGATGATCATTTTCTTCACTACCCCCTCGACATTGGTATCAAATGAACGGGCATTATAAGAAGAATGCCATAGACTATGCCTTTAGATTCATGGCGGCCATCTCAAGAGGGCGGGTTACCATTTTCTTCACAACACCCGAGACATGGGTATCAAATGAAAGGCTATGAAAAGTAGAACACCATAAGCAATATAGTATACTCAATTTATAATTTGGTCCATGGCGGCCATATCAAAAGGGCGGTTTACCATTTACTTCACAACCCCTCCTAGATGGGTATCAAATGAAAGAGTATGATAAGTAGAACAATATAAGCAATGTAGTATACTCAATATATCGTTTGGTCCATAGCGGTCATCTCGAGAAGGCGGATTACCATTTTCTGAAAGAGTATGATAAGTAGAACACCATAAGCAATATAGTATACTCAATATATCGTTTGGTAAATGGCGGTCATCTCAAGAGGGCGGATTACCATTTTCTTCACAACCCCTTCGAGATGGGTATCAAATGAGAGAGTATGATAAGTAGAACACCATATGCAATATAGAATACTCAATATATCGTTTGGTCCATAGCGGCCATCTCAAGAGGGCGGATTAATATTTTCTTCACAACCCTTTCGACATGGGCATCAAATGAAAGAGTATGATAAGTAGAACACCATAGGCAATATAGTATACTCAATATATCATTTGGTCCATGGCGGCCATCTCCCGAAATCAATTTTCCCAGATTTGTTCTTTTTTCACTATAGCTTTTTCCTATCGCAGGCTGTGCCCCCATAATCTTATTTTATTGAAAGGCGTTGCAACGCACGCGGGTTTTTGCTAGTGTGTTTATGTTAATTCGTGCGATTGTTCCTTCTGCCATTCAATTTGACAGTTGTGGTCCGATTCTACTGAAAATAACGAATTTGTGTTCAAAAGGAGGATGAATGCAATGGAACATGTATGGCCTTTGGCACCACCTTCAATAGCTATGTGTAATATGTCGTTGGATAGTTATTTGTGAGCTGAATATAAGTTACTATGGCGCCTAGTTCGAAATCTTTCTCAGTTTTGAGCAATGCGATCAGAATTGTACAAAGATAGAGTTTTGCATATCACCCTAAAACCCATTTCCAGGAGTAAGGCACCAATGATCGCAGAATTCCTCCACCTATCTATGATGGTAAAATTGATGATCCTATTTTCCAAATTTTGGGAGTTATGAGTCGTCCAACTTTAGGGTTTTTTTAAACAAAAATATCAACTTCAGCTACTTATTTTTTTGGAGAAACATCTTTTTACTCTCAGGCAACCCCCGACCCCGAATCGTCTGGGTAATGATTATCTGCGATTAACAAGATGTTGGTTCGCCAATTCTCATGATCAGTTAAATTCATCCCCAATCTTCTTCGAAGCAGTATTGGGGATGGGGTTTGAAGGTCAGGAGTAGTGAGGGTGGGGGACAAAGGACAGAGAGGGGGACTGTGTAAGATTGTGCTGTGTTTTGAAGTAGGATTCATGGAATGTATCAGTGAGTTACACTAAACCTCTGCACAAAGGATGGAGTAGCCCACAGATGGCAAACTAAAAGAAACCACCTTGGAATCGAGATCGGTGGAAAGAACAATTGCGGGTGGCTGCCCCAGTAAAATTAAAAAATGGCTTTACAATGGACGAACACCGGACGCTTGTTTTTAAGGGGCATATGACGGCCTTATTTTGAAATGTTAAAATTCGAAGTTATTAGCACCGGATTTCATGATGGTTTTCTCAATAAATACGCGATTAGCTTTGAATTTTTTTGGGGAGCGAAAGTCGCACTTTCCCCAAAATGATTTCTTTTTTGAGTTGTTAAATTGCGCCAATTTGCGTGAAAATTATTTATAATAAAAAGAATTTGATTTAATCGTATTATTTACAAACGTACACCCGTCTGTGTGTTGTACGGCCTACAGTCCTGCAAACAGTGTTCTGATACCCGTCACATGTGTTCGCCCGTTGTAAGGCAATCTTTTATTTTTACTCGGTTGCATAGTGTTTTCGGCAGGGCTGAGGTAAGGTTGTTTAAAAAGATTATAACTAGCGCGGGTGATAGGATGGACCTGTAGAGGATGCCGGCAGAGATGGTGTGGTATTTCGGCCCGAAAATATCAATAAAGTAGTTTAGACTTTGGTTCAAGTGTGGGTCATCTGCAAAATTAAGAGAGATATGGCGGGATAAAGTGGTAATTCCATTAAAATCGTGCTTACGAAAAAAATGCATTTTCATTGTTCTTATATATTGTCCAAACTTCGGCCAAAATCAACTATAGATGCATTTTTCCATCCAATAGATTGCAATTGGTTTCAACCGGTTACCTCAACTTCATCCCTACTTTAAGTGGGAGTTAAAACCCTAGTTCAACGAAGAGGAGTGCTCGCGTTCCACACGACAAAAAAATTGACAATGTTAAACAAATAATAATCTTTGCTTTCGACCATCACGAATTTGGCACGATCATGATGGACAGTGTTCCAGGGACTTCACCGCACTTTATAATCTTGAATTTATCCAAAACCTGGACAGCACAATGCACCAAATCCGACCTTAGTTTCTCGGAATTGGCACATTCATTCTTCGCGGCAATTCTTGACCACAAACAGCCTCTGTCGTAGGTGAAGAGCTATGGTAATACATTCTTACGTCATACTCAAGACATATGCTCGAAGTTAAAATTACTTCTTCCATTTCTCGGGAAGAGCTTCCTAGACTTTAGGAGTCCCCCATTGTAAAGCAAGAAGACTACTTTGTCGGATTGCATAGAAGAAATAGTAGAAAATAAAAAATGTGTGGACATTATTCATGAAATGATTGAAAATCACATTTAAAGGCAAAGAATATCAAAATATCTGCATAATGCATAGTTCTAATTCCAGAATTTCAAAAACTGTCATTGATATTGGATTTTTATTCCATGATGACCCGATTAATGATAATGCTAATATATCACGGCATACTGCACGAAACTTCATTTATCCGCTAAAATCCCCGCCAAAAACCGGTTGTTTTTTCTGCACGAGTTTGAGATTGTAGGGAATTATCACTGACTGGCTGATTTCTTACTAAAAACATGGTTCTATGACGGCAACAATCATTAAAAAAAGCCGGATACTTCATTATTAATAAAAAGAAAATTAACCACTCATTAACTCCAGGTAAAAAAAGGCGAAAAACGTTGTTTTTAAATGCATAAAATGCAGGCGAAGATTTCGTGATAAAGATGAAGATATTCTTCAAAAGGTCTGTAAACTGATCTTTGAGATCTTCGCAATTTCCATAAGACACACAAAAGTTGTAAATTATAATTGTTGCATAGTAATTGCCTCCAGGTGTGGATGCAATAAAGGCGTAGCTCTAAAACTTTGTACACTTAAAAAAACTGAAAAGACACTTTATGTTGATTTATTCTTCTGACACATGACGTTCATTAATCAGGCTTAAAAACTTCACCGTCCCACGGATGGTCGGTTTTCTTCAAAGTTTTTTCATTTCTATTTTTTGGTTGAGAAACTTGGACACGAAGTCTTATAAATATGCAAAAAGTTGACCTTAACTGTCATAAGTGTTTTACAAAACGCAATCGAGCCCCAAGCTTTTGCAAAATCGAATAAAAGGAAAAAATAAATAAGCAAATAAAAGACAAAAGACTCACACACAGATTTTCGATTGAGCTTCAATTCAATTACAGGTGTTATTAATTCGCGAGTACGTAATGCAATTCACCTAAAACCTTTTAAGGAATATTGTGCACAGTCATTCCCGTTGTTACCAGCGAAATTCTCTGGGAGTGTCCGAGCTTTGGTAAGGAGTCTGATGACGTATCAATTTTTTGTGTAGTATATTTTAGAGTCCACTTTTTTAATATAAGTTATAATTAGCGCCCATAAGATGCTACTGTATCAAATTACTAAAAAGGGTCGGGAAAGCACTCTTTTCTAAAAGCATGCCTAGTAGACTAGGTCCGACAACCATGCCAGAGGTCCGTAGTTCGAATACACTTCGTGGCATGGTCCTTTGTCTTTCCATTTCTCTCACCCAGATAGATTTCCTTATTTCTTTGTCTTCTCTCTGCGCAAAAAATTCCTTGTCCTCTCTCCTGTCATTGCCTGTACGTATACCTAATAAGCATGGGAGTCAACTCCTATTAGATAACCCGAAGTCTGATATTTCTGTCGCAGCAATATTAGCTGGGAGTTGTGGATGGGAGACCGTGTTTTGGCATTGTGAGTTCTTTCAGGCTTTTCTCTACTATTTTTCCGACTAGACCTGACTGTCTCTTAATTATAGAACTGACGATAGTAAAGTAGCTTTGCTCTATGCCTCTCGTAGCACTAGTATCCCAGTAGGAATTCTAGAAAAGCCTTACCAATGGTGCACTGATATAACTAGTCATCTGGTAAGGGGTATTCCTTATTTTCTTGGTGTTAGATTAGCCCTTATATAACCCATTACAAGAGAAGGCAGATGGTAAGGTGTAATCCAGAATTAGACCCAAACAAGTGAGAATTTGCCCGATGACTCATTTGTTTTCGTATTTTTGTAATACCCCAGTAGGGCTTGTAAGCTTACAGAAGTACTGAAATAAGCACTAACTAGTAGGGGTAGGCCGTACTAGATGAGCAGTTCTGTAAATACTCTAAGCTAAGTACTTATGTAACTACTCAGGGAAAGTAAAGAAGTAAGGCCTTACCTCCTATGACATCGTGTGTAAAAATAAGCACTTCTATAAGGGGTATGGTAAATCCTACCCATTACTAGTAAGTGCTTATTTCAGTACATCTGTAAGCTTACAGGTCCCACTGGGAAATGTATTAATTAATAATAAATGTTAACTCAACATTTGTGTAAGCGTTGAACATCTTGGCCAATAATGGCGAATAGGATACAACCCAATAATTGTCAACTTCAAAATCCTGACCAATAACAATCCAAGCTATTTGCCGTTGACCTCAGTCGTCGAGGTAGCCATCGTTCGCCATTGCAATTTCAGAAATCAAAGATCTTGGATACCGGTTTGAACATTTACCATTTATCATAAATGGTGAGTTGGGGTTCAATGTTTCATAATGGCCCATGAATCATGTTTTTTGTTATCACTTCATACAATTAAGGGTCATTAGGTTTATCAAGAATTTCTGCCGAAATAACATCTTATTTTCTCAACCAACCAGATAAAATGTGGGCATGTGGCATTCCAGGTCTCTGGCACTCAACAACCAAATACATCCAGCAACGTTTTTTACAATCAAACAAAGGAGTGATTTTGATTTTTGCTTGAAAACTCGTGCTGTTATGTCGTAACGATCCATTGACGATGGATCGAGAAATAATAGACTCAATCTCCTTCTATTGTTGATTGCAAGTAAAAGTTATATAATATAATCTGGGCGACCATATTGATCAACATTTGCTTTCCCACACATGCACACAATGGGTGTAATTAGTGCGTGTTTGAACGTTCATCGCAATTTCCCAACGTTGGGTCAAAAGGAAGAGACTGAAGTATTGTAACTTGATGTTTTTCCGTGAAAAATGACACATGTACAAATGGTTCATAGATAAAGAAACATTACTCGGGCATACACATTGAAATTCCGTGTAAGGATAATAAGTTACTCTTGCTGAGGCAATACCCATGTACCCCGTGAGTATGATAACAACCCTGTTTACCAAACGTTGAGTGTTGATCCAACAACATTATTGATGCCACGTTTCGTTTAATGCCTTTACAATCCCACACCACTATTGCAGCTGCATTCCTTTTTTCAGAACGATTTCTCACCTTTGTTATATATATTAAAAATATAACAAACCGATACATACAAATCATATCAATTTAATGCGAAAAA
Source organism: Thereva unica (assembly GCA_949987705.1). NCBI lineage: Eukaryota > Metazoa > Arthropoda > Insecta > Diptera > Therevidae > Thereva > Thereva unica. The sequence continues at coordinate 46,928,130 of OX465281.1, read as the reverse complement.
AACAAATTTCCAATGGCGATATAGACCATTTTTTTAAGCGCCATTACAAAAATACCAATAGGCGTAATCCTGAAAACTACACTTATAAACCTTTATATTAAGGTTTTCTAACCCAAAAAACTCGCAATCAGTCATTTAATACAGCCAAACTTTCAAACATCGATTACACACACAAAACAATGATTCATTTTTATTTTATAGGCTAGCTGGGACCCGGTACGTCTCGCTGCACCCATAAGCCAATAGTAGCTAATTAAAACCATCCATTGACTTGGTATTTTTCGAGATATGAATTTTGCACAGATGAAGTGCCTCAAAGAACGGGTACATGGGTCTTGAGACGGCCGCAATGGATCTAACGGTATATTGAGTATACTATATTGGTTATTGTTTTTCAGTTTAGTTTCAATAGCGTCACGACCTACCTATTGTTTGATAGCTGCGTAAATTTGAAATTTTCATTAAATGGAATGATTCAATTTAATGACAATTTCACATTTACGAAGCTGTCAAACAATAGGTAGAAGCTGTTGAAACTAAACTGAAGTGAAAATTCCCAAAACTACCAATTTTTTAGATTTTTCAGCTGGTCCTTTTTTATGTGGTAAAGTCAAGCTTAGGAATCACCCTTTGTACTACTAGTCTGTCTCATGTCGTTCAAGTCAAGGTCAGGTGTAGTAAGCTTGATTTGAAGGATAAAGGAGAAAGGATAGGTTAGGTGTCTGGAGGGTGCGTGAGTAGATGTCGATGAACCTTGCGCTTCAACTCTGAGATGTTATATGAGTTCGGAAACACCGATTGCCGAAGACAGTTCCACCATCGAGTTGTTCTATTTATAAACGAACTACTAAAACGTAATGTGCGCGAGGAGGAGGGCTGTAGCGTGTGGGGTGAGCCGAGTTGGCTAGTCTTGTGTTGCGGAAATAAGTTGCCGTGTAGGCAGCAGGTTTCTAATTTCAGTGGAACTTGGAAATAACTAGAGCAACCAGACCAAACTCACCTAAGCGATGAATGTTTTGGTTGAGAGCCTCAATCAGATACACAAGAAGTTCACCAGTCGATTTTTTCGGTCTAAAGCCGTACTGCCTGTCGTGTAAAATTTGGTTGGTTTCCAGGTATTTCATTAGCCCTTTATTGATTACGAAGGTCAACACTAGTCGTTGTTGTGTAGTTTTCTAGATTTTGTCTTGTACATAAAAAAGCAAATTTACATAAAAAACAGCATTTATTACTTATTATATAAATAAAAACTTCCTTTTTCGCCACTTTCGTGAATGAGGGGTTCAGCGGCACTATCACGTTGCAGATTGAGCGTACCACAATTCTTGATGTGTTTGAGCTCACTGGACTAGTAGTGGTCAGGCAGTGCAAGCGTAGATATGTAAGTAAAAACGTAAATTTTAAAACTTCTGGCATAAACTCTATGACCCCCCGGATATTAACTTAGCAAGCTACCATTCACTCAAGAAGCTACCCTGCTTTTGGCGGGGTGTCAACAAACCAACTCGGCAGTTTTAGTCCCTCTTCCGCGGTATGACTGTCCTTTTAAACAAGCTACCTTTAGTGTGGTCGCTCATTTACAGGGTTTTTACACGACACAGCCGTTCCGTGTTAGTTTATATTTCTATGGGAAATCCGCTCCCTAAATATTTCGTGTATACCTGAAAACCCAAAACGTTAGAGGCTATCTCACTAGCCCTAGTATACAAACCTATTTCAAATAAAATGGGACAATATCTGGCTTATGTATTTGGAAAGCTTTTTGAAAAGTTTTAAAGAAATGCCCTAATACCTCGGCTTCACCGGTAAAACTGCCCAAATTCAAACAAATTGGTGAACTGAACTTTAAAATAATATCATTTCGCATACAATTTCCAAATATTCAACTGAGGTAAAACAAACCTAAGTTCGCCGAAATGATCTCGAACAGAAATTGAATGTAAAAGCTCGCTCAAAAGACTGGAACAATGGAATGCCATTCCAGTGGGCTTTTTCATTTCTGACTTCTGGCAAAAAAGCTCGAATTTAACATGAACTGGACTTTACCCAGTTAAGGGGCAAATGGGGCAATCCTTATGGTGAGGCGCGAATGGGGCAAGGGGTTAGATCCTTTATGTGGGCCTTGTAGGGTAATCCACACGTGGTCCACATGGCGCGGTCTAGCTAGGCTTATAGGGGCCATATCTAAGATGAAAAAGAAAGACGTTACTTTCAGAAAGCTTTGTCAAGTTTTCCTGTCATTTGATATATAGGAAACTCAGTTACTAATTTCGTCCTCTCCTCTCGTGGTGGCCGCTCTCGCTAGACATCTCATATACCATCCTGATATCCCATGGCGCTAATGATGAAAGGATTTTAAAGTACTATTCAGGATATAAGGTGATCAGTAGATTAGAAGACAGACTTTTAACTTATTTTTCGCTTGTGATTAGTTCGCACGATATGCATTTGAAGCCTGTTTCAAAGTTAGCAATGGCATGCCCAAATTGACATTTTATGACAAATCTTACATACATAAATGTATCTACGTATCAAACTTTAAACTTTGTGATATCACGAATTCTAAGAAAAGTTGTAAAAAATGGCATGATCTATAAATTCTACTTAAACTACTTTTATGAATTCCTGAAAACCCGTTTTCTCACCTTTCGACTTTGAATAACTTTTTTGGACAATCCAGAACTTTTCGTAAATGATCGGAAGCGTGAATTCGTGTGCCAAAACTAGTTTCAATTATAACTAGTTGCGTTCGTTCGTACGTCGCCGCTCCCATAATGACTGATCGACGACGGGTTCACAAAAGAAATTTCTAATCGCGACTGATCACCTTTCTACTGGCGTCAAAAGACATTCGAAATGGCGCAACCAATTTCTTTGTGGAATTATGACTTCTTCGTGGGATAAAAGTTTAAATTAGCAAGAACAAGTTTTTGGCGATAAGGATTGGCGCGAGAAATTCTCAAAAAACCGGAATTTTGTTATGTGTGGATAAACAAGACTCCTCCCTCAAGTTGCGGCAGCAGGTCCAAAATCCCAGCGATCTTCAACTTCCACCATTTCTATTGTCCATGTGACACTTTGTCGTAGTGGCCCGCGTGCCCCGCGCAATTGACCATTTAATGTCCAGCAGCTGGAGTAATCTGGCTGAGGTTCGGCCGTGCGTCGCCTAACAATGAAACACAATGGAGCATGACAGAAATAACGAAAACCAGCGAAAAGCCGAGCGACTTGGCCTATTGATTGTGCGCACTTGGCCTTGATGACGATGTGTCAAAGCTGGAGAATGCCGCGGTCAGCGACTACGGCCTATCGCCAAGTTTTGTTGTGGTGACCCCAAAATTTGCGCGAGCCGAAAACAAAATAAAGGTAGGGTTTTTATTCAAATTCGTGGTGGTTTGCGGCCGGAATTGTTATCGGTGTTTTGGATTAATTAAAGCAGGTGTGGACGCGGGATGGATTAGCAATCAATCAGCTGCGAGGACTGGCAGCCTCTTCCGCTGCATTTCTGGTTGCGCAACTGCGGATATTACATCGGATTACAACTGAGGCTGTTTTAATATGCAGAAAGTTGCTATTTTGGGAATTTTTATTAATTTTTTTCTAGATTATTCCGGTGATGCTAATGTAGTAAGCTTGAATAAATACATTAAACATAAATACTCGTATGTCGGCGCTTAGCGGTAAAAATGACGAAAAATGACGAATTAGCCGACAGCAATAAACATGACCAGAAACACAACCGGTGTTTAGGCCGGAAATAAAAACATATTTATGAAGAATTATTGTGAATTGGACTCTTGTTAACTCTGGTGTTTGATGTAGAGCGGATTAGTGCAGATTTTGGAAGGGTTAGGTCCCAAAAATTCAAGGTATCAATACTTCATTTCGTGGATATTGAATTACTAATTTGAAAAGTTTTTTTAATGGTTACAAGTTTGTTTACTTCACAACTCTTTCGATTCTTTTTTGCGTAATCTTTATTTTCGGGTTTGTTTTTGCCGAATTTGTGGAAGCAAGTTTTAATGTTTACTTAATTAGCAATTTTGGCAATGCTGTCTGTGAAAGAATAAGTCCGCTCAACTGGTCGAAAAAACTAACTTTGGGTTAGTTTCGAAACTTCTCTAAGCTTTTTAGAAAAAGGTTTTCAAAGGCACAAGGGATTTTCATAAATGCAAGACTGGCACAGCACTGCAGAATTCAGATGCAGCTAAATTCTGGAATGTTGCGGCAGTCTTGCGTTTAGGCACTTGCCCATAGCTTCTAAGTAGACGAAGCCTAAGTAGGGGTATTTTCATAAATGCAGGACTTCGGCCATTCTGCAATATTGAACTACAGACATCCAATTGCTGAATACTGCAGTTCTGCGTTTATGAAAATGCCCTAGCACTTTCTGTCACTGGATCGAGTCTATGTCAAGGACTTGCAAACTAATGGTAAAAGGTTTTAGCACTCTAGCAAAATTATGTCCAAAGGGAGGAGTTTTATCTAAACTTTTGTGAGGCCTTGTTGTAGATGAGCTGCTAGAGGTGCTATCCAACGGCATTTGGTGTTCAGCTGTTGTGCCAATGTAGGACTAAAGCCGGCTCTACACGATGCGGTGAACGTTTCATCGAATGTTGGCTTCCAAAGAATTGAGTCAATACAGATATCAGGCCGAACGTGTCCAAATAAGAACGTTGGACGCTTGACATTGGACACTCGTAGTTTGAGTATCGGCCACACGATTCGTCCTTCCTTCAATCGTCCAACGTGGCAGGATGTTCATAGCATCGTGTAAGAACCGGCTTAAGCTAAAGCCGGTGCTACACGATTCCATGAATATCGTCCAACGTGGGACGCTCTATGGTAGGAGGCACATCGTGTGGCCGATGCTTGAGCTATGAGTGTGCAGTCCCCACTCTTAAGCGTCCAACGTTAATATTTAAATCCGGTTGGGCAAGAGCCCAAGCCGACAAGGGTCGATGTTGACTCCAACATGCAAATGAAACGTTCAGCGCATCGTGTAGAACCGACTTAAGGCGTACATTAAGCTGTGCCCCGCCGTAAGCGAAGAGCAAGGGAGTACGAAAAAAAACTGGGATACTCAGTGGTCTACGCTATGGCTTCTTATTTCCCTAAAATTCGAAACTCGGGATTCCGGGTTAAAATTTATACTCGAAACGGGATCGCGGGATTTCCCATGATCCTCTGAAAAAATGCAACTGGAGATTTATCAGCGGGATTCTCTTTTTTTTGGGCTCACAAATAATTTGTGAAAAGTCCATAAAGTAAACTGACCGGCTACTCGAGTAATGGAAGGTCAAAGGTGACAAAAATCAGTTTTTTTTTCAAATTATCTCGTAAATTATAGGTTTTATGCAATTTTTGGCTAAGTAAAGACTGCTCGTGAAATTAAATCGTAGAACCAATGGTTTTTGAGATATGGGTTTGGGAAAACTTACATTTTATGCAGATTCATTTCACGAACAATCTTTACTTAGCCAAAAATTGCATAAAACCTATAATTTACGAGATAATTTGAAAAAAAAAAACTGATTTTTGTCACCTTTGACCTTCCATTACTCGAGTAGCCGGTCAGTTTACTTTATGGACTTTTCACAAATTATTTGTGAGCCCAAAAAAAAGAGAATCCCGCTGATAAATCTCCAGTTGCATTTTTTCAAAAGTTTGGACCTTTTTTTTTGTATAAAGTGACTGGGCTAAGAATTCGTAAGACCATAATATAATCTATATGTATTTAAAAATGAATGCCTGTTTCCTTTGGTCACGCCATAACTTGAGAACGACTATTCAACTTTTTTCTTAAGTTTTCTAATACATTGTAGAAGGTTCTTACATAATGAAAAATCAAGAAAATGGCGTAATTTGGAAATTGTATAATTTCAGAAAACTTACGACTAATGTGTGCGTATGTTGGCAATAGGCTTCTACACCATACAACCGATCTTAATGAAAATTTACCCATGTGCTATTTACATTACCAGAACGAACATAGGCTATTCGGTTACTGTCTAAAGCCGCTCCTAGATGGTGCTGTCATGGAGAGCTTCGTTAAAAATCATTGCAGAGCTTGGAAATTTTGTCTTGCTATCTCCCATGATGCACCTGGAAGCCCGGTTTTGAAAAATTCAAAATGGCCGCCGAAATATGCCCGAAATTTAAAATGACCGCGAAAATATGGTTGAATTTGCCAATTTTATTCCGATTCCAAATGAAGGGCTTTAGGGCCGAACACATCCAGGCGTGCTTTGAACACATCCAAGCCCAAAGCTGGCTGCAAGCATATCCAACCTATGCGTTCAAATGGGATTGAACACATTAAAGCTTGTCTCGCAAATTCAGGCCTTGGCAAAGATGGCCGCAAGGCTCGCATCTGTTGAAATTCCGGCAATTTTGGAATTTGAATTCGGCGGAGGCTCTAGTTTGCTTTTGACAGTTGAACTTTGAGGTTGGCATTTTGTTTGCGAGTTGATATTAAAAAAAATTAAACGAATCAAATAATTTTTGAAGTGAAACTTCCTTGCTCTCGTTCTGAGGATTTTGAATTAATTCGCTCAAATACGAGTGAATTCAGAAAACTGAAACGCAAACAAGGACAGGTGTACGAAACGGAAGTTGCCTTCTCACTCATTTACATAATCGGAAATTTAGTGATGACACACACCGCACCAGCAGGATAATATCTACAATTTATTTAAATTGGTCATAGATGGCTCAGGCATCGGTAAAGTAAAATGGGGAGTCGGTTATTAAAAAAATGAGATTGTGTATTAATTATTAAATATAAAATTTTTGTAAAAGCAGCGAAATATTTTTGATTTTTGAATTGATTCGAGCCAGTACGAGTGAATTCAGAAAACTGAAACGAAAACAAAGACAGTTGTACGAAACGGAAGTTGCCTTCTCACTCATTTACATTACATTACATTAAGTGATGCCATATAAACAAATTCTACCAAACCAGCAGGAAAATATTTACAATTTATTTAAATTTGTACATAGATGGCGCAGGCATCGGTAAGGTAAATCTGAGGAGTCGGTTATTTAAAAAATTAAGATTGTGTATGAACTATTAAAGATAAAGTTTTAGTAAAGCCAGTTAAATGTTTTTAATTTTTGTCAATTAATACTAAAAGTGTTTTTGGTAATATATATTTGAGTACATATGTAATAACTTGAGTATTGTCATCTCGTGGGCTCACAATTACATTAGGGAATAATAATTTCGAGCTGTCATATCGACAGCTAGTTAGCTACAAAGTGTTACAATTAAAGTGTGACATTAGAGATCATTTTTGAAAAATATTTTTAAAGTAAATTTTGAATATCACATTTAACTTGTAATTGAAGGTGATCCGCTGTCACATTTAGTGGTTTTCTTTGGCTTACAAACAGGATTGTTTTCTATTTAGACAAGTGATATTTGCTCAGTGATAATGGATCGCAAAATTCCTTACATCTATGTATTATCTCCGGTTATCATATGATAAATTTTGAATTGTCTTAAAACAATGTATATTGCCAGAATTGAGATTATGGCCGTGTTCCATAATAACAACCAGCATACTAACCACTGAAAAAGGGTAAATTTAAGTTGTTACGCTGCGAATAACAGCAGTGTACATGAAAGTGTTACAACTTGAAACTAGCTGAAGTTCCATTGGGCGATACGCATAAAACTTCAGCCAGAAATTCAAGCTTTAGCTACTTAAAAATAGATGGCTTTTTGCTTTTTATACACTGTACTGCACTGTACTGTACTATTCATTATATTATGATCTATCAATTGAGTTAAAATATTATGGTTTCATTCAAATTTTAGATTATAATGCAAGACACGAGCAAATGAAGAAAAAAAATACAATAATGAAGAACATACAGACATAAGTATGTACGCGATGTTTCGCTTCTGCCTTGTGTTCTTTAATACACAATAATTTTTTTTTTTTTAGAAAACTTCACTTTAAACAAATAAAAATTAATAAAAGTCAACAAATTTTATTTTATTTACCACATTTAAATATGTCATATTAAAAATAATAATGAAAACTGGCCAACTAATTTTATTTTATTTAAATGATTTTTAAATTTTACACTTATTGCGAATGACAATGTTCGTTAACATATTTGAAAGCTGTCATCAACTGGACTTATTGTGTTTTGAGTATTCTGCGGACGGCTGCGTAGCTCGCCTCAAGGAAAGCTTTGAGAGATTAGCTTTAAAACCAGCTTGGATATGTTTCAGCCTTTAAGGTCGTAAGTAACGAATTTGTGGTCAAAACTTATAATTCAAAATGGCCACGCTAATATGGCGGACGAATTTTGTTAATTTTGTACCGATTCTAATGAAAGTGGGTATATGGGGTTTTTTTTAGCAAATAACGAATTTTTGACCAAAAATTAAATTAAAAATGGCCGCACTATTGGTAGTCTGATTCTATTGAAAACTGGAATATGGGAGTTTTTAAGGCAACAAATAATGAATTTGTGATCGAAACTTATAAATACAAAATTGCAGGGCCAATATGGCGGACGAATTTTGCAAAATAAGTGTAATTTTCCGGTTAGATGTTTGTAGACTGTTAGAAAATCGGAAATTTAAACATTGAACATAGTATATGCTGAAGCTCTCCAAGTAATCGGTTAAGAATTTATCACTAAGATTTTTGCTGGAAAAATGGAGGAAAGGGGAATCGGAAATGTGAGATTTATATGCAATGGATAAGTATTAAAGAAACCCTCCATCGCCATTTTAGGCATCTGGGTAAACAAATAAAAAGTGAATCATTGACATAGGACAATTGTCCCTTTATTTTATTCCTATGGGTGAAGCGAGGCGTAACGGGTTCCAGCCATTGGCGTAACTAGTGGGGGGGGGCAGGGTGGGCCCGGACGTGTCCCCCCAGGAAAAAGCCAATTGACCGCCTCAAATTATTGCTCATGGTCGGAGATTTGATGACCTGGATCGAAAGGAGTTTCTCGCATTAAAACTTGGCTTAGGAACACGATGGTTGAAGACAGATTCTCAAATCTAGCCATACTTAATATTGAGAACTACTTCATTTGTTTGGAGAAAAAGATAGAAAATTAAAGTTAACTTAAAGAATAAGAAATTATTATCGTTAGTTAAATCCATATAAGAAATTACAGTGAAAAACAGTGTTTTTCAAGACATTTTCTTTTAAGCGTACATGAGACAAAATAGGATTTTCTATCTACTTTGCATTTCGAACACAAAGGACCTGCCCCCCCCCCATTTGCATTTCAGAAAGCAAAAGCTTTCAATGATGTTATCACTTAAAGATGATCTGATTTTTGTTATAAAAAGACCTTTGCGGAAGAAAGGGCTCATTCTGATTCCATTGACGTCGCATCGGAAGGATTGTCGATTGTCATTAGCGCGGCATATTGTTTTTAACCGACTTAAAAAAAAGAGGAGGTTACTCAATTCGACGTGTAGGTATTTTGTGGTCCTGTTCACGCATAACTTTGTAACCCAATAACTTTTTGCTTTTTTTGGTTCATTTGAAGGGGGAGCTTCCCACGGTGGTCCCGTTAAGTTTTTTTTCTAAATTCTGATAACGGAGTTCGAAGTTAGGCAGAAAAAACTGTTAAAATTGATTCAACCTAAACATTTCATATGCACCAAACAAATTACTTTATTGTTGTAAATCTGGCAGAAGGCCGATGGGGGAGTGGGTAGAGCGTCGGATCCTCGATTCAGCGTAGTGTGGCGTTTGCAGGTTCGATCCCTGGTCGGGGCAGGCCGGTTGTTTTCTTTTTCTCTTTTTCTTCTTTCTGAAATGATTTATTAACATATTGGTCAGCGGCAGTCAGTACTTGACATAGCGCAAAGGGCTAGAGAGAAGTATTCTTGTCTGTGGGATCTGTTGGGTGCGAGTTCGATCCTTGGGCTCGCGGTGCTTTTTTTTCTATATATCGACAAAATAATTATTTTTTAATTTCCTTCGGGGAATTTTGTTCCATATTAAACAAGTTTTCGACGTGAATACGTCTGTAAATTTGCTTCCAGAACAAAAGCCGATGAGAACGAAATTATGGCATATAGTTTTGATTTGCAGCTAAAAAACTATTGTTTATATTGAATAAAGAAATATACCATGACGTGGGTGAAGAATCAAAGAATTTTATTGTTTACATTTGATTTCCCCGCTATTAATGGCAATTGAGCTTATATTTCCTTGATTTGTATGTGTGTGTACTGTAAACAAACGTTGAACTTTATTTTGACCCACTTCCATATAACCGATCAACTGCAAATTTTACACATACGTATAGTTTGCATGACAATACAAGATCATTTTGTAAGAAAATCAAGTTGGCGGTTCCAAGATGGCAGTCGAATTTTGCAATTGGGCTCCCCGACCCCCGAAATGGGGATCAAATGAAAGGGTGTGACAAGTAGAACACACTTCGCTATGTGGCGTCATTCAAAACCCAAAATGGCGGCCAACACAAAATGGCGGCTTACTTTTTCTTTACAACGTCCTTGTTATGGGTATCAAATGAAAGTGTATGACGAGTATAGTACAGTAAGCTATCGGCTTCACAATAAATATTTCTTTTAATTTCCCCCGGAGAATTTTGTTTCATATTAAATAAGTTTTTTTTTTAAATTCGTCGGAAAATATGCAAATATATTACTGCAAAAACTATTTAGCTACCTACTGCTTAGATTTTTTTCGATGGCGCGGCGGCGTGTTATACATCTCAAAATGGATTTTAAAAGAAGAATTAGGCTTGCAATACGTACGCTGCATCGTCGGTTAAACGATACTACGGCAGCGTGTCATACTTACCATTAGTTATTGCGCATTATATTTATACTTATCTACGTGTTATATTATGTTACATTGATTGTGATAAGGTCGGAGGAGCAAGTGGTCTAACATCACCGAGACATATTTGGTACAATCCAAACCTTTTAGATTGTGCAGGCCGAACAGTTGAGTTCACACGCAACGATTTATTTGTGCCGTGTAGGCCCACCTTAATATTTTTTTTTATATTGCCCCCGAAAAAAATGAATGGACTAAAAAGTACGAAATAAAAAAAAATTTTAAAAACCGACTTCAGAAAAAAGCCGCACAAAATGCACAAAAAAGGATGAAATAATTGTAATTCTTAACAACATTAATCCAATCAGAATGAATCTAGAAAGAAGAATCACTTTTGAAGACGGTGCCAGGTAGTAGTTGGCTTTGATTGCACTAACTCTTGCTTCGGGAATTGTTTTCATTTCTTTGTTAGGCTTATGCCCTTAATACATCACCCACAGGTGTTAGCACCGTCTTCAAAAGTGATTTTTCTTTCTAGATTCATTCTGATTGGATTAATGTTGTTAAGAATTACAATTATTTCATCGTTTTTTGTGCATTTTGTGCGGCTTTTTTCTGAAGTCGGTTTTTAAAATTATTTTTTTGTAAATTATTTGTGGGATTCCCTATTGGTTCAAATATATTCATTTCTTTCGAGATATAAGCGACATCGTATATCAACTTAAAAGTGTCCAAAAACAACATCTCCACCATTGATTGTTGAAGCTTTCCAGGGTACGTTAGTTATGGTACGGCATATCATATTTGGTTTAGGCTGTAGATAAGTGGTTCCTACCTGTGCGGTAAGGAATTGTTGAGTTTATTTGAACTCATTGTCACTTTCTTCTCTATAGCAGAGAAAGCCAGTGCAGGCAAAGAAATGAAGGAATGAATTATGATTTGTTGCAAATTTTATGTTGTCCTGCTCAACTGTGCTTCATTTCATACTTTTCAACTAAAACAACAAAATAAGGTAAAAAAAATAATTACTACAAAACTTAAAAGGAAGGCCTCCGACATACGAAAAATCTCAGGCAAACAATTCATTTTATGGTTTTATGCATGTTAAAAGCATTTCAAAGTCATAAAAAATTTTAAGATCAAGGCAGGGAAAATTGTGAGAAAAAATTTAATTTTAGTTAATAAAAGCGAAATGTAATTGCCTAGTTGTATTTTCATGTGACAGTACTAAGGTTACGACTCACCGTAGTTAGCCGATGGCAGAAAATATTTTTTTCTTTAACTGCTAAATTTCAATCTTGAATCTTGTTTTGAACTTATATGTTACTGCGAAAAGACGAGTGACACTTTGAAGGCGCACGCAGTTAGCGAACTCGAAATGGAAAAACAATCTTACAAATTAAATATATTCTTTTTTTCCGTCGTGATCTTCTTTTGTGGAAAATGTAAGTAAAGAATGAATAACTGATGCGACGATTTTTTCGATTTACATACTTTCAGATTCATACTTAGGAGGAGGCGAATCATTGCTGGGTTAGGAAGTTACTTCCCTGGGAGAAGTCACTCGCTGGTACAACGGCGCCTCCTTTGGGGTCTGACACGTACGAACGAAGTTAACTTCAGTGTTATATGTGCAAATAAAGCTTCTATTAATGCAGGTGACCTACGCGGAGAAATATCTACAAATGCAATTTTGATGTTTTTTCCCTTTTAAAATGCCTTTTTTCATCAATTACAAATCTTTATGTTAAAATGCTGAAGCTCTCTACAGGGACGGCGCTTGGGTATTATGCGCCCGGTGCAGTATGCCAGTATGCTCCTCATTTTTTGATCGCGATGAAGGACATTGGACAAAATTGCGTCCCAGTCGGATAGCGCCCGGTGCAAGTGCCCCATTTGCCAACATGAAGCGCTGCCTCTGTTTAAGTGCAATGGCCTTCTTGTCTTATTGGAGAAAGCGGAGAATATTAAGCCATGCCACGATTTCTTGAATGGGAAAAATGTTTCAATAGCGGGTTTCAATCCCTCTTCTGTCAAGATCCCATCAACCCAATCTCGGTTAGACCGAGTTATCAACGAGAGAATGAACTTCCATTATGGCCGGTGCAGTATGCCAAATTGCACTTTAAAAATTCATTTTTTTAGATATCCAACGTAAATACTCCGATAAAAATATAGCGTGTAACTTTTTCCGTCCCGATTCGCATGAGTTCGGGGACCGACGTAGAGAATAATTCATCGAGATAATAAATTGGAAACATAAATCGTAATAATTAAAATGAATTCTGAAGCCACAGGATTTTTTTTCCAAGTTTCATTTTTTTTTAAATTTGATTTCTGAAATTGCGCCCTTGCGTCATTGCGCCCGGTGCAAGTGCACCATTTGCACCTATTAAAGCGCCGCCCCTGGTCCTCTATCCCTGTATCAACAAATTCCGGGGCTTATATCACTATAGCCATCTATTTCTTGGAATTAGTCTGACATTTGCTAAGGGAAAATATGAAATCAGGAATGGCAACGGGCAACCGTTGCGTTGTGACAGTTTTTTTAAATATCCCTTAAGATTATTCCAGAATTTAATTTACCTTTCTTCTTTCACTGCAAAGATAAAAGGTTGTCGTATTGTGTCGTTTATTGAAAGTGAAGAGGATTTTTTTTTTAAAAATGCAAAAGTTTTCAGTTTTTGAATGTCAAATTTCACTGGAACTGAACTGATTTTATTTCTTGGAGTGAATGCACTAAACTCATAACTCGAAATTTAATAAAATTTGAGTTCGGTAGTAAAAGGGGCTTGTGGGTGAGCGAGAGAACTATTCTTTTTAGTGCCATGAATTTGTATGGGAATCATTTCAGATAAGCAGACCATTATTAAGAGAGTGGTCTGAAAAGTTTCCGACCTCAACGTAAAGGTTGCAGCATTCGTCAATAAAAGCTAGTGAATGTAGTTGTGGATCTTTTGACAGCTACTCACCAACGAACGCGCAGTTGTTATTTGACACTCGTTTGAGTTGATGTGATTGTGAAAATGATGAGTGAGTGATTGATAGTGAAATGATGACATTGACTCTGTATACGGGGACTCCGCACCATCATTTACCACAGTGATATTTTGGCCAGCAGAATTTAAACGTGGCCGTAAGAGCTTGGGGGACGATGAACGTTCGGGACGCCCAAAAACTGCAACTATTGATTTTCACAGAACACCGCGCTGTACCAAATCACTAAACAGCTCTAGGGAAAACATTCTACTAAAAAGCGTGCCCTTAAGAGTGCGGGCGAGGCACGCAGCGACGAGGAACAACTTCAAAGATGGAGAGATTACTTCTTCGCCGCCTTGAATGGTTCATTTGCACAGGGACCTCAAGAAAGCGGCAATTATGCACAGCCAATAAGAATCACCACCCGTGAACCATCCAAAACAGAAATAGTAACCGCAATTCAGGCAATGGCCAATGGTAAAGCAGCTGGAAAACATGGCATCCCGCCAGAATTGTTGAAAGCCGACTCAAGCCTCATAGCAGATTAGAATTTCACGAGAGCGAGACAAGACAACAGTCGGCCGCGGTCTCGATCTCGCTGCGCGAGAGTGAGACCACTGTTGTCTTGTCTCGCACCCCAGTGCAACAGTGATATTTTAGTGTTGAGTCGCGATAGTATCGCCTTACTCTCGCGAGAGTTATGCTGTAAACATGCTAAGGGCGACGGCGACGGTGCACACAAATTAAAAAGTACACACAAGAATAATCATCTTCGACATCCGAATGCTACACACGCGCACAGGAACATACGAGAATAGCAACACATTCCCATGTCACACCGCCCAGGCAACTTTGAGGGGCGACGGCTACGAAATAGAACTTGGATTGATTGAGTCGCCACTCTCGGCGACCTCGTCGTCGAGTGGTCTGCATATTGTGCTGCACCCTTCATACTCATAGAAACGGTGTGTGTTCTATTCGTTTTTTCCAGTCACTGTGGAAACTATTTTCGCATTTAGCATGTTTACAGCATTAGTGTTGCACTCTCGACCTCCCCCACCCTACGTTTTGCCCTGCGGAGAATTTAAATGTATGGGAAATTCCTTCGCAGGCGGCTGCCGCCACGACCTCTGTGACAATGTGTTTGTTCCTTTAAGGGGGTAAAATTAAAGTTGAATATGAAAAAAGACTTAAAAATTGTTGAAATATTATTAAAAAAATTAGGAAATTTATTTTAATTCCACCCCTAAATCTAACAAAATAAAATATACATTGAAAAATAATATCTTTTCGTAGATAGAAAAAAAAATTTAACATAAAATTAGCATTTAAGTGAATTTTTATTCCCTCCTAGTTAGTGTTCACTCTATACGACATACCCTTCTCAAGAGAATCCACTCAGAGTATTCACTTAGTTTTTATTCACACCACCCAGTGTCTCCGTGAGAGAAGTGTGACTAGATTAGGGACACTTCTCTCGATGAGACAATGGGATGTTTAGAAAGGTGCACTCGCGCTCTCGCCGGAGCGTTGGGATTTACTGGCATCTTTAAACTCTGGAAGACTAGGGTTGTCCAGCTCCTAAAAATATTACAGACGAAAATATAAAACTCTACTTTCTATATAATCGGGATATCCCGCAACGATCCGGGAAAAAAATAACCTACTGGAAAATCCCGCGAGTTCGCGACAGTCTCGCATTCGATAGTGTTGTCTCGGCGAGACTAGGATTTTTTTTACTGTCGCGCTACTCTCGCCATGGGGCAGAAGCTGTTGTCTCGCGTGTTGTCTTGTCTCGCATGCGATAGTGCGAGAGTTGCAACACTAGTGTTGCATCTCGTGAAACTCTATACCAGATGCGCAACAACCAATTCTAGAAAGGCATGAAACACTCCTGAACCTTTCCGGAGGATTGGACGGAAAGTATCATAGTCAAAATACCAAAAAAGGGGGACCTAACATAGGTCGGTAGGAGCTTTATATGGCAGGCATTACGGCAACGTGCACTGCCTGATAAAATAAGAGCAGTAATAAAAGCTCTATACAACAATAATTCCAAATGCAGAGTTCCAAATTGTCCGACACTTTAAAGTGAGTTCCGGAGTACGACAAGGATGCCCACTTTCGCCTTTACTATTTCTAATAGTAATAAACGACATCCTTGTTGGCGCTCTAGATAGTAGAACAGGCAAACAATGGGGTTTGCTAGACCGCCTTAAAGATCTTGACTACGCGGATGATATTTGTTTCCTGGCCCTCAGACACCAGGACCTCAAAAACATGTTAAACAATTTGGCAACAGAAAGTAGTCTAGCAGACCTAACTTTAAATCCGACTTAAACCAAAGAAATGCGGATAAATGCAAACACCATTGAGCGGAGAGCAATGAGTGACCGTGACGTGGAACTGGTGGAAAAATTCTGCTACCTTACCGAAAATGGCGATGCATATGAAGACGTCAGTTCCAGTATAAATAAAGCACGAAGCGAGGAGAACAATGGAGATCTAATTTAACCTCAAATTGCGGATGTTCAACTCTAACGTTAAGGCAGTTTTTTTGTACGGTTTCGAAACATGGAAAGTCACCCAATTTATCACAGGACGCCTACAAACTGTCATCAACAGATGCCTACATCGTATCCGCTGAGAGAATCCGCAAAAAAGAATTTCAAACGAAGAACTATGGCGCCGTGCCGGCCAAGAAAGATAGACGACTAAATCAGGCGAAGGAGATGGAATTGGATTGGCCACACCTTGCGACGCGAAAACGAAAATCTAGCCAAACAGGCCCTTGACTGGAATCCGCAAGGTTCCCGTCGAGTAGGAACACCTAGAACAACGTGGAGGAGAACCCTACTAGAAAAAGCCGCAACAACTGAGAGATCCTGGTCGGAGCTAAGAGCTGTCGCGCAAAACAGAGTCCGCTGGAGGGCAACTTAGAAATAAAAAGTGGGCCTAAATAATATGGGTAGTCATGTAACCCTCGTAAATCATGTAAACGTAGTAAGCGGCGTAACTAATGTTAGATTAAATTTAATGTGACATTAGTTAGGTTAACGCTGTTCCGGTCGAGTTTCCGAAAATTAGCCGATATTTCTCGTGCGGGGATTTTTGAGGCATAAAGAAACACCAAAACTATAAAAGTCGAGAAAGGTGATTTGATTTGGCGTGACGAAACTTTCAGTTGAGAAATACTGTCGTGAGTTACAGAAACTGCATCTGAGCATAACTCTTTGACCCAAAGCTCTCAGCAAAATTCCTTCAACCAAACGAATTGTGAAGAAGTTCTTTTCCCCGAAAACAGGGCTGTGCCTGAGTATATGGCCGCTTGCGTGTCAGGCTATAGACCCGCCTTCGAGGTAACATCAAGCGCTCCAGACCAAAATCGCTCCAAAAAATTGTTCACTTATTCAGAGTGATTTTTGAGTGCTGACAAATTAAATGTTTATCAATTTTAGTGTTGCGCCCAGGCCGGGCGGAGGAGCATAAATCACGCAGAATACCTAAAAAATTTTGTGGAACGATTTTGGCCAGGAGTCCCAATTTGCAGAATAAAAGTAAAGTATTAATTTATTCTTATTACTGAATTATTGATATCTTTTATTACTTGCACCCTAAGTCTATGCCAACGGTGGGCAACCTCCGGCCCGCGGGCCAACTACGGCCGGTACAAGTTTCTATCAGGCCCGCGAGATCTTTAGAAGAAATTATGAATAAATCTTTTTCGATGCAAATCGTCAGACACGATTATAAAATGACTTTGTAAGTGGTGCCTCTTTTTCTTTTGAGCCAGTTCAATGTCATACTTTAAATGAAGTGAGGTGCCATTGTAATGCCAAAATTACGAAACAAGTAAACTACCAATGAAGAGCTTTTTTACGTGTTTGATTCTTATATGCATTAAACTGCCTCAGACTAAGTAAGAAACCTATACCTCCGCAACGTATATTTATAGTTTACAATCTCAAATATCTACGAAAGAAAGGCAAGGATTTCCTCTCCCCTACGTATTTACAACTACAGCTCGCCTCATTTATCTTGGGCTTCTCTTTCTGTGGAACTGGGACATTTAAAAAAATTGAGGGCTCAGTACAATTTACCATATTGTAGGAGACAAATGTACTGCTTCGTGTGAGTCCGGATCAACCCTATAAACAGGACACAAAAAGGTGTCATACTACGGCGAATGACTAGAAAGGCCAAGAGCAAGTCTTTACTCAAATGAGTAGTGTTGTGCGTCATCATGTCGTGGGTTTGAGTTACCATCCCGTTTACTAGCGGGAGTGCTAGACGGTTTAGCAACTTCCTTGAGTAGGGTACATTCGAAATGTGTACCCTGGCGCGATATAGCAGTGTGGTGCATTAAGAACTCTTTATGCCGGGCCACACTCTTTCTAATATCTTTTGATCGTAATGTTATATTTTAAAGAAGCACATAATATGTTTGCAAACCTTTACCAGATTAGTCTACCCAACAATAAAGAAATGTTTGGGCCCTTCGTACCTTGTATACACTAAGCCCAATATACCAACAATACACTGTGAACTAAGCATAAAAATAGACCTGGACTTAATATTCCAATGAAAACAATCTCAAAATCGAAAGGTTCTTAAATTATTGCATCGTAAAAAAACAATCATTGACGGTGGTTAAAGAAAGATCGGAAAACCTGAAGTGAAGGTCATTGGGTATAAATAGGTGATAAACCCCCATTTTAATTACTGTATTCACAAAAAAAAACACCTGTTAATTCTTTTTCGTTGCATTAATTCCCCGAGTCACTTGCCACACATATAAACAATTACTTCAGCAAAAATGAAATGATAAAAAGTTGTTCTTACCGTC
The DNA here is from genome assembly GCA_949987705.1 of Thereva unica. NCBI lineage: Eukaryota > Metazoa > Arthropoda > Insecta > Diptera > Therevidae > Thereva > Thereva unica. The sequence continues at coordinate 46,909,506 of OX465281.1, read as the reverse complement.
TCTTCAGAAATCTCCACCATTTTTATTCCAATGATCTGTGTTTTTTGAAAGTTTCAAATTTAACAAAATTTTGCAAAAAGAACCCTTTTAAAAATTTGTGCGCTTTCACCAACGAAGTTCACTAACGAAGTTCAATCACTAAGTTTCACCTTTCGTTCGTGTTTGTTTGACAACAAAGAACCTCGGTCAAAGTTATTCACCAATAAAAATTCGTGCCGAATTCTTGTCGAAAAAACAACTCAATTATTCACCAATCAACGCGTAACGCACTCGGGGCGCATAATCGAACGGACTAAGGCCGCCAGTATTTGTGTGATGTGTTAACGGAGTCGCGGTTGCAGCTCAACTGAGGGAAATCTAAACGTCGCCTCAGACCTGGCTTGAAGTCTATTAACATGCAGAAAGCCGCTGGTTGGAGGAATCTTTCAGGTCTAGCAAGACTGTCTTGGGTCTTCCTTGGCGCAAGTTTCGAATGCAAGACGGCAACTCTACACCTCAGGTGCCCAAAGGTTTGTTGACATCGAAATTTGCATTATGTGCAGGCGGCAGAGTCAGAAGTTAATGAGTTATGATGTAGCTTCTCAAAAGGCATTCTGATAATGGATCGGTGTCATTTGTGAAGACGTCCTACGAAGCCCGGGAGTATCCGGTGGGTTCCTACTGATGGACCAATATGGAAGTAGTTTCGCGAACCGGCTTCAACAAAAAATAATTCTTATCTCACGCAACTGGATGCTAGGGGCAAGGTCCGGTAACCCGAATAGAGACTAAGAGTAAAATTACAAGTTTCGAGACTGGTGTGGATCGATCAGAACGGTTTCAACCGAAAAGCAACAAAAACAAGTGATTCTGGCAAGTCCATGGCGAGTAAAGAACTACAATCTCTAATCGGAAGGTCGAATGGGTTTACAACAGGGAAAAAACCCGCCATCTATCTTCTTGTTGAGTAACCAATAGGTTTTTGCGTATTTCACAAAACGAAGCAGATTTAAAAATGAATTTGCAAACTCAAGCCATGGCGTTCAGAGATTGCTTTACTTTTTTGCATATATTAATTTCATGCAGGAATTTTAGTCCCCGTTGCATCTCAAGGTTGTATTAGCAATTAATATATTCAGTCCCCTTTTTCGAGCCAAAATTATGCTATTTAGCAGTGATCGCAGTGAGCAGACATCGTTCGACATCAGTGGATGAACCAACGATGGCACCGAGAGAGTTCAACAGAGTTCAAGAGATCGATTTCTAGAAGAAAGGTTAGCATTGGGCTGGCATACACGGATCATAACGTCAAGACTAAAAAACCGGTTCTAAGAACAGAGGGGTAAAAGGAAAAGAGAAAGTTGTTGTAACTTTTTGAACAGAAATTTTTGGCGAAAAAAATAACACATGCACAAATGTATCTTCATATCTTCTTCCTTTTTGGTTCCGATGTTGACAAATCTGTTTGTTATTCGCGTTCGAGTTGTGCACACCTTGAGAACCTGTGTAAGGATAATAAAGTTACTCTCGGTAAAGAGAATACCCATGTATACCGAGCGCATCATGAAAACCTGTTTTTTAGTCTTGTATTCATGATCTATGTATGCCAGCCCAATGATTGGAATCAACCAACACCATTACTGTAAACTTCTTCTTACATTGGACCTGCAGCTCATTTCGAGCCTCGGCCTCCTTCTGAGGATAAGCCTGATATCTCCCCGGTCGGTTTTTGGATGCGATCAACATCCAATTTCTTTTGTTTTTAGCTTTTTCAAAAAAAAAAAGCTTATACAGAGGCTCTGTCCGTCTGTCCGTCTGTTCGTCTGTCCGTCTGTCCGTCTGTCCGTCTGTCCGTCTGAAGCCTACTTTCATCTCTGAAAGTACTGCAGATACAGACTTGGGAAATATCTCAAAATGTAGCTCTTGGTCAAAAGACCAAAAACTGAGAAAATGGTCTGGAAATTTCAACCAGAAGTATATTTAACAACAAAAGTATATTTAACAACAAAAAAGAGATTTCTAATAAAGTCCATTATATCGGTAGCCTAGAGGTAAGGCGCTGGAGTCAGGTTCCAGGCGAACCAAGTTCAATCCCCGACCGCAAAATGGTGAAATAAATTTTTTTTTTACTCCGGTGTAGCATGTTTTAATTCTATTTCTCACTAAATTATATTATTTAATAATGATACTCAGGAGAACATAAACATTTATTTAATTAAAAGTGCAAAAAAATCATTTTCTTGAGTTTTTATGGATCTTCGGCGGCTTTATAAATCATTAAGAAATTTCGCGGAAATAATATAAAGTATTTATTTGTTTATATGCATATTTTATATGCTGTTCATTTTATTATAGTTTATAGTCATGTAGGTGGTGCTGTAGACCAAAACAAAAATTCAATTTTATCGAACTTCGCTGTGGATTTGTCACAATCAACCCGAAGTATATTTAAACAACAAAAAAGGGATTTCTAATAAAGTCCATCGGTAGCCTAGAGGTAAGGCGCTGGAGTCAGGTTCCAGGCGAACCAAGTTCAATTCCCGACCGCAAAATGGTGAAAAAAAATTTTTTTTTTACTTTCGGTGTAACATGTTTTAATTCTATTTCTCACTAAATTATATTATTTAATAATGATACTCAGGAGAACATAAACATTTATTTAATTAAAAGTGCAAAAAAATCATTTTCTTGAGTTTTTAAACATTTGGTAGGTTTAAAACGAAAAGCAGATATCTAATTTTTACCCGGGCATATAAACGCTTACTGAAATGAATGAAAATTTATAAATTTAATTGCACGAACGATGTATTTAAGACCGTCCTTAGAGTCCATGAATATAAGGAAGTGATTTTTCTCAGAATTTTCAATATTTTACAAAAATTTTACAAACGATTTGCCCCATATCTAAAAAATTTTGCAGCCCTTTGTTTAAAAGCATATTTTTAAGTTTTTATTAACTAAATTTGTATGTATCTCTTCAGAATCACAAAACAAAAGTGGGATGTTGTGCCTAGAGACTAGCCACTAATTACGCTTTTTCTTGGTATTCTTTCTATTGAATAACACTTCAGTCTGGATGACAATATATTAAGTGAAGATTGTGAAGAATTGCGAAAATATTCAAACAAATAAATCGAAAAACTAACGCATCCTTCATGGATATGCTGCTGAAAATTGCCCGCCAAGAATTTGAGAGAATTGATATATTTTAATTGCACCCCATCTATGACAAAGAATAGTGAACACCATCTATGGCAATATTACATTACTCTTCGTTTTACCTATGATTATCAATTTCCATAAAATATACAAAATACATTTCATAAATAATAGAAAATCTGTTGTCATAAATCAGTTGTTTACTTCCTTCTAAAGTTTATACATATCTTGCATTGGAATGTACCTTTTTATGAAAGCATGAATAAATAGGTTTATTGCCACATTCCTACGAGTTAGAGTTGGGAGTAATGGGAAGGCGCTAGGTCGGGGTGCGAAAAGACCAGGGTTCGATTCTTGATGAATTTTTTAAGTACTTTTTTTTAGCTTTTTTAGTTATGATGATTTATTTTAGTATAATAAACGAAGCCTGCGTTGATGATAAAATCTCAAAGCGGCGACTAATTAAAACCTTTGGGACATATTCAATTGTGAGCTATAACTCAATCTATAATAAGCTAAATAAGTCAAATCCGTTTTTAGCTAAAACTTTTATTTCACGTTGCATTGATTTAATTTTGTCATAATGCTGTATCCTAGTTTGGCCATGGAGATTCATAAGTATTACACTGACCAACGCTATATATAATTAATCTTGCAAAGTTTTTGTTAAAGGCTTATGTAGGTTATAAGTTGTGAGACTTTGCGTAATCTAAAACTTAACAAAGTATTTAACAAACACTACCAAAACCATCAAACTTAAAAAAAAAAAATAGTACGCGGCCATACCAGTATCGAACCCGGGTCCTGTCACACCCCGAGCTAGCACCAACCCATTACTCCAAACTCTAACTCGTAGGAATGTGGCAATAAACCTATTTATTCATGCTTTCATAAAAAGGTACATTCCAATGCAAGATATGTATAAACTTTAGAAGGAAGTAAACAACTGATTTATGACAACAGATTTTCTATTATTTATGAAATGTATTTTGTATATTTTATGGAAATTGATAATCATAGGTAAAACGAAGAGTGATGTAATATTGCCATAGATGGTGTTTACTATTCTTTGTCATAGATGGGGTGCAATTAAAATATATCAATTCTTTCATATTTTTGGCGGGTAATTATTGGTGTTGGTCTCATTGCGAAGTGGGGGTACTTGTGTGCGTGCACGTGCATATGGATAAACAGGTGCCTGTGTTTTTCAGTAGATGTTCTACATTTAAAGAAAAGTGAAGTGCGTGCATGATAATATTTTCTTTAAAAATAAAAAATAAAGTTAAATTGAAGTGTAAATTAATACAAAAGGCGCGGTAAGCTGAATTTTTAACGATAATGTATGTTTAAGTAAAATAATACACCTAATTCTGCTGTGCAAAGTGATTTTAGATTTGCCTCCAATCCATAGAAAAATGTTTAGATTCGTTTTACATAATTATATAGTGTTTACATGTGTGATGTGTTTTTTTTTTTTTTTTTTTCAATTTGACACTTTCGATTTATTGGCCTCGATTCCCAGATCCAGTGGGTAGGAAGTGAGTGCGGATTTGAGACTTTGCGATTCTCAAATCTGCAACCGCGAATCTCTCTTTGACATTTCCCGTGCTTTAAAAGTGTGATCCGCAACAAATTTTCTGTGGATTTGAAACCACAAATGCGCCTAAGATAATCCGACATCAGGTATTTCATTAGCGTGTGAGTCTTCACTCCGAATTTTTGATTGAATTGAATCCGCGACTGCGAATTTGAGAATCGCAAAGTGTCAAATCCGCACTCACTTCCGCGCCGTCGGATCTGGGAAACTCAATTACAATAAGTTTTTTTTGTAAATTCGTTCGAAAATATGCAAATACATTACTGCAAAAACCATTTAGTTACTGCTTAGATTTTTTCGATGGCGGAAAGAACACCATGAAAAAGCGTAATTAGTGGCTAGCCTCTAGGCACAACATCCCACTAGTTTTATTTTGTGGACAGTAAACATCTGAATCTAGCTTTAAGTAGGAAGTGGCCCGTTTCACAATTTGCACCTCTGCAGGATCTTACTTGGAGGATTCTGGAAGCTGCCTTCTGTCTCTGAGAATATGGTCTATTTGATAGCAGTATCTCTCGCTGGGAGATTGCCATGTGTATTTGTGAATGTCCTTTCTTGGGAAATATGTTGAGCTGACGATCACATTTCTGCTCATCGCAAAATCGTTAACACGTTGTCCGTTATCGTTTGATGTTTCGTGGAGACTTTCCAATGATAGTTCCGTGCCAGTTCTCACTTCCAATTTTGGCGTCTAGGTCTCCTCTCACCATCTTAATGTCATTTGAAGGGGCCTTGTCAAATGCGTGTTCTCGCTTTCTCCTCCGTCTCCGCATATTCGTTTATGATCGAAAAGGTTAAAAATTAAACATATCCGTTCACTTACTTGCTTGAATTCTATGATATTATCTATAATTGACTTGTGTATTACCAAGCTTACTCCTAAGTGATGTTCCCTTCCGCAACTGTAGAATATCTTGTAGTTGCCAAGGTCCATTGTCCCGACTCCTATCCATCTGATCTCTGGTAACGCGAGTAATTTTATTCTATATCTACTCACTTCGTCTAATAGTGACTTAACTGCTGCAGATCTGTGCATATTTCACGTGTGCCATGTTCCGAAAATCATTTCCAGGTGCTGTTGTCGTAGTCACTGCCGTTTTTCCCGTCCGAGGCTTTGCTTCAGGTTTCTTAACTGATGTGTTTTTGCAGGATCCGGTAGTTACCCTAACGCCCAACCCCACTACCAGGAGCATCGTCGGCGGATAATGTGGGGATGATGGGTAGTAGTACCCACCTGGAAAATTCCTGGTGGGTAAAATACCCTCCCGGAATTTGAGATCAACTACGCATGTAATTTTTTACATTTAAGTAGGAAGAAAATTATGAACAATAAAGGTTATTATACAAACTCGACGCTAAACCCGTAATCTTTGAGATGTGAAGCTGAGAGTGTATGAATGCATTCTTTTTCACTCCACCTTCAAAATAGAATGCAAGGTATGTTTTTTCAAGGTTTTCCTTTATAAGGCCTAATCCATGTTTGAGAGTGTTTTTTTTAAAGTATGTATTTATACATATGTGATAAAGATGTCTCACAATAATTTTGCTTGTAGCCACGCATGCTAGATTTTTTTAACGAGTCATCTTTACAAGGCTCCCCCTGTTAGTTTTGAGCAGGCAATTCCTTCTATTTGCAGACCGCTCAGCTACATTATATGACTGAGGACTACGTAATCCTGCCTGGCAGCAAAGAAACGCGATCCAAGTATACGACTGCATGGTATGCCATTTACCAGTCCCTCTTCTACGTCAATACTCGATTTCATTTCAACATTGCTTTAGCTCCTTTAAAAATTTGTAACACCTTTGAAACGGAATCCAGACAGTGTTGCCGAGATTATGTGAAACCTTAACAAGTTGGTCTTGTGCTTTTATGCCATAGAAAGAGAGCTTCCTGATTCTTACCGCTTTCCCAATTAAACACTCATTGGTTGTATTTGTTGAGACTTTCTCCAGAAAAATTGCAATATGTTCCGACTGCATTTCTCCAAATTTCCAGGAGTTTAAAATTTCGTCGATTGTCGTGTCTCCTTGTTGTCGCATGTTCTGTTTAAGTTCGACCAGTGCAAAAAGCCGCTCTAAATGCGTAGTTTAGCAGTTGCAGACGGTCACCGATCATGCAGGGCAGTTCATAAGCAGCCATAGAGATTTGGTCTGCCAAAAGTAGATTTAGAATGGGAAGAAATATAACCATCGACGAACATAACCTAGAAGTAGTCGATAAAACAGTCTACCTTGGGTCTACTATCACAAAAAGAAACGAAGAAAAAGAAGAAATAACCGGACGAATACTACTGGCTAATAGAGCCTTTTATGCCCAAAAACAAATCCTGCGCTCAAGAGTTGTACACAGGAAAACGAAACTCTCACTCTACAAAACAGTAATACGACCAGTACTGTGTTATGGTAGCGAGACTTGGACTATGACCCAGGACATAGAAGAACGAATCAATAGGTTCGAGAGGAAAATTCTCAGATGCATAATAGGCCCAACCAGAGAGGATGGAATATGGCGAAGAACATACAACAACGAGTTGTATGAAATTTTTGACGACCCACAACTCTCAACTAAAATTCAACAAACTGCGACTAGCCGGCAACGTAATCAGGATGGAGGACAATCGTATCCCAAAACGGCTTATGGCATCAGAAATTTCGGGAAGTAGGCCAGTAGGTAGACCCAGGAGGAGATGGATAGACTCTGTGACGGCTGACGCAGAGTCAATGTTCAACATCCGGAACTGGAGACATGCTGCAAGGGACCGTCAAACTTGGAGAAATGCCCTAGAGGAGGCCAAGGCTCGATTTGGGATGTAGCGCCATTGGATGGATGGAAAAGAAATTCAATATTTTGTCAACAATAGCAGAACGTATTTCTTTGAAATAGATGCCAGCCAGAAACGGCATGTTAACGATGGATTCATATTTCTATACAGGAAGCATTCTCTGAGGAAGGCTGTTCGAAAATCTCAAATTCGTGTACTTGATTGAACGCGGTCTCGAGCTACCGTTCACGCGTTCGATGTTGTTGCATCTGTTTGCGCATTAATTTCAGTTGATTTTCCCTGGTTAAGAAATTTTGAAATCTCTTGCATTACCTTTGTAGAAATACAGTTTCTGATTGATAAGGCATATACCGAATTATCAGGCGTACGTAAAAGCTCTCTGCATCTGACGATGCGGCGTCGCTGCGCGCGTCTTTTTTCTTCATGATATTTCAAAGAATGTTCTTTGTTTTTAACGTGTTTTTAATTAATGTTTGCTTTTAACCTGAATGTTTAATCAAAAAATGAATAATATATTCTTAAAGCTCAGGAATTTATCTTTCATTTTATATATTTAACAATTTTTTTAGGCTTAACTTTAAGTTGCAGGAATCAGTTTTATAAAAATCAGTGAAAATCTTAGAAATTATAACTTCCGGTCAACTTTTCTATGAGAAAAAAACAATAAAATTAAAAACTAATGACTTCCTTAAAAAGCTTAGAGTGTCCTCTTTAAAATGCTGTTTTTATTTTTTGTTTTTGGTGGATTTTAGGCAAAGATATTTCAGTTTTTCCCCGAACGCCTCGCTTGAATATTTGAATTCTGGGATTTGGCGCGCGTCAAATTTTCGAACTCGCTTTCTTATTTGTAATAATTTTTTATAATAATAAACAAACATTTTTTAATAAGTTATAACATAGCTTTTAGTAGAATTTTCCGCTCTTTCACGTGGTGTAATTAGTTTTTCGATTTTTCTTTTCTTTTTCGAGATATAACGTGAAAACCACATTTTCGAATTTGTTTTCGAAATTGTGAAGTTAGCATACACTTTAGAGCAGCAAAGGTTTTTTTATTGTGTTCTACACCCCAAAAAGTACCTATGATCCAATTTTCAGAGATATCACATTTTGTGCTGGGTCTAAGTCTCTGACAACTGGACTATTATAAAACTCGAAAACTGTTAATGATACTAGAAAACTGCAATGACATAAAAAATCGCCACCCTTGTCGACAAAATTTGAATTTATTTTAACCTGACGAATTTCGTCGCATTCGCAAATCGTCGCCCGTCGGAATTGTGGGCAATTCCGCTTTCACATATGGTTTTAAAAATTTTGACAACGAATTTGCCGTCGTTCGCCGGAATTGTGGTTACGCTAATACACATATGTCAAAACTAAAAAAATCGTATCCAAAAGTGTTCTGAAAAAGTCTAGAATAAAAAAATACAACTTAGAACAATTAGAACAACTTAATGAACACCAAACTAAAATACTTTCGGACGAAAAATAGCAATTTTTGCAACTAATAAACGTCAAAACCTAACTTTTCTGTTCTAGGTCGTTCTTGGACTGACTAATAAACAGACCTAATGGGAACTTGGTTGAACTTCGTATGCGTCATGATCAGCGCTGTTTTCTGTTTTGTTTTGCCTTGTTTTGATAAAAAGTTTGAAACAACGTTGAAAACTTTGTAAGACCGGTTCTACAAATTCAACTTTGCATTCCACTTTTTAACGTTCAATTCTGTCGCTCGTGTCTACACATTTTCAACTTTTCAAGAAGAAGACCGAAAGGCTCGGCTGTCACTGCTATCCGTATACACTCATATTCATACATATTCGCACACTCATAAAAATGTTGAACGAAAACACAAAAGTTGAACGCAAATTTCCATTCCATTCTGAGCCGCTTTCCATTTTCCTTTCAACTCTAGTCGGTTTCATACTTTGCATTGGAGTGAAAGAGAAAAAAAAGTTGAACGTCAAAAAGTGGAACGCAAAGTTGAATGTGTAAAACCGGTCTAAGACTCATTCTTGAGTAGATATAATGAAGATGTAAGGAACGATTCTTATACCCTTCGAAAGTGCTACTACAGAAACCAGTCGCGTGTGTTCAACTTTGTGTTTATTTCCAATAGTTTGTCTGACTTGACTACCCCCACCCGGGTCCAACACGATCCGCCGGGACTGACCAGGAGGACCGTATCCATGAATTATACCCCATCGGATAGGGTGGCCCAGCTATACCCCCCGGTACTGGGTACGTCCGTCGTCGGTTGATTATCCAGGAGGCACCAGCGAGGAGGTGACGGTACGATTTTGCTTCCCACTCGGAAGGGACTGGCCCGATAATACATATTAGCCTATCCTCTATCATAGGATAGTTACCAGTGGCCAGCACTCATTTAGGTTTAGACGCATTTAGATCGAATTCGAACACGCTCTAAAGTGTCATCTAACTTTAGATAAAAACAACAATAACAATTTGTTTCATTTTCCTGTAAAAACTGCCGACACATCGGAGCACTAACACTTCGGAAACGTCCGCTAGGTGTGAACTTAAGCACTTTGGGCACCTCTTCGCAGCACCGATATAGAAACTCAATTGCAGACTCGTTTATAGGCTTCCAAACCGTTAATGCGACTTTCGAAGGGTGCTACATATGGTCACGAAATAAATCTTATATGTTGCAGTAAGAGACTCTTTATCCCTAGAAGTCCTCTGATAAAATGGTCTAATGAGTAAACAAGATGCGAATTCAGGAATGAATACGCAATGTGCTTATTTTAACATATATCATACAAAACATATTGCGCATGAATATCTCCAAGCATCTAAATTAATAAAATTGAGAAACATAAACCGACTTAAGCCGACGTTCAAAAATCCCCAACCAATAGGCGAGTATCTTATCCATAAATCTGTCAGTACCGCCATAAAACCGGCGATTTTCTTCAACCAGTATTTTACATAACAACCTGCCTGTGAGCGGCGAAAACTTGCCTTCACGTTCTTTAAAGCGGCGATATTCTTACTCAAAATCCGTCCCAGAAAACGGCCCATAAACATTTACTAGCACGCGATTTTGCAAAGTCTTTTTACACTTTTACTTTCGCAGCCGGTTCGCCATCCACGTTATAGTCTAATAGCCATCGATTATTTTCAATTTTTCTGAATAAAATTCGCCTTGATTAAGTCAACGGACGGTCTTGACACCATTTCCGCTCCAATCAAACAATTACACACATCTGCAGCGTTTGAAGGAGCGAGCGGCCAAGAAGCGGTCGGCTATGCACCATTCAAACACTCGATGTCTGCAGGTGAGATAAACGCAAAGCCAGGTTTGGAAATTGCGAAAAACGTCACTTTCCCACGAAAATTGTCTTGTAATGCGAAATAACGGTATTAAATGTAACAAATTGCGGGATTAGATTTGGATACCAGCGAAACATGGGCCCGACCACCAGCACCAATCCGTCCAACATCATTAATCATGTTCGCGGTGAGCGAGCGGTCTTTTCGCTATCGGAAGTACGAAAAAAGATTCGAAATTAATTCCGAAAAAAGACCCCAAAAGCAGTAAAATTTAGCAAGACACCACAGACTGACCCCAATGCATGCCTAATGCGCACGCGGCGCACGCTCGCCACGGCAAAATTTGGAAGGGACCTTGAGTTGATGAGATCGCCATCGGAGTCGCCACCAGCCACCGAAAATATTGCAGAAATTATGCATTTGCGATCAGTTTTTTCCGATCGTGCATCGATTACCGGCTCAAGTTCAAGTTTAACTGGAGGAACGCGGCTGCGCCGAGGGATTGCCTCACCGTAAGTCAAGATTGGTTTTATTTTACAGGAAGTGTACGGGAACAACATTGTAGGCATTCCGGATTTGGCCCGCGCTTGATTTGCATAAATGTCTATGTTTGAGGCTCTTCCAGTTGTTGTTTGGATTACAAGCATTGTGGCTCTGGATCTTCTTCAATTCATTCGCTTAGAAGAATGTAAAAGTTGTTCAAATAGAATTTCATCAAGTTATTGGCCGAAATCTTGTATTACTTGGAAAGGTTCAGGCAGGAAGTGGGAATGACTACTGGAATTGTAAACATAACAAAACTTTTATTGAAGCAATTGGTTGAACCCATCTAACTCGAAAGTCCATTTTATAAATGGCGGAAACATAGAATAGTTTTAAGTCTCCATTAGTAACTAGTTGTTGTTCTCTGCTCTTGGCGTAACTAGAATATACATAAAAAAGGTTTGGGAATAAGTTCGTGTGGTTTTAGTAATATTTTACTGGCTTCCTTATAATCAACCATATTTAGACTTTTTTAGGTAGAGCCATGATGCCATCGGTGAAGACCTTCAGTGGTTTCTGAACCAAGTAGGCTTAACAGACTTCGTTTGACGTCAGTTTAATTCCACTGAGGAAGATCTGCAGAGATCGGAATAAGGGATAATCAGAGGGTGCTATACTAGATTAACCGGTAGGTAGATGCATGAAAACCACCAAACCAAACCCTTCCAATTTCTTACTACATGTCAGCAAACAAGTCTGTGGTCGGGAGATGCCGTGATGGAAGACAACATCTTTGTTATTATTCGATTCGGGTTATTTTCCTTCAATTGTTTGGGGCACTCTGTCTAGTTGTCCACATTCGAGTAAGAATTCAATGGTCTAACCATCTGGAAGTACCTCATAGTACGTCAATCATGGCTTACGATCACTTGTCCAAGATCTTTGGTATTATCAATTGTTGTACCATTTCCCGTTATCACATTTTTCGCACACAAGGAGAAGTTCAACAGATGTCGCGGACTGAGTAGACGTAATCTCCGTGCTCCGTGTTGTATCCGATGGTTTTTCGCAGTTTATTTGTATATAAGTAAAATTTCTAATTATCTTCATATGCCATGTCGGACAACCTAGGATTGTTCCGGTGCAAATGTCGTCGAAAAAACCTTCTTCACATAACCTGTTCCCGTGAATAGTTAGTTCGTGCACCCATTGGGGTTTCTTGCCTAGTTTCTCTGGTCAATTCGGCAGATTAACTACCCTCCTCTTTTCACACCCTGTGCTTGGGGCCAGACGAAGGCGAAGTTATCGTACAATCGAGGCTACAAAAACATCGAGAGCAAACGAGCCGGAAATAACAAGCGGGATTTAGACCACAGCGAGGATGCATTGATCAAATATTCGCACTCCGCCCGCTAATGGAAGAAAGAATTCGTTGCGGCAAACGAACTGTCGTCGTTTTCATCGATTTCAAATCCGTGCCCCTGAAAATCACCAAACTTCTCCAAGTGTCGTACGATGGCTCAACCAGCAGCATTCGCTTTCGAAGCGACTTATCCGAGGAGTTCCCGATGCAAACGGGTGTCCGACAGGGAGACGCCACTTCGCCACTTCTCTTCAACGTTGTGAAAGATGAGATTATGCATGAAGCATTCGATAGACGACTCGGAGTTCGACATGACGCTAACAACTTCGTTACCGACTTAATGTTCGCCGACACGGATGCCGAAGCAACGGATATCATATACGACATATCCCGCGTCGCCCAGTCATACGGGTTAAAAATCAATGCGGAAAAGACCAAAGTGCTCAAAACGGACGAATCAAAGGCCAGTGTTCACCTCGATGGAACCCAAATCGAACCGGTTCCGATGTTCAAATATTTTGGATCATTGGTTGAGGAAACGAAGGTGGCATCGACAGCCGACGTATACAGCCCCATCGGCCAGGCAACAGCAACATTCGCCTCGCTCAAATGGTGCATATGGAAACAAACAAATATTTCCATTAAAATAAAAAGGACGCTTTTACCGAACATTGATCCTTCCGATTCTTCTTTATGGAGCTGAAAGTAGGGCACTGCTCAAACCGGACATTAGGAAACTCGAGGTCTTCCAAATGCGATGCTTGAGGCAGTACCTTGGTGCCTCACTCCGCGATCGCCTTCGAGATAGTTAGACACAGATGTGATCAGAAGACACTGATGGAAGAAGAAACGCAAAAACGTCAACTACGGTGATTTGGACATGTTTGCCGAATGGATGATAACCCCTTACCACATAAACTTTCCTGGCGAGACTGTCCCGCAGACTGGAGAATCCAGCGATCGACGCCGAAGAGAATCTGGCTAAAGAATATCGAGAACGACCTCAAGAATAAACGATTATCAGTTACCGAGGCTCGAGATGTCGCCAAAAACGGGCAAGACTGCAAACGAATCGTGAATAGAGTTCGAAATCCAGCGGCACCAATAGCAGCGTATCTGTTGCGGGGACGTCCCGCTGGGACCGCCAGATAACGGATCAATGAAGAAGTAAAACTGTCACTCCATCAAGAAATATAGCGCGATTCCCCGACCATACAGCCCTATTCACTGATGCTAGTAAGTTCGACCAAAAGGCTGCCTTCTCGAGGCAAAGGTAATAAATAGGTGTCCTTGCTGAAATCAGGTCTTCTGACCCACCATCTCAGGTTACAGAAATTTTCGCTATCTTCCAAGCAGTCGAAATTCTACAGAACGCCCCTTTCGACCATCTTTTTTTTCATCGATTCCATCAGAAATAGAAACAACAAATGTTATTTTACGTCTACAATCTGGTTGATATAAAAGATAACGAAGCCGCGGATAGCCTGACCCAAAATATTCCCCTCTCCGACAATCACTCTCTCATCATACCTACTTCAGAATCCTACTTTCGCTTTTATGCATTTGAAGCTCTTCACACAGAAGCACTTTCAAAATGAAATAGTTCTTCGTCCTTATGTTTCCATAAGCCCCCTCACCATCCCCGGCCCATTATAATCCAGATCTTCCCAGAACTAAGGTATGTATGCTCTGTAGGATCAGACTTGTTCACACCTTTTTCTTCCATGGACATCAAAAATGTCCTACTACTCTTGGTGTGAGCATCGTCCTCCACGATTGTCGGTCCCTGTCTTGAAATCTCTAATTTCTTTATACCTAAGGTTCATAGATCATCTTCTATGCTATCCCTGAAACCAAACCGAACCCACGAATATCAAGGGACACAGAAACACATTCATTTTAAATGCTCAAACAGAACCAACAAATAACAAACAAAACACAGCTGTCAACTAAATTCAACTACTTAACAGCTGAGATCGCACTTATATGCATAACTTCTACTCAAGCGAGGTAGCAGCTTATTTAACTCGATTCACGTCTACCATCCATCCAATGGCGCTACAGCCCAAATCGAGCCTTGGCCTCCTCTAGGGCATTTCTCCAAGTTTGACGGCCCCTTGCAGCATGTCTCCAGTTCCGGATGTTGAGCATTGACTCTGCGTCAGCCGTCACGGAGTCTATCCATTTCCTCCTGGGTCTACCTACTGGCCTACTTCCCGAAATTTCTGATGCCATAAGCCGTTTTGGGATACGATTGTCCTGCATCCTGATTACGTGGCCGGCTAGTCGCAGTTTGTTGAATTTTAGTTGAGAGTTGTGGGTCGTCAAAAATTTCATACAACTCGTTGTTGTATCTTCTTCGCCATATTCCATCCTCTCTGGTTGGGCCTATTATGCATCTGAGAATTTTCCTCTCAAACCTGTTGATTCGTTCTTCTATGTCCTGGGTCATAGTCCAAGTCTCGCTACTGGTCGTATTACTGTTTTGTAGAGTGAGAGTTTCGTTTTCCTGTGCACAAATCTTGAGTGCAGGATTTGTTTTTGGGCATAAAAGGCTCTATTAGCCAGTAGTATTCGTCTGGTTATTTCTTCTTTTTCTTCGTTTCTTTTTGTGATAGTAGACCCAAGGTAGACTGTTTTATCGACTACTTCTAGGCTATGTTCGTCGATGGTTATATTTCTTCCCATTCTAAATCTTCCTGCTATGGATTGTTGCATCATCTTCGTTTTTTCTTCGTTTATCTTCAGGCCTATGTCCTTTGCCGCGTCTTTTAATTCGACATAGACTTCTTTTGCTGCCAAAAAGGACCTTCCCACGATGTTTACGTCATCCGCATATCCAAGTAATTGTATCGACTGGGTAGCTATTGATGCACTTCTCTGGACTGACGTTTTCCTTATCACCCATTCTAGGGCCAGGTTGAAAAGCATGGGGGCCAGCCGGCCAGCCCATCTCCTTGTCTAAGCCCTTGACGTACTTCGAACTCCATTGTTATAACATTCTGGATCCTCACTTTCGCCAGTGAGCTATTTGTGGCGCATTTGATCAGTTGTACCAACTTTGAGGGGACTCCAATTTCCGATAAGATCACGTATAGCCTCTCTGTTTATTGAGTCATATGCCTGTTGAAAGTCGACAAATATCTGGTATACATCTACATTCCTTTCCCAGGTTTTCTCCAGAATTTGCCTTAAGGTCAGCAGTTGGTCCGATGTAGACCTGTTTGTCCTAAAACCAGCTTGATATTCTCCTATAAGGCCTTTCGCTATAGGTTCCAGTTTTTGTTTCACAAGGATTGTGAAGATTTTGTAGCTGGTGCTGAGGAGTGAGATGCCTCTGTAGTTTTTGCAGTTTAATTTATCTCCTTTCTTGTATATTGGACATATAATCGCTTTCTTCCAGTCCTCTGGTATAACTTCTTCCTCCCAGATGGTGCACATGAGTTCGTGTAAGGTTTGTAATATAGTTGGGGTCCTCCTTCCTTTAGCAGCTCAGCTGTTATTCCATCGGTGCCAGGCGATTTGTTGCTGTTCTGCCTTTTTACAGCTTCCCGCACCTCATCCAGTGTTGGTGGTTCTATTGAGATGTTATCTTGGGGAGTTACAAGACTTCCATCCTTGCTCTTGTTGGCCTTGCGATGTACTCTCGGTGGCTCTGGTTTCTTTCTTCAATTGCGGATCTACAGTCTTGGTCAAACCAATTAATTCTAGTCTGTCTGGGGGCCCAGCCTAGTGCCTCTTCTGCTGCCCCCTTTATGCTGCTTTTGACCTGTTCCCATTTGTCGTTGATGCTGAGCTGCTCATCTACCTCTCTCAAGTTTTGTACGACAGCATGTTGGTAGGCATCTCTTATTTCTTCCCGTTTTAGCTTATCTATATCGTATTTTGGTTGAGTTTGCCCTCTATGCGTTTTAGTTGCTATCCGGGTTCTCAATTTCACTTTGACTAGATAGTGGTCCGAGCCACAGCACGCTCCTCTCATTGTTCTTACGTCCAGTATACTCGTGGCCCCTCTTCTTCCAATTAGGACGTGGTCAATTTGATTATTAGTTCCTCCGCCACGTCATCTTATGTATATCTTTGTGCGGGAACATTGTTGAGCTTACTACCATTGCGTTTGAGCTTGCGAAATCGATCAATCGACTACCATTGTTATTGGTAACGTTATGTAGGCTATGCTTTCCTATGACTCCTAGGAACTCCTCTTCTTTTCCTACTTTGGCATTCAGATTCACGTCTACATGTAGTTGGAATTGGGTCCAACCTGAGTTCAATTCATCATGTATACGTACTAACAGAAACTTGTGTGACTCCATTTAGAAGATATGTACAGGTTCTAACCATGAGAAAACTCCCAATATACCTTGGCTTTTAAGCATTTTGCGATTAACAATGATTTTTTGTGATCCCAGTAAAAATAAAAGATGGCCTTACAGCTACTAAGAGGTACATGATGACGTTATGTACAATCGGCCTTTCCATTATCATACTTAAAGGCTATCAATGCATAAGAAAACCAGATTCGCCAGTCGTCGGTTTGTGAAGGCACCGCACCGCACACCTGATTTTTGGTGTTGATTTGTATTTTAGTAGGATATTTTAAGCGGTTCAAGAAAAAAAAACTTTAATTACAGTGTGTTGAAATTTTTTTTGTAATATTCGAATACGAAGACATGAGCACCAGATTTCATGATGTTTTTCTCAATAAATATATGGCCGTACAGCCCCAAAAACATCCTTCTGGGGCCCGGCACCATGTCTTAGGACTATATTTCAAACACGGCCGGTGTTCGCCCGTTGTAAGGCCATCTTTTATATTTAGTCGGGGAATTATTTTATACTCAGGGAGAAAATTTGTTTACTATCATTTTTAACTGTACACCCAGTACTATTTCAGCTAACATCATCTCCAGATTTTGAGCAAAATTTCATTTTTCCCACCAAGAATTGTTTTTGAATCCGCCCCTGTGGTGAGATGATGTCTTCCGCCAACCTTACTTGGAAAGGACTAGCCTGATCATATTAGCCTATCCCATTTACCGCTTGGAGATTATGATCGCACTTTCAGCACTCTGGAAACGTTACGAAACGTGCCTATTTTCATTATTCTAGAATTCCAGATTATAATTTACAAAGTAACGTACATAATGTAAAGCAAGCATTGATCAAGTAAAATATTTTACACTTTAATAAAACTACTAATTCATCTTACATAATAAAACTACTAAGCCATCTTCATGGAAATGTAACGAAATATTCGAGCATCTTCGAAGAAGTTTTCGGATTACTAAAACAACTGTTGGGAAATATCAAATCTGTTGATTCATCTATTCCCATTGCATCAATAAGGCACACTTCCTATATTTAGTCGCAAATTAATATATTTATGCTCTATGCTATAAATTATTCATAGAGCAATAACTTTAGTCATTTTCACACTAAATTGCTCGTTTGAATGATGAACTGGCCTCGGCTTTGAAAATTGTTTTGGTAGCAACTTTGCACTTCCAAATACAAGAAGTCACACAATTGAGAGTTTCTTGAAAAATGCGATTCTTTGTGTAAATTCTGTCAGAGAATTTTATTGATTTGTGAATAATGTGTTATGTTAGCTATTAATTTATCTTTACACCAAATTGCGATTGTACTTTTGTATGGCTTTACTACTACCCTACCACTTTATCGGTTTTTGAACCATCTTTATATCAAAAGGTCGTGCTTCCTCTAAAGAGGGGCTATGCTATGTTGCCATTCTGACCTACATATTTCGAAGAATCGTTGAAATCTGTTTGCCGAAGTCAATAGCAGGAATAGTATCGGATAATGATGTCATTGGCTCCGGTTCAGGGCGTTGAGGATCCATATATGTATGATCCAAAAGGTCTCCTGGCGAATTCATATCTTGTTGAGTGTGTGAAAAGGGGGGTTGCAGGTGAAGGGAATGAGACGAGTGGGCTAATCTGGTGTTGCGGGTATAAGATTGCCGTGGAGGCAGGAGAGCGTTTAACTCGGAGGAACAGTCACTATGATAGTAGCGATAAAATTTTGTCAGTGCTGCTACATTCCTACAGTGGCTCAAGGGGTCGATGGTGGAGCAGGCGGTGTTGTCATCAATTAACTTGAGTGCCCTTTTTTGCACCTTATCTAACCATGCCAAGGTGGTTATTGGGGCGCCGCCCCAAACTAGGGAGTTATATTCGAGAAGAGGCCGAATGTAGGATTTATAAATAACAGCACGGGCCGATGGCTGGAGGAGGAACTTACACCTCTTAAGAAATCCCAGGCACTGGGATGCTTGTTTGGCGATTTGGAATATGTGGTCATTCCATCGCAAGTCTTTGGCTAATGTCACGCCTAAGATGTGAAAGGATGGGTCGGCCATTAGTTGAACTTCATCCACTCTCAAGGGTGGAGAGGTGTTGAACTTCTTTTTGGAGATAAAACAGTAGGTACTTGGTTTTGTCGGAGTTGAATTCAACACGGTTCTTCTTTCCCCACTCTAGAATCAGCTTAATGTCATTATTAATCGACTTGGACATTAGTTCGCGATCATCAAGACAGGATCTAGCATGAGTCTGTCTTGTATCGAAGCTGTACGAGTAACGTAGAGTAGCGTCGTCAGCGAAGCTGAGAAGTGGGTTGGAGGGGATTGAAAGAAGGTCATTTATAAAGATGAGAAATAGGGCCGGTGATAAAATTGACCCCTGGGGGACCCCCGCAGAGATCGGGTGGGATGCGGATTTGACGCCATACAATACTACTTTGATTGAACGGCCGGAAAGGAAACTCTCGATCCACCTCTGTAGAAGTGAGTAAACTCCAATAGCTTTGAGTTTGGCTAACAGGGCTGAGTGCCAAACTCTATCGAAAGCCTTGGAGATATCTAGAGCAACCAGACTAGACTCACCGGATCCATGCAGACTACGGCTGAGGTGTTCTGTAAGACAGACTAAAAGATCGCCAGTGGATATTTTTTGTCGGAAGCCATACTGTCTGTCGTTTATGAGTAGATTGGATTCTAGATGTCCCATAAGCTTTTTGTTGATTATCGTCTCCATGGTTTTGGAGAGAATAGAAGTAATTGCTACTGGGCGGTAATTGGAGGGAAGCCTGGAATCACCTTTTTTCGGTATGGGCTGAACATGGGCAAGTTTCCAAGAGTCGGGATAAACTCCGGAGAAATATGACAGGGAAAATGTTTTGCGCAGAGGTTTAGCCAAAGGTGAGGCGCATTGTTTTAAGACGATAGGGGGTATATTATCGGGTCCAGTGGATTTGTTGGCATCGAGCTCTTTGAGGCACCTGTACACCTCGCGAGTCCTGAAAAAAACCCTGTCCATTGACAGCCTTTAGCAGACATTAACGTAATCTATTCGCCATTCATCTTAGCAGTTATACATAAATCTGCTGCCGCGAAGCGACATGACCCATCTCGCAATGAGGAGTTGAATGCCTTTTAATCTAGCTTAATATGTATCACGTATGTAAATCACGAATTAGGATTATTCTCGTTGAGGTTTACGGCTCTTGCCATTGGAAACATCATCGCAAATTTTTCTACTATTAAAAGAAATATGTATGAATGGAAAAAGGTGTTTTACGGTAGCTGTAGAAAGTCCCTACTTCTAGCTAAATTTTACTCTAACGTACTTGGGCATTTCTCACCTGCATTTACTTCCCTTTTTACTAGAAAGATAATAACCAACTTTCTCAGTACAGTACAGAGCTGCACAGACAACAAAGAAGTGCAGGTGGAGTTTCGTTTTTATATCACCGTGACCCAATTTACACGATTCCATTGCTCACGACAAACTTAAGCTAATAATTCAAGTGCACTTCGTTTACAGCGTGTACCTGGCTGGCAGACTCTGAGGATTTCTACTTTTGGGGCCTGTTTTCCCAACGAGCGGCCAATTTCGATATTGTGCTGTGCCGGCTGGGAGTATGTTTCCATTGTTCATTGGTGACGATGCCAGCGACGACACGACGGGAAAAGAAATCTCACCTCGTTAACAAATCTTAAATCAATTCTTTTGTATTCCTTCTCTGTTGGCGTAGTTAAGACGTTTTCACGCGACGTGAGTTACCTGAGGTCATGAGCAAGTCTGCAGAATTTCACTCGCTGCTTGAGGTCGACGCAAATTGCAGATAACCGAGCACTTTTTCAATGAAGATAACTTTTGGAGAGATTTTTTCTTATTATGAAATATTTATGTTGTCCAAGAGGAAAAAGAAGAGAAAATTGTAAAAACATGTTTTTGGAATTTTTGCGATTACAAGGGTTTTATTTATGGGTAATTTTAAACTGGTCCTGCTTGTACTTTTTTGTTTCATTAATTACCTGAAATTTTGTGCAGTAGATTGCATCTGGACATCAATATAAAAACTATGAACTTTCTTTTATTTTGAGAGAATTCTCAATTTAGTTTTTAGTTGTTCTATCACTAATAATCTCAGGCGGACCACTTCACTATTAAGCCTCTGGAGACAAGACCACTCAGGTATAAAGGGGATTGCTAACTGGACACTGTCTGATAGGGACGCATGTGACCCGCTTAGGTCTTGTGCCCTACGATTTTTGCAGAAGCTGTAAGAATCCGGACGAGGAGGAAAGGGTACTGTATCTTTTCTGTTACTGCCCACCCTTAAGCAGAAGGAGACTACTGTTACCTATAAAAAACAGTATTATGCAATCTCAATTTCCTGCACATGTCAATTTTTCTTACTATCTAACCCGACCACCAGAGTGCGGACCGCCAGCGGTGTCTTATGGTTTGGGCATCCGCTTTACAGGCTATGAAGTACTTATCCACCTGCTGCTCGACCGCCTAAAATTGAAGAGGATCAGATTTTCATTTTCTCACGATGTTAGGGAACCAGTACCACAGGCTGGCAGCCCAAATTTGGCCAAAGGTTCAAAGAGAGACGACTTTTGTCCCACATCTTAGAATGCGGTTGGGTCAGAGCAACCTGCAACATAAAAGTGCTGTCTCGGCAGTTCAATGGAGGTTGGGATCAATATAATAGATCTGCAAAAAAGTAAACTCCGCCGTCGTCTGGTTCCAAATCCAGGGTGTGAAAGGCGGAGGGTGGTCGACCTGCCGAATTGACCAGAGTCGGAAAACCGAAGAAATTAGGCAAGAAACCGCAAGGGAAACAGCTTCTTCTTTGATCCGTTAGCTGGCGGTCCGAGCGGGACGTCCCGCCACGGATACGCTGCTGTCGGTGCGCTGGGTCTCGAACTCTATTCACGATTTGTTTCCATTCCGGCCGGTTTTTGGCGACGCCTCGAGCCTCGGTAACTGAAAATCGGCATTAGTAACAGCGGCATCGAAAGCAGCGTATCCGTTTCGGGAACGTTCCTGCTTGGACCGACAGCTAACGAATCAAAGAAGAAAGAATAGTAGACCTGCAGGAAGGCGACTACAATATTATTATGCTGCAGGTGGTAACCTTCGAGCCTGTGCCGTTTAGTACAAAAAAACGTAATGCCTTGTCATGCCGCGGAGATAAACATAGGGTAGCAAGAGCGTAATCGTTCAGTAATCAGCATACATCCTTTATGACTCCAAGGACTCACAACTTCACTCATTTTAACAGAACGCCTACAGTTGAGTGAACAGTTTTTATCTCTTAACTAATAACCTCGACAAAATAAATCGTGGAATGGTTCCTACCTTTGACAACGGTAGCAGATGGGAAGTTAGAGACTCCACTGGAGACATCAATCAACTCGTTGCAAACTATGTGAATGGCTAGCTGTTTTAAGAGTAGACGTTGTGCTAAGACTATAGAGTCAATGGGCGCATCCAGCGCACTCAGCGGAAAAGCCGCTTAGCTGAACAGCACCGCGTAAAAAGTAACTCAGCGATATGTGTCGGCTGGATGGGATAACTGAGTTCAAATATATTTTGACAGCTAAATATATTTTTTCTATTTTAAATGACATCAATTCACTACCGCTGAGCTACTTAGCATAAAATTTTTACGCTGAGAAATTTGCCAGCCGCTGAGCTAAGCGGCTTAGTTCAGCTAGTCATCCAACGACCTCAGCACTTAGCCGCTACTCAGCTGCTGAGTGCGCTGGATGCGCCCATTCACTCTAGACTGGCTGAATCTTTGAACATCTGTAGGAGAAGAAGAAGAGTTCTTAAGAGTCATAGGAAAGCATAGCCTGCACAGTGCTATCAATGACACTGATAGTAGATTGATCAATCTCGCTAGCTCAGGTTAGTAAGTCCGATAATGTTCCCGCACAAAAATATTCATAACATGATGTGACAATCACAAGACAGGGTAACAAATAATCAAATTGACCACGCCCTAATTGAGAGAAGAGTTCCTACTTGTATACTGGATGTAAGGAAAATGAGAGCAGCGTGCTGCAGCTCGGACCACTATGTAGTCAAAGTAAAATTTATTACCTGGATAACGACCAAAATACATAGACGGTAAAAACAAACACAATAGGACATAGATAAATATGCTAAAACTGAAAGAAAGAAGATGCCAGAATGCTGTCGTGCAAAACTTGAAAGAAATAGAAGAAGAACAGCCCAACATCAACGACAAATCAAGCAAAGCAAAAGCAGCGTAAAGGGAGCAGCAGAAGAGGGACTACGCTGGACCCCAGACAGACTAGAATTGACTGGTTTGAGCAGGATTGTAGAGCCGCGATAGAAAAACGAAACCATAGCCACCGGGAGTACATTACAGGGCCCACAAGAGCAAGGATGGAAGTCTTCAAGCAAAAAGAAGAATCGCAGATAAGCTTTGCAGAAAGAAGAAGAAAGAATATCTAAACAGGAGCATCCTACAGATTCAGGAGGACTTCAATGGTAGGAGAATCAGACAAGCGTAAAAAGGAACTCGCCCGATCAGCAATAGGTTTCAGCCAAGAACAGATGTAAGCAAAAATATAGATAGGAAGCTGAGCTGCTAAAGGAAGGAGGACCACAACTCTTAACAACCTTACTCCAACTCATATGCAGAATTTCGTAGGAAGAAGTTATACCAAATGACTGGAAGAAAGCGATTATATGTATGTCCCATCTACAAGAAAGGAGATAAATTGACTTGTAAAAACTACAGAAGCATATAACTCTTCAGCACCAGCTACAAAACCCCCACAATCCTTGTGAAACAAAAACTAGAACCTATAGCGGAAGGCTTTATAGGAGAATATCAAGCTGGTTTTAGGGCAAACAGGTCAACATCGGACCAACTGTTGACCTTAAGGCAAATTCTGGAGAAAACTGGGAAAGGAATGTAGATGTATACCAGATATTTGTCGATTTTCAATAGGCATGACTCAATAAACAGAGAGAGACTATTTGAGATCTTATCGGAATTAGGAGTCCCCTCAAAGTTAGTACAACAGATCAAATGCACCACAAATAGCTCTCTGGCGAGGGTAAGGATCCAAAATGTTATAACAGAAGTACGACAAGGACTTAGACAAGGACTGACTCCATGCTTTTCAACGTGGGCCTAGAATGAGTGATAAGGAAAAAGTCAGTCCAGAGAAGTGATTCAATAGCTACACACCCGGTACAATTACTAGGTTATGCGGATGACGTAAACATCGTGGGAAGGTCCTTTTTGGCAGCAAAAGAAACTAGAAATAAAGAAATAAAAGACGCGGCAAAGGACATAGGCAAACGAAGAAAAAACGAAGATGATGCAACAATCCAGAGCAGGACGATTTAGAATGGGAAGAAATATAACCATCAACGAACATAACCTCGAGTAGTCGACAAAACAGTGTACCTTGGGTTTGCAATCACAAAAAGAAACGAAGAAAAAGAAGAAATAAACAGACGAATACTACTGGCTAATAGAGCCTTTTATGCCCAAAAACAAATCTTGCACTCAAGATTTGTGCACAGGAAAACGAAACTCCCATTCTACAAAACAGTAATACAACCAGTAGGTACTGTGTTATGGTAGCGAGACTTGGACTATGACCCAGGACATAGAAGAACGAGTCAACAGGTTTGAGAGGAAAGTTCTCAGATGCATAATAGGCCCAACCAGAGAGGATGGAATATGGCGAAGAACATACAACAACGAGTTATGAAATTTTTGACGACCCACAACTCTCAACTAAAATTCAACAAACTGCGACTAGCCGGCGACGTGATCAGGATGGAGGACAATCGTATCCCAAAACGGCTTATGGCATCAGAAATTTCGGGAAGTAACCCAGTAGGTAGACCCAGGAGGAGATGGATAGACTCTGTGACGGCTGACGCAGAGTCAATGTTCAACATCCGGAACTGGAGACATGCTGCAAGGGACCGTCAAACTTGGAGAAATGCCCTAGAGGAGGCCAAGGCTCGATTTGGGCTGTAGTG
This sequence comes from Thereva unica, assembly GCA_949987705.1. Lineage (NCBI taxonomy): Eukaryota > Metazoa > Arthropoda > Insecta > Diptera > Therevidae > Thereva > Thereva unica. The sequence continues at coordinate 46,884,486 of OX465281.1, read as the reverse complement.
CCATTGGATGGATGGAATAGACACGGAACTTTTGATGAACAACGTTTATGACGATTTTCCAAATATCGAAATATCGACGATTTGTTTGCTGTTAACTTGCACTTTTTGTATGCATCCAAAATCATGTTTGCAGATTTGCTCTTTGTTTCATTAGATACCCTTTTTTATCCGGACTATGCACATATTTTTTTTTATTAAAAGGCGTTGCGTTTTCGCTAGCAGAAAATAAAGATAGATATTTGTGAACATTGGAAAATCTGTGAAATATTACCATCCATATATAGTTTACATACTTCTAAAACCTTCACTTGTGCCCTGCGTTACGCAACACCTTTACTACACATCGTATAGTAAATTTTGTAAAACTTTATTACTCTTGAAACTTTTAACCTTAGTAAACATTCTTCATAACTCAAATATGACAAACGAGCAAGAGAATTTGATAAAAGTAAATTTTCTATATTTTAAATAAATTTAATTGCAACATTTATGTTTAATGAATATCATTTCAGGTGCACAGAGTTATTTTCGTCGTGATTGCATTCTTCACATCGATAACGATGTCGTATCTCATTTACATTTCGATGATTCTGCAAGGTGAAAAGCGGCGGCTGGAGATGAAACATTTTGAAGAAATTCTCCTGAAGGAAAATATATCCATGTTTAATAATATATAAGGAAGTGTAAACACGTATGCACGTGTGTTATTTATATTTTTATAAGAGTAATTAAAAAAATATACCTATCCGAGTAAAAATAATTACATATTAGGGAATCGGGCGGTGTGGAGTTGAAAATTGAAATGAACTTGGAACTTGGTTCTTCTGTTGAGCAATAATTTCCCAAAAGGAATCGCAAGAACGCTCTTATTCCCCATACCTATCTGCCCTAATATGGTCCTTACTACTTTCCACTTTTCCTTTATAACCCCAATTTTGCCATTTCTGAAAAAAGATACCGTGCTAAGGGCTGTATGGCCAGGCACGTCCTGGTAGCAAACGTTAATGTGGTGGAAAGGTAAGCGCGAATTAGTTCGTTATCCTGCCTGGTATGTGGTTCATAGGAACAAACACATTAACAAGTAACAGCAAAAACCAAAATCATATGACGTACAAGTTTTTGAATAAAGTACATTCCAACCTGATGAGTGATAACAGTGCGGTCTTACTTGTTCTTATATAAGAATACATACACAGTACCGGTTTTAGGGGTGGGCGAACCCGGGCGACCGCCCTAGGGCGCCATGTCCCAGGGGGCCCCGCCGCGATCCAGTAATGTGTTCTTTCTTTTAGTTATTAAATGATAACATCTCCACACTTCAGAAAAGGACGATCCACTACGACAATCCATATGGCCTTAGACCATCTCGATCAAGTTGTAGATCTAGGTACTGTTCTAAAAAATAAATTAAATTTCAACTTGCACTACGGTAATGTTGCTTCCAGAGTAAAAGCTTGTTAGATTTATAGAGGGAAGAGGCCAAGAATTCGATAACGTTCGGGTCCAAAAACTTTTTTCTGTTCGCTCATCAGTGTAGAAGAAATTTCTCCTCTTCGCTCTGAGAAACCCTACACGGCAAGGCACGATTTTGCCCTCAAGGCACGGCCCTACGCTTACAGACTCAAAAAGTTGGAACTCATGCCGCTGTCACATAGGAGGCAAGTGCTTATTTCTTGGTTTACTTTGGGCGTCCTAAACGATTCCGTTAAGGTACAGTTCCTGTCCGATAAAATCAAGTTTGACACAATGCAATACAAAAATGCTTAAGAAATACCCACATTGGACAGAATATGCGAAGAACGAACCAGTCAACAAATGCTGTATATACTTCTCACCCAACATATAAAAATAATCCTTTAAACAAAAAACTTTATATCTTTCTTGACATCACAATTCCATAGACTTAAGTTGATAAAGTATAAATTGACATCCTCCAGAATAGTTCTCCATCTGCGGCTGATGGCCACGTGATCTATCTGACTTCTTGTTCTACAAAAACTCAATAACTTGGCTTAGGCCTTGATTTCCAATTGTGTGCTTAAGGTCGGTGTTGGGGTTGTGCGTTTAAGTCACCCATCAAAACAATGATGTCTCCCCTTGTGGTGACCAGCTAACGAGGCTGGCCCTGGACCTGGCTTCTTTTAGTGAGTATTACGCCAACGCCACCCCTACGACTTTCAGTTTTGTTTCTCCTAGAATATAGGAAGGACTCACCGTTCGGGCAGATGTTCGACCGCATCGGGCCATCTGGTCTCGCTAAGTCCCATGATCTTGATTTTATATCGATTCATCCAGCCGTCCATCAGCAAGCATTGTTCTCACATTCCATAATGCTAACAGATCTGTGGGTGTTTGTCTGCAGTGAATCTTCTCGGGTTTTGACAGAAGTGACACATCGGGTGTCATCACCTTCCGAGGTCTTTGTTAGCCGTTCGCCACCCGAACATGTGGCAACCTGGGCGACCGGCCAAGACAAAGGCTTCTTTTGGGTGGACGCCATATTCATATGGTCATTCATCCATCTTTAGGAGATTCGTCATCACTGCGGACAACATAGATTACACTACAGATTACACCTACATGGACCTTAGTGAAAGGATTCATTACTATCATCCCGATCATAGATGACTGGACAGATGGTGTTATGCCTATTGGGTCATTATGTATCTACACTACACTAATGGCTATAAAATTGGCGTTGGTTGAGGTATCTTCTCCTAGTTATTGAATATATGTAGATATCTCTCTTCGTCTTCCCGATCATTGCAGCGTCTTCCAGGCGAAGGTCACTACCGAATGGCTGAAGATAAATAATATATCTCATAAAAATATGTATATATGTATTCTATCGGCCCTCAAGGCTCTTAATTCTGTCGTTACAGCATCCACGACTATTCTGAACTGTCGCAGGTCTCTGTGGAGACTGCCACTCAGTTTGATATAACTCTGTTTTGGGTTCTTGGACACAGATAAATTAGGGGAAAATGCGGGGTAGATGAGCTTGCTAGACAGGGAACCGTAATGGAAAGGACACCCCACTTAACCCAGATGGGAATGCCCTTAGCCACCTATAAACTGGCTGTAAGAAATCTCCGGCCCTCGCGCGGGGAAGCGGGTCCTTCCTCGAGTCACATTTCCTTGATGGGTTGAGTGAGCTGCAAAACCTTGGTGTTTCTGACCTCTGTTGCTTTAGTAAAAGCTCCAAAAGGCTTGAAACGGTCTGAATTTTGTCCCAAAGCTAGAGGGGCATCACAATGCAGCCCAATGGTGTGCCTAAGTGGGCCCCCTAGTGGGGAGACAGCCATTTCAACTTAACCTGACCTAACCTTCCCCGAGTCAAGATTGCTGTTTCAGTATGTTTTCTGACAACAACTGACTGAGTGAACAACATTTTTACCAGTTTTTGTCCCACAAACAATAACAACTTATTTAAAAATCTTTTATTTAGACACACACAAAAGAATAACAAAACATTATTATAAAAGTCTCTGAAACAAAAAAAAAAAAAAACTAGTAAAATCTAACTTTAAGGATCTTATAATGAAAAATTGTCATGAACTACATTGGGACCAGTTCAAATGTCGTCATTGCCAGTTCGGCTGTAAAATGCTCGACCGTACTTGTAGTCATTGTTGCGTAGTCCAAAGCATCCTCGCCGGAAGATCAGGATCACGGCAAACGTCAACGGAATGCCGACTAGCAGACCCAGCAGCATCCCAATCAGGATGGTTCCGTCATTTTCCGGATGACTTCCATACAGATCACTGCAGCGCAGGTTCTTCTTCTTCTGGTGTAGCTCATCGATCTCCATGTTTTTCCAAGCCTTCGGAGATCCGCAGTTGATGTGATGCGATAGAACCGGTGTGTTGTCGTTTATTTGCGGATAAAGGACGTGGATTAGCCAGTCATTGTCGCAGTCGCACTTCCATGGATTGTGGCGGATATCAACAGTGTTGACCTTATCCCAGCGGGCTGTGTTTTGAAAAAGTGAGTTTATAGATGTTTCATTTTTTTAAATATTAAAAAAAAATTCTTACCTAGTAGTTTTTTATCTAGTACAGTCAAATTGTTTGAATGCAAGTAAAGCTGAGAAAGGATAACAGTTTTACGTTTATCTTATGAAGAAAATGTTTAATTTTACCTTTTCAAGTTCGGGATAATCAAGATCTATTTTGTTTTCACGTGGCTTTGCGAAAGCATCAGGATGGAAATAGGATAATTTCGGGTTATTTGTCATCAATAACTCCTTTAAACCTACAATTAAACATAATTTTTGTTATTATTATTTAAAAGTAATTTTTGTTCGTCTTATTTTCTACAGAAATTACATTAAACCCTTCAAATGCATACCAATTTTGAGCCTATACGTATGCAAAATAAAATATTGTGGTTGGAAAGCTTCATCCATTATTACTGGCATAGGTACGTATGCAATTATTGTTAATGAAGCATGAATTTATTTTATTTTGTGTGAAGGGGGTTGACGCTTCAGCGGCATTGCAAAGGGATGAAGAGGAAACGATAGTGGATTATAAAATAAAAATGAGTCCTCCCGCTGTCTTTACAAATCCATTTTCCGGCGGTGGTGCTGTTAGTCTTCAGTAGAAATAAGGATAATATATCTGGCATCTGAAGGAAAAACAGTGAGCATCCCCGAACGTCCTAGAAGGGGGTTGGAGAATGGACGATCAGATGAAAAATATTTTTTTTTTTTTCGAAACTCGAAGGTATTAAAAGGAGAGCTGATACTCTAAAACCAAAGTGGACGATAATTGAAAATCCGGCAATGTTAGGATATTCTATCAGACCGGCGACCTCTTGGGCTGGAGTCAACTTAAAAGTGAGCGTTTTCACATCCTTAAGGATGTCAGGATAAACATTGAAGTTTTTGGTTCGGCGGCGGAGAGAATGGACACCATCTTGGCCAGAATACTTCCAAGCTAGAGACAGTCAGTCTTTAAGGGTGGTAGCTCAACCAGAAGAGTGTCTCACTACAGAAGGATACAGTAATAGAATCCATCTCAGATATATGTAGGAAGCAGGCATTTACTGGCAAACTTGAGTTATGACGATTCACAGGTTGCAGGAAGTCATACCGCTTTACTTGTATTCACCAGATCTCACAACCGTTGGTACGAAAGGTGGGTCTTGAGGATTTCCAGAGAGAAAGGTGCAGGACTGATGCTTGGTTGCAACACCAGTATGCAATGCGACTTAAAAAAATTGTGGATACGATAGTATTAAGGTGGAGTTGCACAAGGACGGAGGGCAAGAAATTTTAGAATAATTGGATTTGCGAGGAGAGTTGCTTCCGGACTACTGGAAGAAATCTGTCATAATGTTCAATCCATAAGAAGGTAGACAACTTATCTTGCAAATATTACAGAGGAATCGCACTGCTCTTAGTAGCATTCGTAGAAATGATCGTAGGGGAAGGACTTTCGCTATGGGTGGGGAAATCCACACCCAAAATATTGCATGCACACCTGAAAACTCAAAACGTTGGAAGGATATCTCAATCGCTGACGACGAAGGAATGTGGGAGAAAGGCCGCGCACAAGCGAAGCTTTTCATACGAAAACTAAAAGATATCATATTAGAGCATCAGAATGGCATTTAAGTTTAAGCATTATCAGTTTTTCTTAATGGCCCTAGTAGGCAAATCTTATTTCAAATTAACTTGGGCAATATCTACCTTATGTATTCGGAAATCTTTTTGAAGAACTTCAAAGAGATACTCCGACTTCACCGGCTAAACTGTGTAAGTTTGAGAAAATTGGCGAACTAAACTTCTAACTTCAATTCAGTTCGCATACAATTTCCACATATTCAACTGAGGACAAACAACCCTTAGTTCGCCCAATTGGTCTGGAACTGAAGAAGTGGAACGTAAAAGCTCGCTCAAAAGAGAGTAATCAATTGGAACAGTGGAATGTTATTCCAGTGAGCTTTTACATTTCTGACTTCTGGCGAAAAAGTAACAACAATTTCAAGCACGAACTGAACATTAAATGTGAAGCACTTATGTGGATTCAACTGACCATTATGGGACTGAGGTCGGTGAAGCCGATGCATTACGCATACAAAACTTTAGTTTTTGTTGTTGTAGTACTTCATACTTCAGGCAATTATGTTGGTGATCGTGAGCAATAGGCATACTAAATAGACCGGTTTTAGTTCGATTATAGAGGTTAAGCAGTATTGGACGTAATTAGTAATGAGATGCTGAATGACAAATCGTCGTTTAAGTTCTAACACCACGTAAGTCAATTTTTGGCGGTTTTGACATTTTGATGCCATTTAATACAGAATTAGAAGAGGCGTCGTTTGAGCCATTCAGAAGCAAGCAACGTCCAATATAAGTGTAGTGTGTACACAAATTTTGAAATGGTATCGTAATAGTATCCATGTAAAATTGCGCAGTTTTTTCACTCTCCTGTAAAGTCGTTATTTTTGACTTACGTGGTGTTAGAACTTAAGCGACGAAATGGCATTCAACGGGACCCTATAGTGCCATATGAAGATCCTGAAGCGATGAGGGGTCATAGTGCCCATGGAATGGAAATTTAAAATGAAGAGGATCTGGGAGTAACATTAAACATTAAAGCTCCAGACCAAAGACAGGTTTTCTCTCTTAGAAAGCTTCACTTCGAAGCTTTAAGCTTCCTACCCAGGACAGCTTTCCAGCTATAAAAGAAACCGGTTCACCAGCCCAAATGCAGTTTTTTCTTGGACTCGTTCCGCAGAAGTCATCTTCTCCGGTCCTAACCGTGTTGAGGTGTGTGGTAGTTGCATAGCCATAGCGGTAAGAAACATTATATAGAAAGGTCGGCCGGCCGTAAGCTTGATAGTTGCAGATAGTGATCTGCAATAAATTAACCATTACCGTCCAAGAGGGTGGAAGCAGTTCCGTTATAGAAAGATGAGCTCACCGACTGGTGTAGTATACTGTTGGTGGTCGTAACAAAATAGCCGAGGGGTTGATCAAACAACTAATTGACAACTTCTGCGGTAACTCGCTATGCCCTATGTACAATTGTCCAAGACCCCTAACAGTAGGAAGTGGCTCCACAGTATCTAGGTCTCGAACGAAACACCATGCGGCAGCAGATCGCGCCCTGCCAGTTCTTAGCATAATACCAAGTCTTAAGCCGTGGTTACACAGTTAGTGAGTTAGCATGCGAGCTGGCTTAGTTAGTGGAGTTAGGTACGTGTCGGTCGGTACGTCGCATCCGAGCTTCTACAACATTTTTTTACTCGCCTCTTGCCATCCCCAACACGCCACAAGCAGCAAAACTCGGATGTCAACTTGCACAGTATTTCGAAATAAAATATATAGCAACTGAAATCTTTGAAAGCTACTGACATGCGAGTACCCAAGTGCAATAGCTACCCACTGTCAGGCCAGCAACGCGTACCGTGAGGGGCCAGTTGAGCTACTGTCATGCGAGTACACAGGTGCAGTAGCAGTCCACTGTCAACTCAGCTACCCTGTATCCACGCCTTCAAGATCGCCGGACACATAGGCTCATTCCGAATGTAGAGAAATGGATCATAAAGTAACTTTTGGAAGTTCCCAAGTGCTCATGGAGGATGAAGGGCATTCGTCCACTGGTTTTAGAATGCCGATTCCCCGTTCTGTCCGGAATTCCCAAACAAAAAATATATCTACAACTATCTCGGGCTAGTTGATCATAACCTCCTCATGGAGGCTGCTGGAACCTGTCCTGAAAGAGATGTACTAATATATGATCGAGCCTACCAAGCTAAGATGTAAAGTTATTGTGTCGAGGACTGCATTGCAGTGTGTAGATGCACTGTCGTTAAACGATCTCCCCTGGCCCTGGCTGGCTTATCCTGAATTCTTTGTCAGGATAGATCTTCTTCCCTTCCACAACACCCATGGAACTGTTTTGGGACAATTATTCCAGACAGAGCCAAAGCGAGGTAAGTCAGCTTGGAGCTGGGAAGCCCCACGGAGCACATACGACATCGGCGGGTCCCCTGCCGGGCCCATCAGGGGCCTTATTCTCTATTACAATATTGTGAGAATTTCTCTCGAAACTGCCAAAATGGTATTCTGTATTACAAAACTGACTAAATTCTGCTCGAAACTGTAGCTATATTGTTAGATTTTTACTCGAAAGCTCAAGGGTTATCGAACAATTTATAACATTTTATGTATGGGGTAGACAATTGAAACCTCTTGCACTAATTTTCATTTCTTTCGGGGACATTTCTACTAAAGGAAGCAATATTGTAATAGGGGATACGGAAGCATTTTAGTTTCGGATAACAGTTTCGAGTAAAAAGCATTTGAGTATTGTAATAGAGAATAAGGCCCCAGGTATTGGTATGCTGTCAAAACCGCAGGGATCAGAATACTCTACAGGGTAGCAGAGCAGCGGAAGAAAAGTAGGAGCCGTAATGACCCTTTTACCGGGATAACAAGCAAACCCAAATAGCCGTCGCTCTACCTTAAGTTTCTGGATCTACCAGAGCCCAATGCAAGGAGGGCCGGAGTGGATTTGGTGAGCCCAATAAAGCACTCCTTTCGTGAACAGTTTCCCAACAGAAAGACGATACGGCTAAGGTCCATGATTTCGATATTACTTCGGCCGCGTGTCCTCAACGTAACCCTTAAAAGGGTCCCCCAAATGTGTTTACCAGAGCCGGAACAGTGGGGATTACGGATCACCAAACTACCGTCTTTTTGCTGCCCTTATGGGAAAGGTGACTTTGAGCCTGTTAAAGCAATCTTGCCCACCAAAAGAAGAAGAAGAATTACGAACAACATTCAGGATATAGCAAACTCGTTACATTGATTATAGAGTAAGTAGATATGGACAAACATCTTTCAGGTTATCTTGTTAGATGGCGATAGTTACACTGATTTAAGTTTTAGGGCTGCGAATTTCTGTTGTAAACCTCTAAAATCAATGGGAATGGGTTTCAAACATTAATTTAATAATATTATTAATTTATTAGTGCATAATAATCATAAAATAGACAAATTTTTCAATTTTGTTATTTTTTAGTAAAAATTGAAAAAAGCAGGTTTGCGCCTGAATTTAGAAAAGGATTTCAAAGCTCTTGACGCATGTTAGAAGAAAAACCAAAAGTTTCGGATCTAAAAATAGATTCATGTGCGGGTATTCCTTTTGTTTTGATTTGGAAGGGGGTGGGTGGGCTAAAACTACGATGATTTCTTGGTCGGTGGCTGTTTATCAATGAATTACCTAATGAATGGGAAGAGAGATTTACTAGGAAATTTTGCATCGTATTCTTTTTTTATTGTGAGAAAAATAAAATGGGTTTTTTTTAACAAAAATTCTAGTTTTTGTGTCATTTAGTTTGGGTAAACTTTCTGAAAATATAAATAGCTTACAATAGAATATAGAAAACAAAATACATATAGCTTTCAATAATAGAAAACAATAAAACTTTCAGAATTTAAAACCCTACATAATGTTTCTAAAGAGTAGGTAGTCGAATCAATCAACGAAGAACAGCTCTAATTTTGAAAGTTTTTTTTGAAATGTATTAAGGGTAATTGTTTTTAATCAGACCGCAACAGCAAAAAGGTCGCGCCCTACTCCGAGAATATGGTAGAGATTAGGGTGACCCAGCAAACCAATCTTTAAGATAACTTAACGAATTCGTTACGGAAATTCGTATATTTTTCCCGAATTCGCAATAGAATTCTGAACAAATTCGGAAAGAAAAATATATGAAGAGGTTGACACGACATCGTTAAAGAAATTCTTTTCGAAATCGTTACGAAATTTAGTAATGATTTAGCAAAGCTTTTTACCCCTAATAAAAGCTTCGCATTCATATAGGCCATATACTTTACTAAACTCTTCACATGAAAAAATCTATAGTTAGCCTGGCGGAAATAAAACTCTCAAATGGAATAGAAAGAATTAATTATTATTATTATTATTTATTACAAAACACACAAAATTCAAAATTATGAATTTTAAAATTTCACAATGCACTTGCGCACTTCACTTTGACACACGATGTAAGTTTAAGACAAGTATTCCGATTTCTTTCCGGCTTCGTCGTGACATTGTTACGAAGTTGTTTTCCGAATTCTTTTCGATTTAGTTTCGACTAATTGCCACATAAAAAGCTTTAGTTTTTGTTGTTGTATTGCTTCCGAAAATCTTTCGACTTGTAGGAATTCGGAAAGTTTGGTTTGCTGGGGAGTGAGTGGTTGGGAAGCACAATACAGAGTCAAAGTCATTGCTAAAATAATTATGTAGTTATTAAACGACTATTTAAAAAAAAAATACTTGTAAAAAAGTGAATTTCAACCCTGAATAATCTTTTCATTATTAAAAACAAACCAGTCTGGATACATTATTCAACTGGAAGCCTGCAGTAAAAATCCATAATTGATAATTAGTGACCTGGTGAGGGGCTACAAAACTTCACTTGTTTTGTGATGACAAAAATATTGCAAACAAGTTGGAGTTCTTCATGTTCAGGTTGCAATGAGAGCCAATATGAAAGAAGAGAGTTCTAGATAAAGCAATCAATAAGCATGCTTGCGACGACCAGACCTAGAAAGCACAGACGAAGAAAAATCTAGGATAGAAAACTCTAGTATGTATAAATTAGTAGAAAATTGAAAGATATTCATGATAATCAATATCACCGCCGCTGGAAATGTGCGCAAAAACATTCCGTCGACATTGTGCGAACAGGCATTCCGTCGGCCTTTTCAAACATCAAAGTAAGACGGACAAAAGCCTCTTTCGTGTTGACCCATTATTAAACACCAAAACCATATAATCTCTCTAATCTAATTGTTTAATGGTTGTGATTTTCTTAAAATTTGTTGCAAATTACTGAGTTGATTGAGTGGATATAAAAGCCGTCTCTCTTTAAAACTACATACATATTTGCAGAAACAAACATTTAACTTAACTTACATCTCGTGGTTTGAGAGCTTTGTTTCTGGCCGTTAAATTAAGATAGAACTGAATGGCGTTGAATCTCGGCGGGCGTTCCCCTGGGTCGATTCTCTCACCTGATCTCTTTCTAATATTCATTAATGATCTGCTCTCAATCTCCTCCAACCCACGTCATAAGTTTTGTCGATGACACTCTGCCTTACTCCTTATCTCTACGAAAACTTTTACCATCCTTCCCTTTATCTCAGTGGGCAAAAAGAACCCACCAAGGTAAACGAACATTTGCTCGCGGGCAAAATAATGTCACCAAGAAAATGCATATCGAAGTTATGCATATCTGAAACACGATCTTTTAACTTCATTATGACGTCAAAAGCTTGCGAGCAAATGCCTTGGTGGATTGGTACCTTTAAGGGCCAAATACATGAGCGCTTCACTCGACCACGCCACGCCAAAACAACTCAAACTCGAGTGCATACAGATTGTTGCTGTTTTGGCGAGGCGTGGTCTGATGGTTCGAACATTTAGCCCTTTAGAAGTATTTTATCTACTGCCTCACATATCTCGGACCCTATTCTCTATTACAATATTGTTAAATCCGAATCAAAAACATAACAATAAACATTTGACAATATTATCAAATTTTTATGTAAAATAAATGCCAATATTGTAATAAAAGATTACGGATTCGGCCAGTTTCGTTAAAAATATGACAATATTGTAATAGAGAATAAGGCCCCAGATATGTGATGGAGTAATCACATTCCAAATCGCCAAACAAGCTAATCAATGCTTGAGATTTCTCTAGAGATGCCAATCCCTCCTTCAGCCAGCTGCCCTGGCTGCAATCTGCAAATCCTACATTCCATCTTGAATATAACTCGTACATATGGGCGGGCGCCCCAAAAACAAGCTTGGCTAGGCAGAATAAGATGCAAAACGAAGAAGATGCATTGGCGATAGCACCCTTTTGCTCCTCTATATACCCTTCAAGCCACAGCATAAATGTAGCAACCCTCACTAAGTTTTACCGCTTTCACCTTTTTTCCAAGATTAGCCAACTTGGGACATCCCCGGTCCCACTACATACCTCCCCTTCGTTAATAACTAGAACACACAGTCGGTGTTGTTAAGCCCATATAACACCTCACAGATCAAACGTACGGTTCATTGACATCTACTCACGCACCATCCAGAGTAACCTAAACTTACTAGTAGACATTAGCCCTAACTATAATGATCTTAAGACGTCATAAGATTCTTCGTCAAATTCTCTTAAGACTGATTAATTATCTGTCAAATCGTAAGCTCAGCTATAATAGCCTTAAGACGTTTTGACATTTGTAAAAGGTAAACAAATCGAGTCTGGGAAAGCGTCCAATAAATTAAAAAATGGAAATTAACAATACTTTTAATGAAGAACTGATTGAATTACATAGTTCAAAACTGTTTTTTATTGTCTCTATTTATTTTTCTTACACAACACGATCTAGGTTTTCTTTTTATTTTTTTCACATCTTCTACCAATTTCACTAATAACGCCAAATTATTTAATAACTCCTAATTATCCATTTTGCAAAAAAACGTTTTCTGCAACTAGAAACACTAAAGAAAATTACACTTTTCTTATGATTGCTTAAGATTTGTACGCTCGTTACCGTACATTAAAGACTTGACGAAAGATTGGAAAAATTAACGAAAGATTGCTTAAGGCCATTATAGTTGGTATTATGACATTTCATAGGAGCGTAAAAAATCTTAAGGTATCTTAAGACCATTATAGTTAGGGCTATTGCTTCCTTACTTGAAGTACATAACGTGGTAACGGTACAAAGGGTTGGAAGTGGCCATGCCACATTAAAAAACAAACAAAAATTATTTTAGATATCTCAATAGTAGTATAATTATCCGTAAAAATTTCAAATTTCTACGAACTAAAATACCTGAGAAAAAAATCTAAAAATTTGTCATTTTTTCATTATTTCAAAAATGAAATAATCCCTAAAAACCTTTTCAATTTTCTCAACATAATAAAAAACGCTTGATGCCAAATTTCCTATTAACGTTGTCTCGCCGATTCATTCTTATTGTCAAACTCCCTTATTGTCAAATTTCACCCATCGGCCACGAAATCCATCATTTTTTCATCCTCTTTGCCCTTCCCGAACAAAACAATAGGAATAAGCGCATAGAAATCTATTTTTAGATCCACCGCCTCTGAACTCAAAGCCGCAGCTTCTGATTTTGTTTTCAAATGCGCAAAGGGCTTTCACGCAAACAAGAAAAGTTTATTTCGGAAACTAACCATATATAGCGGAGCATAAAACCCTGCGATATTAGCGCCCCCAGCTCGTGGTGCCGTAACCTGAATTTAATTTGACTCGCGTTTGTCCATATCTACTTAGTATATAATCAATGCTGGTTACGACAATAAAAATCATCGATTGGCGATTGAGGCCAGAACAGTCCTATGGGTGAAGGGTAGGGTAAGGTAGGTAGGGGTTGAGTGTGCTTGGCGAGAGCTTTCGCCGCGTTTCCTATATGTATAGGCTTATAGAAGAAGAATTATAGAAGAAATAAGAATGACGAGAAACTGAAGAAAGCGGAAAATATTGCTATGTCTACAGTACACATCCAGAAGTGCGTAAGTGCAAAATATGTGTTTCGAGAAAATCGCCCTCAAAGATTTTTTACATACACATTTGTTCACAAAAGCACTTTTGCCGGTCGGATAACTCAGTTACCGGTCGGATAACTCAGTACACAGCTCAGTTTAAGACAAGAATTATAACAATGATTAAGAATAAAATACTGAATACAAAATAAAATGCAATAAACCCAAAATCGTCAAAATTGCACTTAGACATTTCTGGCTGTGTACTGTATGAAGAAGATGAAGTTTCTAGTTTGGAGATATTAAACACTTTATAAGACTCTATAATTTCAAAAATTGCTTACCTTGTAGTCCACTGAAAGCACCCTTCCCAATATTAGACAGATCTGACATGTAGGACATGCTAAGCACCTCAAGTTTCGGCAAATCTGGGAAAACACTGCAAGCAAAAAATTTGTCATATTCACTCTTAAAAAATCTCACGCATGTCATACTTTTCGCCGTGGATTGATTCAATCAAATTTTCGTCCATATTCAAGAGTTTGAGGCTAACAGCAAAGTTCAAAGTCTCCGGGATTTGCGTGAATAAATTTCCTGTCAAATGCAAATTTTCTAGGTTCCTTGGCGCGTGCAGCACGTACGGCGGTAAAGCGGAAATTTGAATGAAGGAAAGGTCCAGAGTCTGAAATGGTTTATTTTATTGGAGCTCTACTTTTTTTTACAGTTTACTAACCTTCAAATTGTGCAAATCGGATAACGCTCCCTCTGTTCGCTGGTCAATCACTTGGAAGGGGTTTGAAGCCAGGCTCAAGCTCTCCAGGTTGGCGAAGTGATCGAACAGATCCGAGTCGAGACTGTGAATTTTGTTGTAGCCCAAATTAAGCTCCTTAAGTTTTCCGAGTGGTAGATACGTGGTAGAGCTGTAGTGTCCTTCAAAGGTTTTCGGCGTCAGGGCCTTCGATTCCAGCTTATTGTTCGACAAATCCAGCGATTCCAGTTCGGTCAAGTTCTGGAAAGCCAGCGGCGCTATAGTGTCAATGAGGTTGTGGCGCAAGTCCAATTTTTTTATAGACAACGCTGGAAATGGATCAATCTTTTGGATTGAGTTGTGATCGAGCCGGATTGTTTCGAACTGGACATCGCCATGTTGTAAGACATCTACTTCGTCCTTGTTGAAAAGTGTGCTAAAGTTGGAATTGGAGCAGTCCAAAACTTTTGTGACTGAATCGCAGTGGCACTTTTGGCATAACGCGCTCGATTTGGTGTCGATTTTTTTTGGTGCTTCTGTTGACTTTATTGTAACAAAATAAAATAAAAGTGTTGGGGTTAGATTTGAACAATGGAATAGGTTGTTTACTTACTTTAGGAGCTGGAGTAGTTGCTGGAGCTTGCGATGAACTTACTGAACTTGTCGTAGTATTTTGTGCATCCGAATTTACGATGACGTAAATAAATGTTATCAGCAAAAAGAGCTTCATCTGAAATATAATTTATTAGTAAAAAGGACACCGATGAAAGGAATCTATATGACAATGACAAGAATGAAATAAATGAAGATCTAGCAGTGTATCACATCTTGTCCAATATTATACGTCAGTATATAGAGAGTCTTGAAGAATCTGTCGGGCTTAACGAACCTTTTAAGCAACCCTGCCAGTCATTTTAAGTGAACAGAGTACTCTGGAGGAGCCTTCGAGCTTCTCCTGAATACTAGCTTCGTTGTGGCGAAGAAGTAGCCCAGATAGGTCATTAAGACCGTGAGCGGTGAATAGTTCAGTGGGTTGAAGCAACCAAAGAGCGGTAAAATCATATGTTGTGGCACTCCTCTGGAAAAGTCCCTCAGCTGTTTCTATACCTAACTTACGGATATCGATAGGATAGGGATTGTGAGACGAATGACAGAAGAGGGAATGCAGGGTGAATGTCAGATAATGTATGCAGACGAAATGATGATGTTGCGTGTGTGGTTCTACGTAAATTCTGTATAGGACATTTTTATGCAGATTAATCTAGTAAATAAACTTTACTCAACCAAAATTTACCTAAACCCGATAATTTACGAGATGTTCGCGTTTTTTGTGACCTTTAGGTAATATCTCAAGACGCGGACACGAGATTATGGCCCCTATGCTGAAAGTCGTGTCGTGTAATGTGACAAGTCGTTTGAGTTGAAGAAAGTGACTTTACGACCTTCACGACTTTCAGCTCAGAGACCAGGGGGTTGTTAAGTTGAGTTTATAGCCACTGGGCTGAAAGAAGTAATTCGACTGAAACGTCACTTTCTTCAACTCGATGATTTGTCACATTACACGACTCGACTTTCAGCACAGGGGCCTATATGAGACTTTTGACACATCATATAGAATGTCAAAAAAAAAGTTCATACCATTTTTCAGCTTATTACATCGAATTACGATTTTGACCCCTTTTTTTGCCTTATTTGACTGGACTATACCTCATAAACGTTCACGCACCTACAGAACAGTAAGACCTACGTGATTCACCAGGGAGGGATACCCAACCTTCGCTGGAAGGATGGCGTAGACCAGGACGCTCAGGGATGCAAGACTGGATGACATCGGCTCAGAATGGGGACCGGTGGAGTGAACATTTGCGAGAGGCCAAGACCGGATCCAGGCTGTAGATCCTTCAAAGAAGAAGAAGAGATAATAAAAGTAGGGTTTTGGCATTGCTTTTTCCAACTACAAAAAATTAGTTTCATTTTTCAATTTTGTTTTATTCTTCTCGAAAAATTTTATTATTAAAGACTTTGAGTTTGAAGGTTTAGTAAATGGCCCTCAAATGTCGTGTGCTGAGTACTTCTAGTAAGCTTTTATGTAGTCATCATAATACATACGTAGAATTTTTTTTTGGACTAATGTAATGTAATTTTTTCTTCGATTTCTTAGGTCAAATAATTGTTTAACAATTTTTAACTTCCCAGTATATGGATCACTCTTATTATTATTACTCGCTGCCGGCACCCACTAGCGAGCTACACTGTACCTCTCGGCCAGGAAAGAGTTGTCGTCCAGCTTGCTATTAGGAGTTATACGGGTTGAGCCTAATGCCTTGATGGCCGCTTGGCTATCTGATAACAGAATTACCATGGCTTCCGGTCTCGTATGACTGCATTGCTGGGCAGGCATGGAAAATTTCCAGGAAAACGCTGGCAAAATTAGTCGGGCGGTAACATTTTTGTAAGTTAATCGATGGGGAAAACTCTAGCCACTACAGCAGACTCTGATATGAAGCTGGCTGTGTACCGGACAACATCATGGTCCTTGTCGTGTTGGAAATCTATCTATGGAAAAACAAGCAGAAAGATGCCGGCAGGCGAACTACAAAAGCTAAGAACAAACACGTTTTTGAACACAACTTACAAAGGTCTTTTGGTAAGTATAGGCCAGTCATTAGAGCGAAAAAAACGGCAGATTTTGTTATAAAATTGTACAGCAAACTGCTTGCACTACTACTTCAGGGGTATCTCATAGTTTACTAAAACCAAAAAACCAGCCAAAATTTACTCATGTGGAATTGTTTAAACAATAATTAGCAACAAAAATGGGTACTTTTTCCGTTTTTGGCGTATACAATAAAAAGTACTGGATGAATCCCGTCACTCCCAACAGGATATTTATAGAGAATTGAAAACCCTACAAAATGGGGTTTACTAGACCTCGATCGGATAATTTTTCGCCGAGAAAAGCTAGAAAACCCCTTAAAAAGGCCACTTTTTTCAAAAACTCATATCTCTGTTACTTTGCAATATTAGGGTATGATTTTTTGGGACATAATACCCTGGTACATATACTTTAAACTGCCAAAAGATGAAATTTGTCGCATGTATAGTTTCTGCATAATTGCAGTATAAACAAAATAGACCCTAATCTTGCACATTGCGCCAATATTAGCAGAGTGGCCCGATTGAAATTTCCAAAACGGTTTCTGAAAGTATAGGCTAGGGGCTACAATTTGTCTATCTCACATTTTAATATAAGTGTGGAGAACAATGCTAAAAATGCTTTTGAAAATGGTACATAGGGCGAACATTCTAATTCGAAACGTATCGGGCCTACATATAAGTATATGTTGTGGGTGGAGTATACTTCTTGTACGTGCAGGAAGCATGGTTTACAATGCTCAAATTTCTGCGCAAACTGTACCGAAATAATGTGCTCTAACATATCTATAGAAGATATTTGCATAGAAGAAGATGAAAATCAATTATAAAATAAATTATACGAATTAAGCTACAAATAGAATGATGATCGCGAGAATGAAAATAAAAGTATAGATGTAAGGTAGCTAAGCGAAGAAGAGACTGTTGCACAAAAAAGCATGATGTTTAAGCTGGTTATTTTATTGCATATTTCTTAGTTGATGCCTTTTATTTTTTTCCATTGAATAAACTGTAAAATGTTCATAATATTATTAATAATTATTTATTTTCAATCAAATTAAGCACTGATTCCAAATAAGGTATGTTCGCAATATATAATAAAAAAAAGGTAATGTACCTGTTACCATTATAAAAAATACGATAGTGTATTTTGTTAAATAACACTTTCCCTTTAATAAGTATCTGTTTAATTAAATATATGTAGATTCCGACTGCATATATTTATTACTTTACGGAAAGAAGGTTTACTCCAATAAGACTTAGATAGAGTATTTTCCATTTAATTTATAAAAAAATTAAATGATTCTTCATGCATTTAGCTTTCATGAAGTTCATTTACCATGAAGTTGTCAGTACTAGTACTGGGCTCCATGCTGAAAGGCAACTCAAATATATTACACTTGCAAAAATGCTTCGAAAAATTGCCACGAAGCTTCACATGCTTATTAGGTACATATTACACTTTTTTTTATATGGAACAAGTCGTCACATGCTGCTTGCCTACATTTATCTTCAAGCAATAGTGACGAAAAGCTGCATATCGTCGTTGCGACCTTAAGATCTTCTATGTGACAATTTTATCGAAATCCACTTTTTCAATTTAATGTAAACTTCATGATGTCCTCCATCGAATGCAAAAACTCCCATCTTGATATAACAATAACTTCAAGTCATTTTGCAGTTTTAAAAAATACTCCTATGTGGTGGCCCTGAAAAGCTGGCAATTTGAAAGCTCAGTTTTCCTAAAGTTTGATATTTTGCACATAGGCGATCTTAAGGTCGCAACGACGATATGGAGCTTTGGTATGCGGCCGGCCTAACGCCTCCTTCGTTACTTCCCAGTAAACCACGAATGCATACAAAATGAATTCATAATACATTTCAGAAATGAATGAAATTCATTACAGAAAGCATTTTGTAAGTAATACGGAATGCATTAAAACACATTAGGCATGTCCTAGGATGAAATGCATTGCTTGTACTGCATTAACAATATATTTCATATAGAAGTATGTAATGCATAAATAATAAATTACAAATACCTTTTATAGAATGTGGGAAATGCATTACAAAAGGCATTTCATAAAACTAATAAAATGTATTGAATAGAGGATTGCCCTAGGAAAAAATGCATTGATTCTAATCGACTAAAAATGCATTTAATAATAAAATATTTTTTTAAAACAAAAGTTATTATAATTTTATGTTGAACTTTGTATTTTAGATGCCCTGAATTTCTGGATATGTGTTCTACCATGTGACGTCCGTATAATCCGTCCGCTTAATTACTGAAGACTCCAACAAAAATTTGTTAGCGTGGCGGAATGGAGTGCTATGAAGTATTTGGCCCTTTATAATACGCTTTTGAATCCCCAAAATCCTAACAATTTAATACATTGCTTGTAATGTATTTGTAAGGCACTTGTAAGCAGTCGCTGATTGATAACTTTCAGATAGCTTACTTGTAATGTACGGCGAATGCATTTCTTTGTTCTATGCATTACATGTGGTTTGCTGGGTTTATACCCCGCCACCGCTACCTCGAAACTTCTCGAATTAGAATGTTCGCCCTATGTACCATTTTCAAAAGCATTTTTAGCATTGTTCTCCACACTTATATTAAAATGTGAGATAGACAAATTGTAGCCCCTAGCCTATACTTTCAGAAACCGTTTTGGAAATTTCAATCGGGCCACTCTGCTAATATTGGCGCAATGTGCAAGATTAGGGTCTATTTTGTTTATACTGCAATTATGCAGAAACTATACATGCGACAAATTTCATCTTTTGGCAGTTTAAAGTATATGTACCAGGGTATTATGTCCCAAAAAATCATACCCTAATATTGCAAAGTAACAGAGATATGAGTTTTTGAAAAAAGTGGCCTTTTTAAGGGGTTTTCTAGCTTTTCTCGGCGAAAAATTATCCGATCGAGGTCTAGTAAACCCCATTTTGTAGGGTTTTCAATTCTCTATAAATATCCTGTTGGGAGTAACGGGATTCATCCAGTACTTTTTATTGTATACGCCAAAAACGGAAAAAGTACCCATTTTTGTTGGTAATTATTGTTTAAACAATTCCACATGAGTAAATTTTGGCTGGTTTTTTGGTTTTAGTAATCTATGAGATACCCCTGAAGTAGTAGTGCAAGCAGTTTGCTGTACAATTTTATAACACGAAAAAATCTCTAATGACTGGTCTAGTAGGCGGAACCCATATATGTATGAAAAAAGAGACAACGAAGGATTTAGAAAGACTTTTGAGGCTTTAGACCTAGTACACATTAAGCGCTCGGCGCTGCGTTTAGCGGTCGTTGGTAGTGTACTCACGAAGCGTTTATCTCTGCATTTAACGAGCGTTAGCAGTATCAAAATGTTCACTTTCCATTTTTTTATTTGCCAGTAAATACGCTTCTTCTGTACGAAAGAGCGTGCACTTAATAGGAACTCTTTGATTCTGAAAACGCTGGTTTCAAAACACCCAATGTGTATTAGGTCTTAGGTCCTCATAAACGAGCGCTTGCAGCTTCCATGTAAGTGATTGTACATAGAGCCTAGAGCTCCAGTCCTAGACCACGAAACAGTGGCGGTTCCTCTTTGGAAGCAAAGGAAGCACTGCTTCCCTTTACCAAATAGGCAACTTCATAATTTCATTAATTTAAATATATCAAGATTAATCAGAAGAAAAATCTTAATATATTTCCTCCTCTGGAAACAGTAATCATGCAATCTACAAATTTTCTTATATAAAATATACGATTGAAAGTTATCAGTAAAGCCCTGGCCAAGATACGAGCGGCAAGCGGCAGAGTGGCAAATACTAAAGTGCCTCTGGCCCTCTTATCGTGGCCGATCTCTTTATCTTTTGTTTTTCTAGTGGGGTGGCAGGCGGTGTCTACTGAATAGACGCTGATAACTTTGTAGCTTCCATTATATTTTTTATGAATCTCTATTTTCGAGTACGGATTGCCAAAGGGTTGTTTTTGCTAGGAGAATGTAATGATGCTAAGCGGGGGTGTAGGGGGTGTATGCGACGTAAGCAGGATTTTATAATTACTAACTTTTTTAGTTTTTACGCCAAAATTATGCATTTGCATGAAAAATTAAGGGGAGGTTCTCATCTAGTTTGTGATTTTTTTGAAGGAAAATGACAAGCATAGCGAAATGATATTTGGCAGTATCTTTTATTGTATATTACATTAATCTGTACGTAAAAAAAAATTTTAATGCAATGATGGCATTATTGTAAACTATAATAAATTTGTCTCAGAAAGAGTGAACGACTTTCAAAAAAAATTTAAATTCGCCGGAATGGCGCGATTTTGAAATTTGAGTGTCGTCTGTTTTTTTTTATAGTTTATGACTTACAAAAAGGAATTAATGTTACAATTTTCAAAATGTACTCCACTCTTTCTATAACGAAAATTGTTTACTTTAATATGCACGAAACTAGAAGTTGATTGGTTGAACCGTTTTTGAGTTATCTTGTACACAAATTTGTAAATCTTGAAGAAAAAGTTTCGAGATAATCGTGTTTGAAGTAGAGTTGAGCCGGACTTACAAGAGGCAGTTCCCAGTAAACCACGAATGCATACAAAATGAATTCACAATACATTTCAGAAATGAATGAAATTCATTACAGAAAGCATTTTGTAAGTAATACGGAATGCATTAAAACACATTAGGCATGTCCTAGGATGAAATGCATTGCTTGTAATGCATTAACAATATATTTCATATAGAAGTATGTAATGCATAAATAATAAATTACAAATACATTTTGTAGATGTGGGAAATGCATTACAAAAGGCATTTCATAAAACTAATAAAATGTATTGAATAGCATTAGGATTGTCGTAGGAAAAAATGCATTGATTCTAATCGACTAAAAATGCATTTAATAATAAAATATTTTTTTAAAACAAAAGTTATTATAATTTTATGTTGAACTTTGTATTTTAGATGCCCTGAATTTCTGGATATGTGTTCTACCATGTGACGTCCGTATAGTCGTCCTCATATCTCTCTCGAAAATAGAAAATGAATAATTTTCAGTATGTATGCTATCTGAAATGAGATACGATTTTATTAGCTTAATTACTGAAGACTCCAACAAAAATTAGTTAGCGTGGCGGAATGGAGTGCTCGTGTATTTGGCCCTTTATAATACGCTTTTGAATCCCCAAAATCCTAACAATTTAATACATTGCTTGTAATGTATTTGTAAGGCACTTGTAAGCAGTCGCTGATTGATAACTTTTAGATAGCTTACTTGTAATGTACGGCGAATGCATTTCTTTGTTCTATGCATTACATGTGGTTTGCTGGGTTCATTTGTCCCGTACACGATAGTAAATTGTACTGAAGCCTCAACTTTATTAAATGTCCCGGTTCAAAAATAATGTACTACTGGGATATGAGCGTGTATCATGCGATTGTAAATTAGGAAGTAGAGAGACATTTCTTACTTCTTTTGCGGCAGTAAAATATCCAATTCGAATTGCGGCGAGGTGAGATTGTAAACACAAACTGCAGAGACATTTTCTTATTGCTTTTGCCGCAGTAAAATAAAATATAAAAATGAGTGAAATTTTATACTAAAGAGACATTTTTTGAGGGACTGAAGTTGG
Source organism: Thereva unica (assembly GCA_949987705.1). Classification (NCBI taxonomy): domain Eukaryota; kingdom Metazoa; phylum Arthropoda; class Insecta; order Diptera; family Therevidae; genus Thereva; species Thereva unica. The sequence continues at coordinate 46,861,915 of OX465281.1, read as the reverse complement.
AGAGATATTTCTTACATTTTTCGAGGGAGGTAAATTGTTATTTTTATTTTTAAATCTCTATCTATAACAAATAAAATATTTCCGTGTTATTTTCAATTTTAGGGAGTTTAATTTTAAATCTGTAAATATGTGTTTCCTTATACAGTTAACAAAAATTTTAAAGAATATTTTTATAATTAACATTCATAGGCACGATAATTAATATTCCCATTCATTCATCATTTATAGTATCCCCTTTTTCGCAAATGCAATAAATCTACCCGCATCGCAACATTTGAGCCATTTACTACGTGCCGTGCTAGCAATACAATGGCACCTCGCCTCATTTGAAATGAGACATTGTACTGGTTCAAAAGAAAAAAGAGGCTCCTACCAGTGGTGTGCTAATTTTTTTTCTACCGGAACGCGTACCGGAACGCGAACGGGAATCTATTTGAATAAGAAAACAGCTGTTTGATTTTTGTTTAAATGACAAAAATCAATTGCATAATTGGAGGCAGTTACAAATTTTGTTTTTTCAGGTCAGGCTTTTCGGTTTTTACTACTTTGCAAAAGTAAGTAAAACCGTTTATTTTGTGCGAATTTTGACTTCGTTTTGATTTACAAAAAACATTTCCGCAATATGTTTATTTTTCAGATTGGGAAATGTTTAATTTTCGTAAAGATTCAGATGAAAATTATACGGCGTTTACATCGCCTCAAAAACAAGTGTTTTCATGAGCTCGTTTTCGGAAAACGAATGAAGTGGTTACATCGCCTTTTGCTTGTTTTCAGATGACAGTTCAAATTTGAAGCAAAAAATAGCATCTGAACAGTATATGTTGATGTGTTTTAATAAAAACAAAATAATAAAACAAATAAAGACAATTAGTGGGAAGATTGCTTCGCAAAGATGTCTATTAAAGTTATTGATGATGAAGAAGCGGAGATTGGCAAAAAATATTTTTCTATTAAATAATAAAAACACGATACTCTCGATGAGATTAAAAAATACAAAACAATTCTGGATGCTGGTACGTTACTATTTACTAATATACATTAGATATTTGAAATACCTAATTAAAACTTTGTTATTTAGGAACGTTCCAGTACCTTTTGGGAGATTGATGTCCCTAAATTAAGTGATGACAGTTTTAAAGAAAGTTTCAGGATGACGAAAAGCACATTCAATATATTGTGCAGGAAATTATATACACTGAAAAGAATGAACACACCCTTTAGAGAATGTATAGTTCTCCAGAAAAGAATAGCAATAGCTCTATATGTGCCCATAATTATGAAAGTGGTCTAAGTCATATATTTTTTGTTTGAAGATATTTAATGAATTGCATTTGACACACTGAATGAATTCCATATAATGTTGAAATTACAACCACTATCTAATGGTTCATTTTTGACAATTTCGTAAAAATTACATTGAATACATTTAGTTTAAACTAATGTGGTATGAAATAACTGATAAACTCATTTTTTTTAAATTTTGACTTAGACCACTTTCATAATTATGGGCACATATGCATTGGCATCGTCCTCTGAATACAGAACGATTGCCAAATTATTTGGTGTTAGCAAATCAACCGTGCATGTTGTTCTAATGGATTTTTGCACAGAGCAGTATGGGATATTCTAAAGCCAGAGTTCCTAAATTTTTTCCCTCCGGAGGGAGAGAATATTAGGGATTGCATAGCAGGATTTGAGAAATTAGGGTTTCCGCAATGTCTTGGGGCCATTGGTAAATGCTAATTATACTAACTATAATTATACAATTCATAAATGTCCTAATTTGGTCTTTTTTATTCTAGACGGTTGTCATATAGAAATTAGGCCAAAGAAAGAAGAAGCCTGCGATTACTACAATTATAAAGGGTGGCATTCAATTGTCCTCCTAGCACTGGTGGATTATAGGTAAAAAACTCCAAAAATTCGAAATAACATTAATACCTACATAACATTATTTTAAATTTAGATATAGGTTTCTATATATAAACGTAGGTGCTCCTGGAAGGTGTAATGATTCCTCAATTTTCGAGAAATCGCAGCTAAAGAAGCAATTAGAAAGCCCCTCATTGAATGAATTCTCAAGAATTATTAATGGCACAAGAATTCCTGTTTTGTTAATAGGTGATTCTGCTTTTCGCCTATCGACATTTCTGATGAAACCGTATCCCTACAGTATCACTAGAAGCGCACGCAAAAAGAAATTTAATACTGCATTATCAAGTTGCCGCAGGGTCGTCGAAAATGCTTTTGGACATCTTAAAGGACGTTTTCGTCGTATAGGAAAAGGTATTGATAACAGTGTAGAAAATGCAGCAGCCATAATAAAATGTTGCTGTGTACTGCATAATTTTCTAAACTGTAACAACGATAAAATTAACGATATGTGGGTTCAAATGATCAAGCAAAATACCGCACCAAGGAATGAAATGTTTGAAGAAGAAGAAAATATTGTCTATAACTTGAACCCCAATGCTGAAAAAATAAGAGAAGCAATATGTGATTTCGGTAAGTAAACATTTATTTTGAATTTAAGTAGCTAAGAAAAGAATCTTGGAACATTTTATTGTCGTTTATCATTTCCTGCAACATTTCGTTTCGTTTTTTCTCTGTATTGACAATTTCTCTTTCTAGTTCTAGAATTTGATTGTCTACATTTTCTGATTTTTCGAAATGTTTTTTTAGCTGTTCATTATTCACTCTTATTTCCTTGAGCATTTGAGCTTGATAATTATTGACTTTGGTCTTTTTAGTTGCAGGAACTCTAGATGTAGAAGGCTCTGGACTTGGAAATTCACATGAAGACTCTCCCGGTGTCTCCAATCCAGTGAGTGTGCAAACTGGCGATTCATCCGTATCGGTCCAATTTATGGAATAGTTATTTAACTCATCCTCAGAACCTTCCGAGTTACAAGCATTTTCTAAAAATTATGTTTTAATTTTCTTAAAGAATTTTGTAAAATATCTTTATCTACCATTAATTATACTATCTTGTAAAAGTGCTTCCACATTGTTTGATTTAAAGCTGCCCATAAATTCATTAATTTTGCTGTATAGTTTCCAGTTTGATGGGGAACCGCCTGATGGACCTATTTTGGCCTTTTCACTTCTGCAATACATCCAACATATATTATGTAGATAATAATGTCTACAAAAAGTATAATTATAAAATACTATATATAACATACCGATATCGGGTTGTTAAGTTGTGAAGTTTTGTTTTCAATTCTTCGACAGAAATAAACAAATTTCCTTTTTTAAGCTCTTCCTGCATATCGAGTAAAACATGGTTGTTTTTTCTCTGCCCTCGTAATGAGCTAATATTATCCTTCCACACTTCTACTAGTATGTGTTCTTCGTGATCGGACCATACTTTCCTTTTTTTGTAGATTTTTTTTCTTTTTACGCCATTATTTCTATCCATTTTTTTAATAATTTCGCAATTTCGCAATTTCGTTGTTATGTTCAGCACACAAAATGAAACTGTCAGTTGGAAAATGACATGCGCATAACAAGTGCTGAATGCTGAATTGGGTTCTTGTCCTTACTTTTCTTGTTTTCGTGGTCGTTTTTATTTAAAACAGCTGCCTGAGATGTTTTAGATTTGTATGGGAGAACACTTGTTTTCGACTGCGTTTTTGCCCAAAACGCGAATTTTTGACGAAAACATATGTTTTCGAGGCGATGTAAACGCCACATTATTGCGTTTTGCAAGATTTCAAGATGTAAAATAGTAACAAATTTAAAAATATGAAGTGGAAATTATACTTTATGGTTATTAATGGATATTCTCAATTAATAGTGTAACTCTCTCAGCAATAGGAAAGCTCTTTCATCAGGAAAGTGCACACTTTTCCTATTTGAAATGGAACATCTTTCCTTTTATTTGTCTATGATAATTACCTACATATAAAAATTCGTCAAAAATTAGAAAAAAAATCAGCAATTCTTTTTAATTTTTTTTTCAATACGTCAGCCAATTCTCGTTATCAGAAATCATCTTTAGTTCCGGAACGCGTTCCGGTCCAAAAAGGAAGTACCGGAACGACGTTCCGGAGCGTTCCGGCTCGACAACATCACTGGCTCCTCCTACAAACTTATTTTATAATCGTGTCCTACCCAACACTAGTTTGAAGTTTAAGTAAAGCTAAGAGCGCCCCACTGTGATCATGACACCGCGACAATCAATGTAGTAGATCTGTAGAATCCGTTCTAGTGCTCGGATCAACAAAATATTTCAAAGGAACATTCTAGACATATTAAACTTTAATAATATGAAATAAAAAAAATCGAAAATTTCAACATTGCAGATGAGAATCTTCCCTTAAATGAGATCACAGTAGCAGTTGCAGTTTTTCAACGGTTTTTCTTCTTGTTTTAATTATAAACAGAATCTGAGAAAAAGGCGCAAAACGCCCTATAGGAGCGAAACTATTTTGAAAAAATTGACGAAAAAAATGCAAAAATTCATGATTTTCGATTCGATTTTTTTTTTCGATCTTCCTCCACTCGTTTTGTCAAACAAAGTAAGAAAGAGCTTAACCCACTTACTGGGCCACTCTCCTTAACCTGCTTAAGTAGTTCTTTAACGCCCCCTCCGATCTGTCCAAAATCGAATAAAAAGTACAAAGTATTACATAACTTCCGACCTCTGTCTTCCTTAAAGCCAAACCCAATTTTTTAACCTAATCTTAAGATTGCAGTCATCCTGAAACATCGGACATACCTAAAACTGTCCATTGCAAAATACCATATTATCAAAAGCACTTGACTTAATCATAGCTCTAGTCTAGATAAACGGATACTAATTAAGATTCCCGCTCTTCACGCATACAGAGATCGTTATGAGTCACACAATTACTGCTTTTTATTATCAAACGTTATCAATAGATAAGAGAATAACACAGAAAACTTTGCTACAAGAATTATTGGAATTAATGATTAAGGCTTACTAAAAATACCAACTGATAACCGAGTATCTACAGCACCTTGATAAACGCAGTCATTATGAATTCACAAGAATTTTAGCAGAAGACGTAGAACAATGGAATTTGAATTGGAAAATTTTCGATTTTTATGGGAAATTTTTGTTGTTCTTAATTAAAAAAAAAATAAAATATTTGCTTTGCACATCAATAATAAATAAAGTCACAACAGCGCACACACACCACACACCGAATAAAAATTCACAATAATTGTCGCAAATAGGTATGTTGTCATTGTCACAGGTATCGCAATGAGGTGAAAATATTATAATAAAGAACTCACTTTTAGACACGAACTAGTCATCAAAGTAATAATATTAAAAACACGGAAAGGGAGAGAGACGGGCGGTCTCCTTCGAATGTGTAGTTTGTTGGCACAACTGATCTTGCAGTCGATATTTGCTTTTGAAGTTCGTTACTGAAACTACAGCATGAAGTCCCCTAAATTTACGTGCTAATAGCTAAGCTTATCAGGTGCGACGCGTTATCTTATCAATCGCATTACGATACGATAATGGCCGTTTATCAGCGATATCTTTTGCCGAATTGTATTATTGTATTGCTTGAGAGTGATGTGAGTGCCAAAGTACACAGGGAGTGTAACGATGTTTGCCGCACAAATCTGATTCGCTTTAGGAAATTCTAACTGTGTCGAGTGCATGATTGAGCTTTTGTCAACGGACTCCACGCTCATCTGCACGCTAACGGAGTCTTACCTGACATTGTAATATTAAGGTATTCGGAATTCTTAATTTTATTGCAATGATAGCAACAGGTTCGCTGGTGGATTTAAAATGGCAGTATTGTAAACATATATGACATGTACTTAGCCGGTTAGAACTGAAAATTGTGTGACGAAGATTTGGCACAATTGATTTTTTTTGGTTTTGTCTTTTTAACTAATTTGTTGTCAATTATCATCTGTTAACAATTGCAAAACTATATTCGATTGTAAAAATTAAGCGTGGGAAAAATTTCAAGCCAAATTTCAACCAAATAATATCTATAATATTTTCCCAGTTTTCAGGTAGAGTTATGATAATATCGATAAAAAGCTTCTGTGGTTTTTGGTTAAAAAACTGAATCTACATCTACTTTCCGCTTTTGAAGCCAGCTTAGTTCCACGAAGGTGATAGCATCCGATTTGTCATCACTATTTGTAGATAAGCTGTAGTGATTCAAAGCCCCAGTCCCCATCCATCATTATCACTTTTAAACTTTCGCAACATGAGCTTTTAAGAATAAGGTTCGTGTCTTCGCTTGGATGAAAGGTTTCTTTGTACGGGTAATTGGAGGATTCTTCTTTTGAGCTTTGGATTTGGACCTTTTACTCCTCCCACCAATCCTAGCACAGAAATTTAGTTTAGACATGTCGTTGTTTGAGTCAGCTAGGTATTTCACAATTATTTCACAAGTCAGCTAGGTATTTCAAAAATTGATAGCTATAAAAAAGACACTTTTAAAAAAATGAGTAGTAGGGCCCATTTCTATTACATATTTTCAACTACTTTTTCAAGGCTGTGTCGGATTACCACTTTCATAGTCCTGGAAAGAACTATGAGGGGGGATTTCAGCTAACTCATCAACGACATATGTGTAAGCATGTTTAGGTGCTTGGATTGGCGAGAGGGATAAAGCTCGAATAGAAAAGCGCCAACGAAGGATCCGTACTAAAGAAGCTTTCGTCCTAGCGAAGACTCGAACCAAAAATTACTCAGAAAGATATGACACTGTAATCCTTTCTGTGCGAAGAAAAAGGAAAGTAAAAATCTATGATCAACTTCTCTATTCATATACGCGCTCCGGAATGGCGAGAGGGCGGAGCAACGGCAAACTACACAAACACATGCAGAGCAGGAAGTACACGAAAATGGTACATGAATTCACACAAGCAAAATAAAAGTCCAGGACGGCACAAAAATTGCGGAGAATAGAAATCAGTGCGTCTCTTTCGCACTTCGTGAAATAACATTTCTTTATTTACCCTTTCTTTCTTCGATTTTTGTTTTGTTTTTAAATTGAATTTTATCTCGCTTGCACCTTGTCGATTGATATATTCACTCGCAAGGGAGCTTATGGGAAATATTGAGAGTGTCGTATCTTTGTGGGTAATTTTTGCTCGAACCTTATCAAAATTTCCCCTTACAAAAAGCTTTCTCTCCAGGTTGCTTGAATTGTGACGCCACATTTAGTATGAAGAAAAGAAGAAAGTGGCTCGGAACCGCTCTTTTTTATTTACTTCTATCAAAACCCGAGAAAAATCACTGCAGATAAACACCTTTTTTTATGTGACACACTAGAGACTTAGGGAAGGCCCCTTTGTACTGTCGACCATATATTTATTTATTTTTTTGTTTTTTTTTTGAAATGTCGAACAGCAGCTCTAGTCGGAAGATAGAGAGAGAAGTGAAGGAAAGAACTGTCACAACCTAGCTGCGGTATTTTTATTTCACCTACTCCCAACCATTTCGCGACTCTGACATCGGGGCATCGAGAACAACTCGCTGGAGTGTTATGCCTCCTGAAACGAGTTGAATCTCATCAACCAAACAATGACATTCGCTTGGTGGAGCGGGGAAGAGAACTAGTGAAGGCTATGACAGGAGGAATCAGGAATGCAAAGAGGGAAGAAGAAAGAAGGAAAGTTATGTAGGCGGGAAATTGGGAAAGGCTAGGACCGTGGCACCGCCGGGAATCGAACCCGGGACCTCTGGGGATAGTAGTCAGGCGCCTTACCCCTAGACTACCGAGGCCCCAGATCTAAGTCCTAGTCTTTAATAACTTCTTCGAAATGAGCTAACGAGAGACGGTCATGGGCGAGTCCTCTGTGCTATAAAACAAAGTTTTAATACGCTTGGGTTACGGGTTAGCAACATACTCCCACAAAAACACTTCACGAATCGACAAACAATGCTTCATAAACTTAAGGATAGCACAATGACGACGTATGCTTTTCGTACCACGACACGAATTGGAACATGGAATGAAAGAGTCCTTTTCCTCAATTACTTTAAGGTTGCAGCGCTCTCAACGACCTAACGTGGCGACACAATTCATCAGCCATTGAATTGTGGGATTGTGGGTACAGGTATCTTAATAAACTCTTTGCCCCCTGCCCACTTCTTCTTCTTTTTCTTTGATCCATTAGCTGTTGGTCCGAGCTAGACGTCCCCGCAACGGATGCCCTGCTGTCGGTGCTGCTAGGTCTCGAGCTCCATTGCCTATTCGTTTCTATTCTCGACGATTTTTAGCTACGTCTCGACTCTCGAGCCTCGATAACTGACATGAGCTCGGAAACACCGACTGCGGAAGAGAGTTCCACAATCGAGTTGTTCTATTTATAAACGAACTGTTAAAACGTAATGTGCGTGAAGGGGAGGGCTGAAGGGTGAAGGGGTGAGCCGAGTTGGCTAATCTTGGGTTCCGGGAGAAAAATTGCCGTGTAGGCAGGAGGTTTTTGATTTCAGTGGAGCAGTCGCTATGAAAATAGCGGTAAAACTTGCTGAGCGCTGCTACATTCCTACGGTGGCTTAAAGGATCAATGCAAAGGGTGCTATAGCCAATGAGTTTGATGGCGCGGTTTTGCACCTTGTCTAGCCAAGCCAAGGTGGTTTTAGGGGCGCCCGCCCAGATATACGAGTTGTACTCAAGGCGTGACCGAATGTAGGACTTGTAGACTGTAGCCCAGGCAGTTGGATGAAGGAGAAACTTGCATCTCTTAAGGAGGCCGAGGCATTGGTACGCTTGTTTGGTGACTTGGAGTATGTGATTATTCCATCGCAAATTGTTTTATAGAGTCACGCCGAGGATGTTAAGATATGGATCAGCAGTTATATTATCCTCGCCCACTGAAATGGAAGGAAGGTTGGTGCAGGTTTTAGTGGAGAATAGACAGTACTTGGTTTTGGTTTCATTGAACTCGACACGATTCTTGCGGTCCCAATCAAGAATGAGTTGAATGTCCGCGTTAAGAGAGTTGGACATGAGTTCACGTTCTAAGAGACAAGGTCTGGCACTTGCTTGTCCTGTGTTGTCGGAGGGGTATGAGTAACGCAAAGTACCGTCATCGGCAAAACTATGAAGTGGATTGGAGGGGATTGAGAGCAGATCATTAATAAATATAAGAAAGAGAGTAGGTGAGAGTTCCCCTTGGGGAACGCCGGCCGAAATGGAATAAGGGTTGGATTCGACGCCATCCAATACTACCTTGTTTGAACAGCCAGAAAGAAAGCTCTCAATCCAGTTCCTTAGAACTGAGTCGATACCAATAGCTTGGAGTTTCGACAGCAGAGCGGGATGCCATACTCTGTCGAAGGCCTTGGAGATATCTAGAGCAACCAGACCAGACTCACCGAAGCCATGGATGCTTTGGTTGATGTGTTCAGTCAGGCATACAAGAAGGTCGCCAGTAGACCGTTTTGGTCTAAAGCCATACTGCCTGTCGTGAATAATTTGGTTAGACTCTAGATATTTCATCAACCTTCTATTGATTATTGTCTCCATAACTTTGGAGAGAACAGAAGTTAATGCTATTGGGCGGTAGTTTAAAGGGTCGCTGGCTTCACCTTTTTTGGGAATGGGCTGAACATGAGCTAGTTTCCAAGAGTTGGGATAAACTCCGGAGAAATATGACAAGGCAAAGAGTTTGCGCAGAGGTTTAGCCAAGCGTGAGGCACACTTTTTGACTACCATAGGGGGAATATTATCGAGGCCAGTGGATTTATTGACGTCAAGTTCTTTGAGACATTTATACACCTCTCGTGTCCTGAAGAAAATTCCGTCCATTGAATGGGCGTTGCGATCGAGGACAGGTGGTGACGTATCAGCTTGAGGTAACGAAGAATTTGAGGCGAACAGAGATGCCAGTAAATCGGCCTTGGATTTGTTTCTGTTATCACCTCCTTTCCATTAATAAATGGAGGAGTTGAAGAGGAGGAAATTGCGCTGACTAGATTGTGATCCGAGTTACCAAGGGGCGAGCTAACTTCGACGGAGTATCGAATTGGATGAGTAGTAAGAAACAGGTCAAGCAGATGTGCTCCTTGACCTTCAACGTCCGGAACTCGCGTTGCACAGGTGCAAATTATTTAGGTCTGCAAAGATCTCGGCGTCTTTGCCAGAAACACTGGTGTCATTAGAGTAATTTAGCCAATTGACATTATGAACGTTGAAATCACCCGCAACAATAGCTGCGTTCCTTTTCTGCTAATTTTTATTATTCTTTACACTTGCGTACTAGCAACTACACTCTTATAAACGAGTAGATAGCACTTGCAATTACACAATTGAAATCCGCTAGGGGGTAAGCGGCCATTTCGAGTCTATTGTGAATTATTTTCACTTACACCATTACCCGCTAGATGGTTTTTATTTGTGTCGAGCTGATTTTCTCATATAAAAACGTCCATAAATAAAACTTCAGTCGTATAATTATCAAAAATTATTATCTTTCGTTTTACTTTAGAAATTGTCGCATTAATTTCTCCATTGTGTCACAAATTCTTCTTTTAAGAATTTTTTATTTGTAAAGTTTAAAGTAACGTCAAAAATTTCAAGTGATTTTACTCAAATCAGAAAATTTTGCGTTCCTTTTCTGCTCTGCTCACAAGTACTAAATAGTAGAAAGGAACGCAGCTAATGATTTCACACTCCGGGTGGGAAGATAAAAATCCGGAGATTTGTTCTGAGATAGCATCGAAGGCTAATGTGTGTGTGTGTGTGTGTGCGTACGTATGTGGTCATTTTTTCCTGCACGATATCGCGCGAACCAAAAAAGATATCGACTTCATTGAGGTGTCGTTCGAAGCGTATTAACCGAAATATGATCTTTTCATAAAATTCGGTCGAGCCGTTTGTTCGTTTAAGCGGCGTAAGTGATTTTTGTACCTGCACGATATCGCCCGAACCACGAAAGATATTGACTTACTTGAGGTGCCGTTCGAAGCGTATTAGCGACAATATAATCTGAAAAGATTTATATAACATTCGGTCGAGCCGTTTTTTGGTTTAAATGACATAAATGATTTTTGTACCTGCATACGATATCGCGCGAACTATAAAAGATATCGCCTTAGTTGACGTACGTTCGATCATCTAATACCTGTACCCGTCATAGTCAACGGAACATTTATGGCTATTAGGCCATCAGCCGAATTCCCAGTGATCAATCTACACAAGGACAAATACTATCCACTCAACAAGCAGGAATTCGCGCTATGTGAGACCATCGGCGAATCTGATCAAATGTGTATTCAACAACACCCAATTTATCGAAAAGGTGCAAACGTCAGCTCCTGCGAACTCAATCTCATCACTTACCTCGAGCCAACCAACAGTTGTGAAATAATCAACGCCGAAGAACTCCCTAAATGGATTCAGCTATACAATCCCAACAAATGGATTTACTCTATGCGTAAAACCACGGTTGTCACAATCATTTGTGGCGATACCACTGCTCAACAAGCTCTTCAAGGAACAGGAATCTTGAATATGGGAATGAATTGCGAACTTAGGCAAGATCATCGTTTATCCAAAATCAATGAAGTCTTCGTTCAATCCTACACAAAATCTCACAGATTTGTTGCATTTGGAAAGCCAGGAGCCTCTCCTCAAATTCACGGTTCATAATTTCTTGCACCCACGTAAATAGGCGAACAAACATAACGAACGTTCGTCAAACCCTAAAATGTCACTTCTCTTGATGACATATACATGCCAATCTCTGCTTCAAAACTTGCAGATTTGTTGACCAGAGGTGATATACGCAGCAATTTGTTTACCATATTTATTAAAAAAATGGGCTATAATAAACCCTTTGTAGGGATAATAACAGCTGACTTTTTTTTTTTTTTTTTGAAGGGAAACATTGCACATAATAAACAGTTTTTATTTAAAGGCGTTGCAAGGCACGCGGGTTTTTAACCGACTTCAAAAAAGAGGAGGTTATCAATTCGAATGTATGTTTTTTTTTTTTTTTCTATGTATGTTACGCGATTACTCCGCCAATTATGAATCGATTTTGATGATTCTTTTTTTGTTTGGTACGTTATACCTCAGAGGTGGTCCCATATAAATTTTGTAAAAAAATGGCGGTCGGTTCCAAGATGGCGGCCGAATTTTGCAATTTTGTTTCCCGACCCCCTTCATGGATATCAAATGAAAGGGTATGACGAGTAGAATACAATTTTGTAAAAACTATACCTTATGTACAAACTTAAACTAAAAAGTAAAAAATAAAAAATTTTTAAAAAAAAAAACCGACTTCAAAACTACATACCTATGCATGCATATGTACAAACTTAAACTAAAAAGTAAAAAATAATATTTTAATTACCTCAAAGCAAGAGCCTTAAAGGACAGTTAAAAAAATTATTGATATTTATATACAGTGGCTCACACTGAAAGTCGGGCAAGTACTTGTGACATTTTTGACTGTAGTTTTTAATCTCAAAAAATTGATAAAAACAAAATCCTAATAAATGCTATATATTTTACAAAACATAATTAAAAAAAAAATCAATATATCCTTTCATAACCATTAAAATAAAAATAAAAATCGAAGTAGGAACAATAAATCGTTATCCAAAACGGGCATTTTTACGATGTAAAACTACGATAAACAAAGGCCATCAGTTTTACTTTCAAATTATAAGGGAAAACAAGTGTGGTCGCTTGCAATGGCTACAAAACGAAGATCTACTCTAAGTGAACGAGAAATTATCATACATAATTTTAAAAAAGGAAAAACGCAGCGGGAAATCGCTGAAATAGTTAACAAAAGCAAATCTACAGTCCATGACATTATTAAACGCTATAAAGAAGAAGGAAGAATTTTAGATAAGGCAAGAACTAGCACAAACAAAAAATTAACAGAGAGGGAAGAAAAATTGATCGTGCGTAAAATTAAGAAAGATCCCTTTTTATCAACGGTGTAGTTAGCCGGAATTGTGAAGGAGTCGTTTGGAAAAGATGTCCATCCTGAAAATGTCAGGCGCGTACTTCGAAGAGCAAAATTAAACGGCCGAGTAGCGAGAAAAAAACCTTGCATAACTGAAAAAAATGGAAAAGCAAGGCTAAAATTTGCTCGTGAGTACCTTGCAAAGAATTTTGACTTCTGGAGCAAGGTAATTGGTACTGATTAAAAGCTACGAAATTTCTGTTATTGTTTTTAACAGGTTTTATTCACCGATGAGAGCAAATTTAACCTTTTTGGCTCCGTCGGAAGACGATATGTGTGGCGGAAACCCACGGAAGAATTCCTGAATAAACATGTGAAAAAAACTGTAAAACACGGAGGGGGTTCTGTGATGGTATGGGGGTGTATGTCTGCCGCCGGGGTGGGTAATCTCCATTTTATTGAAGGGACCATGGATAAATGGATGTACTTAAACATTTTGAAAAGACATGTCAAAGAGAGTGCGCAGAAACTGGGTCTATCTGGTAACATTATATTTTCCAGGATAACGATCCGAAGCACACCTCTCAAATAGCTAAGGAGTGGTTGCTTTACAAATGTAAAAAAGTGCTTAAGACACCAGCCCAGTCCCCGGATCTCAACGTCATAGAACACTTATGGGACGAATTGGGCCGAAGAGTGCAAGATCGGCGGTGCTCAAATAAAGATGAGTTGAAAAGAGCTCTTCAAGAGGAATGGCTCAATATAGCGCCGTCAATTTGCAAAAAACTCGCAGAGTCAATGCCTAGAAGATTAAAAGCTGTAGAGCTGCAAAAAGGTTACTGTACAAAGTACTGAAACGAGACTTTATACAATGCCCGACTTACAGTGTGAGCTGTTTTTTGGTCGCCATAAGGATTTTTATTTTTATTTTAATGGTTATGAAAGGATATATTGATTTTTTTTTTGAATTATGTTTTGTAAAATATATAGCATTTATTTTAAAAAAGGATTTTGTTTTTATCAATTTTTTGATATTAAAAACTACAATCAAAAATGTCACAAGTACTTGCCCGACTTTCAGTGTGAGCCACTGTATGTATGTATCTATTTAATATTTTTAAAAAGTTCATTTTGGAGTCGGTGCCAGCCAAAGGTATGTATTAACGTAAGTTTTCTTTTGCACCCAAGCTTTCAGGGTATGTATAAACGTAATTGTTCTTTGGCTGGCACCGACTCCAAAATGAACTTTTTAAAAATATTAAATAGATACATACATATATAAATATCAATAATTTTTTTAACTGTCCTTTAAGGCTCTTGCTTTGAGGTAATTAAAATATTATTTTTTACTTTTTAGTTTAAGTTTGTACATATGCATGCATAGGTATATGTAGTTTTGAAGTCGGTTTTTTTTTTTAAAATTTTTTATGCTAGTATTAAATACTTGCAATGTTCCTTTGTTAATGTTAATATGTATTTTTTTTATCTGTAATTGTTTTTGTTAAGTGCCTTGTTTGGCAAATAAATAAATAAATAAACCCGACTCCGGCCTCTCGTCTCTCACCACCGGAATAGTAAAGTATCATCGTTTTGTCGATTTTTGACGGGACGATCGTCAATATCCCGGACCCGGTAAGTCGTGGTTGCGATAACGCCGCAACTAATATTTTGCATTTCAATAATTCCATTGCTATGATTTCCTTTTGACCGACTTGATGTCCTGTTCGTACATTCCACGCGGCGACTTGAATTTGCATCTACGGTGTGACTAATTTGGGTGTTCAGCCAGTAACCACAACCACACCACTCGCTAGTAAAAAAAAGGCAGTGGTAGGAGAAAGGTCAGGGAACTTTTTTTAAATTTAGGTGAGAGAAATGAAAAGACGAAGTTCTATGCCGCGGAGTGGATTCGAACCATGAACCTCTTGGATGGTAGTTGGGCGGTTTAACCCCTAAGGTATCAAGGCCGTTTACTCAGGCCGGCCTAAAAATCGAGAATACAGGACCAACCTACAGTACAATAGGTTAAAAATAAAGGACAATGAAGAATAATTTTTTAAAACTCGAAATTAAAATTCCTAGGAAAAGAAACTCCTTTTGGTGTAGTAGGATAGGACACGGCTTCGAAGTAGAGCTAACCTCGCTGGGACGATTACATAGACCAGAGCGTCACAATGGTAGGTATGGCTAGCCTAGATTGGCTCGAAATTGGGAATGGAGCTAGAATCATACTAAGTGAATTCCCATTAGCAATAAAGACACACACTTGCAGTAAAAGAGTAATGAAGCTGCCTTTTAAATTAAGAAATGGTCCCGTTTTTGTGAATCACATTCTTAATCTTGTAAGGAAAAATTGTTGGGGTCTCTAATATTAAAGTAGGTCCTTTTAGCCTTAACTTGATCGACTAAACACCTACAGTTAACAGCATCACTTCTATATTTTCTTTTGGAAGCCGGGCATTTTATGTAAAATGTTTCTACTAAACCCCTATAAAAGGGTATAAATCGCAGAAGGTTCACAACTGTCCATACTTCAGATCAACCCTCCTCAAGCTCCAAATTGACTGAAATGTTAACGACTTCCACTAAAGTTTAATCTAGAACGACCGCATAGCAGAAAAAAATTACAGCCGAAATAAACATTTTATTGGGCGAGATTTATTGAATGGAGGAAGCCAAGTTCAACCCTTCCGCTGTATAACATAAATTATCTCCTCCCGCCACAGCAGCCCCTGGGGGTGTGCTCTGGTGCACGTTTTATTTTATCTCACCCCATGCATGTTTAGATAAAATTCCCCAACTCTGCTCTATCAAAGAGCGAATTTCTAGGATATGAAATTTTCTGGGGTTTGCAAATTGGTTCCGAACAGTCTAGAAAATGAAATTCTGATGTTAGTTTAGTGTTTTTCGCGGTGGGGGTAGCTGGCGGGTGAGGATTTCAGATCCGGTGCTATTGAACGTGGAAGGTTCATGTTTGTGTTTAACTCTGGCAAAAATGAAGTCTTGAGTTTCCTTTCGGGCTTGTTACAGCATTGTTTTGGGTTTGAGTTTACTAAATACAAGTCTCGGGTAAAGACGAACGAAGTTCTTGTTTACACGGAGCCTTTAGGACCCTTTTAATTAGGCCTTGTTAAAATCATACCATACATTTTGTTTTTTTTTTTGGATAATAATTCTATTTTCGGGCAGACACGTTCTAAATCAATTTCACCTGACGTCATTACAACAAAACTAAAAACTCCTTCAATAGCGAGAATCAAGCAGACCATCACCGAAAGTGCAGATGAAACACGCCGCAGGTACTTTGCGGGACGTTTTTCCACCTTTAGTCACGTACCTCTTGTTGTATTCTTTCAAGAACGTCCGACTTCTGTGCACTGCTTTTTCCTCATATAAAGATGGCTTCGTAGTGCGGCAGCATTTGGAGACAGTTTCTTGTGAAAAGTGACTTGAACAAATTGGGTCAATATTGTGTCCTCGATTAATGACGATATACTTAGACACGTTTGCTTAGGTTTATTGTTTGTTTTACACATCGAGGAATATTTGTAGCTTATAGACTGGAAAGAATAAGGTATACATAGATTCTATCGTTTTTTTGGATTCAGTGGCTGTAAGAGTTTAGAAATCGTTGGTTTGAAGAATAGGAGTCACAGGAGTCTTCCTACCACATAAAATTCAACAAAATTAAATTCTTTAGTGTAACGTAACAATATCACATTGCAAACTTTGGTTCAAAAGTCATGAGAGAGAATGTGCAAAACGCCTCACTTTCGGGAACGATCTCCCGTGTCAGGGGTTTTTCCCAATAATTTATTTATGCTAAAAATGTAACATAAATAAATCGTTCTGTCCATCATGGGTACTTGTCATGTCTAGTACTAGGCTTAGTACGAATGGAAAAAGAGAATAGCGGATCAAATAGGTTATAGGAGTCTGCAGGGTGCCGAAGCATGAGTTGGTGAGCCTTGCGTTTGAACTCTTGAATGCAGTTGGAATTTGGAAATACTCAATACAGAAGATTGCTTCACAACCGATTTCTTGTACTTAAGAATTAAATCCTAGAAGAAACTTTGAGCAGTATAGCAAGACGGGCTCTAGACTATTTTCCATGTATATAAGCATATGTATATGATATGCATCTGTCATTCAACCACAACGCTAGTTTTTAATAATAAAGTTTGCAAGGTCTGTGAAGTTGGCAGCACGAAATGCGAATTTTGAGAAATTTTTTTTTCATTCGTTTGTCCATCGTTTGTCCAAGTTTGTCCAAGCAAAATTTGCTTGGACAAACTTGGACAAACGTATGACAAAAAAAATTTCCAAAAATCGCATTTCGTGTTGCCAACTTCACAAACCTGAAAAATTTCAATCATTTATTATAATTAATTGGGGGGTGGACAAATAAAAATAACTGCTGGACAAACTTGGACAAACGATGGACAAACAATATATGTGGTTCAACAATTTCTTTTCAAAGTTGGGGTTATGACGGTTGAGCTGGTGACATATAAGAGCGTACATGCGTTTCATTCAGCTGTTCCACGATATGCGGCCCCAACATCTAAGCAACGAGTGAATGTGTTTGTTGTGTACGCTTGTGTATGCTATATCGAATGCGGCAATGCAGAAAAAGTTAAAAGTAGGGTTGGGAGCCCGTATACAGGCAACATGTCGGCATAGCTTGCATGAAAACACTAATGCCAATGGACACATAGGCAGCAAGTAAGAACTTGGTCGTTGAAAGATTTACGCGTAAAGATATCCATAAAACCACCTGGGTATATCCTGATGGAGCCACTCGCAACCAAATAGACCATGAGGTGCATTAACCGCCGCCACCTTTCGGGTCTAATGACTGTACGAAAGTACTGAGGTTCCAATTTCAACTCGAATCACCTTGTTGGTATGGGGCTCCGAGAGCGCGGTACAGCGCTGAAAAGCTTTGCATCCGCTGATCAGGCTCGAATCACATTCAACACAGCTGCACTACGCAATGAAATGGCCAGAAACAGCTACGGTCATGCATTAGAACTCGCCCTAAGTCCTGACGATGAAATGCCGGACGTCGACGAGAGTTGGACTCGCCTTAAAAATATCGTCATGCAAGCTGGTAGCTGAACGTAAGAATGCTGCGTACCGAGCCATGCAGCAGTCTCAGAGAGCACGGGTACGCTAAGAGAACTATAAAGGGCTCAGAAAAGAAGAAAACAGAATTTACAGACGAAAAAAGGAAGCCTGGGAAAAAGATCGCACCTGTGAACTAGAACAGCACAGAGAGCGACGGCCGCACCAGGGGTGGGAGTTTTACCAAAGAGTCAATTAGAACAACGAGAATTCCCCGCAACACGGACACGTCTAGATATAGGGCGTGTTTCAAGTTCCACCACAATCAGCAATCAGAAATCAGTGATGGAAATTAACCTAATCATTGATGGACAATTGTTCGAATCTGACAAAAAATGATGGAATATGGGACATATATGATGTTGAAAAGATGGAATGATTGCAATCATTGATGGAACTTGAAACACACCCATACTGAAATGTTGCGCAGGAATCTCGGGGAGCGAGTGCCAAGGGCACCGAAAACCACAAGAGAAGCAGAGTCTCAGTTGCATGTCCTGCAGGCAGCGATAGAGAACGCTTTTCGAGTGGCGTGTCCTCTTACGTCAGTGGATGACCATGATCCCACACCCTGGTGGTGTAGGGAACTGGAGAAACTGAAGAAAGAGGTCAGAAGGGCTTTCAACCAAGCGATGAGGTGCAATGACCCGGTTGCCTGGGAGAATTACAAAGCCAAGAAAAGAGAAATGAAACAAACTCTGCGACGACGGAAAAGGGAGTCGTGGAGGGACTTCTGCTCGAGCATGGAGAGCATATCTGAGGCCAGCAGACTTCAGAACATGATCTCCAGGGACCCGGTCTCCAAAGTCGGACTCGTTCGTGACTCGTCGGGGAGGATGACGGAGACGCTGGAGGAAACCAACAAGATCCTGATGGAAGTTCACTTTCCTGGCAGCTATATCTCGGGTAAATCTTGGGCTATTCGTAACAGAATGGCTACAAGGATGAACCGAGAGGAGGCTAACGGGGTGGTGACGGAGGAAGGGGTGAGACGTGCAATAGACACATTCTCTCCCTTCAAGACATCGGGGCGTGACGGAATATTCCCTGCGCTGCTTCAATGGGGCAAAGAAATCATTGCACCCAGGCTTAGGGGAATATTCGTTACCTGTCTAGCAACAGGATACATTCCGGCGGTGTGGAGGGAAACCAAAGTGGTATTTCTCCCTAAGCCAGGCAAGAAGGGCTACACCGAGGCGAAGTCCTCCAGGCCAGTCAGCCTAACATCCTTTCTGTTGAAAACAATGGAAAGAGTGGTGGCAGACCACCTGGAGAGTACTATGCTAAGGAGGCACCCTTTAAGTAGAAGCCAGCACGCTTACCAGGCTGGCAGATCTACAGAAACGGCACTTCACCAATTGGTGCGAGTAGCCGAGGGGGAACTGTATACCGGAGGCATAGCGATGGCCGTTATTATGGACATCGAAGGCGCCTTCGACAAGATACAGTTCAACAAACTCAAAGACGCTCTGGTGAGGCGCGAGGTCAGCCCCATGATTGTAAGGTGGGTGGACAGCATGCTGAATAACAGAGCGGTAAGGATTCAGACAGGAGACTCGCGGCTTCGAGGGAGGGCCAGCAAGGGATGCCCACAGGGCGGGGTCCTATCGCCACTTCAGCCGGCTCAAAAACACAGGGTCAGCACATCCGAAGAAGAACATCGTCAAGTTTTAAACGGAACAGCCAACTATACGTGCAGTTATCTACCCCATCATGGAGTGATTAAGGAAACGAGTACAACAACTAAACTGCGAGTCGTGTTCGATGCTTCAAGATCTACCGACAGCGGAGTTTCATTAAATGATATGATGCTCAAGGGACCCGTGGTGCAAGCTGACTTAATTACGCTATTAATTCGTTGGAGAAAACATTGTGTGGCATTTACTGCGGACTTAGAAAAAATGTACCGACAAATCCGAGTGCGAAATACAGATGCAGACTACCAAAGGATTGTGTGGCGAGATTCAACGAACCATCCCATAGAAGAATACAAACTATTGACGGTAACTTTTGGGACTAAAAGTGCACCGTACTTAGCAACCCGAACGATTAAACAACTGGCTCACGACGAAAAGGAGAACTATCCTAAGGCTTACGATGTTGCAGCAAATGATTTTTATGTTGATGATTTACTGTCGGGATCTCACACTATCGACGAAGCCTTATTAGTGCAACAACAATTGCTACAACTAATGAACGCTGGAGGATTTTCGCTTCGAAAGTGGTCATCAAACTGCAAAGAAATGTTAAAGGCGTTACCTCCAGAATATCGTGAAACTAACCTGTCCTGTGAAATATCCCTCGACGACAGCATCCGGGCATTAGGTATCTTCTGGAAGCCCGCATCAGACATATTGACGTATGCCTACACTACCAGTCCAGACCCATCAAGATGGACAAAAAGAACAATTTTGTCGGAGATATCCAAACTTTTTGATCCGCTTGGTCTCTTATCACCCATAATTATTGAGGGCAAACTTTTTATCCAGACGTTGTGGCTCAAGGGTCTTGGCTGGGACGAGGAAATCCCGGAAAATCTTACGTTTGAGTGGCTAAAATATAAAAAGGGTTTGTCAGACATTGATAATGTTAAAGTTTGCAGGTGGACACATTACAAAAACACAAACCAGAAAACGGAACTTCATGGATTTTCGGACGCATCCATGAAGGCGTATGCAGCTGTTGTTTATCTCTGCGTAGTCGACGAACAAGGCAATCGACATACGACCTTAATCGCTGCCAAGACAAAGGTGGCGCCTCTAAAAACAGTAACATTGCCACGGCTGGAACTATGTGCAGCATCACTACTCGCGAAGCTAATGCGCTACGTAACAACGGCACTGAAGCTGGAGGTTGCCCATACAACGCACGCGTGGACGGACTCAGAGATTGTGATAGCGTGGCTCAACAGTCAGCCTTACAAGTGGAAAACATTCATCGCTAACCGTGTCTCGCACATCCACGAGACTTTAGGACGAAACATATGGAATCATGTGCCTTCGAAGCAAAACCCTGCAGACTGTGCATCCCGAGGAATGAATCCGTCAGATTTGATCAAGCATGAACTCTGGTGGAACGGACCTACCTGGCTGCAGTTACCGGAAGATCATTGGCCAAAGTCAAAACGTACCTGGGACACCGAGCTAGAACAACGAAAAATTACCAGCTTACAAGTCAACATTGACAAGGATGATCTCGAGTTGAAATATTCATCCCTCACGAGGCTGCTAAGGATAACCGCATACTGCAAAAGATTTGCTTTTAACATTCGACGACCCATCTCAGAGCGTAAGGGCGCCTACCTCAAGAGTGACGAGCTTAACGACGCCTTACAATATTGGCTACATCGAATTCAGCAAAGAGAGTTCAACGATGACATCAAGGCTATCCGTCAACAAAGGCTTCTACCCAATCAAAGTCGTCTGAAGAAACTAAACCCGTTCCTCCATGAAAAGGGGATTTTACGAGTTGGAGGAAGACTGTTCCATTCCGAGTTATCATATCAAGAGAAATTTCCCATAATACTGCCAGATAAATGCCACCTCACAATCCTAATAATCAATAAAGCCCATAGAGACACCATGCATGGAGGAAAACAGCTGACAATGCAAACCCTTGCACAAAGATACTGGATCTTAAACGCACGGAGCACCATCCGACAACAAATACATAAGTGTCTCATCTGCTATAGACAACGGGCCATCACGCAAACTCAACTAATGGGTCATCTACCGGCAGTAAGAACGCAGATGTCACGACCATTTACCCACACAGGAGTGGACTACTGCGGACCATTCGAGCTAAAAACCCACAAGGGTCGCAATCCAAAGAAGTATAAGGCGTACATCGCTTTATTCGTATGCATGACAATTAAAGCATTACATCTGGAAGTGGTGACAGACCTAAGCGCTGAAGGATTTATCGCCGCATTTCGAAGATTTACAGCAAGGAGAGGATTGTGCAACAAATTGTATTGCGATAATGGTACAAATTTCGTTGGAGCGAACCGACTACTTAAGAAACAAAATCAACAATTGGCAAACCAAATAAACAATGAAATAGGCGCTATTTTAGAAAATGACGGAGTCAGCTGTGACTTCATTCCACCGTCTTCACCTCACTTTGGGGGGCTCTGGGAAGCAGGAGTTAAATCAACGAAATACCACATTAGAAGAGTTATAGGAAACACGTCACTAACATATGAGGAATTCACCACAACGTTAACCCAAATAGAAGCATGCTTGAACTCGAGACCGCTTACCGAAATGAGCACTGACTCCGAAGATCTTACGCCCTTAACGCCTGCACACTTTTTAACAGGAGGATCACTTCTAGCCATTCCAGAACCGTCATTGTTGGATGTCAAACTCAACCATCTGAACAGATGGCAACTAACTCAGCGATTAGTCCAACATTTTTGGAAGAGATGGAAGTCTTGATGGCTGTATAGTTGGAAACCTTTTGTCTTGATGGCTGTAGATGCAAACCTTTTGTCTTGATGGCTGTAGTTGAAAACGTGTCGAGTTTTGTATACCTGCACTGCAATTTGGGGGTTTTGTTTTTTACAGATTTGTTTAAAAAATGTTTAATTTGATCGGCACAAGAGTATTAATGTTACTTGTAATTAATTATTCGTTTAAACTGCACCCGTATTGATACCGTTAAACCGGTCACCTTTTCCGTTTAGAACCGTTATGACTGTACCGTTGATACCGCTTTTCGCGACCGTTAGAAATTAGATTTTTGACGTGGAAATTCACTGATTTAACTTTCAAATTTTTCCCGAGAGTTCCTTTCACTTTCACTATGCTTTCGATTTCGCTTTCACAATATTTTAGGTTTCGATTTCACGGATTTAGGCCTCGGGTGCAGACGGCATCCCAGCGGAGCTGGTTAAATATGGATGGCCTACATTACACCAAGCGATTCATGACTTAATTGTGCAAGTATGGGAGCAGGAAGTGAGGCCAGAAGACTGGAGAAAAGGCATCCTCTGCCCGGTACACAAAAAAGGAGATATCACAGCGTGTACTAATTATCGCGGTATAACGTTGTTGAGTACCGTGTATAAGATATTCTCCGCTATCCTACAAAACAGGATGGCCCCATACACCAGAAACATCATAGGCCATTACCAGTGTAGCTTAAGTCCAGCTTAAGTCAACGACTGATCATATTTTTACCTTCAAAGAGAGTTTCAAAACTCAAGTAGAATAATTTTTAATTCGTTTTAACTCAATTGAACAAATAGATAAAATTATATCTGCTTTTGCCTTATCGTTATTGTTACACAAATTTTCTTGCTCCAAGATTTTAGCTTTATCAGTTTCGTCGCCTTCAATTGTGGGCTTCTTCTGTGATCCATCGACTGAATCGAAAGACTGCACAAACTGGTTAAGGTAGACAGGTTTGTGATGATGAAGAGTATCATGAAGTAGGCAAAGAAGCCGCAACTCCCGGTAGTTAGTAAACGAACAGCCTAAACCGAATTAGGATAGGGAGTGATATGATCGAAGCGACGTCATTTGTGGATGAAACGTACACAATCTTTGAAGACAATATTGAGTTTACGGCCGCCGGAGGAATCAAGAGAAGGGAAGATGGAAAGGCCATGCCTTAAATGAGTTGGAGTAGGGTTTTCGCTAAGTTCGTGCGGAGAGACCTACTAAGTAGACCATAGTGAAACCTAAGTTTAGACTGTTGTCCGTAGGCTTTACGAAGAATATTCATAACTGATGTGATCGCAGCAGCTCATACCACTATTCAACCCTACTCCATGATTTCTCACAATACAAACGCAGTCGAGAGGGACCCCATTTAAAGCAATAGCAATATCAGGGAAGTTACGACGAACCGTGGGAGATATAATGGGAGAAGATTATTTAATGGGATTTTAGAGTATTGAGTTGTAGAAGGTTCAAAGAAGATTAATTGGAAATATGCTGTAGGCCGGCGGCTAGCTTATCAATACATCTATCAAATTGATTTTTTGGTGCCGAAATATAAAGTTGCACATCATCTGTGTACATGTGAATCTTGGAGTCATTAACTACTAAAGGAAGATCATAGGAGAGGTCCAAGGATGGAGCCTTGGGGGACGTCAGCATGAAGTAAGGCAACTAAAGAACAATTGGTGCCGAGAACACTTTTGACTTTTTTGGACCCACGGAAAAAAAAATCCCTTTCAACAATAAGTGATTTTAGTTCCGCGGTGAACCAAGGTTTAGATTTAGCTAAACACAATTTGTTACGCAGAGGGACGAACTCATCAAATAGATCCAGCATTAGCCGACGCAACAACTTTTTCATCGCCATCGGTCATAGCACATAAGTTAGATCAGGGTAGGTAAAACGAGCTCTGGACGAGGCGCTCTTGGTCAATGTTGGAGAAGTCACGATAATTGTTCACTTTACAATGTATAGCCTGCTGGGCCCACATAACCTATTGAACTTTTCTTTTGTTATAAACATTACATTTGTTAATATTTATATGTATAATGTGTTATTGATTATTATATTATAAAATGTACAAGTTATTAAGTTATATAAAATCATCATCATAAATAGCTCCACAGCCTGTTATTGGCCTTGGCTTCCTGCAACATCCTCCTCCAGAACTGTCGGTCCCTGGCTTGAAGTCTCCAATTTCTTATACCTAGGGTTCGTAGATCTTCTTCTACGCTGTCTATATATCTCTTTTTTGGACGTCCCGTACCTCTGTGTCCGTCTGGTCTCTTGTTCATAATAATTTTTGTTATGCTGTCGTCACTGCTACGTTCAACATGTCCTGCCCATCGGATTCTGTTAATTTTTATAGTTTTAATGATGTTTGGATCTTTATACAACTGATACAATTCGTGATTGTATCTTCTCCTGCAAACACCGTTTTCGTTGATTCCTCCATATATAGTGCGCAGAATTTTTCTTTCGAAGCACCCTAGGAGGTGTTCTTCGTTACTTCTTAATGTCCAGGTTTCGGATCCATACAGTAGCATTGGCCTTATAAGAGTACAGTTTTACTTTAGTGCTTCTTGATATGTTCCTTGATAAGAAATGTTTACGTAGCCCAAAGTAGCATCTGTTTCGCAGCGCTAATCTCTTTTTAACTTCTAATGTCGTGTCGTTGTCTTTTGAAATTAGCGTCCCTAGATATATAAATTCTTTTACTGCTTCGATGTTGTATGTATCAATTGTCATATTCTGGCGATCATTACGTCTTTTGGAGATGCACATATATTTCGATTTCTCTTCATTAATTGCTAGTCCGAATTTCTTTGCTGCTCTTTCTAGCGATATGAAGGCTTCTTTCATTGCTACGGGGGATCTGGCTAGTATTACGATGTCGTCAGCGTACGCCAATATTTGTACCGACTTGTTGAAAATACTGCCCGCGGTGTTAATTCCTGCGTCTCTCATCACTTTTTCCATAGCTACGTTAAATAGTAAGCACGATAGGGCATCTCCTTGTCTTAGTCCTACTGTGGCGTTGAATGGTTCTGATAGCTCTCCTTCAATTCTTATTCTGCAAAATACCTCTTTCATTGTCATTTTGGTCAAATTTACGAGGTGTTTGGGGAATCTTAGGTACTCCATAGCTTTGTATAATTCTTCACGTTTTATTTTATCATAGGCGTTTCTGAAGTCTATGAATAGCGAATGTATGTTTATGTTAAATTCATTCGCCTTTTCTAGGACCTGCCTAAGAGCGAAAATATGGTCTGTGGTAGATCTTCCGGGGCGGAAACCGCTTTGATAGTTTCCCAGAGCTTCTTCTGCGTAAGGCTGCAGTTTAACGTATAAAATATTTGAAAATACTTTATATGCTACGTTCAGTAGAGTGATGCCTCTATAGTTACGGCAGTTTAGCTGATCTCCTTTTTTATGTATAGGGCATACAATGCCCTCGCTCCATTCCGATGGTATTTGTTTCTGGGTCCATATTAGTGTTACGATTTCAGGCAGGATTAATATTACGTTTTCACCTCCTTTTTTAATAGCTCTGCTACAATGTTATCTTTGCCCGGAGATTTGTTGTTTTTTAGCTTTTTCACTGCGTCTTGTACGTCTTCTGATGTAGGCATTTCTCCCGCTAGTTCTTCTGCTACTTCCACGTTTTCTGTTGGCGGTTGCTCCTCATCTCCAGCTAGCAGTTATTTGAAGTGTTCGCACCATCTAGTTAGAACTAGTTCTTTGGTGCTTAAGATTTCCCCATTCTTATTTTTGCACATAGTCACTCTGGGCTTGAAACCGACTCGGTGCTCATTTACTTTTTTATATAGTTGCCTGACGTCGTTTCGGCTGTTCGCTTCTTCTATTTTTAACATTTCGTTTTCCCAGTACTCCTTTTTCTTCGCTTTGTGCACTCTTTTCTCCTGCCTTCTTTTTTCTTTGTACAGCTCAGCTGCATTTCAGTGGCGGTTCCTCTTTGGAAGCAAAGGAAGCACTGCTTCCCTTGACCAAATAGGCAACTTCATAAAAATTAATTGAAATATATCAAGATTTATCAGAAGAAAAATCTCAGTATATTTCCTCCTCTGGAAACACTAAGGATACAATGTACAGATTTTTGTATACAAAATGTATAATTCAAATTTATTACACTACTGTATACAAAGAGTAAAGCCTTGGCCACGATACGAGCGGCGAATGGTGAGCGGCAGAGTGGAAAACACTAAAGTGCCTCTCGCCGCTCTTATCGTGCCCGAGGCCTCATACAACATGGGGAAGCTGTAATATCTCCAGCTTCTTTGCCACAGAAAATCAACGTGAAAACTCCAACACATTCATTTGATTGAACCCACACTCATGCAAAGGTTTGCATTGATACAGTACCCTCAGAAGCTGAGCTAAACGCAGCTTCTTCGGAACCGAACAGTGGGATATAGCAAGTCGAAGATATAGAAAAAAGTCCATGTTCTCTTTGTTTTCTTGGTTTCGTTTTCTGGTAATGTTCTCGTTTCAATTAAGAACTAAATTTACTCTTGCAAATTTGCTTCGAAATTTGTTGGAGACTCTTAAAATATGAATTTTCGTTTATTGCATATTGACTGAAGAAAAAAGAGATCGAAGGTAAGTGGAGTTTCTCTTTATTTATTGGTTATTCTATTGGGGTGGCAGGAGGCGTTTATTGAAAATAAGCTGATACTTTGTAGCTTCCATTATTGCATGAAAGTTTAAATGAGCTCAAAGTAGTAGTTGCAGTCTTTCAACAGTTTTGTTTAGACGCTTTAATTATCAACAGAATCTGAAAAAAAGGCGCAAAATGCCCTCTAGCGGAGAAATTATTTCGAAAAACTGCAAAACCACGATTTTCGATTCGTATAGCATTCGATATAACTAGAAACTGGTAACAATTTGTTATGTTTTGCTTATCTGATTCCACTATATGTTATTTTTCAGTTTTTTTAGTTAAGGCCTTCGATACTTTAACTTTTATCGTTCGCCTTACGCCTTGCTTCCCTTATCTTGAACATTACGAACCGCCACTGCTGCATTTCTCGTTCTGTGCTTCTGTAACATCACTTGATATGCTACATTCTTTTCCTGCGTTACTCGTGCACAGTCATCGTCGAACCGTTCATTTCTTCTTTCACGGGGCTCGTATCCTAGAGTATTTGACGCTGATTCTTTGATTAGGGTTTTTAAGTTACTCCATTTAACCTCTATTTCTTCGGCGCTGTCGTTACTTGCATTTGTCACTCTTCTATTTATTTCATCTACATATTCTTCTTGTTTTTCCTGTTCTTTTAACAATTTCACGTTAAATTTTCTTTCCTTGCGAGTTCTTCCTTCGTTTACTATAGATATTCTGCTTCTGATTCTCGCCCCAATCATATAGTGGTCAGAGTCGATGTTTGCACCACGATATGATCTAACACCTAGTACTTCTGAGCAGTGACGCGCATCTATTAGTATATGGTCAATTGAGTTTTGCGTTCTTCCATCTGGAGATCTCCAGGTTACCTTGTGTATATCTTTCCGTTGGAATCTTGTGTCTGAGATTACCATATTATTCATCATTGCAAAACTGATCAGTCTCATGCCGTTTTCGTTTGTTTCGTCATGTAGACTGAATGATCCTATTGTTGGTCGGTATGTCCTTTCATGTCCGATTTTTGCATTTGCATCTCCTATAATAATTTTTACATCATGACTAGGACAGTTTCTTAGCGCTCTATCTAATGTTTCATAGAATGCATCTTTGACTTCTTCTAGTGCATCTTCAATCGGGGCATGTATATTTATTATGGAGTAGTTAAAGAATCTTCCTCTTATACGTATTTTACATATTCTTTCGTCTATAGCGTCAAACCCCATAACTAGATGTTTAATTTGTTTTCTTACAATGAATGCCGTCCCAAAAGTATGATTTTTCTTGTTACAGCTATAGAATATATTGTGCGTTTTTTTCTCTAGGATCCCCTTTCCAATCCATCTCACCTCTTGTCACTTTTCTATTTATCTAATTCGTTTAGTAGAACTTTTAATCTGCCAGGTTGATACAGTGTCCTTACATTCCAAGAAAAAATTCGTAAATCATGGTCCTTAATACGGCCTTCGTTGTGTAGTCAATCCTATCCGAGGCTCAGTTGTAGGTCTCGTGGCAATATGGTAATGCCAGGACGGGTTGCCAGCCCGTCGCCGGTATGCGGGAATATAGCCTCCCACGCTCGCTACTACCGTCGTTAGTTGGCTATCCAGTGGGCACCACGGGGAGGTGACGGTTCGGTTTTGCCCACCAAGCCTGTGGCGGTAATTAAAAATAAGACTCGCCCTTTTCAATTGACACTTTTCGTGCGTGCCTGCTATGTGCTGGTGGGGGCGAGTCATATTTTTGCGGGCGAGTTTCATTTTTAATCGAGCGTGGGGAAAATGTTAGATCAGTATTTTCTGTCAGAATTATTATAGGCTGTCATATGATATTGCATAAGCAATTCGGAATCATCAAGGTATTTTTTAACATTACTGGGTCCAATTAGATAAAAAAAAGTTTATATCCGTGCCGTGGCTCTTTTCAATGTTAAGTACGATCTTATCTCCTGAAATTTGCCTTAATTAATGTTCAACCCTTGTCAATTTCCATTTCCATATTGCTACGACATTGAAACTTTATTCAATTCGCTCTAATGCGTAATTTTTTATATAATAGCCATCACAAAGAAAAAAACCAGGTGAAAGTACACAACCTTGCCTTACTCCATTCGTTGCACTCGAAATGAGTCAGCCAGCGAACCTTTATGCGACACATGACTCTAGGACGCTACAGAAATTATATAGAATAATCACTGAAGTGACATTATTGACTGCAAATGATTTTATAAGCTGCACAAAGCTCGCCATTGTCACACAGCAATTACCTCATAACGCATCTGAATAAAATAAATAAAATCTCTCACAATTCGCCATTGTTAGCTTGGAAAATTGTGTTATAAATGTTTTCATTCACGTAAAAAACATTTTAAATTCCCAAGGTGTCGCCTCGCCGTCGTCTCAATATCGTGAAGACATTGAGCGTTCTGTGTTACTGCTGCGATTTTTGGCCAGTCGTTCACTTGTCGACCACACGACCGACCCCTGTCGAATCGATTAGCTCCCGATAAAAAGATTAACTAAGCGGACATAAATATCTTTATCCACGCACACAGCCCGATATGTGACTCGAATGCCAAATTATGATTTGCACCTGAAAATGGTCAGGACAGCGATTACAGCATGTCCAGGTAGACCATACATGGGGGATAGCGATGACTTGATGGGCACATCGACTTAATGGGCTCAAAGCAGATCAGAACGTCCCTTAAGCGGTGAAATTAGATCGTCACCCGTAATTCTAGCAGATCGGATTGTACAAAGACGTGTTCCGGCATGGTCTGGCCTGTTAAGGTGTTTTGTTTTCAGGTAGATATACACATGTATGTATGTATGGCCAACAGGTATATATCAATCAGGTATAATCGAACGCGGAAATCGCGATTTTGCTGCCACAGGTAAAACGTTCAGACACTTTCATTCCAATCGAGCTCAGGTGAAAGAAAGGAAATTCTTGATCTGTGCCGTGTTTGTTCTGGAAAGTGTATATTTGTATGTGTGTGTTTGTGCAACTAACGCAGAGAATGCGATGGCTTTGTTATTTCGCAGAATATACCTGCTGATCAAAATTCCATACCACCTGCTTGGCAAATACTACGAAATCTGCTGCAGGTGGATGCATTCCTCGTTCATGGACCGTCTATGTTCTTTCTCTTTGTTTAGTCCGTTTTTTAGTAAAAAAATAAAAAAAATAAAAAAATAAACAAACACACAAAAAAATTCCTTTTTGAAAATTTCATTTTCCAAAATCTCCTTCAGGAAATTGAGAGAATCCTTAAGCCCAACACAAAAAAACGAACTCGTGGTCAGTGAAAAACGCACACTCCCAGAAGGATTTATAAAGGATAAAGGGACAATTGCTAGGGATTAGAATTTATCTTATTCGACACGTCTCCACGTACACAACTGCATTGTCCCTGGCTTAAGACGGAGAGATTTCTTAAAAAAGGAATTGGCAAGTATTTATGGCGCCTATTCTTTTCCTTAAAAAACTATTTCCATCCTAAATGTGGTTTTTTAGAGACGTTTTGCCTTAAAAAAATAAAGAGAAAAGGGTAACGACAGGTAAAGGTAACCTTTTCGAGTTTTTCATGGTATCTCAGGGACAACAAGGACTAAGGGAAAAAAACAAACGAATTTTTTTGTTAATAGAGTGTCCTTATCCTTGGGGAATTTCCCGTCCTGATATATTTTGGGTTAATGTAATTGCGGTTTCAATAAGATATAAGCCGAACGAATTCATTTTTTAGTTAGAAGGAGCAGATGGCGGTGGACGAGCAGCGTTTACATTTTGAATTGAATGTAATTGCTGGAATGGAGTAAATTTAGATTTTGAAGATCTTGTCTGGATGTCCTTAGAAGGTGGTGTGTTTTTGGGCCTTCGAGAATACTATTGCCAATGACATACTCACCAGGCAACATATTTACTTCGATGCAAGGACAGGACCTCCCTCAGTGCTTAAACTCATACTCCATTTTAACCCTTTCGTTTTTCATCACATTTGCGAATCTGTTGATGAATGTGGCATTTCCGCCGCAGCACTTGATGAAGTTGGTGAGTTACCACAATGATGTCAGTCATGTTTCCGGTTATGAAGTCTCATCACTTCTCGGCTACCTGTCATTGTAAGAACACACGGAAAGCTACAAAAATTTAACTACCGTATTTTATATAACGGTGGGCAAAACCGAACCGTCACCTCCCCGTAGTGCCCACTGGATAGCCAACTAACGACGGTAGTAGCGAGCGTGGGACGCTATATTCCCGCATACCGGCGACGGGCTGGCAACCCGTCCTGGCATTACCATATTGCCACGAGACCTACAACTGAGCCTCGGATAGGATTGACTACACAACGAAGGCCGTATTAAGGACCATGATTTACGAATTTTTTCTTGGAATGTAAGGACACTGTATCAACCTGGCAGATTAAAAGTTCTACTAAACGAATTAGATAAATAGAAAAGTGACAAGAGGTGAGATGGATTGGAAAGGGGATCCTAGAGAAAAAAACGCACAATATATTCTATAGCTGTAACAAGAAAAATCATACTTTTGGGACGGCATTCATTGTAAGAAAACAAATTAAACATCTAGTTATGGGGTTTGACGCTATAGACGAAAGAATATGTAAAATACGTATAAGAGGAAGATTCTTTAACTACTCCATAATAAATATACATGCCCCGATTGAAGATGCACTAGAAGAAGTCAAAGATGCATTCTATGAAACATTAGATAGAGCGCTAAGAAACTGTCCTAGTCATGATGTAAAAATTATTATAGGAGATGCAAATGCAAAAATCGGACATGAAAGGACATACCGACCAACAATAGGATCATTCAGTCTACATGACGAAACAAACGAAAACGGCATGAGACTGATCAGTTTTGCAATGATGAATAATATGGTAATCTCAGACACAAGATTCCAACGGAAAGATATACACAAGGTAACCTGGAGATCTCCAGATGGAAGAACGCAAAACTCAATTGACCATATACTAATAGATGCGCGTCACTGCTCAGAAGTACTAGGTGTTAGATCATATCGTGGTGCAAACATCGACTCTGACCACTATATGATTGGGGCGAGAATCAGAAGCAGAATATCTATAGTAAACGAAGGAAGAACTCGCAAGGAAAGAAAATTTAACGTGAAATTGTTAAAAGAACAGGAAAAACAAGAAGAATATGTAGATGAAATAAATAGAAGAGTGACAAATGCAAGTAACGACAGCGCCGAAGAAATAGAGGTTAAATGGAGTAACTTAAAAACCCTAATCAAAGAATCAGCGTCAAATACTCTAGGATACGAGCCCCGTGAAAGAAGAAATGAACGGTTCGACGATGACTGTGCACGAGTAACGCAGGAAAAGAATGTGGCATATCAAGTGATGTTACAGAAAGACAGAACGAGAAATGCAGCTGAGCTGTACAATGGAAAAAGAAGGCAGGAGAAAAGAGTGCACAAAGCGAAGAAAAAGGAGTACTGGGAAAACGAAATGTTAAAAATAGAAGAAGCGAACAGCCGAAACGACGTCAGGCAACTATATAAAAAAGTAAATGAGCACCGAGTCGGTTTCAAGCCCAGAGTGACTATGTGCAAAAATAAGAATGGGGAAATCTTAAGCACCAAAGAACTAGTTCTAACTAGATGGTGCGAACACTTCAAATAACTGCTAGCTGGAGATGAGGAGCAACCGCCAACAGAAAACGTGGAAGTAGCAGAAGAACTAGCGGGAGAAATGCCTACATCAGAAGACGTACAAGACGCAGTGAAAAAGCTAAAAAACAACAAATCTCCGGGCAAAGATAACATTGTAGCAGAGCTATTAAAAAAAGGAGGTGGAAACGTAATATTAAGCCTGCATGAAATCGTAACACTAATATGGACCCAGAAACAAATACCATTGGAATGGAGCGAGGGCGTTGTGTGCCCTATACATAAAAAAGGAGATCAGCTAAACTGCCGTAACTATAGAGGCATCACTCTACTGAACGTAGCATATAAAGTATTTTCAAATATTTTATACGTTAAACTGCAGCCTTACGCAGAAGAAGCTCTGGGAAACTATCAAAGCGGTTTCCGCCCCGGAAGATCTACCACAGACCATATTTTCGCTCTTAGGCAGGTCCTAGAAAAGGCGAATGAATTTAACATAAACATACATTCGCTATTCATAGACTTCAGAAACGCCTATGATAAAATAAAACGTGAAGAATTATACAAAGCTATGGAGTACCTAAGATTCCCCAAACACCTCGTAAATTTGACCAAAATGACAATGAAAGAGGTATTTTGCAGAATAAGAATTGAAGGAGAGCTATCAGAACCATTCAACGCCACAGTAGGACTAAGACAAGGAGATGCCCTATCGTGCTTACTATTTAACGTAGCTATGGAAAAAGTGATGAGAGACGCAGGAATTAACACCGCGGGCAGTATTTTCAACAAGTCGGTACAAATATTGGCGTACGCTGACGACATCGTAATACTAGCCAGATCCCCCGTAGCAATGAAAGAAGCCTTCATATCGCTAGAAAGAGCAGCAAAGAAATTCGGACTAGCAATTAATGAAGAGAAATCGAAATATATGTGCATCTCCAAAAGACGTAATGATCGCCAGAATATGACAATTGATACATACAACATCGAAGCAGTAAAAGAATTTATATATCTAGGGACGCTAATTTCAAAAGACAACGACACGACATTAGAAGTTAAAAAGAGATTAGCGCTGCGAAACAGATGCTACTTTGGGCTACGTAAACATTTCTTATCAAGGAACATATCAAGAAGCACTAAAGTAAAACTGTACTCTTATAAGGCCAATGCTACTGTATGGATCCGAAACCTGGACATTAAGAAGTAACGAAGAACACCTCCTAGGGTGCTTCGAAAGAAAAATCCTGCGCACTATATATGGAGGAATCAACGAAAACGGTGTTTGCAGGAGAAGATACAATCACGAATTGTATCAGTTGTATAAAGATCCAAACATCATTAAAACTATAAAAATTAACAGAATCCGATGGGCAGGACATGTTGAACGTAGCAGTGACGACAGCATAACAAAAATTATTATGAACAAGAGACCAGACGGACACAGAGGTACGGGACGTCCAAAAAAGAGATATATAGACAGCGTAGAAGAAGATCTACGAACCCTAGGTATAAGAAATTGGAGACTTCAAGCCAGGGACCGACAGTTCTGGAGGAGGATGTTGCAGGAAGCCAAGGCCAATAACAGGCTGTGGAGCTATTTATGATGATGACAGGCTTCAACTTTACAGCCAATAGCATACTCAGTAGAATGGTTCTCGTTCGATCGCGTAGGTCAAGCAGCATGGGACGTAGTTAGTAGTTAGTTGGGGGACTGTCTGGTAAAACAACTTTCGCACTTGTAATGATGTATGCCGATGCAGATGCATTTAGAAATTTTCATGCCTATAGCGGAGTTTTTAGATTTAGATTTTCGTGCTTGTAGCGAACAAGTTTTTAGTGCATACTTTAGACATTCTTAATAGGGTTCAATTAGTGAATTGAGGAGCAAATAACGCCATCAACAATAAGCTCGAGAGTTTTGTTCCTTGTACAGTCCATTCTAAGGCGGTTTTCTAGACCAAGGCCTAGAGAAACCAGCTGAATTCAAGCCAAGGATAACTGTAGCACTTATAGATTATACCCCGACTGACAACTGAAGTGTAAACTTGCATCTTCTAAGAAATACAAGGCATTGATATGTTGGTTGGGCCATCCGGAATATGTGATTACAGGGCAGATTATCTGTGAAAGTTGTACCTAGGATATAAAGAAGAGGCTCAACCCCAATCAAGAATTAAATTAATGTCTCTATTGAGTTGAGCATGAGTTGACGATTATGGAGTCAAGGTCTGTTCTGTGCTTGTCTTACATTATCGTAGCCATAGCAGTAACGAAGAGCATCGTCATCAACAAAGCTGAAATAGGTTAGAGGGCATGGAGAGCATATAATTTATAAAAACTATGAAAAAACTATATGATACATTTAAACCCTTAGCACACCACCAAATATGGTGCAAGGATTACATTCGACGCCATCCAATACTACCTGGAATAATCGGCAAGAAAGTCTCTCTCTCAATCCATTTCTTTAGACCAGAGAAAAGCCGATCGAGGCCTAAGCCGACTTTCAGCCAAATGCGGAAAGTGCAAGAGTGGCTGTACTAGTATTTGACTATCCGGAGACAACTCGTTGCCGTGCAAGGAGTCTCCTGAAGATGATAGTCGAGCTGGGACAAGGGTCAGAAGAGCCCAGGTTCCTATAGGGGTAGCTGGGCTTAAGGTGTCGGCAATAGGTGTGATAGGCAGACTTTTAGTGGAAGCGTTTCCACGACTTAAATGGTGTTGGCAAACACCGGCAGTCAAAACATCTTTCGAAAAGGTCAAAGAGGTTCTTTAGTAGACATCACCTTCATCAATGGCTCGATGGCCAGGGACCTCAAATGCTCAAATCACCCTATAGCTTTCCGGTCGGGAAGAAGAACAAAATGAGAGGGGCAGTAAATCCACGCCATAAACACCGGATGACCACAGAACAAGCAGGATGAAGAGCTGTTCAAAGACATAATCTTGTTTGAGACTATTGGGCAGACAAGATGCGCATATGGAAAGGTCGCAAAGATCACCGTGGCGATGAAGCGGGCATGTGACTCCATGAATCAGACATCTCAGAGGTAAGGGAGGAATAAATTGTGAAAGCCTCGAAGAAGATAGCCGTTGAAAAAACCCCTAGGCTGAACGGTATGCCGAGCAAAGCGGTGAAGCTGGCAGCCAGTGTGATACCAGGTGATTTCGACTAAGTATTCTCAGCGTGCCTGAGGGAAAGAGTAGCGCTAAAGCTTGTGCTCATCCCGAAGCCGGGGAAGCCCCAGTGGACTCGTCGGCTTACAGGCTGATATGTCTTCTCAACACTATGGGCAAGCTTTTTAAAGGGTGATAGACTATTCCCAAGCTACGAGGGGAAGCCGGTTTGTCGAAATGGCCATTCGGTTTCAGGAAGGCTAGATCGACATCGAATACTGTCAATATGGTGTTAGCTTTACAAGAACAGCAATGGATATGAATAAGAATTGCGCATTGATAACCCTTGACGTGGAAAATGCTTTCAACACCTCGAGGTGGAGCAAGATCGTCTAGATAAAATTTGATACACCGAAGCATCTAGTGCGCATTGTGATAGGTAGGACAGAACAGGAAAGCAAACTCTGTATATCGGTGAAGTGCCCTTCAGGCATGCTGTGCAGTGTGCAGTCCTTACTACGTCTGACGAAGCTGCCTGCGTCATAGCTCCAATGATCCCTATTGATATCCTTGAAATGGATGGCAAGAGGTTGTTCGCCCTGGAATATGCAAGAAGGCAGTCCAAGAAAGTGCGGTGGACTCTGGCGAGCAGACGGCCCATCGCAGTATGGCAGAGGAGATGGGACGAGACTACTAAGGGCCGATGGACCCATAGACCAAATCAAATATGTAGAAGTGGGTTATAAAGGAACATATGGAAGTCACCTCTCACAGTTCCTAGACGATTCACCGTTCTTTCCGGATTGCTCGGGCGATAAGGACACGCTTCTTTCAATGTCCGATGTTTGTGGAGCACAGGACTGCGTTGGAAGCAATTGTTGAAGTGCAGTTAACCCCTGAGAACTTCCTGGGCCGTAGGATAAAGTCGAAGGATATGTGGAGAGTGTTGGAAGTGGCGCTAAAGGCCGACCAGAGGCTTAAGTATTACGAAGCCCAAGGAAACAGAGAAAGGCAAAGAAATGCAAGGAGAGATATCAGCTAGGTAGCTATGTAAATGTCTAGACTGTTCCGGCTCTGATGAACACCATTAAGGGCCTTTTTAAGGGTCATGACGCCAGATTGAAGTAATGCCTTTACGGCTCGTAAAGACCGGTCTTGAACGTGAGGCAAAGGGTGGATGAATATATCAGTAGGAATCTGAAACTATCATCTGGGCACCGATGTAAAATCCTCATCCGTAAAATAAAAACTAACCAAAAAGTGTAAGCCTAGTCGCTGCGGCGTTAACATCTGAAACAGGGCCCTAAATCCTGAACTACATTGAAAAGTAGTGCAGTGCAGCACTGTGCAGTATGTTGCTGTGGTTTATTAGAGAACTGGTGGTAAGACACATTGTATAAGCATAATAAGTGTTTTGACATTGACTGGTTCATATATAGTCTTTTGTAATTTTTGTATAGAAAGTCCTTATTTCTCACTAATACTATCAATTTTTAGTCATCCGTTTTGACAACAATGGCAATAACAACTTCATATGATGTTTCTTAGAAATTGGCATGCAGTGCGAAGCAGTTTTTTAGAAATTAGCCTAAAGCTGGTGACATATCCAAGCGTACATGCATTGCATCCGTTGACAGATAATATAGAAGTGTGTGTATTCAAATGAATGGAAGGCATGCCACACAAAGGTCGGGCTAGTTTCAACTTTTTCTGCATTGCCGCATTCGAGATAGCACACACAAGCATAAGCACACAAACACATGAACACGTTACTTAGATTTTCGGGCTATGTTTGAAAGCCGGCACGGAACGCAACCATGTAATTATGTGTCAGAGGAAATTCGACGGATATCATGGCGCCTCTGAATGCAATGCATGTACGCTTGGATATGTCACCAGCTTAAGACAAGGCAGCGCAGTGCATTGCAAGGCAGTGAAATTAATGTGAGTTGCTACATTTAGTTACAAGAAGTCTAAATTTCACTGCGCAGTGCTACACTGCACTGCTTTTCAATGTAGTTCAGGCTTGAGGGTGCAGGAATGGAAAGTACTCCACAAAGTTCTCTGTGGACCAAATGTCAATCGGCCAGTTGAGGTGGACGGGTGGGCAAATTGGCTACAACTTTGGTTGAGCACAGCTCAGGATCATCATCATCATTGGCACTACTGCCCTCTGTGAGCCTTGGCTTCCTCAAGAATTTTTTTCCAACGTTCTCGGTCCTGCGTCTCTCTCTTCCAGTTTGTGATCGCAATTGCGCTTAAGTCCATTTCGATGTCGTCTGTATATCTCTTCCTAGGTCTTCCTTGTAACCTTCTTCCCTCTGGTGTTTGGAAGAATGGGATTTTTGTGGGCGCTTCTTCAGACATCTCATTACAGATCAGGATCAGGAAAGATGAAAAGTTCATGACCAGAGATGTCCCCAAACTTGCAACGTTCGCTCTGCATCATCCACAACCTCGCAAGCAACCGCGGTCATTTCCGCTCCGATCACTAAGGGAACGGAATCCTTGAGGCTGTCATTTCAAAATTCTCAGGAATATACTACGTGCATGGAAGGATTGAAGAATCTTCTCCCAGGCATATCCCGCATATGAATCGTAAATCAATTTTAGGCAATATCAAAAGCGGACATGAAGAAGGACATGTCTCCTCCAACGCCACAAGAAATTGCCAATGTTTGACTGTATTTCGTCAAAACGCGATTCCAGTTAACTGGATTGACGCTAATGTGTCCTGCAATTTCCGACAACGTTAACCTTGTCCATTAAAAAGAGAAATTACAAAAAAGCATCCTTCAGAATATCCCAAAAATACTTACACCAAAATCCTTGGGAAAACATTTGCGCAAAAGTTCCTTCCTACTTTATTGGATCCCATTATCTAAATGCGTTTATTGCCGCTGTAAAGCGATGCTGCTGGGATCCTTGTTTGCATAACCCTTTCTTCTCGTAACCAAAACTGGCGGCAAACGATTACACCCTATATGTATAGTAAATAACGGAACTTTTTACACAATTAACTGCAGGAAGATGGCCTCTTGCCTTCGGGCATTTATGAGCGGATAAGGATATGTTCGTTATCCTTGGATCCTTTGAGTACGTACGCATCTTAACTAGATTTATGCTGAAAGGGAAGAGGAAGCGGAAAAGGACCCTTTAAGGACGCAATCAATAGTTGCCGTAGGACTTTGTCGGCGGTGGGAGATTCCATAAATTGTTTTAATGTATTTCAGCGGTTGCTTTTAAAACCGATTTTTAGAAGGATGGTGGGGGTGCCATGCAAATTGGATTTTTGGTGTGGGAGAGTTGTTGAACAAGGATGTGAATACATTAGCAGGGGATTAATATTGAACACGGGGAATTGGGAATTGGGAGTTGATATGGGAATTGGACAATATGGGCTTGTGTGTTACATTAAAATTGAAAATTATATTTTTAGATAATTTGTGTGCCTACCTATACAGGAAAGCTCTGGAGGATGTTATTTTGAAGCAGTGGGGAAATTAAACCCAACCGACTTAAAATTTGTTCTTATTCAAAATTATTGACGCAGCAGAACATTGACTTCGCAGCAGAACATTGACATTTGAGAAAGAAATTACTTCTTCGCTTATGGCAAGAGAAACGACATTAAGCTGCTGTAAAAAGGGAAGACAAGGAAGAAGGAATATATATATATATATATATATATATATATATATATATATATATATATATATATATATATATATATTATATATATATATATATATATATATATATATATATATATATATATATATAGATTTTCGAGGGATATCGAATCAGACCACTATTTGCGGGTCCCTTTGCCTAGAGTCATCTTATTGGGGTTGCAGTGTCGGTTACGAAGTTGTTGTCCTCGTATCGAACTTCGCGTCGTCCATCGAATGCTGCACGCATAATCGCGCGGATCACAACGTTGAAGAGAAGGGACGAAGCGACGTCTTCCTGTTGGACGCCCGTTTGAATCGGGAACTCCTCGGATAAGTCGCTTCGAATACGAACGCTGCTGGTTGAGCCATCGTGGTTTTCAATGGCACGTGTTCCGTTCCCGAGGCTCTCCACAAGCTATTCCAATCGATGCAATCAAAACCGTATTTGAAAGCGATGAAAACGACGACAGTTCGTTTGCGTAACGAATTCTTTCTTCCATTAACTGACGGAGGGCGAATATTTGATCAATGCATCCTCGATGTGGTCTAAATCCCGCTTGTTCTTCCGGCTGGTGTGCTCTCTATGTTTCTGTAGTATCGATTGTATAATTTTCGTAAATACTTTGCCGACGATCAAAAGGAGATAGTTCTTGCATTACTGACAGTCACCTTTCTTCAAAGTTGAGACAACGATCGCTTTCTTCCACCCCGACATGACACGATCATGTGTGTTATGAAAACATGAAGCCGTTGTAATAAGACATCACCTCCGGTTTTGATCATCTCGGCGGTTGCTTGGTCTATTCCCGGCGCTTTTCCATTTTTCAGCAATTTTTTTGCTGTCTTCACCTTCTCTTCGATAATTGTCGGTTCGGTAACGAGAAACTGGTTCGTCGGCTGTTCGATAATTGGTGGTTCGGGTGCTGGACTTTGTGGTGGATCGTGGTTGTACAGCTGATGGAAGAATTCTCCCCAACGCTGCAGGCGCCCAAAAGTTCCATCCAATTTTTGGAAGTTGTCGTTTGTTGATGTTGTTTTGCTGGCTAATCGCCGGATTGTCTGATACAGCGTCCGGTATTCGTGCCTCGCCGCTAATTCTTCCATGTTGGCCGCATCGTTATTCCAGTACACTTTCCGTTCCGATTTCACTTCGTGTCGAACTTTTTTGCTCAATCGTCGGTATTGCTGGAAATCAACGTGTTTCATTCGTTTCCGCTGATCGACGAGATCCAGACAGCTGTCCGAGATTCAGGGCTGGGTCCGTTAATCGCATCTGTAATTTCGCTCGAACAAGATAATGGTCCGCCCGCAATCGCCGAGTCGTTGCCGGATGTATTTCGTCAGGTGCTTTGGTGTTTGAGTGGATGGCGATGATGTGAATAAAAGCAGGCGTAAGCCGTTGTCGTTAATTACGTATTGTCCAAATTTGCTCAGTCGGTTCGATCTGCTCCTGAATATGCATTGAAATCCCCGGGAGTATGATTAACTCTGTTCGAGGCATCGTATCCAGCGTGTATAGAAGCTGATCGTAATACTCGTCCGTGTTCGCGTCTGGGCTGGTCTCGGTTGGCGTATAAACGAATACGATGTGGGTCTTGATCGTTCCATCGATGGTTATAATCGCCAAACGCTCGGATATCGGTTGGAATGCGATAAGGCTGCTGTCAGCCGGTCGATTTTTTCATAAACCCGATGCTGGCCTCTCGTTTCTCACCACCGGAATACAAAAGCGTCATCGTTTCGTCGATTGCGGGCGGCACGATCGTCAATGTCCCGGATCCGGTAAGTCGTAGTTCCGATAGCGCAGCAACTACAATATTTTTCTTTTCAATAATTCCATTGCTATGATTTCCTTTTGACCGACGTGATGTCCTGTTCGTACATTCCACGCGGCGAATTAAATTTTCATTTTCGGTTTGACTAATTTGGGTGTTCGGCCAGTAGCCCACTTCTCACCAGCACCCAGTGCTGGTGCATCGGCTGCCCCGGATG
Source organism: Thereva unica (assembly GCA_949987705.1). Lineage (NCBI taxonomy): Eukaryota > Metazoa > Arthropoda > Insecta > Diptera > Therevidae > Thereva > Thereva unica. Next base: position 46,820,367 of record OX465281.1, on the reverse strand, counting down.
CAGTAGCATTATTTCGTGAGTAGCTTGTACGCGTATCCATGCGGTTTCTTGCCTAGTTTCTTCGGTTTCTCGATTCTGGTTAACTCGCCAGTTCGACCACCCTCCTCCTTTCGCACTCTGGGCTTGGGACAAGACGACGGCATAGCTTTTTGTGGCTTACTTTGAACGCTTGCAACCACCGCAACATCCTCAACTCGTGGTTCCTTAAAGGGTCGAACACACATTCAACCACACACTCCTTCGTGTAAAAAAGAGTGTCGATTCAAGTTGAGATTTTTTCGTTGCTCTAGCCGTCGTCGTCGCTTATTCCGCCAGTATCCGTAATTCCATAACAAAAACCATTTTTATAGGTTATTCGAATCACGCCATTCTGCTTAGAAGGTACCAACTTGACCACACCAGATAGTCCAGGCAGACCAGCTTATATGAGACCCCCTTCAAGAATTGGAACCCAAAGCAAATCCCTCACCGGATCCAACATCTACGAAATCTAATTCTTATTATTATTCAAATATCAAAGATACCACACCTTCTCCAAGACCACCAGCGCGAAAGTTCATCTGAGACACAGCGAAGTGGAAACAAATTCCACAGAGCGAAAGCTCATCCAATACACAGCCAAGTTCTTAAAAGCTCTCACCCAGACCACATCCACATCCGAGGTCACAACCCATGACATCACCGTGCTAGAAGTCACATAACTTTACTATTACGGCACGTGTTTATTCTCGGATATTTCTGCCTACGTGGGTAGGTTTTTCTCCATGCAGATTTGCCATCGGATTAGATACCTACCAAATTTTCCCATCTCTTTTCTAATTTGAAACGGTCGGTAGTAGCCAAAGCCAAGTACTGTCCGAATTCTGCAATGATTCTCTACTGTAGAACTGTAGATAAAAGTTTTAATCTCGACTTTAATTTACTCTTCGGTCGTGCCACAGCCAACATTGTGCTGCAGGTAATGTGAAATATGCAAATATGCTTTAACCTACGATAAACCGGCGTCTACCTTATTTTATTATTCTTATGCTCATTTTATTAATAGCAAAACCGTAAGATTCTGCAGACACGAGCAAAACAATCGAACTGCAAACAAGAAAACACCAATCAGAACCGCAGTCGATGGAGGCCAGGTGACGGCGATAATTATGCATTCAAGAGGCGCAGAGTATGGCGTAATCGTCAGTGCTCAGCTCACTCTATTATTTTGCCAAATTTATGTTCCGGGTTTAGAGACCGTTCGTCTTGCTCCACATACAGGTGAGCGATGGCTTCTATTTAAAAAATGCAGCGCATTGTCTCATTTGGAACATATACCCTCGACATGTCTAATCACACCTGGAAACGCGCCTTCCTAGGAAGTAAATTGGTCGCGTGGAGTAACGCCCAACTTTCGAGATGGTTTTGCCCAACTTTCATTAAAAATTTTTATTTTTTTATTTAATTGATTGCGACTTAAGTACGAACCGCACATGTAACTGCGCCCCGCATTCGGATTTCACTTTTAACATTTCAAACGAGTTTGGTGCACTGCCGCCATTGATGCAATCCGCAACATTCACTGGCGAATTCACGGCTCTGCATTGATGATAGTGCGCCAAATGCAAATGTCATGTCCTCGCCTTTGGGAACTTGAGGGGTTTATCTGGCGCAGAATTATTTAGCTAGTTGCTGCCATCCATATCCATCCAGCCAACGCACGCACCTCGGCACTGGGTCTTCTTTGTGGCCAGAGGAAGGAATACTGCGCGCAGCGTTCCTGTCACAACTTTTCAATTCTGCAATGGGCGATTGCGCGTTGTAATTACTTTTAGCGAAGGCCTTGAACACGAATAGCGAACAGAGCCGAGATAAATTCTACTGTCAATTCGCGGACAGATTCTGGCGCCTAGAATGTTGCATCGCATTGCATAAAGGTAACGAATTAAAATGATTTCATTTTGCAACAAGTTTGCACTTTTGCGGTGATCGTAAAGTGATGTTTTGGTTCAGGTTTTTGTTCACGATCGGTTTTGTTGATCGGCGTGTGCGAGTGGTTACAACTGAAGAAAGACAGGTGAGTGCTGTGGATGCAAGAGGTGGTCGAAATGAGCAGAAAGCATAACAGGCTGGTGGCGAATCATCGGTTATGATGCCCGCCACCTTTCATCTCCTAGCGTGACCTTCACGTGATGACGTTGATAACGCTAATTGCAGGTTGGATAGTCATATTATGCCGAAACTCAGAGAGGAGCTCCTTCAAAGCTTGAAGCTGTCAATCTCTTTCACATTACCTTCTGTTTCTTTATATGATGCCAAGATGTAAATCTCATCGGGTAGAGAACTTCTGGCAGTGGGTAATTACCGCGGCGCCGAACGATGTCTCTTGGACACCAGGAATACCTATTTCTATAAATGCATTGCTCTGGCAAGAAAGCTCTGTCAAGGTGGACTTTCCTTTTTTGCTATACCCGTGAGATCCTTTTATCAATCGTTATACAAAAATAAAAAAAAAACGTAGAAGGGGTTGGGGATCTTATGCCACGAGGCGTCAGCTCAGAGCTAAAAAGAGATCTCCTCGGAGGTACCTCTTCTAGAACAAAAATTTCGGATTGAGAAACCGCGTACAACTTAATTTACTAGCTTACGCAATGGACAGCAAAAAAACGATCACGATCAGAGAATGTCATCCAGATCATCGATTGGTGATTCTGACTTCCGGCGTCTCCGTCTCCAACCGTAGCTCCTCGATCAGTACTCAAAGCATAGCGGGATTCGGTTTATTTGTTTCCTCCACAAAGTTATATTAGTTTGTGCAATCTCAATGTTGTTGGCCGGACAACGTACATAGAGGCCTATTCATGGCATAGCCTGTTGGTAGGGTCCTTCGGGAGTAATTTAGGCTAACCCGGTTCCCGATAAACAGGTCATTTAGTGTCCTTACATCCTTTCTGCTGCATTCGAGTCGTTCTCTGTCAGTGTTGCAAGACGACTTTTCAGTGTGCTTCGTCAGAGTCAAATCGCGTAGGACAATGATAGGCAAACTCATTAGTCAACCAATAGCTTGATTGGAGTGGAGGGGTGAGGGGGCAACCCACATGGTGAAACTTGCGGCCAAGCTGGGCCTATTGTGTACGTACCCCACTTGCGGAACAGACTATCAGCCTTCCGGATGAAGGCAAGAAGGTCTTTAATTGACGAAGACCAGACTTGAGCAGGAGTCAAAAACTCAACTTTGATAAACGTTCTTCTTCTGAGCCAGATCAGAGTAGGACATTCACAAAGACTATGTGTGGAAGTCTCGTCGCCTTCCATGAAGAGTCGGCATTCTGTTTTTTGACACAGTCCTGGGTTATGAAGGCAATTCCGCAGTGCTACATGGCCAGTCAGATGGCCCACCAACAGCCTTAGGGTCCACAAGCAGCCTTAGTGATAGTGACCTAAGGCAAAGGGTCTTATAGTATCTTTAGCCTGTCTAAGATCTGGGACTGATTCCCAATAGTCTAGGTTTAGTCCCTCAATCCACTCCTCTATCAAGGACTTGGAGGTGTACCCAGAGAAGGATTCTTTGCCCTGCACCAACATCAAAGACTCCTCCGCCGCGAGGCTGTCTGCAGCCTCATCCTCTTGATTCCCCAGTGTCCGGGGACCCAGCAGAGCGAGACCTCCCTTTTTTGGTCAGCCCCTGGAGCTCGTCAAAACAGAAGAAAACTTCCACGTTGAGTGTGCCTTGATGGTAGCTTGGCTGTCAGAAAAGATTTTAATGTTGGCGCCTTTCAGACCTTTCAAGGTTGAGCCTAGCGCAGGTCGCAATGCCATGTATTTCAGGCTGCAAAACAGAGGGCCACTTACCCATTGCCATTGAAACCTTGGAGTTGGGTCCTGCGACACCAGCCCCTGCGCCATGTTCCATCTTTGACCCGTCAGTAAATCAGTGGAGATGCTTTGGATCCCCAGAAGAATAAGCTCCTCCCACTCAGAACGATCCGGGATAATAGTGGAGGATTTCCATATGAAGATATGCAAAGGGGCCAATCCAATGATTGCCTCAATTGTAGCGGTGGGACAGATCCGCATAGCTCCAGTAATGGAGCAAGCCGTTGCAGTTTGCTGCACTTGAGGATCGACGTAACCTGTGTAGTCTTGGGCCACCAAATTATAAGGCATAAGTGACCACAGGTTTAACAATCGTATTGTACATCCAGTACATCCAGTACATGTCTTACCCACAAGCCCTTTGCAGGCCCTTATGGCTCTTGTGGTCTTGCTCATGACGTAGTCAAGTTGAGCGTTCCAGTTCAGTCTCTTGTCTAACTTTACTCCCAAATATTTGACTGAGTCTGAGTACTTAACTGTGGTATCCTGGATACAGATAGGACCTAGGTCCACTGTGTAGCATTTGGAGAAACGTACCAGGACAGCCTTATTTGGGTTGATTGCCAGGCCCTCCTTGGTGCACCATCTTGGAACTTCTCGGAGTGCTGTTCTCATGACCTCTGTAATGGCAAAATTAAACTTCCCAGAGACAATGATGGCAAGATCATCTGCATAACCGATGATATCGAAACCAGATTCAGATAGTTTGGTCAAAAGTTCATCCACGACTAGTGACCAGAGTAAAGGGAATAAGACTGCACCTTGAGGGCAACCCTTCATAGCCTTAACACTAGCGGTGGAGACGTCTAGGGTAGACGAAATGTGTCGTCCTAAAATTATGGCATTTACCCATTCAATCGTGTGAGGATCTAGGTCTCTGAGAGTCAGTTCTCTAGAAATGGATTTATAGCCAGTGTTATCGAAGCACCTTTGATGCCAAGGAGCACACATAAAGCAGTTTCCTTAGCGATGAAGGCTGTTTCGATTTTCTGACCAGTGATGGTGTAAATCAATCTCTGTTGATCGAACTGGGAACTATGTAGTGCAAGGTAGAGCTCCATCTTACACCTAATATGAAGGTCTAGCAGCCTTTTCATCGTTTTCAAGAGAAGAGAGGTTGAGCTGATAGATCTGTACGATTTAGGCAGCTCCGGGGGTCTGTTGGCCTGCTTGGGGATAAAAACCACCACTTTGAAGCTGGCTCGAAAGAGACAGACCGGATTGTAGAGAATCAGATCGACGCATTGCTGAAGGAGTGCCGGAAAATTACCATTCCCTCCCGGGGACTTATAGGGCTGAAAAGAGGCCACCGCCCATTTAACCTTGCCACGATCGAAGATGTTCGCAGAAAGGCTCAGCCAATAACCGTCTGGGCACACACCCAGCATACAATGGATAAGCGGTCTGCAGGATTGACCCTGAAAAGTGCTCGCTGAGCTGGGGCCTCAAGGTTCCTCCCTGGCCATCCTCCCTTTTTAGAAGGCCCACTCCGTTGAAGGAGCCTTTGGAAAGTAGCTTTTGGAGTCTAGTCGCCTCTGGTTGAGTCTGAAGGCTCTCACAATGTTTCTTGCAGGCAATCCTTTTGGAACATCTCAACTCCTTGGTGTAGGCTGTTATGGTGAACCAATATTCGTCCCAATACCCGGTAGGTTTTGCTCTATTGAACAATCTCCTAACATCTCTACGCATTGCAGCTAACCTGTCGGTCCATCAGGGCACTTTATGCGACGATTGAAAGGAAAAGACAGTGTTGCTGTCATGGTAGGAAGAAATCAACACATCAGTAAGCTGCGCGGCCGCATTCTCCAGTTTACACACTGAGTCTGATACTCGAGGCCACAAGCCTCTGAAACTTAGACCAGTTCAGTTGGTCTTCTTAGGAACCAAAGAAGAGGCTTGGATACCTCTCACAATGTTGAATCTAATGTGCAGATGGTCTGACAGTCATAGTATACAGAAACAAGTTAAGGTAAAAAAGACTGACAGCTTCGAATACCGTAGAAAAGAGCCATCTAGTAACAACAACACTAACCACGTGGCGTCGGCACTAAAATAAGTTTTAATGTATACAGTATTTTACAGTGACGACAGTGACAATAGTGAGGCCTCGTCCAGAACACGAAAATATTCCATCCTGTCCGAGAAAAACCTGCTAATGAAGTCCATAACCTCCCTTCTACTAGCAATGACAAAAGTGTTTTTGCATCCCCTATTTGCAATATCTAGTATGTTATTCATAACAAGTTCTAGAAAACACTGATCTCTTTTGTTAACATCGCTACTCCCCAAATGGAGAGGTGAGCATTTACATCATAGCCGATGACAAATTTCCAGTTCGCCTTGCGACAGAACTCAATCAGTTCTTGAACCTCCTGGAGTGGCACTATTGCTACATCACCCGGAAAGTAGGCGGACGGAAGAAAGATTTCTTGAAATCCATTGGCGGTGTGAACCGCAACTCTCTATCTTCCGGCTAGAGCTGCTGTTCGACATTCTATACGAAAAAAAAAAAAAAATAGATTGTCGAACAGTACAAAGGGGCTTCCCCTAAGCCTCTAGTCTATCACATAAAAAAAAAACCGAGATCGTCACTAGATCTCTAGATATGCAGATGAGTGGCGTGGTTGCCAATTAAAACGTCAGAGCGAGTCACCTCGCATCCCCGATCACTTGCGATGGAATGACCACATATTCCAAATCGCAAAACAAGGATCCCAGTGCTTGGGATTTCTTAAGAGGTGCAAGTCACTCCTCCAGCCATCGGCCAGTGCTGTTATTTAAAAATCCTACATTCGGCCTCTTCTCGAATACAACTCCCTCGTTTGGGGCGGCGCTCCAATAACCACCTTAGCATGGTTAGATAAGGTCCAAAAAAGGGCCCTTAAGTTAATTAATGACGATACCGCTTGCTCCACCATCGACCCCCTAAGCCACCGTAGGAAGGAAGCAGCACTGACAAAATTTTATCGCTACTATCATAGTGACTGTTCCTACGAGTTAACGGCAACACCAGATTAGCCCACTCGTCCCATTCCCTGCACCTGCAACTCCCCCTTTCACGCACTCAACAAGATATGAACTCGTTTGTAAATAGAACAACTCGACTCATCACCACCCTCTTCAATTCCCCCCCCCCCCCCCCGTACCTTTATAATCCTTAACCTACTCCCCCCACCAACCCCCGTACTAAGCTTACTGCTAGACATTGCACCATGACGTGACAAATGACATGACGGACTAGTAGTACAAAGGGTGACTCCTGAGCTTAGCACTGCCACATAAAAAAATATATACTAGTTTACTTGAGCCGGTGGTAAGTCCTCTGATTTCGCCATTGGTTACCCAAGGCTACCTAATAAGAGCAAGGGTAAAGATACCTCTCCGCGAGGATGTACCTTTGGCATGGTGCAAGTTAAAGCCTAAAACAGAATCAACGCAGTGGGCAGTATGCAGTGTTTTTTACTGCTTGTCAAAAATTACGGCACTGCGTCTTATAACGAAATCAATGCAGTGCAGTGTTTGTCAAATCAAGTCAAACGTCAAATTTATTGTTAATTTCGAAAACCTGGTGTGAAGAAATTTAAGAAATATTTTGTTATTGGCGGCTTTAACAGTTTATAGAAATAATTTGTTCTTACTGGCACACTAGCCCAGGCAACGAATGCTCAAAAAAAGGTATAGAGGGAAATGCTTGGAACACAATTTTTGACTTCGCAACTTTGTTTGGACTAGTTAGGAGGTGAACATATCAAAAGTCCCCGCCCCTAGCCCTTGAGCTTGGGGAAAGAGGGGGGTTTAAAGGACCCATTTTTCGGTTTTTCGCTTATATCTGGGAAACTATGCGTCGTAGCGACATGACCACTATAAATAAAATGAAAGCTGATTAAATTTTCTATAAGTTTGGCTCAGTCAAGTTTTTCGATATCTTGTATAGTTTTCGAGATATCTGCTCTTGAAAGTCTGTAATTTTCGAAAAAAAAAAAATTTTTGCTCTTTTTTACCGGATGACTCTATAAGCCATTGGAATAGTTTTATAAATCACAAACATTCAATGAAAACGAAGTTTATTGAAATAGGAAAGTGAATTAACATAAAACATTATAACAGAGTAGGCACCATTGAGTCAATTTCTTGCGATCTTGGGGTGGGAAGGACCTTCATCCTCGTCTTCGTTTTCATCTTCTTTTTCTCCAATCTCTTCTCCATCGGACCCCTGTAGAGAAACGTTCAGAGGATACTCCTGGATTCAGGCACTTCCCCTGGCAATTTTGGCATGCTGAGGAACATTTGAGGCTTCCTTTTTTGCAGCCACACTTCGCGCTGGCACAGTCTTTCTTACATCGGCAGAAAATCACTTTCAGGATATCCTCCGGTGCAGCTGCTAACTCACTGTGCACTGGGACCAGACAGTTGTTCTCAATCTTCCACCCATACATCTGAGGAGGCAGATTATTTCCCAGCCATAGCTGAACTTGATGGAATGTTCATTTTGTTTATAGTGGTCATGTCGCTAGGACGCATAGTTTCCCAGATATAAGCGAAAAACCGAAAAATGGGTCCTTTAAACCCCTCTCTTTCCCCAAGCTCAAGGGCTAGGGGCGAGGACTTTTGATATGTTCACCTCCTAACTAGTCCAAACAAAGTTGCGAAGTCAAAAATTGTGTTCCAAGCATTTCCCTCTATACCTTTTCGTTGCCTGGCCTACACTACCACCGTTATGAAAATTTGAAGTTTAATTTTCTAACCTCACACTTCAGAGCAAATTTAGAATTTAGCCTAAACCTGCAGTGCAGTGTTCTGCTGCTTACTGCGCTAAATGTATTTGTGTGCCGAGTAATAGAAAAGCACAAAACCAAACTTTGACAGGCAGTGCAGTATACTGCACTGTATTGATTCTGTTTCAGGCTTGACTTGAAGTGTCCTTATGGCGCTCATTTTTCTCCAAGAACCGATTGCCAAGCCCGCTCTTCTTGGCTTGTCCAGGACCCTTTGTCCTACCGGCTTTGCTCTTTGGGGGTGCTGATTTGCCCAGTTCTTCGACTCCAGGGTGGGCAGGAGTTTTCGTTCTACACCCCACTGTTAGCTCTGCTACAGGCTCCCTGTCGATTGCTACAGATGTGGGGGCCAGATCTGGAACAACTCCAGATGGTCCCGGAGTCGGTCGTTAGATGTCCCTGTGGCCAAGGTGACGGCATTACAGCAGTGCTCGGTAGCACCAGAAGCATTGGGAGGCACCATATAAGACCCTATGATCTGAGCCTCAAAATTTCTAAATGGGAAAAGCTTCTAAAACAGCCTCGTCTCCTTAACGTTAACAATTAATTCTTTTAACTTTTCCGAAAAATCTCTTGCTGCTTTCACGTCTCCACTTGCAATTTCACCGACCATTTTTATGCTATGTAACGCCATAGTTTTGATTCTGTGGAGCCATCTGCAACTTACATGGAAAGTCTCATCGTTAGGTTCTTCGCCAGCCTTATTTTTTGTGAGCGTTTTTTCTTTTTTCTAATTTAATCGAACCTTGGCCTTTGTTTTAATTGCAGCTGAAAATTTTCCGGAGTAAATCGGGAAAGAACGACGTAAATCAAGTTACAGAATCAAATGTCTCTACGACGCACAATGGTTCAAAACCTATTGAAACACGCGCATAATTATTTTGCTCTCTTTTAATTAATTCTACGTGGATGTTTAGTATTATTTTAGTGTAAATACTAATCCTTAGAGTAAATATAACTATTTTTCAGAAAATAAATCATTTATTTATTATTTAAATGGTAAAAATTAAGCATATATTGTCATAACGTTTTTATTAAAAACTTTAATTTTTTTACATTATTTTAAACAGTTTCTTCGTCATATGTGTCTTGTTCTTGAACTGTAATTTTAAATAATTGTTTAACATCTTTGTGATGTTCGTGTATTTTGCGCTGTAAAGTGGATGTTCGCATTTTTGATATAAAAGGGTCCGAAAAAACAAGAAATCGATTAAAAATATCTGTAAGATAGTGAATTCTCGAATCTCTCCGTGAGAATCTACTCCTAAATGTCTTAAAATTTTTGTTGCAATGCTCTTGAGCTTCTTCGGACAGTTGTCCTGTTACAAAATCATATAAACATATTAATTTATTATTCAACAATTATTTAATTTTCAGTAAAATAAAGTTTCTTAACTTACCGACTGGCAAAATGGACTGAGCTGAGCTATGATGTCATGACCGTGCATTAGTATTTTATGTACTGTTGGTGACATAGGCCACCAATCATACTCTTTTACAATTGTATTTGCAGTCTCTAGGGTATAATTAAAAAATTTAGTAGGATCTATATCTTCAAAGCAAATTATTGCAGTGAGAGTAACGTTGAATTTATGTATAAGTGCAAGACTTATTCCTGTGATTTCTGCAGTGACTTTTTCATTTTCGAAAAACCGCCTAGACGTATTGCCATCATTTCTCATACAAATCCGTATCTAACCATGTTTTATACTTAGTCTCCATGACACTGTACATTCTGCTTGTTGCTACCCATTTGGACTTAAAGTTTTTGAGAAACGATTTTGCAGCACCTTCTTTCACTATCAATCCACTTTGACTAGCATACTCTTCTATTCGTTTGATGACTACGATGTTTTCTTCATTGTTGTCTTTTACAAATTTTAAATAAAAGAATCGCCGGGAGTAATCCAAGTAAAAGACAACAATTTTAGTAAACATTACGTTTTAAGTGAATATGCTAAGAAGTGCTTACCTGGTAGATCCATTGTACAAAATAAAACGGGATACAAGGTACTTTTCACTCTTTTTTGTAAACTAATGAGTATTTGCAATAAATACCACATTTACTTGACAAAAACTTGTTTTTACACCATAAAAATACAAAAACTTTAAGGCAAGCTTTCAGGCGTACGTACACTTCTCAAGTTTGTTCAAATTCACCTGCAACAGTATACTACAGGTAGGGCTAGGTAATGAGCAAGGAGTAAGGTTTCCGGGGTCAACGTTAGATGGCGCCCAAAAAAATTATATCTATAATCGTTAAAATTCGTCGGTAAACCTCCAAAGAGTAAACAAAAATAATCAACGATTTAAAGACGTTTTTCTAAAAAAATGTAAATTTTTCGGTTTTTTCAGGCATTTTATGCAGTTATAATGAAATATCTCTGGAATATGCAAAAATATGCATATAAGTTTAAGTGCCTCGCTTGGTACAAGCATCACTAGCAAATTTCCAAAAAATTTGGTTGTAAGCCAGCGTAAGCCCTTCAAGTGCTTGAGATTTGAAAATTAGTCAAACAATCATATTAAAGGAAAAAAAATATCATGCTTTAAATTTAACAAATACATATACATACAAACTCTATACATGAATTGATAACTTTAAAAGGGTATAGTAATGCGCATAAACATTTTTAAAGAGCAATATAAAGTCTCATGTATGTGTATTTATTGTACGGCGGACATAAACTTTCAATGAAAATAATTCAAAATATGCAATAAACAATGATTATTTTTTTCTATTAATTTGTGTTCATAATAGGGACGTATTTATTTTTTTTTTATGGTAAAACTGTTTTTGACATCCTTAATATGTTAGAAAACAAAACAAATGGTCAGTTATAAGAAAAAAAAATTTTGTTTTTCTCACTTATGCGCGTGTTTTAATGAGTTTTGAACCATTGTGCGACGTGAAGCGAAACGACGTAAATCGAAGTATTTCTGCATTCCTGAAATACTGATGTACTTTTATCTTTGCACTGCAGTGATCCCAACGTTTGTATGAAGGGCGTTTAAGTTACAAAACGTTACCGATGATTGCAAAAGCTCACAAAATACATGCGGGTAGTCAGTGTCCATATGCCCGGAAATAGACTGATGCAGATAGGTATAGTTTCAATGCCTTTATAATAATACAATACGAAAAGCAAATCTTCTAGAATTAGAGGTTGAGTACATCTAATCATCTACAATCCACACTGTAATAACATCTCATATGCAGTCCACAAAATCGTCTGATAACTGAGAGATAATTTCCCAAATCCACAAAGTTCACAGTTTACAATTCCACAACTAATAAACAGAGAAAGCCGGCGATTTGCGCTCTCTCGCACTAAAGATTACGTTCCACTAATGAGATACATATGTTTGTAAGGAATCTGACCATAAATACTCTTATTATGAATTTATAACAACAAATATACTTTAGGAATATTTTAAATCATAATTCCATTGTGCAATCAGTAAAAAATACTTCATTATAAAATCGCTTCCCACCGGCATCAAAATTTCACTCAAAATACATTCCACATTTCTCCTCCTTCCCGTACTAGATTCCACCGGAGCTAAAAGAGAAGCATTCGGAAATCGTACTAGAACAGTGAACCAAAACGGAACTGAAACAGACCTCCTCCGGTGCAGCGACGACCAAAGGAATGCCAGTACGCGGTGAAACAGTGAACTGAGAGGTCGAAGTGTCGTCTATGCACAGCTCGACAACTGCGAATTCGAAGTCGAATCACACACAACAAAACTTTCTCCATTTTCGAAATAACGCAGGGCGCCCATATTGCAACATCGAGAGAATTAACGAATTCCAGGTGTTTGATGGTGGGACTTTTGTTACCTTCCTTCTTTCTTCAGTGGCAATTTTGTTGTTGATTTCTCGCTGCCTGCAGTTCAGAAGACGCGCGTTTACCTCAGGCCATTCGCCTGGTGGCGCTCACTAAAAAGTTTTAATATTAACGAAAAAAAACCGTCGATAAAACACACAAAAACAAAAAAAGAAAAACAACGAATTTCCAGTTCCGGCAGGAACCGATCTGCATGAAAATCGTTAATAAACCGTTATAAAAGTAGTGGAGACGGTGGAAAAGAAGAAGAAGATCAAAAAACGTTGGGAATTATGAAAATTCATGGAAATCGCGAGTGTCAACAAAAAGTGGGTGCATAGTGATAAATAATTTATTAAAAGAAAGTGAAATTGAAAATATAAAAAAAATAAAAGTAAATTTGAAAAAAAGAAAAAACACTGGTGGCAGGTATTTTTGCGCTTTGTGTTTTCAGTGTTGTGCTTTTGTTTTTTGGTTGTTTCTTTCCCTTTCTCTCTTCTGAGTTTTCTGTTTTCAGTTTTATTGTGATTTTGAATTTGATCAAATTTTGCAGACTAACAGGATTAGAGGATTACCCGGAGGCGACAACGGATACCGGCTTTCACCGGCCGCAAGAACCGGCGACACACTCTAGGTACGTACCCCGCCACATTTACAATCCACACCCTCTCTTTCTCTTATCACCGCCCGACTTAAGAACCACACTAAAGGCGGCGCACCTGTTTCGCTGCTGCACCTTAAATTAAAGTCGCCGTCGCCGGTCGTCGTCCTTTTTAACTGTAACTTTTGTATCCCTACCGAAATCCACACAATTCCTGACTGAATTCCTCGAAATATTTCGTCCCTCAATTTGTTGTGGATTCCGATCACGGATTTCTTCGTCAATTCGATTCCCTTTTTGTGCGGCGCGTTTTTCCCCTTCTGTGCTGGTGACCACAATTCCCGCGAATATTTTATCAATGGCGATGCGAGATTTCGCTGTCCTCAGTTTTTTTGTTTTGTCGCTGGCGTTGTCGCAATTTGTCCACAATTTAAATGTAATCAAAGAACTTGAATTCGTCATTGTTTTGCAAGATTTAATCAAAGCCATAAGAATTCCGTTTGGATACACAAAGAGATTCTGGGGATGTTTTTCGAATATTTTTTTTCTTCTGTTGAATGCGTGCGCGTTTTTGTGGCGCGTTTGTTTTGATATTAAAAGTCATTTTTGTGGCTTGGATGATTTTTGGGAAGGGTTTGTTTGATGTATTGTATGTAGGTGGGTGTAGCCAGCTCTATGATAAAAAGAATGATGGAATGAAACAAGGACAGAGGATTTATTTATTTCCTTTTTTAATTCAACTCAATTCAGAATCCCTAATTGGAGCTTTTTTATTTGACAGATCTAAACTCAAGAAACTCTCTTTGTACTATCAGTTCGTCATGTAGTTGTTCACGACATAGTGCTATGTCTAGTAATTAGTCTAGTACGAGATAATAATAGAATAGATTCGTGGTTATGAGGAGCACGAACAGTGATTAAAGAGCTGGCGACGACCCTGCATTTGAACTCTTGGGAGTTCGGAAATACTGACTGCAAAAGATTGTTCCATAGTCTAGTTTTTCTATTTATGAAAGAATTCCTTCTTTGCATCGTACGCGCAAAGGGAGCGGTAGGCAGAGGGAATGGGCTGAGCAGTCTAATTGTTTCTTGCGGGGTGGCTTGGTGGCGTGGATTCCCGAGTACAAATAAATTATGGCCTTTCGACGGGCGTGATTGTTATAGCCCACGGCAATATGACGGGCAACAGACAGGACTGTACGGCCATACAGGGGTGAGTGACGGTCGAATGACGGCCTTGCAGTTCCAATAACGGCCATACGACTGTGGAATGACGGCCTTGCAGTTCTAATTCTCCCCAACAAAAGCAGAACTCACCGCGTTCATGAAATCCGGTGCTCATATCTTCGAATCCGATTTTTTTTTCTTCGCACTATAAAATATACGGGCACCACACACTTCACTTACAACAAACCGACTGGGCCCACTGGCGAGCTCGTTCCCCTTGTGCATCGATAATTTTGTAGGATAAACGAAAAGACCATTCATTGTAGGTATATAACGAAAATGTTCAAGTTTCCATAAAAAAAATCAACAATGCATTTGGGGCAGATTCTTTTTTGCCCCAAAGTTGCCCGTGAAATATTCAGCTTGGTTCCTGACCATTTAAATCTTTTGGTCAAGTTTGACCGTCGAAAGGCCGTATGTGCCCCCATTAAAAATGGTTAAAAATTCGACGCCCGCCGTATACCCCCGTATGGTTGTACGGTAGCTCAGAAGGTCGTCGTATTCGTGACAAATAGTTAACGTAGAGGGCACTTTTTCCATTTTATATAGGCACAACCAGGTGTTTTTCGAATCCACACACCAAATAAGAGAGTAAAGGGAAGTTTACATCCCGAACACAAATTGGCCCTGTACAAAATACAAGCGCAAAGTACCTAAATGTAAATCTCCAAGTAGCCCTGCCGTCTATCATCCTATATAAGTATCTTATGTTATTTAGGTAAGGTACTAGAAAAACTAATGGCATGGCAAATTGACAGTCACTGTGAGGGGGTCCCTATTAAGTCGATCACAGTCTGGCTTTCGCAAAGGCACTAGCTGTTAAACTGCACTACTGAAGGTTACAAGTGATATCCGAATGGCTCTTGACTCTGGTAATGTTGCTTTCCTCGTTCTTTTTGATTTCAGTAAGGCATTTGATAGTGTTGACCACACCTATTACCAAATTGGCAACCCACATTAGAGATGGGCAAAACGGTACTGTAACGAGAGGCGACTCACCGGATCTGCATCTTTCAAAAGATCCGATTCCCAGAGCCGGTACAAAAAAGTCATCTCAAAAAAAGTTCTATCGAATATTCAGAACACCGTACATGAGTGATCTTAGCAGTGCCGTGACAAGCTGCAAGCTCCACATGTATGAAGATGATGTTTAGATTTACTTACTTGGACTGGCTGGGAACTGAATTTGGAATATAAATTATAAAACCGAAAAAATTGCCTCACGTAACTTATGGACGACCTCTTACGGTGCTCATATTCGTCATTAACGACGATTTTTCGACGTAACGAATTTATGGCCTATCATACTTCTTTCAGTCCTATCATACTTCTCCAAAGTTTATCCAGACTCTTGAAAACTTGCATATGTTCAGCCCATACCTAAAAAGGTGACTCCAGCATTCCGTTTAACTACCGCCCAGTAGCAATAATTTCTATTCTCTCCAAAACCATAGAAACGATAATCAGCAAAAAGCTTATGGGAAATCTAGAATCCAACCGACTTATAAACGACAAACAGAACGGTTTCCGAGAAAAAAGATCCACTGGCGATCTTTTAGTTTGTCTTACAGAACACCTCAACCGAAGTGTGTATCGATTTGGTGAAACTAGTCTGGTTGCTCTAGATATAAGCTTCCAAAGCTTTTGATAGAGTATGGCACTCAGCCCTGCTAGCGTAGCTTAAAGCTATTGGTGTTCAACCACATCTACACAATTGGATTTAGAGTTTTCTTTTTGGCCGTTCGAAGTAGTATTGGATGGCGTCAAATCGGAACCTCACCCGATCACTGCGGGGGTTCCCCAGGGATCAATTTTATCACCTGCTTTATACCTTGTCTTTATAAATTCCCTCCAACCCACTTTCAATCCCCTCTAACCCACTTTCGCTGACGACGGTACCCTGCGTTACTCTTACAGCTTCAATAAAGCAAGGCAAACACGCGCCAGATCCTGTCTTGATAATCGTGAACGAATGTCCAACTCCATAAATAAAGACATTGAACTCATACTAGGTTGGGGAAGCAAGAATCGTGTCGAATTGAACCCCAGCCAAATAAAGTACTGTCTTATTTCCAATAAAAAGTGCAGCCCCTCTCTATCCGGGTTAGTGGATCGTGTCGAACTAATGGCCGGCCCATCCCTTAACATCATAGGCGTGACATTAGCCAAAGACTTGCGTTGGAACGACCACATATTCCAAATCGCCGAACAAGCATCCCAATGCTTGGGATTTCTCAAGAGATGCAAGTCCCTCCTCCAACCATCGACCCGTGCTGTAATATACTAGTCCTACATTCGGCCGCTTCTCGAATACAACTCTCTCGTTTGGGGCGGCGCTCCCATCATGGCGAGATAAAATACAAACATTGGGCCTTCAAACTTATCGGTAACGACGCCGTCCGACCCGAAGGAATATAGCAGCACTGACAAAATTTTATCGCTACTATCATAGTGACTGTTCCTCCGAGTTAAACGCTCTTCTGCCTCCACGGCAATTTTATGCCCGCAACACCAGATTGGCAAACTCGTCTCATTCCCTCTACAAACTAGAAATTCATTTCTAAATAGAACAACTCGACTGTGGAACAACCTTTCGCATTCGATATTTCCGAACTTCTACAACACCCAAGAGTTCAACTGCAGGGTTCACCGCCATCTTCTTCAACACTCTCCCGAACCATCATAACTCTTAACCTAGTTCCTTCCCGTACTAAGCTTACTGCTAGACACTGTACCATGACGTGGCAAACGACATAACGGACTGGTAGTACAAAGGATGACTCCTGAGCTTAGAACTGCCACAAAAAATAGTGTGTCTTAGGTATTAAAACCAAGCTTGGACTTCAACCACAGTTTGCATCGATTTGGTGAGTTTAGTCTTTATCTCCAAAGCTTTTGACAGAGTATGGCGTGAGGTAGTATATTTCTAATCTTTATAAATAAGCTACTGTCAACCCACTCCATTCCATCTCACTGCCTTATTGATGCCTTATTTTTCCATAATGCAAGACAAGCACCTGCCAGATCTTGTTTAACGATCGCGACCTTAAAATTGACGAAAAACAAACTTCCTAATGCTTGGGATGTCTTTAGAGGTGCAAGTTCCTCTACAGTGAATTCATTCCTCGACTTAATCTTTCGCAGTCAGTATTCCCGAACTCCTGAAACATCCAAGAGTTCAAACTCAGTCAGGGTTCTTCGCTATTTCTTCTCCTGACATAGTGACTTCTCATAACCTCAAGCCTGCTCCACCTCTCGACTTAAGCTTCTTACATGACGTAATCTACGAAGTGGCGGATTGGTAGTACAAAAGGTGATTCCTGAGCTTAGAGCTGCACGATTAACGTTTTAAGATGATGTGTGAACGCAAGTTCAAGAGCTAACTTTTAAGGTAGCTTGCTAGCCTAGTCCAGCCTATGAATAAACATAAAAAGGTGACATACAGTAGATCTATTACAGATGGAGGTGTACAAAGGGCTCTCATGCACCATCAAAATACCAATACCAAAATGGTTTAAAAATGCCGCTTTTCTATTATGAGAATTATTACGGTATGGATTATGATTGCGGTATGGATTAACATAACACCAAACACATGATGAAATAAATGCATTTCGGGGGGTGCTCCCCAAATGTTGTTATCCCCACCCTTTCCAATTTAAGCAAATCCGCAATGTAACAGATGTCATCATGCAACAACTGCCATCATACTGCAATTGCAAAAGTACCTGACCGACGAGACGACATGCAAATCTGTTCCTGCACCGAAAATTTTTCCTCTCGACAATGCTTCGTCCCGCTTGGATTATGTCCATTAGTTTGCCGACAATAGCCGCTAATGACCACTTTACAGCGCCGATAAATTATCACCCCATAGCTGCCGCTGCAGCCCCAACCATCCGATCTCCAGCCGTCCAGTGACTCCTCTTCTCGCGGAGATTTGGTCTGTCACTCTTCATTTCTAGAAGTTGTGTGTTAACTCAATTGTCACGGACATCAGTTTCCGCTGGCGCGGTACGAAATCGAGCAGTCGGGGTGAATCCCAGCAGATTGACTAGGAGAGATTCAAGCTATTTAGAGACTTTCGCGCACTATTTGGCTGTCATCGAGTCGGACGTGAAACCCCCACACCACCTGGGGACACAGTACCGGGAAATGGAAATAAATTTCTGTCCACATTGCGATAGCATCTACCTCTCAAGACGGCTCTACGGCTGGTGTACAGTTAGAGACATCTCTGAGCGCAGCTACAAAACCCATCCTAACGCGCACTAGGCTGCTAGATAATGAACTTGGACAGATACTTAACGATGCCGCGAGATCATAAAACTGCTCTGGTTGCGTTAAACCGAAAGTGGCAGACGGGAGATGTTTACACGCTCGACGCGCGACGTTCTGTGGCCATTGAACCTTGGCTGTGGAAAAGCGTTTCAAATAATTTCCAGCTGAAAAATGACAGCTCAGATTCTTAATGCGATTACGTCGAGGAAATGTTACAATCGCGTCGTATCACGTGTTGTGAATTATCGGATTAAAATAGATTGGAAATCGCCTCGCGATATTTATACAACACAGTCTAAAAGAACGAGCGTTCTCAATTCTCTATTATTTTATCCGGTATTGATTTAAGCAGCAACGAAACAGACCAATTTGTGTATGTGGAGCTGGAAAAGTCTAGTCCAAACATTCGGCAATTGTTTAAACTTTTTAGTTTGAAAAAAGCACGTTTTTGGTTCAATTGTTATGTATGTGGCGGCTGTTTTCAAATTTTTTAGTTTGTTCAATTGGGAGTACTTAGCTTTGGATTTGCGAGTTTAGACGGTAATTTGTTGCGACGCAGATAGAGATGGAATTTCCCACATGTGCGTGATTGCCGAAATCTTGTCGAAATCAAATTTAAAACGTCTGATTCTGTATTTCTTGGTGGAATTTAACGTACGACTGACGAACTTTAAAGATACTTATTATCGAAGCAGTTTCTACCAGATTTTTAGTCCGATTCTGACCCCGTAACACTTCTTTGCTTACCATTCGAATTCCACTTCGTCCACAATTGTTTATTTTATTTACAAAGGTGTGATGATAACAGATAATCAAATCTCTGTTCGCGTCGAACTGTTCTTTACCAATCACAAACCCCTGTGATGTATAATGGCTCGTGAGTTGTATAGGTGTTTCAATCAGAGTGGCCTCCCTAGCTTTAGTTAATCTGGGCTTGTTGTTCTAGATATCTTCAAGTGTTTGGAACGGCTACAGTACCTCTATCTGTTACCTAAGTGCGAAATTTTTGTTATCTACGCACTTCTAGAGAACTGGATGCATTCGCCGAATCTAGACCTTAATTCAGATCTGCCGCCTTCTGCTCAGAGGCCTAACAAATCCTATCTTCTTCTTCTTCTTGGACATTGCACTTGGACCTAAACGAGGACTAGTAGTACATTACATAACATTCCTTAGCATGGGGTTTCATATAAAAAATGCTACAATTGAAAAGCGCTAGGTTGAGCTTTTTAAAATCGAAATAAGCTAAATACGAAAATATAAATGCAACCTTTTCCCAGCACACAATCGATACGAACGGATAGACAGACTTTGGGTACACCCTCGTCCTATAGACTTCTATGCTTACCGAATGCGATTTGTTTCGTTATTTTTGAAAATAGCTTTTGGAGTCGTCCATTAATTACTTGAGGCGTTAAGGCGGGAGGGGGTCGAGCTGAATCTCAACCAATCTCACGTGGAGAGAGGGGGTCTCGGAAAATATCTCGTAACTTTTTTTTTCTAAAGAAACAGTGTAAAATTGCTAAGTAATCCATTCACTTACAAGCCGCCGGCAGCCCAGGTCGGCAGGCACGGCCCAATGAAAGCCGCACAATACTCAGTCTGGCGTCATGATTTCGTACAGACATACAGGCTTATTAATTCAAAAATGTTTACGGCCTCAACGAAAACTTTAAAGTCACAAACAGGTTGGTCACTAGAAAAACCTTTAAAATACACGGACCACCATATTTACTGACACAATAGACGACCAGTTTACTAGCTAAGAGGCCCACACGCCAGAGAGTAGCGTGGGTCAAGTCTTAGTAAAGGCTTTTAACTTTCTCGGAAGACTGTTTACAATCTGCAAGTTAGCTAGTGAACGTGCATGATGGCACTGGGCTGGTTTATTAGCAGCTAGTGAATTCGCTGCCTAGTAGCTTGTAAACTCGCTCAATGTAGTCGAGCCTTTAGAAAGGAGCCCAATACGGAATTCGATTAGGGTTAAATGTGGTCAAAACGGCGTACACAATCGTTAAATTCTACTTCAAGTTTATGGGCGTATGAAGAATCCAGAGAGGGATAGATGGAAATGCCATGCATTAGAAGAGATAGTAGCAAGGCTTTAAGCAAATTCATAGGTGCAACCTTTTTCAACAAGCCACAATGATAACAAGCTTATTACACGCTGCTATTCAGTACCACCCCAAGATTTCTTGCTTTATTAACGCAAACAAGGGCAACCGAGTTTAACGCGACGAACAGTAGAAGAGTAAGAGATATAAAAATACACTGGGATTTCAAAGGATTTAGCTGCAACAAATTAAATGTCGACCAGTAGGGTACATGACGAAAGTCAACACCAAGCTTTTTCACACACTTACATATGTATTTCATCTCTTGGCGCAGGGAAATAAAGCTGCACATCGTCTGTATACATATGAATCTTAGAATATCGTTAGTAAAATAAACTGAATAAACGTGGCCCAAAAAGCGAGCCTTGGGGGACTCCAACTTAAGGACCTTTAGCCACCTAGTTTAACCTTTAGAGAGCGGTTACATACAAAAAACTTTGCAAAAGCTTAAGAGCAGAGAAAACAAAATGTTCTTGTGAGGCCAGTTTTCGCAGAAGCAGGACGTGATTGAAGGCTAAGATATTTACTAAAGCCAGATTGCCATATTTCTATTTATAAGTTTGAGACCCTCACAATACCCATTTATTTGAGTAGCCATCAGCTTTTCAAGGAGCTTTGCCAGAAATGGAAGAATACTGATAGGACGAAAATCAGAGGGACTGGTAGGAGAAGGGCACTTGGTAATGGGTACGATTGAAACATTCTTCCAAGACGAGGGAAACTTTGGTATCGTGGAGCAGAACATGAGAATGTGAGTTAAAAAATGCAAGGGACGAAGTATGAGCATTATTAAGAGTCCAGGAGAAATGTAATTGGTTGGGAAAGTTCCAAATTCCAAATTCCATTTTCGATAAGATACGATTCGCCGTTGAAAATTCAACCAAGTTCCACATCTTTTTGCCCTAGACATCACAAATTACAAATCTTATACAACTTCAATATTAAGGAAATTCTTTTGAATGTTTGCGAAACATGAAAAGTTCATGGAAGTTCATCACAAGGCGCCATCAAATCTTCATCCTAAAATCTGCTGGTAAGATAAAATTACAAATGAAGCAAGAACTATCGCACCGTGCCGGCTAAGAAAGGATAGATGTCCAAATTATGCAAAGGAAATGGAATTGGAATGGCAAAACCTTGCGAGATGCAAAATAATTTTTAGCCAAACAGGCCCTTGAGTGGAATTTGCAAGAAAGGCGTCGAGTTGGAAGACCTAGAACAACGTGGAGGAGAACCCTACCAAAAGAGGCCACAACAAGGACAACTGTCTCCGCACTATGTTACATGCGGGATTAAAGGAGCAGAAGAAGAATGATTTTGCACCCATAACACACTAGCTCGATGTGCGCTTGATTGTTTTCTGTCCTACCTTCATGGCACTCAATTTTGTTGCGGATGCGGTTTTTATTTTTAATTGTTACAGGGAATAGTAATTGCTTGGATTTTTATCCATCAACCAGGTCACTCTGTGCACCCCGAGAGCTAATACTCTGTGGGAAGCTGTGAATTTTAATCATTGCTCATAGCTGGCTCTTTTTTCTTTTTGACATGCTGGAACCTTCTAGTCCAAAGTATTTTGTAAAATCTTGTTGAATCTCGCGGGCCGCACAATTTCCCGCGAAGGGCCGCTGGTTGGCCACCCCTGGCTTAAATCAAGAGCTGATTTGAATATTCGTGGCTGCTTTAGGGAGAAGTGTTGTGGACCCTCTCATAATCCTCTTCTTCCTTCATCGTCGAAGTTCGTGAGGAACGTTCCTTAAAACAAACCGTCTAAACAGACCTCTGTTAAGTTGGCGGGACCAAGTCGGAAAAATATTTTCTGCTATGGCTCAAAATTATCCGCTTTTTATCCGCTTACGATCGCAACAAAAAAAAAATTTTTCCGCTCTTCCCATTTCCCGGGAAAATGGGGTCCCGCTAACTTAACATAAAGTTGGCGGGACCCACCCTAAAAATTATTATTTTTCAGAAAGCAAAAGCACTGGAATTATCCGCTTTTTATCCGCTAGCGATTGCCGCAAAAAACATTTTTTCCGCTCTTCTCATTTCCCGGGAAAATGGGGTCCCGCCGCTAACTTAACATAAAGCTAGCGGGACCTCTGTTAAGTTGGAGGGACCAGGTGGGATAAATTTTTCCGCTACGGTTCAAAATTATCCGCTTTTTATCCGCTTACGATCACCACAAAAAAAATTTTCCGCTCTTCCCATTTCCCGGGAAAATGGGGTCCCGCCAACTTAACAGAGGTTCTAAACAGGCCCAAAAATAGCAACCGCCCTTTTTAGAATCAACTCAGTATAAGCAGTGTCGCCACGATACACATTTTAAATGTTGCCAATGCTCGTGTCAAGCCGAAATGTATTTATTCGATTTTTTTAAGGGAGCGCCCCTGTGAATTTTTGGGCTGCACAGAAGGCGCCAAATTTTCCAAAATAGGAGTATTTTAAGTTCGTCATGAATGAAGCTCTGCCGGGCGCCAAATCGATACTCGGTACGGCAAAACCTACGTGGGCGAAACAAACCTATTTTGAAATATAATCTTATGAAGAAACACAAACTATGTTCGTCTTTTACAATATTTTTGCTTGTTTTGTTAAATAAAATAAATTTTTATTAATCGAACAGAATCTATCAATGATATATCTGAACAAACAAAAATTGCCAAACCGCCCAAAATTCGAGCCAAGGTCGTTTTCTACTTTCCGAGAGTCGCCAGAATGATAAATTCCAATTTTCATCCGCCCCAAATTTCCCAAAAAACGACTTTAAGATCATATTTGCATCGATAAATGGCGAACAAGGTCAGTTTCAGCAGCTCCAGATGAAAAATTAAGGTCAGATCTGTTTTGTCTGCGAGTTAACTGGATTTCGTGGGCACCTCCTAAAGAGCATGTCGGAGGTGAAATATGCCATCCATAAGAAAACCTGACGTCGAGAAGTCCAAAATTTATCGAAGAATTACGTTTATGAAAAGTGCTAGCTTTCACTTATGCGGGCCAGAAGAGATTCCGTTCTGAAAATCGCGAGTGAATCAGAGGCGGTCTTCAGTGCGAACTTCAAGACAGAAGAGTCAGAAATAACAAAAAAAAATTCAAATCTTGAGACTTTTTCACCTTCGTTACGAATTATTATTTTTACATTAAAGTTCACCTTTGGTTGTGTGGATTTCATTGAAGTGATAAACAATGCTAGTCCGAAACTTAATTGCTGGACAACGTGTGAATTTCCACATTTTTTCGTGTTTCGGGCGTAATTTTTTGGAGTTGGTTCAGTTTTTGTCAAACCAGGAAAGAGACGACAAAAAATATCGCGCCATATCCAGAACTAACTCTCACCACACTCTCAACGCAGGCATTTACCTTAAGGCTTTAACGCGCCAAACTAGGCCACATTGTAGCGATTTCCGATTAGTGAAGGAAATTAACTACTGAAGCCTGGACTTTCTGAACACTCGCCAAAAAACAGTGGCGGCCAATTAGTGTCGTAATTCGTTACCAGCGCAATTACCATAGTTTGGGCATCACGTCGTCATCCGGTGCACAAGTTTCGTCACCGTTCTCCGCCAATGCGACCGTGATGTTTCTCTCTCTGACATCAGGGGATTGAGTGTCCAAAATTCGTGGGACATTGACATTTACGCGGTCATCAACTCATAGTGAACCATTTTACCTGTGTCCATTGCTTTTATTGTTGTTGTTGCTGTTGTTTTTGTTGTACTCTTCGACGGGAAGTCAAAATGTAGCTGATTTCAGTAAAAACATTGCTGGAGCCGCCGCGGCAATGGCGTCAAGCTCATGGAACCACAACGAAGAATTTTCACGGTGGCTGCTGAATCTGCAGTATTAAATCCCGCATGGCCAAATTACCATGGGAAGAATCCGAGCTTCGTTGGACAAACTATGGCAGTAGGGGAAAATTCTTGGGGCAGAAAATAAACATTCACTTTTTTTGCCACACTATTTCTGTGTCGTTTTTGTTTGGTGAATTGTCAGCAATTAAGTAACGGACTGATTTCAATTGGAATGTTGATGATGCGTTCAGTTTGCCGCTCGTTCTCAGGCACAAAAAAGATACTTTTTCAGTTTTTCTGGGATTTCAGAGGTGGTGATGATGATCACATCTTATCACCAATGAAAAAATCATCATCATAATCATATCTTATCACCAATGATAAAACTTGACTTTGGCGACCCTGTTACACATTAAAAATGTCACGTCAGGTAGACTCTGCTCTGAATGACTTTTTGTACACGTTGTAAATTTTTACCTTTTAGATAAAAAGGTATTTTCCATTATTTGATTGAATCTGGTTATTTTTATGTGAACGACCAAAGGCTCAGGGAAAGCCCCTTTGCACTTTCGACGAATCTATATGAAGTGCATGTCGAGCAGCAGCTCTAGTCGGAAGGAAGGAACTCCCACAACCAGCCGCGATATTTTTTATTCCACCTACTCCCAACCATTATTATCGCGACTCTGACATCGAGGCATCGAGAAACAACTCGCTGAAGTGTTATGCCTCCTGAAAAGAGTTGAATCCCATCAACCAACTGATGACATGCGCTTGGGAGAGCGGGGAAGGGCTAGGGAAGACTATGACAGAAGGAGTCAGGAATTTAAAGAGGGAAGAAGAAAGAAGGAAAGTTATGTATATGGGGAAATGCGAAAGACGAAGGACCGTGGTGCTACCGAGATTCGAACCCGGGACCTCTGAGATGGTAGCCAGACACCTTACCCGTAGACTACCGATTGCAGAGTTGCAAGTCGAATCATTCAACAGCTATTTCGAAGACTGGAAAAAATGTTAGCATAAGCATATTGTATCCGAATTTTGAATGAGGTAAAATAAATTTGGATGGATTATAAACAGTTTTCGTAAGCTGATATGAAGTATCTTTTGTTATGGCCTCAACTCGACTCGAATAGCATCCATCGAAGTAAGTAATTTTAGCTCAGGAGCTGGGGTCATATCTATGCTAGTATAGTGCATAGTTACTTGGTCAAGTTTGTGGCCAAGAACCCTTGCGAAATGGAGGCGAATAATTTATCAATTTTACTTCTCGTTTCCGCTCGGTATCGAGGCAATATTTTCAAGACTGTTGGCTCTGTTCCGGCTATACTGAAAAAAAATGAAGAGAGCCAAGCAAAAGGAAATTAATAAATAAAAACACCAAATTCACTAGTTCTTGCATTTTTATAAAATAAACAAACTACATGAATACATAAAGATACAAAAAAAAAACACACACACACGTAAAAGGACGTCACTACAAAAAAACAACAACAAATTCATACCTGTAAATAGAAAAAAAATTAGTTAAATGCAAATAATTAAATTACAACTTCTTACCTTTTAAAGGGGATAAACAATCCAAATTAACGATGAAAACACCAACGAGAATTCCAGAGAATACGCCAAAAGCCGTCGGCAAATCGACATTCTGTAAACAAAAAAGATTAATGAAAATTACAAACAGGCTCCACAAAAATATTCACCTGTCAACCCCAATATAATAATCGCGGGCTCCTCCTCGTCCATCCCCCACTAAAATCTGAAAAACATAAACTAAAATTAGTAAATAAACTAAAATAGGAATAAAATTCTTACCAAGTGCAAGAAAACTCCATCTGACGTCTACGAGGCAGAAGGGAACAGCTGATCGGACATCGCACGCAGATCTAGTACAAGAACCCGAAATTATATACTTCGAGAACGAAGCCCTCTACCAAAGGCTAGCCGCAGCTATTATTCGCATGGAAAATAAATACCGACGCACAGCTGGCGTCAAACCAGATTGCTTTTAATCTTTCTAGAGTCTTGAACTAGAAGATAAAATCTGCATTGAGGTTTTAGCAATAAAGCAATTTCAAAGCTCAAGTATCGAACTTAGCGTTCTGAAAAGACAGAATTGAGGTCTTTTCCCAGTAAAGCCCGAATTAAAGACAGCTTTGAAGTTTTTAATACAGCAGTATCTTAATCAACAGAGGGACGAATTTACAAGGAAACCAGGCAAAGCAGTCCAACAAGCAGCAACCAGTGCAGCCAGCAGCAACCAGTGCAGCAAGCAGCAAGCAAATCCCAAGAGATTTCCACGAACGAAACCGGAGTGCAGCACCACAAAGGTTATTCCTGGCTGTTCTAATTGCCGAACACATCAGGCGAAACATCAATCGTCATCTGACAGATAGGTGGCGTTATCCATTTAAGCTACCAGAGCAAGCAATATTTTGGTAATTCTTAGTTACAAAACAAATAAAGAGCAATTTACGAAATTAAAGTAATAAATCACGAATTATTAACGAATTTAAGATTGAATTGAAATAATTTTGGCAATTTGTAAATCTATGGTTGAATTTTAGTGAATTTATATTTGAGAAAATCTAATAATTGATTGCAAATAAATAGTAATTTGATTATTGGAAAAAGTTATCTTTCGACTGGATCAAACCCTGCAGTGGATACCGGGTAGTGATGAACAAAAATGGTCTTGTTCTTGCAGTCTTGTCTTGTTCTTGCAGTCATTTAGCAAGAACAAGAACAAGACTTAGTTATGCTTGCAAGAACAAGAACAAGACAGACTGAACAAGAACAAGACAAGAACAACACTAGATTAGTCTTGTCTTGTTCTTGCGTTCGGTCATCACTAGTACCGGGGTACAGTAAAAGGCAGATGAACTGGCCAGACTGGTAGCAAACCACCAAACAAGCACATGCTACGGTAAAGGTTTTAAACGAGTGCGATTTCAAAACGGTGCCTTTGCAACGCCATTTGTGACCCTGACTTCGATTCTTGGACGGGGTTGTCGCCTTTATACCTTCGACACACTAGCATACTTAATCCTGGTTATGACGTCATAATGACGAAGATTCCATTTGGTTTCCATATCTTTTAAATGGGTCTACATCGTATTGACGTCATAATTCAGGTTAAAGGGTTTAGTGTATCTCCGGTATTACCTACCTACCTAACTGACAAGACAAACCTATCTCTTTACTTGTTATGATAACAGGACACTTGTTGGCTTAGTTACAAAGTTACTACGTCCTAAATTACCACTTATGGAGATAGAAAGAGCGGAAGACCCCATCTGCAGGCTTTACGTTGAGGAGGATTAGTCTGCCCTCCATGCTCTCGGTGAGTGCTAAGCGATATCTTTGGACCCAGTACCCCACCAAAAAAAAAATAGTTGGGTTGTGGGTTTGACCCTTTCGGTCCATACGATCAACTTCCTAGTATGATAAATGTTGAACATTATGAATAGATATTTTAATAATAAATGAACAAATAATAACAAATTGTAAAAACAAATCACCTGGGTTTCTGGACACAGGGGAATAAGGGAAACCGTAGGGCAGATGAAATTTCTGCACAGAGAACAGAAGTATTAGCCACCTACAAACTAGCTGTGAGGAAAATCAGCTTAGCTCGAGCTGAGTTGAAATCATCATCATCATCATTGTGCTCCTTTAATCCCTCATGGGACATAGGGCGGAAACAGTTGCCCTCCAGCGGACTCTGTTTTGCGCGACAGCTCTCAGCTCCGACCAGGATCTCCCAGTTGTTGCGGCTTCTGCTAGTAGGGTTCTCCTCCATGTTGTCCTAGGTCTTCCGACTCGACGGGATCCTTGCGGACTCCAGTCGAGGGCCTGCTTGGCTAGATTTTCGTTCCACGTCACGGTTATTCAGCGCAGTCCGTTCAATGGTGTTTGCATTTATCCGCATTTCTTTAGTTTTAGTTGGATTTAGCCTTAAGCCTGCTGGACTACTTTCTGTTGCCAAATTGTTAATCATGTTTTTGAGGTCCTGGTGTCTGTGGGCCAGCAAACAGATATCATCTGCGTAGTCGAGATCCTTAAGGCGGTCTACCAAACCCCATTGTATGCCGCCTGTTCTACTATCTAGAGCGCCGACAAGGATGTCATTTATTACTATAAGAAATAGTAAAGGCGAAAGTAGGCATCCTTGTCGTACTCCTGAGCTCACCTCGAAGCTGTCAGATAATTTTCCATTATGGAGAACTCTGCATTTGGAATTGTTATATAGGGCTTATATCAATTCTATTATTTTATCAGGCAGTCCACGTCGCCGTAGTGCCTGCCAAATGAAGCTCCTATTAACCGAGTCGAACGCTTTCTCATAGTCTACGAAAGCAAGGTAAAGGGGGGATCGGAATTCAGTAGACTGCTCCACTATTATTCGTAAGGTGTTGATATGATCAATACCTGAGCGGCCCTTCCTGAATCTGGCCTTCTGCCTCCTAAGCGTTCGGTCTACTGCCTCACTTATCCTAGATAGTAATATATGGGACAAAATTTTGCCCACTGTAGATAGTAAACAGATGCCTCTCCAGTTGTTGCATATTGTTAGGTCCCCCTTTTTTGGTATTTTGACTATGATACCTTCCGTCCAATCCTCCGGAAAGGTACAGGTGTTCCATGCTATTTCCAGGATTGGCTGAAGCGCATCTGCTATGAGGCTTGAATCGGCTTTCAACAATTCTGGCGGGATGCCATCTTTCCCAGCTGCTTTACCATTGGCCATCGCATGAATTGCGGTTACTATTTCCGCCTTGGATGGGGCTCGGGTGGTGATTCTTATAGGGTGTGCATTGTTGCTGGTTTCCTGAGGTTCCTGTGTAAATGAACCATTCAAGGCGGCGAAGAAGTAATCTCTCCATCTTTGGAGCTGCTCCTCGTCGCTGCACAGCAGCCTTCCATCCGCACTCTTAACGGCATGCTTTTTAGTAGAGTGCTTTCCCGAGAACTGTTTAGTAATTTGGTACAGCACCTTACTGTTGCCTGTGTTTGCCGCGTTTTCCGCTTTTTCTGCGAGCTCGTTTTTAGCTGCTGCCTTTTATCACGCCGGACACTTCTCTTTACCTCCCGGTGTAATTGGGAGTACTTCCGTTCCAGTTGGTAACGTCTTTCGGGGTCGCTTGTAGAGTTTACGTTATTTTTTAGGGCCCTTCTGCCCTGAGTTGAAATGGACCACAGAAACGGTGTGCCGCAATCTGGCAAACTTTGGACGCAAAGCGTTCATAATCTCTTATTCAGTTGAACAAAAAGGAAATAAGCCATGTAGTAGAGGTGCTGACCGGTCACTGTCTCTTTGGCCCGCACGGCGAAAGATTAGGACTTCCTCACAACGACTTATGCTGAAGTTGTGGAAACTGTCTCCCATATTCTCTGTACATGTCCCCCCTTGGGACCTTCCTTGGTTCACCATTCCTTGATGCAATGAGCGAGCTGCAAAATACTGGTGTTCCTAACCTCTATCGCTTTACCGAAAGCCCAAAATGGCTTTAAATGGCCTTAACTTTGTCAGAACACTAGAATGGCATCACAATGGGCCCAATGGCGTGCCTAAGTGAATGGAATGGTCACACCAAGAATAGGACAGCACACTTTTATAAAAAAAACCACATCAAATATGAACTCTCTTTCCGTTTAATTTGATGGATAGCGGGTGCACAGAGTCAGAGCCGCGCTTGAGTATATGGTCGCCTGCGTGCCAGGGACAAAAATATTAAGAACTAGCATAAAACCCGCGTGCCTTGCAACGCCTTTAAATAAAAACTGTTTATTATGTGCAATGTTTTCCTACAAAAAAAAACAAACAAAAAAGTCAGCTGTCATTATCCCTAAAAGGGTTTATTATAGTGCATTTTTTTTAATAAATATGGTAAACAAATTGCTGCGTATATCACCTCTGCTCAACAAATCTGCAAGTTTTGAAGCAGAGATTGGCATGTTTATGTCCCCCATTTCACTGCGTTAGGGGATAAATTTCGAAAAATTCCTTCTTAGTGAATGTCCACGTCATTATAGAGATGCACTGTCAAAATTAAAGCCAGCTCCAGCGGTTTGGGTTAACCCCATTTAACCCCCTTAGGGGATAAATTTCAAAAAATCGCTCCTAAGTGGATGTCCACGCCATTATAGGGATGCACTGTCAAAATTACCGCCCTATAGCTTCAGCGGTTTGGGTAAACCCTATTTCACCCCCTTAGGGGATGAATTTCGAAAAATCACTTCTTAGTGGATGTCCACGCCATTATAGGGATGCACTGTCGAAATTTCAGCCCTATAAATTTAGCGGTTTGGAAAAACCCCATTTCACCCCCTTAGGGGATGAATTCCGAAAAATCACTTCTTAGTGGATGTCCACGCCATTATAGGGATGCACTGTCGAAATTTCAGCCCTATAAATTTAGCGGTTTGGAAAAACCCCATTTCACCCCCTTAGGGGATGAATTCCGAAAAATCGCTTCTTAGTGGATGTCCACATCACTATAGGGATGCACTGTCAAAATTTCAGCCCTATAGCTCCAGCGGTTTGGGTAAACTCCATTTCACTCCCTTAGGGGATGAATTTTGAAAAATCGCTTTAATAGTGGAAGACCACGCCATTATAGGGATGCAATGTCAAAATTACAGCCCTATAGCTTTAGCGGTTTGGGTAAACCCAATTTCACCCCCTTACGGGATGAATTTCGAAAAGTCGCTCTATAGTGGATGTTCACGCCATTTTAGGGATGCACTGTCAAAATTTCAGCCCTATATCTATAGCGGTTTGGAAAAACCCAATTTCACCCCCTTAGGGGATGAATTTCGAAAAACCGCTTTATAGTGGATGTCCACGCCATTATAGGGATGCACTGTCAAAATGTCAGCCCTATATCTATAGCGGTTTGGAAAAACCCAATTTCACCTCATCTGGTTTGGAAAAACCCCATTTCACCCGCTTAGGGGATGAATTCCGAAAAATCGCTTCTTAGTGGATGTCCACATCACTATAAGGATGCACTGTCAAAATTTCAGCCCTATAGCTCCAGCGGTTTGGGTAAACCCCATTTCACTCCCTTAGGGGATGAATTTCGAAAAATCGCTTTAATAGTGGAAGACCACGCCATTATAGGGATGCACTGTCAAAATTACAGCCCTATAGCTTTAGCGGTTTGGGTAAACCCTATTTCACCCCCTTAGGGGATGAATTTCGAAAAGTCGCTTTATATTGGATGTCCACGCCATTATAGGGATGCTCTGTCAAAATTTCAGCCCTATAGCTATAGCGGTTTGGAAAAACCCCATTTCACCCCTTTAGGGGATGAATTCCGAAAAATCGCTTCTTAGTGGATGTCCACATCATTATAGGGATGTACTGTCAAAATTTCAGCCTTATAGCTTTAGCGGTTTGGAAAAAACCCATTTCACCCCCTTAGGGGATGAATTTCGAAAAATCGCTAGGGATGCACTGTCAAAAATTTCAGCCCTTTAGCTCTAGCGGTTTAGGTTGTGCGTTGTCTTTCAGTCAGTTACTTTTTATACAATAGAAAAAAAGTAAAGAAAATAAATCCCCTTACAACTTATTGAACCCCATTTCACCCCCTTCAACCCTTTCTTCTCCAAAAAAAATAGCCTATGTCCGTCTCCAAGGTCTAAACTATGTCTGTTGCAAATTTCATCAAAATCGGTCCAGCGGTTTAGGCGTGAAAGCGTAACATACAGACAGACAGACAGACAGACAGACAGACAGACAGACAGAGTTACTTTCGCATTTATAATATTAGTAAGGATTAGGGCTACACACTAAAATCGTTCTAAATTTTCTTTCACGAATTCGGAATGATTTTTGAGTGCCAAAAAATTGAGTGTGGGAGGAGCCTAAAACATTTTTTGTAACGATTTTGAAGTGAAGTGCCAATTCGTAAGCAATTCGTCCGGTACGTGTTGAAGCGCCGTTGATAAACTGAGAAGCAAATGACTTCATTTGGAAATTCGAAAGCTTTCAGGAGATATTAGCAAAACTAATCAATATAAAGGACTTGACAGACTTAACCGAAAAAAGCCAAATATATCGCTGACTACACTGGAAATTTTGGCATAAATTTCAAAGTCTATTGAATTTGGTGCGATTTCTGTTAACTGAATTTTATTTAACACTGTCTCTTTCGAAAAAAATGCAGGTACTGCCATCTAATGACCGAAACAGATGTCACTATTTTTTTCGGAATTTCGGAAATAAATATAAATTTGACTGTTGAAGTAGAGCCAACTTTAACGTTTAACTGATGTTCTCAAAGTTTGACTTGAGATGGAAATAGAGAATTAGGCAGTGGAATGAGCGGGACGAAACATAAAATAAATCCACTTTCTCATTGTTTTGAGGCAATAAGCATTCGTTTTTCTGCCCTTTTTCGTGTAACGATTGTGATGCCTTTGTCACTAAATTGTCAATAAACGTGAATGGGGGGAATTTCTCGTAGTATTTGGTGACCCCGAGTGCGATGTTATATTTGGTTTAGTGTAATAGATGAGGTCTGTGAAGTTGGCAACACGAAATGCGAATTTTGAGAATTTTTTTTTCATTTTCATCGTTTGTCCAAGTTTGTCCGAGCAAAATTTTGTTTTGTCCAGGCACCGTTAATAAGTTATACGCAAAAAAATTTTTTTCCAAATTTTACAACCAACACCCCAACTTTGAAAAAAAAAAATTGTTTGACCACATATATCGTTTGTCCAAGTTTGTCCAGCAGTTATTTTTATTTGTCCTCCCCCCAATTAATTATAATTTTTCAGGTTTGTGAAGTTGGCAACACGAAATGCGAATTTTGGAATTTTTTTTGTCATACGGTGCCTGGACAAAAAAAATTTTGCTTGGAAAAACTTGGACAAACGATGGACAAACGAATGAAAAAAATATTTCTCAAAATTCGCATTTCGTGTTGCCAACTTCACAGACCTTGCGTACGGATGTGGTCATTTTTTCCTGCACGATATCGCGCGAACCAAAAAAGATATCGACTTCGTTGAGGTGTCGTTCGAAGCGTATTACCGAAAGTACACTTTGAAAAGATTTTCATAAAATTCGATCGAGCGGTATCTATGTTTAAAGGGCGTAAGAAATTTTTGTACATGCTCGATAGAACGCAAACCAAAAATGATATTGACTTCATCGAGGTGCCGATCGAAGCGTTGGAATGACACCCGTCAGCCGAGCAATAGCTTCCCAAAGAGTCATCACTCGTCAAAATCCGAGTTTTCTTTAAAAACCATTCAACAAATACGTCAACCATTACAAACATGACGAAATTTTCAAACTTTAGTTCAGAACTGTTTGAACGGCGGATTGCTTTCCATGTCCTACAGTTTTCGGACAAGTTTGACAAATCCGTTACATTGATTAATTCTGGTACTATCTCCTGAAAACGTTCGAATTGAAAATGAAGTTTTTACCATTGCAGTTTATCATCAGCGCGTCAACGCTCAAAATGAATTCGCTTTATAGTGTAGCGAACGAAGTGCCAGGGACATGTTTGTTTGCTAATGTTCAACAAAAAAGTTCTTTAGAAAAGCCTTGCGGATTTACCATTCTTATCGTTATTTCAAAGAGCTTCCTTCCCTCAGGGTAACTTTGGCACCAGCTCTGGTACTAGTCAATTTCCCACTAGTGCTAAAACTATTTCTATTAACTTCCCAGTATAGGAAGTTATTGTAATCGGTCCAAAAATCGAAATCGAAATTTTCGACGTATTTTCATCTTTCAAGGTCCCAGGAGCATTTTAAGCAAAAATTGGGAGGAAGTGGGTGTGTGTGTGCGTACGGATGTGGTCATTTTTTCCTGCACGATATCGCGCGAACCAAAACTGATATCGACTTCGTTGAGGTGTCGTTCGAAGCGTATTAACCGAAATATGATCTGAAAAGATTTTCATAAAATTCGGTCGAGCCGTTTTTTTGTTTAAGCGGCGTAAGTAATTTTTGTACCTGCACGATATCGCCCGAAACACGAAAGATATTGACTTACTTGAAGTGCCATTCGAAGCGTATTAGCGACAATATAATTTGAAAAGATTTTTATAATATTCGGTCGAGCGGTTTTTTGGTTTAAATAACATAAGTGATTTTTGTACCTGCACGATATCGCCGAACTATAAAAGATATCGACTTAGTTAGACTTAGCCGTTCGAAGAGAATTAACCAAGATATGATCTGAAAAGATTTTCATAAAATTCGGTCGAACCGTTTTTTTTTGTTTAAACGACGTTTATGATTTTTGTACCTGCACGATACCGCGCGAACTAAAAACTTTATCGACTTCATTGAGGTGCCGAAAAAAGAATATTAACGAAGAAATGGTCAGAAAAACATTTCATAGTATTCGGTCGGGCCTTTTTTGTTTAAATAGAAAAATTTCGGCTAATTTTCAGAAAGACCTTAAATTAACAAGTTTTGCTAATATCTAATAAACTCGATGGAATGAGACCCGTTCTAAACGAAGTGATCTTTTTTGGGTTCTGCACAGCGATAGCCTTCGAACAAAACATCACTTGTCAAAATCCGACCTTTCAAAATCGTGCAAAAATTTCGTTACCCTTTACAAAAAGGGGGGATTTTTCAAACCTTGGATTAGCACTTTTTGACGGGGAATTATTTTCTACGCGTGATACAGTTTCATGAATTGCGGTTCATCAGGGGATTTCCGGTAGTTTCCGCAAAATTTGTTCTTTTTGGTGAAGTCAGTTCGTCAACGGCGCTTCAGCACGCTCAATACGAATTTGAACACTCGCTTTAGTGCAGCGAACGAAATACGGAGGAAATGTTTGTTTGCTAACGTTCAGGAAAAACAAACTCTCTAGAAAAATCTTGTGGATTTACCGCTATTATAGTTATTTGAACTAGCTTCTCTCGGGATTGCTTTGTCATCAGTTCTGATACTAGCCAATTTTCCACTAGTGCTAAACGTATAACTACTTGGAAAGAAGTCGGTTTATTCCATCTTCGTCCATCATACTGGGAAGTTAATCGTGTGGACGAAAGGGGTCAAACCCACATCCCAACTAGTTTTTTTTTTAATGTCGAACAGCAGCTCTAGTCGGAAGATAGAGAGAGAAGTGAAGGAAAGAACTGTCACAACCTAGCTGCGGTATTTTTATTTCACCAACTCCCAACCATTTCGCGACTCTGACATCGGGGCATCGAGAACAACTCGCTGGAGTGTTATGCCTCCTGAAACGAGTTGAATCTCATCAACCAACCGATGACATGCGCTTGGTGGAGCGGTGCATCAATAACAGGCTGAGGAGCTGTTACATATTCTATCCTTTGTCTTCTGTGTACTGTAGTAGATAAGCAGTAGCAGTTCTGCGCCCCCACTTAAATTTCGCACCACAAGCTTTTAAGAATAAGGTTCGTGCCTTCGCCAGGATGAAAGCTTTTTTGTAAGAGAAACTTTGGGAGAGAACTTTGATATCCTTTGCGCCTACCATATGATTTGCTTTCAGAGCTTTTTATTGTCAGTTTAATATGACTTTTCTGCTTGCTAGCTTGCCAAGCTGCTTGATTTAGTCGTTTGCCTTTTTTCTGATATTTTTTGTTATGCAGGCCTTCATGAGTAAATGACAAAAACAAATAACCAGCGAAAGTGTTTACATCAGCAATTTATATAAGCAATTCAAGCACTCGAAACACGTTTGATGGGACTTTATTTTTTGGATAAATTAATCACGTTGTTTCAACCGTATATAACTTACTATTGATGGCTGCTTCTTTACTAAGCCACATTTATGTGGAACGTGATTTTTGTTTTGTATATACATATAGACATATATAGAAATATTGAAAGATCTCTATTAAAAATTTTCTTACAACCAAACTTAAAACATCGAGAAATTTCAAAGTCTTATAATCTGCTTACTATCTATTCTTCCTTTTCCAAAACCATTTTCGTATTAGATATAGATTGCCAGTACAAAGGTTGTATGGACGGAACTAATTGTTTATTGTGCAAAAACATCAAAAGCGGAAGTTCTCCTCAGGAAACAAAATTCTAATTTAATTCTTGATCACTTCCCAAATTACATTTCATCTTCTCTGCGCCAAAAAGCCTTGAAAGTTCAGTTTTTAAGCGCAGATTCTGAGTTGAAATTGAATGAGTTCCACATAACAAAAGATCCACAATCGCGATTTTCCACTTTTGTGTATGTTTTTCAATGTTTTCCGTTTTCCGTGTTTCAACGAATCGAAAAAAACAACAACAAAGAAACAGAAAAATGCAAACGATTTTAAGTTTTCCAGACCCAATTTTACGTAATTGCATTATGGGCACTGGTCATCGATAGCCCCACAATGTGCGTATTTTCCCAGTGCCGCCGATGCCATTCTCTTGGCTTGGCGGTGGCCTTCTTTGCACATGAGCCGAATGGCCGGTCTCGTCTTCATTACCTGTGCACGATAAAAACGGCTGGACCGGCTCCGCTGAAGGGAAAGTTTGTACAGAGCCCGTTTGGCCACAAAATCAAGGTCGGTTGGTCAATACTCAAGAAATGATCAACGGCACGCCAAATTCTGATAATCTTCGACGTGATAATTCTCGATCTGCAGCCACTAGTCTCATTGTTGGCTCGATGTGTGTACTGCATGCCAGAGAAGCACCCAGTTTCGCTGTCTATGGGCCGAAGCGGGCTCGTCGTTTGGAGAGCTTCTAGCTTCTAACACTCCTCAGTCCTCGTGTACTTTGGCTGGAGGAAATGTGAAACAACTGATAACAGACTACTGCGATGGAGCGGAGCGCTAGAGCCCGGTCCGCGATGGAAGAAGATAAGGTTACCGCGACGGCTCGACGTTAGCATGTAGTGTGCTTCTCGCTAGACCTTTGCTAGAACTGACTAATAGAAGGCAGCATCAACGTTGCCGATTGAATGGCGGATGTTGTGGGAAAACAAAAACTGGCGAGGCTCCACCACATCACATCGTATATGCACTTCTGGCTTCGCGTGTCGGCGCAGCAAAAACAAACGATTGAGGATGACCTTTCCGTCTTAGCCGTTCTCGATGGTTATTCTTCGAATTTGTAATTTATCTACGTGAGCCGAGCACCGGCACTAGACTCCGTGTGCTGCTACTTCATTATGGAGCTGCGGAGTAGAGTCTGCGCCCGAGGTGAATACGTTTTATGCTGATTTCAATTTTCCAGCTGCGGTTTCGGCCGTAATTTATATAACGACTTTTTCCTCCGTCCATAGCGAGACTTATTCTGATAGAAACTCCGAAGGGAAAGTCAAGTGAGAACAGGTAAGAAGATTTTATTTATAGATGACAACCTTTCCGTGTGGGAAGATACAATTTTAGCCGAAGTGATTGATTGGAATTTTTTCCTGACATTACAATTTGTATGGTGGAAAACGTCATGCAGATGTTCGCCAGATTGATGCTGAAAAGGTCAAAGATGAACGCGTACCTAAGGCTACCTTCGTCGGTCCCTTTTTCAGCAGTATCATCGGGTCGCCCCCAAAAAGGTATGCAAATTCATAGTTGTAAACGGTTGAGACTTCAGAAAAGTGAAGTACCTTTACTTAATTTCGTGAAAGAAGCACTTAATCTGCATAAATTTTCGTTTAGCCCAATCAGGGATTAGCATAGATTTGGCGAGTGGCTACCTTCGTGTTAATATGTAGTTGAGACTAGTTTTGGGTGTTATTTTTCATTTTAATGAAGTCTTTTACTAATAGGAGTTAATTAAGTGACGAAAAGGACTAAACAGAAATAAAAAAACGATTATATCCAGGTTGACCTCAGGTAATTGCAGAATAGAGGTTTGTTTTTTTAGGGGTCATTATGCCATAATATTGTGGGCAACTTCGATAAAAGTTGTTGACTTCGATAGTGGACTAAGTAATGTATACATTTTGTCAACCTGAAATATGAAAATGTTTATCGCTATGGAAAATAAAAGAATATGTCCCTAATACCGAGTTAAAGACATTAGTTAAAGTGTATACATTTTATTTTCAATTTATCTTTTTATGTGAAATTGGGAAATATTGAAATATGCCAAACTAATTGGAAACATAAGATTTGCGTATCTGAAACAGCAAAACAAATTCATTTTTGACGCCTTTTTATCGACAGAAGGGTAAACAATTCAAATAAGTAAGTATGATAACAAACTAAAGATTTTAAGAATGGTCTGCTTTTCTAGCTCCTTTCGTACACACATAGATACGTTTTTCCCCTAAGATATCACAGAATGAATTCGTATGTTACATAAACGACTTCAAGACAGAAGTGGGTGCCAAATTGACATATACCTTTTTTTTATGTGAAACTCTAAGCTCAGGTGTCACCCTTTGTACTACCAGTCCGTCATGTCTTACTCGTCAACTTGAGGTGTCTGGTAGTAAGCTTAGCTCGAAGGATAGAGAAAGGATAAAACAGATTAAAGGGAGTCTGGGGGGTACATGAGGAGGTGGAGATGAACCTTGTGTTTAAACTCTTGGGTGTTGTATGAGGTTGGGAAAACTGACTGTGGAAGGCTGTTCCACAGTAGAGTTGTTCTAGAAAAGAACGAATTACTAAACTGGTGTGTGCGCGAAAATAAGGGCTGTAGATAGTGAGGATGAGCCGAATGGGCAAGTCTTGTGTTGCGGGAAAAACATCGCCGTGAAGGCAGGAGATAATATAATATATTTCGGTCGTTATGGTAGATGCGGTAGAATTTTACCAGAGCTGCTACATTCCTGCGGTGACTTAGTGAATCAATTTTGGAGCAAATGACTGCGTCGCCAATGAGTTGAAGAGCGCGGTTCTGCACCTTGTCCAGCCACGCTAAGGTGGTACTCGGTGCCCCTGCCCAGAGATATGAGTTGAATTCGAGGCGGGCCCGAATGTAGGATTTGTATATTATAGCCCTGGCCAACGGCGGAAGGAGGAATTTGCATCTTTTAAGGAATCCCAAGCATTGTGAAGCTTGTTTAGCGATTTGGAATATGTGATTACTCCATCGCAGATCTTCAGTTAAAGCTATGCCCAGGATATTGAGGGATGGTTCAGCCATCAGTTCTAGACTGTCCACTTTAATGGGAGGGATTGGGGAGCGCGTTTTCATAGAGAAGAGACAGTATTTTGTTTTCTGTGCGTTGAATTCAACTTGATTCATGAGGCCCCAATCAAGAATCAATCTTATGTCGCTGTTGATTGAAGTGGACATAAGTTCACGATCAAGCAGACAAGGTCTGGCCCGTGCTTGTCTTGCTTTATCAAAGCTATACGAGTAACGCAAAGTACTGTCATCAGCGAAGCTGTGAAGTGAGTTGGATGGAATTGAGAGCAGGTCATTTATAAAAACTAGGAAGAGAGCTGGTGATAGAATAGAGCCCTGGGGAACGCCTGCAGAGATGGAGTGGGGATTAGATTCAACGCCGTCCAATACTACCTTGATTGAACGGTCGGAAAGGAAACTCTCAATCCAATTCTTTGGAAGAAAGTCGATGCCAATAGCATGGAGTTTACTCAATAGAGCGGGGTGCCATACTCTATCAAAGGCCTTGGAGATATCGAGAGCTACCAGGCCAGATTCACCAAAGCGATGAATGTTTTGGTAGAGGTGTTCAGTTAGGCATACAAGGCATGTTAAGCATACATCTTTTTCGATCTAAAGCCGTACTGCTTGTCATCCAATATTTGGTTGCGTTCAAGATATTCCATAAGCCTTCTGTTTATTAATGTCTCCATGATTTTGGAGAGGATAGAAGTGATTGCTATTGGGCGGTAGTTAGAGGGGTCGCTGGAATCACATTTTTTCGGTATAGGCTGAACATGAGCCAGTTTCCAGGAGTCAGGGAAAACTCCGGAGAAGTAAGAAAGGGCGAAGAGTTTGCGCAGAGGTTTAGCCAAAGGTGAAGCGCATTTTTTAAGAACCATAGGGGGAATTTTATCAGGGCCAGTGGATTTATTGGGATCGAGCTCCTTGAGACACTTGAACACTTCACGAGTTCTGAAGAAAACTCTGCCCATTGAGTGAGCAGAACCCTCTACAATGGGGGGTTGCACGGCAGTATCAGGCAAGGAGGAATTGGAGGCAAACAGAGATGCGAGTAAGTCGGCCTTGGATTTGCTTTCTGTTAATACCTTCCCATCGTGAATGAAAGGAGGAGACGACGATGTGTTAAAATTTTTCCTGATGGAGGTTACCAAGGACCAGAAGTTTTTACTGCCAGCAGAGGTGTTAATGAGTTTGTTTCTTAACCTGTCATCGAAGGATGCTTTGGTTTGCTTGATGGTGGATTCGCAGGCATTTCTCAACCTGATGTACTCACGTCGGGATGATTCGCT
This sequence comes from Thereva unica, assembly GCA_949987705.1. Lineage (NCBI taxonomy): Eukaryota > Metazoa > Arthropoda > Insecta > Diptera > Therevidae > Thereva > Thereva unica. The sequence goes on along the minus strand of OX465281.1, from coordinate 46,779,573 downwards.
CAGGGAATGCCTGAACTCTCTATAGTCGGTTTCTTTGGCTTTAATCGCGTTCATACATTCTTGATTAAACCATCCATGCGGCCTTGGCTTAATGGATTTGGTAGAATGGGGAATGAATAAACGCATTCCAGCCAATATGATTTTTGAGATGCAGAGAGCGGAAAAGTTGGCATCGCGATTCTCAAAACACAGGTCCCAGTCAGCAGCTTGGAAGAAGCGAATAAGCCCCAGCCAATTGGCTTTCCCATAGTGCCAGACAGTTCTTCTAGGAGCTGGTATGGTTGAGACGGATGATTGGTATGGGAAGCTTCCGCTGACCAGGCAGTGTTCTGAAGTATTTACTATTGGGCGGTAGTTTAAGGGGTCGCTGGCTTCACCTTTTTTTGGGATTGGCTGAACATGAGCTAGTTTCCAAGAGTCGGGATACACTCCGGAGAAGTAGGACAGGGCAAAAAGTTTGCGCAGGGGTTTAGCCAAAGGTGAGGCACATTTTTTAAGTACCATAGGGGGGATTTTGTCGAGGCCAGTGGATTTATTGACGTCGAGTTCTTTGAGACACCTAAACACCTCATTTATAGGTATTCGGCTGTGGTCCGGGTTCACCAAATTTTTCATATCTGCCACCTCTGGCACGCGTGCCATAGACTCGCCAACCCTGTCATAGGATATTGAGCTAGAAGAAATATCGCGGCATTGAGACATACACACTGATCTCATCCTAACCCCTATCCAATTGTCGTATTGAGACCAGTATTCTAACCGAGGGCTGTATTGAAGCCTATCGCTACTCAGTTTCCAGGGGACTGACGAATTGAGCCAGTAAACCCTAAATTCGCACATCGAATCATAGAGGTTCCGGATTAATCACATTATAATATACCCAAAACCTTCAAGTTTCAGCAACTACCAGAGAACCAATTAATATCATTATCAAAGGGTGAACGGCGCGAACATCTATATATATAAAACAAAGTCGGGTTGGGTACTTACATTTATAACTCAATCGGCTGGATCGTTTTTGATTTGTTGGATTTGTCGCTGCCCCGAATAGTAGAGTAATTATTAAAACATAGGAAAGATTCACGGAAAAAAATTATGAAGAAACTTCATTTTCTCATACATTTTGTATCGAACGGCTTTTTTGATAATATCTATCTATCTTACGGATTTCGATGAATTTTGTTTGTTCGTATGCAATTAGACTTTGGATTATTGCGAATCAATCCACTTCAGATGAACAAGAAATTGCAGTTTACCACGATTGATCGACTTATAAAGGTTAACACAACATTTATTGAGATTCTGAGGCGATACGAAACGACAACGTTGACCAGATTGGCTGTTACTGGTGAAAGTTCGTGGGTCGACATCATCTGAATCACTTCGAACTGCCATTGATGTGGTGTGCCCAACATTTTGAGCTGCATGTAAACAGCTCAATTTGCTTGAAAACGATAAATATTGGGACATGACAATCGCTGAATCAATTATTTCTTCATCTCCAAGCGTGAATTATGGAACAAACACAAACCAATCTGTTCTTTTGACCGAAGAAATGTGTTACCTCATGTACGGCAGTTTGTTAGTCTAGTAGGGAATACCAACAAAAACATACCGTGGAATGAACGACGCTTTCAATTGAGAATTGGAACGTGAACGTGAATACGATCGAGATGCATTGAACCAATCAGTTCGAGCAAATGTACCGTTGTTGAACTGCCAAAAGAAGGGATGGGAATACGTTAATAAAGGCGATTATGGAAATGGTGACTTATTTGTCCTCGATGCGCCCGGAGGAACTGGAAGACGTTCCTAATGTCATTGATTTTGGCGTTCGCCCGTTTGGTTCGTGCGAGATCCAAAATTTCTGTACCGTTACTTTTTCCGTAGCAGTGGTCACATTGACCACAGAATGCCTAACTGCTCATTCAGCGTTGAAATTATCGTTTTACTTTCAAACGACTGAAAAACTGATAAGCAACTTTGCGAAGCATTCAGCAAGGACCAAAGTTTTGGTAGCAAGTGAAATCTTCATCTGAGATCATGCACAATGGCGCACAAAATGCGTAAGCATTCAACAATGAAAGATTTGTGCAATGACAACATGTTTTGGATGCGCAATGATTCTACTGTCTAGCGATTTCCGCCAAACACTACCAATCATTCCACGATCAGCCGATGATATAAACGCTTGCATCAAATCCTCAACTTTGTGGCGTTATGAAAAGAAATTTCAGCTGACGACAAATATGCGCAATGCGATCCATCTGCTGAAGATTTTTCCAAAGCCGTGTTCCTGCCGACGAATCGAACGGATTGATTTCGTTTCCCCCAATTTTTTTTGCAATTTAGTCTCAACGAAGGACGAGCTCATTAATAAAGCTCATCAAGCCCGTCATCCACATCATTGCTAACCACGAAAATCGCAATTGGTGGAGTGAGCGAGCAATTCTTGTGGCAAAGAATAAAGATGTGGATCAGTTCAACTTCACAATTCAAAATTAAAAAGTTGCTCCACATCACTTAAAATCTATCGACTGTGTAACAATCGAGGATGAAGCAACCAATAATTCAACTGAGTTTTTAAACTCCTGGTTCGCCACCGCACAATTTACAACTAAAGGTTGACTCGGTAGTCATCATGCTTCGAAATCTGAACCAACCAAAACTAAACAATATAATGGGACGTTCATTGAAGCTTCAATGAAGAGAATCGACCCGAGTGCAGCCCATCCAGCAAATATTTTAACAGAAAGTAGTGCCTTTTCGATTCGCTTCAATAAAGCAATGGCTGCAGAATTGACCTCTGCGGAACCCCGTGGAAATGTATTTAGTTTAGGTTAGACTTGAATGGTGTCACCACCACCAATCACCTTGAAGAGACCGACTACAAAGGCAACTCTCAATCCACTTCTGTAGAATTTTTCAACACCAATAGCATCAAGTCATGCTAAGAGAGATGAGTGCGATATTGTGTTAAAAGTCTCGGAGCCCCAGACCTAACTCACCAATTTGATGCTAACTTTAGTTGGGGTATTAGACCTATATTAAAGGGTCTCCTGTTTTTGGTCTAAGGCCGTACAGTTTAACATTAAGAATTTGGTTAGACCCAAGATACTTCATATAAAGATTTCAAATTGATTATGGTCTACGTGGTTTTGGAGAGACCAGAAGTAATTGGGCGTCAGTCGAAGGGGTTGTTTGAACGGCCTTTTTTGGTTTGGGCTGAAAACGTACAAGTTACCAAGAGTCTGGATAAAATCAGAAGAAATAGCATACAACAAAATGGGAGAGGCATATACTTATTGTCCTCGGTTCAACTTTGTTATTGGAATTTCAGTACACATATTTGAGCGAGAAGTGTACATTATGTATTCCTGTCTGAAAAATAAAAAAGGTTAATTTCTCAGTATTACATCCAGCCACTGTATCTAAAAATACATAATCATTTCTTATGCATGAGCTTTCCATAAAACCCCTCATAATCCAATCTCCTCTAATGCTCATCATAATAAAGATAAACATTTGATACCATTACTAAACTTTCATAACATATGATTTATGCTGACAGGCGTCTCATAACCATATGCAGCTAACTGACTGTCCAAGACGACACAAGGCAAAAACAAACGAAGCAGATCCAAACATGTTTTATGCATCTAAATTACACCAAAACCAAATTATGTGCCATGAATGAGAGATGTGTTATCTCCCATCCCGAAAATAGCCGCTCAATATGTTATTTTCAAAAACATCTTAATTGAAACTTTATCACCTTACAGCGGAATGTCTCACGTTTTTATATTTAGCTGGAAACAACAAAAACAAGCGACAACATCGCGTATGTACGCACATACATATATTTTTCCATTTTCAAAGGTTCTGACAGCTGCCAACATGTCTTTCCCCGCAGCACTTTAGTCATTATTAAGGAAACGTGCATAAGTCCATTGCCATTTCGTGTTGTGCTATTTGATACAGCAATATGAGATCCAACGTCAAAACATATCATAAAACATTCGGGCTATGCTAATCTGATCCCCTAGGAGGAGCTAGTGACACTAATCTGCCCTACAGAATGTGCTGGAGACTTTTTTACAGTAGGCGCCCAACGTCCACGATGCGAGCGTTATTTATGCGGACTTCCAGAAAGGGAGAAAGAACAGGCCCCAAAAGCGCAGGCTAGTGCATTTCAGTGGGGCCCACGCTTTAGCCACGACTGTGACTATTTTTAGATTTAATTAATCCCAATCTGGAATCTCGAATTCTGCTCGTGCGCTGAAAGGAGGCAACCTCAGCGATATCTCGCGGTTAAGTCATAAATCCCCAAAGAAGACTCCAAGAGAATCTCCATGGCTGTTGGCTCCATGTGTGCGCGATGCACAAGACTTGTTGCATGCTTAACGAACGAACTGCTCCAACCCCCCTCTCCAGGTGCAACGCCACGCCAAGGTAAATGAAGGAAGTGTTACATGCGGAGAAGAAAGTGCGCTGTCGTGTTACACCTAGTGGCATACTAAAAGACACTTTTTGTCGTCTTCGCAGCGGCGAGAAAAGAAGAAGCTCCGCACGGACAGCATGTGGAATTGGACATCATAAGGAGACTCCTCAAGACCGGAGAGAAATGTGCCGACGAGAAATGTGTAACGCACGCACTTCGGACGACGCTAGGGCTGCATTCTAAAGCAGCAGACAACTGTCAAGCGCTGTTACGGCGTCGCATATTATATAATCCGGATCCCAAGTCACGACCTGGAAAGTAGAAACGAAGCCTAGAGCAGCAGTCTCAGCAGAAGTGTTAGATGTGAAATTTACGAGTGGAACGTGGAATGTGTGGGGAATGGCATACATCGGGTCAGATTTGTTCCAAAAATGTAATACCACTGCTCACCTTGCCTTTCTGGATGTGACTCATGTGATATATTTAATTGCGAGGCTATTCCTGGACGGCACTAAAAGCATCCCGAGACGAGATGTGCTGTTGTCATATTGTCCATAAATTCCTTGCTACATTCTCCGGGGCGAATGGAGTCGGGTGTGGGAGGTTAATTGGTGCGCGTAAATTTTAAAAATGAAAACTGAAACGACAGAGGTACATTACGGAGCTAAGCCCTTCAGGCGCCAGAGATAATTCAGCAAGAACTGAAATTTCCAGGGCAGATGTCAGTCAGTTGTGCGGGGGTTGAGATGGAAGGGAATTGATGAAGGAAAATCTCCTGTCTATACTTCATCTGTATTTTAGTAAGGCATTTGCTCCGAAAGCAATTCTTGTCTGCTTAATGTACGGCACTCAATAATATTTTCATGTGCCTAAATCGATCGTCATTTCCTTTTTTGTTAACTTTGTTCCAAGGTATTTCGGTGATAGCTCAAGAAGAACTTGAAGTGGCTTACTCTAAATATTTATGTCAATCTTTCGTCTTATGGCTCCTTTAATACCCTGTGGGACATAGGACGGAAGTTATTGCCCTTCAGCACTCTCTGTTTTATGCGGCAGCTCCCAGCTCCGAGTAGTATCTCCTATCTCTCAATGCTGCTCTGCAGAAGGTCTATGTTAAACCGTCTACGATTTATGGCATTGCGTTGGACGTGTATAATTGTGGAGATCTTGAGACGAATAGTTGCTATTAAAAAATAGTGGTCACTTCCAATGTACGCTCCTTTGAATCTCCTGACATACTGAACAAAAGTTCCCATTCAACCTCATTCAGTAACATAGAAAATTCGTCCTTGGTATCATTGTCTGCATCTTCAATTGGGGCGTAGCATTATACTACCTTAGCTCATAGTCTCTCGAGTTCGAGTTTCAGTCTATGTCTCCTAGTGAGTAGTTGATATCAGTCCGGTCTGACATTTTTCTCGCGCCTCCACTTGTATTTGCCACTATTTATAATTTACGGCCATCTAATTTGTGTGGTTTCGTTATTTTTTCTTTGTGAGCCAGTGTTCTTTTTCGTGTGCTTACCGCCAATATAATTATGGGAAAACCTCATGGATCTGCAAAGTCATCTGGATCATCCTCCTCTGGTGCAGCGACACAGCCTAGCCCGGCGTGCACGAGATTAACTACAAAAAATCTGCAGAGCGCCTTCATCTCTCTTGTCTGCTTGTGGTCATGTGGATCTGTGCTCTCTATGTATAACGCATGAGTGGGTCTCCTAGTCGTATGCACAACGAGGAAACACTCCTCAATATCCTCTTCCTCTTCTGGGCTGAATATTATTGTCTTTAATGCTAGGAGTTTAAAAAACAAAATGGGTGAGCTCAGAAACTTGCTCGATTGTCCTAAAAGTCATGTTTTAGTTGTTAGCGAAACGTGGTTAAATCCTGAAGTTCCCTCCTCTTACGTTTCCCTTTCTGACTTCACTATCCATCGAAATGACCGTACTGGTCGCTCTGGAGGTGGCGTTGCAGTGTATGTACATATCTTCTGTGCTTTCCTCTAGAGTGCTTGGTAAATCAAGAGACTCTCCACTTGAATTTATTGCTGTGGAATTAAAATCTTCCTTTGATAAATGTGCTGTCATAAGTGTATACTGTCCTCCCTTGATCCTGTGGTTGCTGCTGAATTCCATACTGCTGTTTCTAATCTTTCGCGTCAGTATGAGAATCTAGTTGTTGCCGGTGATTTCAATGTTAACTTGTTAAAACCAAACGGTCAGGTGAAATGTCTTAATTATATGTTTGAGTCATTGGATCTTCATGTTTTAAATAAATTCCCAACTTTTATGAATTGTCGTAATGCATCATTGCTTGATATTCTCGCCGTTACGTCCGTCAGCTCTGTAATAAGACACAACCAAATTTCTCCTCCTAGTTTTCTTGACCATGACATCCTTTTTCTCCTATCTATTTCTCATTCCAACCTTCTTCTTCGCCTTCTTTTTTCTCTTACCGTGACTACAGCAACATCAATCCTGAGCGGCTTCTTAGTGCTGTTTCTTCTCTATCTTGGTATGACATCTACATATATCTCTACCTCTGTCGACGATAAGGTTGCTATCTTGTCCTCCTTCATCCAATCATTGTACGACCAATGTGTACCGCTTGTCACCCGTAGACTCAAAACCTCTTCTCTTTGTCCATGGTTTTCACGTGAGATTCGTGATCTGATAATCCAGCGCGAGTCTATGTACAGGCGGTACCGTAGAACTAAAATTCGTAATTACTTAATTGAGTACAAAGTGCTTCGCAGTCGCGAACCTCAAAGTCAAAGCTGCTAAACGTGAGTTCTATGCTAACAAGCATAATCCTAACCTAGATCCGAAACGACTTTGGTCTAACCTTCGCTCACTTGGTGTTCATTCTTCTGTATCTGACCTTTTTGATGTTGATGTTGAGCTCCTCAGCTCATCATTCATACTCTCTCCCCCGAGATATGATCGTCTCTCTTTCTCTAACTCCTCCTCTTCTGACTCGCTCAGTCCTGGTAGCTTTTACTTCCGCTGTGTTGATTCTTTAGAAGTTCTTGAGTCTCTTCTGTCTATCTCCTCGAACAGTATCGGCTTTGATGGAATTTCCCCACGTTTTCTCAAAATCTTGTCTCCCCTAATTGCTGAACCTATCACGCATGTTTTTAATTATTGCCTCACTGCATCTGAATTCCCTTTGGTCTGGAAAAAAGCCATTGTGGTTCCTTTACCCAAAAGACGGTCACCATCTGATATATCTGACTTTCGTCCTATTAGGATCCTACCCTTCCTCGCTAAAGCTTTTGAAAAAATTATTTTTACTCAAGGGCCATCTAGAACGTAATAATTTGCTCTCTATTTATCAATCTGGCCTTCGAAAATCGCACAGTTGTGAGACTGATATGTTGAGGGTTACAACTGATCTTAGGGCTGCGATTGATCAGGGTAAAATTGCATTATTGGTTCTGCTCGATTTTTCTAAGGCTTTTGTCTCGGTAGTCCATCCGCTCCTGTTGTCCAAACTTAATCAACTCTATCATTTCTCTTCCTCTGCCACGCGTCTTTTCTCCTCTATTCTTTCTGATAGATTTCAATGTGTTCGTCACAATGGCAGAACATCCTCTCTTCTGCCGGTGCGTCTGGGTGTGCCTCAAGGCTCGATACTGGGTCCTCTTTTTTTTCCCCTTCTGTCATTGACGGCTGTTCTTTTCATATGTATGCTGATGATCTTCAGCTGTACAAATCATTTCCTCCTAGTGACATTGTTCCCTGTACTGCCGATATGAATAATATTTTATCTCGAATCAGTGAATGGAGCTCCAATAATTTCCTAAAACTTAATCCAATTAAATCTCAAAAGTACTGCTTATAAGTCATCGTCCTATGTCCTCTGAATATACTCCTAATATATTAGTAGATGATGTTCCTATTCCTGTTGTTGATTGTGTCAAGAGCCTTGGGATATTTATTAACTGTAGCTTTCCTGTTGTAATCATGTTTCCTTCATGCTGTCCAAGATATATGGTACCTTGCGAAAACTGTGGCTGTTCGCGGATCTGCTTTCACCTTCTATCCGTGCCAAGCTAGTGAAATCACTTATTCTGCCGCATTTTCTCTATGGCGCCCTTGTTTATTTGTCTCTTGATTCGTCCTGCCATCATCGACTCAGGGTCGCATTCAATGATTGTCTGAGATTTGTTTTTCACCTCCGTAGATCTGATCATGTGTCGGACGTGCAAAATTCACTATTGGGATGTGGGATCTGTCATTTTCTCAATGTCATGGCACTAACTCTTCTGCATAAATTTTTTTATTCTAAATGTCCTTGCTACCTCGCTGACTTCCTTGTCCCCATGCAGTCCTTGAAGTCATTCAAGCTGCTTATCCCTTTCCATCGTTCCTTGGTTGGTAGTCGTTCCTTCTTTGTGCATGCGATTAGACTTTGGAATAGACTTCCTCTATCCATCCAAAAAATCAGCACAGCCACGATGTTCAAAAAGCAGGCATCTATTTTTTTTAGCTTCTCTTCCAGCTCCACAGTAGTACTACTACTCTACGGTCCTTACCTATTTCTTTTGTTTCTTCTTTCTTCTCTCTTACTTTTTTCAAATTCTTCGCTCTTCTATCTTAAGCTAGTTGTAAGAATTTAGGATTATTTACCATTTGTTAAATGTACTCTAAAAGATTGTAATCTTGTGTACTCTACCAAATATACATATAAATAAATATAAATATATAAATATAAATACTGTACCTTTTAGAAACTGGTAACCTGCTAAAGAGGCTGGAGCTGCCTCTCTCGATGAGCATTATCCCAAAGCCACTTTTACGGTTCTCGGCTTAGACAGATATGTTCCTCCGCATCGTGCCATTATCGATTCATCTTGAGTGAGGACTTCAGCCAGCCTTCCATCAGAAAGCCGCCTTCTTACATTCCATGTTGCAATTCATGTCCTCAAAGACCGTCATTGTGTTATCCATCCTTGTTAGCCGATTTGTACCCAAAAGAAGTTAATACCCTATTTTATAGCTGAACTACTATGCTGAACATATGTAGTTATTCTGAACTACCTTTATTAACTACTCTCTAATATGGCAGATTAGTGCAATGGATTTAAGCTTCATCTATAAAGTATTTCACTTTTATTAGAATTAAATGTCAACATTAGCGAAAAGGATTCCTCGGTAGACCGTTTCCTGTTAACTCCTTCCAAAAAAATACTCCAGGGGCTGTCGCCAGTTCTCGTTCACGTCAGTTCGACCAAAAGTCTTCAGATCTCTTTTAAATATTGCAGGACGTACATAGATGCTTGTAGGAAGTGAATGGATGTTTCTCCCTTTCGAGAAGCTACGGAAACAAATGTAGCGTATGATATCCAATTGGTTCTCTATATATCTCGTGATGAATGCCGTAGTTCTGGCAATATCTTTCGAGATCTTTTCAGGAGGTCTATTATTCTTCCTATTAGGCGTAGTTAGTCCCAGAGATAACGCAGGTGTCCAGTGCGTTCCTCGTTAGCATTAGAATGATAGTCAACAAAATGTGTGGAATCGTAGAGCTCCCGACAGAAGCCAAATTTTTACGCATTTTTCTGGGTGAACTATATATTTGATCAAAAGTTACTTGAAGAATTTATTATATATTATCATGTACTTATGCAATACAAAACAGCGCCAGGACATAGTATATAATACATAATTTACAGTACATATGTAGTAGATAGAACACAGTAAACACTACATGCATAAGACATAATACATAGCACATAATATATAAGACATCATCCATAATATATCTATAGCTGTCCTACAAATACATTAAAACACAATATATAGTATGCAGTACATAATGCGTAAGCGTAGTACATACTACATAGAACGTAGTAAATAATACATAAGACATAATACATAAGACATAATGCATAATGCATAATACATAATCCTTAATCCATAATCTATAATACATAGTATATCATACATAATACATAAAGGTTTTGAAGTCTCTTTTTTGTAGGAGAACTTGTTAGGCACGTTCCACCACATTAGTACGGTCATTTTCAACTAATAAGTTTGGATCATAAATTGTTTATTTGCTATCCTAAAAAACTCAGAGATAATACCCACTTTCATTGGAACCAGAACACAATCTGCAAATTAGAGCATTTTGAATATCAATTGAGTTGAGTTGAGTTAAGTTAAGTAAAGAAGATTTTTAAGAGTGGGTTAAAATTGGGGTTAGAGCTCAGTTAAGCTAAGAGTGGGGTGGCGAATTTAGTTGAGTTAAGAAATTTTAAAACTTCAGTTGAGTTGAGTTAAGTTAAGTAAAGAGGATTTTTAAGAGTGGGTTAAAATTGGGGTTAGAGCTAAGTTGAGCTAAGAGTGGGGTGGCGAATTTAGTTGAGCTAAGAAGCTTTAAAACTTCAGTTGAGTTGAGTTGAGTTAAGTAGTGTGGATTTAACAGAGTTGGATTAATCTCTGGAAGCTGGTAAGGTAGGACCTTCCCTTTTACAGTTTTAGAAAGATGGGGAATTTTGTGTATACTGATACCATGAAAATAGGTTATAGGGTTTCAAAAAGTCAGGGTGATATTCAAAACGCCCAAGCAGCTAAACCATTACGATTTCAACCCCTCTCATACGATTTTTGTTTCGACTATCCAAAACTGCCGGCCGCTTTGTGTACTTAACGGATACATCCTGTATGTATGTCTTGCGTAACTATCTCTTGCCAAAGGTCTTTTTACAGTGGTATAAAGTTATGCAGGCTTTCCTTACTCTTCCAGTTGAGTTTTGAGTTGCAAAAATTTCACTATGAAGGATAGACTCAGAGATTCCCTACAACTTGGAGGTTCAAGGTGCGGATTTTTGTTTTTCTGCTGCAGTACTTGGTGTACATTATTGTAAATATTGCCGTGCAGACAATAAAGCCGTTAGCAATAGCCGGTTCTGGATCTATGAAAGAGTGCCTGAGCTTCGTTTGACCAAGGCGAAAATGTTTTCCTTGGTGGCCTGGCACCCTGGAGGTGCTGGAGTAGATGTATACAATCCGTGGTTACATAGTGCGAGCTAGCATGGAAGTTGGGCTAGTCAGTTACTGCAGTGTAGGTACTACAATTTTTTTTGTTTTTACTTGACTCTCGCCTTCCCTAACATAGTACAGGAAAAATAGTAAAAATAGCGGAAATGTTTGGGTACAGGCTGAAAATTGGCACGGAGCTTCCTTTTAGGGTTCTTAATAAGGGGTTATAAAGTCTACCGATTTTCTACCCCGGGAACCTTTCTTTCTAGGGGGTTTTAGGGTCAAAATATCTGTTTTTTGCAAATGCATCTGAAACCGTAAGTCCTATCATAAAAAAATGTTCACAAAGTTTGTAGCTCATATAATTTTCTACAAAAAATGTTATTATATATTTTGCCGTACGTATTGCCATTCATGAGATATCACCGTTTTAAAGATTTAAAATATTCATATGAACTCATTCATGACTTGTATAGGTTTTCCGACGTTCAAGTTGGACTACTTTTCTAATTTTTTCAGGGGTCATTCCTGGATGTATTTGGAGGAAAAATGTGTTCTAGATAGGGGGCTAACCACTAAGATACAGGGTGTTCGCGAAAAAACAATGTGTTTTTTTGTCATTTATTTAGAGTTGAATAACTCCTAGACCAATTATCTTAAACCAATATACTTAGACTCATCTTTTAGGTCAAAGTGTATTCTTTTATTTGATATAAAGAGCAGGAACTTGAGTTGCTCCGTTTAGAAGATATGTAGGTTCAAAGCATGAGCGAAATGTTTAAAAGCCTAATGATATTTTTTTATTCAATTTAAGGGGGTCAACACGTGTAAATTTTCAAAATTTTCCAAAAAAAATTTTTTTTATGAAATAAACTCTAGGGGGTCTCAAGAATAATCCCCTTAAGTGGTTTTCAATTCTGATGATCCTCGAAATCATGAAGGAAAGATGTATGGCCCTGGAATAGCTGATTAGTGTATGAACGCAAAGTTTAAACCGAATTATTTCGAAACACTGATTTTTGATTATGGAAGTAGAATATCTCGGCAAGTTTTAGTCCCACTGATCTAAAATTTGGACAGCAACTTGTTGAAACACAGAACTTCTAATCTAACTAAAAATTTCATTGTTTTTGGTCATTTTTTTCGGTTCGGGTGTATTTTTGTATTTTTGCGAAAATATTTTTTTTTTGTTAGTTACTTTAGAAGGTACATATATTTTCTGATAATAACTAATAGCAATTTTTTCTCAGATGATTTTTGCGACGCCGGCAAAACTTCTACTAGAATTTGGGCCTAATATTCGACCCCCAACAAAGCCGCCATTTTCAGCACGCCACAAAAAAAATTTTTTTCTTGCACTGTTACCTTCTAATAAAAGAATAAAAAAAAAACAAATTTCACCGTGCATTAATTTTTCCGGCGTACGCGCGGTTCCAAAGATACACGGTTTACACGTATTAACCCCCTTAAAGTATATTTTCTGTTTGTTTTTTACCAAATGGTCCAAATTGGAACAATAATACAAAATTACATCTAAATTATGTCAGATAGTGAGTGTATTGATTTCTGCAGGATTTGTGATAAAATATGTTGCTTGAATTTTGAAGCTGTGAATGTAAAATTGAATAAAAAATATCATTAGGCATTTAAACATTTCGCTCATGCTTTGAACCTACATATCTTCTAAACGGAGCAACTCAAGTTCCTGATCTTTATATCAAATAAAAGAATACACTTTGACCTAAAAGATGAGTCTAAGTATATTGGTTTACGATAATTGGTCTAGGAGTTATTCAACTCTAAATAAATGACAAAAAAACACATTGTTTTTTCGCGAACACCCTGTATCTTAGTGGTTAGCCCCCTATCTAGAACACATTTTTCCTCCAAATACATCCAGGAATGACCCCTGAAAAAATTAGAAAAGTAGTCCAACTTGAACGTCGGAAAACCTATACAAGTCATGAATGAGTTCATATGAATATTTTAAATCTTTAAAACGGTGATATCTCATGAATGGCAATACGTACGGCAAAATGTATAATAACATTTTTTGTAGAAAATTATATGAGCTACAAACTTTGTGAACATTTTTTTATGATAGGACTTACGGTTTCAGATGCATTTGCAAAAAACAGAAATTTTGACCCTAAAACCCCCTAGAAAGAAAGGTTCCCGGGGTAGAAAATCGGTAGACTTTATAACCTCTTATTAAGAACCCTAAAAGGAAGCTCTGTGCCAATTTTCAGCCTGTACCCGACCATTTCCGCTATTTCGCTTTTTTCGGCTTAATTTGACTGTACTAACACGTTACAAGCAGCAACTGGCATGCGATTTGGACTTCAACTTGCACCATAATGTGAAATGACAGTAGCTCGTAAAGTATATATGTAGCTACTTTAATCTTTGAAAGCTACTGACATGTGAGTACACAAGTGCAGTAGTCGCACACTGTCAGGTCAGAAACTCGCACTTGTGTGAACGGGCGAGGCGAGTCGAAGTACAGTCAAATGAGTACGCGGGTCAGCAACTCTTATTGTTTATCCACGCCTTTATGTTTGAACTCTCTCATTTTGAACGAGTTCGGAAATATGGACTGTGGAAGATTATGCCATAATCGAGTTCTTCTATGCTACGGTAATAACATAACATTTCTTCAAGACTGCTTCATTCCTACGATAGCTTAATGAGATAGTGGTGGCGTAACAAATGGCATATCAAGCCACGCTAAAAGGTGGTTTTTGAAGTTAGCTAGTCAGGCCATTGATTTGTCACTCTGACAGGATCCCAGGCGTGTGTATTCTTGTTTGGCGATTAGAAAGACATGATCTTTCCATCGTAGATCCTCAGTTAAAGTTAAGCTTATGATTTTCAGATATGAGCACGCGGTACTATGTACCGTGCGATATTCACTATCCACTGAGACAGAAGGATAGTCGGTGCAGTTTTTGTTGAAAATAAGACAGTACTTCGTTTTGGGGGCATTAAACTCGACTCGACTCATACGGCCTAACCCAGGATCGATTTGATATCTTATTGAATTGAACATCTGTTGACGATCATGTAGACAAAGCCTTACATTGTTGTAGGAGTAAGAATAACACATCATCGAAGCTGTAAGTTAGAGGGGATTGAAAGCAGATAAAAGATCAAGAAAAGTATGGGTGATAGAACTGACCCCTGAGGAACACCGCCCGATTATTGCACGATTCTAAAAGATCGTCATATGAGATAGCTTAGTGTAGTTTGCGAAAGGAGTTTGGTCTCTACTCCTATAAAGTTTAATTGGTATAAAGAGTTGGGTTAAGACCCCTTCAGTTGGCCATTGCTGTTGATTAGTCTTTTGTACGATTTCAGATAAAGAGCACGTGTCATACATATTTGACTCAGACAAAAAAATGGGGTCGTAACACATATATGTGAAGTTGGTGAGAATGGCTTAAAAAATAAAAGTAAAGCTGAAAATGTACTCTCTTTTGAATGTGTTATCGCCACTGGCTTATCTGTCAACTTTCTTATTTTAGAAGGAAAAAATTCCCCCGAAGATTCTAAGTGTCTAAAGTACAAAAGCAAAAAATCGATGCTCACTGACTCTAATTAACTCGTTTTGGACTCGGCCAGCACAGAAAAAATCTTTAATAAAAACTAAAGAAAAGTCCCACACAAATCCCGATACGAGATGATCTCCACCTCCTGGGATCTTGGCCCCAAATGCCCGGATCATATCTGGAGCAAATGCGTGCCTCTTGCGACATAATTCTGGCCATTCCTGTCATGCCGCAATCAATCAAAGCCGCGCGGCGATCTTATTTTGACTGCTAATTTGTGAACGTCTTCGGCTTCCACGGCGCAGGCCGAGGCGGCTCAAGAGCTCCACCAGTCGTCCGCCCGCCGGTGATACGAAGAAAGTGAAAAGTGCCCGTCGTCCGTTTTTGGGCACTCTTTTTTCGGCGGTTTTTGTCGTAATTTATTGTTGGGGAATTTCTGTGTCTATTTTCCGACTCCTTAATGGCGTCGGCGGTTGTTTGTTTTTTGACGACTTCCATAGAAACCTGCTTTATCTCGTTTTAATTGATGGCAAATTGGATGCTAATTACCATAAATCTTTTATCGTCGGAGATTTGGTTTCTTTGGGGCTAATGGAATGTAGTTTTCTGATAAAATATTACTAGTCCAGCTACAATGAGGGAGTGGGCATCAGTGGCCAACAGAAACCGGATTTCGAATTTGTTAAAAATCAGAAACAACTTTAAACATCAAAAAACAATTTTTACTTCATCATCAATCCTAGTGTTGTATGGATTTTGGTTTACAACACCATTGACCTTCATCTCGACCTTCTGCCAAGGATTTTTGTCGCAAGATTCTCCCCAAGACCATCTCTCAGCATACATTCAAGCGTTCTACATATCCAGGGTTTTGCGAAGTCTTTCCCACCAAAATTCTGGCGTTTGGTCACTAGAATGGCTTGTCTATAAAGTCTGTGGTGTTTTTGTACTATCTCAACTGGTTCTCTTACAGTGTGAAAATGATGAATGTTTCGCCATTTTTCGGACAGTTTGCATCATGATGAGTGAAGAATTTTTCTGCTTTTTGTTGTGGAATTACGTCCGTTAAATGCGGTGCTAAGGTAGCATACGCAGTTGACCTATTGATAATGGTGTCCGGAATGTTTCCAACAGTGATAAGTGAAATCACGCAGGGATGCCTAAATAAAGTTGCCGCTGGGGTTTGGCAGGCTGGGGTTTGGCAGTCAATCCGGGAAAAACTGAGATGATGCTTTTCACAGGGTAAACGAAAATTCCCTACTTCAATCTCACCAGGTTGAATGGGTACACTCTCAACTTATCCTCCACAGTGAAATTTCTGAATCTAATACTGGATCGTAAACTCGTCTGGAAGTTTTCTGCGACGAGATGGTATAGCCTTCTACGCCGGTAACAAGACTTTTGGCAAAAGATGGGGCCTTAAGCCAAAGATGGTCCCGTGAATGAACACAGCTGTGGAACACTCAATTCTCACGCTAATATGGTGGCCAGCGCTGAGCAGGACCTATAACGGCAAAAAGTTGGGGTCCAGAGAACGACAGCAGGGGCCATGAAAACATGCTTCATGATAGCTCTCGACGTACTCTTGCACCTATTCCCCGCGACAAAACATCGATCAAACATCTAGCCTCAAGTAGAGCCCTCAGACTGACGGAATCCGGATACTCGCCATCAAAACCCTATGGACTTAGCAATATTTTGAATCTGCTAGCCGAGGGTATGGTCGCTACAACCACAGACTGGCTTTCCCCTTGATTGGCTTTTAGGAAGGACTTCGCTGTTGAACTGCCCTCAAGAAGAGATTGGAGAGACGGATCGATGTACGAATATTCATCGACGACTCCAAGCCGTCAGAGGACGTCGGAGCAGGAGTTTATCTAGAGACCACTAACAGTTTTCACTGTCCTGGCACCTCCCGGTGGACGCTAGTGGGAATCCAATCCCGCATCAAAATCTCAATCCCGCAAGGATGCGGAATCGAGGTCAACAATCCCGCGAATCCGCGGGATTTGCGGGACTGAAAAAAAAAATTTGTAGGGTAACTTGACATTTACGGTGTTTCCATGAACTGGAATAGAGTATTCGTTGAGTTTACAGAAAGCTTTTCCTCTCAAGTTAACAATGACCGTTCTGGATTGATGTGTCAGCTAAATAATTTTACATCGTGTCTCCGTTACTTAAACAAATCCATATGCAAACCTGGTTTAAGCCGATTTCGTCGAGTTTTTTGGATTTAACGAAACTTTACCCAACCCCGGGTCCATTGGGGCTTACTATGAGTTAACCCAGGATAAACCCTGCATGGAAACTCAGTAATTGATCACGTTCGGATGCACACACATAAATATACTAATTTTTCGGTAAGGTTTTTCCAATTTTTGGACTTAGTTATGCTTAACATTTTTAGTTTAGTAATTTTTTAAACTTTAATCCGGCCCGTTCCGTTCCGTTGCGTCCAGTATAACCACTTAAATATTATTTCTTTGTATTGAAACTCATTTTGACACTTCAATCCGGTCTGTTGCGTTCCGTTGCGTCCAGTATAATTGAGGCTTAAGGCTCTACACACACGATTCGACGGATGAGAAATCCTAATTTCAAACTGGTTTCACATTGATCACACGGGCACAAACAATTAGCAACCAAAATGAAACATTTGTCCACACACGAGCACAACTGACTTTGGATCAATCGGTGTTCTGTGCCCACATAGTTTTTACAGGTTTTGGCAAAATTTCAAGTAGTTCACATCAAGTGCAGCCACGTAACTGATATCGCTTCTGACCGGCAAGAACAGTCGCGCGCGTGCAGTTCAAACTAGTCGACTCGTGGATGCATTCCCACTTCCATACACGGACAGGATGACGAAACAGATGCATGTGCAACTGGAATTGCGAATCAGTCGACTCGTGTTCGGAGGGCCTAAATCTATCCAACCTTGAAATATTTCTCTATTAAGTCCCTGTCCCGGTTCTTATAAGAGGTGCTTCTACTGCCCAAATCCCGCGGATCCCGCACGCCTAGTCCCGCATTACTGATCCTGCAAAAATAGTGCGGGTTCCCGCGTTTGCATGAATTTTATCCCATTTTTGACTACCACCTTCTGCTAGCCAGACAAACATGAAGAGCATGGAGACCTCCAATATACCAAAGAAAAAACAATGAGCCTTTTAAACAGACGAGATTTTGACAGAATCACGGCAATCATCACAGGACGCTGGCCAATAGGAGACCACGCTGCCAAGTTGGGCATTCCGTTTAACGTCTGTTGACGTAGCTGCGAGGTGACGAACGAGAGAGAAACTAAGCTGGCTAATGCTAAGCAGCGCACACTTAGTCCGGGAGCCGATGACAGATTTTGGCTACCAATTTTTTTTCGTCTGAAACTTCGTGGAACGCTCAATTCAGGTGTAGTATAAATCATCGTGAACGTCAGCTGGAGAACCGTGGGTGGGTGGAGCAACAGCGTGAAATAAATAATGGTTTCAGTGATTTTATTCCGGCTGGAAATTTGTCAAATAATAGTTGACATGAAACAAAAATGAATAAAAAATATCAGCTGGATGTAACTTAGTGGAATACACGTCAGCTGCATGAAAAAATCGGTTGAAAATTGATCAGATGAGAGTTGACAAATTTCTTTGAATAAAAACAAACATCAATCGGCTTTACATCGAGGGAAATCCTGACTGCTGAAATACAATTGTTAATGAGTACAATTGCTGACGAACTTCCCCCGGTCATAACATTTGTCCACGACGATAAATCGTACTGGGGCCTCCATATTTAAAATGTCCCTCTTCACTACTACTCTTAGTATGAGCGTATAAACCTGCACCATCACCCGCCCAAACCAACGAATCTCAAGGGACACATTCATTTTGACCCTTACAGTCCATTTGTTGCATTGATGAAACAATTTTCGTATAAATTGGTACCGATAGGGTTAAATAGATCACATCATATAGCTATAAGAGTAACACTTTTCCCAAAAATTTGTAAGCACGATGTTTACATTCCACTAAGGACTTCTTTTTCGTACGTTGAGAGATCTAAAGCACATGCTTACCGGCATACTCCGACCGACTATGACGGGCTCTAATCGTGCTTAAAACACCTCCTGGTCTTCTCGCGGGGATGAATCAGCTCTTATCCAAGTGCTAATACTCCTGGCGTTTCTTTGCTGTTCACTTCTAGCTTGTTCTATCCTTAACTTACTATGTTTGGCTTACAGCGTTGTTTCCACTTTCCTCCACAGCCCCTCGTACCTAATGTTGAGTTCTAGGATGTTGCTACGGAGTTCCACTAAGGATTTATTGTCATGTTTAAATTACTATATTTACATACACGAAGTTTGCATTCAATTAAATAAGGATGTTTTAGTTTATTTAAGATATACTCGAATCTATGATAAAAATAAAACTATTAAACATTTCTTTTTCTTACAGGCTCTTTGGTGTGAAATGAATGTCTAAGACTTCAAACATTGACGGTAAGAAATACTTTTTAAGTACTAGTATGCATAGTGTGCTAACTTCAGCTTCCCACTCACCAAAAACAAAACCCATTCACCAATCAATCAAACATAACAATCATTCACCATGTAATACCCAACAACAACAACATTTGCATAGAGATTCCCTCGCGCTTCATGATGCAACAATCATAAGCGATCTCCCATGCTTCGCGGTCGTCGTCGCGTCGGTCAACATGAAATAATAAGAAATTACATAAATACGCAACCAGCCCTCGGCAGTCGGGAGTCATCTGGCGCAAATTGCGCAAGATTGCATCTCAAAAATGATGAATGATAATAATGTCCCGTCCGAGCGCACACACATGGCCTGGCATCTTGCGGAAACTCGTGAAGCCTTCTCTTTGTGATAAAGCGGTGAACGTCTCTAATTTGTCGCGGAAGTGCAGCATGTGATGTTGTTGGTGTGTCGCTGTAGGCGTAGAACCGACGTGGAAAATGCTGAAGTCGTGCGAAAACTCCGCAAATTCATTGCGAAATTATTTGGAAAATGCTGCTGCAAGTATGAAATCACTACTTTTAGAGATTTCATTGTTGTTAATTACATAGGCGACGACGGACCTAAGTACCGCTTGATCTGTGCTGGATTAAGTTTTAGATACAAAAGTGACTGGTTAAAGTGCCCAACTATTTGGATTAAACCGTTGACGCGACACAATAATGTAAGATAGAACGTAATGTTCAGTTGCGACAGGAGGTCAAGGTTGGTACATAAGGCAGGTAGGGATCGAATAATATATAAACTCAACACTGTTGTTTCAGGCCGATAGTTGTTCCCGCCCGGGTCTAAGGAAGACTAAAGCAATTAGTCGGGCCGCAACTTTTGGGGTAACAGTCAAACGCCTCAACCCACAGTCTACCAAGGCAGACTTTGTTCTTAATATGCACTACAGTTCTTTAAGCACTCGGGCTTTTTGAACTCTTCTTCCAGTGTTGCTCCTTCTATTTAATTCCTTATACGAAGGTATCCGTTTGTCGCCTAGAAAGTTACCAATTCACCTAGATTTCGTGTATGGTTAAAACACAAGGTCACATACATTGTAAATTCCTCTTCGAAATTTATTTGCAGACAACACCCCCCTATGACATCTGACCACGGCAAGTGAAACTGGTTGAATTATGGCTGAGAATATAAATGATACGGTAATTTGCGGCTTTAAATGAACATAGTGACTTTGCTGGCTTCTAGGGACTTGAGACTTTCATTACGCATGGAACAGCAGCAGGGCTCTACTTGGGATTTATTAGGATTTAGTTTAAGGAAATTGGAAGAACTTCATTCATTTATTCGGGATAAGACATTATTAAGTCTCGCAATACTGGATTCAATCCCAGAGATCATCAGCATACAGCTAACAAGAACAACGATAGATAATACAGAAAAGGCAAGGGTCAACGATTGAAACTTGTGGAACTCGCAGGGGCACCGGTAGGAAGGATTATACAACGCTGTTGTAGCGAACAGATTGAAGTCTATTAGAAAGACCGCAGGAATGTAGCAGCTCTGGTAAAATTCTACCGCATCTACCATAACGACTGTTCCACCGAAATATATAACCTCCTGCCTTCACGGCGATGTTTTTCCCGCAACACAAGACTTGCCCATTCGGCTCATCCTCACTATCTACAGCCCTTATTTTCGCGCACACACCAGTTTAGTAATTCGTTCTTTTCGAGAACAACTCGACTGTGGAACAGCCTTCCACAGTCAGTTTTCCCAAACTCATACAACACCCAAGAGTTTAAACGCAAGGTTCATCTCCACCTCCTCATGTACCCCCCAGACTCCCTTTAATCTGTTTTATCCTTTCTCTATCCTTCGAGCTAAGCTTACTACCAGACACCTCACGTTGACGAGTAAGACATGACGGACTGGTAGTACAACCTAAGCTTAGACTTTCACATAAAAAAAAAGGGAGGGAAAATGTCGATTGGTAGAAGAAGAGAAGTGGTGGAGTTGGCTAAATTTGATAACTAGAAACGACCTACTCACAGAATCTAATACCTTAGAGAGATTAAAAAGAAGTAATATCGCAGTGCCATTCTAGTCGAGCGCAGAACGCAGTTCAGTCGTTACCTTTAATGCAGCAGTTTCTCAACGATATAGGACAACGTGAAGACCGGCCCCATCTTCTTGCGCTTACGGGAACGCACCGAGTAATGCAGCAGGGATCACCCGGATGGCTGCGGCACTAACAACAGACACGAATTCTTAGCAAATGAAATTGATTGACCGCGTATTAAGACTCTCACTGCGCATGGGAACAGCGATTTTGAGATTCCCTTCTTTTATGGCGTGGACTCTATCACGGGGCTTTATTGGTTGGAGTACATGAAATATGTTCTCTTTAAATATGTAGCTTCTGACGATAGCTAGAGGAGCCGAAGGAAGGTAGTAGTAGGTCAAACGAACAGGGCGAGCAAAAAGTGGCACGACCCGCATCCCTGGGTGAATGCAATAGACAAAATATAATAATGTTTTGTTAAAACTAAAATTCATTTGAAACTATATCAAATTTGTGATGAAGCCCAAATAGGTTACCCAAAAGGCACAGAAAAGCAAGCCTCGTCTGAGGAATCCTTTATGGCAGCAATGGCTTTTTGCACGAGATGTTTATTGTTACTACGTACATATCTCACGTGCAGGTGAAATAATTTTAATTAGATTCAGCTTAAGGTAAATAAATGTCCAATTATTCCCTCATAAAAGAGAGTCCTTGCAGATTTAATTAATTAAAACAATTTCGTTTCACATGCACCACAGTCCTCCTGCACATGGGAGTCATTAACAAAGGAAAAGTGAAGTTCAAAGAAGCTCCACCCTCAGCCAATGTCCGGCACATGTTATGAGCACGTGTGACAATTCTGCATCCCTTGAAGGTTAGGGTCCATTTCGTCCAGAATTCAAATTGTCCACGGGCGAATTAATTTGTGCCCGTGTCATCTGCTCTTGACATTTGCAGACCAGCAGCAGCAGTTCCTGTCGCGTTCCACCAGCATCAGCCGGAGAAAGTCCCATTAAACGATTGCAGTGTCATTAACACTTGTCGTACTAGCTATAGACGACGACAGCGGCGGCGTCGGCGGTACTTGAAGATTCGCACTCGAAATGAGTGGTGGATTGCAAGTGGCCCAGTCCAAGTGCGAATTGCTCAAACTGAACTGAAGCGCGAAAATCTAGCTTCTAGCGCAAGTGGAGGCTGGGGCTTGTGCCATTATCGTGCAAATGCCAGGGGGAAGTGTGCACTTGAGCGGGTAACGCTAAACACTTATTAATGCCCCTCAAGACGACCGAACGCCTGGCAGGCTCCGCGGAGCACCATTAATTCTTGGATTTCCTTCTATTTCGTTTTTTGCGGAATCATCTTTCGTCTATGGCTGCGAGTGGAGACTTTTGGTTTCATCCAGTTCGCAACTGTTGCAGTCTCATCGCCGAGAAATTCCGGAATTACAACAAAGGCGCCAACGGAGGCATGTTTCCCTCAGTGCTAATCTGTCCAAGTTCTTGCTTTCAATGAAGTGATTAATCGCGGCAATCGCTCAATATCAAAGCAAAATGGAAACATTCAGGGGAGATTTATTTATAAGTCTTTGATGACTTCTTCTCCATCTTTTTGTCGATGGTAGACTTCGCTCTGTAACATTGAAACCGAGGACTGTGGACCTGCAGTAGGCACTTTCGAGAGATTTTAGTGATCAATTGAATTTGAAAGTGTATGGATGAAAAATGCTAACGAAACGGCAGAGTCTTAAGCCTTCGGAAGTCAGAAAAGCAGCTTAATGTCTAGTAATGTACAAGTAGTTACTGCTTAAGGCCAATTCATATTTTTGAATGTTTGTAAAGAGAGAATTAGTCAACAAAAAGATTATTACTACTCCAAGGAACAATTTCCCAATAACAAGTTATTCTTATAGTTTTACAAAGTCTATGGACTAACTACAATAGTTCCGTGAAGTCACGGGCTTTTTATATAGTTTGCGATTTGTTCTAGTGTTTTAGCCACTAAGCCGCCAGGGTGTTTGTTCCAAGTCCGGAAAAAGGAAGAAGAATTATGGCAACGGTTAATATAACAATCCCTAATAAAATCTGTATCAGCCATATCTCTATTGTGAATATAAATATTCAGTAGGAGCTTGGACGATAGGTTGGCAACTTCTCTTCAAGAAAATAGTTCTTGTTATGGAAACGTCTACGTCAGCCTTAAAGCCGTCACGAGGTACAGCGAAGACTTCAGTACTGTTCGGGAGCTTAGGATTTACTTGAGGATTCATGATAGCGACCGATAAATCGGGGCGATCTGGACGATAAATGCGCTGATCTATCCCTGAAGCGACCGGCAAGTCGCACTTCAAGCGATATGTCACTTGCGATAAATTGTTCAATCACGTGACTGTGAACCTGTTTTAACGCCTCCTTTTAGATAGTACCTGTATGTGCGTATCTCGTATCGTATATCGCTCGCGATATATCGCTTTTCGTATATCGTATCGTCAATGTCACGACATTTTATTGTACATACCTGGAGCATCGGTATAAGCGACCTCGATTCCATATGGTGTGTCGTAACTCGATACCGGACCACGTAAATAAAATACTGGGTCACAGCCTTGTCTCCTTATTCATAATCATGCTCCTAAATTATAAAGTCACGTAGCTCTCACAGCAGGCTAGTCGAGCCAAATTTTAATTTAACTACCTACATATTTTCTGGTTTCCTGTTGATTATGTGACATGAGATTAGGAAAAATAGTAAACACGCTCCTGGTTTTGAAGTTTTGGTCGAAAATGACGTGAAAAACTCGAAATGCGTACATATTCAAAACAGGGGCCGGTTCGTGTATGGCGAACGACGATAATCGTACGAAAAAAAATTGAAGTCGAAAAATTTTGTCGACGAAAATTTTAGCGTTCGCATAAGTCGAAAGAAATTTTTTCGTATCCTCGATAGAAACCACAATATTGAAACACGAAAAATGTTACAACAACTGCTGTAAAAATATACAACTATTTATTATTTGAAAATTATTAATCATAATAAGGTAAAAACTCGATAGCCCAAGACCTTCCGAGTGCCTTTCGTCGGTCTCAGACGAAAATTTTCAATTTTTCGACCTACGCGAACCCGAGACGAAAAAGAATTTTCGTTTTCGACATACACGAACCGGCCCCTGATACACGTAGTAAAATACGACTTGTACTGACCGCCTTGTTCTAAATTGTGACCAGTCATAAGTCACAAGGTTTTGTGAGTCGTGCTTGTCATTAATAGTTTCTGACTACATATTTTTGTAACTATCATCTTGGAGGCTATTCCTCAAGATTTGTGCGGTAGTGATCATAAACTGTGTCAACCTTGGTAGCATAGGGATAAAAGTGCCCGACTACTCGTACCATCACAGAGGTCGAAGGTTTAAATCCACTCCTCAGCATGATCCTTCGTCTTTCCAATTTCTCCAACCTCAATATCGTTCATTAATTCTTGTCTTCTCTCTTAACAACAATTTCCTACTCATCACATCACCTAGAAGCACAATAAACACAGAAGCGTTTACCGAAGTCAACGCTCTTCTTCTTCGATAGGTCTACAGGTCAATTCGAGTCTTGTGTAGTCACAGTTCGCCCCTATATATTCTCTTACTTGGAGGATACTAAGTAGAAACTGCCTTATGTCTATTTGGTTGCACTGGGAAAGATATGGCATGTGTATTTGTAAATATCGGAATATTTTGAACTGACGATCATATTTTTGCCCATCGCAAAATCGATAACATCGGAATCCGTTATCGTTTGATGTTTCGTGAAGACTTTTCTTTCGGTCGGTCTGCGCCAGTTCTCTCTTCCAATTTTGAAGTTGAAGTCTGCTATCACTATCTTGTTGTCATTTGAAGGGGACGTGTCATATGGGTTTTCAAGCTTATAATAGAAAGTGTCCCCTGTCGTATCCGCTTTGTCAATGTTGTGCGTTTATGATCGAAAGGGTGAAAAATTTCATTCGCAGTCGTATTGGGAATAGTCGTTCACTGAATGGATTGAACTCTATCACATTATCTATGATTGACTTGTGTATTACGAAGCATACGAAGCTAAGTGATGTTCTCTTCCGCAGCTGTAGAATTTCCTGTAGTTGTCAAGGTCCATTGTCCCGTCTCCTATCCATTTGACCTCTTCAAACGCGAGTAACGCCCAACCCCATTACCAGGAAGACCAGATCCGTGAATTATGCCGCAACGGATAGAGTGGCC
The DNA here is from genome assembly GCA_949987705.1 of Thereva unica. Lineage (NCBI taxonomy): Eukaryota > Metazoa > Arthropoda > Insecta > Diptera > Therevidae > Thereva > Thereva unica. The sequence goes on along the minus strand of OX465281.1, from coordinate 46,753,819 downwards.
CAACTAAACTCCCGGGCACTAGGTATATCCATCATTGGTTGTTAACCAGGAAGCACCAGCGAGAAGGTGACAGTACGATTTTGCCCCCTGAAGTCAACGTTCTGTCGCGGTGGTATTAAATGGGAATCGGTGAAAAAAAACCACGCGAAGACGTTGTCAGTTATTTTACCTTTGTCTCCATTGTCTTTCCGAGTAGAGCTTACTATCTGACATTACACTCAATGATTGTCCACAATACAGGGGACTTTACTTCTTTATCAAGCACATCTGCAGGATCTAAAATTGTCGACTTCACTTTACCTGCGGCATAGAGCTCCCCTGACTATTTTCAGCAGTTTATTTAGAGCCTGTAATTCTGAATGTAGGCTTCTGCTTAAATGTAGGCTTCTGCTTAAATGTAGGCTTCTGCTTAAAGGAGACCTGTTTAGCAAAGTGCTCTCTAGATACTCTGCCACGACTGTTTTCAACGAAAAAGATGTTAAACTGATGAAAAGATGTCAAGGGATTTGCTAACTGTAGCTCTTCTAACTTGCTTTGGGAGAAATACCACATTGGATTCACTTCATAATACTAGAATGTGAACTGATGCTCAGCAGTTAGTGAATATCAACGGAAGCCTATCCGAGTAAAAATAAAAGATGGCCTTACAACGGGCGAAACCCGGCCGTGTTTGAAACATAGTTGTAATGGCCATGTGCGATGAATATACATGTGACGTCGGTACGGTGGCCTTACAGTTCCAATAAAGGGCATACTACGATGGTACAGTTGTTATGTAATGATATCTCACAGTGACGGTTATATGAAAATAACTCACCAATTGTTATATTATTATTAATTTTAATTTGTTATTTTATTTAAAATAAATACTTCTTTTGTCATTTATATTTTTGTGAAACGTACTTTATTTTAACTATTTTTATTAGGATAAAAAAACTAATTGTATATTATTGCATGGATATATAATATATAATTTTTAACACAATTCTTTTTCCATTTCTATTTTTGCGAAACGCACTTTTTGAAAATGGAAATTAGATAATTATTTTCCGTTTAGGATTTGTTGTTCACAGGGAACTCATATTGCATCAAATTCATTGCGAATTTGATGTAAAAGGCTCCCTGTATGAAGGGATATGAGAATTTGCCTAAGGATTTCGTTTTTCACCGAGACCCTTAGAAATTCTGTATGTAACACAGTAGCTGTTTACATGATAAATTGGTCGCATAACGAAATGGAAAAAAAAGTTAGCTTCTTTACTACTTTTTATTATATTTTTTCCAGACTACAAGAGCCTTTATACGCCTGCCTGGCCATCTTCTTTTTTGGCTCAAATTTTGCCGCCATATGCCCGTGTGGACAGTTCAGAACCTACTCCCCCCATTTTAATCTTTTGGTCAAATTTGGCCGTCGTGGGCCCGTTAGAAATGGTGAAAAAGTAAAGCCAACAGCGCAATTCAAGGCCAAGGAAGCAATGGGACCTGCCGGGGCACTGTTTTGTTTTCTGGCTCTTTTCACCCCACAGCTGCCACAGTGTGTGTTGCATAGAATTCTCAATTTGGCCGCATGTTCCACAATCCTGTGATGATGGGCACCATTCTGGCAATAACCTTCTGGGTTATCATTAATGGATCGCGTGAACTCCCTTTTTATAGTCGTACTCCTACACCTGAAGCCCGCCATTGAAAGGAATGCTTGGCCATATCTCTCTTCGTGACACAAACCAGCTTGCGCACACTACTGGTGTGTCACTAGGATAGAAGGCAAACTCATTAGTCAACAGAGCTAAATATCAACAGTACAACGAGGAACAGGCCAATGAGCGAAGTAGTGAAGGGCCACCTTCTAGTGGCACTAACCGACGCCAATTCTAGTACCGACAGACTCCCTTATCTAGGCCGACATCGAGGCCGAAGTATCAGAGATGGTAATGAAGTTCGTGATGAGGCAAATTGCTGGAATATCTTCGGCGCCAAAACAGGGACATCCCTATGGTGCTCGAAAGAGTTGACTATAAACTTGATTTTGGACTGGCATGGATGAGGGTTTTCAAAACGACTTCATCTAACGAAGTAGACTCCAATGAAGAGTTCAGTGAGCGCTTGGATGAACTAATAGTCATCGAGGTTGAGAGAGAGTTGCAGCGGTCGACAATGGAGTATATACATGGAAGTAGGCGGCCTGTACCACCCTCCGGCTGCGTGAATCGGGTTGCTGATTCGAGAAAACCTATGGTCGTAGTTAGATGGATCATCTGTCATTTTCAGTGGTACAGAACGCCGAATCCATTCTTCCTGGCTAACTGCCATGATTTCTTTTCGATTGAAGTAACACAGTAAATATTCCATCAAGCCCAGGTGCCTTAGTGGGAGCAAAAGTGTCTATCTCACGCATCATCACTTCGTCGATTCTGACAGTTGTTCTTCTCAACTTTGATGATAGTGGTGATATGTATATAAAAAATACTTATTAAAAATTAACTAAATACCATCCGTTTCTAAGGGGGTTGTTTCAAATGAGCAACTTCGTAAAGAGATTTGAAATTCTAGACTGAAGCTTTATTCCTAGTAGCAAGCTCCAAGTTTCCAATGGTGCTGTAGTTACCAGGTGAAATATTACTAAATGTTATGCCGATATGCCCAAGAAGAAGTTCCATCATAGAAACCCAAAGCGAAAAGCCTAGCAGACTTTTTGGCATTAAATTCCTCTCCATGATCAACAATTTGAAGTCAAACACCGGCCACACATTAAGCGCGAGGTGAATAGTCGAAACTGTCTCCAGGTTCTTCAACTTTCTACCTAATCTAATGGGTTCTAATTACCCTAAATGCGAAACGGAAGAACAACCTGACAACATTACGAACACGATCAATTATTGCAGATAACGTGAAACTGAGTGGTGAACAAGAACTGTATAACGACATTTGCTGGTTATCAGATCGGGGTAAGATCATTGTTCAGGGGTTTAATTAGGCGTTTACTTGATAGGATGTGTGATGACTCCTAGGTGTAGGAACTTCGATCAAGAAAATGAATGCTATTGGTTATACGAGTTGAAGTTAAATAATAAAAGTTATAAAAATTTGTTAATTTCAAATTAAAATTTCAAAATTTTGAAACGATTTTCCATCTGCATTTTTCTGGGTTTTCTGGGTTTTTAAGAGTACAAATTCGAGATCGCTATTTATCTTTTGAACCTTGAAACCAATTTCTATGTGCAGTTTGTTCTATAGTAAAATTTTAAGTTTTTCGATATTTTTAACCTGTTCTACAAGCCGGCTCCTGAACCCGTTTCCAACCCAATGCGATCCAATTTGGCTTTCCAAATTGTCCTGATCTATGCCATTCTTTCAGCAAAAATTTAGCACCTTGTCTAGATTTCGAGCATGTTTCTCCTTTACTTATACTACGTCTCCAGAATCGTCCGTCCTCATTTATGAGGGTTATAATTCTACAAAACTCCTTTCCTACCTGTCGAGTTTTCGGCTTTTGAAATACGTTTCACGTTTGGTTTTTACTTTAGTAGTTAATTCTATCCGTGTCGGCTTTATTCGGGACATGCATCTTTTCGGGGAGCATTTTTGCGGTAAGCTTCGGGCATGAGCCCCACCTGTGTGAAGGTTATTGTTTCTTGAGTGGGGTTTACATGCTGAGCGAGTCTTGAGTGAGAATCGGGAGTCTTGGGTGGGATTTTGTGGGGCAATTTGATCCAGGTTCCAAATCTTTGAAATCGAATCTCTAGCTGAACTTGGCGGATCCGGAATGGGAATCTATAGTTGAACTTCGCTCTACCGTGGGTGGAGTTTTGTGCGGAATCTGTAGTTGAACTTCGCTGTGTTTTGCAATGTTTATTGGCTGGAGGAAACAAATCTCACCAAAAATTGCCTTTAGACCAGATAGACCAGACCAGACATTACTTTGTTTCCTTTTTTCCAATTGGTGAACTCCTTATAACAGCTCATCGCCGCAATCTGAAGCAAACTAACCTTGCTTTTTATTTTTTTAAGTTACGTGATTTTTAAATAATAATTGTGGCATCAATATCATCACACCTAATTTAATTGCTAGGCGCTCCCCTACCGACTACCCGAAACATGATCTCGCTCACAATAATAGTCTACCACAGCGAAATTCATCTAAACTTCCCAGCACGACAGCTCATCCAAGACACAGCAAAGTTCAAAAAATTTCACACAGGTGGCGCTCACTCACACCTCATACCACATCCACAACAGGTAACGTCACTGGCCTGGTAGCGGGATAGCTATACCACTCAATTGTAATAGAAGTGTCCTGGCTTAAATATAAAAACCACCTGCCGTTACACTGCCGTGTAATTCTCTCTGTTGCAGCTCTTCTTGACAGCGTTAAAGAGCTTCCTTATGGCGGATCTTAATTTGGAGTGGTTTCTATTCTACCACGGACTTTTTCTATTCCGCGTACTCGTCTGAGTCGGGCAGTTATTTCTGTAAGCAACATTCACGAAGCTCTTTCTCCTTTTCTTTTTTACTAATTGTTTCTTATTTTATATTACATCATTTCTTTTATTGTAATTTCAATTTTTAAGTCTCTATACATGATTTGCAGACGAAGTCAACCCTTAAAGGTATTAACCTTGTGATAGGAAAAACCCTTACAAAACAATCTCAAATTGCGGTTTTCTTCCAGTAATTAAAGTCTTCCCTCAACTCAGAAATAGAAATAGAGATTGACGCTAGCTGACAAGCCAGCAGCTTAACCATTCGATGACAGCAAACGACTTCCGTAAATATTAACTCATACCTGTGGGGATAGGCAATAAACAGATCACCAACCAACATCTACAATGTCTTTTTGCGGTTAAGCAATCGATGTTAGAACATTTTTACTCTCCTATCGATTACGGAAATCGAGCCCTGTTCGAGCTTTATTCCAAGGGATTAAGGAGTCAATGACGTGGATGAAGTATTAAAGTGCTCTGAGGTTGGCGATGATATCTAACCACTCTTTGAAGAGCAGAAGAAGATCTTGGTGTATTCTAATTGCTAACTAAAGACGATAACAAAACCCGACCAAGGTTGAGAACTGCGTTAGTTACTACAAAGTACGTGGACATATCTGAAATTGATTCGCTCAAAATAAATCTTGTGGGAATGTTTGATTTTCAAAGTGCATCCCTTACCTGCCCGGTAAAACAAGCATCGATGCACTCCTACCTGTGGAGCTTAACACCCGGCGACATTAGTTCGACTGGAGGAGCGAAACATAAGCCAATTTATAAATGAGCTGAAAAATGCAACGTTTTGTCACATCCGAGCCCTGTCTTCGCTGTAAGCAACGAAATGCATGTAATGAGGCCCCTCAAGTGCTGGAATAACTCCACAACCACCGCATGACCACACCAATGCCCACCTGAAGGTGGTACCGGCACCGGTAGGTGTCCGGCACCCATTTGCGAGAGCTGTTCCTTCAGTTCTGACACTTCTGGCCTTAAGTGGCAATGGGTTTTCTTGATTGCCCACCTCTGTGTGCTTAGAAGAATTCTTCGACAGATTAAAAAGAAATTTGTACCGAGATTGAATGAGCACGAGACAAGCGCGACAACCACGAAATATCCCACGGTGTCCATTCCGCATACGACGAGCATACATAGTCGGCAACGTGCTGAATGCGATATTTTTAGATATCGCAACCGGTCATCACCGCACCGCAGTGCGCGGTGAGGAGAGCGGGGCAAGAGGCGCACTAGCAGAATTGTTGGCTACGGTTACATGTCTGTTGTCTTTCTGCACGTCTTGAAGCCGTCCTAGACTCGGTTTCCACAGAGACGAGACTTGTACTACATTTTCTTCTTTTGTCACCGATTTCGTGCTTAATTTAGATGCGCGGTGATTTTGTTTTTGTGGCTGTTGTCACATTTTGATCCAGTTTCAGAAACAGCCAAGTTCAGGCGTTCGTTTGCGATGTCGCGATATCGGTTTGGACGCTGTGATGCCTGTCAATTAGGTTCAGGTTAACTTTTTTGTTATAAAATTTCTAGTGAATTTCTAGTTTAGATGCAAATCAATTACTGCTATGCAGTGAAGTAGTTGAAGGTATACAATTAAGATTCGAGGCAGTAGAAAGGACGTTCTCAATGTTTGTATGGTGTGACTTCAGGTAACCTCTTTAATCGTTAGTCTGTCGTCAAAAGGCTGGGATCAGCACGAGCTTATGGAATAAAAATATGTTCCGCCACTGCTCTAATATCAACAAAATGATCACTGGTTACTGACCAGGCTAATATAATCACACTGGGGAGCAAACCATCCAAACTCGACTAACCCCAAATTAAAATACCATCGAGACGAAGTCTGCATGATTTCCTCTGGACACAGGTTTCATGCAGCCACGTTTACCACTGCCAAATTTCTAGGCGTATTTTCTGTTAAAGGGAAGCAGTTAGTTATATTACTGTGAAAGATACAGGTTCGCTATCCAAAGCACTGCAGGTTATGCTGACGCTGGTCATCCAAAGTTTCCTCCCCTGAAGGAATTTATCAATAGCACCAGACAGTTCTACGCTTATAAACTAATTTCCCGGTTATTTCGTGACGGTTGAAGATCGTGCCGAGAGGCGATCAAAGCGAAATCATTTTATAACTAATACACGTTACCAGGTAGCACGTTCACACCCTCTCCATCATATAACAAACGACAACGGCCAAAGATTATGTAACGGTTCTAACCAACTCCAGAAGTGGATGAGTAGCGTTTCAAAAGCACATACATTAACACCCTTGCGAAATACCTGTAAATATAGAGTGCAACCAGATTGACCAGAAGACACTCCACTCAACAGGAGACACTCCGTATCAATTCTAGATATCAGTACTTACTTGGGGCTAAAATAAGACAAAGGAATTGGTAAAGTAAACAGGAACATCTGGAGAATAACTATGTCATCATGGCCAGAAGTGATGTTGCCTTGAAAGAAATATTTATTGAACTGAAGATAAAAGCTGAAAAACTCAAATACCTAGGAATTATATACGGTGATAGCCCACTTGCAGCAAGTAGAACAGTGGTTGTTTATAGAAAGCTATTAAGCTCGAAAGTGATGTCAAGAAGAACGAAACTGAAGATTTACGGAGACGAGTTCGTACCTTGTCGTGAAAACCCTAGGCTGGTTGCCCGAAGAGGCCAGCTTCGGATTCACACCCCAAAAACTAAAATTTGAACGACACTGGGACATCTTGACAAAGCCGTCAAAAACATCTCGCTTGTCAGTACCCCGGGCCTCAAGATGGGGGTTGGCTCGCCGAAGGGGTCGTGAGGGATTGAGACTCCGGAGGTACCGGATTACACTCGTGTACTTCATATTATGTAGTTTGTACTTTTTTGGAACGGACGGCTCAGGAGAACACGATGATGGTATCTGAAAATAAAAGTTCGGCTGCACAACACATGGGTATCAAAATAAAAGGCTATGGAAAGTAGAACTCCATAAGCAATATAGTATACTCAATCTATCATTTGGTAAATAGTGGCCATCTTAAGAGGGAGGATTACCATTTTCTTCACAGCCCCTTTGAGATGGTATATAAAAAGAAAGAGTATGATAAGTAGAACACCATAACCAATATAGTATACTCAATATATCGTTTGGTCCATGGCGGCCATCTCAAGTGGGTGGATTACCATATTTTTCACAATCCCCCTCGACATGGGTATCAAATGAAAGGCCATCTTAAGTCGAATACAATAGGCTATGTCGTTAGATCTATTCTCGTCACCTCAAGAGGGCGGGTTACCATTTTCTTCAGAACGCTTCGACATGGGTATCAAATGAAAGGGCATGATAAGTAGAATACAATAGGCTGTTTTGTTGGGGTGTGAACGTATAAAATCTGATTTTGGACATTGCCCGTACATTTTGGCTTCTACATCTCATCACCCAATCGGAAGAAAAAATAATCGAGTTTGGTATAAATTGGGTCTGATGACCGCCATATTGTTTTTTTTTCTTTAATTAATCTAGTCTACGTTACTCGGACTCATTGCACAACTCTAACGGTACCCCAGCCATCTGGAGTTCAGACGTTTAGAAGTTATGGTGGGGCAAAGACACGTACATACACACATAAAACCTGAACACATTACATAGTCTTGTAAAAAGGACCTAACCGACCTTTTCTTTATGTGGTACACTAGAAGCTTAGGAAAGTCTCTTTGTTCTGTCTACATTCTACTTTTTCGATGTCGAACAGCAGCTCTAGTCGGGAGATAGAGGGATGAGAGAGAGAGAAGTGCCACCTACAGCCTACCATTTCGCGACTCCGACATCGGGGCAACGAGAACAATTCGCTGGAGTGCTATGACTCCTGAAACGAGTTGAATCTCATCCACCAACCGATGACATTGGTGAGGTGGGGAAGGAGTGCAGGCTACCACAGGGGAATCAGGAATGTAAAGAGGAAAGGGAAGAAGAAAAAAGAAGAAGGAAAGTTATGTATGTAGGTGGCAAAGTGGAAAAGGCGAAGGATCATGGCGCTGCCGGGATTCGAGCCCGGGACCTCTGGGATGGTAGCCAGGCGCCTTACCCCTAGACCACCGAGGCCCCCGACCTACTTTTTGAAATGCAGTGAAAAATATTTGGGGAAAAATATTTTTTTCAAATTATTTTACAAAAAAGACCGATTTTAGCAAATAAATGAAGCATGATCACTCGAGCTTAGTGCAGACTACTATCCCAGGATGCTCTCTCGTGTTTCTATTTTCTTCCATATATGTATATAGATAGCATTTCTAAACTAAAATAGAAGTCGAAAAACCTCACACGGAACAACTAATCCTGAAAATATCAGAATTCAAATACCATAAGGGACTTTGCTCTGTTGTTGATAACCTGAAAATTTGTTAATCATGCATGCTCCATTATGCAACAATTCCAACGATGCACCATAAATGCTAAGCAGCTGCAAGCTCGATGATAGCACGCGTTTAGTCCCTATTTAACATGATGCTCTCCCTCTGCCTCCTCACGCAATGCCTCGTCACAATCCTAACAAACTAATCAACATCAAACACGCAGAAAAAAAACTCAATTAAAATGATTCCACTCAAAGTTGAGCAGCGCGCGCGCATTTCGGTCTCATATTGTCAGCAAAATAATAACAATTGTTCCCGTTATAAACAAAAAGCGAACGAAATAAATTGTGCTGCGCATGCGTTAATGACAATTTATTGCCCGGAACAAAATCCATTGCGCTGCGCTCAATGCGCAGGCCGCGATGCGTGCACGAATTAAGTTCAGTCTTAATTATTGCTGCTGGCTCGTTTGTTGTTAACTAAGTCACTCACTTTTTCCTCGGCTTTAAACAATGCATGTGTGTGTGTGTGCATGTAGGCTTTTGCACTTGCGCGCTGCGATTATGCTGCTGGTGCATAATTAGAATAAAACTGGGCTTGAAATTACTTTATTTGTTCGCAAATTGTCCACAGCAAAACATGCAATTACTGATTTTGTGGCGGCTTGATGGCTAGTATGGAGAATTGCTTAATACTAGTTATTAGTATTTCGATTTTTGTTGTTGTTGTAACGTTTTTCTTGAACACCTTTGTAATTAGTCAAGATTATGGTTCCGACACTAAGCCGTAGAGCGCCGCAAAGCCTGGTGGTTCACAAGTAGTTAACGAACAGGAATGCTTTTCGAATTGCACCAATAAAAATTTTGTTTTAGTTCTCGTTGAAATTCCGCACTTTTAAATACTTATTATTAAAATCAACTTGATTTTTGATTGCGCTGATAAGCATGAGTTTAAGGGAGATCATGTTTAATCCTTTAATGGAAAGTCAAGATTACGGATTGTTATTAAAGCATGCAGGCGTAAATCATGAGATTTTCGTAATAAGTGAACAGATTCAATTTGCAGAGAAACATTTTTTTTAAAGTAATTCAGCCCAGACTGAATAAATACTTCGGTGAATGTACCGACAAATCAGATTTCATTTGATGATCAAAGTCAACCAGAATCATTCGTTTGTTCACTTTCTTTTACTCTATATCGTGTATGTCTTAGCAGTATGAGTGGTTACTAATCATAGAAACTTCTCCAAATTTGTCAACTCCAAGAAAAAAGTTGATAACTACCCTAATACTATGCAGCACACGAAAAGGTCAAGCGGAGCGCTGCCTGCGATTGGCAACATGTTTGCGTCATTCTTTCATCAATCTTTCTCACCTTCTGACATTCAGCCTTATGACAATCATTTTCGTCACATAATTCCTAACAGTGAGGCTCATATTCTTTCAATTCCTCCGAACTTCCTTTCGACTTCACTTCTGGCCCCTTCTGGTGTTCTCCAGGCTCCACTGAAAACCCTTTTTCAAAAATCTACTCCCTACTCTTTGGAAGAATTCGTTCATAATTCCTATTCACAAAAGTGATAGCAAGATCGAAATATCGAATTAGGTACCAGTTGCGAAGTTGTCTGTCATTCCGAAACTCGTTGAATCGATTATCTATTCTGCAATCGCTCCTATCTGCAAGAGGCTGGTCTCAACGTATCAACATGGTTTTCTTGCAGCACGTTCCACTACCGCCAATCTTCTTGAGTTCACTTCTCAAGCTGTCGAGGGCTTCGTTTCCGGTTGCCAGACTGATTGTGTTTACACTGATTTTAGTAAGGCTATTCCATTATAATTCTAAAATTAAGAAAGCTTGGCTTTCCACAAGCCCTCTGGTATGGTTCCAGTCTTACTTAGCTCACAGGACCTACCAAGTTCTTTTTCGTGGTTCCAAATCAGTAACCATTGAAGCGACATCCGGTGTCCCTCAAGGAAGTCTTCTTGGCCCTCTTCTCTTTATCTTATCAATTGATGACATTGTCCCCTTGCTAAGACATTGTAAAATAATGATTTACGCTGATGACATCAAATTGTACCGTCACATAAAGAGTATTGAGGATTGCAAACTTTTGCAAGCTGACCTTGACACCTTTTACTCTTGGTGTGCTAACAAAAACCTGGTTCTTAATATTAGTAAATGTGAAGGGTTGACTTTTAGTAGGAGGCGTGATCCTATAATTTTTAACTACACCTTTTCTGATGAGGGTATCCCTCGTGTTAATTTTATTAAAGATCTCGGGATTAGATTTGATAGTAAGCTAGATTTTTCCACTCACATCAACTATATCTCCTCCGGAGTAAGTTTAGTCCTAGGTTTTATTAAAAGGTGGTGTTCAAGAACAATAATATTAAATTTATATTTTTTACTGCAAATATTGATGCATAATTATAATTTGATACCTGCATGCGGCGGATATCCGCCAGGCGGAATTTATAAATTGATGGAAACTTGCGGGTGCAAATGGACACCATGCACGCGCAAATCAATTGTGCTAATCCAGCAAATTATGTGTAAAAATATTTGTACCTAGATGTAAGTTAAAATTAAATTAAATATTTAGTACTTATTTAACATTCGAATTGGTCGGTCAAATAAATTGTTTAATTATAAAGTCTTTGTTTTCTTATGTTTTACCCGAACATAAAGTGGTCCTTCGAGCTTTTTTCTTTTTTGTTTTTATAAGTGAAGTTGAAACCAGCAAGAAAGTGCATTACAGTTGCTTAAAAAAAAAAAAAACCTGAGATAATTTCTGTTTGGTCAAATTGTGGTCGTTAAAGTGTAAAATTAAGCGACAAAGTTAGAAATTTGTGCACTTCAAAAAGTTAACAGATTTATAAGTGTGTTTGTTTACATTTGGTCTACAGAGTTACCATTAATGTGAACTAATTAAAAATTTAAAAGCAAAATAAAGTGCGAATAATAAATGTTTAATAATTATCTCAATTACTGTAATACAAACCAGCAGCTGATCAGTGGGCAATCATTTTATTAAGGTGCCACCAAATCAACAAGTTACACAGTTACAGAGGTCCACACAGGACAACAGTAAAGGCTACAGAATCCAGCAACAGAGGTCCACACAGGACAACAGTAAAGGCTACAGAATCCAGCAACAGAGGTCCACACAGGACAACAGTAAAGGCTACAGAATCCAGCAACAGAGGTCCACACAGGACAACAGTAAAGGCTACAGAATCAAGCAACAGAGATCCACACAGGACAACAGTAAAGGCTACAGAATCCAGCAACAGAGGTCCACACAGGACAGCAGGAAAAGTCTACAGACTCCAGCAACAGAAGTCTACACAGGACATCAAAAGGACATCAGTTCCACAAAACAAGATACCGAATATAAGATAAGTACTCAAAATATAAAAATTAAAAATTACATAATTTTCGAAAGATATATAAAAAATCAATCTCTACAAAAAATAATCATTAAAATAAAATAAAAATCTACAAATATATTGTTTTTTCATAACAAATTTTCAATACACATATTGCAAACGTTGTTATCATATTATATATTTTTTAATTTTTACTCTTTTTAACATTTATGATTAAAACCCAATAAAGTGTCGATTATTATCATTATTCCATTACTATTCAAAATAAAAAACCCTAACGTAATCAAAAATTTCTCTGTAAAGTGTTCATTTACACCGCGCAAGTTCCAAATAGTTTTTCATTTATCAAGTTTAAAACCGTTTATCGAGTTAAAGGGTTACAAAATTCGGTACAAGTTAAATTCGCATGCAAGTATTTAAACAAACATCCGCTCTCCCAGAGACTTACTTTAATCACTAATCAAGCCTACGGTTCTCAAAAAAAAACAAAATGAGTAATATTGCCCAAGATTTAGCGCAACAACAAGAGCTAGGTGAGTCAATTCAAAGGGTGGAAATTAATTATGGAAAGGATTCCGCGAAAAGGAAAAATAAAGAGTATTTTGAAAAAAAATTGCGCAAATTAGAAGAATTATGGACAGAGTTTCATTTAAAAGACGTTGATCTCCAAACATACAGGAATAAAGATCCAAACAACAAGTACTTTGTGAACAAATTTGCAGAACAGGTACACGCAGCATACATATCAGCTAGAGATTTGATATCCAAGGATTATCATGAGATGCTATGCAAAGAAATCGACAATTCAGATAAGGAACAAATAGAGGCACAGGATAATCAAGCCCAACCAGGTGGCAGTCGAACCAATCAGAATCAGGAAGATTCACAGCAGCCTCGAGTTAAAACGGTGACATTTAACTTTAAAGACAAGGAAGGAGATACTTTCAACAGAGAACTCGAAAACACGCTAAAGGTACAAATAAGTAAAATGGCAGCTCTATTAAGAATAGTAGAAGTGATAGAGAACGAGGTGGACAATACAAAATCAACAGTTTATTATCAACAAAAAATCCAGACATTACAAAATTACTGGAATCAGATTGAACGGAATCACGACGAGTTAATCAAGTTGGCCGGCCCACATGAAATAAATCATGAATATTTCGAGCAGCAAAAATATGAACAAACAGAGGACATATACCAAACAATAATAATACAGTTACAAGAGTTGTCTGCCAGGACACGACAGGAGAACCAGAATATGGAAAATCAAACAGCTAATAGGGACAAGCCAAATGGGGCCAAGATTAAACTTCCTCCAATAACAATCCCAAGATTCAATGGAGACTATAACACATGGAGACAGTTCCATGATCTTTTTGAACAGCTAGTCCATACAAACGAAAATCTAAGTACGGTTCAAAAAATGCAGTATCTAAAGGCAAATTTAATTGATGAAGCAGCGCAGTTGGTAGGCCACCTACCAATAACAAATGACAATTACATTACAGCGTGGGGGCTACTAATTAACAGGTACGAGAATAAACGTTTATTAGTGCGAGCTCAATTAAATACATTACTAACGCAGGCAGATGCGAATGACTCAGCAAATTCAATTAAGAATTTGCATGATACAACTAATGAGTGCTTATTCGCATTAAAAAATTTAGGCCTAGAAGTGGAAAGTTGGGATGCAATTCTAATACATATTTTGTCTAAGAAATTAGACAAAGATACCCAAAAGTTATATGAACTCTCCTTAAAATCTCCCAGAGATTTACCAAAATTATCAGAATTTTTGTCCTTCTTAGAGGTAAGATTTCAAGCACTGGAAAATATTAAATCACATAGAGATCCATCAACGCAGTCCAATAATAGACAAGGAGGTATAAAAGCCAAACTGTACAGTAAGTCGAACCTTAAGAACTATCATATAAAGGGATATAGTCGATGTGAAGCTTGTGGGGGAAACCATAAACTTTACGAATGTTCCAAGTTCGTAAATTCGAGTTATACCCAAAAACAAGAGCTCTTAAATAACTGCAATCTTTGCAAATTATGTTTAAGACCTCACCACATGTCTGAATGCAATAGCAAGAAAACGTGCAAAATATGTAATAGTGCAAAGCACAACACCCTATTACATATTGAAAGTCAAAACAAGCAACTTAATTTCCAATTAAGGAAAGGTGAAGACTCGAATAAAAACAAACCAACCTATAGGCCAAATCGAGGTGAAGTAAACAAACAAAAGAGCATCATAAATTATCCGAAACCTAGCACTTCAAGCAGCCATGGCCAAGAAGGTACTGACTCAAACCATACCATAAACGTTCAAACCTACAACTCGAGTTCTACTGAAGTTGGCGTAATGTTAGTAACAGCAATGGTTAAAGTAAGAAGCTCAGAAGGAAGAGAAGAAATTTTGAGAGCCCTAGTCGACCAAGGTTCTCAAGGTAGTTTCATAAGGGAAGACTCGGTACAAAGACTAAGATTGAAGAGGTCTAAGGTCTGTGCTGAAATAACAGTTGTTTCAGACATCAAAATTGGTAGTGCGAAAAGCAAGGTATCATTTCAAATAAGTTCCATATATCCCTCATCATTTCAATTATGGGTGTCCGCATTCGTTCTCAAATCGGTATCAAAACCCATTCCCGACACTGAAATAATTAGTAGAGAAATAGACACCCTGAAAAATCTGCCTCTGGCAGATCCTAACGCATTTAGTCCCGGACCTATTGACATTATATTAGGCGCGGAGGTATATGACGAAATTATGCTGGAAGGTATAAGAAAGGGAATCAAAGGTTATCCACTTGCCCAAAAAACAGAATTGGGATGGATATTGTCAGGTAAGGTTCCCGTCCCAACTACAGTAATCAAATGCCACGTATCCCAAATAGAGATAGACGAGTCTCTAAAGAGATTCTGGGATCTCGAGGAGCTAGCACCCAAGAGCGAAACTTCGAAAGAAGAAATCCTTGCTGAACAAATCTACACAGCAACTGTTGCTAGAGATCATGAAGGCAGATACATAGTTCATCTACCCTTCAATGAAAAAATAAACAATTTAGGATACTCCAAGGGGAGGGCTATGAGCAGATTAGTGCAGATGGAACGAAAGTTCCATCGAGATGACAAATTTAAAGACCAATATCAAGCGTTCATTAAGGAATATCAAAACCTTGGTCATATGAGACCAGCATTAAGCACACAAGATGCATGCTATCTACCCCATCACGCTGTTTTAAAAGCAGACAGCACCACAACAAAATTAAGAGTGGTCTTTGATGCGTCGTGTCCTACAAGTTCAGGAGTACGACTCAATGATGCCTTACTAAAAGGACCACAACTACAACAAGACTTAATGTCGATACTTATCAGGTGGAGGAAACATAAGTTTGTCATATCATCTGACATAGAAAAGATGTATAGACAAATTAAAATTGTAGACGCTCACCAGGATTACCAGAGAATCCTTTGGCGGGAAACTCCCCAAGCCCCTTTGCAACAATTCAACCTTACCACGGTAACTTATGGCACAAAACCTGCACCATTCCTAGCGATACGTACCTTGTATCAATTGGCCAACGATGAAGGACACAACTTCGTTAGAGCGGCAACAGCACTTAAACAAGATTTCTATGTTGACGACTTGTTAACAGGTGCAGACACCATCGCATCGGTCAAGGAATTGAGAATACAATTGGATGAGTTGTTAAGTAGGGGAGGGTTTAAGTTAAGATGGGCTAGTAACAGCATGAACATCTTGGAAGGCGTTCATGAGTCAGACAAGGAACAAAATCTTTTAAGTCTATCAGGTGACACTAAGGTAAAAACCTTAGGAATATATTGGTGTCCACACAGAGATACCTTCACATTTAAAGTAAATACAAGTCAACAGACTATAACTCCAACCAAAAGAGTAGTATTATCAGAATGGTCACAATTGTTTGATCCACTAGGTTGGTTAGCTCCCTGCATCATTAATGCCAAATTAATGTTTCAATCATTATGGAAAGCTAACTTATCATGGGATGAAGAATTACCAAATCCAATACATGGAGAATGGAGAACATTAAGAAACCAATTCGCTGATCTGGAAAAAATTGAAATTCCTAGGTGGGTTCACGTATCACGAACAAATTCGATTTTTGAACTCCAAGGATTCTGCGATGCCTCCGCAAAGGCATATGCAGCGGTTGTCTATACGAGAACAATAGACCATCAAGGGTCAGTACATGTCCAATTGCTTACAGCAAAAACAAAGGTAGCTCCTCTAAACAAAGAAGTGAGTCTACCACGTTTAGAACTTTGCGCAGCGGTTCTGTTGGCAAAACTATTGTCTCATACCGCGAAGGCCGTTAATATTGAAGGATTGCAGGTACACGCGTGGTCTGATTCGAAAGTTACACTAGCCTGGATACAAAATAACAATAAAAAATACAGTACTTTCGTGACCAATAGGACACGGGAAATTAACAATTTAATACCAATGGCGCAATGGCATTATGTCAAATCAAAACAGAATCCTGCGGATTGCGCCTCTCGTGGTTTAGATCCATCAAAATTAATAAACTTTACGCTATGGTGGAATGGACCAGAGTGGCTCAGACAAAAGGAAATTGAATATATCACCAACAGTGAACCGACCGATCAAGAATTAAAAAGTTACATCCAAGTAACATTTACTTTGAAAAACAATGGCACTTTAGAACAATTGTTTTCAAAAACAAACGATTTCCAAAAGTTATTGAGAATAACCGCGTATTGTCTACGCTTCCGTAAGCTCAAAGAGCGGAAGGTACTTTTAAGGACAAACTACATAAACATACAAGAGCTAAGAGAGGCTAGGAACCTCATAATCAAACTGGCTCAAGAACAAGAGTTCTCATGCGAAATAACTGACATCAAGTCGACTGGAAGAGTATCACAGAAAAGCAAGATCCTCTCATTAAATCCATTTTTAGACAAAAAAGGCATCCTTAGGGTAGGGGGAAGATTAAGGAATTCATCGCTCGGTGATGAAGCGAAATTCCCCATCATTATATCGCCCCAGAGCCCACTCTCTGCGTTAATCATCTCAGAGGCACATTTACACTCTTTACACGGTGGACCAACACTAACCTTATCACACATTCGTCAACGATATTGGATACTCAATGGAACTAATGCTGTTAAGAAACAGTTACACAAATGCATAACATGCCGTAAGCTAGTAGCCAAACCATTAACTCAACTGATGGGAGACTTGCCCAAACCACGGGTAGCAGTTAGCAAACCGTTTACACATTGCGGAATCGACTACGCGGGCCCTATCACATTAAAATTAATGAAGGGTAGAGGCAAAACGACATTTAAGGGATATATCGCCGTATTCATCTGTTTGGCAACCAAAGCAATTCATATAGAACTAGTAAGTGATCTCACCGCCGAGGCATTCGTCGCAGGCTACAAACGGTTTGCCGCCAGAAGAGGCAGAGCCTCTCACATTTACAGCGACAACGGTACAAACTTTGTGCTGGCAAACAAAATATTGAAGTTCCATAGCAAGGAAGAAAAAACTGAGTTCTTCGAAGTAATTCAAAGGGAACTTTTGAAGCAAGAAACTGAATGGCATTTTATACCGCCAGCCGCACCACACTTTGGGGGATTGTGGGAGGCTGGAGTACGCTCAATCAAATACCATTTAAAACGAGTGATTGGGAACTCAATCCTCAATTTTGAAGAAATGTATACCCTCCTTACACAAATCGAGGCTTGTTTGAATTCAAGGCCCTTATGTCCTCTTTCAGCAGATTCGGAAGATCTAGATGTTCTAACACCAGGACATTTTCTAGTTGGGATGCCATTGCTGTCTGTCCCAATGCAGAACTTGTCTGAGGCACCTATGAATCGTTTGAAACGATGGCAGGTGATTGAAAAAATGCATCAAACCTTCTGGAACAAGTGGAGGCATGAATATTTATCGAGGTTGCAGCAACGTCCCAAATGGATGACAAACCAGGAGAATATCAAGATAGGAGACATCGTCCTACTAACCGATGAACAAACTCCTCCAACACATTGGCCGCTAGCAAGGGTGGTAGAAACTCATCCTGGACCAGACAGCCAAGTCCGAGTCGCAACAGTAGCTACCGGTAAAGGCAAATTTAAAAGACCAATCACTAAATTGGCGCGTCTACCAGTTTCGCAGGACGAGGATGACTCAGCAGCATCGACAGAATTACCGGCAGAAGAGTCGCAAATGATCAACAGAAATGATCAGCAAGTACCGGAAACGAAGAGGTCACGAGGTCGATACTCAGCCCCACTTTTGTTACAGTCTCTACTAGTATTATTACTAGTAATAAGTCCATCATACGCCTTAAATAAATCCTTAGTAACTCATCCCTTGACAGCACGAGCAGGGGTATATTTTGAAGATTTAGGATACGTTAACTTAGTAAATAATGCATGGAAAATAATCGTTTACTATGACTTGGAGAGCTATTGGAAAGAATACGCGGGGATAAAAGGTAGCATCCACCAAATAGAAGGTCTCTGTAGCTCACACTTGACTGAGGTAAACTTCTGTCCAGTACTACTTGAGCAATTGCAACACTCCTTACAAGAGATAGAACATAAAAACGAACTTATTACAGGCAAGGATTTAAACAATAAATTAAGGAATCGACGATCACCACTCAATATTGTCGGAAATGTTGCCCATGGATTATTTGGGATTCTTGATGACGAATTTGCCCGAAAATACGAAGAGCAAATCAACCTAGTAAAGGATAACGAGAACCATCTCCTTCAACTTATTCGTAATCAAACGTCTATTGCGGACTCAACAAGCAACATTATCAAGAAAAATAATAAGGCAATCTCGGACCAATTTCTGGCATTAAAGCATCAGTTGGCAGCGATTCAGCGTACTATCAATAACACAAATCAAGAAGTGGCCAAACGTGACAGGTATGAAGCGTTTACTACGGCGATGTTTCATACAACCTTGATGTTGCTAGCCTACCAAAATACTCAAGAAGCTCTGTTTCAACTTATAACAGATACTCAGCACGAGAAAGTCAGCCCGCTCTTACTTACCCCCGAACAACTCAGATCCCAATTAGCACTTATTCGAGAAAACATACCAGAAACAGTAACGATTCCTGGCAGCACAGACCAGAAGGGTATCCTACAGACCTACAATTTAATGAAAATAAGATCTAAGGTCATGGAGCGCTATATATTATTTGACATATCTCTACCTCTTCCTAACATTGAACGTCTCCAGCTATTTAAATTGATTCCTACTCCAATCCTAGACGACGGTAAATACATATACGTACACTCAGTAGCAGAGTATCTAGTGACTAGCTTGCACAGGGATTACTATGTCCCATTGAGTAAAGCACAGGTTGAATCCTGTGTTCCAACAGAGAATAACCGAAGACTTTGCCAACAGTCCTTTCCCTTATACAACCACAAATCTGTAGTTGGCCGATGTGAAATGAGTATTCTAACACGGCAACAGACTTTATCCGAATACTGCAAAATTGACACGATGGACCCAGTAAATCTGTGGATCTCGATGCAGTCCCCAAATCGGTGGATCTACTGCCTCAAGGATGATTACAATTTCGATGTGATCTGCGGCAGTGTAGTACATCCATACACACTCAATGGCTCGGGAATATTAGAATTGCAGCCGGGCTGCACACTCAAACAAGATTCCATGGTGATCACCTCATACCATATATTCGGAGGTAGCATAAGATCTTCCTACACGCCCACAGCACCAATTAACATGCCCATGAGTAACAGCGGTCCAAGCTTGAAAACATCCTCAGCGAACATTCCACTTATATTCAGTGACATGTCAGAATTGGAGCAAGCAATCAAATATCAGAAACAAAGGGAAGCACAAGGTCAACGGCATCAAATAAATGCGCATGACATTCATCACTATTCCATTTCTTATATTTTTATAGGAACATGCTTGACCATAGGGCTTATTTACCTCTATAGGAAACGGCAGCAGAGAATCCATCGAGTAGGCACTCCTGAATTCCAACTTCCTACAATTTCCAGAACAATGCATCCACAACCTACCCCAAGACGTTAACCCTTTCTGCAAACAACCTCTCGCGGGGAGCATGTTCAAGAACAATAATATTAAATTTATATTTTTTACTGCAAATATTGATGCATAATTATAATTTGATACCTGCATGCGGCGGATATCCGCCAGGCGGAATTTATAAATTGATGGAAACTTGCGGGTGCAAATGGACACCTTGCACGCGCAAATCAATTGTGCTAATCCAGCAAATTATATGTAAAAATCTTTGTACCTAGATGTGAGTTAAAATTAAATTAAATATTTAGTACTTATTTAACATTCGAATTGGTCGGTCAAATAAATTGTTTAATTATAAAGTCTTTGTTTTCTTATGTTTTACCCGAACAGGTGGTCTAAAGAATTTAACAACCAAACACCTTTACATTTCCCTTGTCAGACCATTACTCGAATATGCGTTCCAGGTTTGGTCTCCTCATTACAATTCACATGTTAGAACTATTGAATCGGTTCAACGAAGGTTTGTTCGATTCGCACTGAACCATCTTCCTTGGGAAAACCCATTTGTTCTTTCATCATATGAATCCCGGGTTAAGTTACTCAACTTAAGCTCTTTCCACAAGCGTCGTCGTGAGTTGGCGCCGATGTCTTATTTCTTCATCAGCTCCTTAATGTCGACTCAGGTTTTCTAGGTCGCCGTGCGTCGTTTAGAGAGAGTCGTTATAATCTGAGAGGGCCACCCTTTTTTTATAAATCGACTCCTCTAACACGAATTACGGCAGATTTGAATCTATGAACCACAATATTAATGTGTTTAGCGTGAGTATTAGTAAAGAGGTCCTTAAAAGGAGCCTTTTTAGTCTCACGTGACCGCTAACGTTTTCTGTCGTTGGCGTGGGTTACGTATTAATTTGGATGTCTTTAATGTTATAATCTTTAATTTTTAATTTATGTTTGCATGCTTAGTTGAAAGCCTCATCTCAGCGCTTGATTGTGCTGAGTTGGTTAATTTCAGCTGAAAAGTGCGCCTTCTGTGTTAGAAGGGCGCAGTTTAGTCAACACAGATTAGGCTTTAAGCCGGGCTGCTTTTGGTATGGATTTGGTTGGATTCCAAAATAAAACCTCCTTTGAGTTGGTTTATGACATGTTATAACAGTGCCAGATAACGAAAAGATCGATGCAAAATGAATCGACCTTAGATTTTCCAGATAATACCTCCCGCTTGTGAATAAATAAAGGAAAGGTGGAGTGAATTCTTCTTGATGAAGAAGATTTTACTGCCAGTGGCAAAAGTTCTTATTTCTTCATCTTTTTTCTGTGAGACACAAGCATAGGTGTCACCGTTTGTACTACCATTTCAGCAATGTCCAATAGAAACGTTGATTTGAAAAATAGAAGAGAATATGGTAGCCTGGGGGAAGCATATTTTTATGAAACTTACGTTTAAAAACCAGTTGTTGCGACGCATCGAGGCAGCATCACGTCCTGGCGTACGCGGATGACGTTGTTATCACCGCAAAAGGAAAATTTTCTCAAGTCTTCTGTGATCTTATGGACTCAGCGTTAACTTAGTAAAAACGGGACTAGCCATCTGCACAAGGAGGTATAAAACCCCACCTTTACCTAAAACCGACTTGTGCATACCCGAGATTAACTTCACGAGGAACTACGGAGCCCACATCCCTCCAAGTTGTGAATGAAGAAATAGACCACACAGTTTTCAGGGTGTCATAAAGTACTTTACTGATGGCTCTAAACTCGAAGGTCGTGTAGGAGGAGGAGTCTTTTCCCCTGAGCTGGGGAATTAAGTCTCCTTCTGACTACTCGATCCCTGTAGTGTATACCAAGCGGAGGTTCTAGCAATACATGAACCTGTTCTACTAATCAACTAGCAAGGCGATAGGAATCGGACTGTCTACATTTTTTCAGATAGTCAGGCGGCTTTGAAAGTCCTGCGCTCTTGCACAAACAGCTCTAGAACTACTTCTGAATGTCGCAGATCTCTTAACGAGATGGCTCAACCGTTCAAGCCCTTCCTCGTATGGGAACCGAAATTTAGAGGGTAATTGTAAAGCTGACGAAACGGTTAGGAAAGGTACGACCGCCACAATCTCCTTCCAAGGAAAGAAAAGGGTTTGTATGCCTTGGACCACTTTTCAACTCCGATGCAAACAGCACACAATGCTACAAGCGATTGGATTGATCTTAATAAATGCACTATGGCCAAATTAACCCTGTCCTCTTATGATCATAGGCGAACCACTTCACTGCCGAACTTCGAGAGCTAAAACCTCTCAGTTATACTGAGAGTGCTGCAAGGACACTGTCTGTTAGGGAGGCATGCTGCCCGCTTAGATCTTGAGACATACAGTTTCTGCAGAAGCTGTAAGTATCCGGACGAGGAGGAAAGTGTACTACATCTTAACTCTTACGCGCCAGCCTTAAGCAGAAGGAGATTAACCACATTTGGTGAGCCCTTTCTAAGCAAGTTTGCGAATATCTCAAAGATTGAAATCCCGCAACTTAGAAGATTTATTACTTCCTCGAGATGGTTTAGCGAAAACGACACTTTAGTATCAGGTTTAAAGTTTCATCACAATGGGCCTATCCTTTTGGCTTAAGTGTATGAGCTTAAACCAACAGCTCAGTCATATTTATCGTAACCTAACCTAGGTTTAAAAACTAAAAAAATAAGTCTGCAAGTGTGGGGTAAACCGAGCGGGTTACTATAGTATTACGAGAACTATGGCGTTAACTTCAAGGGTAACAGTCGCTATAGTAATAGTGATAAAATTTTGGCAGGACTTCAACATTTCTTCGGGGGCTTAATGGATTCATGGAGTTGAAACATACATTTCTCGGTTGAATACCGCCGGTGTGAGGTTTAGAGTCAATATCATCTAATAGTACCTTGATTTAACTGCTAGAAAGGATACTCTCAATCTCCAGTTCTTTAGAATTGAGCCGACACGTTCATATCTTGGAGGTTAGTGAATAAAGTAGAAAGGCCTTGGAAATATCAAGATCAAGCGACGGATGCTTTTGTTGAGGTACTCGGTTAAACATACAAGTAGATCTTTGTAGTCTAAATCGATCTGTCATCCAATGATGATTTAACTTTCGTGCTTATGAAATTGCGGGGAATTAAATGTGACAGAGTGACTCATGGATAAGTAGCATCGTTAACTGTAATTACGTTCATACATTCCCCATTAAAACATCTATTTGGCCTTGGCTGTACAGACCTTGTAAAATGTGAAATGAAGAAATGCATTTCCGCTTTTACATTTTTGGTGACACAGAGAATGATAATCCAAGTTTACTCTAACACAGTCTTGAAGTAACTGAACAACTTCTAGTGTACAGTTCTCAATAAGTTCAAGCCGTGGATATTTACTATAGACGTTGTCCGAAATTGTAGATGAAGAAAAAGTGATCAGCTGATCTGTTCTACTCTTTAGATGCGATCAACATCTACGATTTGTTGCGCAATAACGATTTTCGAACAATGACGATTATTTGTATCAAAAGAATTCTTTGTTTTGACGAGTTACAAAAATTTAACTTTATAGATAGAAGCTCATCAGATAAAGTGTTCCGAAAGGAAGAAATGAGTTTTGTGGTTGATGTAGTCAAATATTTGTTCATTCCGTTGAACTGATCTAAATTCCAAATCACGACGAAAAAAGTCCAGATTGTCTCTTCCGTAAACAATATTTCCACAACTCGCTGCCATTCGGGTCGTCATCTATCTCCGAATGAACCCACAAATAACGAGCAAGCTTTCATCTACTTCAATTAACCACAACATAAATTTCCCTTTCGGGAGGCGGCGTGTGGGACAAAAGTGTAACGTCTCAATTCTCACGATGTACAATTACAATTTCCGCCACTTTATCAAGTTGTGAAACTTGAACTATTCCGCGAAATGCGTCGTTCCCAAAGGTGCTCAGCCATCGCGGATTAAGTGCCGCCGCCATTCATTCTTATTGGAACGGTTTGGCGCGCTGGAGTGGAGTGTGCGTATTTTTAGATTTCGCCAGAGTACACTTTATGGAAGCAAGCCAACACTCAACCGGAAGCACCGGGCGATGCGTGATCGCATTTAGCCACGCATCAAATGCATAACGCTGGCGTGCAACGCCGCATAAATTCTACTTTCATTAGCGGCGAGAACGTCATGTTCTTCTGTGTCAGCGCGATTGAAACGTAAGTTGGCTCGTGGTCGAGAGGACTTTCTCATTTCGAAGGTGTCAAATGACTGCCGTTGTTCAGCTCCAGACCAAAACGTGTCCCCGGTGTTCTCTATGGAACAAATTGAAAGTTGTCCCTGCCACATAGAGACACAGCATCCACACACCCGGCAAGAATCAATTCCCTGCGGCACTTGCCGTCATGAAATCAATTTGTTCCAGTCACCTGTGCGGCGGCATTATCTCTCTGTTATCTGGATGAAAGGTGAAGGTACTGGTGGAATTAATTTTAGATCAGCACGGATGACTGCAGGGATTTTTCGGGGGAGGCAGTCTCACACGTTCGGTGAAAACTCCGCTCATTAGGGTGCCAGAGACCACACGAACCAACAATCAAAGTCGAATTAAAGTTGTTAACTGCATCGTCATACCTGTTATCGGAGTTACCTGCCGTGTTGGGAAGTTGCTCGATTTATTACCGGCGACGCCAGAGCAGAGATTGGCTGGATAAAGTTATCTCGTAACTCTCCAACAGAAGCAGAAGTGCCTGATGCGAGGAAACTGTCTGCACAACGGGGTCTTAATTAAAACTTGTTTATTGGAACTGCCATGGTGGATTGCGAAATAACTAGTGACTGTCACTTGGCTCGTTTGCTTTCTGTTGTGGCTGTGCTGTCAGCATTTCTAGGAAATCCATGGCCACAGATGGAAGCTTAGAATGTCGCAAAATTTCATTTCATATATTTCAGTTTTGATTATTACACAATTTAGTGGGAATTTGTTGCGCTTTGGATTTAGATATAAACTTTAAAAACAAGTTTCCCGCAGACAATCGGGGTTTCTAACCAGTTTTCGCTAACAAGTAGTTTTGTAAAGTTAAATAAGCTACAACTTCTCGTAGACCTAAACTGAACAGCACTATAGTCACTTTGTTTATCTTATGCGCTGCAATGGCGTATCGGATAAATCAAACACTACGATCACGTAAAGTATACAACTAAATTTCTCCGTACGACTAATATGGCACAAATTCAAATCTTAGTCTACAAGAGATGAAGACGAACAGACATTTTAGAATTTGAACCGAATACTACAAAGATTGGATCGTTTTACTGCATTTTTTAAACTATTAAGTGGTATTTAATCTCAAAACTTGGGTAGTTGAAGGTTAGTGTGTTCGTCTATTTATAACCCAACCAACGCACAATTAAACTAAATTTCAGTATTGCCCTTATCCATATTACATAAATAAAAGTTAATATTGTTAACAAGATCCGCACGGCGTTGCCCGTTATTAACTAATGGGCTTTTCTGGTATAAAAACACACATGAAATAGCTTTAAAAAGGCAACTCCTACCAAAAACAAATAATGTTTTTAAAATTGATCCTTTGGCAGCACTTGTTTGTCACATAGTCTACGATAATATGGCAAATCCGCACTCTTATTCGAGCTACAATCGTTTTTTGGGGAAGTGGAGGCAGGCATTGGCATGAACTTTTGGTTGAATTAAACATATTTCATAATCCACAAAATATTAAAAATTTAAAATTTATAAAAGAAAACTCGTATTTGCGCTTATACAACCCTGTTAGAGATATGATGGAAAAGACGCTCCTTGAAGATGCCCGCTGAATCAATGCGCTGGAGATCAACTGGAAGAGAATTCCAAAGTAAAGTTGCGAAGACCAAGAAAGAACGTTGTCGAACCAAGTTGTGGAATAATTAAATTATTGAAAGATTGTGAGGGTACTACAACCTGGTTAAGTTAAGCTGGTTTGCGGTGGTACAGGATTTCTTGAATTAAACGCTTAAGTCTGTACTCCCGATAGTCTCGGAGAGAGCAACCCAGGGTCGAATAAGAGTAGGGAGATATATGATCATTACGGCGAGTTTATAGACAAAACGTACGCAGTCGTTGAAGGCAATATTAAGCTTGCAGGCGAGTCGAGTGAAGGGGCAATAGACAGGTCATGCATTAGGTGAGGGAGGCTTTCATTGAGCTCATACGTAGAGACCTAGTCAGTGAAACCTAAGTTTCGACAGCTGACCATAGGTTTTCTGAACAATGAAGCTAATGTGATCACAACATGTTAAACTACTAAGATTTTTTACTTTAACAATGCGGTCGAGGGGATATCCATTTAAAGCAATATCAGATACTTTAGGACATTGCATTGGGACTTCCGAGGATTAAGTAGTAGATGGTTCAATGTCAAGCAAGAGGAAACACGCTGCAGATATGCGTTAAGCTTCTCTAAACTATTGAAGAATCGCTCTTTGGGGGAAGAGATATAAATTTGAACATCATCTGCGTACATGTGAATCTTAGAATCTTTGACTACATCATTTATGAAAATCCCGAATAGAAGCGGACCAAGGATAGAGCGTTGGGGTACACCAGTGTGAAGAGCAGCTACTGAGGAAGAATTGTTACTGAGCAGAACTTTCTGAGAACGATTGGTTAAGAAACTATGTATCAGTTTAAGGACAGGAAGAGAAAAATTAGCTTGGGAGTTGAATTTTTTAGAAGCAAACCGTGATTAACACTATTAAAAGCTTTTGAAAAATCCCGCAATAATAAGCAGCAAATGTGATGTTGTTCAAGCGACTTCCGTATATCAGACGTCACTTTGAGGGGGGCAGTGTCACAGCTATGGCGTTTGCGAAAGCCGGATTACCATTCGTTAATGATTTGAATTCGTACACAAAACTCAAGTATTTTGGCAGCAATAACCCTTTCACCATGGCCACGGAAATTCCCGGGGGTGGCAGCGATGGGCATTGAGGAATTGGCGTGGTTAAAGTTACCTCGACGACGGAAACTCAGCAACAGTGAGGCATGTGTTAAAAATGTAAGTCAGGACCGGCAAGAGACAATCTATAATCATATTTAGGAATCTAGAAGATATGTTGTCACTACCGGTCGCTTGTGACTTAACTGTTTTTAGAGCTAACACAACCTCAAGGGAATCGACACGGCGAAAGCAAATGCCATCAGGGTATGTGGAGGGGAGAGTATTAATCTCGGCAGTCGTATGGTGTCCAATGAAATGTTGATTGAGGCTTACTGGACAAAGATTATGAGGCGCAGTGGCATTTTTAGAATGCACACCTAAGAAGCGTAAGTTTTTCCAGACAGTTTTGGCTGGAAGCGAAGGATTAAGCTTTCTTACTTTAGCATAATAACTTCTCTTAGCCTCCTTAATTTTAGGGCGCTACTACTCTTCTTCTTCTTGCGGTATTGGGCCCAAAAGTTCCGCGGCCACTTTACTTGGCCTATGTACTACACCCCTATACCATATATTTTTAAGTCAGACCACCTGAACAGATTCAGCAGTCTGCCTAGTTGATTGCCGCTTCAGTGTCGTTACTATGGTAGGCCAGGCATGACACGTGCTATAGGCGCCAATTGAAGGCGGCGCCACTTCCAATTTAAAATGTCATATCTGGACACAAAAGTTATGTTTAACAACAAATAATTGATAAAAATAATTTAGACGAGCTCGTAAATTGCGACAATCACGACTTGATTAGCCTATAAGCAAGCAGCCAAACAGATTGTACGTTTGTTTTTGATTCATCTCAACGCACAGTGGTCCGAAAGTAAAAAAAACTAGACCAAAAGCATTTTTCTATTGACTTATCAAATTCAAAGTAGCACCATTTAACATCAGTTGATCATATTGGTCTCCCCAAACTAATTTATTGCGTGCCAAATCAAAGTAACAGAAACTATCAGATAGTCCAGGGAAATTAGCATTTTAAGGAGACAGAACTCCAAAATGACTGAATATTGGTACACAGCTTCCTTGTAACTTTTTAAGAAAACAATTTCGGAATCCAAAAAAAACATGACCGCCAGAGTCTCCGGCTACTAAGCAATATCGTTTCACCAAGCGATCCAACTGATTACTAATAACGTCCACTGCTGCTCGACCTTCGTAATCGGACAAAAATTAGTCTTTTGAGTAATGCTAAATGACACCCTTCACGATCACCAATCTTAATTGTCTCAAATATAAAAAACTAAAGCTTTGTAGGCAGCTGTTATAAGAAATTGATAGAGTATACATCACTTCAGTATCTTTGATTTTACTTTTATGTTACTCCTGGTGTTGTCTAAGGAGAAAGCCCTTTTTCGATAAGCCTCTCATTTGCCAAATGGGGCCCGCTACATGAGATATATACCCTTTTTAAATGCTAGTCGGGTATTTTCTATAAACTTTTTATTGTTTTTTATCTCCGTGATTTTGTAGAGTAATGTTTTCTTAGTGCTAAAGAGGTTCTTGGATTCACTTTTTTCAGTAAGAACATGCACTAAGTTCCAAGAGTCTGCATAAACTCTTTAGAAGTATTATGGGGCAAAATGTTTGTCGGAGTGGTTTAGCCAAAGCCCAAAGGTGAAGCATATGTCTTAAAAACTTTACTGGCCTTTCTGAAGTGTAAAACTTTCTGAGAGGTATTGTTCAACTCTTACTCTGCATCGTACTACCTCGATTGTAGCTTTTGTTACTTCGATTTGTTGTTTTGGAAATAGGAAGCACTCCACAGCTTTAAATAACTCCATGCTTGACGCTGTCATATGCCTGCTTGAAGTCTATAAACAGTACGTGAATATTGATGTTGAACTCCCATGATTTTTCCAAAATTCTTTGTAGTGGGCCTACCTGGTCGAAAGCCACATTGATAACTACCTATTATGCCTTCTGCGATGGGTAGAAGTTTTTTGAACAAAATAGTGGACAGTATTTTATACGCTGAGTTCAGGAGGGTTATACCTCTATAGTTCTCACATACGAGTTGATTTCCTTTTTTATGCAGGGGGCATATCACACTTTCCGTCCATTCAAGTGGGATCTTTTTCCGACGTCAGATCGATTCTATAAGATTGTGTAATCCATTCCTTAATTCTTGTCCCACATGTTTCCACATCTCACTTGCTATGCTATCTTTTCCTGGGAGTTTATTGTTTTTAAGGCTCGGCATAGCTTCTTGTACGTCGTCCATTGTATGTACCTCACTTTCATTAGCAGCACCAGTATCACTATCGTTATCGGCTGGTGCGTTACTATTGGGTTGGTTCACTTCACTTTCACTTTCATTTTTGTCGTCTCTATTCACTAGCTCATTAAAATATTCCCCATATAATTCTAAGACTTTTTGTATTTTGGCTCAGGATATTATCGTTTTTGTCCATACACATACATACTCTGAGTTTAAACTTTTTACTTGTTACTGTGCTTGTTCACTTTCTATTGATACCTGAATACTACAAGTTAAGGCGTCAGACTACCATACTAGCGGTTCGTGATTCGATTCCCACGCAATACATTGATCCTTCGCCTTCTACGTATCGCTTCTTCTTTCTTGATTTCCCATTTTATGGCAATGCCCTGTCATCGGCTGTAAGCCAGCTCCTATTCTACCACCGAAGTCAGTGTTCTGTCGCTGTATTGTTGGATGGGAGCTGATGGAATAAAACCGTGTTCATGTTAATTTTTTCAATTCAATTCATTCTCTCTACTGTCTTTCCGATTGTACTTATTGATAGAACTGTCGGCAGTACCAGCAGCTATACATCTGAACTTGAGTAGCAATAGTACTAGACACAACATCGTAGACATGTAAAAACATTTTAAAATACATAATTGAGTTATTTCTAAAATAAATTTCTTTTCATTTCAGGTAAGCCCACCTGTAATTGGCCTGTAATTGACAGGTTTAAAATACGATTGGTGAGTCTTGAACTGTAATCGAAATAAGTCGCGTCATCCAAAATAAAAAATTAGATCATATTTTGTGCACTCAATAGCATTTCCACACTGCCGCTAAAAATAGGCGTTCAGCACTCAATTTGCTTCGCAAAATGAAACGCCATCAAGTTGCGCGTGCTATAATTACTCCCGGACCAATCTGACTGTCAGTTCTAATTACGTAAATCCCAATTTCCCAAATGATGTCATCAGACGATTCGCAGTGGATTTGAAAGGCGCGCACAATGGCAGGGGTTTTAATTGCAGATGAATGCAGCTCAAATGTAGCCACAACAATTACGATAGATAATCAGGGCCTGAACAAAACCCGAAGGAAAGAGATCCAAATTGCACCGTAATTGCTTCGTACGAACGTCGTCGATGGCTCCATCAGTCGAGTCGAGAGCGGATTGCACTGGGCTTGGGAAACTGGTAAAGTGGCATTAAAGGAACGACGAAAGTGCATTCTCCCTCCCCGGCGCTGTATGTGCACACACCACAACTGCGTTAAATGCATTCCACATGAGCCCTACATCTTGTGCTGCTGTAATGTTTTACGGGGCTCCGCGCGCCCCCCCCCCCTCTCTGCAGCACTGCCACAATGCAGTGAGAGCCTCCCTTCGAGCGAGTGGGAAGGGCGCGCACCATGGACGGTGGCTCTTTCCGTCATAACAAGCTCGTTCGCCATCTATCATAAGGAAGTTGTAACATCGTTCGCATGCAGTAAGTGCACAGTCGTACTGGCCGTAATGGAACCGTTCAGCATAAAAGCGGCTATAAAAACCGGCTTCGAAGTGTAAACAGTAAACACAGCTGGAATGGAATATCTTATATCTTGTGACACTTGTTGTTGTACTCGTAGCTGTCTACACTGTGTATTGAGTGGTCCCATTCATTTGGACCAATGGTTCATATACCAATTTCGAAAGTACTGCGGCCCGGTCGATCCCCGGCTCCATGAAAATTTCAGGTTTATGTTTCCTTTTTTATTCGGTTTGACATAAAGGTGGCCGGAATTTCACGTACGTGTACTTTTATGCTGGACCTTTCCTATCGTAACCCTGCCGTTAAATTTTGGGTTTATTGAATTGGGTGGAGCACCGTCTTTCAGTATTTGCTTAATGTAATAAGAATTTGCATTTCAAAAGAACCTAGAGTAAATTGGGAATTTTTTATTTGAAGGAAATTGTGATAAAAGACGAAGTTTTGTTTTTATAGAACTTAAATATGCTAAACGCCCAGCTCTTAAAGCATAAGAGATAGCGTACAGTTTTATTGTTAGTGGAGTTTTCTAAGGTTCAAAATTTCGTGCAGTCGTAATGCAAAAAAAATTGTGCAGGTTACTCCAGATAAGAAATGGCGTATGAAGAAAGTCAAAAATATCGAATTCCTTGTCAATGACCAATGGTAACACGTCAAGTCAAACTGCATCATGGACTTGACTGGGTTTTCAGTTGATGCGCTGCAGTAGTACTAACCCGATATTCTAAAAGCAGTCACAAGTCACAACGCTATCACAAGTGGTAGGTGAGTTAATGTCAGATGAAAAACACTACTACAATCAGCATGTGAACATTTTGATGAATAACATTTCTTCCTGCTGAGCCTGTGGGTCATGGGTCTCTTACACGGTCGACTCCAAGACGTAGATGACATCGGTGGATGTCGGGGCCTGGAGTAAAATCCCCACATTTAATAGAATTATCTGCTAGCTACTGTCTTTCAACCATTAGTGTATAAACCTACCAGAACTTAAGATTGGCCTACGTTCTTCTTCTTCTTTGGTGGCTCTACAGCCCAATTCGAGCCATGGCCGCCATCAGCTTCTTCCTCCAGGGGTCTCTCTACTCCGCAGCTTGTCTTCAATTTCTTGTATTGAGCAGTTTTGCTGCAACGGTTGCGAAACATGGAAAGTCACCGAATTCATCACAGGGCGCCTGCAAATCTGCAACAACAGATGCCTGCTTCGTATTCTAAAAATTCGCTGGCAAGATAGAATTTCAAATGAAGAGCTATGGCGCCATGCCGGCCAAGAAAGAATAGACGACCAAATCAGGCGAAGGAAATGGAATTGGATTGGCCACACCTTGCGACGCGAAAACGAAAATCTAGCCAAACGGGCCGTTAACTGAAATCCGCAAGATCCCGTCTAGTCGGAAGACCTAGATCAACGTGGAGGAGAATCCTACTAATTGATATATCCAGATTTCCGCGAGAATAACTCGGGATATCATAAAATTCACATTGACGCTCGACTAAAATCTTTATAACTCCCTTGTTTTTGTCGAAAATTCATAAACTAAACGATCA
Organism: Thereva unica; assembly: GCA_949987705.1. Taxonomy (NCBI): domain Eukaryota; kingdom Metazoa; phylum Arthropoda; class Insecta; order Diptera; family Therevidae; genus Thereva; species Thereva unica. Next base: position 46,721,277 of record OX465281.1, on the reverse strand, counting down.
AAGATCCAGTAGGTCACATTTGAACAAATCAGATATAACATTCATTCCCAATTTATCTTGGGCCTAATTGAATCAAGTTTTTATCTACCTGCTGCTTTTTAGTTCGCTCATTACAGAAAAACTTCCACCACCAATCTTCCGCAGTTTATGGACGCATCAGGGATGACTCGATTTGACTAATTGTCCGGCCACTTTTGCTATTTAATTACTAATTTTGCCATATTCGAACACAGATGTTGAAAGGCTTTAGCAGAATGAACATTGTAAAGAATAAGTGAAAGTGTGCTCTCAGGTGTCACCCTTTATATTAACATCGTTGCCTAGTAGAAAGCTTAATTCGAAAAAGATAAAAAGTATGTGATAGGTTAAAGGAAGTCTAGCGATGCATGAGGAGGTGGCGCTTAACCTCGAGTTTGCAATCTTGATGTTGTTCGAGTTCAGAGGCAACCTTCGGAGTTAGTCGAAGATATCCTCGTTGGAGTCTTACGCCTCCTGAAACTGATGGACCCCTCTAACCAGCTGACAAGGGCTGTGACGGGGACGGCGGCAGTGGCAGACTACCAGGCGAAACAAGGAGGGGTGTCGTCCACTAGAAAAGACCCAACCTTAATGGATCTTTAGTACCCCGATTGATCAGTGAAACCAACAAGCTCTCCTGCCTCCACGGCAATCTTATACCCGCAACACCAGATTAGCCCACTCGTCTCATTCCCTTCACCTGCAACCCCCCTTTTCACACACTCAACAAGATATGAATTCGTTTGTTAATAGAACAACTCGACTGTGGAATAATCTCTCGCAGTCAGTATTTCCGAGCTCCTACAACATCCAAGAGTTCAAAAGCAGGGTTAATCACCACCTTCTTCAATACCCCCCCCCCCATACCTTTTAACCGTTAACCTATTCCCCACACCCCTCCCCCGTACTAAGCTTGCTGCTAGGCATTGCACCATGACGTGACAAATGACATGACGAACTAGTAGTACAAAGGGTGAGTTTAGCCTGAGTTTAGCACTGCCACATGATGGGTTATTAAAGTCGTGTATATCCTTAGAGTGCCGGCTAAATCCCCGGCTTTCATTGCCCCATCTTAATCATGTTCAGTTCAATCCACATAGCTTCACCCACTAAAGTCCAGTTAGTCCAGTTTCGCCAGAAGTTAAAAATGCAAAAGCTCAGTGGAATGGCATCCGATTATTCCAGTTGATTACTCTCTTTTAAGTGAGCTTGTATGTTTAACTTCAGTTCGAGTCCAGTTGGGCGAACTGAGGTCAGTTGAATATATAGAAATTGTATGCGTACTGCGTTTACTTTGAAGTTCAGTTCACCAATTTACTTGAACTAGACCAGTTCGGCCGGTGAAGCCAGGGTATAATGATATTTGGTTAAAGCAATAATGGTGACTCTATTAAAAAATATTGATATTTTATAGCATTTAATGGAGGCATTATTATTTTTAATTAGTTTGACTATTTCCGCTTAAAAAGCGCCTATCAAACATTAAGTTTGAGGAGCTTTGTATTTAGTGAAATTTCTAGTTAATTTTGGGGAAGAGGAAAATATTTTAGTGCTTTTCTGGTGGTTTTAAAAGTTGAATCTAGTGGTCTTTCGAGGACAGAGTGGGCAAAGCTGCTCTCAGTAGTTATCGATCTGCTGCTGAAAAACAAGGTGATCATGGGGGGTGAATGCCTTTTTTTGCTGCGGCTTCACGAAGGTAACGTTGTCAAACGCACCCTCAATGTTTGTAAAGGCGCAGAGAGAGACTTACATGGTCCTGAGGGACCTCTCTATATCTCTCGCTATCACATGAATGGCGGTCTCTGTAGATCGTAGGCAAATTGCAGGCAGAGAAGTAGGTTCGCTGTAAGACCCTGTGTAATATGCCTGTTTAGAGCCTTCTCCATCGTTTTCAGGAGGAAGGACGAGACTCTGATAGGTCGATAGGACGTTGCTTCCGTATACGATCTTTTCTTCGATTTAGGAATAAAGACTACGACTTCCCTCCAACACCTCGGAATATAGGCCAGCGCTACCTCGAAAGCTACCTCGAAATAATGATAGTAGGATTGGTAAGATCTCCTCCAAGCCTCTCTGAAGGAGAGCCGGGAAGATGTGGTCCTTGGTGTGGTGTCAGCGTCAGATTGGGTTTCACTTAGTACCAACATTGGTCGCTTTAAGCTTAGCGCCCAATGATACCGTCAACGCCAACGACATCCGCCACCGTCAAAAATGTGAAAATAAATTCAAAGTAATCTCATACAACTTCGCCCAATGGCAACGTCACCTTCCAACTTTTTATTGAAATTTCCAAGTATTTCATTTGTCAAAACTTTTTTGTACAATGTGTAAATAAAATGATTAAAAACTTTTCTCAAGTTGGCGTTGCAAATTTCTACCGGCTGTGATGGATTCATTGGGCGAACATGTCCGTCATGACGATACTGGAAAATTTTGATGGTGATGTTGACGGTATCATTGGGCGCTATGCTTAAATTGCATTAACTGCCATTCTACAAAAGAAAATTGGAATATTACAAAAATTTAAACAAAACATTCTATAACGACGCTTCAGTCGCGCGGGTACCATTGGAAAGTTTAGTAGCTTGTCAATGCTCCATGATAGCGAGAAGCAGGGCTTCGTTATGTATGTAGTTACATGAAACTGGTAGGACGTGCTGATTAGATACGAATAGTTCAAGTTATTGCACTACAAGCACTTAAGGGTTGAAGGAAACTAGTTTTTCGTAGATTTAAATGTATTTTATGATTGTTGACGCATACTGGTTTAGTTCAAACAATGGAGACAGTACAGATACCATAAAAGTCCATTAATATTCCCCATTCGGGAATATTCTCTTAAAACATAAATATAGTTCCTAAATTTTTTAAGCGCACTTTGTCATTCCACGTTTTATACCCCGACTCTAATGTGAATATCATGAACTCCTACCGCTGCTCCACAATAAAAGGTTACCCCAACCCCCAAAGCAAACGTGAACAAACATTTCCATCCAACAAGTCAAAACCATAACCTACAGAACCCCATGCCCATTTGTGTGTGGCATTTTGAATGCCATGCACTGGCAATATTCGCGGCTTAGCTTATACCGAAAATGGCAATTTCCACTCCAGTTTATTTCGCCGCAGAGCACAAAATCCGAAATTACAAAAAGGAGCAACAGGTGCTCCTGCCGTAGTCGCTTCTGAGCAGAAACAAGGACGGAAAAATCTCTGAAATACAACAGAGATAGCGTCAAGTCACGTAGAGGCCTTATCGTCTGGGCGATATCCGCCAGTGTGTCACGTTGGTGGGGCACAGCCATAATCTGTGGGAGCTTGGACAAGAATTTCCCAAAGTAATTACCTGGATTGCGTGTGTTCCAGGCAATTTGTTGCTGCAATAAAAGTTACGCAAAAGTTACGTTGAAATCTCTTACGGTCGACTATTCCGCCTTTAACCTGGTCCAGAGGAAATTGTCCGCATTCTATCCATCGCATTACTCATGCATTATTAGAGCCACGAAGAGCCTCCTCTAAGCTCCAGGTTGATTCTTACAAGAAGTGATCCGAGTGATTCATGCTGGACCCACATGACTCACTTGTGGCCACTAATGCGTGCAAGCCCTTGCTTCGTCATCCGGGGCAGGTGGAGCATAAATCTAACCGAAATCCGGGGAAACAAAGATATGCCAGGAAGATAGAAGATGCCTTTCCATTGTAAGGCTCCTTCATTATGCAGGCATGCCCAGACCACCATGACCATTACTCAGAGGTGTAAGCTCCTGGACACCCTTGTTGACCTTTTCAATGCTGTCAGCCCGATAACATTTCTTCTCGACACCGACTTGATAGGCCGAGAAGGCAGCTTTTGTGCCAGGGATTCGCTTCTGGTGGTTATCTTACGAAAACTTTTTGCTTTGACTCAAAGGCAATAATTTTCTTGTGATAAGCGAACGTCGGGCCCAGGGATAATCTACATACCTCCATTAGTCCAGTCAAATGGTACTTTCACTGTGCATTTTCTGAAAACAGCAATTTTTTTTTTTCATTGTCTAGGGGGGTTGGTTGGGAGTATAAAACCGAGTTTTCGGGATCCGGAGGCGTGACGTTCGGGCGCCATCTTGTTTTTAGTGATGTAAAATGGTTTGTCTTATATCTCGGAAACCGTGAGACCTACAGAATTTTTGTAAATACAATTTTTTTAGATAATCAAATTATCTACAACTTTGGCTAACAATGTTTTGCCGTAATACTAATAACAAAAAAGATATGGATGAAAAATGACAAAAATTTTGGGGGTGACGAACTTTAAAGCGCTATAACTTTTTTATTATTGATTTTACATAAAAGATATTTGTAGAGCATTTTATTACGAATAATTTGATGTGGTCATTTATTAAATTGTTGTTGTTATTATTGACTTTGTATCAATGCAAACGGAGTAGTTATAACAAAAGTTCTGCATATGCTTCTATTTCGTAATACTTAATATTATTGTAGGATGTTTTATCGAATTATTTTAAATTGAACTCATTTCCACACCACCCGCGAGATAGAGTTGTCGGCGCGTTTTTTTTAATGTGGTTCCCCTGTAGGCCTAATCCACTTAACATTGGTAACATTATTATTTCTTTGTTTTTGAAGGGCCAGGTTGTGGGTCATTTATTGAAGCGTTCTCATCTTCTATAATAATTACACAGTTATCATCCGTGGGAGTTTCAGTGCCCTCGTCGAGAAAACTGTTGTCGACTTCTTGGGGCAACATTGATGGGCATTCATAGTTGAATTCATCCTCGTCTAATAACTTTGAGACTTCTACCACGTTCTCACATGTTTCACCATTGCAATTTTGACAAATCGCAGAACATTTTAAGCCACTCTTCCGGCACCCGCAGGCTGTACCACACTAGTAGTTTTAACAGGTCCGGAGGCGCCGGCGCCATCGTCCATTTAATTGGTACAAACATTCGCGACATTTTTCTCCAGCCCCAGCATTCGGGATCTTTATATCGTCCTAACCACGTTTGTACTTGGTGATATACTCTAAATATATGCATACGAGCTGCATCTTGTGTAGGAGGGAGGGTAGAGAGATTAAATTTGCTTTTAACTACACATTTTGTGAATCGCCTATACCGTAGTATATTTAATGATGTTTCCTGCTTTTCACCACCATATAAGGCAACAAAGAAACGTTCTCCGATAATACTCAGTACAGCGGGGTCAGCTTTATCATTTTGAAAAACCTCAACTTCCGAAGCTAACTCTGGGTTTTTCTCAAGGGCGTGAATAAATTTCATTTTTCCATGACTGAAAGCTGCCGATGTTGTGTCGCATCCAGAGAAGGCATGAATAAATAATATATTTTTAGCTATTATATCTCCATGTCGAAGACTTGATTGGGAATACCTTTTTTGCGGTGAACGCCCTTTTGCGGGTTTTAAGAAAAAAACATTCGGGTGATCGCGGCCTAGAGCGGTGAGCAAAACAAGGATATCAATATCCTCCGCTACAATAGTCACGGAATCAAAAAAGTCTGATTTTTCAAGGGCACAATTTACGATAAGTGTATCTGCATCTCCTTCTGCTTGATCAATATGATAACACGTTTCTAATAACTGTATCTTCAAAAAGTCGATAAAGGCTTTTTTGTTGTTTTGGTTACTAAGAAATTTCTCCTGCGATTAAATATGAAATCAGTAGATATGTGTTTTTTGGAACGTCTAAGGCGCTCCCATGACTTAGTACCAGCGATGTCTGGATCATCTGAGTAACCGTCAAATATAATTATCACGTTAGAATCGTAATGACTTCGAACGTATTTTACGTATTTGTCTAAAATTATTTGAAATGATACATTTCGGTCCCATACAACAGCGTGCAGAAGATATCCGCCATCGATTACAAAAAGTTTATTTGACCCAAGGTCAACGGGATCATCAAGCGGTGCGAAGGCGTTAAACAACGTGGATTTAGTGCCCTTTCGCATACCTTCCTCAGAAAACAAAGATAATGGGAAAGGGGCGAGTTCATACTCAAAATATTGATAAAATATTAATAGACTCCTTCGACACACACATTCGTTGAAAGAGAAGCAAGGGATTTATAACGACGGGAGTTTTCTCCACCTCAATCGAACTCGAGAGCGCACTCAAAGGAAGTACTTTGTTCTTTCTCTTGTATGATAAGTCTTGAAAATTTGCTCCAATATTTTGAGAAATTAATGCATCTCCAATCTCGATCGCGCGGTAGCAATTAATGCCATCATGAGCAACGACACCGGTAAAAATTGAAATTAATTCCGATCTCTCCAAAAATGGTTCATGCGATGCAAGCCAATGATCTAATTTTTCTACGTCCTCATTGTCCCGAAGTACTCGTGAATCTCTGTGATCGACATGTTGGTCTGAGGTTTTCATAGAAAAATCACAGAAATCTTCTACCTGCTCGCAGACATCCTGTAAAGAAATCATTCCTAAAGTCCACGAAGCAAGTGTACTGCTAGAAATCCCACGCCCTCGGGTTAGTCCACCTGACGTTTTCATCATCCTCATAAGTGTCTGCTCAATGGTTTGATCAGACATGATTCCGCTCCAAAACTTATTACTTCGTCTAATTGTAAAGCGACCACCATTTGTAAAATCCTCAAGTTCTTGTGGAGGCATTTTTTGGTGCAATTCCCGCATATCTTGAAGATAAAGTTGAGCAGACTTCGCATACAAAAAGTGTCCGCTGGAGTGAAAGAAAGGGAGCATTCTTTGAATCGTATCTAAATGAAGCGACCAATTTCCTGATCTTTCAGCCTCAATTCATATTGGATCCGGAGTTTTGAAGTTGGGCTCTACTTCTCTAATATTTCAATAGCTTTCTCGAACTTATTTGCTACTGTTTTTAGGATCTCAGTTTCCGCTGATTCCATAACAATTGTTCGATCTACATTCGTCACGATTTCATCCATAGCATCTCTTTCTTCATCCGTGAATTCTACGAAATCCATTATTTTTTTGGCCAAGGATAAGTGTACTAAGGTGTGAGCTCGTACAGCTCTTGCATACGCATGTCCAGATATTATATTGTTTACGCAATTTTCGGCGTATATTAATTTTAGCAATTCTTCTAATCCACTGCCAGACATGAGATATCCGATCGAACCTATGAAGGACATAAGTAAATGGAACCCAACACGGTATGCAGAAAAATGCCATAAAATACCGTCAAAAAAAATTGTATAAAAAAATACATTTACCTTGGACGTACCTTCGTTTGGCACTGCATTAAAATCAATAAGAACAACCCAAATTCAATAAATGACCACATCAAATTATTCGTAATAAAATGCTCTACAAAAAAGCTCTAAGGCAATTTTTATGTAAAATCAATAATAAAAGAGTTATAGCGCTTTAAAGTTCGTCACCCCCAAAATTTTTGTCATTTTTCATCCATATCTTTTTTATTATTAATATTACGAAAAAACATTATTTGCAAAAGTTGTAGATAATTTGATTATCTAAAAAAAATGTATTTACAAAAATTCTGTAGGTCTCACGGTTTCCGAGATATAAGACAAACCATTTTTTACACTAAAAACAAGATGGCGGCCGAACGTCACGTGTCCGGATCCCGAAAACTCGGTTTTATACTCCCAACCAACCCCCCTACACAATGAAAAAAAAAAATTGCTGTTTTCAGAAAATGCACAGTTGGGCCTTTTTTCTGCACCATTTTACTGGACTACATTCGATGGATGCGTAATCTGGAAGATGCTGGACTTCGCCCATGCACTTGGAGTAAAAAACGCGATTCTGGGTAGTTTTTGTTTGTCAATAGCCAGTTCTTGACCCCGAGCATAATTGTGAGCCATAAACAAGACGTTCAACTGAGTTTTTTGTGGGAACATGTGTAATTGCAAACGAAACATAGCACTGGCCGTGAATTAGAGCTGAGCGTTCTTTTCTTCGTCATAATTTGAGTTTTTTATTCATAATTTGAATTTTCAGTTCAACATCTTCGGAATCGGCGTCGTTAAGTCTTGATGAGAAGGTTTTAAATTCGCATTCTACCACAGAATTTGCAGTTGGTTGGCCAGCTATCTTATTATTAAAAGCTTTACCTTTAATTTTCAGTGCGAAGCTTTTTCATCAGCTTTTTTTAATATTCTAAATGAAATCTCTAAATCTCTATCAATAATATTGGCAATAATTAATATTGAGCAAAATATTGACGGCTTCATTTTTGCACCAGACAATCTTTCAAGATCACCCATAGACGGGCAATAATTTTGCGCAAATCAATATATTGCACAATATTATTGATAGACTAGGGGTCCATAAGCATAATCATCAATATTATTGGACATTTGTCCATCCGATAGACACTGAAACATTCAGACTCTCGTGCGGCTATAAACATCATCGTGAAGTACCTTTAACCGAGAGTTAAGGATTACTCTTACCCGCAATCGGTGATATTTTTAAAATGCTCAACCACCAAATCCTTGTAAAATGTGAGAATTGTGAGGTTTTGCAATTCTTTTCTAATATTTGCAAAAATCACTAAGATTATCTATAGTGACGTTTTCGCATACGGATCCCTTGCTGCTACTTCTATTCCAACGTAAAGCTCAATCTCAGTATAAAGCTCACTCCCATATCGTTAACGCTTGCTAGTAAGAAAAAAAGGAGTTTTCAGAACCACGTACGAAACTATAAGTTCGTATCTCAAACCACAACATTGGGCTTGTTTAGACCTTTCGCTGCACGCACTTTGTGGATAAGGGGAGAAGTTAGTAGTACTTCTCATCATCCCCACTTCTTCATCAGTAAAGTTCGTGGGAACATTTCTGGAAGAGAACCGTCTAAACAGGCGCATTGTTATAATTTAATAAAAAAGCTCTCACATCACTTGAAGTTTCTCTAGCTATTAGATTTTACGCTTGGCGAATGCCAATGGTCGTTCATGAATTACGTGAGGCGTTTAGGGGGGGAGGGGGTCGAGCCGAATCTCACCAAATCTCACCTGGGGGAGAGGGGGGGGGGTCTCGGCAAATCTCACGTATTATTTCTTTTAAACACACAGTGTAAAATTGCGCGAAAATTGGGTTAAATTAAGTAAAACGTGTTTCTCCACTGAAGACCCCATTGACTTACAGGCCGGCCGGCAGACTAAGCTTGACTCAGTCTAACTGAGGGATGAGTCTGACAGGCCGTGGCATGTAGGTAAAGCCCTGATTCCCTACACACACAGGCGAAAACGACTGCTTAGCATAGCAGGTTATTAATTCAAGTGCAAAAATGCTCATGGCCCCAACGAAAGCTTCAAGCCTCACGCCGTGAACACAAAAGAGCAAAAAAGCGCAAACGCGATGGTGGATGGTTTTCACGACTAGCTCGCGCCTTGCTTTCCGTTCCGAGTGCATACGGTGTGAATTCTTAGTGAATAGAAGTTCAGATCTTCAGGCCCGAACTGACGATAAATGCGAGTTTCGTCAGCTTTCTTGAACTGCAGGCCCCATACTAGTGATGAGCAAGACTAGTCTTGCACATTTAGCAAGACCAAGAAGTACCAAGACAAGACAAGGATAAGTCAAGACTGCAAGATCAGGATAGCAAGGCTTTTTGCTCATCACTAAGGGGCAAAAGTTTTCCAGTAATGAGCAAAACGTCTTGTCTTGCAGGACAAAGACAATTCAGCAGGACAAAGACAAGACAAGACTGCAAGACTTTTAGCAAGACTTTTTCGAAGGCTTTTTGCTCACCACTGCAAGACTTTAGGCATTTAGTTATGAGCAATGTAGTCTTATTTTGTCCTGTCTTGTCTTGTTACTGCTTTGGTCTTGCTTAATATGGGCCTTTCTCTACTAACTGGAAACTTGTCTATTGACAGTTGTCCCAACCCTATTTTTCTAGAAAATTAAAAATGTAGTATGTTAAGTCGATAGATAGTTATAATATAAATATATATAAACAAGAAACCATTGTAATTTTCCCTTATTTTTCGAATTATAGGCAATTTTGTCCTCTGTATTATAAATTTCAGTCCTCTGTGTTATAAATTTCCAGAGGACTGTTGCACAGAGGACTGTTATTTTTACGTAAAAAATGTCATACCACGTATCAGTTTAAATATTACTTCATAAAACAGAAACAACTATAAATTATCACACTGAGCAATTTTTTTGTTAAATAAATATAATTATAACACATAAAACACCGTAAAATAGACTTACCAGAGGACTGTTCACTTAACACTACAGAGACGTGGCTACCACACAGACGCGGAGTTGTCACTGCGCAAAATGGCGGCGACTTGTTTAGCATGGCGACCGAACAAACTTCACACTGTTAACGTTCAGTTTCAAGGGAAATGTAAGCACAATAGTGTCTAATATTTTTGTGGCGCGATATTCAAATTGTGACAGAGGACTGTTCAAAAATGTAATGGACAAAATTCAAACACTAGTTTTTAGTACTAAAAAATTCTCTAAAATTATAATTGTTTTTTGTTCACATGCATTCAATATTCTTTATGTTTATAGAGTTATAAGATTTTACATTTTTAAATAGAACTAATAAAAACCGAACCGAATCATACTCGATCCTGAATTAGGACATAACAGAGGACTGTTTTTAGTGGCTTTTAAACCGAATTTATGAAATGATTCTGATTCTAAATATTGATTAAGCTTGTCTCCTTAAATAACAGGTTATATATTATGCGTTTTAATGAATAAAACTATTCATTTATATAGTCAAAGTAAAAAAAAATGCTTGGACCATGATTTTCCTGTTAGTAGATAAAGGCCCATATACAATAAAAGGAAGAATTGCAAGAAAAGTCTTGCTCATCACTACCCCATACAGTTGGCGGCCAGTGAGTGTTTAGGGATACTTGGCCTCAAGACGAAAACTTTCAGGCCACGGCCTGCTGGCGTCCTGTGTGTAAATTGGGGCCTTAAGACAGGGGTAAATCCTACACAAAAATTGGTTGTCGATTGTCAAACGTGAACCTAGGGTTGGTTGCCCGGAGAGGCCAACCTCAGATCCACACCCAAAAAAAAAAACAAAAAAAAAAACAATTTGGACACAAAACTTTAACAAAAAAACCACCTGAAAATTAACCAGACAATACTCCGGGCCTCAAGAGTAGGGCTGGCTCGCCGGGGAGGTCGTGGGTTGGTGAGAACCTGGAAGTACCATCCAACTTCCCAGCAAACCACATGTAATGCATAGAACAAAGAAATGCATTCGCCGTACATTACAAGTAAGCTATCTGAAAGTTATCAATCAGCGACTGCTTACAAGTGCCTTACAAATACATTACAAGCAATGTATTAAATTGTTAGGATTTTGGGGATTCAAAAGCGTATTATAAAGGGCCAAATACACGAGCACTCCATTCCGCCAAGCTAACTAATTTTTGTTGGAGTCTTCAGTAATTAAGCTAATAAAATCGTATCTCATTTTAGATAGCGTACATACTGAAAATTATTCATTTTCTATTTTCGAAAGAGATATGAGGGCGACGGACGTCACATGGTAGCACATATCCAGAATTTCAGGGCATCTAAAATACAAAGTTCAACATAAAATTATAATAAATTTTGTTTTAAAAAAATATTATTTTATTATTAAATGCATTTTTAGTCGATTAGAATCAATGCATTTCTTCCTAGGGCAATCCTAATGCTATTCAATACATTTTATTAGTTTTATGAAATGCCTTTTGTAATGCTTTTCAAACATCTATAAAATGTATTTGTAATTTATTATTTATGCATTACATACTTCTATATGAAATATATTGTTAATGCATTACAAGCAATGCATTTCATCCTAGGACATGCCTAATGTGTTTTAATGCATTCCGTATTACTTACAAAATGCTTTCTGTAATGAATTTCATTCATTTCTGAAATGTATAGTGAATTCATTTTGTATGCATTCGTGGTTTACTGGGTTGCTGCATCACCACCAAATAGGAGCGCCTCCCTTTAAGGCGGACGCCGAGAGCCCATCTGAATCGGGTCGAGTATATGCTGAAAAAAAAACTTCCGGAGAGAAAAGCATCGTCCGCCGCTAAGCCATCATGACCTTAACCTTCCATCATGTGCAAACTAAACAATGGTAAATTCTTTTTTTTTTTCAAGAAACATTATTTTACTTCTGGTAAAAGATTATTTTTATTTAATTTTCTTCAAGGTTGTGTTTTTTTTTCTTTCTTCTTTTTTTCAGCACATGTACAACGAACGAAACAACAAGATAAACGAATTAAAACCTTATGACAATAGCCTACAGCTATGAATTAATTTCAAAAAGGAAAACCCGTCCTGGCCAGTACGCGTATCTTTTACAATAAATTGTAACCACATATACATATCTAGATAAAAAAACATTGAAAATCAAACACCGACAATAAATTCCGAAGACAAATTCTTCAAATGCAAATTCAAGAGAAAAACTAGTTGGGATGTGGGTTCGACCCTTTCGGTCCACACGATCAACTTCCCAGTATGATGGTTGTTGAATATTATGATTGGATATTTTAATAATAAATGAACAATAGGCAATATAGAATATGTATATGTATAATACCGAGAATTCGTCACAATTGTTTATCAATATTTTCGCTAAAATGTCAAACTAAATGTGCGCACTTACAAGATTAGGTATTAATGTGTTTCGGCACATCAATAAAGTCGATATAGTTTTTAGTTCGCGCCGTATCGTGCAGGTACAAAAATCACTTAAGTCATTTAAACCAAAAAACCGCTGGACCGAATATTATAAAAATCTTTTCAGAATATATTTTCGCTAATACGCTTCGAACGGCACCTCAAGTAAGTCAATATCTTTTGTGGTTCGGGCCATATCGTGCAGGTACAAACATTACTTACACCGCTTAAATAAAAAAAACGGCTCGACCGAATTTTATGAAAATCTTTTCAGATCATATTTTGGTTAATACTCTTCGAACGACGCCTCAATTAAGTCGATATCTTTTATAGTTCGCGCGATATCGTGCAGGTACAAAAATCACTTAAGTCATTTAAACCAAAAAACCGCTGGACCGAATACTATAAAAATCTTTTCAGATTATATTGTCGTTAATACGCTTCGAACGGCACCTCAAGTAAGTCTATATCTTTCGTGGTTCGGGCGATATCGTGCAGGTACAAAAATCATTTACGTCGCTTAAACAAAAAAACGGCTGGACCGAATGTCATGAAAATCTTTTCAGATCATATTTTGGTTAATACGCTTCGAACGAAACCTCAACGAAGTCGATATCAGTTTTGGTTCGCGCGATATCGTGCAGGAAAAAATGACCACATCCGTACGCACATACACACACACACACACATACTTCCTCCCAATTTTTTGCTTAAAATGCTCCTGGGACCTGGAAAGATGAAAATACGTTGAAATTTTCGATTTCGATTTTCGGACCGATTACAATAACTTCCTATACTGGGAAGTTAATAACCATAAAACATCAACCAATGACTTATATCACACAAAAATAAAGATAACAAAATCAAAAAAATTAACCACTGAAAGTTATGAATTATAAAAAAATCTAAGGAACATTTATAAAATTAATTTCAAAAAGAAACACAAAATTTTTCTTTTTTTTTGTTTTCCAATAAAAATTATTTCGTTTTCCAAATATAGTAATCCGGTCCACCTCCGTCTATATACCTAAGTATGTATATGTGCCCCTGGTAATAGGACCCGCTTATATGCTCTTGCTCTATCCGCATTCCATCTCAATTAATCACATAAATTAACAACTATGTAGATTACCTTATGATTCGTTCGTAAATTACCGAACCTTATCACCATCCAACAGCCAATTAGATTCAATTCCAATTGATATGTTCGTTCAGGTCAGCACCGTCCACTTCTTCCCAATGTCGGAGTATCATCCAGAAACTGCCAATAATTGCACCAACTTTATTTTTCAAATCAAACTTCTCGTTCTGTTACCAGGATCTCTTCAAGCGTATTTTTGAAAAACTTTAAGTGTCTTTTTCTGCAGCCAGCCTTTTCCAAACCAAATCTTCCAGTTCCAGCCAAAATCAAATTTTTTTTTGTTCGTCTTCCACACACAAAACTTTTTTAGCCTTTTGGGTGGATCTTCTAATGAAATTTCTTCAGTTGCCTCAAACTTTTTTTTTTCTTTATAAACATTTTTAAAAAAACTTCAACTTTCAAAAAAAAATTTTCCAAAAAAATTATATCGTCCTCTTTATATCAGCATTCCAATCTCACTCTCCAAAAAAAATCCTAATCTTTTTTTCATTTATTTTTTTTTTTCGCCTACTCGCTTTCAATTTCTCCAAAAAAATCCCACAAATTTTATAGTGGCTACAGGGTTTATTTTCATTAAGGATAAGCTTGCCGTTACAGTACGAGCCAAGTAACACTGACCCGCAAAAAGGCCCTTAGAATTTAGAACTACTTGTGTGTCCACCACAAACGGAAAAGTGAGTGGAACAGAGGAGGGCAAGGCGTCCAAATTATCAGTTATCTCAAATAAAATCTTGCTCCCAACACCCCCCTTCCGCTCAGATGAACTTTTTACACGCCTTTCACTCCGAATTTTAATCGGATTTCACTACGGTTACGAACAAGGATTTTAAATTCGAGGGCCTTTCCTGCAGTTCTATATTCTAAGAAAAGGCCCACTTTGCTGTGGTTACGACCGTAAATACGTATTTTTAGTGTAAATACTAGATTTTTTTAAAATTTGAAAAATCTCACGTGAGATTAGGGGGGGGAGGGAGGGGGTCGAGCCAAATCTCACGAAATCTCACCAAGGGGGAGGGGGGGTCGAAAAATCCCAAAAATCACCTCACGTAATTTATGGATGACCCCAAAGTTATCGATTTACTACCAATGGGCTTCCTCACACGGTGCCACATTCATTTGAAGTAAAACCGGTCTTGTAGATACCGGTCTTGAGACAGGGAAGGTTTTACTCAATACACTTATGGCACCCTGTGAACTGACCCAATCGTAGATATTTTACGCAATGAACTAAGTTAATATTTATGATACGGTGTAAATTCGTTGATGTATATGGCTCTTGGGCTTCCCAGAGGAAGGAAATGTAGTAGTTACCGGACCGATTCTGTAAGATGTCACTGGTAAGGTCAATCGATTACTTTCCTTATTACAGAATCGATTACTTTTACTTTTACTTGGACATGTCTTAGGCTGGTAAGTGATTAACTGTCTCCATTACAGGTAAGGACTTACTTCAGACTGGAAATGACCGGCTGAAAACAGCAATTACTACGTTGTGATGATGTAAGTACTTACTGCCCACCAATTACGATCAAAGGTGGCTTTAGCAGTACAAGGAGACTAAAGGGATAATAAGAAGATAAAGGGTCCAAAAATAGAAAACTTACATATTATTTAACTTCGAGTAAGAAAATACATAGTTGAGGCATTACCTTAAGTAATGAGCAGTAAATGAAAGGGTAATGATACCGATGTTGTAAAATTTAAATCAATCTGAAATACCAACAATAAGAGCATCCATGTTATTACATTTTCGATTACTCAACATTACTTTAGGTAAGACCTTACAATTTTAGGCTTTTCGGACAAGAAACAATCAATTACCATGTAAGGGCTGACAAATTTTCCGACTGGGCGTGCTCTCAGGTCAAAAGCAGAAGCATAAAAATCACACCCGAAGCAGAAAACTATACACTTATTTCACCTTCCCATACTTTTCCTGTCCAAAAACTCCTTTTCTTTGTCCTTTCATACACGAGGGACCATACTTCTGCACCAAAAGCAGAAAACTTCCCATGTTTTTAAGGCTGTTCAGAAATTTTACCGAAAATTCAAGCGAAGCTTTCAGTAGATACACAGTACCCAAGATGGACAAGCTTTAGTTATGACACCAATTTATATATGTATTATCTGGGAACAGTATGAAAGATGTTTGCTATGTTCCTGAATAGGATCCAGTATACCGACCAGTGCTAAAGACGTCTTAAATCGGATTATGTACTTTTTCAATACCGTATGTGCGATTTAAGTCGCCATAAGCACTGGCCGGTATGTTAGATTCTATCTCGGAACTGGGGCATTGTGCACTTCATGCAAGCTCAGTTATACATAGTACATCTATAGTTATGCCATATTTACATAATACTTAATACATGGTACATAGTATACAGTTGATATCAAAAAATAAATAACACATATTCAACTACGAACGCAAGTCATCCCCCTAATTCAACTCTTAACCTAACTCCGAAAAATCAACTAAACTAAATTCTCAGCTATAGTGTGAGTGCTGACCGAACATTGTCTGATAAGGATGCATGCGACTCGCTTAGGTCTTGAGACCTACGATTTTTGCAGAAGCAGTTAGAATCCGGACGAGGAGGAAAGTCCGGACATCTCCTCTGTCACTGCCCAGCTCTAAGAAGAAGAAGGCTAACCAAATCTGGTGAGCCTTTTCTAAGCACGCCTGCAGAGATCTCGAAGATTGGGATTCCGCAACTTAGAAGATTCATTACTTCCTCGAGATGGTTTAGCGAAGAAACGACACTTGAAAGTGTGAAAGTGTGTTGGTTTAAAGTGGGTCACTATGGCATCACAATGGGCCTATCCCTTTGGCCTAAGTGTTTGGGCTCAAACCAACAGCTCAACCATATCTAACCTAACCTAACCTAAGCAACTACGAACTTAAGTCATCCCCTAATTCACTTCTTAACCTTTTTCCCAAAAATCAACTAACCTAAACTCATCTGAATTTTTAACTTAACTTTACTCAACTCAGCTCATTTCAACTTATCTCAACTGAATTCAGCTCTAGTGAACTGTTAATCAAACTTAAGATAAATATCACGCATGCCGTCTCGGCGCCATGCCATTTGCGGTCACGGTATATACTTTGTTCATAAATTACATATCACATTAAAACTTTCCAGTTAACGGTAACGATTTTTCTAGGTTTACCGTTTCTGGTTTTTATCTGTTGCTATGTCAGAAAATCAACTTAAAAGTCTACGTTATGCGATCTATCGAACCTCTACTTTGCATCACCTAACCAGCTTGGAACCAACAAGTCTAGAGCTCTTATAGAGGCTAGGCTGTCAATGAAAATTGCAATGCATAGATGAAGTTTAGGTTCGAGTATATTGTCTGGCAACCCGAGTAAAAATAAAACTCCCCCACACCTAGTCTGCGACAGGTGCGAACTAGCCTGCACGGCGCCCGAAACAAGTCTGATTAAAAATAGGACTCGCCCGCACCTAGCATGAAACATGCACGCACGCACCGTGTCAAATGGCCTCTATGGCACTCAACAAGGCAGGGTACGTTCATACTTTTTCTAGACTCAAGGGAGCAAAATTAAAGCTTTTAAAAATTGTACAGGACAATTATCTTGGTGACCATAAAGAGTGCCAACAGCATAGTCAGTAGACTGATTGCGTCAAGCATCATTAAACGTGGTTAGTGCTTAGTTGGGGGACTGCTTGGTAAAACAACACTCGGATTTGAGATGGTCTATGCCGATGCTAACGCATTTATAAATGTTCATGCTTGTAGCGGGAGAGTGTATACCTCTGGCAGGTGAATTTTTAGATTTCGTGCCTGTGATGGGAGCGTTAATGTCTGTGGCGGGAACGCGCTTACCTGGGTGGCATGCTCATTTGTTTGCTATGCGCGTGGTAGGTGTGGGTGCGTGCATGCTTTTAAGAAAATTAACAAACTGCATTATTTTTAATCGGTAATTCTTTAAAATTAACAGTACACTCCTTTAAGAGGTACTAGCGTGTGCCGAAAGGTGCCACCACAGTGAAGTATGTTGGTGGTCTCTAATCAGGAACATGCACTGACGTTCTATGATGTTTTGGAGGCGTCGGTGAATATCCATAGATCAAAATTCTTTGGCATAACTTTGTTTGTACAGTCCCTTTTTGACGGTATTTTGACGGTGAAGTCCTTCCTGAAATTTAATCTAAGTCAGTGGTGGCTAACAGTCGATTTTTCTGGAGCACCAAAAAAGGTCCTGTAAAGGTCTTGTCAAGTTCTTGTTTTTCACTCCAGCCTAATCTTGCTCAAAGCCTTTTCCTATATCTTCCTGCCTTTCTCACTCGACCTCACAAACAGAGTATGAGGGCTCTGGAACAGCTTCAGATGATCGGGTGGCTCCCAAAAGATACCATTGCCCACCACTGAGCTAAGGAGAAGATGGTCTCCAGTTGCGGCAACCAAACTTTTGAATAGGTCCGAGATGTTCCTACGACCGTAGGGTTGTGAGATCCAGGGCCCTGGTCCAATTAGTCTCAGGACCGTTCACGGGTCTAGATGTTTGATGTGAAAATTGAGAGGAACCAAATGTAGAATAATATTGAGGTCGTTCGTGGGCCTTGTTGCCCTTATTGTTGCCGTTCTTTGGATCCTTCTTAACTTTATGAAATTATAGGTTTTGTTCAGTGTTGCATACCACACCAGCGATTCAAATCTGGCATAGCTGGTTTTACCGTATTTCCTTATAGTCCATTCAAAACGCGGGGGGGGGGTGTTCCAAAATAACACCGTTAAGAAAATCGAACCCTAAAGGTTTTTGGGGTCGCTGATCACGAAAATCGGGGTCCCGCGGTCCTAAAACATGGGCGTCACCCTTAAAAATGCAAAAAACACCCCTTTTTAGGGGTTTTCGCGATTATTTCAATGATAATGAAAACTAATGCAATGAAATACACTTTTTTTAATATTTATTTGCGAAGGTGGTTGACTTGTATTAAATCAAGGCGAACTTTATGATAAGGGGTAACCCTAAAGGGTTGAAACCACCCCTAAATCAGCTAAAAATAGAAAATTTGTAAATATTACTTTGTTTCAAGTTTATGCTTCAAATTCGATTGTGGGGGTACTGTTAGGCAAAAATAAATTATTTTCAACCCTTAAGGGGTTAAAACTACCCCTACAATTATAAAAATCAATTTTATATAAAAAAATGCATTTGCATTTTTTTCAATTACAATTTTAATGTAGGGGTAGTTTTACCCCCTTAAGGCTTGAAAATAATAAATTATTGGCTGATAACACCTATTGAACCAAATTTAAAGCTAAAAGCAAAAAAAAAATTTTTGCAATTTGTTTTATATAAAGCTGTTTTTTATAATTGAAGGGGTAGTTTTAACCCCTTAAGGGTTGAAATTAATTTATTTTTGCCTAACAGTACCCCCACAATCGAATTTGAAGCATAAACTTGAAACAAAGTAATATTTACAAATTTTCTATTTTTAGCCGATTTAAAAGTGAAAATACTAGAAAATCATACACTCGTGTTCATAATCTAGTCGTAGCGAAAATCAGGGAAGCCAAACGTAATTTTTATGCTCGTTAGCTTGATCCGTCACTTCCAACTCGAACTTTCTGGAAGAACCTGCGTAACTTGAGCGTCTGCAGTGATAAAGATGATTCACAAGCATACGCCAACTGTGACCCTGAAATTCTTAATAATCATTTTTCTTCTTGCAATATAGATACTCTTCCCCATATGCCAGACTCATCTATTGAAGGGCTCAGCTTTCGCTGTGTAGACGCCATTGAAGTGAGCTCAGCCATTAATTCTATCAAGTCTGAGGCCACTGGAACTGATAATATTTCACCTAAATTTTTAAAAATACTTCTTCCGTTATTACTACCTTTTATTGTCCATATTTTCAATGCTTGTCTCACTGTTTCGAAATTCCCTACTGCTTGGAAACATGCTCTGGTAATCCCTTTTGCCAAGTGTCCCAATCCTAGTAGCCCCTCGGATTTTCGTCCAATTAGCATCTTACCATTTCTGGCTAAAGGTCTTGAGAAATTAATTGCAATGCAAATGATTGCTTACTGCGAGCACCGTATGCTTATAAATCCATATCAGTCTGGCTTTCGGAAACATCACAGCTGTAACACTGCTCTCCTAAAAATCATGACTGACATACGGAATTCTCTAGATGCAAACAAGTTATGTTGTCTACTCCTGCTAGACTTTTCCAAAGCTTTTGATAACGTCAATCACTCCGTTCTGTTACGCAAACTCAGTACACAATTTGCTTTTTCCTCTTCTGCCCTCACGCTCATGTATAGTAGTTTTTTAGCTGCTCGTTCACAACAGGTGAAGATTTCCCATTTAATTTCCTCCCCTGCCGTGCTTTTTGCTGGCGTTCCCCAAGGATCTATCTTGGGCCCTCTACTGTTTAGTATATATATAAATGATCTTCCACTAATAGTGAAGCATTCTTACGTGCATATGTATGCTGATGATGTACAACTCTATTTTAGTGATAATAAAAATCAATTAGAGTGGTGTTTAAATAATCTCTCAGAAGATTTTCATAACATAACTCATTGGTCCTTCTTAAATTCAATAAAACTTAACCCATCTAAATCTCAATGCATTATCCAGGTGTGAATTTTCCTAATTAAAACAAACATGGAGAGTCTGTGTGGAAGGAATCGTAGAATTAATTGCGTTTAATTGATCAGTTTTGTATCGATTGAATGTCTCTCACCCCTGCACCTTGACTTATTACATAAAAACTGACACCACAGCTGCCAACCCTTTTCTATTTGGAGCAAACGGTTACACTCTTTTGCAGTTCACAAGTGCCAGATGTGGAAAGGTGAACAAACTGCATAAACAAATCCACATAAACAATTACTGCGCCCATGTTTTGAGTATTGACCGTCGATAGCATAAGCCGGGGGCGAATTCATTTGGCCGGGAAGCATCATAGCGCATCCCAGCGGAAGACTACTCATAATAAACGGGTCGAGAGTCACCAGGCCGCCCCTATAGCAATGAGTTCCTTATTTTCCTGTTTGCAGAGGACTCAAGTAAAGGGTGTGATTGCCGCTATATTGACACTTAGGATAACGAAATGATGCACTTTCGAGCCTGTGTCCCCTGCTCTTCAAGACTCTCAAGATTTCCGCCCGTGATCAGATGTCAGTCCAGGGCCGCAGCGACAAGAAGAACCTCCGCAGTGAGCATTTAACCAGAATGAAATCCGATGCCAAGGCCTTGCATAGAGCGCTCCAGCGGCTCCCTGTCTTACTTTATTTAGCCGGCGGCAAACAGAGGGCGGCGCGGGAGTCCCGATAGTGTTGTTCGTAGTAAGTGCTCTGCACACAAGACCCATGGTCTTCCGTGTAAACGAATTTTATTGCTTGTTTGCGAGAGGGTTAATTACTTAACTACGGATGTTTTGAAACAACTGCATCGACTAGTCAGGAGCTGCAACTATTTCAAACGTTTTCCAATTGGAATTTTTTCGCGAGAATTTTTCGTTTGTAAAACACAAAAATGAAAACAGATTCAATTGCGTACTTGAAGCTATTGTAGACCCTTAGGCGAAAGCGAAAACACTACGGAAAAGGTATAGCCAATGTTGTAGATACATTTTTACAAAATTAAAACTAATTCATTAGGACAGGATAAGTTAATAGCAGCCTGGAGGGTCAAAAGATGATGCGCTGAACCTTGCGGTTAAACGATTGGATGTTATAAGAGTTTGAAAATTCTGACTGTGACTGTTCTTTAGTCTCGAAATCGTTAACTTTATTATATTGCATAAGCTTAGCAGAGATGCAAATCAAAACTCATCCAGTCGAAGCTAATGCACCAACCAACCCCAGTCGGCTGGCAATTCTGCCAACGCTTTAACATTCCTACAATGACTTTATGTGTCACTTGTGAGTTTGAAGCAACGGCTTTGCACTTTGTCTAGCCATAATTAGGAAGCTCTAGGTGGAGATGAGGCGGACTGACACGAGGCAATGCATTTGTACACCTTGGTATTGTACTGTGAGGCCTAAATTTTTTTAAATGTCCCGGTTCAAAATTAATGTCCTACTAGTATATAATGGTGTATCTAGATAAATGGTTGTGATGTTGTAAATACGTACTGGGGAAACATTTCCAATTTCTTATGCGGCACCGAAATTTTTTCAACTTGAAATTAGGCGAGGTGAGATTGCAAAATATAAATACACATTGCGGAGACATAGCTGTCTTATCTACTCTGAGGCAGTTTAATACATATTAGAATCAAACTTCTAAAAAAAAACTCTTCACCGGTGTCTGCTTTCTTTTTATATTTAATTTGCTTGTTTTTGTCATTTTGGCATAACAATAGCGCCTCGCCTGATTTGTAGTATGACATTGTACTGACTCAAAAGAAAAAACAGTGTGTGTGTGTACTTATGTACGCGCATTAGAAGTTATACTTCTTTGGCATACAAATAACTAATTGGATTCTTATTATTTTCATGCGTTGGAAGTTGGAAGCATCATGATGCCGACACCCTCTAGCCTGCAGATTATACCGGACTCAAATCCAAACTGAAATCACCTACTAGTTGACTTATCAGGCCTAACTACAATGGTTTTAAGATGCCTCATCAAATTTTCTTAAGACTGGCTGATTTCCTGTCAACACGCAAAGAATGTTAACCTTCATATGCGTCGCCAGCTGGTTCAGCTTTTATCTACCTGAAAATACTGCTGCTATTTCTAAGCCTTACTCTCTTCCTTTTGGTTTCTTTCCGCCTTACATACCAATAGAGGATATTTAACTTTTCCTCCACTTTATTCCATAGATCACACAATGGTACCATTATAGTCTTCTTTGCTCTTAGCCATGCCTTTAGCTGTCGGTTACAGCCCAGCAGTTTCCTCGGCTAATCTTCGACGCTCCAAAAGGGTATGGTCTGTGTCCTCTTTCACATTTAGGAATGCCGGGCATTGTGTGGACTCATATTGTACGAGCCGATGGAGGTATGCCTTCATAACTCACCTCTCCATGCTCTCTCCAGACCCATCCTTTCACGTTTGTTATGAGCCTGTGAGCTCATCGACCTTGGGTAGACTAATTTTACTTCCTTTGCCACTACTGAAATCAACGTCACTTCTAAATTATGTTTACTTCTCTAGCTTCTTCTACTTGTGGTTATTCAATTAAATTGAGCGCGTTAGGGTAACTGAAATATCATACAAAGAGTTTCGGGCAAATACCTCATCATTTATGGTACCTTGCCGTGTATTTTAAACCAATCGATCATTATTCAGGGCTAGATTTAAATGATCTTGGAGAAAGTTAATAGGGGGACGGGACTTCGCCTCTGCCAAGAACTTCTTCTCAGTCTTTTCTGTATGGCCATAATACTTGTTTCAAAAATTAGATATTTGATTTGGAGCAAATACTGCCTACTAATACTTTGGAGCAGATACTGCCATCACAACTTGTAAACTCAGACTGCTTCACAGAACTAACCTTTCAACCGTTCAAAATTGAATCTGGAGTTCCCCGAGGCTCCATTTTAGGCCCCAAGCTTTTCAATATATTATATTTATACACGACTTCCCCAACATAATTCCCCTTCCTAACACCACTTGCTTATAAATACGCTGATGATACACTTGTTTGGAATACAAGTCTGGGTATGGGTAAGCTCTAGTCTTCTCACACCTGATATGCGTAAAATGCTTGTGATTGCTCTAATCATGCCTCACCTGAGGTATGGTAGTCTAATTTTCCCGAAACTTGATTCAGTGTGTATGAGAAAAATGGAAGTTGCATTTAACGATTGTCTTCGTTTCGTTTATAGGCTAAGACGGCATGATCATATTACACCATATGCATCCAGCTTATTGGGTCTTACTTTTGCAAAACATCGCCGCTCGTACCACGAATTAAAATTTATCTTTAAGCTTATGAATAAAATGTGTCCACGTTATTTGTTTGAGAAACTACGTTTCTTACAATCCAATAGGCAGGTACCATTATTGATTCCTAGGTGTAACTCGTCATTTGGTGATCGTTCTTACTTTGTCCAAGTTGCGCGTAAATGGAATGCTTTGCCCTGTGGTATTCGGAGTGCGACATCTAGCCGAACTTTCAGCAAGCCTTTAAAAGACCACTATAGTTGATTCTATCTTTCTTTCTTTTCGCTCTTTCTCTTTCTTTCTCTCTTATCTTCTGCTCTCATTCTTTTCTATTTTAGCAATAGTTCAAATATTTTTTATTTCCTCTTCTTTTATCTACAGTTAAGATGTTTAATCTTTGTACTCTACCAATAAATGTTATTATTATTATTAAGTCTCACCTATTATTAGAAGAACTCCAAACACACGTCAACAAAATAATAGATAACCTAGATAAATGGAACGTAGAAATTAATCAGGGAAAAGTTTAATAACCTGCTTCAGGAATCTCTCAGGTAAAGGACATAGAAACGTGTAACGGTAATCAAAACTCTGGAAAATAATCATTAATGGTCACACAATTATTTTATGAAGTACCTGGGAGTCCAGATGCATCACAGAATCATGTGGAACCCTCATTTAAGACTCAAACTGATAAACGCCCGTATAATAGTAACTAGCCTAAAGCCGTTAATGAAATCTTGGACGCAGCAAGAGAAACTAAAAACTTGCGCTATAAGACAATAGTACGACCAGTACTAACCTAAGCCTTCCCAATATCGACAAAGGTGGCAAATAAGTTGCAGTTTTTGGAAAGGAAAATACTAAGGCACTGTACCTTCCTCTATATTGCAGCGGAAAATGGGCGAAAATTACACCAATCCTGATATACATGTTCCAGCTAATGCAAAATAGACTTCGCAATCATGCCCCGAATGAATTGGTAAGAAAAATAGCTAGTGGAGGCATTATGAAAGCAGCAGAGTTACCAAGCAAATACACGCTAAACGAAATATAAATGAATAAATAGTAAACTTGAAACACCCAAAAACATCAGCCTACTAGTCCAATCAATCTACGGAAATTCTCCAGACAATTGAAGGCAGGAAAAAAAAATATGGGCGTGTAGAACACTTAATTTGAAGAATGATAGCGTTTTTTTTACGGAACTGCATTGGCGAACTTAACCTAAAAAATTCGCAAAAGTCAAAAAACCGGTTTTTCGCCAATAAAACAAAAAGTTGAGCTCGGATCCGAAAAAGTTAAATTATAAAGTTATAGGTATTAAAATTATCTTTCAATTGATGTGGTACAAAATATTGGTTAGTGTCTTATACATGGAGAAAAATGCTAAAAACCGCTAAAATCGCTTCTTTTTCTTTTATTTTTTTCTTTTTATTGATGCGACCTAGAAACTTTTTATTTGGTAAAAATGTTGCTTTTGGCAATCTGAAAACTCATTATTTTTTTTGGCTCGAAATTTTGCAAAATATGGGTGAAACTTCGATTTATGTAAAAAAAAGCGTTTTCGTAAAATCCTTCGTCTACAGCTCCTCGACCTCGTAGGACATTTTTTCGAAGCTCTTTTTCTTCGTTAAGAGTTGGACTATCATGCACTATAAGTTAAAATTGGAGTTTTTCAATTTTATGTACAAAAAACTCCACCGCAAAAAAGACAAGTTTTTTTTGCCGCAGAAAAGACAAGTTTTTGTACTGCGAGTTTTTCATTTCATTATTTTTCGACTCTAAACTACTATTTAATAAAAGTTTATATTCTTTTTAGAGAATAAATAGGTAATTTGGTCATACATTATATAAATGTATATTGTATCTAATATCTCACACTTTTATAGGAATAATATGTTTTTGGTTGATCTACATGAAAACTAGTTGAAGAGTTGCATGTTGTATTTTGAAGAGTTGGGTTTATTTAAATGGTTTAACGTTGGTGGTTTTTAGAGAATAAATAGGTAATTTGGTCATACATTATATAAATGATAATAAAAGTTGGTTTTTTTGGCATGGCTTTTTCCAACTATAAAAAATTGTTTCATTTTTCAATTTACTTTTATTGTTCTCGAAAAATTTTGTTATTGCAGACTTCTAGAGTTAAATTAAAAAAAGCTATAGAAAATGGCCCTCGAATTTCGAGTCCTGGATGCGGCTATTTGCATTAATTTTAAATATTTTAACGTTCAGGCAATTTTGGTCATAGTTCAAATAAATGTATTTTGAATCTAATGACTCCAACTTTTATAGGAAAAGTTGGTTTTTCATTATTGGTTGATAAAAGTTGAATTTAGAAGCTTTGAAATGATTTTAAATATTTAAACGTTAGCTGCAGCAAGGCGCACCGGGTCCTAGCTATCCAAAATACAGAAAATAAGCGGTTCATTGCGACACCGCATCTGTGTATGAAAATTCATATCTCGAAAAATGATATGTCAATGGATGGTTTTTATTGTCGCGATCAACATGTCAGATCCCTAATAGTTTCACAATTTGTTATTTGGAATCAAAAATACCAAAAAATTGCCTTTTTAAAACTCCCTTACGGTATATTAAAATGCTTCACCTGATTACTACTATTGGCTTATGGGTGCAGCATAGGCGCCCCGGGTCCCAGCTAGTTTATATAATAAAAATTGATTCGAACAACCAGAAATTACTACAGCGCGAAAAGTTAGAAGTGGCCGCTCACCAAGTAAACATTCTACGTAAAAGATGAAATTGCACATGATCGGTGCTGTTGAGACGTCAATAACAACTTGTATGTATGTAGTACAGTAAATATTGAACAACAATATGTCTCAAATTCACAGGTATTTAACAAAGGAAAAAGGCTCCGTTATTTAAAAAAATGTCTTCGCTGTTGACGGTCGTACGGTTAATTTATTTTATTTTAAAATTAGTAAAAAGAATATAAACTTTTATTAAATAGTAGTTTAGAGTCGAAAAATAATGAAATAAAAAACTTGCAGTACAAAAACTTGTCTTTTCTGCGGCAAAAAAAACTTGTCTTTTTTGCGGTGGAGTTTTTTGTACATAAAATTGAAAAACTCCAATTTTAACTTATAGTGCATGATAGTCCAACTCTTAACGAAGAAAAAGAGCTTCGAAAAAATGTCCTATGAGGTCGAGGAGCTGTAGACGAAGGATGTTACGAAAACGCTTTTTTTTACATAAATCGAAGTTTCACCCATATTTTGCAAAATTTCGAGCCAAAAAAAATAATGAGTTTTCAGATTGCCAAAAGCAACATTTTTACCAAATAAAAAGTTTCTAGGTCGCATCAATAAAAAGAAAAAAAGAAAAGAAAAAGAAGCGATTTTTAGCGGTTTTTAGCATTTTTCTCCATGTATAAGACACTGATCCGAGCTCAACTTTTTGTTTTATTGGCGAAAAACCGGTTTTTTTACTTTTGCGAATTTTTTAGGTTAAGTTCGCCAATGCAGTTCCGTAAAAAAAAACGCTATCATTCTTCAAATTAAGTGTTCTACACGCCCATATTTTTTTTTCCTGCCTTCAATTGTCTAGAAATTAACATGGTGATTCCGTAGATTGATTGGACTATACGGGCGAACTAGAAATTAAGTATACTAGTAAAATAGCTCTGACAAGTAAGTCAGCGATACAAAAATAAAACCACAGCCAGTTTGGCGCAACCAATCTGTGCCTAAAACACTACGAATCCCGAAAATCCCAGCTGATGAATCGAACATGAAATTTATTTCCCTCCATAGCCTCGGCATAAAAACCACCTCACCCAACGACATCGTGAACCGGCATCGGCTACGAATTTGCATATGCCCATATAATGATAATCCCAGTGCGCATGGAGAATGGAAGTTGAAATGCTTGCCCTCCATTGCCTCCACCCCTTCGCCCATATCCTCCGTTGCGTTGCGTTGCGAATTCGTCAAAATTCACTCTCATAATATTTTTCAAAACGCGCCTAAAGAAGTATAACTTCAAAAAGAGGCACCTCTTAGGTTAGGTTAGGTTAAAATGGCTGCTCCCCCACTAGGGAACCCACTTAGGCACACCATTGTGCCCATTATGATGCCATTCTAATGTATTGTTGGGACAAAAATTTAAGCCATTTGAACCCATTTGGAGCTTTTAATAAAGCGGGGGCGCATGCGTGCTTGTAAGAAAATTAACCAAATAAATTATCTTTAATCGGGTGACAGTTGGGATCAATTCTTTGTCAATCATACAAATCATGTCCGTTTTCTTGCCAGTACCCATTTTCTTTGAGCCTGACTACAAAAACTGGCTGAGTCTGGCTAAAAAAAACTAAGTACTTAGTATGGAGGTCCAGTGGAAGAACGCATCGAAATTACTCGATTAAATACTCATAAGTAGAATCGAAAGAAACTTCATCAATGAGTACCTTTAACTCGTTCAAAAGTACTCGATTCCTTGAGTATCGATTAGTACTTTTTTGACATTTTTACGAATTGTCAGCATATGGCATTACGCGATTTTCGGCTGCGACAGATTACAAATACTTATGTAGCTTACATTCCGAATAAAAGCACAGATAGTGAATAAATCCGCCTGCCACACACTCCGGCTACTGACATGAAAATCTAAAAATTAGTGTCATTTTACTAAGCGGTCCCCCAACTAAGTATTAAACACGTCCAATGCTGCTTGACCTGCACAATCGACCGTGAACCGGTTTATTGAAAATGCTTAATGGCACCCTTTATTTTTTAAAGCCCCTCCCTGCTCCCTTTAGCATGATAAAGTGTGAGCGTACTGTGGTTGTTCGGACTGTTCCGTTCGTACTTATAGTAGGCTCCATTTTGAAAAGTAGCATTTTGCTTAGGCGTACCGTGCTTGTTGCGTGTGCCATATAGACGTTTCGATGCTGTCCATGCCTGTTGCAGACTAAGAACCGTATAGTCTTATTTTTAGTCGCGAGTGCTATTTTTACTTAGGTGTACCGTGCGGGCGTTTTGGTGTTGTGCGTGCCTATTTCAGGCGAAGAATGGGCTAGTCTTATTTTTACCCGGAATGTGTTAAAAAATCAAACCTACAAAAACTCATTTCCATCCCAAACGCAAATTGAAGCTCTTTTATCGCACAGAAAAATGTATGCATTTCTCTCTGTCTGGAATCCACGTTCCAATCCAAATTTCTGTGCTATTAAAGACCTCCAATTTGCGTTTGGGATGTATTTTTGTGCCTTAACTAAGAAGACTTGTGGAGGGATGTATTTGTGTTAAGCGTTTGTATGGAAATTATTCACAATAGGGATAAACATCAGTTAGCTTGAGTTCTGACTCGTATGCAAATTGTATTCGGTACCCGATTCCACGCTATAAGTAAAAATAGTGGGTCAAAAGTATCGAGTACTGATTTGAGTAGAATCGAAAGACAAATACTCAAATAGAAATGAAATCAAAAATAATCAAAAAAGAATCGAGCAACGATTCCGTATCCCTACCACCAACTGTTGAGGAAGGCTGGGTTAGAGTGTACCTCACTGGAGATGAGCTGCCACGAGCCTTGGCTGTAGTAGTCATTATAAGCATCTATGGTCACCTTCTATAATCTGGTTAGGTTTTCGTCTCACCCCGGCTAGAACGATTTTTTGCTTTGCATTTGATTGACATGATACTTCAAATGAGACTTCCCTGCCTCTAGAAAATAAATCAGATGTTTCCTCCTGATGCTTCTTCGCTAGGCCAGTTTAAAGCCAATCTATTAAGTTTGGGCTGTAAAACTGAACACATAACAAAAAAGCACGCAAGACTGAGAAATGTAACAGGTGATAACTTTTGGAGCAACAATTGCTACTCAATGTCCAATATATCATCACAGCAATAACATACATAAATTGAATTGAAAACATCCACATCAATTTCACTTATACCGAACACGCTCTCACATTTCAATGTTCAAAAAAGAGAAACTGCAAATGAATCCAGGTCTCGTTACGAAATTTCAGCGAAAATAAAATTACCACCGCAAAAAGAAATATGCGACGACAACGTGAAAATGTTTGTTCAACATGTTTTCGTCGTTTCGGCAATCAGCAACACCTTCGCCAAACCAGGAGGAGGAATCCCCATATCGCCCACACCTTCGCCACATTCAAATTCTTCCGTCTTCCGTCTTTGGTGATTGTTTGCCTATCATCGTATCATCGAAGATCACCTGAAAAAAAAAAACAGTTTCACTTTTTCGCCTGGGCGCGCGAAAATCATCTCAAGACGTTTGGCAGTTATTGGAGCGGCAAATTGGCGACTTGTTGGCTGTGTTGCACGAATGATGAATCGGCATCAATTTGAGAATTCAACTTCGCACGTTGCTTTCGATTACCTGCTCCTTCACGTTCGACTAGGAGATTGGATTGATTTAGGAGCGTGAGTCAGGTGTTATTTGCCACAGGGTAAAGGGTAAAGGGGTGTTGCGTTTTAGTTTATTTTTTTTGGGTAATCACTTATTTGGATAACCTCTTTATAACTGTGCCAAAATAGCCGACATTAAGTCCGATTTAGATGGTATCAACGTCCGTGGTGTCAATCAGAACTGCACTCGAGCACGCAATCCTTATCACGAAACAGATTTGGACAAGCGTTGTTTCGCTGAAAGTCAAAACATTTCGCGTGTAATTTATGAGAAGTATTTCTAAGCCGCTTTTGTTGTTGTTGTTGTTATTGTTGTTGTGACATGACAGTGCGACGCCGTCGCCCAAGAAAAATTGTGTTCTTAGCTGGTTCTCATGCGGCATTCTTGGCAGTCTAGAAACCCAGTGAAATCCGGCTCTTGCGGACTGGCGGGTATCACTTCCGTGACCTTTCCCTTTTCGCAATAAACAATTAAGACCCGCTTGACTAGTAGGCGACTCGACTCTACTCCACTGTGGTAAACAATCCAGGCGGACTGGTGGCGGTCTGGTCCGTTAATTAAGCGGCTATTTTTGTACGGGGAACGCGCTCCCATCGCCATCATCGCATACACGACTTGGAATCGCTTCCAATATATGCTCTGGTGTACTAAATGTAGAAGCTTGTGAACATTATGCTGGCGGCGCTGAAGGAGGTCAAGAGCGTTCCTTTGCTAGATAGCCTTGTGTGGGAATTGGAGCCAAAACAAACAGAAAGAACAGAAATCACCATAAAACCGTGCGGTGTCCGTGCTGACGACTTGGCGACTGCCAACGGATAGCCCCATCCGTGCAAGCAAACAGCTGGACTCAGCATAGTTGAAGTCGATTTGTCTTCAATTATCGTTTTTTAATGGACTGGAAGAGGCTGCATCGCGCGGCAAGGTAAACAACATCCGAACCAACCGCACCAACTGCTGAAAGATTCATGAACTGTTGTTTGGCTACGGCTCTTCCGAAAAGGTGCTAAAGATACTTTAAATTAGCGTGATTCTATCTATGTTCTCTGTTTGTTTACCAGCTTCAAGGCCCGGTCTTTAATGGACTTGGATCTAAATTTAGGATAAAATAATTGGATAATTATGGTGATTATTGTGGTTTTGTTGATGTTCGATTACTGGGAAAATAACACAGCACAGCTGAAAAGGGCACATCAGCAATCGCACAATTCCAATGGTGTTTCGTAACAGACTGGCATTATGACACAAAAACAGCGCTAGCTGAAAACTTGGCGCAAGTATGCCTAGGGGTTTGTAGATTAATGAATCGCTACTTAAGACCAACCTGTCTGGGTGGGAACAGGAGATTGTATCTGATGGTGAAACGGTGGTAAGACAAGTTTTAGTTGTTCTTTGGGTGATACAATGTGAAGCCGTTTTGTTGAACAATTAAAGGTGGACGACAAAGAGCCGAAATAAACGAAATTAACTTAACTGAAAAGCTTGAAGAGAATCGATTTTTTATTTGTTTTTTTTTTCAATTACTTCGCGATCAATGCTTATATTCTAGAACATAAGAGTATCGCAGAGTGCCCTCATCAGCAAAGGTGTGAATTGGGTTGGGAGTAGGCCATTTATAAAAATTAGAAATAGAGTAGGTAACAGAATTGACCGCTGGGGGACCCCAATGGGCTTTGGATTTGACGGTTCCAGTAATGCCTTGATTCAACGTCCGAAAAAGAAACTCTTAATCAAGTTCTGTTCAAGATGAGAGCTGTTATACAAAACAAACAGCCTACACAAATAATAGCTAACAGACCTGAGGGTCATACTCTATCAAACGTCTTGGAGATATCTAGAGTAGCCAGAACAGACTTACCAAATTGGTGCAAGTTTTGGTTGATGTGATCGCAAAGCACACAAAAAGACCGCCAGTGAACCTGTTTTGTTTTAAGCCTAATACTGTTTGTCATTTAGAATTAACTTGGAGTTTAGATATTCCACAAGCTTTGTGTTGATTATCACCTGTTTTTTTTTGATCATGTGTCTTTCTCGGATCAACCGCTGCATACACTTCAGAGTAAACCTGCATGCTGAAGCACAGACATCCAAGAAAGACGGACTGAAAGAATTTCCGGCAGGTCCTGATCGGGAGACTCCAGGAAAGGATAGACTTTATTGAGAAAATGGAAGTTAGAGTCAATACTGTCGAAAAGGCTACCCAAACGGTGTATAAGGATCTTGCACAAGCATGGCGGAGTAAACCAAAATTTCTCGTGTGGTGGAATAAAGACCTCTCGAAGCTAAGGAAGTTTAGAAGAAAGATCGTCAATAGTAGCCATAAAGAATTTCTTTAGCAGCTTTACAAAGACTGGCTAAAGCTGTGCAAGAAAACTGTTACCTCAGTCAAGAGAGATACTTGGCAGGGGTGACTTGGCTAAAGGCCTCCATCCAGTATCAGTTTTGGGTCTCATACAAGAATGTCATGCAAGAACGCTATTTCGGACAAAGACACTCCTGTGAAGATATTTTCGCTATTATTATACAAAGGAGAAGGTTCTATGGGCGATTAATAGCCTCCCCTCTTTCAAAGCACCCGGCCCGGATGGCGTATTGTATATCAGTCATACTGCAGAAACCTGAAGTTGGCTGGTGGCCATATTCAAGAGCTGCGTGATTCTCACTTACGTCCCCAAGAGGGCACGAATCCACGAAGGACCTCCTGTGTGAAATTTAAAGGAAATCTCCAGACTGGAGATCCGATCAATGATAATCTTCCTAAACTCCACAGGATGGCTTTAGTCAGCCGTCACAGTCTATCTGCTCCATAATATTATAGGGATTACAACCAATTGCGGTATTGGTCTGGAGTCATCTTTTTCGGTATGGGCTCAACATACAAGTTGGCAAGTTTCCAGAACTCTGGATAAACTCCAGCGAAGGCAATAAGTTTGCGCAGAAGTTTAGCTAAAGGTAAGTCGTATTACGGGAGGGGGTATATTATCCAGTGAATTTGTTAAAATCGAGCTTTTTGAGGCACCTACATACCTATCTCTATACCTCACGCGTCCTGGAGAAGAATACCAGGCCCATTGAGTGTGTGGAACACTTGCGGGTGTGGGGTTGCGTAACAGTGCTCGGCAAGGACGAATTTGAGGCGAACAAAGATCCTAAAAAGACCACCTTGGGTTTGGGTTCAATACACTCCTCCCTTGTAGATAAAGGAGGTCTTGTGAATGTAGCAAAATTCAACTTAATGATCTGGCTTTACTAAAGGTTTTTTTTACATGAAAGACTAGCGCTAGGAAGCTAATTTTAATCATTACTGGAATTTTCAGAAATTTTATAGAACGAAGAAAACGGTCGATTAGCTTGGTGGCCATATAGGGTGACATTAGCATACACAATAACCCGTTCTCAGTCGTTACAAAGAACGAGCAGGATTGGACATGGCTAGTGTACTTAGTTGGGGGACCGCTTTAGTAAAACTACCTTCCTGCGTTTGAAAAGAAGACATGCAATTGCAAAAGATCAACAAAAATATGAATTGAATATTTTCTTTTGAACAAGCTTTTTTATAATGCTTCTAAAACGCTTTTAAAGAGACTTCCTTCTAATGACATCCGTGCAATGTGAAAACGTGTATGGAACTAGTAAGAGCAGTGATGAGTTTACGCTTAGGCCCGCGAAGAAAAGCTATTTGTGTGTAAGTATTTTTTATGCAGAAGTCTAAGCTTAGGTGTTACCCTTTAGACGTGGGGTAGTTAGCTTAGCCTGACGGATAGAGAAAGAATAAGAAAGGTTAATGGGAGTCTGTGGGGTGCATGAGGAGATGGCGATCGGGAATACTGACTGTGTAAGGTTATTCCACAGACGAGTTTGTAATGAACGAATTCCTAGACTGATGTGTACGTGAAAATAGGGGCTATAGAAAATGAGGGTGAACCGTGAAGGCTAGTCTTGTGTTGCGAGAAAAAAGTTGCTGAGGAGGCAGTACGTTATATATTTCAGTGGGACAGTCATTGTGGTACCTAAGGAGGGCTGAAGAAGTCAAGTGAGGTGCTAATGACGCCATCACCAATAAGTTGGAGGGCGCGATTTTGCACCTCGTCTAGCCAAGATAATGCTGTTTTTCTGGATGATATGAGCTCTAACATCATTTATTTCTTTATTGATCCAAATTGTTTCTTACAATGCTGCGATTTTTACTTTGTATCTTTCTTGTTCCAAGAGTCCCTTAGATCCCCTGGTATATTCGTTGTCCTTACGTTCCATGAAGCCAATCGATATTTTGCGGCTTGACTTTTAGCCGTGTGAATAATCCTGCCGGAGGCATTTTTTAAGGATTCGTAACAGTGATTTTTTTCGTGACCAGGGTCCTTTTTTATATACAATTGGGTTCCCCTATAATAAATCAGACGCATACACAAACGGACAATCGTAATATCCTCAGTCTCTTTCCTGTGTACACATTGATTCTTGGCAATTTAAATATCTTGATCAAGTTTGGCCGTCGTGAGGCCGTATGGCTCTCATTAAAAATGGTTGAAAACTCTACGGCCATCATATCCCCTTTAAAAAGCCAAGCGGCCGGTGTTCGCCCGCTGTAAGCCCAAATAAATTGCATTGACCGGGGCTTACCTTGTTGACGTGGTAAATCAGACCAGGCTGGCAGCCTTGGTAAGTTGTAAGTTCAGTAGCTTTTATTCAGTTTTTAAACTCTGATATCAGCCTTCAACCGCCGATAGTTCTTCTAGTATTAAGTTATTTTTAATGGCAGTTAATTTCCCAGTATGTATTGCGAGCCTCCATCAACCCGTGGTGTTTTCTTTGACTGAGGTTCATAAAAGCCCGTGGAAGCATCTGAATGCTTAATTAAAAAAAAAACCTGCAGATTTTGTGTATTTTAGGTTGCCACAATTATTTTGTCTCTCTTCACGCTTGCTTGAATTATTTCGTAATTTTAAAGTCACTAGAGCCACAGAAGTAATCATAACTCTCGAAATGTTTGTGTTATCTTGTAAGAGAATTGCTTTTACAACTAGTCAGCCGTGACGATAGCAGTCAAAAAGTTTTTGTTTGGTTTTTGTTATTATTTGTTACTTTATTGATATATTGAACCAAGCCACGTACCACAGTTACAATGTAGTAATGCTGCCACGGAGTGAATTTCCGACCTTGGACCACCATTTTTTCATTATGATCACTTTGGCAAGAAGGAAAGCAAGCTGAAAGCACATCTTTTCCCATACTCCGTGCTTAAGGTTCTTCTCCCGTAGTAATTACTTAATTATGCCTAAATCTTCTCAACAGCCAATGGCCAAAAACAAGGTAACTTTAATGAACCCATAACGAAAGCGGCTGCCTTTGCAAAATATCCGGAAAAAGAAAGGCGAAAAGTAAACAGAAACTCCGCGTTAACAGTAACATGGCAAGAGTTTAGCAATTTCGCGAGCTCTAGAGAGCACATCCAGAATATATTGACCCACTCCGGAATCAGAGACCGTTGAGGCAGCTGTAAATAAAACATAACAAACAAAACCAACCGACGTCCAAATACTGCAAAAACACTTTCCGTTCTGAATAACGTCA
This sequence comes from Thereva unica, assembly GCA_949987705.1. NCBI lineage: Eukaryota > Metazoa > Arthropoda > Insecta > Diptera > Therevidae > Thereva > Thereva unica. The sequence goes on along the minus strand of OX465281.1, from coordinate 46,685,607 downwards.
AAGCTTGCAATTAGCGGTGTGCCATTATGACACGCCTTGTGGTTTTTTCGTACTGCATTTGATCCGCATCCCAACCCGGCCGCTAGGCGAAGACTGCACGTTCTTCACGGCCGTTGGGCAGGTAGCATGCATAGATGCGTTGCGTGCAGAGATGACTTTTCCGCCGTTCAACTGATGACAGGTTCCGCTTGGCTCTCATAAGATCCTGCATTAGGGCTCCTTGCGCAAGGTATGCTCGGACCGTATCTTGCGGAATGCACTTGGCTCGCCTGCAGCTCAGCAAAGCAGCGCAGCAGATAGGAAGTGGAGTATCGACCACAACCTCGTAAGTAATACTCGATAGTGGACAGGAGCTTTCTGCTAGACCTACCTGCCTACAATAATAGGCACCTTGTGGGCTGCGTGCGTAAAGGCCATCAATTTCTTTGGGGTGCCCCAGCCTGAAATTGCAGAAAGACAATAAGAGACGGCGAAACTGATACCATCTGATGCCATGGATACCTATCGCGGGGCTCTGGGTGTGCGTTTGGGATTAGACGAGAGCATACGCCGTGCATCGGTTTCTTGCACCTTTTCAATTATGTTCGCGAGATATTAATTAAACAGGAGGTGGCCACGTGTAAATTGTCAATGTGGAAAGTGAGCCCCTCGCACAGTGTTTTGTTGTCACGCAATTCCGGGCGGATATTTATGGCAGAGGCGTGCTGGCTTAATTGAAGAGATGCCCACACGGTGTTTAAAGGCAATAAAAATGCAATAAGCATCATCGCAAATCAGTTTTGAAAAAAAGCAAATTCGTGGTACACGGATTAATATTCCGTAAGTGGCTATAATTGGAGGAATGAAGTACACCTTTTTATTGGTTTCATTAATATTAATCTGCGTGGCGGTGCTATTAGGACGATGTGCAGCAAGGATTTTATTGATTGAACACATCGACAGCGTCTAGACGAACGACAGAAACATGCTTTCAGCGCATTTCGCAGAAGTACGCGTGGGATTTAATTTTTGCGCCATTTGTGACATATTCAAGATGGCGACCTAAATTTTGGCATATGTCAACTTGCTACATGTAAAATTGAAACTAGACATACAGCAGTGGAGTAGTTACAAAAATATTTTAAAAAATCCAACCTAAACCAAATGCAAAGTGCCAAAGCCTCGCAGAAGCAATACCCAAAATTCTGGATCTGCTGCCAATTGATCTACACAACAGGCAGCGTGCATCCTATAAGGACGAATTCATTTCTATGAGCTAAGACTAGGATAATACCAATATCGGATATCTAAACGGCTATCAAAGCACTAGACACGATCAATTAAATTCAATTAAATCAATTCAATTAAAACTAATCGAAATTTACTAAAAGAAGCTCTGTTTTGTGTACAGGACGTACGAAATTGGCTAGTCTAAGAGCAAATCGCCAAGATTGGACACACTGATGTAGAATATGCAGAAGAAGATGATATATCATCATGAACTTTGTTTAAATAGCAAGCACCAGGTGGAAGACTTTACAATCATTCGCCAGGACCAGGACCAGTAGATCATGTGACTGAGGAACAAGCTAAAGGGACAACCGAACTTTTTCATGCGTAAAGGTTTTTCCCCAAGAGCTGTTACAAAACAGTGCAAGGTCACCAATTATGTCCCGTCTTCGATTCTTGGACGGGGCTGTCGGCCTACTTGATTGAACTGATCAAGCGAGATATTGATTTTTGTCAGTAAATCCTAACCACCGATGAGGATCATTTTCGTCTTGGTAATTGCCTAAATAAACAAAATTGACGAACTCGCTGCCAAGACCGATAGTGTATCTTCAAAGAATGAAAGTTTTGTAAACCTAAATTGAGAGAACTAACCTGTGTATGGCTAGCTAAAGATAAGCCAACCTGCATAGTTAACTAAAAATAAGCTCTTGAATTTTTGTATGTAGAGGACGATTGAAACAACTTACGTGCTACCACCCCTGGTTAGTAGGATTCCTAACACTTCGACCAGGCTGCCTCCCGCTACTTAAAAAAACAACGTATATAACGGCATTGGACAGAACAAGCGATAGGAAGAAAATAAACTCTGCATATAGGCTAACTGTCCTTCGAGCATACTAGGTCCCATTACCCATAGCATGTGCGCAAGCAGAAATCACCCTTATTGATATTCTGGCTGTGCAGAATTAGAGCTTGTGCCACAAGGAAGCTCCAGGAAGTGGGAAAGATGCTAAAGTGCAGCTAGTCCATCGCAGCATGGCAGAGGAGGTGGAACGAGTCTCCTAACTGCCCACAGGCAGGCATGTTTTGAGGTGCCAGTTTCAAGGGAACATTGTGAAGTGAGCTACTACCTCACGCAATTTCTGAGTGGATATGAAGATTATAGGGCTTACCTTCAACGCTTCCGCCGAGGTAAAACTAACACCGGAGATCAGAGGCCAGAGAGACGCTAGGTGAAGAGGTCGTAGGATGTGTGGAGAATGGTGGAAGTGACGTTGGAAACCATCCATCGGAACCTTCATCAATACAAGCTCAAAAAAATAGAGAAAAGCAAAAGCCAGGAGACATAGCAGCTAGATAGCTGATGACTCAGTGACAATGACGTGGAGATAATGAAAGATAACGAAAAGATGAATTTAAGACACCTGAAACCCGACTTGCAAGTGAGTGAGGAGCCGAAAAAAACCAAAACAGCCTGATTTTTATTGTGGGTTATTCCCTAGTAGTAAGAGTGAAAGTGTTTCTCGACCCATTACCCTGAGCTTAAGAGTTTCATGCTCGACCGACTGAGCTAGCCGGATTTCCTTGAAACCGGTCAGCCGCTAGTATTATTTATATTATTATTATAAGGAATGAGGGGCAACCCATATGGTGAACACTGCGGCCAAGTTAGGCCTATTGTGTACGTACCCCACTAGCGAACAGACTATCGGCCTTCCGAATGAAGGCAAGAAGGTCTTTAATTGATGAAGACCGGACTTGGGCAGGGCTCACGAACTCTCTGATAAACGTTCTTCTTCTAAGCCAGATCAGAGCAGGACATTCACAAAGAATATGTGTGGAAGTTTCATCGCCTTCCAAGCAGAGTCGGCATTCTGTCTCTTGAGACAGTCCTAGGTTGTGGAGGTGGTACCGCAGCCCTACATGGCCAATGAGATAACCTACCAGCAACCTTAGGTCCGCTCTGTTTAGAGTAATAGTGCCCCTTAAGGCAAAGGGTCTTATAAGATCTTTAGCCTGTCTAAGACCTGGGACTGACTCCCAATAGGCTAGGTTTATTCTCTTAATCCACTCCTCTATCAAGGACTTGGAGGTGGACCAAGAGATGCCACAGAAGGGTTCTGGGCCCTGGAACAACGTCTCAGACCCCTCCCTCGCGAGGCTGTCTGCAGCCTCATTTCCCTCGATACCCCAGTGTCCGGGGACCCAGCAGAGCGAGACCTCGTTTGTTCTGGTCAGGTTCTGGAGTACGTCAAAACACCCTGCTACTATTTTGGAAGAAAACTTCCACTTTGAGAGTGCCTTGATGGCAGCTTGGCTGTCAGAAAAGATTTTAATGTTGGCGCCTTTCAGACCTTTCTCAAGGTTGAGCCTAGCGCAAGTCGTAATGGCATGTATTTCAGTCTGGAAAACAGAGGGCCACTTACCCATTGCAATCGAGACCTTGGAGTTGGGTCCTGCGACACCAGCCCCTGTGCCATGTTCCATCTTTGACCCGTCAGTAAACCAGTAGAGATGGTTTGGATCCCTAGGAAGAATAATTTCCTCCCACTCAGAGCGATCCGGGATAATCGCTCTGAATTTCCTTTGGAACCGCAGTTGACTAACCATATGGTCGGATACGCGGCAGATGGAAATGCTTGGGATATTTTTAAGGATATCCATGTGTCCTTTGACCGTATGGGGCCAGTTGGATGAGATCTGAAGTCTCAAGGCACTTATGGCGGCGGATTTCCATATGAAGAGATGCAAAGGGGTCAATCCAATGATTGCTTCCATTGCAGCTGTGGGGCAAGTCCGCATAGCTCCGGTAATGTAGAGGCAAGCAAGCCGTTGCAGCTTGCTGCACTTGAGGATCGACGTAACCTGTTTAGTCTTGGTCCACCACACTATAGCAGCATAGGTGACAACAGGTTTAACGATCGTATTGTACATCCAGTACATCATTTGTGGTGTAAGACCCCATGTCTTACCCAGAAGCCTTTTGCAAGCCCATATGGCCCTTGTGGCTTTGCTGATGACGTAGTCAAGCTGAGCGTTCCAGTTCAGCCTCTTGTCTAAGTTTACTCCCAAATATTTGACTGAGTCGGAGTAAAGTACTGTGGTATCCTGGATACAGATAGTACCTAGGTCCACTTTGTAGCGTTTCGAAAAAGGTACCAGGACAGCCTTATTTGGGTTAATTGACAGGTACACCTTGGTACACCATCTTTGAACTTCTCGTAGTGCTGTTCTCATGACCTCTGTAATGGTCAAGTCAAACATCCCAGAGACAATGATGGCAAGATCATCTGCATAACCGATGACATCGAAACCAGATTCAGATAGTTTGATCAAGAGTTCATCCACAACTAGTGACCAGAGTAAAGGGGATAAGACTCCACCTTGAGGGCACCCCTTAATAGCCTTAACACTAATGGTGGAAACACCTAGGGTAGAAGAAATGTCACGATCTGCAAGCATAGCATTTATCCACTCAATCGTGTGAGGATCCAGATTTCTAAGAGCCAGTGCTCTAGAGATAGAATCATAGCCAGTGTTATCGAAAACACCTTCGATGTCAAGGAACGCGCATAGGGCAGTTTCTTTATCGAGGAAGGCTTTTTTGATTTTACTGACCAGGTGGTGTAAAGCAACCTCTGTTGATTTACCTTTAGAGTAACCGAACTGGGAGCTATGTAGAGGGAGGGAGAGCTCCAGTTTGCACCTAATATGTGTTAACTCCTTGTTGTAGGCTGTTAGGGTGAACCTATATTCATCCCAATACCCGGTATGTTTTGCTCTATTGAACAATCTCCTAACGTCTCTACGCATTGCAGCTAACCTGTCATTCCACCAGGGCACCTTTCGCGATGACTGAAAGGAAGAGACAATGTTGCTGTCATGGTAGGAAGAGATCAACACATCAGTAAGCTGCGTGGCCGCATTCTCCAGTTCATACACTGAGCTGATAGAAGCCGCAAGCTGATCTGATTTCGAAGCCACAAGCCCCTGAAACTTAGACCAGTTGGTTTTCTTAGGAACCAAAGAAGAGGCGCGGATATGTGGAAGGCCTACAATGTCAAATCTAATGTGCAGATGATCCGACAGTGAGGCCTCGTCCAGAACACGCCAGTTTTCAATCCTGTCGGATAAAAGCCTGCTCGTGAAGGTGAGGTCCAGCACCTCCTTTCTACTAGCAGTGATAAAAGTGGGTTTGCATCCTCTATTTGCAATATCTATGTTATTCATAACAAGAAATTCTAGAAGACACTCACCCCTTTGGTTTACATCGGTACTCCCCCAGATGGAGTGGTGAGCATTTGCATCACAGCCGATGACGAATTGCCGGTTCGTTTTGCGACAGAACTCAATGAGATCTTGAACCTCCTGGGGTGGCACAACTGCTACATCCCCCGGAAAGTAAGCGGACGCAAGAACGATTTCTTGGAATCCGTTGGCGGTGGGAACCGCAACCGAGATCGCCACTAGATCTCTAGAAATAAAGTTGGTAATGGAGAGATGAGTGACACGATTGTCAATTAAAAGGGCAGCGCGAGGTGCCCCGCATCTCCGATCATATACCAGTTTACTTGAGCCAGTGGTAAGTCCTCTGACTTTACCATCGGTTACCCAAGGCTCCTGAATGAGAGAAAGGGTAATACCCCTGACACACTGCAAAAACGAATGAGCATTCTTCCAACTTCATTGGCTTTCAATGATCATTCATTTTAGAAGCGACACACTGCATTTCTCAATGTTCATTGGAACTGTCAAAATAGAAACTTTACACGAACTGCTAAATATATGAACTGAAAGTGATTACATAGTGATTTATACTTTTAAATTTAATAAAAATTATTAATTGAGGCCCAACAACAGTTATTTACAATGGAACCTACTACTTTTTAAAAAATTCTGAAATCTGAATGACAGTTTGACAGTTAGGTATTTCAGTTGGAAATTCTACTGGAAATTTCATGGAAAGCTGTTCGATAATTTCCCAATTTCACTTCCATCTTCATTGAATGAAGTTATTTTGACTTCATTCGATTGAATGACGAATGAAGCCGTTGAATGAACATTGGACATGACATACTGGGCGCGAATGATCATTCATAGCCGAATGATACTGCAATGTTCATTCGATGCTGCAGTGTGTCAAGGGTATAAGATGCCTCTCCGCGTAAGTCTTGCACAGGGTGGAGGATGCCCCTTTCGCATGGTGCAAGTTTGCTTGGAGTGCCCTTATGGCGCTCATTTTTTCTCCAAGGAGCGTTTGACAAGCCCGGTCTTCTTGGCCTGTCTATGACCCTTTGTCCTACCGCCTTTGCCCTTGGGGGGTGCTGATTTGCCCCGTGCTCCGACTCCAGGTTCGGCAGGTGTGTTCTTTTTCCGCCCAGCAGTTTGCTCTGCTACAGGCTCCCTGGCGCATGCTGCAGATGCGGGGGTCGGATTTGGAACAACGCCAGATGGGCCTGGAGTCGTTGCGAGAGCAGCTCCGCCGTCAGATGGCCCTATGGCCATGGCATTACTGCAGTCCTCGGTGACAACAGAAGCTTGGGAGGTGCCATTTCAGACCCTGTGGTCTGAGTGTCACAGGACGAACCCTGCCCTTGTGGCTTATCCTTAAGAATTAGCCTGGTATGGGAAAAGCGATAGGCAATTTTCCCTTTAAGACTAATTAACTTAGTCATGGAAGCGGTATCCACAACCATGACTAAGTGAAGGGTGTTATCATTTACCCGCCTCTGGACCACTTTCCACTTGTCAGCGGGAACCGAGTTTTGTGCAGCGATAGTAGCCAGCACTTTCTCGTTGCTTAGAGCACCACTCTGGGGGAAATAGCCACGAATGACATGAGTTTGACGGAAATTACCCTCTTCCACCAGAGTGATATCCAGAGCACTCTTGCTCTTAATGAAGGAGACGTTACTCCTCACCCATTCTGCTGTGTCAGGGTTTGAGCAGACTAATAGCAGCCAGCCTCTTCTTGGGAAACTCCCCTCGAAAGACGGCTTGACTTCACCGCCCGCTTTTTCGATTACAACGTCAATGATCGCCTCCTGCAACTGTGCCATTTGCTCAGGGGTCAGAGGGCAGTTGACCATGTCTGTCGAGATGAGGCCAAGCTTGACACTGCTTACCACCTGGCTAAAGGTGGGGCGAGTGGGCCCTTTGGCCGTCTTGGTCCTCTTCTGTTCCGGACGTTCCGGAGTTTCCTCCTCTGAGCGAACTCTCTTCAGCTCAGTTTTTTTGGAGGGCTTTGTTAAGGCCTTTTGCAGGGCCATATCCCTGGAGAGGCCTTTTGCCAGTGCTTCTTGGAAGCATTTCTTCTGGCGGTTGGAGAGTTTGACAAACCTGGGTTTGTCAAGCTCCATCTTATCCAAGTCACGGCCAATGGTGGTAGCTCCGGAAATGACCGAACACACACTGACCGAGTCTGCGCTGCAGACTCATCTTCAGCGACTGACGATCCGCCTGTAGAACCAGTGTGCCCAATGGCTCCACCGGTTGAGGTTGGTTTTAAACTTGCGTGCCCAATGGCTCCGCTCGTTAAAGCAATTGGTTCACAGCTAGCGTGCCCAATGGCTCCGCTAGTTGAGGCAATTGCTATCTCTTGTGTCCCTAAAGGCACTTGAGATGAGGCCATCGTCACAATTGACGAGGATGATGCTGTCGGAGCTGCATCGAGCTCATAATTTTTTGTGTTATTTGTTTCCATGAATGGTCCCACGAGTATTCGGGAAAGTAAGTCACCCATAGCGAGCCCGTATACTATGGGAAGGCTAATTGAAACTGGAGGACGCCAGGTATCCAGAGTTCGGATATTTGGGACCAAGCACCCCCTTGGCCACGAGTCTCTCGGCATATCCTGTTTCACCTTAGACTGGGGTGATTTTTTAAAGAGTGTTCTTCTCTCCGCCCGACTACCATTAGCCAGCACTCCTGGTAGAGACATGACCATGCCAGGAGTCTGTTTCCAGTCGCCCCACGTAGAGGGTGTAGTAGAGCTTCCAGCAGTGTAGCACAGTTCCGGCACGGAGCACAAAGCAGAGTGTTAGTCCCCCTGTGTAACTGTTGGCTGGCGACCCAGCCGCTAGTAGAGAATGACGGAAAAATCATCAATGCGACTTACCTTCAGGTGGAACACGATACTAAAGTGGTCCTTCGCGTTACCTCAGCAGGGGCTAGGTATTCACCCGGCGGGCGTTGATGAACCGCCAGGACGGGGCCAAAGACAATGCCATATTGTCCCGTTTCGCGTCCCCAGCAGGCTCAATCGCACCCTTAAGAACCCCTCTCCTTCTGGCCCATCGGCTGAAATCCTCAGCAATCGTACATTGCCTTTGACCTCACCGACATTAGTGACTCTCCCCCGACCGTCAGAGCAACCCGCACCGCGGAGCGGAGTTTACGTTTCCGTAGGGAACTGGTCTGGCAGCTCCTGGTGATTACCTAACAGAAACTTGGCCCCAAGCGGCCAAGAAAACCTAGGAGATATACCATCCGCTAGGGAAGCTAGCTAAGCCAACTATGGCACCCTTTTGTTAGCCGGTGAAGCCGAAGAGATACCTTCTTGGGTTTCAGTGTTCGACGAGACCCTTTCTCGAGCATTCAATTTTTTTTTAGTGTGGAAGAGTCTAAGCTCAGGTGTCACCCTTTATACTACCTGTCCGTCCTGCTATTTACTTCATAGGGCAATGTGTCGTAGTTAGCTTAGCTCTAAATTAAAAAAGGACATGATAGATTTAGGGTAGTCTGGACGATGTGTTAGGAGGAGCCAGTGGGCCTGGCAGGCTGCTCCGATTCTTCAAGCTGACTGGCCCACATTTATGAGATAAAGGAGTGGAGTCCAATAGACCGAGAGAGCGGACCCAGAACCGCACGGAAAGCTCATAGTTAAATAGAGATATTCGACCTTATGAAAAAATGGTTCAAAACATGCACCCAAGATTGAAGGCAGAATTATTCGAAAAAGTCTGCCAATCCTGTTAACATGCAAATATATCGTTGTTCAGTGAACAGTTTCGCTCCGTGTAAGTGCAATCAATTATTATTCAGAAGGCGCATAATATTATTGGTTCATGGCAAATGTTAAGTAGAATGCTGTCCACCTTCCGCTGTAACTAGGGGCACTTTTATAGCTAATGAATTGGGAGCAAGCTTCGTCCCAGTAATATTTCTTACAAAAGTGCCATGCGGGCTAGTACATATCTGCGGGCGAGTTTCATTTTAGCCAAAGTACAGCTAACTATAGAAAACTAACCTGTGTATGCCCAGTTAGAGAGATATAAACTATATATTGGCCGTTGAAAAGAAGGCACAAAAGAACTTTCCAGAGAGAGAACTGTAATGAACCACCCAGTAGGAAAAGGGAGCATCCCAAATGAATAAAGGAGGCCTCCCTTGGGAGTTAGGGAGACCTCCCTCTACGTTCCTTTTATTGCTCCTTTTCCCATAAGCATGTCCGGAAAAAGGAGTACTCCATTTGTACTCTCCTGGAGAGTTAAAGTAGAGTTTTCTTTCTATTTGTTCTCTCTTGGATTACTCTTCGTTTGAAACTTCTGGTTTTTAAAAGAGGCAGATAATTTTTTACTCATCTCCCATATACCTCCCTTAAGGAGATCTTGTCCCGTTTCGTACTGGGAACTCCCTAAAACATCTTATTTAGCTCGCCAGGGAGATTTGCTTGTAAAATGCTAATCTCCCATATACCTCCCTCGAGGAGATCTCGCTCCATTTCCTACTGGGCACGAATCGTTTCTAGTGCATTCCTCTCCTCTCCACAGCTTCAGACCTAAAAAAGTTTTGTTTTCTCTCTTTAAAGGTTGAAAGCTTCCTGCCACGAAAGCTCCAGAAAAAGCCTTCCCATTCGGATATAAAAGAAGCTTATTCCTCATTCTGAATGCAGTTCTTTACAGGACTCTTATTCTTATTCAGTCTTAGTGAACTGTGTCGAGGTGTAGAGCCTACAATAATTCCTGAGCATTTCCTAAACCGTGTCGAAATATTACTTTGTAAGAAGGTGTTCATCTTCAATAGTCCCAGGCTATTCCAGAGCTCCCGGCAACCATCCCTTAAAAAGAAGAATTAGAACTACATATAAAAAACCATTACACAACTCGCCTATGTATATACCCATGTGGAAATAACTACCCTACGTATATCCATTTGTGGAGAACAGCAACGCTGAAGAGAATTAACCTAGGTATAACATATAGAAATAGCCTTTGTATTGCCAGAGAGCTAACCTAGGTATAACCTATCGGAGAGACATAACCTATATATTGTCAGAGAACCAACCTAGCTAAAACCTACGGGACAGAAATAGCCTATGTGTTACTAGCCAGTGAAATCAGAAAAGAACTATTCTGAGAGAACTAGCCAGAGCTAACCTGCTTACAGCCAGTTGGGCAAAATAGTCTATGTATAGCCAGCTAGATACAGTAAGTTAGGAATAACCAGCTAGAGAACTAGCATGTTGCCCGCTGAAAAGAATTAACAACCAATTAGAGATGAATAACTCATGTATTGCCAGCTGAAAAGAAGGAAACAATAACTATCCTGAGAGAATTAGTCTATATGTAGCTAGCTGAATACAACTAAGCTACGAATAAACAGCTGAAGGACTAGCCTATGTATTCCCAGTTGAAGAGAACTAGAATATGTATAGCCTGCTGTAGATAGCTGGAGAGAACCAGCAAACTTAGAGACAACTGAAAGAAAAAAGTGAGACTGAGAAAAGGGAAGAACATTATAACTGTCAAAATTTTATAACAGATATGAATCGCTTCATAGCCTAGCCACCAATGAATTGTTATTCACATCGAATAAGTAAAGAAGCACCGATATTTATTGTTGGCCGTGGTCTAGGAGGTAAAACGTCTGGCTAACATTTCAGAAGTTGGTGTTATCTTCCTTGCTGCTGCATAGTCCTGGGTCTCCCACTAAATAACATTGCTTGCAAACATTACAACCTTGGTTTATAAACTCAGCAACTCATGCCCTGCTCGATTGTTGAAGTCAACTCTCTTCCTCTGTAATATTGGATGTTTAACCACAGTGGAGTATCGACATTGGAATTCTTTCATTCCTTTCGGACAAGAACTTGGTATTCGACTTTACCATAAATAGTAGCATCGTCGTCAGTACATAAAGCGCATACCTCTAAACTCCAGTCTTTCACCGAAATAAATCTAAAACTAGTTGGGATGTGGGTTCGACCCTTTCGGTCCACACGATCAACTTCCCAGTATGATGGTTGTTGAATATTATGATTGGATATTTTAATAATAAATGAACAATAAGCAATAAAGAATATATGTATAATACCGAGAATTCGTCACAATTGTTTATCAATATTTTCGCTAAAATGTCAAACTAAATGTGCGCACTGACAAGATTAGGTATTAATGTGTTTCGGCACCTCAATGAACTCGATATAGTTTTTAGTTCGCGCCGTATCGTGCAGGTACAAAAATCACTTAAGTCATTTAAACCAAAAAACCGCTGGACCGAATATTATAAAAATCTTTTCAGAATATATTGTCGCTAATACGCTTCGAACGGCACCTCAAGTAAGTCAATATCTTTTGTGGTTCGGGCCATATCGTGCAGGTACAAACATTACTTACACCGCTTAAATAAAAAAACGGCTCGACCGAATTTCATGAAAATCTTTTCAGATCATATTTTGGTTAATACGCTTCGAACGACACCTCAACGAAGTCGATATCAGTTTTGGTTCGCGCGATATCGTGCAGGAAAAAATGACCACATCCGTACGCACATACACACACACACACACACATACTTCCTCCCAATTTTTTGCTTAAAATGCTCCTGGGACCTGGAAAGATGAAAATACGTTGAAATTTTCGATTTCGATTTTCGGACCGATTACAATAACTTCCTATACTGGGAAGTTAAAAAGCCTTCACTTCTTTATTGGTTCATTCCATTGAATCTCGGATACTACTTCAACAATTGCTTGTGCAATTCTTCTGGCAAGTCTTGCGAAGGTTAGCGTTTAACTGTCTCCATTCAGTTCGTGTGCTAAAATATTATAAAACAATGTGACAGCGATTGAACTGATTGTATCGATTTAAGACTCTTTAGATGAAGGTTAATTCCAGAATTGGCGGTGAAGGTAACGTTTCAATTGATACAATTCAATGGACAAAAGAGCCTGAATCTAACGGGGTGAGGTTGCTATCGAAAAATGAAATCAAAATCATACTACATCTCGTTTTGTTTACATAGAGAATGTGCGTCTTTTAAAATTGGAAACTCTATTGATAAACAACATCTTATGACTTCAGATTTGTGACACAAAACAAAATGAAGATAAAATTATCAATCAAAACAAAAACACTGGCAAATAAAAATGGAAGAAGAGAACGTAATCGAAATCCTAAACAAACAAGAATCTTCAACTTTAGTCATTCTTCGACTTCGACTTATTGTCTGTCCCCGTTTCTTTGACATGCAAATATGCATCTCAAGGTTGCCAACTTGAAGGAAGATCCACTCACAGCACGGATTAGTATTGGCTCTCGAGATCAGCCTGCTGTTATCATCACTATTTTTGCTCCTAGTTAGATAATCCCACGGCAAATGTCAATAGCTTGAGCTTTCCAAAGCCTTCGATTACTGCGGCTGTAATTATTATCTATAGTGTCACACATGATGAAGATAACAGGTTTCTGGCCGCCCCCTTCCGATCCCCTATCTAGCCGCGATCTTGGGATCTGGTGCTGAACGATCGCCAGCTTCCTACTTTGCCGCACAATATCAGGGCTCTAGTGTAGTCGCGGCGGCGTTCTTGACGTTGTTGCTCGAATCCAGTTAAAGTCCAGACAACTCTGCTCTGACAGATCTTTGCGAGATCAGTCTTGACTTGCAAGTGAAAGTGATCGGGCGATCGAGCGAGAAAGAACCGAAAACTAAGCGGGAATTATGCCGGAGCGCAGAAGCAGCTAGATCTTCAGACGCATGCGTGCTAGACCCATTATTTATGGATTATTGCGAATGGAAATGGTTCCTTGTCGCCGTTGTTTCTGTCGTTTCAAATCCAAATTGTTCGTACGTGTGCCGCCCTGACGCGGCAATTCCGATACTAGAACTACTCTCGTGTGGTGTAACACACCTGCCATCGTCTACGGCGAAGGTGATTCTATTAAGAGTGTTTTGTGATACGAGGACCTCGGCGCCAGTTCTTCGTGCTGTTTGTTGCCTAATCGATGTTCCGTGTTGTTAGTGTTGTTATTGTTGTTATTTTGTTTCACTATTTCACAATATTCAAAACAAAAATAATTCATCGAGTGAGAGCTACGGCGACGGCGGCGAGACCGGCGAAGCGTTGTGCCGTACCGATGCTGAAGGGAACAGCACAGAATGATGGAGTGCTTCTTTTAACTTGTATTCAATGGTGGTGATTTTGCGTTAATGTGAAATGAACGTTGCAAAACGAATGTTACATAACTGGAATCGATTGTAAGCAAGATCTTTAATTGCATCTACTTCAATCTTGGAGTGTTGTTTCTCTCCTATGCCAGCCCAGAGTTCATGGATAATTTGTTAATCGGTGTCGTTTCTTTTTCTTTTGCAGAGAATCGCGAGGATTACAGCGGCGCCAATTTGGATACTTAGTCTTTAATTCAAGACGGTGAGTTGTGATGTTGTTGTTGTTTTTGTTGTTACTTGTGTATTTCTTTTGGTTTTATTTATTTTTGCAATAAAACATTGCTGATTTGATGTTTTCGTTGACTTGTACAAAAAAAAACTGTAGTTTATGTACTGTGAAGTAAGCAGCGATTACCTAAGAACTTCGTTGGGTAGTTTATGATGTGGTAATCAACTTTTTTTAATATCGTAACGAAATGTGCAATTTACTGCAATTTGAGTATTCACCAAGAATATGACTATGGTCTATTGTCATCCTTTTTATATCTAGTTATTCATTGCTGAGCTGCTACAGTCTGTGTTGGCTTCATCTCCACATTGGAAACCATATTGGAAACAGCAAAAGGTCATGCAATTAAAAATCAAATTAAATATCTAATGAAAAGCTCGCTTAGCTCGTTCGTCATTCCCGACACAATAGTTGACTAAAAATCTACCAGCTTATCCGCCTTGTCAGTCTAGAAGTTAAGTCGTACTAGAGTTTGAAGTTCGATTTTTCAAAAGACATATCTCATTGTCTTTTCACTTTTCTCACCTATCTGGTATTCGTTCTTACTAACCTTTCATCTATTTAGTCTTCCGCATTCGCGTGTAAGCTTAACTCAAGTACCCATCTCATGTTGGATCCTCAAAATTCATATTTGGTAACAGTATGGGCTGCTTTCGGTATCGTCAAATGATCGTCAATCAACTGCGTCGGCTGCAAAAATGACTGATGCCGTTTGCAGAAGTGAATAGTTTTACTGCGAATTTGATCATTTCGACCACCTGACATTAAAATGATTGCAAGATGGCAGTGCGAATGCGCATTGCCGTACGTTTAGTCAATTTGCATTTCCGGACTCTTGATTATCATCAATTGCAATACCGAACGAATGACTATCGTCTACTGCTCTGCAAATGACGTTTCCGAACGCAGCCATGATGGGATGCCAGCTTGAGTTCAAAATGCGTGCTTTTAACTCCTGGAGTTGAAGAAAATGACGTTTTAGTCGAATCACGACTTTCATAACAGGGGTCTAGTGTTGAAGTTCTAAGTTGATCTTAGGCCCTGTGTCGAAATCCGACTGAAACGTCACTTTTTTCAGCTCAAACGACTTGTTACGACATACGACTGGACTTTCAAGATCCATGATTGCCTTCCGACTAGATCATCCTGTTCGACATTATACTTTATGATGTGAAAGAACCATCGACAGTATACAGTATACGCCAGAACTTGTCTCTGATCTCAATACTTAATTTTTTGCAATGCAGGAAATCACATACTCGTTCGCCAAATAAGTGATCGCGTCGTACTATTCAATGTTTAACAAAATCAACCTGCAGTTTGATGTCCAACTAATAAAGGATGAGTGTAAAATCAAGAGTAATTCACAGTGCTCTGCATTGAGCCAGGTCATTTGTTGAACTGTTATCAATTTCAATTCAATTTTCAATACTCTTTCTACTTCTCGTTATATGTAAGAAGTGGTAGAACAGTCAATGAAGACAGTCAGTCAATGCTGTTAGAGTTTGCCCAGAACAGTGGGGACAAGAAGGTGGGGCAGCTCCCTTGAAGATGTACCTTTTAACGACGAGGAAATGTCCGAGGTTTAGTCTTGTATACAACACCCCTAACAACCTGGGGAGATTATGCCCTTGGGGTGCTGTAATTTCTCTCCGGTGCGAGACTAGGAAGGTGCTGCTTCTGTTATTTTTTGTGGGACATCGTTTGTTGCGCTTTCTTCCATACCGATGCATACTCAGGTGTTCGTACTTCTGTGAGGGGTTGTCTTCTTTTGCTTCCCTGTC
This sequence comes from Thereva unica, assembly GCA_949987705.1. Taxonomy (NCBI): domain Eukaryota; kingdom Metazoa; phylum Arthropoda; class Insecta; order Diptera; family Therevidae; genus Thereva; species Thereva unica. Next base: position 46,669,935 of record OX465281.1, on the reverse strand, counting down.
TGCGTATTCGTTCCCAATTATGCCTATGTGTGTGGGGCACCAAATAAGCCGTATGTCCTTGTTACTTACTATAGGTGAGCCTCTTCTCCATAAACCACCTTTGCAGCCGACTCCTGTCGTATTGTGTGTACCCTCTTCTGTAACAAGGCTGTGTCTTATTTGTTCAACTTGTGTGTACTTATTTATTCTACCGTTGGATGTCGGTTTTTGAAGTTCCTAATTAAATGAAGTGCGGATAGCGAATCAATTAATTAGGTATGACTAAAGCACGTTCTGAACTTTCTGCAAATAGGCAGGCTTTGTATGTGGCTGTTGTTTCCGCGGCAGAGATTGAACTCAACCCTGGCATTCTTCCTAGACCCACTTCACGCTTCCCTCTCTATTTACTACCGCTTAGGACACCTAATTTGTCATTTTAGATGCGTCTGTATGGTATTGTTGCTGTACCTACTCCTGGTTCTTCTATTAGTCGGTTGAACTGGTGTCTTATAAATGTAGTACTGTAAAGGCCCCCATACACGGTCAAATTGGATGTACATCGAAGGGCGGATGTACAACCAAAACTATCGATCGCCAGTCGGCCGATCAAAACTCACTGCGCGCATGGGTTTGATGAAAATCTGGATGTACATCGAATTTGACCGTGTATGGGGGCCTTAATTGTTGTATTTTGTCATTTATGTATTTATGCGACATTCCTCAGATAACCAAGGGGGCTAGACTTGTCTGGTTCTGTATTTGGTTTCGAATGTAAAGTAGGTTTGTTGGAAGTTTCTTCAACCCCAGCACGAGGGCCGATGGTTTTCTGTATTTTTTTATTCAGAGTGGAGTCGTTATAGTTTGGTGCATGTTTCTAGGGATTGCGCCGTTCGTTCTTTTGTTCGTTCCGAAATAGTTGGTAAACCGGCTTCGATCAAAAAAGCTTCGTAGGTAATACTCCAAGAGCAATGCGTACAGTAGTATTAGTTAGTGTATAGGTCCTATCGAGTGGTGTCTTTGTTCCATCCAAATAACGTCAGTCTGTAGTCCACTTTGCCAATTATTATTAGCTTCACTATTTTTATGGCTAGATTTATTATTGGTGGTCCATGTTTTTTTTTTTGACAAATCACTTTGAGCATGTTGTTGCGATTCCTCAGGTCTTCAGCAACTACTTTTACCTGCTTATTCCACCGCAGTGTTTTGTCTAGCAGCTTCGGCACGACGACTTTTCTTTGAAGGCTGTCATATGCTTTCTCCAGATCTGCTGAAAGCAATACACTATGTTCTCTCTGTCCGATGGCACAGACAAGGTTGTGCTCAGTTGCAAGAGAGACAGGGTTTCCCCACTGACATATATAATGGACTGCTCATCAGAAAAAGTTTTCATGGCACCAATTCGTTCCATAAGTGGCAAACCTTTTTTCACTGACATTTATAACCTCAGTGGGTTTTGTAAATTAAATTTTTTTAATTCGTATTTCGAAGCTTGAAACAAAATAATTTTTTGTTATCTTTATGATACAAAAGACGAAGTTCTCTTCCCCTGTTTCAACAAACCCCGGGGCTTGTAGGAGAAAGAGAAAGAAATAAAAAAATCAATACCCATCTATTTTTTGGAAGTATTCTGACATTTGCAAAGAGAAAAAATGAAATCCATTATGGCAACTTTAATACCATGCCACCGTTGTGGCAGTATTTTTTAAATGTCACTTAATATTACTCCAGAATTTTATTTATCTTTCTGTTTTTACTGCAAAGATAAAAAAGCTATCGTATTATGAAAGCGAAGAGCAAAAATATGTAAGAAAATGGAAAAGTAAGCAGTTTTTGAATGTCAAATTTTTACTCTTCAATTTTGGCACTACCTGATTTTATTTCTGATAGTGAATGCACTGAACTCCATAACACGAAATTGAACGAAATTCGAATTCGGTGACAAAAGGGGCTGATGTATGAGCGAGAGGACTATACTTTTTGGTGCCATGAGTTTGTAGAGAAATAATTTCAGATGAGCAGTCCATTATTATATGTCAATGGGTTCACCTGCAAGGTCTGTAGCCGACAACCTCGTCTGTGAGCATTCGCTCTAGGCGCCAACTTAGTCTGTTGCTTGGGCATATTGGTCTGATTTTGTTGGGAGATTTAAGGATGGGGCGAAACTCTTTCAAGTTCCAAGCCTGGGGCCTTATTCTCTATTACAATATTGTGAGAATTTCTCTCGAAACTGCCAAAATCGTATTCTCTATTACAAAACTGACTCGTAACTGTAACAATATTGTTAGAGTTTTACTCGAAAGCTAAGGGGTAATCGAGAAATTTATAAAATTTAGGTATGGGCGACACAATTGAAAGCTATTGCACTCATTTTCTTTTCTTTCGGCGACACTTCTACTAGAAAAAGCAATATTGTAATAGGGAATACCAAAGCATTTTAGTTTCGGATAACAGTTTCGAGTAAAAAGCATTTGAGTATTGTAATAGAGAATAGGGCCCCTGGTGTTGAACTTTTGTAAGTTTCCGATACATCTTGGATTTTTGTTAAGGTTGGGTGTTTTCAATGATGCAGGATGCTTTTGCAGACTTGCACGAAAGCAAATGACGTTGACTGACAGCTTAAGCAACATGCAAAAGCAAACAACATGCATCATTGAACATAACTCATTATATGTCAAAATTGTCAGCTGACATACGTGAAATTAGTGCTTCCACTACTTACGTATTGCGAGAAACTGAAAACAAAATGGATAAAAGAAATTTAAAAACATTAATTGGAATTGTTGAGAACAAAATTCTAGTAGAAAGTGGGGGTACGAGTAATGTCTCCCATTTCGTGCAGAGAAAAATGAAAAAGAGATCATTATTGGTTAAATTAATAATGAAAAAGCGAGTAAAACAAAAATGTTTGGCAGCACTGACGTGTCTTCTTCTTCAAAATTACAACTGCAAGTATTTGAAAAAGCTGGCAAAGTATGCAATCATTTGCTTTTAAGTTTTAATCATTGAACACTGTGCTTTTGCAAGTTGCTTCATTGAACAACATGCAAAAGCAAATATGCCGCAAGTTTGAATCATTGAAAACGCCCGTTATCTGCTTTTTTTTTATGTGACAGACTAGAGACTTAGGGAAAGTCCCTTTGCACTGTCGACAATCTATTTTTTCCGTATACACTGTCGAACAGCAGCTCTAGCCGGAACAGCAGCTAGCCTAGCGAGGAGGAGGAAGGTTCTGGATAGTTTTCAGCTCTGCCTCTAGGGCACTATCATCTGTAGGTTTGAATCCGTGTCTGCATAACCCGAGAGCACTTTACCTATAAGGTTTGCGATTTCGTAGGGATTGAGAGTTTCATGTTCAAGGGCGGAAATCATAGTGCCGTCAGTTTCCTTGAACCGAATTGTTGGGGTTAATAGTTTCAGGATCATTTTCTCAAGCCGTCCATTTACGCATTAATGGAGCGTTGAGAGATTGAATTTTCTGCAGAGAGAGATCTTGGCTGCGTTCAAGTTATGCAGCTGACTGCAGCGGCTAATTGTCATCTGCATTCGAATGCCGAATATTGAAGTATTTTTGCAGCTGTTTTCAAATTTTGAACGCATAAATGCAATATTTTGCAGTCAGCTGCGTAACTTAAACGCAGCCCTTTTATAACGCTTCCAAGCCTGATTCTTAGTTCGACCCAGCTGGCGATATCACTGTTGAACCAAGTAGGGGTAGGTTTACTGTCGCGTTAAGTCGATGGCATGCTGCAGTTGGCAGCTTCCGTTAGCTACACCACTTCCATTTTAATGCTGGGGCTCAGCTCTTTTTGTAGGAGGTATTCCTTAACTTTTGACTGGAATTTCTTCAAATCGTGCTAAGCTCTTTCGTTAGTGCTGCTCCTACTTTGCATCACCTCAACTAATTACATGTTTGTCATTTCTCCTCTCCTGCAGTATACATATTTTTTCCAAGCGCTGTAGGAGGCGCTTTCTCTTCGCCAAGGAAATAAATAATTAAGGTAGTAACCCCCGACGTTCAGTGTTTCGAAATCTGTCGCCTCGATGTTCCTACAGGTGATCTGCGAAACCATTGGACAAACGTCCATCACAATTTTGGATAATCTCATTTAAAAACCGAATAGTATGCTGCTTACTACTGTAGCAATGATTTACACTATGTTTTTATTAATAAGTGTTTTTATTAACTGCAGTTTTTATGCTGAGCAATGATAATACTTTTGAAATCTCGTCCGACAATGCTACTTATCACCCGAATTATTAAGCCGACAATACATCACACTTTGGGGAAATATGCTTCATGCTTGGTATCAAACAAAGAATGTTCATTCTGCAAAATCCTTGAATCCTACAATTTATTACCTTTTCGACTTCAGTCTGTCCCAACGTCCCAACAATAGTGTTTTGAATTTATTCAACCTATGCCGAACCCACGAACGAGTTTCTGTCGCGTGTGAGTCTTATCTCAAGTTCTAATCAAACTTCCCATAAATCCCACGTTTTTATTTTTCCAGGTATGAATTAGATTCAGTCGCCGAAACCATTTCTAAACAGCTGCGATTACATTTGTTTATAATAATATTATTGCAAAGTTGGTGCGCCATAAGCTAATTTACGAAACTGCCAGAATTGTTGGTGATTGTGGAAATTTTTAGTATTTAGTTTATGCAGATTTTAATTTGTGCACGAGCGATTGTTATTGAGGAAACATTGAACTTTTGATTAGGGCAAAATGTCACGGTGATTTGTTGAATTTTTATGGAATTATTTACAATTGTTCAGTGGCAACTATTCGTTTTCAGAAAATATTTATTATCGATTTTTAAAAACAATTTCTTTTCTCAGAAATGGTTCTGTTCGAACAATAGTATCTCGTATATAGCGATTGATTAGCTTCAATTTCCTTCCAACAAAAATAAGAGAAAAATTTTTTCTGCAGATCTCAATAGTTGGATACAATCTTTAAAATTTTCTGCATATTCAAACATGGCTACAAGAAAACAATTATTCTGAACATAACAAGACGCGTAAAATTACTTGGCTTTTATCAATTTAGATATTAATGCCAGAACCTGTTACCTGTTACCTCTACAGCCGGAATCCGGTCCTGGCCTCTCGCAACCGATGTCATCCAGTTTGGCATCCCTAAGCTCTGAGAGTCCTGGTCTACGCCATCCTTCCAGCGACCCATAGGTCCTACCGCCGAGAACTTTCCGACCAGGCTCTTCTTCACTCATACGAGCTAGATGCCCTACCCACCGGAGCCTACCGAGCTTTATTTTCCTCACAACATCTATGTCGCGATAACGCATTTAGACGTTATGGTTAGATGCTTGGATTTGAAGAGCATTGACAGACTATAGTACGCTTTTTTTGCTTTTTGCAGTCGTGCTTGCAGTGTGTTAGACATTGGTGATTGGGATTGTCTTCAAAGACATCATGGAGAATCTTGCGAAAGCATTTGAAACTACACCCTTACAAAATTGTTCTCACCCAAGAATTGAAGGAGGACGACCATCGCCAGCGTCGCAATTTCTCAGATTGGGCACTGGATTAGCTGGAAACTGATGCCGATTTTGGAGCGAAAATCATTTTCAGCGATAAAGCTCATTTCTGGCTGAATGGCTTCGTCAATAAACAGAATATGCGTTACTGGGTTGAAATAAATCCACAGGCGGGTAATGAGGGTGGCTGACATCCAAAAAAAGTAATGTTTGGTGCGGTTTGTGTTCCGGAGGCATCTTTGGATCTTACTTCTTTGAAAATGACCAGGGAGAAGTTGTTACGATCAATGAACAGCAATATCGATATATGTTAACAAGCTTTGTTTGGCCGCAATTGGATGAAATGGATCTGGTAGATGTGGTTTCAACAGGACGGCACCCACCTCAGACCCTCGCACAACAACTAAAAATTTCATTAATAATTCACAATTAAATCTCGAAGTGGTACCCCTGGACTTTCCCAAAGAGCTAGCTCAACGGAGGGGCGTGGGCTGGCGGGGGGAAGACCTAGGAATACCCCTTCTCGTCTGCATCACCACTTACCGATTGAATGAGCGCCTCTCATCGGGGACCTCTCGGACGTCAGCTCTATACTTCCTTCAGCCGGATTCTAACAAAACTTACTGCTCCGCCACCTCTAAAATTGGAATCAATTGGAGTCAGTATGTTGGCTCCTTCTTGCGGCGCATTAGACAACATGGTCAATTGATTTATATTTATTTTTTTGGACACTGTAGGCCACACGAGATTTGTAGCTCCCTACTTAAACGCACCTCCGAGGGATGTGAATTGAAGCTCGATACCAGTTGCCTAACGTAGCTCGCCGGTTTTGCGGGCGATACCTGAGACCGACGCGAGGGGTTCCGACTTCTTAAACTTCAACCGGCATCGAGGTCTGGCTTCCAGGTCTTGCTTCCGGGCCATAGAGCCGTGAGTATCTAATTACAGTTTGGATGGGTTCCTCCAGTCCCCATTTCCAAAATGTTCGGACCCTGGTGAGTTCTTTCCAAAACGGCCTTAATAGCTTGGGGGTTTTCTGTTCTGCTGTTGGCGTTAGGAGAACTTTTAACCTCAGTTGCACCAACGACTCTTCTATACGTAGCGACTCGTCTTCCGAACGCAAGTCAATTTTTGTACAAAATTCAATTTTTGTACAACTTTTTTCTCGAATTGCCAATTTCCACCCCCTAGAAGAGGTGGCATTCCTCCCCAGGGAAAAAGCATAAATCAACACAATATAACTTTTGTGTCTCGAGCTTCTACCGACTTACTGTCCAAATTGCACGTCAATCGGTGCTGTACGAAAGAGTTCGGAGCCAAAAACCGCTATCTATTGGACTATTAAGGGGGTCTACAATCAGTGGCTCATTACACGTGACGCCATCTATCGGGAAAACGCTAGATTGACGCCATCTATCTATGTATAAAAACCGATTACAAGCTCTTAGGCCATCCAGGAAATAAAATAAAAGACCATTGCATATTGTGTTTTACTCTTAAATGCAAACCACGTTATTACTTTAAAATACAAACCACGTGCTCACAACTCTATTCTAAGGCTCACAGTAAATTTTGACAGATGTCAATGCCAATACTACCAACATGAGAAAAAAAACAATTAAATTTTTCAACTAAACTCCTCTAAGGCGGTAAATTTCAAACTTGAGCACCGAAACTTCCTCACTATGCATAAAATCGTGTAATAAATCAAAACCACAAAAAAGCTTTTGTTTGAACTAAATTTTCCGCAAGAGGCGCTCGAATGCATAAATTAAAATTTCAGTTCAGTGTCTCCTTAAATTACATTGAAGCAGGTTTAATGACAACCACTAAATTCCATTATGTCACGACCAAGTCGCAGACCCTTGAACCCTACGAAAAGAAACTTGTAACAAATTCACTATGAGCCCGGTGCACCTGTAGCCAACTAACTGTATACGATTATGCTCCGATCAATATTCATAGGTGGCTCTATACTTTCGCATTCACGTGTGCCTCTATGGAAAAAATCTCCACGAATGTGATGAAACATATATCAAAGTTTTTTCTTAGCAAAATACTTAATAAGCGTGTAATTTGAGTCCATTAACAAATTAGCATAATTTTATGCGGCCATAATCAAGCACTTAAGCCGCTTGGGAGTCGGTGGTTTGGAGAGGAGAGACAGAGAGAGACACACGCACAAAAACTCCCCGGTGAGGTGAATAACTTGCGGGGTTCGTACTGTGGGCGCCTTTGGACACCTCAATTCCCACAAAACACACCTGAATCAGCTGGGTGCACTCCAAACTGCAGCCGTCTCCTCTCTTGCATGTCGTCTTCAATAGGCGCTCTTCCGGCTGAGCTCTATCTTCCCCGGATCTCTATCTCTTGAAGTGCTCTCTCTTGCGCCGCTGTTCATTTGCATAAATGCAAATTTAATCGAGTGTGTTTACCTGCGAAATCTCAGATGTGGGAAAGGTGAAATGCCAGACTAAACATCAGCAAGGGGCTCCGCCGCTGTGGCATACGAGTATAGTAGCACCTCGCAGGTAAATAAAGCCCAGAAATACCAGACTTTCCGGCTGCAAATTTCGCTCTAAGGCTGATCCGTGCTGCGTCTTTTGTCCCGCCCCGCGATGACATGGCGAAATGCTGAGTCAAGTGCTCGATTTGGAGCACCGCTTCATTAGCACGGCACGGACTTTGACAATCTATCACCTGCAGTTTTTTTTTTTTTTGGAAAATTGATTAATCTTCGATTGGAGCCAAGAAGCGAAAGGCGAAATGCAAATCTGTGTCATAATCACGATGGGAACGGGTTCAGAGGTCGGCAATTAATTTATAGTTGTAAAAAACGATGGGAAAAAATACTGCCATCGTCTTATCAGGTGGGGGTTATCAGCACGACCAGATCGTAAAGACCTTGCTTTTAATTAATGATGATGGGTCTGAGACTGAACAAAAACAATTGATAATGAAATTAGTCTGTGTCATCTAGGAACTTGTGATTGAAGGAATTTTGATTAAAGCAATGATTTTAAAAATTAAAAAAAAAATTTAAATCAAGGAAGTTAAGGTGCTGAACATTTCTAGAAGAAACAACGAATTTTGTGTAGTTTTAGTTTTTAAATGGACGATATTTTTCCTTATCTTCCTTTAGCGCTACAGACCATTATTAACCTTGGCCTTCTCAACAATATTTTCTCCAGTAAGATCTGGTTTTGGGTTTTTCTTTCCAGTTGTAGACTCTCATCATTTGTATGTCTTTTAACAAATCGTATCTAACTCAATGCCACCAAAACGAAGTAATGTCATATAGCTTCGACACATTTTTTAGTTTTTAAAATGCGTTTATTTGACTTAGCAACTTTCCTAATATAAATTTTAACTAAACGCTTAAAGCTAATTATTCTGACCTATTCTAATCTATCTAACACACTGGCCCTCAACAGGCACTCTAAATTAAGCTATATCTTAATTTACCTTATGCTAAAAGTTATCTATTTTTATTTTTATTTTTATATTATATACTAGCAAAAAACGCGTGCGTTGCAACGCTTTTTAATAAAACAAAATTATGTGTGCATAGTCCGTGATAGAAAAGAAACAAAGAACAAATCTGCAAAACATGATTTTGGATACATAAAAAACTTTAGAGTTGACTATAAAAATATGTTACCTACAACTTTTTTTTTTTAAATTCGAGGTTTATCATCACCTATCGGAAAACTTTTGTACTACGTGCACAACAGATACCTAGCCAATTATATTCAGAACATGTCTTGTGCGCGTAGATTTTGACGTTCCCAGATAATTGGCACCCTGAACTTGCCCCATGGCGAACATAGCTTGAAGCGAAGATTGCCAACATTATAAGACGACACTACTGATTTGATCCTCAAAAGGACAGTTGCTGCTTATATGTCTTCCGTTATTTTGTGGTGACCGATAATTAAAATGAGGGCACCCAGCTTACTGTACTCTACTCATTATACAATTTTATTTGGTATCCATACCGAGAGCGTTGTAATAAAAGGTAGTCCGCCATTTTTTGTTGGCCGCTATTTTATTCCGGCCGCCATTTTGAATTTGGAATGACACCAGGTAATTATATTATACTTATCATTCCCTTTCATTTGCTACCCATGTCGAGGGTCGGCGAGCGCAACTGCGAAATCGGCCGCCATCTTGAAACGCTCATCGTGATTTTACATAGGTCAGATTGCATTGTCACGTGAACTGTACATGTGTGCAAAATTTGAAGCTGATCGGTTATATGGAGGTGAATCAAAATCAATTGTCAAGATTTGTTTACATACATACATCCATACAAACATACAGGTAGAGCTAATATATAGTGTATAGCCTAAAACATGCCCGCCAAAATACTGAATCTTCCAGTGAAAGTACCATCCCAATCGAATTAGCCGTTTCCGAGGTTAGCTCGAACAAACAGACATACAGACAGACAAAAATTTTAAAACTGCGTAATTTCGTTTTAAAACCATGAAAATAACCATATGAAGTTAAAAAAACACAATTATTAACTTCCCAGTATAGGAAATTATTGTAATCGGTCCGAAAATCGAAATCGAAATTTTCGACGTATTTTCATCTTTCAAGGTCCCAGGAGCATTTTAAGCAAAAAATTGGGAGGAAGTATGTGTGTGTGTGTGTGTGTGTGCGTACGTATGTGGTCATTTTTTCCTGCACGATATCGCGCGAACCAAATAAGATATCGACTTCGTTGAGGTGTCGTTCGAAGAGTATTAACCAAAATATGATCTGAAAATATTTTCATGAAATTCGGTCCAGCCGTTTTTTGTTTAAGCGCCCGAACCACGAGAGATATTGACTTACTAGAGGCGCCGTTCGAAGCGTATTAGCGACAATATAATCTGAACAGATTTTTATAATATTCGGTCGAGCGGTTTAAATGACATAAGTGATTTTTGTACCTGCACGATATCGCGTGAACTATAAAAGATATCTACTTAGTTGACGTGCCGTTCGAAGAGTATTAACCAAAATATGATCTGAAAAGATTTTCATAAAATTCGGTCGAACCGTTTTTTTGTTTAAACGACGCTTATGAGTTTTGTACCTGCACGATACCGCGCGAACTAAAAACTATATCGACTTCATTGAGGTGCCGAAAAAAGAATATTAACGAAGAAATGCTCAGAAAAAAATTTCATAGTATTCGGTCGGGCCTTTTTTGTTTAAATAGAAAAACTTCGGCTAATTGTCAGAAAGACCTTAAATTGACAAGTTTTGCTAATATCTAATAAACTCGATGGAATGAGACCCGTTCTAAACGAAGTGATCTTTTTTGGGTTCTGCACAGCGATAGCCTTCGAACAAAACATCACTTGTCAAAATCCGACAACCTTTCAAAATCGTGCAAAAATTTTGTTACCCTTTACAAACAGCGCGTATTTTTCAAACCTTGGATTAGCACTTTTTGACGGGGTCCAGTAGTTACCGCAAAATTTGTTCTTTTTGGTCAAGTCTGACAAAGTACTTAACAGTTACAGTTTTGCTAATATCTCCGGAAAGCTTTGGAATTTCCAAATGAAGTCATTCGCTTCTCAGTTTGTCAACGGCGCTTCAGCACGCTCAATACGAATTTGAACACCCGTTTTAGTGCAGCGAACGAAATACGGAGGAAATGTTTGTTTGCTAACGTTCAGGAAAAATTAATTCTCTAGAAAAATCTTGTGGATTTACTACTACTATAATTATTTGAACTAGCTTCTCTCGGGATTGCTTTGTCATCAGTTCTGATACTAGCCAATTTTCCACCAGTGCTAAACGTATAACTATTTTGTAAGAAGTCAGTTTATTCCATCTTCGTTCATCATACTGGGAAGTTAATCGTGTGGACCGAAGGGGCCAAACCCACATCCCAACTAGTTTTGAAATCACACACAGACACCCCAATTATATTTATATAGATTTCTAATCCTACGAAAAATTTGAAAAAACAAAAACTTAGATAACTAAAAGCTAATTTAGTCTATTCTACTAACTAACTTAACTCTAAGAAGCCTCTCTGGGCGAGGGGCAGCAGAGTTGAATTCTCTCGGGCTTGATCTGCAAGAAATAACAATATCTCGTTGAAGCCCGCACCACTAACCTTTTACGTAGGTCTAGCTTCATTACAAAGTAAAAATTAGAACTAAACCCTATCTAAGTACTAAGCTAATCTTTTAAAACATGCATGCCTTCAAAAATATCCTACAACTTGTTTAGAGAGGGCAAATATCCATCTATGGCGGATCTTCAAGCCACCAGTACAAATTACTGGCATTGGCGGCCTCTTTTTTATATTTTTCTGAGATTCGCGTGTTGAGACTCACGAGATTCTGTACCTCTCTACCTTCTTCAATAGCACGCACTCGCTTATCACATGCACTGCGATATATGTAATATAAGAGGGGCAACCCCGAATCATCCTGAAATTTTTTTGGAATCTAGGTGAATAAATGCTTCGGGGATGGGGGGATAAAACCGCGGCCACAAGAGTTCGGGTAGAACGCTCCCCGAATATGGCGCTCTCCGTCGCTCTAGCGGCGTGACGTCCAATCAACTTGATTATGAAATGTCGATGTTGTTACCATCATGGCATGATATTTTGTAAAGCCCGACTCGGGTGTTCGATACAAGCTTAGGCATGCCCTTAAACATTGTCTTTCAAAACTCCGTAGCTTTTCCATGTAAGAAGGAGATACGTTGAACCATATAGGACAGCCGTAAGTTAACATTGGTCTGACCAAGGTATGATAGTAGAACATCTTGACCTGTGGGCTTAGGTGTCTGCTGTAAAAAAGTCTTTTGGTCATATGAAACGCCTTGTTTGCCTTGCTAAGAGCAGCACTTACATTTCTATTGAAATATAGGTATTGGCCCATCCAAAGCCCAAGGTATTTCACTTCCAATTTATTTTCTAATGCTTCTCCAGCATTGTTTGAAATCTTGAGTGTTTTCCTGTTCCTCCGCACATCGCAAAAAGCTCTGTTTATATTTGCACTAGCAAACGCCAAAAAGAGTCATGTCACTCCTTTTCGTTACATATTTGCATTTGTATGTATTTGATATATTTGACTGAATTGCAAAATTCAACATTTATGTGAGCATTAAACGTCTTAGAACATTTATTTGCCGTTGATCTAAGTTGATCGACGACGAAACAACGGGTAGCCATGGTTCCCGATTACAGTTTCAGAAATCAATGCTCTTGGATATCGGTTTGAAGATTTCCCATCTATCATACATGAAGAGTTGGAGATTATGCTCCATACGGCTCCTGAATCATGTTTTTTGTTATCGCTTCAAACAATCATGGATCAGTAGGTTCATTACCTCCGAGGAGGGGGGGTTGGGGTAAAACTGAACAGTCGCATCCTCGTGGTGCCCCCTGGATAACCAACTAACGACGGTAGTAGGGAGCAGATCCTTAAAAGCCTACCAAGCCAAGATGTAAATGTCATCGTGTCGAGAGCTGCGTGGCAGTGGGTAGGGTTGCACTACCGCGAACGATCTCTACTCTGTGCACCGGGCGCACCCAGTTGTGTATAGCCTTATCCTGATATGAAGTCATGTATGGTAAGGAAGGCGGGACTTTCATTGACCAAAATAATAAATCATACGAAGAAGGAGGTTGTGAATCTGATGCAATAAGCACCAGCTCAGAGCTGGAGAGGGATCTCCTTGGGGCTACCTCGTCCACCACAGAAGCTTCGGCTTCTTAATCAACAACAGTGTCCTAGGCAGCTGGCGGCAATGTTGTTAAAGAAATAACTGCCAAGGTTGTCGGTATGACCGTGCAACCTAGTAAGAAAAATCTGGTGCTGCCAAGATGAGGAGGAACAAGGCAAGGGAGGCCGCAGCGGAATTGTGGAGCTCCACGGAGCACACCAGAGTCCCACATGTGGAACTTCTTTCCCAACATACCAAAGGCACTGCAGTGGTCAGAACATCGGGGGTTCCAGGGAGCGGACCCGGATTGCCGCTGTACTGCCAGAAGTTTCTGGACCCACCAGAAAATTAGTAGCACTAACTCCTACATCTTCTAGGGGGCTATGTCGCATGCCGGACCCGGACCCAACTGACGCAGTAGTCCTGGAAAACTATCCCGAAGACAAATTAACGGAGGAGCAATCCTCCTCTAATTGCGATTCCATTCTGACAGAGGTGGACAAAAGTCTTAAAGGCGATTGCCCGCCTCAGTTTTTAGGTGTAAGGGCAGCAGGGGGTCTCATTAAGATCACCTGCGCCAACATACCTACGAGCCAATGGCTAAAAATGCTTTCGTCAGGCTGCAGGTTTGGGAAGGGTCTAACCTCAAAGTAATCGAGTAAAAGGACCAATTGCGGCTTAAAGAGCAGGGCATGTCCCTATTCTACGGCTTCGGCCCCGAATCAGAGTCAAGCAGATTGGCTCAAAAAAAGAGACTCCTGCTGGCTCACATCAGCATGAAGAACCCCAAGATGCGGGTGGTATAGTAGGGCTGCCTCGGCAGTCCTTTGCAGGGTGCTGGCCACCTACTTTATTAGCCGTGTTCCTTTTCTACTCTTAAGTACTCCGGAAGTAAAACTTAAAAGGAACACAATTTTTTTTTTGTTTTGGGTAACGTTTTGAACTTTCCTTTAAATAAAAGCGCGTTCAATTATTGTAAATATAATATGGGTACTTAATACTTACCATTACAAAAATAAAAATTAAAAAACCGCACATTAAAATTCTTGATTCTTTTTATAACACCGAAAACTGTCAGTTCGTCACAATTCAATGAAAATCCATCTATCGGCTTTTTAGTAGGTAAGTGAAAAATAATTCACAATAGACTGCAAATGGCGATATTCCCCTAGTGAATGTTAGATGCGTATTTACTCTAGTTATCTACACCTCTGTAAGGGCAGGTGTAGTTGGGAGTAAATACAAGCAAAAAAAAGCAGAAAAGGAACACGGATATAGACGTAGCTCTTGTACAGGAGCCATGGATAAGTAACGGTGCTATACATGGCTTGCGGGCGGCCGGCTACAGCATTGCATGCAGTGATGTGGGCGGCGACTCTCGAACCTGTGTAGTTTACAATAAAAACACCAACTGCTTTCTTCGCGCAGATATGCAGGGTCCGGCGAATGAAAAGTTGGTTTAGGGTTTCAGGACAGAGGTTGATGTTGGTGACTTCTTTCTTAGAATGAATAAATTGAATGAATGGCGCAAATTATTCCATACAGTTTTCAATGACAGGGAATGATCAAGCTTACGAGCGTAAAAATTCCTCTTTGCTTCCTTAATTTTAGCTACAACTATGTTCCTAATACACAAGATCTTTTAGCAAAATCACTGTTGACTTTTTGTGCTCAGTGAAAAAGAAACTCTCTTCCAACAATCAGTGATTTAGCTTCCGCGATAAACCAAGGCTTCGAACTTGTTTTACTTCGCAGAGGTACACATTCATCAAACAGATCAAGGAACATGCTGTCAAATGAAGCGATCTTGTCATCGACGTCAGACATAGTAAACATGTTAGCCCAAGGGTGCGAAAGGAGAGGGTGGTCAATCTGCTCACCCTATCCCCGCAGCCGAAACTAAAAGACATGGATTAAGTACAATGACGCGAAACAACGAACATAATCAAGAAGCAAAATCATGAAAGAACAAAGAGTCCTAAAAGAAATTATTTAGCCGAGTTAGAGAAAAGGTAAAAAAAAAGTGAAGGAGAAACTTGACAACAACTTAAAATCTTAAACAAATAGACTTCCAAAAACAAACTACAAAGAAAAAAAAGAATGTTGCTTGAATGTAATAATAAACTCATTCCTCAACCCAATCAATCTGATAACTCAACTCTGGTCCAACTCAACTGATATTTCGGAAAAAGTAAGGTGGTAGGAGCAAAAAATATTGAAATTGGTGTAATTGTTGCATTAGTAATTTGACAGAACGACAAACAATGATTCACGGTACAGAAACGTCCTCGTCTTCATATGAATCAGTGGTTCTAAATTAACGCAAAATATTTGTAAGTTTGCTCCAGCATCCAGCCACAAGATATGCCAATCACAAAATCCACAAGGCAACACGTCATAGATAAATATTTGTAGAAGCCAAACGAGGTTTTTATCTTCGAAATTCCTCATGCACCCATAAAACCCCGAAATTAATGCAGCGTAATCCTGTAGTCCGCTACACCCACCACAGGTCGATCGGTATAATTATGCCAAATAGTGCCATAACAAGAACGAAATTTATTCAGCTTCCATTCCTCGACGTCCAAACAAAAACCTAACCTTGAAATGAAAATTTATGTAAAACCAGTGATCTCCGGTTACGTCACGACGATTCTCCCGCATCGAATTAATTCCCGATCATCGAATCTCCCGTCGAGCGGACGATCGTAGATTTTGGCTCGATCAAACAATGACGATCTTATCATACGTTGGCGTCATCATCATCATCATCGCTAGATCGAGCAACGCCGACTCTCGTACATACGTCCGTCGAACGCCCTTCAGCCCCGTCCGAAATGATTCTAATTTATCTAGCGGGAGTATCTAGGCCGCTAATATTTCACTTTTGTTTATCGAGAGAATCTCGGATCGGACGGAGGAATTCGCAAATTGCTTTGCATTTTGGCACGTTATGGGCGGGCATTAAGCTGGAAAATGACCCGACACCTACCGCTGCAGGAATTTCCACAAAAGCGTGGAAATTGTTAACCTCCATCTAGGACGTTCGGGGATATGTAAACAAAAAACAGTTTTATCCCCGGGATCGGATTTTCGAAATTCTTCACTCTGTTTCATTGCGCCAAAAATAGAATGGCGTAGGGCAATCTTGAGGTGAGGCGAGTCATCTTAAGTGAGTTTTTGTTTCGTTTTGTCGCTCCTGGACTTTGATCTAGTGTGTCTAAAGTGCCGATCTAGTAGTCGTATCATATTGAGGGTGCTACGGTCTGATAACATTCTCATTTGTCATAATTGCCAGAGCGAGTAACGGGCTACAGCAATTGCTGGCGGCCAGATCTCACGTCTTTATTGTCTCTAATGCGTCGCTCTTGTGGAAATCAGGCCAGACCAATAACGCCCAATTGGATTCCTCTGAAATTCTCATAAGCAATAATTTTAGCATTTTGTCCACGTTTCGATGCTGCTGCGGCTGGCTGGCACCTTTGCATCTACAGTTATGTGTAATCGATTGATCGATGGGCAAATAAGTAATGGCACCTTTCAGGTGGTTCCAGTTTTTTTCGTTTGTTACCTGATGCCAATCCGTAAAAATTAACGACCCCACGTAGAATTTTGGTGGATTTTATCGATGGTTTTTATTGCCAGTCAGTTTTGTTTACATGAATTTTTTATTAGTTCCATTTTGACGCTGCACAGTGCCGCAGTGTTTTTAAATTTATTTATTTTTTTATTTTCACTTTTTTTTATTTATTTTTTGACAGGTTATTGCGAATTTTAATATTTATGAAGTTATTTCGGGTAATTTCTTGCACATTAAGACATGTGCAGCACCAGTGCTGGTGTGGTTCTTTCTTTAAGCTTTATTTATTCTTTATTTATTTATTTTTTGAATGTATTGGCGGCTGCTGAGTAAAGATAAATCAGATGAAATAAATTAATCTTATGATTTTTGTAAACGGCTGCTATATCGAAAATAAAGCGATCAGAAACGCCAGACACCACGGAAAGAGTAATTTATATATCGTCGAAATTCTGTAAAGAAATAATAAATCAACATCGAAAGATCTTGGCTGATTTTTAGAAAGTTTTGGTCTTTATTTTTCACTTTCTAGTCAAATTGTACGAAATTATGTTCCCACGTTTTCGCTAGTAATGAACTAGTTGGAAAAGTAAGTGGTCCAATATCTTATTTTTTTAAGCATGCAAATCATATTGTTTTATGTGAAAATATAAGCCCTGGAGTCACCTATAGTCTACACCTAGTCTAGTAGTAAGCTTAGATCGAAGGATAAGTGCGAGATATGACAGGTTAAAGGGAATATGGAAGGTGTATGGGGAAGAAGCGAGGGCCTCTCCATTTGAATTCTAGGATGTTGTTTGAGTAGTTTCTGTCTAAGATTGTTCCACAGTTGAGTTTTTCTGCTAATAATCGAATTCCTGGCTGGTAGTTAGTGCGAAAAGCAGAGCTACAGATTGAGCAGCTCCTGCGTGCCTTCTCATGGATGAAATCAGTGTAAATAACTTCCTCATCCAAGGTTAGGTTAGGTTGAAATGGCTGCCCCCACCAGGGAGCCCACTTAGGCACGCCATTGGGCCCATTGTGATGCCATTCTGGTATTGGGACATAGTCCAGGCCATTTCAAGCCATTTTGAGCTTTTGATAAAGCGACAGAGTCTCGAGACACCAATATTTTGCAGCTCACTCAATCCATCAAGGAAAGGTGAGCCAAGGAAGGTCCCTCTTTTCCTTGCTAGGGCGGGACATGTACAGAGAAGATGGGAGCCCGTTTCTTCCTCTTCTTCATTACCACAACTTCTACATAAGTCGTTGTGGGGGAGTCCTAATCTTTCGGCGTGTGGGCCAAAAGGACAGTGACCAGTCAGCACCTTTACCACGTGGCTTATCTCCTTTTTGTTCAACTGAACCAGAGATTTTGAACGCTTTGCGTCCAAAGTTGGCCACATTGCATGAAGAGTGCGACAAACCGTTGCTGTGGTCCATCTCAGCCCGGCTCGAGCTAAGCTGATTTTTCTCACAGCTAGTTTATAGGTGGCTAAGGGCATTTCCATTCGGGTTAAGTGGGGTGTCCTTTCCACTTCGGTTCCCTGTCTAGCAAGCTCATCTGCCCTACAGTTTCCCCTAATCCCACTGTGTCCAGGAACCCAACACAGTGTTATATCAAACTGAGTGGCAGTCTCACACAGAGACCTGCGGCAGTTCAGAAGAGTCGTGGATGTTGTGACGACAGAATTAAGAGCCTCGAGGGCCGCCTGGCTATCCGATAGAATACATATATTCTTATGAGATATATTATTTATCTTCAACCATTCGAGAGCCTCCTAGATCGCAGGTGCTTCCGCTTGGAAGACGCTGCAGTGATCAGGTAGACGAAGAGAGGTATTTATATTTAATGCCTCGGAAAAGATACCAGAGCCTACACTATTCCCAATTTTTGAGCCATCTGTGAAGATACATAATGACCCAGTTGGGATAACACCATCTGTCCAGTCATCTCTGGCCGGAATGATGGTATTGAAACCTTTCTCCAAGGTCCACGTAGGTGTAGTATAATCTAGGTTTTTCGCAGCCATATGAATATGCCATATGATGAATGGCCATATGAGTATGGAGTCCATCCAAGAGAAGCCTTTCTCCTGGCAGCCGTCCAGGCTGCCATTTGCTGGGCGTGTATATCCAAAAGAGTAAGATGCAATAAGACATCCAGCGCAGCTGTAGGGGTGCTTCTCGTTGCACCACTGATACACAGCTCAGCTGTTCTTTGGACCCTTTCCAGTATCTTACGATACGTAATCTTCTGTAATGCAGTCCACCATACCGATATGCCATGCATAAGTATGGGTCTGATTACGGCTGTATAGAGCCAGTGGACGTTGCGGGGTTTAAGGCCCCAGTTGACTCCGATCGTTCTCTGGCATAAGAAGAGAGCTGTTTTGGCCTTATTTGCTCTTTCTATAAAATTCGGCCTCCACGTTAGTTTCCTATCGAGTATGAGACCTAGAAATTTCGCATCCTCCTTCATATGCAATGTTTCATTACAAAGTCTTAAAGAAGGAAAATTGGGAAGTCTATGCTTCTTTGTAAAGAGCACTACTTCAGTCTTGGCTGGATTGACGCCTAGACCCTTTGTAGTGGCCCAATGAGAAAGAGTATTCAATGCTTGTTGCATTATATCTCTTATTGTTGAGATGTACTTGCCGGTCACCACCAGCACAATATCATCAGCATAGGCCACCGTGTTGCACCCAGACTCCTTTAGAGTTATCAGTACTTCATTGACTGTCATATTCCAAAGGAGCGGCGATAAGACCCCACCTTGTGGTGTGCCTCTTTTGACCCGTCTGACTTCTTCCGAAAGCCCCAGGCTAGACTTTATGACCCTGCACCCTAGCGGCTGATCAATAAAGGACCTGGAGCACCCATCAACATTCAGACGCTGGAGTGCCCTCGTGACCGCAGAAGGTTCAACATTGTTGAACGCACCTTCAATATCTAAGAAAGCAGCCAACGTGAATTCCTTGAATTCAAGGGATCTTTCAATGACCGCTACCAAAGAGTGGAGAGCAGTGTCTACTGATTTACCTTTCGTGTAGGCATGCTGCGAGGGAGAATGCAGTTTTTTATCAATGCTTTGCTTAACATGGATCTCCACAAGTCTTTCTAGTATCTTGAGGAGAAAGGATGTGAGACATATAGGTCTCAAGTCTTTTGGATTGTGGTAGGAGATTTTACCCGCTTTCGGAATGAAAGCCACCTTCGCTACTCTCCAGGATCTTGGAATGTAGCTTAGGCTAAGGGTGCTCCTATAGATGGCTGCGAGCCAATTCAGAATTAGGTCATTGACTTTCTGAATTTCAATGGGATAAATTCCGTCTGGTCCCGGTGTTTTATAAGGCATGAAACCTTCTATGGACCACAGGAGTAAATCCCTGTTTATCAATCTGTCAATGGTGCCTAAATTATGGGTACTAGCTGGGCCCTCAAAACCTATTTCTGCAGATGCAGCAAGAGATGTTGAGCCAGGAAAGTGAGTATCGAGTAGGAGTTTCATCCAAGGTTACGCAAATGATGTTGCTCGCGACTATCGGTAAAAAAGGTAGTTCAACTTAAAGCGCCTTTGGGGCATTCTTTCACAAATCGATCCATTTCGTAAACATTTTTGTATAGGATTTACCCATATCTTAAGGTCCCAATTTACACGCAGGTCGTGGACAGGCCGTGGTCTGAAACTTTTCGCCGTGAGGCCAAATATTGCCATACACTCACCGGCCGCCAACTGTATTAGGTTCAAAAAAGCTGCAAAAATCGCATTTATCGTCAGTTCGTGTCTGAAGATCTTCTACTCACTCTCGAGCCGTGTAATTTCACGCCGTATCCACACTAGCGTTCGCGGATGTCACGGCGTGAGTCTGGAACCGCCTTGAAGCTTTCGTTGAGGTCACGAACATTTTTGCACTTGAATTAATAACATGCTATGCTAAGCTGGCGTTTTCGCCTGTGTGTCTGTAGGGAATCATGACTTCACCTACATGCCATGGCCTGTCAGGCGGATACCTGAAGTATCATCCCTTAGTTCAACTGAGTCCATCTTAGTCGGGCCGACGAACTTGGGCCTGTATTCCCGAAAACGAAACGAAAAGAAAACGAAACCGTTTTGTTAAAATGCTACCCAGCAAGACGATATCGTCTTGTTTTCGTCTAAACCAGGGGTCGGCAACCTTTCTGAAGTTAAGAGCCATATTTTTCCCGACGAGAAAAATTTTTTTTAAAGAGCCAAACATAAGTACATACATGCAGATCAGGCATTTTGGAAGACCCAGAGTATTTTGTATAAATGCGTAGTTTTCTGTCCATTCAATTTAAAATTCACGGTGTTCATCTTGAATTTTACGTTGCTTTTTCTGTGTTACCATTGTAAAAAATGAACCCTTGAATACTGAATTTTTTTACCCTCAAGTGTTTATACGATATAAGGCGCTCACCGTAGCCAAAGGATTAACTGCCTTGAGTATGACTGAAACAAAATACATTATTAGTCATTCGTGTTACTGTACTATAACGGGGCTAATTGTCTTTTTTAGAATTATTTTTCATTGTTTTACCTTTTCCTAAATTTTTTTTTTTTATGTGAAAGACTAGAGTCTCAGGGAAGACCCTTTAAACTGTCGACAATCTATTTTCTTCATATAGAGTGCAATGTCGAACAGCAGCTCTAGTCGGGGAGGGAAGGAGCTGCCACAACCTACCCGCGATATTTTTCAGTCCACCTACTTCCAACCATTACTATTGCGACTTTGACATCGGGGCATCGAGAAACAGCTCGCTGGAGTGTTATGCCTCCTAAAACGAGTTGAATCTCATCAACCAACCGATGACATGCGCTTTGGGGGAGCGGGGAAGGGCTAAAGAAGGCTATGACAAGAGGAATCAGGAATATAAAGAGGGAAGAAGAAAGAAGGAAAGTTATGTAGGTGGGAAATTGGAAAAGGCGAAGGACCGTGGGACTTGGCCGGGAATCGAACCCGGGACCTCTTGGATAGTAGCTAGACGCCTTACTCCCTAGGCTACCGAGGCCCCCAACCCTTGCCAATCACTTAAAAAAAACACTTACCCTATTAAAGCAGTGACTAATACGTCATCAAATTTCAATTTTACAGTTTTTATTATTTATAGCCGTTGTCGTAAATAAAAAGTTAATTCACAATTACTGCAGTAATGGCTGCTAGAATCTAGTGGGCAATCGCGAATACATTATTTGTTTGGGACAGAAATCCTCAGTTACAAGCAAACTGAAACGACTCAACTCTTTCGGCCGCGATAAACTATAATGCCACTAACTGCGGAGAGAAATTCGAAGCAAAAAGAACTTAAAAAAGGGTCCCTTAAATACAATATTTTTCAGAAGGTACCTAAAATTCTCGTGAATTCGTTTTGGTTTGCTTTGATTTCAGTTAATTTAAAAAATGTAAAGCTACTTCGATTGGATTCTTTTATCGGATCATTTGAACCACTTTGAACGAGAAAATTAATGATTAATTGCATGATGGGATTTGTAGAAAGTTTGTAATGCCGGATCCACACGTTTGTTAAGGCTTGGCAAGCGTTCGCAATTTCAAACGTGTGGATAAGGCGTTTTGCTTGGTTTGTGTAAGCTTCTCAACGCTTGTGGCCGATCCATTCGAGTTCGGTCTTTTCACACAAATCAAAGGAAATTTGCGGCAAGCGTTCGCGACGCATCCACACCTTTGTTTTAAGTTTAGTTTCGTTTGCGCGAACACTTGCCAAGCGTGTGGTTCCGGCATAAGGCGCACTACTGCAAGGCGCTGAATTCGAAGGCTCATGTCTGTTCTCCCAGTGACTTGGCAATGCTTCTGTTTCTAAATCTGCCACGCAGTTTGATGTGTTGGCATTTGCAATATTGCAGGTAATTTTTCAATATACGAGTATACTAGTAAACCACTCAAGAGCCTCAAGTATGAGCCCACTGAGCCACATGCGGCTCGCGAGCCGCAGGTTGCCGAGCGCTGGTCTAAACAAACGATGACATATTTGTAATCGTCTTCGTTCTTTCTCCAGAAAAATTTTGGGGCAGCAACTGCACCAATTGAATAACAGCTTGGAATTACTCTTAAAATTTAGTAGTTATGGAGTAAAAAAAACAGTAGTAAGATCACATTTTTGAAGTAAAACGTTTCTCCCAAAAGATAGTAATATGCAATAGATATAGTGGAAGGTCTGTCGGATGTATAGTACTCTTCGAGAAAAGTCAGGCCAACGACAGATGCAGGAAATATAGTAAAGAGGTCTGAGCGACAAGTACAATTTGAAAATATTAATATTTATGAATTCCACATTCAGTTGCTAATCTCCTCGGGATATTAGGCGTTCAATCATATTCCACATATATTGGGGCTGCAAACCAAAAACACTTAATACAAATTTCAGGTATTCCAAGTGATTATTTGATTGCTCCAATAGTAATTTAAGGCGAGGAAGGCAAATGCTTCTTATCACTTGAGCGCCGTGGAAGGGGTGGTTACGAATTGAAACTCCAGGCCAAAATCGTTCCACAACATTTTCTACGTATTCTGAGTGATTTACCTTCCTCTGCCCGCCGCCGCCACCCAACCAGACGCAAGACTAACATTCAGAAAAATTAAATTTGTCAGCACTCAAAAATCACTCTGAATACCTGAAAAAGTGTTTGGAACGATTTCGGTCTGGAACCCAAATTCTATATTGTTACCTGGGAAGCGGCAATATACTCAGGCACGGCCCTGATTGCATCCACCCGACGATATGTTGTGGTACTTTTATCTGTTTAGATGCTTCGCCCCCAGGCACGGCAATCAGAAACAAGGTAATGTAAAAGACTGTATACCGTTTACGGTATTTTAGTGCTGATGTCACGTGGGGGACACTTCCCATATAAAATCGAAGCTGTTGTTGTTGTTTCAGCATTATGGCTGACGTCACCAGGCGCCCATTTTTTACGGTATTCGAAGCTGCCGTGGCTTTTACATTACCTTCGTTTTCTGTATACCGTGGCCCCCAGGAACGTTGCTCGCGAAATTTGTGGATGAAGGGAAAAATGGGGTGGTACCTCTCTATCATCCACACGGTTGTGGTAGATGCGGAGACATTTCGTACATATCGGAAAAGATTAAAGGAGGCCAAGGCTTCAATTGGACTGTAGCGCCTTTGGAAGAGGAACAAGCTATACATTGACAGGTCTATTTTTAACGGCTACTGGGTGCCATATGAGTTTGTGCAAGTCCATGTACGAAGGCTTTGGAGTAAATAAAGGATCTCAACGATCCTAAAGTACATTGGACATTAGTTAACGTATTATCATTGATTGCGAGGTTTGTTTTGGCAGTAGGTAGTTGAATGCATCGCAACCGAGAGAGAGATGTCGTGCCATATGCACCGCGCGCCAATTTTTGATATGTCACTTTCTTAATGTGGTATTTAAATTTTAGTACAAGTATATTTGACTGCGTGAACCAGGGAGCAAGTGCATGTTATTCTAAAAGATTTGCGATCTGTTGGGTAGTTGTTCTTCTTTGATCCGTTAGCTGGCGGTCCGAGCGGGACGTCCCCGCAACGGATACGCTGCTGTCGGTGCCGCTGGGTCCCGAACTCTATTCACGATTCGCTTCCATTCTTCTCGGTTTTTGGCGGTGTCTCGAGCCTCGGTAACTGATAATCGTTGATTCTTTAAGTCACTCTCGATATTCTTCAACCAGGTTTTTTTCGGTGCCGATCGCTGTATTCTCCAGTCTGCAGGACGGTCTCGCCAGAGAAGTTTACGTGGCAAGCGGTTATCATCCATTCGGCAAACATGTCCAAACCACCGTAGTCGACGTTTTTGCATTTCTTCTTCGATCAGTGTTTGCTGATCGCATCTTTGTCTGACAACCTCGTTTCGAAGGCGATCACGGAGTGAGACACGGAGGATCTGCCTCAAACATCGCATTTGGAAGACCTCGAGCTTCTTAACGTCCGGTTTGAGCAGTGTCCACGTTTCAGATCCATAAAGAAGAATCGGAAGAATCAACGTTCGGTAAAGACGTAGTTTTGTTTTGATGGATATATTTGCTCGTTTCCATATGCACCACTTGAGCGAGGCGAATGTTGCTGTTGCCTGGCCGATACGGCTGTGAACGTCGGCCGTCGATGCTACTTTCGTTTCCTCAACCAATGATCCCAAATATTTGAACCTTGGAACCTGTTCGATTTGGGTTCCATCGAGGTGAACACTGGCTCTTGATCCATCCGTTGTGAGCACTTTGGTCTTTTCCGCATTGATTGTTAACCCGTATGATTGGGCGATGCGGGAAATATCGTATAAGTTGTTGGTCCAATATTAGCTTATACAATCGAAAGGAACATTATTACATCAATTCAATTGCTGCATTCCTTGGTGATTGGTGAAGCTTGTTCATGTCGCTCTCCTTTCATCGCCTCTAGAGTCACAACTGAAATACAATCCTACGTCTCTCATGCTTTTGCTGTAAAAAAATATGCTTTATTGAAGCTCAACAAATGCCCCGTTTACTTTTAGCCCTGAAACTAAAATTGTTGCCCATTAATAACCTGCCACAGTACTCAGTAACATTTAATCAATTTGAAATCAAAACTCCAAACTAAGTTCGACAAAAAAGATCTAGTAAACAACTTTCTAACAAAGAATCCCGCACCACGCCAGAATCGTCATGGTCATCTCGTGATGTAAAGTTTTGCGCAGAGGTGTTACTGCAAGATCAACGTAATAATTAAAAAATTCTTACGAACGATCAATTATGGGCAAAAGTTCAGGCCGAGTGTAATTTGTGGCATTTTTGGGATTCCTGATACCAGATTGGGCTGCGCATCTGTTTTCGGAATGTGCCTGACACACTAAACTACATTCCTCGTAATGCGGGTAATATTTCATTTTGAAGAGTAATCATCGATCTTCGATCCCCAGTGGCGCCTTAATAGCCGCATAAGAACAACTCACCTGAAGAGCAATTCTAGATTCGTTGGCATTTTCCATTAGCAAGAACCTCCGTCGGGGCGAAAGTTATTGTGACTTTGATTTATAAAACGCTTCCGTAATGGGCCAACAAAGAATGTTTATAGTTTTTATTGTTGCGGGTTTCGTTGAAATGATCTTTGATGATCTTTGATTTGTTTGGACTGCGATCTCATTAGTGCTGTTCTTTTGTGATTGCAGATGATGACCATCAAAAGCGATCAAATTGTTGTTAGTTAGCGGTATGGATGTGTTAAGTGTTCTTGATTGGCTACAATAAATTAACACTATTTTGAGCAGTTATTCTGTCTGAGAGTTTCCCCATCAATACATTTATACAACAATACTGCGTGAATACGGGATTTAGTGACAAATGGAAACGACCGTGTCACTATTTAAGGGATTGAGACGCTGCAAATCTTAGCTTTTAAAAGTGTTTTATTTCAAAACACATAAAGTGTTTTATTTTGACGTTACCCATTTTATTAACAATGTAAACATTTTTTAAAGACGTTTAACTGTTACAGTACAGGAATACCTTATGACTCGAACCAAGTTTCATAATAGCAATTGGCTAAATTACTCAAATTGGCGCCAGTGTTTCTGGCAAAGACGCCGAGATCTGAGAATGTCAAAACATCTTTTGACGACAAGTTGAGAAGAAATATCTGCAATACACACGTAGGCATCAAAAACTTCTGGTCCTTGGTAACTCAAATTCAAATTCAAAGCCGATTCAGTGGACGGAATTTTCTTCGGGACTCGTGAGGTGTATGAATGTCTCAAAGAGCTCGACGTCAATAAATCCACTGGCTCTGACAATATTTCCCCCATGGTACTCAATAAATGTGTCCCACCTTTGGCTAAACCTCTGCGTAAACTTTTAGCCCTGTCATACTTCTCCGGAGTTTATCCCAACTCTTGGAAACTAGCTCATGTTCAGTCCATTCCCAAAAAAGGTGAAGCCAGTGATCCTTTAAACTACCGCCCAATAGCAATTATTTCTGTTCTCTCCAAAATCGTGATGAAATTTTACACGACAGGCAGTACGGCTTTAGACCGAAAAGATCTACTGGCGACCTTCTTGTGTATCTGACGGAGGCTCTCAACGAAAACATCCATCGCTTCTCTTAGTCTGGTCTGGTTGTTCTAGATGTTTCCAAGGCTTTCGACAGAGTACGGCATCCCGCTCTGTTGTCTAAAATCCAAGCTATTGGTATCGGCTCAGTTCTAAGGAACTGGATTGAGAGCTTCCTTTCTAGCAGTTGAATCTAGGTGGTATTCATACATACCATCTCGGCCAGCGTTCCCCAAGGCTCGATCCTATTACCTACCCTCTTTCTTATATTTATTAATGATCTGCTGTGTGTGAAGTGGGTTGGAGGGGATTAAGACTCCAACCCACTTCACAGTTTCGCCGATGACGGTACTCTGCGTTACTCCCACACCTTCGATAAGATAAGACAAGCACGTACCAGACCCTGTCTCGTAGACCGTGAATGTCCAATTCTATTAACGGAAACATTGAACTCATTCTTGCTTAAGGCCTCAAGAATCATGCCGAATTCAACGCAGCCAAAACAAAGTACTGTCTTATCTTTACAAAAACCTGCACCGCCCGTCTCTCTATCTCAGTGTGCAAAAACGGTTGCAATGGCTGACCCATCTCTTAACATCCTAGTCATAACCTTATCTTCAGATCTGCGATGGAATAATCATCAGCAATCCCCAAACAAGCTTACCAGTGCCTGGGACTCCTCAAGAGATGCAAGTTCCTCCTTCAGCCAGCTACCCTGGCAACAATCTACAAGTCCTACATTTGGCCGCGCCCTGAATACAACTCGTATATCTGCTCGAGTGCCCCAAAAACCACTTTGGCTTGGCTGGAGAAGGTATAAAACCGCGCCAGAAAACTCATTGGCGATAGCACCCTTTGCTCTTCCATAAACCCTTTAAGCCTCCGTTGGATATACCTATATTACTATAGCGACTATTACACTGAAATTAGAAACCTCCTGCAACTTTTTTCCCGCAATACAAGACTAGCCAACTCCGTTCACCCCTCCTCTTCGCGCACATTACAGTTTAATAGTTCGTTTGTAAATAGAACAACTCGATTGTGGAACTGTCTTCCGCAATCGGTGTTTCCTCCAGACCCCTAACCTATCCCCTCTCTTCTATCCTTCAGATCAAGCTTACTACTAGACATTTCACCATGACTTTAACGACCTGACGTACCAGTGGTACAAAGGGTAACTTGACCACATAAAAAAATCACTCTCCACACCTTTTCCAGGGTGACAACTATCTCATGCATACTCGTAACTTCTGTGAAAGCCGGTAAAAAAACATTTATAAAATATTTAATATCTCGAATCAAAAATCATATTAAGCTCTAATCAGTAGTATTTGTAAATGCTTAAACATCAACCAATTTAAAATGTGAGAATTTTTGGATTTGGAAATGCTTTTCTCGAATATTTCGGAAATCAGTAGGATTTCCTATTGCGAATTCACTCTCCTTTTCTAATATAATCTCCCGCTCTTTACATGTACCTCAAAATTAAGCTCAAGCTCCTCATAAAAGACTATGTCGTTTTGCGCCCCATAAGCTGGTAATTTTTACTCACAGTGAAGGACAATGGAAGCAGCAGCAGATAAATCTAAAAAACATCTCGAGAAATATTTCTTGAGTAAAATTTTATGAATATCTCGAAGCTATAATCTGAGGAGAAGTAAAAATTCTCCACTTTTTCTTGCAGGGACATAAATTGGGTAAATATGTGTAATTTCGTGCTCCCGTGGGATAACTTTTTCAATTTTTAAATTTAAAATTTTAATATCTGAAATTGCGCCCCCGTTGGATTGCGCCGGTGCAAGTGCACCATTTGCACCTTCGAAATCGCCGCCCCTGCTTGAATATTGGTAAACGTTTTCAATGGCATATATGAAATCTTCTCTTCCATTTTTGTTTTAATTTGACAAAAGTAACTGTGAAATCTGACACACTTGACATATCTCTAAGTGAAAAGTCATTATCTTATCTCCAGTCTTGAATTTTATTCGGGATAATCTAGGTTGATGTTTATGAAAAAATCTTGAATAACAACTACTGTTTAAAGCATTTTCAATTTTTCTCTGAATATTATCGAATAATAAAATTTAAAAGTAGCTTTATGAAGATCGAAGCTTAACTATAATAGTAAACAAACATTCTGATATCATTGTTGATTACCTAAAAAATAAAACTGCGCACATTAAGCTGGCTCCTGTCTTCAATATCTAACAAAATTGATTTTTATTCAAATTTTATAGAAAATCAAATAAATTACTAGAATTACCAGCACCCGTTTTCATTAGTCAACCAAATGTTATTCTAGTAATAAATCCTTGACTAAAGTGACACACTAAATCATCCACAAAAATACTCATTCGCCACTCTGCCGGTTTATGATTTATTTTACACAAAAAAAAATGTGATGCTTAAATAACAACTCCTATAAAACTCCCAAAGATTAAATTATTCGTGAAAGGTGATCTACCTGTAATATGGTAATGATGGGAATTTCCATTTTGTTTGTCATATGGCAAAAGGTGGTATTTACGACAGGCAATAAATCGGATATCAGAAAGGGTGACTAATTACCTGTTTATTGTAACGATCACTTGTGTTTTGGATGTTGCCTAGTTTGGCTCTTCTTAGGAATATAGCTACAATAAAGTCGTCTTTGATGATGGACTTTAGGAGTTAAGCAGAATTGTTTAATTCCCCCACAGGTGGATTCTGATCCTACACGATCACAAGTCTACAAACATTTCCACACATACTTCACGCGATCAATAAAAAAAGTTGTAATCTGATCCATCCACGAACTTGACTCCCAATTAGAAGGTATTAAATACGAAACACCGCCGAAATCCATTCACCCAAAATCAATTAAACTGCGCGTGACAACTGGACAGAATTGCATGCAAGAATGTGACTCCGCTTAATGTCTGGTGACTTCTGTCGTGGATGTTATGGAGTTTCCTTGAAGATCACATGGCAGTCAATGCAGCCGTCACTGTATTCGAAGCCTGGTCAGTTGGCTGGGATGGAGTCAATTAAACTATTTGTTATGGGGACATTCTCGTGAGACATGAGCCTCATGATCTTAGAATATTTAAGGGCCGAGCGGAATGCTATAAGCGAAAAGGCGAAGTCAAGTGGAAGCAATTGAAATTTTCATTCATCATTTGTAACGCCGCCGGTCGTTAAGACATGGCCTGACCCTATATACAGGAAGTTGTGATCTTCGTATTGGTTATTTATTGTTATGACGTGGTTGACGTTTTGTTTTTTTTTCTGATATGGCGAATATGTGCTTCATTCAGTATGTGACTGGACAAACATAAATGATCTGTTGACGATCTTGGCCAACAGACGAATTGAAATTGAAGAAACGCAAACAAGTTGAAGGGGGACTTAATAATATCCTGAAATAACATCTAAAAACTGGTTGAGCTCTATGACAAAGTATCGAAGCTCTCTTAAACGATAATTTAAAAATTTTATTGCTTCAAAGCTTTTGCACAGGAGACAGAGTTTGTTTTTTTGCTCGTAATAATCTTTATCGTATACCTACGGGATTGACCGTGCAGTATGACAGACCTTAGTAATATTTAAATTGAAAAGAAATCGTCTTCAACCAAATCAATAAAAAGATTGTTCAATCACCTGAGGCTCATAGGCGGCTAGTTGGTAGATACAGACGGCAACCTATACCAAGAACAGTAGTCGAGGTTTATTTTGAGCTTCGAAAAAAGAAAAGGTTTCCAAATTCATGGTATCTAATCCTAGCCAGAGAGGAACAACAGCATAGAAAATTTTCGGTTGACTGTCGAAGTATTCCTTCGCCAGGTTGCGTCAATGTGCGTTGGGTAGAGTTCCACAACACAATTCTGGCAATATTCTTCTGCTGTATCTGTATCTAGTATCTGTTGACCCAATTCCTGATGGCTGTCTTAGGTGACAGCTGGCTAAGCTGCAGAAATATTCTCGGATCTTGCTTCTTTTCTTCTCGAACTTCTCCCACCACCCTAGACCCAGGGGCGGCGCTTTAATAGGTGCAAATGGTGCAGTCGCACCGGGCGCAGTTTCAGAAATAACACATTGTAAAAATTTTTCGAATAAAGTTGAAAAAGTGTTCCCGTGCCTTCATTGTCATATATTTAAGGACCGCGTTGTTCGCCTGATTGAGAACCGTCTATCCTTTTTGTGGCTAGCACGGTGCCATTGTTCTTGATTTGTAATTCATACTAGTCGTACTATTAAAAATCTCTAATACGGCGAGAAATATTTGGATCGGCTCTGTTCTGAAGCTGTTGGAAGCGGTTTCTATATCCAGGAAAGCTGTTAAGTGGACTGGTTTCTTTTCTATGCAAGATTCTACAGTAGTAGCTAATACATGCAGTGCAGTGACCACCTATTATCCTTCGAAATATAAAACCTGAAAAACGACATAGAGACCTCTATTACGTAGTTTCGAGTGTATAGTGCTATAGGTTTTCGAAGCCCAGGATTGTTTTGGAAATGGTTAGGGAAGTGCAACTAGCAGGGATAGTATTTTGTGAAGTTAAAGCGCAAGCAAACTCAACACAAAACCGAGATCACGGTAGGGGCGGCGCTTTCATAGGTGCAATTGGTGTATTTGCAACGGCCACAATTGGACGGGGCGCAATTTCATTTTCTTATATTAAAGGACCTCCACAGAGTGTTTGTGTCTTTTTCCATTGTCCTTCACTGCGATCAAAAAATGCTGGGGGCGTAATGTGCATACTGCACCAGGCCAAAAATCCAAACGCCGGCCTTGCCTAGACCACCCTAGCTTCTCTCCAGCACCTCGCAATATGGGCCAGCATTTGTAGGATCTCTTTCAAGCCCCTCGGAATTTGTATGACCTCATGGAGGCTGGAAGCTTGCCTATTTCCCGCAGAAGGCTTTCCATGACCTTCGTTTGGATCTTCTCAACTCTTTGTTTTAATCTGTAAGGGCTAGCTTCCTAACTCCTGTTCTTTTCCTGCAGAGATCACTGTTCCACCTCGCAACCCTTCGATTGCCGCTTCGTAGTTTCACAGGGCAGCTGTTTTTAAGGGCAATCGCTTCTTACAGATCGCTTCATCGAGATCGGCCTCAATGAAAGAAGCATGGAATTAATTCTCACGCCTCCTACCGTTATTTAGGTCCAAGTTATCAGTGGAATAAAGTGACCTACGATAACCTTGAATTCCGTAGATGGTGGTAGGACCTGGGTAATGAAGGCATGTTAAGTGTAAAATAATAATGCGTTTTCTCCAGCTACTAATCATCATCTGTACCACCGCCAGGTCTCTCGATAAGACGGAAGCAGTTAGTGCTCTAGCCGACTCCCCGCAAGCCCTGTAGAGGCCCAGTACTTGCCTCTGGCTCCTGTACAAGAATCCGAGGACTTGCGTTGCGTGACCCAAGGACATACCATGCTATTTCAGCTGCATCAACGATCTCTCGTTAAAGCTTCAGGAACTGTTTGATAGTTCTGGTCTACCTTCATGCCGAAAGACAACCTCGATCGGCTAGTTTTCGATCGCTATCCTGCGGAACACATGGGTTTGTTCACCATTTTTTTATTTCATTTTATAAAAGAATCTAAATATGGCGAAGCTCCAAATCTCACAAAAAAGTAAAATTTGATTGGTTGGTTATGGTGGGTTTGTAGGCACTACACTACACTCTATGCACTAAATACTTTTAGGTGAGCAATCGCAGTTTCGTCCAGTTCAGTCATAGTGGAATCACCCTCCTCTGGATTTCTCCTCCATAAACTAGCGAAATTGTCCGAAGCCACTGGTCTGAGGTATGAGGCTCCTTGCAGCTCTTCCTTTCTCTGGGGTCTCCGCTCCTTTTGGAGAATCCTCTAACCGCTGCCTTTTAGGATCCGGAGCCGCTGCCGATCGATCCAGCATGCGACTATGCCCTCTAGAAGGTATGGGAGCTGGTGCTGCGGTGTCTGGTGGCTCCAGAAACTTTTTGCAGAGCGGCGGTTATTTGGGTCTGGTTCTTGAGGCCTTCCGGGTTTCTGACCGCCGTCGTGACTTCGTCATCGCCTTCAACGTCATGCACTCCAAATATTCTCTTGCACATATCCGCTGGAATTGTTTGTTAGAAATGAGTCGAATGATCTTTTACCGACTATCAGTTACTACACACACCAAAGAGACTGTTTTTTTCAATCACTCGGAAGAAAATGCACAACAACGCTAGATTATTTTTTTTTTTTCATATAGTAATTAAATATCAAAATATCTATATCTATACTAAATATCAATAATTAAAAAGTAATCCTAAATGTACTTAGGGCTCGATTCCGATCTCTCGTAACTACTGTCTCCACCATTTCTGAGTCTATAGCAATGTCATCCAGTGTGATTGCCGCCCTCAAGCTTTGATCGCCATAGTTTTCACAACTCTTCCTAGCAGAAATGTGATCTACCTCGTATGGCATTCCGTCATTCTTACCGTCAAGGACTGAGGCGATGTAAAAATGTACCGGGGCCCATAACTCAGTTCAATAAACCTATACAGATAATAAAGAACTTTATAGTATGGCTATGTTAGAACTCTATTAAAATATAATAGCATTCGTCATCCCGCATAAATAATAAATAAAATAGAATCCGTCATCCCAATAAATGACTATGTACAAAGGTTAACCACGACCAGTGTAACAAGCTCAGTAATAATATCAGGAACGGAGCCCAAACCAATAAACATCGAAAAGGGATCGACAGCCCTGCCTCCTATACAATCTGGCGTCGCGTCGGATAAACTGATCCAAGATTCGGACGATGTTCACCGAAATACTATGTCCTCGTCTCGAAGGACTCGCCAGTAATTACTCATTTTCACGACCCCTTTTAACGAATACAGACAACAAAATTTGTTACAAAGCATGGCTATTATCAGGGGTAATAAAGCGATAATAAAAACGATAATAAAATAAAGAATCATAAATATCCATTTAACATAAACGTACAGTGGTATGAGTGGAATCATTTTGATATAGAAATGAAGCTTAGTTCCTTTTTGAAGTCCTAGAGTCAGTCGTATTAGGCTTTTTCTATGTTATTTGACTTCTATCTTCATTCATTCACAAAATACTTGAGCGCTTTAGTTAAGTTTTGAAGATTTTATAAAAAAAATTGAAGAAAGAAAACCGAACCTTTTGGCATATTTTGTTCTGTTATTCCGTAAAGGAAAGAAAGACCGCGAAATAGTCGCAAACTAACAATTTTTTTACGTGGTGATAAGGTGCAAAAAATTGCGTATTGGTGTTTTTTATCCTAACCACACACTTTCATCGTGCATGCGTACCGAGCTTGATTACAATAAAATGCAAAAAAAAAATCTTTGTTGAAATGATTAATAATGATATGACGAGAAATGGATTGTTGACAACCTTGGCTGGCGATTGTCTCAGCTCAGTGAAAAGGACTTGACCAAAGAACCAGTCCGAAGTTACTTTAGTAAGCCATACACTGAGAGAAAAGTGCACGCGCTACTTTTAAGGAGTTAACCGCGGGTTTCCTGCTGGATTGCGCGTCCTTCTGCAAAAAGCTTTTCGTCCACACATACACGTTCCTTCCTGCGAGCTAGCGCACAGAATTTTGAGTTTTCCAAGGAGATGAAAAAGTGAATAGGAATTGTTGTTGCTTCGACCCTTGAAGTGTGGCGTGTGGAATTTGTAGAAGTATTCTTCTAGTCAAAAGATCGAATTGAAGAACTCATAGAGTTTGGATAAAAAGGCACTAGGAATTTATAAACAAATGTCACTACCTTGAGGGATAAATACACATTATACTTGCGCCTCAGAACAATATGGAAAGATATGGCCAGATCCTCGAAGATTATAAACAAAATTTATATACATAGATAATTAATTTCTTGCACGATGAGGCATTAACAAATTAAATTTTAATCAAATCGAATTATAACAAGAGTGGAGCCAAAGATGACGCAATTCACCAGCGCAGTTTTTCATGACCCTGCCAAAGGGACAAAAACACGAACGCTCCATCCATATGGAGCTAGTATGGAACTTTACGGAACACCACATTCGTGCTTGGTAAGGTTTTCAAAATTGAATTTTGTAGCCATACTTCTTTATACCAGAGACACACTTGTGGTATAGTAATTACAATATGAGCAATATTGCAATATACTTCAGGTGTGTCTCTATATACTGAGAAAAAATCTCGGTATACACTCAGTATACTCAACATTGAAACTCAATATACCAATTGAGAAAAACTTCGTGGTATAGCTCAGTATACCCTAGATTTAAACCGAAGAATAGTCTGGGCATAACCCAAAATGATAATTTCGAACAGAATTTTAATTCTTCAATTTTGGCAGCACTACCTATCAAAGATTTTTATGTCAGTTGAAGGAATTAGTTTTTTATCCTTTCCTGTTGTAAATGACAACCAAAACAACTCAGTATACTGATGCAAGTGTGTCTTCAAATTTTTTATTGCAATATGGCAATATTGCAATATCCCGATCTCAATTTCTATACCACAAGTCTGTCTCCGGTATTAGATCAAATAGGGGTCATTCATTAATTATGGGAGGCGTTTAGGGGGAGGGGGTCGAACCTAATCTTATGATGGGAGAGCAGGGGTTCCGGCAAATCACGTAATTTTTTTCCACAAGAAAGTGTAAAACCTTTTTTTTGTGAAGAAAACCAAGCTTAGGAGTCACCCTTTTTAGAGGTTCCGCCAAAAGAGTTGATGCCGGAGCGCGCAGCTGGGGAAATTAAAGCTGCACACAAATCAAAATTGCGCACATATTGATAAGAAATGCGCTTATGTATTTTCAAATTTCCCCTTCGAAATTTGTTGCGACTAGGCTAAGGGACGGGAACGGCATGCGGGGATTCTACTGCGCATGGAAAACGCGACTTTCTCGGCATCAACTCTTTTGGCGGAACCTCTACTACCAGTTTGTGTTGTTGTTAAGGTCATGGTGCAATGCCTAGTGGCAAGCTTGGTTTGAAGAATAGAGGTGGATAGGAAAGGTTGGAGGGGGTCTGAGGGTGCTCAAGGAAATGTCGATGAACCTTAAGCCCCCCATACACGGTCAAATCGGATGTACATCCATGCTGTACAGCCAAAAATGTGATATCCCACAACTGTGCTTTTTGGTTGTACAGCTTCATTTTCTGTGCGGTCGCGAAAGAGTTAACATGGATAGTAACCAAAAGCTGAAAATAGTATTATCAACGGTGGTAATAGATATTTGTAGCGAAGAAAAAAACCTAGAAAAAGAAGAAATGTTTGGACAAAAGAATGCCTGTTAAAACGGGAAAAATACTCTCATGTAAATTTATTACAAGAATTACAAGAGACATCCATAAAGGATTTTAAAAATTTCCTCAGAATGGATGAGAGAAATTATTACAAATTATTGGGATTGGTGACACCTCTCATAAAAAAAATAATGTAATGAGAGATACAATTTCACCAAATGAAAGACTCTCCGATACTTTAAGATTTTTAGCCGCGGGTGCCAGTTTTGAGGATTTGAAATATTTAACAGCAATATCTCCTCAGAGTTTCCCTTCCGAGAGGGTTATGTAAGTATTTTACATAAATTCTGCAATGGAATAACGTAAATGATCCATGTAGTCCGGGCGCTGGAGCATTTCCCGTGGTTTTGGCGTGATGTAACGGACCTTTTTGGTGGAATCGGTCAGAAATGATATCCTCAACAATATTTAGGGGGTGCGCAAGCATGAAACTCCCTGGAAAACTTTTGGTAGCCCAAAAACTGAAAAGTTCACTAAAAATTCCCTGTTTTTTGGCCTTTCTTGTTAAATATCTCTTAACGAAGGCTTCTAGGCGAAAAATTTGTTGAGCAAGTTTTGTTCGTTATTAGATTTGCTAAAACTTACCCTAAGGTGGATTTTTGAAATTTGAATTTTTGCATGGCAAAATAGCCGAAAACCGCGAAAAAAAGTACCTCACTTTAAAGTTAGCACAAGGAAAGGAGAGACCATTATCTTCCAATTTAATTTTGGAATTAAATAGTTAAAGGCATGATTAACTTATATCCAAAACCCGATCACGGTCGGTCAAATAGTTTTTGCATAATGAATTTTGCAATTAAGTGAATTTAAAAAGTTAAATTTGTTACTGCGCCAAAAGAAAAACTCCCATGTTGGTCCTGATTTTTTTACGTATGCTCTAAGACTCTCTTTACAATATCCAATCATTAAAATTCTGGTCTTTAAATTTTTTTTATGGTTTTTATTTTTTTAAGATTTTTGGCAAAAAACTGCAACTAAGGCGTTTTTTCCACAAAAATTGCTAACTCGGCGACGCCAGGAATACTAGGCGCATTTCAAATTCGCTCGAAAAAGGACTCAGTTTCTATTGAGCACAACTTTCAATAAAATATTGTTAAACATAATTTCTTAAACAAATTAGAAAAATTACCGAATTTTGTTTGAATTTTTTTTTTGTTACTAGCTCGGACGCGGTGCGGCTCGCTGCACGGAACGTTGAAACATTTAAAATTAATCCAAAACTTCAAAATTAAAATCTTCGGTTTTCGGCTATTTTGCAATGCAAAAATTCAAATTTCGAAAATCCACCTTAGGGTAAGTTTTAGCAAATCTAATAACGAACAAAACTTGCTCAACAAATTTTTCGCCTAGAAGCCTTCGTTAAGAGATATTTAACAAGAAAGGCCAAAAAACAGGGAATTTTTAGTGAACTTTTCAGTTTTTGGGCTACCAAAAGTTTTCCAGGGAGTTTCATGCTTGCGCACCCCCTAAATATTGTTGAGTATATCATTTCTGACCGATTCCACCAAAAAAGTCCGTTACATCACGCCAAAACCAAAAGTTATAGGTTTCACTGCTCTAGCGCCTGGACTAATGTTGTGAGTGTAAATTTAGCTATTTATCCAAGAAAAGGAAATATTAGTTCTACCTGCAAGTTTCCGTAAATTTAACAACAGGCCCAAACCAAACATAATAAAAACTTTCCAATCCAAATTTGCCAAGTTTGAGAATGTTTCTGTTATCACAGATTTTAGAATTGTATAAATGGCATTCACAAAAATAATTTACTATTTGCCGTTAACAAATAATCCAAATGGATCAAAATATATTAAAATAATAGGTTTATTCGAAATTAAATAAAACAAGAGGATTTTATTAAAAGTAAACTTCTAAAGGACTTGTTTCCCTGTACTTCAACTAAAGAAGGATTAATTGCAACAAAAGCATATTTGAATTAATTTGAAAAGATTTCTTTAGAATGCAGTCATATATTTTTTATAGTGTTTAAGGGATTCCGTATTTTACAAAAACTTTGTCTGTTCTTTTTTGAACTCCAAAAATTCATTAATAACACAGCCCCACAAAAAAAAAGTTTCAGACCTGGGGGTCTCACTAGGCTTACTATATATTTTCGGGGTCGCTGAATCTGAATATGAGGTCTATATAGCTCTATCGGGTCTAGGATTAGCCATGACCTCAAAAAATAAGCCTTAAACCCCCTTTTCGGCTTATTTTTTGAGGTTATGGTTAATCCTAGACCCGATAGAGCTATATAGACCTCATATTCAGATTCAGCGACCCCGAAAACATATAGTAAGCCTAGTGAGACCCCCAGGTCTGAAACTTTTTTTTTTTTGTGGGGCTGTGTAATTCATAAAATGACTTAAAGCCTGTTAATGAATTATTTTAATGTAATGTTTTTCGATGTTCGGTTGGAGCACTACGCCACTACTTTCATGCATGTTGGAGCACCGGTGACCACGCCTCCAAAAAATCCAACCACGCCTTCAAAAAATCAAACCTAGTTTGATTTTCATCAAGCCGCTGGACGTACCAATTTTTGGTCGGCCGACCGGCCCACTATCGATAGTTTTGGTTGTACATCCGCCCTTCGATGTACATCCAATTTGACCGTGTATGGGCCCCTTTACGTTTGGGCGCTAAGATGTTGTACGAATTGGGAAATACTGACTGTAGGAGATTATTTCACAGTCGAGTTGTTCAATTCATAAAAGAAGATCGAATTGTGTGCGAGAAGGTCGCGCCGTAGATAATAGGGGTGGGCCGAGTGGGCTAGTTAGTAAATATTGCCGTGCAGGCAGGGGGTTCTAAATTTCAGCAGAACAGTCGCTCTGGCAATAGCGATAATGCATAGAGAGGGCTGCTACATTCCTACGTTCCCTTAAAGGAATGAGTTTGATTGCACGATTTTGTCGAAGTAAGCCAAGGTGGTTTTTGGGGCGCCTGTCTAGATATACGAATTGTATTCAAGGCCGAGTCATATGTAAGATTTGTAGATTGTAAACAGGGTGGCTGGCTGGAGAAAGAAGTTTCATCTCTTAGAAGCTTCATCTTGGGAAGCTTGTTTGGCTTGTTCCATCGCAGATCCTCCGTTAGGGGTCTGTTAAACGATAGGTTTTGCTGTCAGTTTACCATAGTT
The DNA here is from genome assembly GCA_949987705.1 of Thereva unica. NCBI lineage: Eukaryota > Metazoa > Arthropoda > Insecta > Diptera > Therevidae > Thereva > Thereva unica. Next base: position 46,630,709 of record OX465281.1, on the reverse strand, counting down.
ACTGCTATGACTGACGGAAAACGTACCGTCTAAGGTGATGATTGATGTAATTATCTGAATATTTAATTGATGCTTGCATGAACGTGTAATGGACGCCTTAAAGCTGTCCCTAGGATGTTAAGAGTTGAATCAGCCTTTAAGCCAGCTCAAGAATCACGGCGTGAACAGCCGCGAACACCCGCGAACGCAAGTGTGGATGATTTTCGCGCCTTGCCCTCCGTTCTTTGCTGTAAATTCACGGCTTGAGAGTAAATAGAAGTTCAGATCTTTAGGCACGAACTGAAGATAAATGCCCAAACATATAAAGATTTTTGTCCGTTTTCTTAGACTGCAGGCCTTATACAGTTGGCGGCCGGTGAGTGTGTGCTGATGCTTGGCCTCAAGGCGTAAACTTTCAGCCCATGGCCTGCCGGCGACCTGTGTGTAAATGGGGGCTTTAAGATATGGCTAAATCCTACACAAACAATTTTACGCAATTATGCGGACTCAAGAAAGTAGCATAGTAGCTCCGTGATTGTTTAGCCGCCACCGGCCAGCCAAACGCGTGACTCCGCGAATTCTGCAGTGTACGATCCAAGCAACACAGACCCGCGAAAAGGCCCTTAGAATATAAAATTACAGGAGAAGGTACACGCCGAATTTTAGCGTCATGAAAATCTTGTTGAATGATTGCTCACGTTTTGGTAGTTGTGTGTCCACTACAAGCGGAAAAAGCGAGTGGAATAGAGGAGAGGCAAAGAGTCCAAATTATGAGAAATTATCAAATAAAATCTTGCACACAACCGGCCCGACTTGCTGTGAGTTAATACTTACGACCGTTAATACTTATTTTTAGTATAAATACTAGAGATTTTTTTTAAAATTGGAAAAATGTCACGTAAGATTATTGGGGAAGGGAGGGGGTCAAGCCAACTCTCACATCTCATCAAGGGGAGGGGGTCGAAAAATCGCCTGACGTAATTAATGGACAACCCCTTATGTAAGGAGGAGGATTAACTAATAAAGAAAGGACAGCTAAGGATGAAATCCTCATAAGGGGAGTTAGCTTGGTTTCTAGAAGATTGTGTCATGAAAACGCAATGCCACCCACAAAGTTTTATCTCTCTTTAACATTGTACGAGTTTGGATTAGGTGCATTGCCACTCCCACTATTCTCACCTAAATAAGATTAGCATGCGCAGATAAGTCATTTTGAATATTTTTCTATACAAAAAAAAACGTCTTTTGTATCTTAAAAACGAAGTAGGTGAAGGTACTACCGTCGCATTAAACTAACCACTTTCAATTATAGAACAACAGACCCAAAAAAAGTGAACATAATCCCATATTCTAAATCCCTCTTCACTTTCATTTCAGTCATAAAATATTAATTCTGCGAAAATCTTTTTTGCTGGTATTGAAACCAGTGCCAAAGTCAAAAAGGTCAAAAGTAAAATATAATTTTTACCTTTTATTCCTGCTCACTCTTTACCTGAATTGTTTTTATTATATGTAAACTGGACCATTAGTGAAAGACGTGGATGTCTTTTATGATACCCAGCAGACTCCGTAATTTGCTAGATCCAGACTAGTTTTTGGCACAGAACATAATTCGCAGGTAGCACATACCGTTTTTCCCCAGTGTTATATAATATCCTTGATCCTTTTTGGCTGTGCGCTAGGGAGAGAGGGGAGGGTGGAGTTATTAGCAAACTATTGTGTTTCTACTTATAATGTCCGAAATCCGAAATCAGTTATCAGTTATAAGATCGACTTTGAAAGTGAATGTTATAGCAGAAAATATTGGTGATATTTTTCAAGTGTTCAAGCGATTATTGCAGCCTGAGCTTTTTTGTGGATTAATTTATTAAAGGTTAGTTAAAAATAACCAAGTGTTATTATCATTTTTAGAGTGAGAAATTTAGAAAAAATATATATTTTGTTTACATAAAAAAAGTGTGAGCTAAATTTGTTTAGTAAAAAGGTTGTGGTGTAAAAATTGAGACAGTTTCATTCGAAAGAAAGTTTTATAACAAAAATTACCCGAGAGTGATCGTACCTAAAAATTGTGTAATTCGGCCATTCCATGTGAGTTTCTGTTTTCGTATTATTTATACTAGTTTTTGTGCCACAAGCTCAGCCAATAATTTTTTTTGTTTTCCAAATATTATCATCCAACTTAAAACCTAAAACCTAAATTCTCTGAAAAAAATTAGCAAAAACGAAGCTTAGGATCGAACAGAGACGGTGTGGAAATTATTAGCTCCTGAATTTATCAGATGTGGTTAGTATTAAGTGAATTTATCCTAAGTTCTTTGAACGTCTATGTAATTTTTCATTGAAATTGATCCGAACCGATTCGCAGAAATAGAGGATATTTTTTTGAAAATCTACGATTCCGAATAAAATCAATGCGGGATTCTCGCGCGGATACAGGTCCTAGTTGTACTACCAAATAATCTTTCTACCCTTACCCGCAATCAGTGGTATGATTAAAATGCATACCAAAGCCTAGGTGAGGTTAGATATACATAAATCTGTTGGCTTAAGTTCATACACCTAGGCCAAAAGGATAGGCCCATTGTGATACCATAGTGATTCCACTTTAAACCTGATGTACTATACCAAATCCTATAAAATATAAAAATTTTGCGGTTTCGCAATTCTTTTCGTTTCCGCATATAGTTATCTCGCTCCTACTTAAGCTGTTAAGCTCAATCTCAGTGTAAACTCACTCCAATATTGTTAAGACCGGATCTACACATTCAACTTTTCATTCCATTTTCTGACGTTCAATCCTGTGTAAACTTTGTTGACTTGAAAGAAATTCGTGTCTACAATATTCAATTTTTATGTTAAGTTAAAAAATGATTCCATCCAGGGCCAGATTTAGATTTGTTAATGCCCTTAAAATATTTAAGATATGGGGCCTTTTATAAACCCAGAGATATTCTATGTCAGTGCGAAATATGATTTTCAGATACCTAGAGCTAGAGGGCTCAACTGAAATGCAATTAAAAAATGGGGCTGACTGGGGCTAAATTTTCAGCAATTTCGGAGTTTTGTTTCCTTAAAATGCTAATTTCTTTTTTGTTTCAACATTTTTGACATAAATTTTTTAAATAGGCCATTTTTATGGGAAATTTAATTCTCTACAAAAAATTCCATATAAATTATATCGAAATTTTGCTTCGTTTGCGAGATATACTGTAAAAACTAAAAAGGGTCCATTTTGACCCCTATCTCCAATTTCCACCCTCTAATTTAATATCACTCCATTCTTACATCCAATTTTTTTTTTTAAAAAAAGAAGAATTGAAATCTCCACCTAGAATGATAAGCATTGTATGGAAATTAGTTTCACCAAATTGTGATCCATACGAAGTGATACTGTATATCTTTAATAACTAAAGCTTGTCCATCTTTCAGTTTAATAATAGCAGAACATATTCCAATACATTTCAGCTGAATCGTAATGAAATATTCTTAATTATAACGTTTGTAACATCTTTATTTTGTAAAATAGCTACTATTCCGTGCTGAAAATTTGGTCTTTTAAATTGAGCCACACAATTGAAAGCAATTGAAAATTGCTCGTTGTGTTAGATTTCCAAATGGTTTGTATAACAGAGTAGCTCGGACTAACGGCAACTGTCTTAGGCCTCCACTATTATCCAATTTAGCCTACTGCTAAGTTCGTCAATAATAATGACCTTTACAAATATCTTGAGCGTCTGGGAGAGTTGTAAGCTTCCTTCTGATAATGGTACATAATACATCTAGGCTTGTCCCATGTTTACATGATACTCAATAGATAGTTCATAGTGCATAGTACATATCATATATTACATACTAAATTTCTATATGCGCTCTTAGCCGTAAACTGAAATCTCAACTCAAGTCTTAACTCAATTCAATTCGATTGTATCGTAACGTATCTTTTAACTTACAGCAAATCTTAACGCAACTTAATTTTACATAACTTAACTCATTCATCTGAACTCAAGTAACCTCTTAGCTCAAATCTTAATCTGATTCCGAAAAATCACTCAACTAGACTTAACTAAATTTTTAACCCATCTCTTAACTCAACACGACTTATCTATACTCTTAAGTACACTTTACAACTACTCACCGAAGTCATGACATAACTTATCTGATCTCGGGCCTCGGTAGCCTAAGGCGTCTGGCTACCACCTCAGAGGTCCCTGGTTCGAATGCCGGCCAGCCCCACGGTCCTTCGCCTTTTCCACTTTCCCACCTACATAACTTTCCTTCTTTCTTCTTCCCTCTGTACATTCCTGCTTCCTCCTGTCATAGCCTTCCTGAGCCCTTCCCCGCTCCACCAAAGGGCATGTCATCGGTCAACTCGTTTCAGGAGAAATAACACTCCAGCGAGTTGTTTCTCGATGCCCCGATGTCAAAGTCGCTATAGTATAGATGGTTGGGAGTAGGTGGACTAAAAATATCGCAGGTAGGTTGTGGCAGTTCCTTCCTCTCCGACTAGTGCTGCTGTTCGACATTTATACGAAGAAAATAGATTGTCAACAGTATAAAGGGCCTCTCCTGAAACTCTATTCTTTTACATCAAAAAATCTCAAATTTACTCAACTTAACTCAACTCAACTGAACTATTAACCCACCTCTTAACCCCAAATATTACGACATGCCGTCTTGGCGCCATGCTGTTTGCCAATAGACGTTTTACATCAAACATTTGTAAAAAGGCGCTCAAGAAGTTTCGCTTTTAAAAGATTCCATTATTCTATTTGTGGGTAGAGCGGCCGTGCAGGACTTGTTGGTGCTTCAATCGTGGGTATTTTTCTATTGATGCTTGTCTTGCTGGCAAAACCATTTAAATGGATATTATAATTTGGGGGTACCTTTTATGATTATTTTCGCCATAAGGGTACGCCGTCAAGAAAGCTTGGAGACCACTGGTTTCTTCTTCTTCTTCTTTGATCCGTTAGCTGGCGGTCCGAGCGGGACGTCCCCGCAACGGATACGCTGCTGTCGGTGCCGCTGGGTCCCGAACTCTATTCACGATTCGCTTCCATTCTTCTCGGTTTTTGGCGGTGTCTCGAGCCTCGGTAACTGATAATCGTTGATTCTTTAAGTCACCCTCGATATTCTTCAACCAGGTTTTCTTCGGTGCCGATCGCTGTATTCTCCAGTCTGCAGGACGGTCTCGCCAGAGAAGTTTACGTGGCAAGCGGTTATCATCCATTCGCCAAACATGTCCAAACCACCGTAGTGGACGTTTTTGCATTTCTTCTTCGATCAGTGTTTGCTGATCGCATCTTTGTCTGACAACCTCTTTTCGAAGGCGATCACGGAGTGAGACACGGAGGATCTGCCTCAAACATCGCATTTGGAAGACCTCGAGCTTCTTAACGTCCGGTTTGAGCAGTGTCCACGTTTCAGATCCATAAAGAAGAATCGGAAGAATCAACGTTCGGTAAAGACGTAGTTTTGTTTTGATGGAGATATTTGCTCGTTTCCATATGCACCACTTGAGCGAGGCGAATGTTGCTGTTGCCTGGCCGATACGGCTGTGAACGTCGGCCGTCGATGCTACTTTCGTTTCCTCAACCAATGATCCCAAATATTTGAACCTTGGAACCTGTTCGATTTGGGTTCCATCGAGGTGAACACTGGCTCTTGATCCATCCGTTGTGAGCACTTTGGTCTTTTCCGCATTGATTTTTAACCCGTATGATTGGGCGATGCGGGAAATATCGTATAAGATGTCCGTTGCTTCGGCATCCGTGTCGGCGAAAACAGCGCTATCGTCGGCGAACGTTAAGTCTGTTACGAAGTTGTTGTCGTCGTATTGAACTCCGAGTCGTCCATCGAATGCTTCACGCATAATCGCGTCGATCACAACGTTGAAGAGAAGTGGCGAAGCGACGTCTCCCTGTCGGACACCCGTCTGAATCGGGAACTCCTCGGATAAGTCGTTTCGAATACGAACGCTGCTGGTTGAGCCATCGTACGACGCTTGGAGAAGTTGGATGATTCTCAATGGCACGTGTTCGGTTACCAAGACTCTCCACAAGCTGTTCCAATCGATGCAATCGAAAGCGGATTTGAAATCGATGAAAACGACGACAATTCGTTTGCCGCAACGAATTCTTTCTTCCATTAACTGACGGAGGGCGAATATTTGGTCAATGCATCCCCGATGTGGTCTAAATCCCGCTTGTTCCTCCCTCCACTGGTTTAGACAACTGAAATTGAGATAAAACCTAAATTTCAATTGTCTAAAATAAATTTGCCTTTGAAACTTGAGTTTCATTGACAGTTCCATGAATTTGTACATTTTTACACCGATTTTCATTAAAATTTTACGTATTTCAATATTGCGGCTCTACGTAAATTTTTCTTTCGAACTACGTGTATGCGTAATTTTATTGTTATAAATTTCTTTTCGAACGATTATCGACGTTCGACTTACGTGAATCGGACCCTGGTAAATTTCTATCCTTATTACCACAATGACTGCACCGCTGAAATAAAATCTCTTATCTTTAAACACGCAATACAATATGTACTAGCCCTCTCTGCTTCCAGTGCAAACTGATGTCAAGACCCTCGTTTATAACAACTTAACTCTTTTAGGTTTGCAATCTAAGCTTACTACTAGACATTACGCCATGATGTGTACGACTTGACTTTTGCTACACGATTCCTAGACTTATATTATTATTAAATGTTAATATTAAGAACTTATCACTTCCAAGACCTAATTTCTCATGGCCATGGTGGCCTATTTATGCACGACTGTGTTCAATTGCTTTCTATGCTGAAGTATTAATGTAACATCAAGAAATTTTATGTAATTAATTTGTCATTTTGTAATGAAACTCCCACAGATATAACCATAAAGCTAAAACCAAACATTTTCTTTCTTCTATTTCAGATAAAAGGAGTTAAAGGCAAAAAAACAAGAATTTTACTTGAAAAGGACCTGCATACATATATGATAAGTTAAAGCGATGGCTACCTTACACAATCTACTTACAATACAACTACTAATAATAATATTGAGTATACACACAGCAACATGCCTTCCAGTAACATCAAAGCCAATCGAGAACACCCCAGAGCATTTGGCATGGGAGGCCTGGATAATGGTGCCCCCGACTCATGATAAAACAAGAAAAATTACACCCAAATCAATATTCATCCTTCCGAATAAAACGAACGGCGGAGTCTCCGGTGGGCCCGGCTCCCAGCAGATTCAATGCCCGCCGGGTCATCGGGTGGACAACTTCAAGTGCATACCAACCATTAGTATTGATCGGGATCAAATTTTGATCACTCAATTAACGAATTTACTTCATTCAACGGACAAGTACAACACGAATTCGGATGGGAGCAACAACAGTGAAACGAACTACAGCTACGAATACGATTATGACTATGGTGATATGCCGTACGATGCGGATGGTACACAGGCATTTAGTCAAGTTGGTGGTGGAGTTCCGCCGGATTATAATGGTGAACCGTTGAAGATTAATCTATCTCTGGACAAATTCCCAAATGTTAGAGATGACAGCAAGGATACTGGGAATGTTGGTGTGTTTGCTGAAGATAGCGAAGAGTCTAGTTATGATGAATTCAAAGTGCAGCCCTTTCGTGCCGAAGAAACGAAAGCGACCACAAATTATGCATCACGATTTGGCATATCCGATAGGACACAAACAACAACAACAACAACAAACAAAAATAATCAAGAAAGTTCGTCAAGACGAGAAAATGAAACAGTCACTAGTCAATTGGACGTTAAGAATGATCAGAGATATTCTAATGTACATTTTACAACTGTTACAGCCCGTAATACCACCTCTACGGTACCTATTCTAAGTGCATCCGAATCGGAAATGTCATCAGTTACTGCAACAACGAAAGATGATAATGACGAACTGGACTATACACTGTCGGATCAAACTACATCACAAACAACAACTATGGACGATAGTGAAATGGATTTGGTAACGGATGTTGATGATAGTAAAACTGATTTTAGGGAGGAACTTTTGGAAGATTCATTGGTTTTAGATCGCACTGATTCAACAAGTACAACAGAATTCGATGAATCAACAGAGTCAACTGATAGTACGACAACCATTGGTATAAGTCCAGAACCAGGTCTTGAACGAGCTGAAACTTCGGTCTGGTCAGGGTATAGTAGATATGCAGATCGAAAGCCTGAAAAGAATATGCCGAAGTTGAATGAAAATCAGACTTTTGGTAAAGTTGAAAATATTTCGAGAACTGGTTCTGGGTATAGAGATGGTTATAGAAAGCCTTCAGCAGCACAGACTAATAAACATCGCGGAAATGTTGAAGTGCAGGATGATGTTGAGCCGTTGATGGAAAGTATTGAAAGTAACAATAGATTTGTTTATCATCACTTGGGATCTCCTAGCTTGAATCGTCAACCACCAAGCAAGGTGGAGACTACTACTCAAGATATACAGGAACAGCTTCGCATTATCAATCAAATAGTCGAGGAGAACAAAAGGAGATCGCAACAGTACTATCAACAACAACAGTCTAGAATTCGATTCCCTGATGATCGTGATCCTCCTCCATCGCAGAATGTTGGTAGCTTGAGGGACTATGTTAGATTTCCTCAAGCATCTATGTCACATGAGCCAGAACAACATCCAACGATCGATCGATCCAACGATCGCCATCATCAGCAGCAACAGCAACAACATCAATTGTACAGAAATCGCCAAATTTCTGATACAGCAATGCCAACTACAATTTCATCATCATCAACAACATCCGAAATGCAAAAAACCGCCAAACCATTCTGGTGGTTACCAACTGGCTGGGAGATCGACCAGAACGGAGACAAGCCTCTGCTCCTTCGTTTCTGGTCCCGTATGCCCAACAATCAGGAGTCAACAGCTCGATATCGATCATCAGCAGCAACAACAACCAGCGGCTATCGGGAAAACTCCAAAAGTCCCACAGAAAGCCTCTACAAGGAAGTCTCCGCACAAGAAGTCTACAAAGTCCTCGGCGCCAAACAGTGGAAGCACAACAATAGATAAACATTTTGCAAAAAAACCCACCTTTAGAGGAATTTAATCCTTTTTAACAAAAAAAAGTGTTTATTGATTGTTTTTAAGTGTTTTTAAGTGTTTTTTATTTTAATTTAATTTTGTGTTAATTTTAATAAAAATGTTCAAGTCGAACCCACCCTTTCCTGTGAGGGGGTGCGGCTCTTCTCCAATATTTTTTAGCAAAACAGTTTGTAAATAGTGAAAAATGAGAAAACGAAGAAAAAAATCAATGTTTTTTTTGATGTAATTTTTTAAGTTATTACGAGCAATCCTTTATGTTAATTATGTATATTTTTCTTTATTTGTATTGTAACAAAGTACAACGTTTAATACTTAAGTGTTAAAACTTATCCTAATCATGTTCATCTCAAAATCTTGCACAGATATTAACTTCTTATTATTTTTTCAAATTCATATTGATCACCTGATGTATTATATTATTATTAAGATAAAATGAAAAAAAAAAGAAAAACATGTTTTAATTGTATGATATTTGTAAATTTATTTTTTAATTATTTTTTTAATGCAATTTCTGTTATGATATATATTTTTTTATGCTTTTTATTTCGTAAATATGTTTTCTTTTTGTGTACCTACATATCATTTCTGAGGAGCGGTGAAGGTGGTTTAGTTGAATCTTTTCAATTTTTTCTAGATTGTTTCTTTTATTTGTGAAAAATTTACAAATGCATTTATTTTGGATTAAAGTATTTTTGTAGAGAGTTTAAAGCATTTTGTAGAGAGTTCAATTCAAACCAGATTTTACCACTAACTTTAAATAAATAGCTAGTCAAAACCATTTGCTTTTTTTCAATAAAACAATTTTTAGTGTGTAACTACAGACACTGGGTTCAAGTAAATCAAGCGTATTGACATTGCCTCACTAAGGTTATAATACTCAATACTGACCATCATCACATGGCATCGCAACCCAAGCGAATTTTAGCCTCCTCAGTTTTCGTCTTTCAACGTCTTGGCTGCAACTTCTCTTCAGTTCCTTGCTAGGGAGCATCTTATCAGGTCCTTTCTTACGTTGTCCCACCATTATCTTCAAAAATCGTCATATCGTGGCATTCTACGTTAGTCCAGTGGTAGCCAACTCGCAGCTCGTGAGCCGCATGCGGTCTTTCGTGGGAAATTCTGCGGCTCGTGAGATTTAACAATATTTTGTACTAGAAGGTTCCAACATGCGAAAAAGAAAAGATCCAGATAGACCAGTCACTTTATACCATTGAACCTGAGTTGAACGATGTTAACCCCGTCCACATTTCGTTATTTTCCTCTGAGATGAGTGTTGATGAAGATGGCAACATGAAAAAACATGGACATACTGTGGGCAACATGGACATACTGTGTTTCCATGGGCCAGGTACAGTTTTCGTTGAGTAAACTGGAAGCTCCTCTAATTAACTCGATTCAGTTTCCATGACGATTCTGGGTTAAAGTGGCAGATTATTCATTATTCATTTTGTCGCCGTTTGTATAGGTACAAACACAAACCCATATGCAAAACCCAGCTTATCTTGACTGGATTCGTCGAGTTTTCTTGGATTTAACGAAACTTTACTCAACCCCTGTTTCCATGGGCCCTTAATGTGAGTAAACTCGGGCTAAACTCTGCATGGAAACTTAGTAATAGAGAGATATTCAACAAAATTATTTTATACCTTGTAATCTTTGGACTAGGCCTACTGGGGATACTATGTGAAAACGCTGCTACTTCAAAGGTGGTGCGGAAACATATGCAGCGCGATGGCCGAGATTTCTCAGCCCCATATCTCGAAAACCGTAAATTTCGTATAGAACATTTTTACGCAGATTTATTTAATGAACAATCTTTAGTTAGTCAAAAATTACATAAAGCCGATAATTTACGAGATATTTGGGAAAACTATTTTTCTTCACCTTCGACTCCTTTCGGTCAGTTGGCTTTATGGACTTTTGGGAAATTATTGGTGACCCTAAATTAAGGAGAATCCCGCTGAAAAATCGCCAGTTGCATTTTTTCAGAGGTTTGGTCCTTTTTGTATAAAGTGACTGGGCTATACATCTCACGCTATTAAATTCTATTTATTGCTGTTTAATTCACATTCAATCAACACTTTTCGCTTTAGGTCCCTTTTATCACTTTATAACGCTTTCATCGCTTTTTAAACCAAACTGACTGCTAAACGCCGTTTAGCCTCCCTTTTATATACCTAAGTCAAGTTTTAGAGAGTTCTACCATATACTGGAACCTACTAGACAATTCTTTAAAGTACTTCTAGAAATTTCGAAGCTTTGTCCGTTCGTTTTCATTCTAATAGATGGCGCCATGTTCGTTTAGTATAAACCTCGTTGTTCAAATCCTAACAAAATCGTTATAAATAACCGTTGCTTCAAACCAGCCTTGATGTGCAACTGCATAATTATTTCTCTTAGGCGCAAAATACACAAAGAAGTGAAGCAAAAAAGTCTCCTACAAACTTAGCTACAAATAGGCCTAAGTACACGAGAAGGAAGTTCCTAAAAGAAAAGCTATTTTAGGGGAAATGTGAAGAAAGTAGAGAATTTCGCGCTCCAGTAGAGATTTACAGAAAACTGAATTGTGGAATCGAGATTTGATTGCTTAGATAAGCTTTTGAGCATATGAGAGTCTAGGTTACGAGACACGAAACTCTTCACTTCCAGTAGCCTTTGCTTATCGTCTCTTTAAGACATTATAGTCGCACGCAAGTCTCGAATCACTTTTGCCAAAGCCAAAGTTGAAGAGAAGTTGGCCCAAACTATCCGCTAAGCGAAGTCCATTATAAGTATTAATTGGTTTGTATAGAATTCCCGACACATATATTCGTTTCCGACCTACATAGTCATATTTAGTTTATTTGGGATGTCAAATACTCTTATTGCCCTGGCAACCTTCTTAGCGACAACGGTCCGATATTTCCTGAACCGTAGGTCTTCGAAAAAAAGTCTCGTACAAAAGTTGCTCAACTTGGAGGGTGGAATCGTTCGCACACAAAACTCACCCCCACCAACTCACTCCCGCCGCATGAGGGGCGGGGGGGGGGGGGGGGGGTAAATCTAAAATTTTAAATGGCAACCCACACTGCTATTGGTCTATGATATTTTTAGCGTATGTGGCTATACTCTTCCGAAATATAGTAAAAAGATACTTCTAATTTTGAACACTTGTCTTTCACTAAAAGTAACAAACTAAAAACGTTGGAGGCCTAATAAATGCTGCTCTTCGTTTATTGCTCTGATTTTTCCAAAATTTCTAGAAGTGCAGAGAGTCCAGCAAAGGAAGGGAGACCCAATGAAAATTTCAATATATCAGCGGAGCATAGGCTTTAAAAATGCAGCTGTTAAATAAATGTTTGCGGTAATTCTGTTTATTACCCTTTTATTACCTTTTTATTACCTCGAGTAATAGAAATATTGTTATTTTCTTATTCAAATCGGTGGAATGGTCGCTGTTGTTGTAGTCAGTGCTGCCCAAAACAGACATTACATAAGGCAAGGTTGTATATAAAATTTGTACATCAGAGATCGTGCTGCTGGCTAAAGAAGAATTTTTAATCTTTCAAGAAGGGCCAAACACTGCGATGCAAACTTTGAAGCATTGAACTACTAAACAACATTATACCACGATGATTGCTGCGCTTGATACATCCTTTCTAGGCTTTCAGCATTGCCTCATGTTCCCAAATTTACTTTATGAATCACATGGTGTTCGTAAATTCTGCGAGCCTTTTCATAATAACCGCTCAGAACGCCCTTCTTACTGACATTTTACTCGCTCGGAAGGCGTTTTAAGTATACTACACTATTATAGTCAAGGTCTCCATTTTCGAGATTATTGTGATGTTTAACAGATTAATTGGTTGTCATTCTCTTAGATCCATCAACTGTTATGACATATGTAGGCTATTTTCTAGTTATATGGTACGAATTGTACGTGGTTGCATTTATAAGAATGAGATTGAATAACTATTTTACATCACCTTTTACTTTGCAGAGCATACATTGTAACATACGCAATGTTTGCTTTCTTAGTTCCAATGGAACCACCAGAGTCTGTCTCTAAAGAATAATAATTCCTCTGCCGTACTTAATTTATCTTTGATCTTGTGATATTTCTTTTCTTCAACGCCAAGCTTTTTATAGTTTGGCAAATCGTTAATTAAGTATGTTTGTATGTTTTTTAAACATTGATCAGCCTTTGTTGCTCGTACGTACACTTTTTTATTCTTGTTATATTTTTAAATAATGCACACGATCATTTACGTTTGGTATTATTTAATTACATAGGCAAGTATATATAAATATTCGAGTAAGCGAGCTGAACTGAACTGTTGCTTCTCCATCGACAGTCAAAACCGGAAGAGAGTATTGCCTCGTGTTTTCGTTCAGTGTAGCCAAATCATGTAATACGATCCAATAATGCCAACCGTAATACTTCGGTATAACAATGTCCCCCCTTAGTTCAGCTCACTGTACATTTTCTTACAATTACAAATTCAATCATATATATTCAAAATCTATCTAAGCCTACCATTTCATACTAGCTTATCTCTAACTCTTCTATTACTTGTCGCCTGTTTCTCTGGCTTCAAACGGGCTTGAAGAATCGGGTTTCTTCGAGGCTGCTCACTGTTCGGTGTGGTTTCAATAGACGCTTCTCCTAAAGAAGAATTTGTTCGCGATTGTTGGGCGGGTACTATATGTTCACATTTATCTGCACCCCCTGAGTCGCTTGTCGTTTCGGTGACCTGTGCTGGAACATCTGGTACCTTAGTGGTCAAATTCTCGAAGATTGTTGGTGTGGGCATAATTTCCTCGTTGGTGTCAGTGGCAGTGCCTCTGGCCATTTGATTTACATGACGTTTCCATTTAACTAACTTACTATCACAACTAACTTCTACTAAGTAATACTGTCTTCCTAACCTCTTTCTTACAATACCCCTTTTCCAATAAACCTTGCCTGGTTTCGAGTAATCCTTTACTAATACTGAATCTCCTATTACAAATTCTCGACTTAATCTACCTTTATAATATTTATACTGTTGGCTCTGATTTTTTTTTATATTTTGTTTAACACTTATTTCGTTAGATCCTGTGTCAGCAAAGGGATTAATTATATCAAATCTAGACCTAATTCTATTTTTTAACAATAGTTGTGCTGGAGACTTACCGGTGGCTTTGTGGATGGAATTCCGATAGTCCATTAGGATGTTTGATAGTGTCTGTTGTAAACTCTGGGTACCTTTTTCATACAAATTTTTCTTTAAGGCATTTTTCATTATTTTCACGAAACTCTCTGCCTGGCCATTAGAGGCAGGGTGTCCCACTGGACTTGTTCTATGTTCAATACTATTTTTCTTTAAAAATTGCTGGAAGGTATTTGACATAAAGGTTGTTGCATTGTCAGTGACGATCAGTGAAGGCATTCCAAAACGAGCAAAAATAGTTGACAAACAATCAATAGTCCTACTACTAGTTATGGAAGAACCCATGTCTATACATTCCACCCATTTGCTATAGGCGTCGACTAAAATTAAAAAGTTCTTATTCAGAAATGGACCCATGAAATCTAAATGCAGCCTTCTCCAAACTCCGTCGGGCACTTCCCAGCTCAACAGCAGGTTTTTAGAAGGGTTTGGTTGATTCACAAGACAGCTTTCACAGTTTTTTGCCACTTGTTCAATATCCTTTGTCAGTGCTGGCCACCAACAAAAAGATCTAGCAAGGCTTTTCATCTTTTCAATTCCTAAGTGGGAACGATGGAGTTCGTGCAACACAAGCTGACGCAACGAAAATGGTACTATTATTCTGTGACCCCAAAAGAGACATTCATCAATGCACGTTAATTCGTTTCTTATATTATAGTACACTTGCAACTCCCGGTTTTTTATGTGCTTTGGCCACCCTTTCCGTACAAGGTCTATAATGCCAACCAATACCTTGTCTTTTTTGGTTTCCTGTTTAATTTCAGAGACGTTTAATGGTAGTGTGTCTTGCTCGCTAATATGGTTTACATAAATTTCTTTTTGATCAAATACAGATTCTCTTTGTTGATCAGGATTTGGATTTCTAGAAAAATAATCTGCTATGTTCGCTTCGCTTTTGATATATTGAATTTCGTATTGGTACGCCGACAAAAACAAAGCATAACGTTGTAACCTATTTGCACTCATAAGTGGTATGCCTTTTCTTGGATTCAATATGGATGTTAAAGCCTTCGCATCCGTGCATAAAACAAATTTGCGCCCAAATAAATACATATGATATCGTTTGATACCAAAAATTATTGCTAATGCCTCACGCTCAATTTGTGCGTAATTAGTCTCAGCTTTTGTCAACTTTCTTGACCCAAACGCTATTGGACGTTCAGTCCCATCTTCATAAATGTGGGCAATGACCGCAGCAATTCCAATTGGAGATGCATCTACGGTGAGTTTAATTGGTAACTTCGGGTCGTAATGAGCTAAAACTTGATTGGAAGTTAATTCTGATTTAATTTTGTTGAAGGACTCATGTTCCTTTTTTCCCCACGTGAATTTTACGTTTGCTTTCAAGAGGTTATATAACGGTGTACAAATATGCGCTGCTCGAGGAAGGAATCTCCTATAATAATTAACTACACCGAGAAAAGCTTGAAGTTCTTTAATATTTTTCGGTCGAGGTGTATTTACAATAGCTGATACCTTTTCCGGGCATGTATGTAGTCCCGTACTATCAATAACATGACCTAAGTATTTGACCGATTTACTGAAGAAGATACACTTGTCTTTAGAAATTTTTAATCCCGCATCTGACAGAATTGATAAAACTTTTTGTAGCCTATCCATGTGTATTTCTTTCGTAGGAGCTGTAATTAAAATATCGTCCATAAAGACTAACACCCCTTCTAAGCCTAATAAGAGTGTTTCCATAATTCTCTGGAATATAGCTGGTGCAGAAGCTACCCCATAGACGAGACGTGTGTATCTAAATAGACCTTTAGTCGTACTAATCGTTGTTAAACGACGCGATTCTTCGTTCAAAATTAACTGTTGATACGCCGTCGACAAATCTAGTTTTGTAAACTCTTCCCCACCGTGTAATTTTGCAAAAATTTCTTCGATTCGCGGCAAATAATATTGGTCCACCTTCAGTTGTGGATTTAACGTCACTTTATAATCGCCGCAGATACGCACACTACCATTACTTTTTAATATTGGGACTATAGGGGTTCCCCATTCGCTGTAATTTACCGGTTCAAGAACACCCAACTTCACTAAATTTTCTACCTCACGTTCAACCTTATTGCGAATAGCTAATGGGAGAGGTCGCGGCTTATAAAACTTTGGAACTGATTCTTCTTTAAGGTTAAGACTGACTTGGTGTTTATTGAAAGCCCCAAGCTTGCCGTCAAATAGTGTAGCATAACGAGTTAATAATGCTTTTAATTTTAAATTTGTGCTTGCTTTTAAGTGATTTATGCGTTGGATACCCATGTTAAATTTTGTCATCCAATCTCTACCTAGTAATGGAGGCCCTACACCGTCAATAACAAATGTCTCAACCATTTGTGTCATTTTATCATAAACAATTTCAAAAGTACAAACCCCAATTACTTTAATTTTCTTGTAGTCATATGCCGTTAGACCTCGAGTAGCTTTCCTTATGGGAATGTGTCCAAAATATTTCCTATACAGAGCCACAGGAATGACAGATACGCCGGAACCGCTATCCACTTCGACTTGCATCGGAATTCCATTCATTACAACGTCAGCCACGATTGGTTTATCTTCATTTTTATGGTTACTTCTAAAATTAAAAATAGTTAAGTCTTCATCATTTTTTCTAATATAATTAAAATAATGTTTTTTCCCTATCTGTTGTTTCCTCTGCTGCTGTCTACACATTTTCTGTAGATGACCCCGTTGACCGCAATTTCTGCAAGTATAGTTGACATATCGACACTCATTTTCCTTGTGATTAGTAAATCCACAAACTGCACATTGTTTCTTCTTGTGATGTTGAATATTTTTCATTTCTGTGTTTTGTGTTTGCCTTGTTTTGAATTTGAAGCATTTTTCATCCGCTTCTTGCTTGACCCGCATGCTCATATGTTGGTTTTGAATGCACTCAACTGTTTGAGCCTTTTCCACTGCCTTTTCAAATGTGAGTGTTTTCACATCTTCTAGGAACAACTTATCCTTTACTGGTCCGTTCTGCAGACCCATAATGAATTTATCCCTTAGAGCTGTATCTAAGAATGTGTCAAACTCGCACTGTGCCGCCAACTTTCGTACTTTTGCTGCCCATTGCTGGATTGACTCCCCATTTTCACGGCTGCATTCGTAGAAATTCTTCCTCTCGACAAATCCGGCTGTTGTTGTCCTAAAGTGATTGTCCAATGCTTTAAGCAGGTCGTCCACTTCAGTCTGTTGCACATCTTTCGGAAAAACCAGACTCTTTAGAAGCTTCACGGTGGTCTCGTGCAGAGAATTTATTAATATGGCTCGCTTTTTTGGCACTTCGTCCACATCATTTGCGATAAAATACTGTAATATTTGTATTTTATGCACTGCCCAGTCACTCATTTCGTGATGGAATACTTGCATTTTTCCAAAATTCGACATGTTGTTCGAGGTTATGTCCTCCACGTGAGTTTTTATTTTATGCACTTGCACTTTTATTTGTGCCGAAAATTCTTTTTCCTCGTCGCCACTGTTATATTTTTAAATAATGCACACGATCATTTACGTTTGGTATTATTTAATTACATAGGCAAGTATATATAAATATTCGAGTAAGCGAGCTGAACTGAACTGTTGCTTCTCCATCGACAGTCAAAACCGGAAGAGAGTATTGCCTCGTGTTTTCGTTCAGTGTAGCCAAATCATGTAATACGATCCAATAATGCCAACCGTAATACTTCGGTATAACAATTCTCATCCGAAATACATATTCTCTTTACAATTGTATGTACCATATATTTCAGTGCTGGATCTTCTGATACGGGTTCCGCGAGATATGCCCGCGAAAGACAGTCAGCAACAAGCATATTTTTCCAGGAACATACTTAAGAGATAGTCCAGGATATTTCAATAGCATCATAAACATTCTTTGAAGTCTGGCTGTCACTTTGTCCAGATCTTTTCTGATCAAGGTTTCAAGTGGCTTGTGATCTGAATGTACTTCAAATTCACGTCCGTAAATGTAGTAGTGAAATTTTTCACATGCAACTATCTTTTCTCGTTTTCTGTTAGGCTTCGTGATGCATACGCAACTGGTTGATCGTTTTGTAACAGTACACAGCCAATTCCATCTTTTGATGCATCTGTCTGAATTATTAATGGTAATTTTGGATCAAAAATTTTTAAGACTGGCACTGTAGCTATAATTTTTTTAATGTTTTCTAATTCTTGGATGATTTGGTCATTCCAGTGCCATTTTACATTAGTTTTTGTTAGTTCTCTCAGACCTGCCGTTCTTAACGCAGACATATTCGGAATATATTTGGCAAGAAATTTGCACATGCCCAAAATGCGCATAACGTCCTGTTTATTTGACGGAGTTGGCATCTCCTTTATAGCTTTTAGATATTTGTCATCTGGTTTAATAGTCCCATTTGAAATATGTTGCCCCATAAAACAAACCTCTTTTTTTCTATATTGGATTTTCTTTTTATTAAATTTTACTTTAAATTCCCGTGCTCTTTGCAATACCTTCAGTAAACGCTGATTATGTTCTTCCTTTGTTCGTCCGAAAATACATAGATCATCGAAGTAAATTTCTACGCCTTCAATATCACCAAATATTTGAATCATATAGCGCATAAATACTTCTGGTGCATTATTCAATCCAAATGGCATTCTGTTCCATTTATACAAGCCAAATGGGGTTATAAACGTTGTTAACTCTGAGGAGCTTTCATCCAGAGCTAATTGCCAAAACCCATTTTTAAGATCAATAATAATTGTAAAATAGATTGCACCAGATAGTCGGCCGATTATTGACTCAGGGGTCGGAATGATACAATTTTCACGTTTAATGCATTCATTTAATGGCTTAGGGTCAAGACAAATTCGTAATGACCCATCAGGCTTTTCAACAATTTGTAGATTATTCACCCAATCCGTTGGCTTTTTTACACTACTAATAACACCATCTTTTTGCATCAAGTCCAGCTGTTTCTTAAGTCTACCATGTAATGAAAACGGAATTCTTTTTTTATAATTGATTCTAGGTTTTGAATCTTTTTTCAATTCCATCGCGTATTTTCCAGGAATTTCCCCAAGTCCATCAAAAACGTCTAAATTTTTTTGGATAAATTCATCTTTATTTTCTGGGAATATATGTTCATTTATACAGTTACTTTCTAATTTCATATCTCTGTCAGTCGTTGTTGATGAACTATTCTCATTGTCCTTACTATTAATCCCATCTATTTTTTTAACTAAGTTTAGCGTGGCACAAGCTTCTCTTCCAAGTAAAGGTTGAAATTCATCGCCAAGCACTTCAAATTGAATTGGTGCTATTTTATCACTACGATTAACAACGCAATTAAGTTTTATTTTACCAAATGATTTAATTTCTTCATTATTATAAGCATATAACCGATTATTTGAATTTATAATGTTTGATAGTGAATTCATTTTTTTAATATCTGATTGGAATGCAGCTTATGTCAGAACCAGTGTCCATTTTCATTTCCACTTTCATACCGTTAATATATATTTTTTTATACCAGCCACCATCGGAATTACTTATACATACTATAATCATTAATATTATTTATATTAATCTTATAACAATTATTATTTTTACCTTCTTCTATAGACATTATCTCATTTATTTTTCGTGAGTTTTCCTCTTTTTTACCTTCCCTCGTTCGGCACATTATTGAAAAATGTCCTGGTAGCTTACATTTTAGACATCTACGACCTTCTTGTAAAGCTGGACATGCTTGTTTGTGGATGCCGTTCCATTCACCGCCACAGCGAAAACATCGTTTTGGCTGTTTTTTGCTTTTTTGCCACATTTACGGCATCAATATTTACAGCTTCATTTTCTTGCAGCATTTTTTTTATTTTTTTCAGCAATCTCGGCAATTTTACACTTTTCAATAATATCATTCAACTCATTTTCTTTTGCTTCTAATAATTTTACTTGTAAATTTTTGTCATAGATTCCCGAGATTATTCTATCACGCATCATGCGTTCTTCAAATGAGTTGCATCTTTTGGAGCAACTCTGTTTCAAACTCACAAAATGGCTGCCCTTGTTTTTGCGTGATGTTGTGATATTTAAACCACATTTTTCTTGGGATTACAGTATTTTTCGAAACTTTTAATTACATCCTCAAGAGTTTGATTCGCAGCATTTAATGAGTTGTAGATATCTATCCCTTTTTCACCAATATGATGTAGAAATAGTGCCACTTTGATTTCATCACTTTCGTTATTTTTACCGGATGCCGTCAAATAAATGAATGCGTCCCGCGAAAAACGTTGTATGTAAAAAAACAGGTTTTCAGGAGAGCAAAAATACTGTTTTCCGCCAAAATCTCGCAGAAAAAAAAATTTAAAAAAACATGTCTGGTTAAATCAGTCGTCTACAAACAGATGTGGCTGAAAAAAAAGTCCGAAATGCCATTTTTTCTCTCAGAAAACGTATTTTTGGTGTTTATAATGGAAAAACGTTGTATCTCAAAATTTTGATCATATTTACAACGTTTTTCCACGTTGCGCCACGCATCAAAAAAACCAGTTAGACTCTTTTTCCACAATGATACAACGTTCTTTGACTACATGTCTCAAAATAGAAAAGAACACTTGCAACCTTTTTCCACGATTTTATTGAAAATGAAACGAAATGCAAAACACAATGCCTTATATACATTTTTTAGTAAATTTTATTATTATTTCATTCTTCGTGTAGGTTTTCATAAAACGGTTTTTTATCCTCAGGCAAATAAGTTGCCATAGCCATGAGGTCTCTTTTTTTCTCCTTTGTAACGGGAAGAGGTCCTTCGTACAGCTGGGGTAAATCTGTTGGCAGTCGTCCAGGCAAATGGCCTTGACGCCCTCTTCCTTTTTTTATAACATTGTATGTTTCCCATGGTTCCATGATATTGTGGGTTTTTCTAGTTTTAAGCACCGTTGGACTGTCTGATGATACCTGTATCCAGCGAGCTTCCGTTATCTTCAGCTTTGGGTCCTTTCTAATATTGTCAGTGATAAGACCACGAAAATCGAGGAATTCATTTTGGCGAACTTCGTGGACACAGAAAGGATTAGTGGTACGTGCTGATTTGATCATGTCAGAAACATCGCTGGGGACGTGACTTTCTTTTTTTTTTCTCAATGAGAGCAAAATCCCTATCACATGGCAAGATGCTATGTCCGGAAACTAGGAATTTCTGATTCACTTCCTTGAAATAATTTTCTTGTATCAGATAAAGACACAGAGCTATCATGGTCCAGTTATTGTTTTGTCCAACACAACGGTCAGACCAAATATTCAATACCCTTAGCTCACCCGGTATCAAAACCGTTAAAGGTTTTTTTAACGTGAATCAGAACACAGGACGCAATCTCATTCGCACCACGACGACGCATTCGTGCCACAGAAGCTTGATTATCCGCCATGTCATGGACCGCGAAGTTGTAATTGGAATATTGCCTCTGATAAAATACATCAGAGTGTGTCAGATTTGGTGTGAAAATCACTTGCTCTAAGTCCACACATACAGTAACGGTACTCCCGCCATGACGAGAGCACTCTCCATCCTGTCTGAGTCGACTGTAGGCTTTTTCAGCTTTACGGTGGTGCAACTCCTGCTCGCGTTCTATTGCTGGCAGTTCCTCCTCCGATGCAGTTATCAGTTTTAGATACAGCTTATCGCAAAATTTACAGGTGTCAGACCGAGGAGTACCAAAACGTAAATTAAACTCGCCAACGAAAATCTCTCTGTATGAGTTGTACCCTAATCCAGCATCTGGATACTTGCGTTTAAACAAATGGAACATTTTGTTCAAAGACAAATCCGGATGTAGGCACTGCTTGGAGTTGATGTTCCTGCAGTAGTGACTTGGCTGAACGGGAAAACTCTTTATGTGCTCTGGGATCAAATCTTTTTGAGGCTCAGGGATTTTGTGTGGACGGTTAGAATGTTTTCCTCGTTTGTCATCAAGATCCTCGCCGTCCTTCAGCTTTTGTGTGAGGACTTGAATACGCCGAGCTGTAATTTTGTACGTTTCACGAAACATTTTTTGGCAAATGCGAGCTCGAGCGTTGTTTCGAAACAGAAAGTAAACGACCGTTGCTTGTCGCTTACTGACTCGTTCGCCCACCGTTCTTTTTTGCGGTTCTTTTATTTCAATAAAAGTGGACAGATACGTAGTTTGCTCCGTGTAGTCCATTTTGTAGAATAATTCGAAAAGGTCCTTTCTGTCTTGTACCGTGAAATTTAAGCAATGGAAATTACAACGGCAGTCTGCAATCTTGAATAACAGCAGTTGTGAGTAATAATAAACAACATTTTCAGTTACAACATTTTTCCACAAACCTGGTTTGGTGGTTGGTTTTATTCTACAACATTTCCTTTTCGCCCTGAATACTCCTTCCCTGAGTTCCTAAGACGCTTATTTTTAATATCCTTCCACTCTGAAACATTAATCCTTCTTTTTCGTCCTTTATTTATCTTTTCTTGCACCCCATTTCCATTCATTTTGAGACGCGTCTGTAAAACACTTCTGCACGCTACAACGTTTTTCCACAAACTGAACTTTTTAAAAGCAAGAAAGAGAGGGAAGATGACTTCCCAACAAAATTTTTTTTGTATGTCTGTGATCAGCTCGTCAAATACTACGTTTTTCGATCAAAAACTCATTTTGTCAAATTTGGAAGTTACAACGTTTTTCGCGGGACGCATTCAAATGTTGAATCGTTTTCCGAAACAATTAATAGTTCTTCATTTCATTGTATTTCTTTTGAGAACTAAAAAGGTTTTGACCAGCTAATTTTATACCCAAGAGAAGATCGATTAAATACTCCTTCTCGATTTTCACACGGCTCTGGTTACTGTCAGTAAAAAGACTAGTCTATTCAAAAAAAAACAAATTATATTAATACTAAACAAAAACTAGAACCTGCACCGCTCTAATTTTCAAAAAAAGAAAATTTTATAATCATAAAAAAAATGCATGTGTTAAATTTTCAGGTAGTGCACGTTCTTCTAAAAACAAAATCAATACAGTTTTAAGGAAAAGCAATAAATACATATTTATGTATCCTGTATATAACTAAAAGCAATATTTAAATCTAAACCTTAATCTATAAGTGAAACAAAATTGTTGCCATTTGTAAAACCTACTTACATCAATTTGCATAAATATACTCAAGGCGTAAAATAGTTAATAACGGAAATCACACAAATGGCGAAACTTATTTTGAGTTAAAAATTTTGGATTGTAATTTATATTTCTGGATTGGAATTTTGATTTTATTTCTGACGAAAGGTTTTATTGTAAATTGGTTGACGAATTTATTATTTCTTAAAAATATTGATTGGTATATTTGCATATTCTAGAATAATGTTCGTAGGCTCGTGTTGAATCTAAATCGCATGAACTTTTCAGCCCTCGACCCGATAACTTTACATTTTGGCTTGTCTATTCAATTTCTGGGACATATAAGCCCCTGTGCTGAAAGTCGAGTAGTCACGACACGACAAGTGACGTTTCAGTCGAATCACGACTGTAAGTATAGGGACCTAAACTCACGGATCACGACTCGGGAAATGATGCCCAAAAGTTTCCAGAAGTCAATCCCGAGATACAGCCTCTGATTGAGACTGGGCACCACATAGATGGTAATGACATGGGTCCGTTCTCTGTAGGAGACCGGCATTTTGACATAACTCAAGTATCTTTGTAGGGCAACGTCAGCAGTTTGCAAAGAAGTTTTTAAAGAGTAGACTGTAGCTTCAAGATGGCCTGCCAAAAGGATTCGGCATCCCTTCCCAGACAGCTGATACTGGCACCGCTGCCCAATAGTCCATTCGCTTCTTCGTTACATATTCACGCCGATTATACAACTCGCCGGATTAACCGCGGATGGAATTTTATTTAGATTTGACGTTTAGCGTATTATAGAATACGCCGGATGAAAAATGACTGAATGACGGTAATGCAGTGTGAAAAATTGTTATTATAGAATCCGCTCGTGAAACGCATTCCATACAAAAATTGTCATTACAAATCGGCATCAAATTTACTGCGGATGTGAAAAATTTCGGTCTATGTTTTTAATTTAATTATACTCACTGGCTTAGTTATTTACGCAAAGAAGACGGCGAATGAACTGACTCAAGCAGAGAATCCCTGAAACAACTTATGCACACCCACTTCTCGAGTAGTACTACAGTTGAGACAGCTATCACAGCTCTTCAGCCTCACAACAGCTGATCAAATCTATCATAAGTAGAGCAAAAATAAAATGTGCTATAAACACCTTCCAGCCCTATAAATCACCCGGCCCTGACGGCATAGTGCCGGCACAACTGCAGCATTTCCTTAGTGATATCATGCCCTGGTTGCAGGCCATGTTTACTGGGTGCCTTCAAAATAACTGCATTCCTTCTAGTTGGAAAGAGGTTAAAGTAGTGTTTATACCTAAGACCGGAAAAGCCTCCCACACAACACCCAAAGACTTCAGGCCCATCAGCCTATCATCCTTTCTATTAAAGACTCTAGAAAGGCTAATCGAAATATATCTGAGGCAGACCATACTTACCTCGGAACTCTCTGGCGAACAACACGCCTATACAAAGGGCAATTCTACTGACACTGCTCTTGACTCATTGGTCTCAACCATTGAAAAATCCCTCGAGGTTAAGGAGTATATTCATATTAGTAGCATTTCTTGACATAGAAGGAGCATTTAACAATGTATTGCCGGACGCATCGAAGGGATCTTAACAAATGCACTTTGGCCAAATTAACTTGGCCCTCTTACGATCTCAGGCGGACCACCTCACTACTGAACCTCGGGAGGCAAGACCTCTCAGTTATAGTGGGAGTGCTGACCGGACACTGTCTGATAGGGACACGTTCGCCCCGTTTAGGCCTTGAGACCTACGATTTCTGCAGAAGCCGTAAGAATCTGAACGAAGCAGAAAGTGTACTACATCTCGTCTGACACTGCCCGGCCCTAAGCAGAATAAGGTTAACCAGATTTGGCGAACCCTTTCTAAGCACCCTCGCGGAAATCTCGAAGATTGGGATCCCGATTACTTCCTCGGGATGGTTTTAGCGAAGAAACGCCATTTTAACATCAGGTTTAAAGTGGGATCACTATGACATCACAATGGGCCTATCGTTCTGGCCTAAGTGTATGCTTAGACCAACAGCTCAGCGATAGCTAACCTATACTCACTGGACGTTTGGTAACTGGAAAATGTCTTGGCACATATTTCAGATTGTTTTCCGAGTTTCTTTCCTGTTATTCCCCTCGTCTAAATTTAAATAAAACCCAATGGAATCCATAATTACGTACTAAAAACACTTAATTTTTGGCACTTAAATATTTATTTTTCTAAGGATACGCGAAAATATCGAGGAAAATTTGACAGCTAGTGGTGATATAGCAGTTTCAGTGCGGATCGATAATGCAGAATTCCGTCGGATTCTATAATGCAAATATTTTCAAATGCGGATCGGATGCGAATCGGATGTTCTCTCGCCGCAGAAAATCCAGCGAGTTGTATAATCGCCATGATTGTGAGCTTAGCAAAAGGACGGGGATCTGACACGTTTAAGATGATTGCAGTAATCACTTCCTGCGAAAGCTATAGCTTCTCCTTAGCTCGCATCCTAATTTTGGGTGGGGTTTTCAGGCATTCCCCCAGAAGAGGCTGCGAAAAGATGCGGTCCCGAGAGGAGACATATAGGAAAGGCAAAGACATTTTAATCTCCTCGAATGGAAAAGGCGGAAGAGTATAAGCTCACATGAAGTCGGCTATAATGGTAGAAGTATCGGGAAAGGATATGCCACGTGGAGATAAGAGTCAAGCATTAACTTGATCCACTGAAAATCAGTTTCCCGACTTTTTCATTGTCGGGTTAGATGGGTTTTCACCTTGTTACAGTCTGGGTCAGGCACTTAACGCCCCGCCCTTCAATAATGAAGATATAGTTCGGAAGACCTCAGACTGGCTGACCCATTCGTCGCACGCCCTTTGTTCCACATTCCTCCGCCTACAACTCACTGCTGCCTCCGGGGAAGTGTATGTTGCAGATTGGAACAGGTGACCTTTTATTGCAAAAAGTTCCCCTGCATACCACCGAAGTATCAGGTTCAGCCAGTTAAGGGTTCAAACTGTCTGCAGCTGTTTGTTGGGCCCTAAGCCTTCTACCTCCAATCTTAATTGTTTTAACTGGTCCGTGACCGACATGACTGACTCGTCCGGATTCAGGTGTTTGTTCTCCGATGGGGCTGGTGATTGGTCTGCTACTCCGTGCTCTCCCGTACTTTAAGTCTATCGGTTTCGGTGGCTTTTACAACAGCCATAGCCAAACTACATTCTTACTACATCTGCTCATACAAGGGGTCTGTCCATCCATTCTTTCGTGACCCAATTTCATCTTCGAAACTCCTGTATTTACAGACACGTGCTACATATATCTCAAATTGTCGGTCCATGTAGGTAAATAATAGTTATATACAAATAAACAAACATGGAAACATATTCATGGCTAAAACATGCACGTTGCACTTTGACCAGTACTATTGAGTATGCCTATTTGACGATGATCTGACAATTGACTGTGTTCTTTGTCCTATACAACTTCTGAAAATTCTAATTTTGCCTGCTAGTGGTCAATCAGAAAGAGCCACAAATTCGCTTGCCTGAGTAACACTCAGAATTCTCCCCGCGGGGACTTCTATACAGATTTACTGTTGATATATTATTCTTACCGCTCATCGAAAATGCGAATTTGAGCGAATCTATCTTTTCATCTCTCCTAATTTTTTTGAAAATCCTAAGTCGTCCTTGGTAGCATAGGAGTTATGGCGCTCGGCTACCATCTGAAATGCATGCGGTGTGAATCCACTCTGCAGCATGGTCTGTCGTCGTCTTTCTATTTCTTCTACCTAAATAATTTTTCGCTCTTTACAAAAAAAACCTGTCCTTTCTCTAGCCATCGGCTGTAAGCATAACAAACAAGGAAGCCATCTCTTATTCAAGCGCCGAAGTCAAGGTTCTGTAGAAGAAACCCCCATGTTAGCGTTGCCAGTTCTTTCCCGCGTCTGGTAGGGCTTTAATTTTGAACACTTGTCTTTCACTAAAAGTAACAAACTAAAAACGTTGGAGGCCTAATAAATGCTGCTCTTGGCTTATTGCTCTGATTTTTCCAAAATTTCTAGAAGTGCAGAGAGTCCAGCAAAGGAAGGGAGACCCAATGAAAATTTCAATATATCAGCGGAGCATAGGCCTTAAAAATGCAGCTATTAAATAAATGTTTACGGTAATTCTGTTTATTACCCTTTTATTACCCTTTTATTACCTTTTTATTACCCTTTTATTACCTTTTTATTACCTTTTTATTACCTCAAGTAATATAAATATTGTCATTTTCTTATTTATATCGGTGGAATGGTTGCTGTTGTCGTAGTCAGTCTTGCCCAAAACAGACTTTACACAAGGCAAGGTTGTATATAAAATTTGTACATCACAGATCGTGCTGCTGGCTAAAGAAGAATTTTTAATCTTTCAAGAAGGGCCAAACACTGCGATGCAAACATTGAAGCTTCCAAATGTATCTTAAACTACACCAAGTTTGATTCTCATGCATCTATGATTAGCGCATTGTAGTTGGTTATATAGAAATATATAGAACGACTTACAATAAAACCTTTTTCAGAAAATAATAATTACAAAAAAAAACAAATTACAATTACAAATTCTTCACTATTATTGTAAATATTTAGCCAAATTCATAAAGTATCAGTGGCCACTGCTTGCTTTTCTGTGCCTAAACAAGAATTTAGGACGCACGAAAATAGCTAAAAAAAAACACACACACTAACCTAATTTTAATATTAAAATATAAGAAAAGAAATTTAACATTAATTATAAAACAAAAAATCGAAACTTTAAGTAACTTAAAACCAGCTATAATCCAGGCAAAATTTTAGTTAAATTTTTAGATGTCAAAAAATATAAAAAATAAAAAATAAAAATTAATTAACAAAAAACACAAAACGAGAGAAAATTTATACAACGGAAAAATACAACGCAAAGTAAAGTTTTAAGTGAATTATTCTGTGATTAACATTTATTATTATTATTACTATTACTATCATTACTATTACAATGATTATTATTATTATTATGAATTTATAGAAATCTAATTACATTTGTAGTTTCTATATTATATAGTTTGTTGAAATGGAAAAACGAAAAAATAAATAAAAAAGAAAATTGATGAATATTATATGAAAAGTGTATTTAAGGAGATTCCTGTCTGCGCATTTAGTAGTCTTGATGTCTGCGGACGATTCTCTCATTTACTGACTTTTAACAATTGTGTAGTTACCCCTATTTAAGAAAAATCTAAAACTGTGTCAAATTAATATTCACTTAAATTTTTTTTAAAAGAAAAAAACTAATAAAATTATTGTTGTAAAAATTATGGTAACAAAAGTGTTTTTTTTTTGTAAATCATATCATTGTATTACTCAAGCCAAGAAAATAGAATAAAGTGTGGTAAAGTAAAAAATGAGGATGTTTGTGTATTGATTTATTTTATTTTCGCTTCAATACGTTTTTTTCTAGCTTATAGGACGTAAGGATACCTGAAGGAGCTCGCATAGAAGCCTTAGGATACCACAAGTTAGTAAGACACCAAACTTGAGTATGTGAGCAATCCAAATGGTGAACACCGTGGCCCAGATAGGCTTATGATACTGTACCCTTACATGGCCAGTCAAATATCCCAAAAACAGTCTAAGGTTCGCCCTGTTCAAAGTGGTAATGGGTCTTTTGTCTGTCTAAGAGCTTAACAGATTACTCCCAAGCGCCTAGAGGAAAGGTGGTATGTATGATGGCAATTCAACCGTTATCAATATGATGTCTAGCCTAGGAGGTCCGCAATCTATATTTTTTATGTGTTAATATCAAGCTAAGAAATCACCCTTTGTAGTGCTAGTCTCTCATGTCGTGTCAGTCATGGTGTAGAGTCGCCCACCTTAACGTGAAAATGCTTACAACACCCCGAAGTGGAGCAAGATCGTCGAGGCGCTGATAAAACAGAATACACCGAAGTACCTAGTGCGCATAGTGATTGCATTCTTTGCGGAGCTCCTCCAGGCTCTGTTTTATGTCCTCTTCTGTGAATCATCTTGATGAGGTACTGACCCTTTCGCTCCCTTTCGCGAGAAGCGGTCTCTATCGTGGTCGCTGCAGTTGGAAACCAGCTCGACGAAAGCGAGATATTCGCGAAGAAAGCGAAATAGGTGATAAATTCGGGATTCGAAAACGCTAGTCGGCTGGCTAGCTGAACGCAAAACGGAAGTAGTACTAATCAGAAAGCGGAAAAAGTGGAGACAATAATGGTGAAAATAAGTGCTGGTCATTATTAGTCAGCGGTGTCTGCCTATCGGCTAAGTGCCCTTGAAGCATACTGTGTAAACCGCACTCTTTCCGATGAAGCAGCATATGTCATAGCAGGAATGACGTCCATCGATATTCTGGCTGCGGAGGCAAGGAGTTTTTGCAACCCGGAATATGCAAGAGAGAGTCCAAGTCAATTGGTCGCAGGAGCCTGCTCCCGGAATGAGAGTGGTAAACTCCAATGTGAGGAGGGTTACCGATGCACTCTCAGGGCTGGTGGATGGGGGCCTCTAACGAGGAGGTTAATCCCTCCATCACCTCAATATAGAAGGTGGCTGGTGCTGCTGACAGAATCGCCGGGAAAGCAACTTTGGGTACAAATGCTTCCTCTATTGCAGCTAAAGGCGGGCCCCTACAATCACCACTTTAATCCTCAAGGGAAAACCTCCCCAGCCCGAAAAGCCTCTCAAAAAGGGAAGAGAAATGAGTACTGCATCCAATATGAAGCTTGAAGCTTGCACGTTTATCATGCCAAGGCTGCCCCTGCAATACTTGAAAAAAGATTTTTCTCGGGCAACTTATATGATGGTACTAGTTCTGGCAGATTAATCTACTACACCGAGTATGACTGACCTAGAGCAGCACTGGTCATCTCGAAAAGATTCACTTACCTTCCTCTTTCGAAGTTTGTAACCAGAGATTGGGTAGTGGTGAAAGTAGTGCTGTCCGGAGACGTAGGAACGCCCATGCCTGTCATAGCCTCGGCCTACACCCCTGGAGAAGAGCGTGCCCCACCGCCGACAGATGTCAAAGAGACTTGTGTAGGCTATAGGCAAAAGGTGATTGACTTGTTTCTTACCAGCGCACTTGTCAACTTCAGAATACAGAACTGGCACGTCTCAAGTGAGCCATCAATGTCTGAGCGTAGACATATGTATAAGTTTTAAGCATTTAGGATTCCATGGCAGACTGCCTATCGCACTGCCTTCAGGTGGCGGTTAGGAGTCAGCCATGAAGATAATAATCCCATCACTGAGGCCGATCTCAACCTTATCTCTGGCCTTCGAAAGTAGCTGCCCTGCAAAATCACCAACTAACCGAAAGGTTTCGTGGTGGAACAATGATCTTTTCAGGCAAAGGAGAGAAGTCAGAAAACTATTTAATAGGGCTAAGAACTCGGGCAACTGAGACCTCCACAGAAAAGCCCTCACCAATTATAACAAAGATTTGAAAACTCTATTCTTCCTCCTCTATTCTTCAAATCAAGCTTAGTACAAGACATTGCAGCATGACCTTAACGACAAGACAAACTGGTATCACATAAAAATAAAATTGCGCTGTTCCCTGCGGAAAAAAATTACGTGATATTTGCCGAGACTCCGCTTTCCCCCCCTTCAATCCCGACTCCTGAAGGAAACAACCGCCACAACCAAGCCGCCTCCTACTCCCAACCAATACTATCGCGACTCTGACATCAGGGCATCGAGAACAACTCGCTGGAGTGTCATGCCTCCTGAAACGAGTTGAATCTCATCATCCAACCGATGACATGCTTGGTGTAGCGGGGAAGACTATGACAGGAATGTTAATAGGGGAAAAAGAAGGAAAATTAGGTAGGTGGGGAAAGTGGGAAAGGCGAAGGACCTTGGCGCTAGCGGGATTCGAATCTGGGAGCCCTGAGATGGTAGCTAGGCGCCTTATGCTCTAGACTACCGAGGCCCCCAGAGAATAGAAATAATAGTTACTGTTTGAGCCTTTCCCCTTCATACTCTTGGCAGCTATGGAAATGCTCCTAAGTTGCCGCCGTTGGTCGCTCATACGATGAAGACATCGTCAGCCTTGGTCCTCTAAATAAAACGGGATGTTGAATGGTATCCCATGGGAAACAAATATGTCAGACTAAGGTGGTGTCTAAAGCGATTCTTAGATCGTGATCGTGAAGATCCTCGGGGAAATATTTCAAAAACTATCATAAAACTAGTAATGGCTCGCTTCCTGAAAAGAAACCGGAAGAGATATATTTGTACAAATCGGTCCTTGGTTGATAGCCCTAGTCTGTGGAAGGCTGACAACGTACCGAAGTAGAAATCGAGTTCGAAGATCCGGGGTCCGGAACAATACTTTGGCATTGGTAGATACCTAGTAAGGAACTACATAGATCAGCGAGGATAACCAGAAAAAGGGGGATATCTTGTCTAGGTAGTCTATACTATGGCCCCTGTGCTGAGTGTCGAGTCGTCATTTGTGACAAGTTTTTTGAGTTAAAGAAAGTGGCGTTTCAGACGAATTGCGACTTTCAGCATAGGGGGCTAAGCTAGCGGTCATTTTATAGAAAATACATGGCTAGTTCCATTTAAGCACCCTCGCTGAGACGACTCTGCGCAAAGGAACGAAAAGAGACCCGAAAAAATGGCCGATACGCTATCGGTCGATAAATACAGGGTGTGCTCCAAAATATAACAGCAGACATATGAAAGTATTACAACTTGAGCCTGTTATCCCTTATTTTTGTGATTATCAGCACACCAGTCACACCAGTAAAATTTGGGGTCGATTGGTGTCCTCATTAGCACTGGCCAGTTGATTATCTAGCGTTGGAGGAAGTGCTGCAAGATTTAGGGGCTTATACGGACGACATTGACACCATCCAGAGCTGCACAGGAAACTTTCACCCAGATTGAGTGGGCGGCTTGAAAGCTGGGGCTGCACATCAATAAAAGCGAAGCAAAGTGGTGGCCCCGTCTACAAGAAAACCTAGCATTGATCTCACATTTAAGGAAGAGGATCGCGAGTTTGTAGAAGGAAAATCATTTACAAATCTACCTTGGGTCTATAGTAACAGCCGATAATAACATGAAACTTTAAATACCCGCACTGCTACTAAAAGCCGACAAAGCGTACTATAGTAAGCCAAATCCAAACTCCAAACTTCTGCTTCAGAACAGCCGACGTCAGATTGAGAACCATTGTGTTCAATTAAAAACAATTCGAAGGCAATGCCAATAAACGACTCCATCAAATAGAAATAAAGTTTATCTAAATAAAGTAGTTGTTGAAAGCCCTTGGCAACTTATTTTTATTCATCCATGTATTTTTCACTATTACTAATCAATAAACAAAACAATATTGAATATAAACTGAAAAGAAAACAAAATTTTACAAAATAGAACAATAATTGACAAATATGCAGGTATAGGTGTAGGTGTATTATAATAGGCCAGCCAGTGGCCGCAGTCCTTCTGGACTACAGCACCTCACCTGAAGCAAACTAATACTCCTGAGTGGATTGATGTGGTTTTTGTTTCTTTGAAGGTTTTGGCAGCAAGACACTTTCAATGTGCGGCACTACTCCGCCTGAAGCGATCGTTACATCCGACAGAAATCTGCTGAATTCCTCGTCCTGCCTGACCGCTAGCTCAATGTGCCGCGGCAGGATTCTAGATCTTTTGTTTTGGACACATGAATCGCCAGCCAGCTCCAGCACCTCGGCTGTTAGGTACTCAAGAACTCCAGCAAGATAAACTGCGGCTCCAGCTCCAATGCGTTCCGCATACTGTCCGCGTTTTAGGAAGCGGTGCAGACGACCAACGGGGAAGACTACTCCCGATCTGGCGGATTTCGATTGGGCGTCGGCTTTTTCGATTTCTGGAAAATAGTTTTTGTTGCATCAAAATGGCGAAAGATTAAGAGATTTCTCACTTGCTGCTATTCTAGACATTTTGCACTGCGGTTTTCAATTACAAATACTTCACTCACGATCTCCTATCACTAACTGACGCGATCGGGTATATAACGGCTATCCAAAAGAGAAGAACAAATTTTTAGAGCAAGCAGGATATAGATTGTTTAGTAGGGAGGCAGCGTATCAATGTTGCCATGGTTGCAAGAAAATGGACAAAAAAATTCTTACCCGGCGACTATATGAGAAACAACAACGTCAATTTTAGTACTGCATTGCCGAATGTGCCGCTGCAGCGATTTCGCCCCGTCAAATTACTGATAACTTTGTCAAAGCTAGAATCTAGGCTATAGAATTTAAGAAGCTCTATCATTCTATGTTTAAGCTGATAATTAAAACATTTAATATTATTAGACCAATGGTTGTTGAGGCTTGGAGATTAACTGAGCATAGATGTAGACTATCAGCTTAAAGCTTAAGTCGCACTGCAGCATCATTTAAAAAGAAGAAGAAAAACAGAACTTTTCCTTAAACCTAGTATTTTAATTGACACAAACCAAAATGGCGGTTCCAAGATGGCGGATGCACGATTAGGCAATAGTGCAAGCACACCCCCGATATAAATGTATCAAATGAAAGGGTGTAACAAGTAGAATATTATTTTCTGTGTTGAGTCATTCCAAATTGAAAATGGCGGCCAACACAAAATGACGGATTACCTTTTTCCTTACAACGATCTCGGTATGGGTATCAGATGAAAGTTCTTCTTCTTCTTTGATCTGTTAGCTGGCGGTCCGAGCGGGACGCTGCTGTCGGTGCTGCTTTAAAAAATGCGGTTTCTTGCCTAGTTTTTTTGGTTTCCCGATTCTGGTCAATTCGGCAGGTCGACCACTCTCTTCCTTTCACACCCTGGACTTGAGACCAGACAACGGGGGAGTTAATGACGAGTATAGTACTACAGTAAGTAAGTAACATCATTTCAAATGGCGGAAGACATATAGTAGACTAAAAAGCAGAAAATCAAATATATACATAGTTTAAAAAAACTAAAAAATACGAATTACTTCAAATCGAACTAAAAGTAAACTAGTTAGTAGAGACGCTTTCGGTCCACACGATTAACTTGCCAGTATGATGAATCTATATTAATAAAAGAAAGTGTGTGCCTGTGTGTCTGCTTGTGCGTACCGTCTCGCATTGTAGCCAAACTAGAAGAGATAGAAATCTGATTTTTTTTTTTGTAGATGCATGGATACCCCAGAAGGTGGAAGTAAGTTTCCGTTTTTCGCTATTTGGATTAGTTTTTTTTAATTAATTAATTAGTACGATTTTTCACCATTTTTTACGCTCTACGCCTGATATCTCGGCTAATGTATATCGTAGAACTTTTTTCTTCTATTGCATAAAAAGTAACTGACTGACAGACAACGCACAACCTAAACCGCTAGAGGTAAAGGGCTGAAATTTTGACAGTCCATCCCTAGCGATTTTTCGAAATTCATCTCCTAAGGGGGTGAAATGGGGTCAACTCAAAACCGCTGTAGCTATAAGGCACTATATAGCGATTTTTCGAAATTCATCCCCTAAGGGGGTGAAATGGGGTTTACCCAAACCGCTGGAGCTATAGGGCTGAAATTTTGACAGTGCATCCCCTTAATGTCGTGGACATCCACTAAGAAGCGATTTTACGAAATTCATCCCCTAAAGGGTGAAATGGGGTAACCATACTACTGGAGCTATAGGGCTGAAATTTGGACAGTGCATCCCTATAATCTCGAAGAAATGAATGACTCGAAATTCACTTTATTTAATATTCATTTGTGATTGCTTCATAATTTCTTGCACCCACGTAAATAGGCGAACAAACATAACGAACGTTCGTCAAACCCTAAAATGTCACTTCTCTTGATGACATATACATGCCAATCTCTGCTTCAAAACTTGCAGATTTGTTGAGCAGAGGTGATATACGCAGCAATTTGTTTACCATATTTATTAAAAAATTTTGAAGGGAAACATTGCACATAATAAACAGTTTTTATTTAAAGGCGTTGCAAGGCACGCGGGTTTTATGCTAGTGTTAAATATTATGAATGGATATTTTAATAATAAATTAACAATAATAACAACAAATTGTAAGAAAAAATCACACCAAATTCATGCTTACTTACTTACTTTATTCCGTTTTAATTCCTCATGGGACATAGGGCGGAAACAGCGGACACTGTTTTGTGCGACAGCTCTCAGTTTCGACCAGGATCTTCCAGTTGCTGCGGCCTCTGCTAATAACCAGCGCCGGCCCTAGCCGTTGTTGAGTGTGGAGCGAGATTGTCTTTCGGCGCCCTTTGTTTGACGCCATCACTTCACATAAATTGTATTTCCAGTTGTCCTCGATAACAATTTTTTCGAGTACTGCCTGCCTGCAATTACCTTACGGGATTATATCTCCCCTTTTGCAAGCCTTTATGGCCCACATAAGGATTTCGATACTGGTTTTAAGTTCACAGTTCCGCCTGTAGCGGCAATAGAGTAAGTTTTCTCAGAATTGCTTCCTCGACGTTTCGCCAACACCACCACCTTCTTTGGATGCTATTTGATTGTTTATACTGCATGGTTGGCATTAGGGCTAACCCAGCTAGTAAAGTTGAGATGGTGGAGAGAGTCACCTTCTCGTTAAAAGAGGCTTCTCCTGCCATCAGTCCAATTTTGCAGTGATCACCATCCTAACAACGTCATATCTGTGAATTTTATGCGGTGCACTTTGTGGAATATTCTCCACCCCTACACCCTTAGGGTCTTCTTTTGGACCCCTATCCTTTCAACATAATGGGGTCTTCTGTTGCTGCCGGAAAGTATCCGATTACAAAAAGACCGCGGTAGCTTGTTCCCGTCTACAGCAACAAGGCTTGCTCATTCCAAGGCTTAAGGCGGCCCATCATACCGACCCCTACTGACCTGGGCTGTTCTAAGCCCTGAGCCAATTCGGCTACCGCCTTCAGAAGACTTCCTTGCACGGTAACTAGTTGTTTCGTGGTCAGAAAAGTCTCCGGATTGTCAGTCGCAAGCAAGCCAATTCTGAAACTTTCCGCTATTTGACAGAAGGTCGGCTTTGGAGTCGTTCCAAACTTCATTATGGGTGCGTCCGACTTTTCTGATAGACGAAATCAGGCGAAGGAAATGGAATTGGGTTGGCCACACCTTGCGACGCGAAAACGAAGATCTAGCCAAACATGCCCTTGACTGGAAACCGCAAAGATCCCGTCGTATCGAAAGACCTAAAACAACGTGGAGGAGAACCCTACTAGCAGAAGCCGTAACAACTGGGAGATCCTAGTTGGAGCTGAGAGCTATGAGAGCTGAGCAAAACAGAGTTCGCTGGAGGGCAACTGTTTCCGCCCTATGCCCCATGAGGGATTAAAGGAGCGTAAAGAAGAAAGAAGACGACTTTTCTGAAGGCTTTTCAAACCGTATAGCCAAAGCCTTCGTCTTTTTCGCCGGGTTGTTATGCTCTAGAGAGCATTCAGATGATCTAACCCTCTCCCTATTAAGAAAATGGGTATGCCTTTCTTTCGCGGAGGCCACACAGATCCTACCAATCTCTTCACGGAAGTATCCCGAAAGCTTCCAGATATCGCATAAAACGTTTTCGGGCTGCGCCACCCCGTCTTCTCAAACGGTCGTTTTTTCGAGTCGCCTCTCCGGTGCCCTTACTTCCGTAGGAGATCTAAGTAGATCTCCCAATGAAGGAGTGATCTCAACGCACTCCATCGCTGGGACCGAAAACTTTCCTTCACTGGGACCACATTCAACACCTTAAAGCATGGATCCAAAAATATCTAACTGGCCTTGTAGGTCGTTCCTTCGGGAGCTGCGGGAGCCCCAGAAATATTTGGAGCATTAAGAAGTGCTCCCACTTCAAAAGTTTTTTAAGGTAATAATTTTATATTGATACCACGAGCTCGACGAGAAAGGACGGTCGCCCATGACAGTGCTCCGTACCACCAATAGAAGGCTAATTCAAACCGAAGTTCGCCTGGTATCCGCAGTCCATCGTTAGTAGTACATTCACGCAGTACCACTCATAACTTCGGCACGATTATTTACACATTAGGATTGCCGTTTTTATCGAGTTTAGATTCACGTATTCAGTCTGCTCCATGGATCTCGAGCAGGATGTGGCCTAAGGCCATGTACGATCAGTCTTAGAGTCAGTGCTCCCTGCTTGTGCTGAGATCGAGTCATATTGATGAGTAGATAGACTTGGCTAGCTGAAAATAACGCCCTCAAAAAGTGCCATCAAAATTTTATTGTTTGCTCGAAATTGTTTTTCGCATTCATTTTGGCGCCCCTTACCACCTGGCGCCTAGAGCGACCGCTCCACTCGCTCTACCCTAGGGCCGGCGCTGCTAATAACACCAAATTCATACAATAATAAAAATCTTAAATAATATAATATTAATAATAATTTATCTATTTAGAAAATAGTTTTAGTAGTAGTGGGAAATTGGCAATTACCAGAACTGGTGCGAAAGTAATCTTGAGAGAAGCTAGTTCAAAAAACAATAAACTTGGAGGCAAATGTCTTCAGCACGTCGCACAGTGGGACCAAATCCAAAAAAGCTGGCCAAAAGTCTAAAAATAAAGTTTATAGATTGCGGTTTTTTTTGGGGGGGATGATTCGAGGACACTTTCAATAGTGAGCAATCAGTCACGGAAGGTTAGATTTTTTGCTACGGACTGAGAAATTGTAGTTGCTACTTTACTCTTTTTGCTTATTTTTAAACGTTAATATTGTGAAAAAAGGTTAACGTTTTCAAAACGCTATAAAAAATTAAGTAACCAAGCAATCGTGGTCGTGTAAAGTGGAATTTTCTTTGGAAGGTATGTAGAGTATAAAAAAAATTGCACTATACCCATTAAGCAAGTATATAATACACAATAATCATCTATTACACGTGCTTTTTATGAATTAGGATTGTAAGACTGCGATATATATTGGACAAAAAGTAATATTGCTCCACTCTGCTCCACTGGAAAACTTGCTGGGCGTTGTTGGTAAAGGTGTATTCCTTCACCTCCAAAAAAATCCGCTGCCCAAAATTGCCCCTCCGTGTTTTAAGGGGTCACATACGTCCAGCACTAGCCCATGGAAATGGTACTTCAATATTGCAAAAATGCGGGACAAGGTTTTTTTTTGGAATGTGTAGGGGGGGTCAGTGTGAGCTTAAATCTGAGTTTTCGGGATTCTAACCCACTCCCCCCCCAATTTGGCCGCCATCTTGGAAAAGGTGCGCAAATGGTTTTTCCATTATATATCTCCGTAACAGTACATCTTACAGAAAATTTGCAAGGGCACTTTTTGTTTATAATTAAATTATCTACAATATATATCGCAAGGTATTTTTGGGTAAATTTAATAATTAAGAAGTTATAAGCCTTAGAACACCAAAATTAGTCACAGTATTTTCTTTTAATGGCTATAGCTCTGAATATTCGACATCAGAAGATAAAGATACAACTTTTACTTGTATTCACAATGATTTTTTTCTGTAATTGCATTCTTAAAAATTCTTATTTTGTTTTTCTAATAAACAATAACTTCCTAATAAAATAACTTGCTTATAAAAAAATTAATCAAAAGTATTAAACATTATATTAAAACAATTTTTTTGATTTTTTTAAGAGGTTATGTTAACCACTTTGAGCCCGCCATTTTTAAAATCGAAATTTCGACACCGGATTCGTCATCAGCGACCCCGAAAACCCCTAAGTGAGATGTTTTGGTATCATTTACTAAAGTTTTTGACTATTTGGAGGGGTTATGTTAACCATATTGAGTCCGCCATTTTGAAAATCGAAATTTCGACACCGGATTCGTTATCAGCGACCCCGAAAACCCCCGAGTGTAAAATTTGAGATCATTTAATGCACTTTTTGACTTTTGGTCAGCTTTTTTGGATTTGGTCCCACTGTGCGTCGGGTCTTCCGCGGCTTGCTGCCACCCGGTTTTTCGCTACAGCCCAAATCGAGCCTTAGCCTCCTCTCCAAGTTTGACTGCATTTCTGCAAGCTTGATGGTCCCATGTAGCATGTCCCCAGTTCCGTATGTTGACCATTCACTCTGCGTCAAGCGACACCGAGTTTGTCCATCTCTTCCTGGGTCTGCCTACGGGTCCACTTCCCGAAACTTCCGATACCATAAGCAGTTTGGATATACCATTCTTCTCCATCCTGATTAAGTGGTCGGCCAGTCTTAGTCTGTTAATATTTATTAAAGATGAAAGATATGGGTTGTCAAAAATTTCATACAACTCGCTGTTGTATTTCCTTCGCCATAATCCATCACCTTTGGTTGGTCCTATTATTCACCCGAAAACTTTTCTCTCAACCTATTGACTCGTTCTCTATAACCTGGGTCATAGTCCAAGACCCCTATATGCTAAAAGTCGAGCCGTTTAAGCTGAAGAAAGTGACCTTTCAGTCAATTTTCAGCGCAGGGGTCTATAGCAGAAGTTCTAAGTTGAATTTAGGCCTCTGTAGCGGACCCTTCTTTCAACAGCTTATTAGCTGACGGAGAGCGAATATTTGATCAATGCATCCTCGATGTGGGCTAATGGTCTTTCGGGTTCTCGAGGTTTCTGTAGACTCGATTGTATGATTTTGGTAAATACTTTGCCGACGATCGAAATGAGCCTAATACCACGATAATTCTTGCTTTCGGCGCTTTTCGATTTTTCAGCGATTTTATTGCTATCTTCGCCTCGATAATTGTCGGTTCGGTTTCGATAAACTGATTCGTCGGCTGTTCGATAGGTGGTGGAAGAATCTCCACCGCTGCAGACGCCCATGGAGAGATATAACGAAAGTTCCATCCGATTTTTCGAAGTTGTCGTTTGTTGATGTTGTTTTGCCGCCTAACCACCGGATTATTTGGTACAGCGTCCGGTACTCGTGCCTCGACGTGTCGCTTCTTCCATGTTGGCCACAACGTTATTCCAGTACTACTATTTGTATAAAAACAGTTCTTGTTTTTTACTAAATATTATTATTGTATTAACTTATTTAAATAAATAAAAATGATCATCGTGAATCGCGGACGTGTATCACCGATATTAGTTATGTATCAATCAAATGTTTGCAATGCTTTTATAACTTCTCAAAAGCTACTCCCTTTTAGTAGTTCAGTGATTCTCAACCTATGTGCCGCGGCACTTTTGTGTGCCGCCAAATTCCTGAAGTGTGCCGCCAAATTCAGGAAACAAAAGTCCACAACCGATCACATATTTGCATTAAAACAGGTAATTGAAAAGACGAAATCATTTTCTACTCGATTCCGAATGGAAAAGGGATTCCGTAAAGTTTGAGAAGTTCGGCGTGCATATGTGAATAATAACTGTGTCTGTATCGAAAACTTTATATTTTTAAACGCAAGAATCGTTTTACCAATACGGTGTCCCAACTGAGTACTAATTACGTCCAATGCTGCTTAGCCTTTGTAATCAAACCAGAACCGGCCTATTGAGTATGTTAAATGTTACCCTTCCCGGGCGTCACCAACATAATTGCCTGAAACATGAAGCAATACATCAACAAAAACTAAAGCTTTGTATGAGTTAAACTAAAGCTTAATGGCCCGGCTTCACCGACCTCAGTTCAATAATGTTCAGTTCAATCCACGTAAGTGGCTTCACCGGCTAAAGTCCAGTTTATGTTCAGTTCGTGCCCACTGGAATGGCATTCCACTATTATAGTTAATAACCATCTTTCGAGCGAGCTTTTACATTCAACTTCAGTTCGGGACCCATTGTGCGAACTGAGGTTTGTTTTCCTCAGTTGATTATGTTTAAACTATATGGGAACTAAACTGAGGTTAAAAGTTCAGTTCGCAAATTTGCTTGCTCAGTCGGTGAAGCCGGGGTATTTTTTTGAAGGTTTTCGAAACGTTTTCTGTATATGTAAGGCAGATTTCGCCCCACTTAATTTGAAATAAGGTTTGCCTACTAGGGTCATTATAAAAAACTGATAATGCATACGTCACTTCAGTATCGGTGGTTTCTTTTTTTGAGTGGTATTTTTGAGGAAACTCTTTCGGAATGCCCCTCAGTTGCGCTACATGAAGTTCTCATTAAGGTGCCGCTCCTGGGGATAACGTAACGTAACGTATTTTTCGTAGCAGAAATAAGAGGCTCATATTTTCACGCTAGCAAAGTTTACACATGATTTTTGAATGGAAACTGTCTCCCGAAAAGTGAAGACTCGAGCGTAATTGATGGCTAAGGGATGGAAACAAGGGCGTCATAATTAATATACGTTACGTTACGTTAAACCCAGGAGCGGCACCTTAATTTGACTTTTTCCAACTCAACATTTCGATCTACTTTTCAACCCCCCTCGAGGCAAACATGAGAAAATGGCGCACCTAAATGTTTCACTAGCTGACGGTCTGTAAGTAAAATTCTTTTAAATTGATTGTATTGTTAGCGTGCCGCCAAAATATTGAAATTGTTAAAAGTGTGCCGCAACAAAAAGAAGATTGAGAATCACTGTAGTAGGTAATACTTTTATTAAGAGTATATTTTTACTACATTTTAAAAGAAGACGACAACCCTAATCTGGCAACACTTATGCACAACAGTAAAGCATATATACGGTACAGAATATAAAATATATCAATGCTCCTCGCAGACCAAGTGTGGACTTTGGAGCGGATAGACGTCTTTTGTTCTTATTTTGTCTAATATTAATTTACTGTTACAATCGCCGAAATGAGCAACTCAAGTAAGTCGCAACCCATTTAATTTTTAATATTTCGCTTTAAATATACTTCAAATAGGGCGGCTAGTATCTTCAACATTGTATGATCCAGTCGAAGATGATTACTATTATGATCACTATGATAGCAATCCAAATTCATCCCACAACAGCAGCTACATGGACTTGAGCTCAGACTACCCCCTTTTCGACTCGAGCACCAGTACTATTTATCCTACTTCGGGGAATACTTTGGTAAATCCGCAAAGGCGAGTTGGCCGCAGGTCGCCACGAAACCAGCAGAACAGGTCAATTTCACCGAAATACCCTGAGGAATACCAGACCGTAGTAGTTAGACCAAACAACACAAGGGTAAGCTATTCCTGTCCTATAATTGATTTCTATCGATAAATTAAAAGCGATCTTCTTTTTGGTAACCAGGCTCCTGTGCGGTACAATTACGCAGACTCTGTGGAGGATGACGAGCCCGAACAGACGATTCTATACAACGAAACAACCCTTATTACGAAGGGAAGGGACGGCACACGGATTAAGAAAAATACAACCAAAACCCACGAATATTATGTGAAAAATTCTGATTATTACTAATCGAAGTTAAAATTGTAATTGTATTTTTTTTGTTGAAACAGTTGATCTGTAATTTTGTGTTTTAATTTTATTCAAGTGATTCTTTTTTATTTGTGAAAATTCTTTAATCAATAAAATATTGCAATTGTATTGAGAGTTTGTTTAATATATAGACGAAACTGTCATCGATTTCCGTTAATTACTTTTTCTATTACTTTTCACACAAACAGACTAGCAGTTGATAACTGTTGTAGCTTCATGAACACCGTTGGTTTACTTGTTTTTAAATAATGATGATTTCTAGACTTTGGCTAAAGAGTATGCAGCGCCGGCCCTAGAGTAGAGCGAGTGGAGCGGTCGCTCTAGGCGCCAAAAGGCAAGGGGTCCCTAAATAAACAATTTCGAACGAAAAATAAAGTTTTGACGGCGCCTTTTGCAATAAAAGGTAGATTTTGACAAATTTGGTTATTTTTATTTATGTAAGACTAGCTTTCGCACAATTTCATCTTTCTCGATTTTGCAGTGCCGGGAAAATTTGGCGCCTATACAGAACTTCGCCAATAAGATTTTCTCATTTTGCCAAAGATAATTAATTTTGCAAAATTTGGCGCTCAACTCAAAAATTCACACTTTGGGGTCCCTAAAATCAATACATTTCGGCTTGAGACGAACATCGAAAACATTAAAAATGTGTGCGGCCGTTCAAAAATGGAGGCAGGTCTGCATTTCGAAAACCTAATCGGAAAAAGTATGTATATTCCTGAGAGAAAGAAAACTTTTTTCTCATTCCAATTGAAGTTC
Source organism: Thereva unica (assembly GCA_949987705.1). Classification (NCBI taxonomy): domain Eukaryota; kingdom Metazoa; phylum Arthropoda; class Insecta; order Diptera; family Therevidae; genus Thereva; species Thereva unica. The sequence continues at coordinate 46,587,233 of OX465281.1, read as the reverse complement.
TCTATTTAAATAAGTAAATATTGATTACGGTAACGCTATCCACGAAAATATGACCAAAAAGAAAAGGGATGTCTATAGTACGAAGGCGATTAACTTATGTAAACTTAGATATTTAGGTAGAACTCTTTGAGGCCTACAATTAGAATGATAAAAAAAAGTTTGCACTCTATCGGGCTCTCCTTCCATTATCGGTTCAAGTTTTCGGTCTGACCCACTAGTCCGTTCAGAGTGCAAAATTAGCCTAAGCAATCGGATTGGTTGCCTTAAAATCTGATTAGCGGCTCCCGAGTTTTGAGGTCTATAATTGGAATGATAAAAGCACTTTCACTCACTTTCCTACGATCCACGGGTCAAGTGTTTGGTATGAGCGATCCACGGGTCAAGTGTTTGGTATGAGCCGATAGTCGAATATGATAGCCGGATCCGATAGTCGGATCGGAGCGAAAACGTAGCCTAAATGTTCTCAATACTACTAAATCTTCCGTTAAAGTCCCGTCGCTATCGGTCGGGATTAGTCGTTTCCAAGATTAGCCCGGACAAATAAGTACAGCTCTTAAAGATTTCTTCTGAAAAAAAATTGTAAGTTAATGAAATTTGGAATGGTGGGAGTTTAGCAATAGCAGAAAAGTTGAGAACCGTTGAGTTCCGGGACGTACTTGGTGAAAATCACGAGAAAATCCGATGGAAAGGATTTTCTGACGCTTTCTCGGCGGTAGCTCGGGAAAAACGTCGAAATTGGAAAAATGTTAAGAGGATAAAATTAAAGCTATGAAATTTCTTGACAAAAAAGGTTATATAAGCTTTTCCCGGAAAACCTCACGTTTGATCGAAAAATGGAGGGTAAAGAAAAAAATTATGAAAAATTATTTCGTATGTATATTATATTGTTTTCTTTATGCAGGGTGTCCTAAAATTACAAAGGAGCGGGCTGTAGATAGGCTTTGGATAGACGAACAAAAAATCATATCGGAGGGGGGCAGAAATCGTAACGGTTTAGCCACTAGGGCGTTTAAAAATTTTTTGATAGAGGTTTACATATCACCCTGTATTTTGGTAACCCGCTGACCTAATACCATGAATTAGGTAGCAGTATACGCAGAATACTCCCACATATCTAAAACTGTAAAAGCGAAGGTTCTACACTACCAACTTCCAGAGTTACGAGTCAAAATTACATATTTTTTTTACAGAAAAACTATTTCGATTATACTTATGGGTATTTCCATAAAATTAGGGCCATTTTTGAAAGTAATATGTCTTCATTATATTTAAGATGCTATTGCATTTCCTAATAGTGTATATAATGCGTGATTAATTCATTTTATTATACCTAAAGCGGCCAGGGACTGACTTTTATTGTTACATTTTTATGGCTTTCGCCTCTAGCGTTGGCTTCTTTGCAGGCCGCATGTTGCTTTAAATCAGATAAATAACACCTATTTAGAAAATATGACCAATAAGTGCAGAATTTTCTTTAATAAGTGTCGACAATTCTTATTCAGAAAATATGACCAATAAGGACTACGCTATATATTTATAGTACATTTAAATAACTTGTCTAGTGCCCTAAGCTAATAAATATAATTAAGGACAAGTCAATATGAGTAGTTGTTCAATAAATATTATATAACTAGCATAAAACCCGCGTGCCTTGCAACGCCTTTAAAAACTGTTTATTATGTGCAATGTTTTCTTTAAAAAAAAACCAACAAAAAAGTCAGCTGTTATTATCCCTATAGTGCATAGTTTTAATAAATATGGTAAACAAATTGCTGCGAATATCACCTCTGCTCAACAAATCTGCAAGTTTTGAAGCAGAGAATGGCATGTATATGTCATCAAGAAAAGTGACATTTTAGGGTTTGACGAACGTTCGTTAACTTTGTTCGCCTATTTACGTAGATGTAAGAAATTATAAAGCAAACACAAATGAATATTAAATAAAGTGAATTTCGAGTCATTCATTTCTACGTGATTATGGGGATGCACTTCTCAAAATTTCATCCCTTCAGCTTCAGAGGTTTGGGTTTACCCCATTTCATCCCCTTAGGGGATGGATTTCGAGTAATCGCCTCTTAGTGGATGTCCACGTCATTATAGGGATGCTCTGTCCAAATTTCAACCCTGTAGCTCCAGTAGTTTGGTAACCCCATTTCACCCCTTTAGGGGATGAATTTCGAAAAATCGCTTCTTAGTAAATGTCCATGTCATTATAGAGATGCACTGTCAAAATTTCAGACGTTTAGCTCCAGCGGTTTGGCTTAACCCCATTTAACCCCCTTGGAGGATAAATTTCAAAAAATCGCCCCTAAGTGGATGCCCACGTCATTATAGGGATGCACTGTTAAAATTGCAACCCTATAGCTCCAGGGTTTGGATAAACCCCATTTCACCCCCTTACGGGATGAATTTCGAAAAATCGCTTTATAGTGGATGTCCACGCCATTATAGGGATGCAGTGTCAAAATTTCAGCCCTATAACTTTAGCCGTTTGGATAAAAGCCATTTAAACCCCTTAGCCTTAGGGGATGAATTTCGAAAAATCGCTTCTTAGTGGATGTCCACTCCATTATAGGGATGCACTGTCCAAATTTCAGCCCTATAGCTCCAGCGGTTTAGATAAACCCCTTTTTACCCCCTTAGGGGATGAATTTCTTTATAGTGGATGTCCACGCCATTATAGGGATGCACTGTCAAAATTTCAGCCCTTTAGCTCTAGCGGTTTAGGTTGAGCGTTGTCTGTCAGCCCAGTTACTTTTTATACAATAGAAAAAAAAGTAAAGATAAAAAAAATCCCCTTACAACTTATTGAACCCCATTTCACCCCCTTCAACCCTTTTTTTCTCCATAAAAAGTAGCCTATGTCCGTCTCCAAGGTCTAAACTATGTCTGTAGCAAATTTCATCAAAATCGGTTTAGTGGTTTAGGCGTGAAAGCGTAACAGACAGACAGACAGACAGACAGACAGAGTTACTTTCGCATTTATAATATTAGTAAGGATATTAGTAAGGATTATAAGTGAATGTCAGCCCCTGACCACTCCCGCCAGTCCTTAGCACCATTCACAACTAGGGCCTGACGGTCTAGGGACTGACGATTCTGAGTAAAACATTAAAAAAAATACTGATCGATCACCATACTACGTCATCTAACTCTATCTACCGAACAAGGCCGATAAATCACTTGTAAATCTTAATTAAGTAATATCAAATTCCTATTATTAAACTATAAAATTACTTGGCTAGGGACTGACAAAGTGACTGGATCAACACAAGATTGCACAGCAATTGCCGCTCTGCTCTGATATACAAAATGGCCATTGCAAAGGGAGTGCAGTCTGCAGATAATTTAATCTCGTTCTTTAAAATCAACTGGATTGCATTCTACAGTCATGTAATGCCGCGAAATTTTAAAATCCGTTAATATCTAGGGACTGATGATTAAAATTGATTAAAATTGATAACTAATTTCGACCTTAGGAAACATATTTATTGTTTTTTTAAATTACAAAAAATGATGAAATTAGTTGTAAATACTTTAATATTGAAAAATTGTAAAGAAAATTAAAGTACAAATTAATTTTTTTTTCGAAATGTGGATGCCCAAACACAATATTTCGGTGCACGGACATTTGGGGTCAATAAATATGATTTCAAGAGTATAGTGTAATATTATTTTAAACAAAATTTGAGGAATAAATACAACATATTTTGATTTGTTACTTAGCAATCTTAAAATAAAATAATATTAAATATATCAAGTGGCGAGTGCTGCGGACACAGAGTTGTCGGATTTTTGTTGAATCACCCATATATATTGAAAAAATTGACAAAGTTACTATATTTATTTCCATTTATTCTTCATCGCTGGATGTCTCGGGGTCTGGTTCACCGGAGCCGTCCACTTCACCTTCATTTTCTTCGTCTAAGATCTCTTCAGGTTCTCTACATTTTTTGTTAATAAACTTTTTCTCTAAAGTGCACTGATTCCGAGAAAAACGCATCAAAAAACTTTTTGGGTTTTCCAGGAACTCAACGGTTACTTTTTCTCCTATTGCTAAACTCCCCCCATTCCAAATTTCATTAACCTACAATTTTTTTTTGCAGGTTAGTGATTTTTTACTCAGGAAACTGGACTAAATAGGCAGACAAAAATTTAAAAAGTGACAATCACAATCACAGAATTCTTATTCTACATATACAGAAAATAAACGGAAATCAAGTTTATGTTCTGTTGTGAAAGCGTTGACCAAAGGGCGCAGAGAGACAATCTCGCTCTACCTTGTTCAAGCGCTAGGGCCGGCACTGAGAGTATGAAGTGAAGAACGCAGACCTTTCATTAGTATTACTTTATCAAATCTCTGTAACGAAGATCTTAAGGCCCCCATACACGGTCAAATTGGCTGTACAACCAGATTTTCATCAAACCTATAAGCGCAATGTATTTTGATCGGCCGACCGGCCCACAATCGATAGTTTTGGTTGTACAACCGCACTTCGCTGTACAACCAATTGGACCGTGTATGGGGGCCTTTATTGTACAAGATTACATTGTTTGATGATAAATTGATTAACTTTTGATGAAGAATTAAATTGCAGATGTTACTTTTCACTAAAAATGTGTGATTATCAAGTTTGAAAATCGCTCGTTTCTGTTAATGCCCACTGTTTTAAACATTGTTCCTGTTTTTCCCATGAAGTAAAATTTTGTACATACTTAAAAACATAGATATTTTTTAATGGACACTTTTTTGATGAAGTTATTGGCGATGCAGTGCAATTTTGCTGGCAGATTTCGGAGCCGAAGTCTTTTCTTTTCTTATTCTATCTTTCAGTGAGGCACTGGGTCCAAGGAGTACTATGATTGCGACGTGGATCTGTTGTAACATACCAGCTCAACTACCTCAGAGTTTGAACAGGTTAAGCAATCTGCCTAAAGGTTTGTCACTTGGTCTAGTCGAGATCAATCTTCTCGCTATCAAGGATTAGTGACAGACTCGACCTCGAGGCATAACCTGCTAGTAGGTTTCTCCGATTTTACTGACGCGTGCTTAATTAGGTCCTTGGTTCGTTGACCAAACCAACTAATGTTTTGGCATCTTGCGGTGGTACTTATTAATTCTGTAGTAAAGTTTCAAGGTATGTGAGGAAGGACGATTCCGGAGACTCTACAATGACGAGATCTACGAACGCTATCGCGACATATGTAGATGCTGTGAAGAAAATAAAGCTCAGTAGGCTCCGGTGGGCAGGGCATCTAGCTCGTATGAGTGAAGATGAGCCTGCTCGGAAAGTTCTCTGCGGTAAGACCTATGGGGTACGCCAGCGGTGGAGGCCCAACCTTCGCTGGAAGGATGGCGTGGACCAGGACGCCCAGAGCTTAGGGAAGAAGAAGAAAGTTGCAAGGTGACTCAAGATTAAAGCGAATTGAAGTTCACTAGAAAACGTGCGGACCTCGGATGTTCGTTTTCTTATGAAATACTAGTACGGTCAGAGGTAAAGCACCCATGTACTGTCGATGGTTTTCTCATTAAGAAGAGTAGAAGAACTGTCAACGCCAACACGTCTTTTATTTCATCGACTCATATCCAATACTAAAGTATCTTATTTAGGTGGGAGAAGTAGAAAAAGTAGAGGAAGAAGAGAAGTGTTCACTGTTCCGTGTTTTTGTACTTTAGCAATGTCGTCTAGCTACAGTTGCAGCGATGTTCAAAATTTTAAGTGCGAAACGTAAAATTGATGAGTTGTACGAAACATTTATTCGGTCAGGTGTGCACGCAGTACTTGTCAGTGAAAACTGGCTTAATCAATCCATTTCTTCCTCCTTAGTGTCCATTGCAGAGTATAAATTATTCCGCAACGATCGCCAAGGGCGCACTGGAGGCCTAGTTGCTGCCTTTATGCGTGATTACCTAAATTCTAAACCGATTGCATTCTCTAAGCGCACTGGTATTGAATTCATATGCATCGAAATCTCTACTGATTCTGATAAACTCCTGCTTGATTGTGTTTATTCTCCTCCTGACCTGTTAATGTTCAAGAACTCAGCGACACGCTTGAGCAACTCTCTCACGTACGTACAAAAACATTTTGTTTGGCGGTGATTTCAACGTCCACTTAATGAAGGGATCTACCCTACAAAATTATTTTCACGCTCTTAGTTTGAATCCTATCAATGTTCTCCCCACATATTTTAATTGTAGGGCACCCTCCTTGTTCGATGTGTTCCTTACCAATGATTCTAGATTAATCGTCTTTCTAAATCAAATATCTCCTCCTAGTTACCTGGATCACGATATTTTATTCGTTTGTCATAGCTTCTCTGTTGACCCGTCTCCTGTGACCACTCTCACTTAGCGTTGCTTCTCCAACATTGACCAAGAACGCCTCGAACCCTGGTCTATCCTGGTCTAACTTATTTGCTATGACGTATGTCGATGATAAGGTTGTTGAATTCAATCGGTTATTGCTCCATCTATGTATTTGATGAGCTCGTCCCTCTGCGTAACAAAATGTGTTTAGCTAAACCTTGGTTCACAGAGGAACTAAGATCACTTATTGTTGAAAGGGAGTTTCTTTATCGCTGGTACAAAAGAGTCAAAAGTGCTCTTGCTTTGTCTTTTATCTGTTATTGCTGACTTATTTAACGCCTGCCTCACTGTGTCTAAATTTCCCTCGGCGTGGAAGCTTGCCCTGATTATGCCAATTCCCAAGTGCCCGTCCCCTACTTGCCCCTCCGATTTCCGTCCTATCAGTATCCTCCATTTCTTGGCAAAAGCTCTCGAAAAGCTGATGGCTTCACAAATACTTGAGCATGGTGAACGTCTCCAAATAGTAGGTGTGTGGCAATCTGGCTTCCGCAAGCATAGCTGTGGGTCTACGCTCCTTAAAGTCACTTCCGATATCCGTGGACTTCCATGATGACCAACATGTTTGCTGTTTGATGCTACTTGATTTCTCTAAAGCGTTTGAGAGTATTGACCACGCCTTGCTTCTGTAAAAATTTTCCACCAAGTAAACTTTTTCCCTTCTGCTCTCAATCAGGTTCGTAGCTTTCTAACTAACTGTTCTCAGAAAGTCGTGCTCGGCACCAATTATTCTTCGGTTGCCTTTCTTCATGCTGGCGTCCCCAAAGGTTCCATCCTTGGGCCTTTCCTATTCAGTATTTTCATTAATGACCTTCCTTCAGTAGTTAATGACTCCAAGATTCACATGTACGCAGATGATGTGCAACTTTATTTTCGGCACCAAAAGATCAATTTGATAGATACATATATTGAGAAGCTAGCCGCTGACCTCCAGCATATTTCCAATTGAGGACCTTGCTGCAAGAGGGGGGCAGATCCAGTTTTTAAGAACTTTGGTAAATTAAAAAAAACGTTTTAAAAAATAACGATTATACCTTTGATTATTAATTATACGCTAATTAAAAATATACATATATTATGGGATGATAGTATAGTTTTTAGAGTTATTATAGCTTTTTTAAGAGTTTGGGAACCGTTTCAAATTTGGATCTGCCCCCCTTTTGCACCAAGATTTCAATATTTGACCAATATTTGACTTAGTTTTATTGGATAATAGGTAAAAAACACACAAATAGTATTAATTTTTTATTTAAACAATGAACGTAACATCAGAAGTAACAATGATGTTATTATTAATAATAAAAAAACTCAAACTTTACCCGATCTGCCTCTCTTTTGCACCAAACGTAGAACGAAAACTTAGGAGGCAGATCCAAATATTTCTATAGCGCTCTTGCTTTTCGTCGATACTACTCCGAACATGCACCAAATGATAGCATATTTTTTTTAAAGTAAAGTAAGTGAAAAAAAGCCGAAAATCGAAAAATTGGATCTGCCCCCCTCTTGCAGCAAGGTCCTCAATTGGTCTTCTTTGAATCTTCTACAACTCAATCCTCTGAAATCCCATTATATCCTATTATCCCATTCTCCCGCTGTTCGTCGTAGCTTCCCTGCTATTGCTTTAAATGGGGTCCCTCTTGACTGCGTTGGTAGTGTGAAAAATCTTGGAGTAGACTTGAATAGTGGTATGACCTGCTGCGAACACATCAATTATATTCTTCGTAAAATCTACGGGCAACTGTCTAAACTTCGGCTCCACTGTGGTCTGCTCAGTATGGCTCTTCACATGTAGGTACTTATCGAAAGCCCTACTCCTCCCTCATTTGATGCATGGCATTTCCATCTTCTCTTCTCTTGATTCCTCCTTGATTCCTCCTCCTAGATATGTTGTAAAGGCATATCTGACAATGTTTCATTTCACATGGACTAAAAATGCATTAGAAAATGTGCCCAAGGAATGTTGAAATGCATAAAAGAGTTTTAAATCCAGCCCAAACCCTGGAAACATCCCGCAGATCTAATATGCCGCGTCTTGAAATTGCATTGAGCAAGCCGACAAAGCGAAATGCACGTGCTATTCCCGATATCCCGACTATCTTAAACATGTCAAAAAATGCATAAAATTAATCGAAAATCGCGTAAATCCGCCAATGGGAGTTCTCCTGTCTTTCACTTATGTCCGCTTTCTAGTCGAAGACTTCACTCTTGAATTTCAATTTGACAGCGGAAATGGCAATTTTATGACGTGCAAATGGCAAACTCCCAATAAACAGTTCAACCGTCCGCTTTTACGATGGCGATGACAGTCAATCCATATAATCGCGAACTCCTCCTTGGCTCGGGGGAACTTATTTTTGGATGATGGATTCCCGTTGGTGTTCTCCCCGCATTTTATTCTATCCATACCCACCCAAAAAAACCCAATCTTCTACAATGGGACGTCAAGTCGTAAAGACTGCGCGCCTCTTGCCCAAGGCTGGGAGAATGCACTTCTAGACGGAATCACCAGCCGAAATGAAAGTCATTTCGAAATGACGTAAAGTGAACGACAAATAAAATAACGGAGAAATGATCGCCGACAGTTTGCCGGCTAATTTACAACTCTGTTGCGGACAAGGCCTGCTAACGCAGCCGGGGCCGTCCGTTCTGGAAATGTGCAATAAAACGCCGCTCTTATTTTATTGCGATATAACCCCTCCACTTGCCGCTGCTGCTGCAAGTGGAAGTTCCCACCGCGAGTTGCATGTAATCGCAAACAACGGCCACAATGTTTGCCTGATCGAGAATCAATTTGCAAACACATCCCGGCGGGCAGTGGATGTGCATTACCTGCATCCATCGACGTCCATTAATTGATTGATTGCACTTTAATTGGATTATCGCTCCCATGATTCCCGCTCGACGTTGTGCTTGCTGCTTGCGCCTTGATTGGCAATGGGCACCCAGTAATCCCCTGAGTACGAGCATATCCACCCTGTTTGGGGCGAAATAAACTTGCAAATAGGATTTGGTCCAGTCCATCACTGGATCCATCGATCTAATTAAAATGACTGCGGAGACGGCAATGATTTATGGAGAATTGATGCGATGCAATTTTTTTAAAATTTTGCTGGAAATGTATGAATCTACTAAGAATGGGTGGTCCTGTGTATTGTCGTATGATGACCATTCTTCTGCCATTAATGATAAGGTTAAAAGTCAAATAATCCAGTCCTTTAATGAAGCCTCGATTGAATTAATTCGATGAGGAGTATGGAAGGCTGGCTGGATTTGAACCTATGCAAGGACGATGTCCTGGCATTCCAGGGAAGTAAAGAGTAATACAACTATGCTCAATACGACTCCGAACAAAGTTCTTCACCCTCTCAATCATAAACGTACATGCGGAGGCGGAGAAGAAAGCGGACACGACAAAGGACACTTTCTATTATAAGCTTGAACACGCATATGGCACGGCCCCCTTCAATGACATCAACATGGTGATAGGAGACCTGAACACCAAAATTGGAAGAGAAAACTGGCACAGACCGACCATCGAAAAGGAAACTCTCCACGAAACATCGAACGATAACGGACAACGTGTTATCGATTTTGTAATGAGCAAAAATATGATCGTCAGCTCAACATATTTCCCAAGAAGGGATATTCACAAATACACATGGCAATCCCCCAGCGAAAGATACTGCACCCAAATACACCATATTCTCATAGATAAAAGGGCAGCCTCCAGTATCCTTCAAGTAAGAACCTGTAGAGGTGCAAATGAATCGGACCACTTCCTAGTTAAAACTAGATTCAGATGTCAGCTGTCCACCCAAGAAAGAAGGAACCGCAAACAAAAGAAATTCGACGTCGAACGCCTGCGCGAACAGACTATTTTGGAGAGATATCAGGCAACTCTCCGTCTACAAAATAGCGATGACACCTGAGAAACAAATGTATTAACCCTGGAAGAATTACACAATCCTTAAAAAACAACAAATCTCCAGGAATTGATAACAGCAGAGTTGATCAAACAAGTTGGTGAATCGCTTTCAGCAGCTATACATAAGTTACTATGCTGCATATGGAGGAATGAAAAAATGCCTGAAGATTGGGAGCAAAGCATTATCTGCCCAATACACAAGAAAGGGGACAAATTCAACTGTGGAAACTATAGAGGTGAATCCTCCGAAAATGCTGGGAGTACAACATCGACGTGTATCAACTTTTCATCAACTTAAAACAAGCCTACGACAACATCGACAGGGAACAAATGTGTGCGACAACGCTGGACCTCAACATCTCCCTAAAGATAATAAAATTAGCAAAAATGACAATGGAAAACACGAGATGTGCAGTCGAATACAAGAAGAATTGACGTAGTCCTTCCCAGTCAAGCAAGGCTTAAAGCAGGGCGATGGACTGGCACCCATGCTATTTAATCTCTGCCTAGAAGGAGTTATTCGCAAAGTAAACATTGATGCGAACGCAACCCTGCTTAAAAAATCCAAACACTTGGCAGAATATGCCAACGATATAGACTGCCTTGGCAGATCACTGTCGTACCTTAGAGAAATATTCACGGAATTAGAAGAGATTCACGGGCTACAAATAAATGCCAACAAGAGCAAGATTCATATTCAGTCTAGGTTGGAAAGAAGAAGAAGAACAGAACACCACCTGCTGGGGGTAACATAACTTCGAACGGGTAAACCAATTTAACTACCTGGGGTCCACAGTCAACGAAGACAACAATGAAACGATAGACGTGCAAAGAAGAATAAACGCCGCAAACAGAACATACATACTTCTCACTACTGCCAATAATGAAATCCAGAAACATCCACAGAAAAACCAAAATAAGATGCTGCCAAACCATCATACGTACAGTAGCTACGCGGCCGATAAGATGGATATGAGAGGAAGGTTCTCCGAAGGATATACGGCTCAATCAATGAAGACAATGCATGGAGAATACGCTACAATCACGAATTGTACGACTTATACAAAGAGTGTAAACTTTCGACCCATGCCAAGCTACTGCGTTTACGTTGGTCATGTCCAAAATATGGATGACACAAGGATACTAAAAAAGCCCTGTATCTACTACCAGAAGGCAAACCACGGTCAAGGTGGGAAGACAATATTAAAGCCGATACAGCAAAACTGCTCAACACAAGAAACTGGAGACAAGCCGGAGCAGAGAGACGTCTGGAGGAAGAAGCTGATAGAAGCCAAGGCTCGAATTGGGCTGTAGAGCCATCGAAGAAGAAAAATTATCGTAGAACCTTGTGTCAGGGCTTAAATTGTGGCTTCTGATGGTGTCTACCTACAGTGAAAATTACATGAAAAAATAATAGTAACTTTTCGAGTAAATCTCAAAAATTTAAAACCACCTGTTTCACGAAAAAGAAGGAGACTAATTGGCTTGACCACTGTAACCATAAATTCTAACACTGCACTTTAAACTGCAACATATTGAGAATCGAATGGGCTGAGGACCCACCTGCAGGCTGAGTCTAGAGGAGGACGACGAAGCAGATTACTGAACCTGCTCAAACGATTTGACCTACAAATTTTAGGTAGTTGACCTGTTGACTGTACAATAGGTCCAAGATGTAACTGCGGTGCTTTCTGGACAAGATACTTAGGTGAAAGAAAATACGCCGGATTTAAAAACACTACCTTATAAAACATGGGAAAAAATTTATTTATTAAAAAAACTTTAACAAAATGAACTAGAAGTTAGAAAAAAATCTACAGATCTACTGTTTCAATCGAAAGTAGCCAAAAATTATGACATTAAAAAAAAGGTTAAAGCCCCAATGACTTAACATAGTCCAAAATCGTGCATCGATCTCGTTTCGAATGAATTCCAATCGTTACCAAATCCTCATCGGTCAAATCCAAAAATTTGTTATAATCAACCTAAAATCAGAACATATTTATTGATCTATAACGTCAATTGTCGAATGCACTTACCCCCTTGCTATAGAACATCTCGATGTATTTGTCCAAGCCCATGTAGGTGAGAAGGGAGTCAATGCACATTTTTTGCTCCAACACCTCGTTTTCCAATCTTGGACTCCACTAAAACGATAAAAAAGTTCGTCGGTTTAACCTTACGCATAGAACAATACAGAGAATACTGTACACTGGTGTGGTTAGCCGCATATGCAGACCCAGGTGGCATAAGTGTGTTCGACTGTTTATCGGGGTTGTAGGTAAAGGTGGACAATTCCGTTTCTAACTCTATTGGCGACACCTGGGGGGAGAACGTTGGAGGCTGGCATGGGGAAAAACTCCTTCGGTTACGGGCGTGGTAACCGAATGTATCCAGGGCAGCTGGATGAAAACTGAATCTGTTCTCAGGTCCCGTTGACTCAGCAAATGGAGAAGGCGAAAGGCAATCTTTTTGAAATATTTTTAAAACATTCGGACGAAATTCTTTCATTGTTACCTAGTTCCATTTTGATATTTCAAACTGCTAACAAATTGCCGCAAAATAAGCACTAAATTACAATATTTTAAACTTTGAACACAACAAATATTTTAAACTTTGAACAACACAAGCGACTACTAAGACGTCTAGCTGATCTTTACTGTTGGATCATCGATTGAAGAGGAGTTATCAAGTAACAACAGTAAGCTGCTTTTAGTTGGTGTTGCCAACTGCGATTTTCTTCTTATGGAAAAAGTGAGAAAGTGAAAATTTTAGCATGATAAGAAAAACGTGTTTGTATCCTGGAGGATTCTAATGCCAGTAATTTATTCGTAGAAGATCGTAGGACTAGCTGTTAATATATGTAGTTACAACGGTTCTAAACAATTTACATACACCTACAGATGCCCCCTAGGCTGGAGATATCTTTTAATTCTTTCAGAATGCAACGTCTCAGTATATGTGCTGCCTGGCTTTGGCTAGAACCGGATATTTACACATAAAATGAACTACCAATATTCATTTATTTATTTCGTTTATTTCATGTATTGCACATCATAGGGGCGTTCAAGTATTACTTAAAGCAATTTTTGAAAATTTTTGACCTTCCTGTAACGCGCCGTAACGTTTTTAATAGAGTTTCCCTTCTAACACAGAACGCGCACTTCCCAGCAAGGCTGAGAAAAATTTACCACAAATTTTGTGGCTCTGCTGAGGCATGCAAACATATATGTAAAAATAAATAGAAGTACTAAAACACTCTAACAAGGAAGCGTGCTACAACAAAGAGGGAGTGGGAACATCAAGGACTCACGTCACATTAAGAAGACTCTTTTTGAGAGCCACTTCACTTGTAAGCATGCTAAAAACCCTAATATTACTATTAACGTTAATAAGCATGCGATAAACTGGTTCGTACTTGCCATAATTAGTATTAGAGGAGTTAGTATTCAGGAGAGGTACACCCCTCAAGCTATAATTACTCAATCTGAATGCCACTTGGCGTCGTAAGAAACCTGAGTCTACCTTGTCATTTAGTAGCCGATGAAAAAATATGACGTCAGCAGCTTCACGACGTTTATGTAGGGAGCTTAAGTTGAGTAGTTTAAGCCTGTTTTCATAAGGCGGAAGGATACGTGGGTCATCCCAAGGGAGATGACTGAGTACGAAACGAACGAATTTTCTTTGAACCGATTCGACTCTTCCAACTTGGGAGGAATATTGAGGAGACCATACCTGTGAGGCGTATTCGAGTAAAGGCTTCACTAAGGATATGTACAAATGCTTAATGATGAGGGGGTTGTTGAATTCCTTGGACCACCTTTTTATAAAACCCAGGGCTGAACTGCCCTTGGAGGAAATATAATTAATGTGGGTGAAAAAATCCATCTTACTTTCAAACCTGACCCCCAGATCGATCACAGAGTTAACTCGGGAATGTGTGTTGTTAAGGAAAGTGTAGTCATAAGTTAGTGGACCACGTTTCCTGCAAAAAGTCATGACCTCACACTTACTAATATTGAGTACCAGGTTGTTGTTGGAACACCAAGAATAGAATGTGTTCAGGTCATCTTGTAAAAGTTTGCAATCCTCAATACTTCTTACATAACGGTAGAGTTTAATTGCATCAGCGTAAATAAGGATTTGACAGTTCTTTAACAAGGCAACAATGTCATCAATTGAAAGAATAAAAAGAAGAGGGCCAAGGTGACTACCTTGCGGGACTCCAGATGACGCTTCGATGTTTCTAGATTTAGCCCCGCGGAATAAAACCTGGTAAGTTCTGTCGGCTAAGTACGACTGGAACCATACCATAAGGGCAGGCGGAAAGCCAAATTTTTTCAGTTTGAGAACTACATATAACAGAGTGGGAGAGCTTATCAAAAGCCTTACTGAAGTCAGTGTAAACACAGTCGGTTTGGCAGCCGCTAACAAAGCCTCGAACTGTGTGAGAAGAGAACTCAAGTAGATTAGTAGTAGTAGTAGCAGCTCGTTCTGCAAGAAAACCATGTTGATTAGTTGAGATAAGTCTCTTGCAGATTGGGGCGATAGCAGAATAAATAATAGATTCGAAAAATGTTGGGATACAGGATAGTTTCGCAATAGGTCTATAATTAGATATTTCGTTCTTACTACCCTTTTTATGAACGGGGACTATAAAAGAATTCTTACATAAGGTTGAGAAGCACCCTGTAGTTAGGGATTTTTGAAATAAACACAGAAGAGGAGACAGAAGGGCCTCTGCACAGGATTTTAGAATAGCAGGAGGAATACCGTCAGGACCGGACGAGAAATCATGTGGGAGTTCATTAATATGTTTCAGGATTTCATCCCTAGTTATAGATATAGAAAAGTTTTGAGACATTTGTATCGGATTAATATGTCGGAAATTGTTTTCGTCGGGTTGAAAGACAGAGGACGAGAAAGATTTGAGGAAAAACGATGCAAACATGTCGCAAATCTCGGATGGATTGGTACTGAAAGAGTTCTCATGTTGCATTGTGTTAGGGTAATTATCAGTTTTTTTCTTGGTGTTGATGAATTTAAAGAATGTTCTCGGATCACCATACAGTTTATATTTCATATCATATCATATGTTTATCATTCTGTATCCCCCCCCCCCCCTAAACGTTAAGTAACGCCAAGGTGACCACTTTTACCTAAAAGTGACAATTATATGGCGCAATTATTGTTTATTTAAATAATTTTTTTTATTTAAATAAAAAACAATGTTCCGTAACGTGTTGTTCGAACCCCCTTCCCACCCCTGTAACGCATCGTAATGGTTTACAACCCCTCTCCGCCAATTGCTTTGCGTATTAGTTGAACGCTCCCATAAAGGGCCATCCATAAATAACGTCACACGAATTTAATGAATTTTTGACCCCTCCCCCGTCCTTGCCCCAGCTGTGCCACTCCCCCCACCCTAGTGTGACGTCACATATTTTGCAAGTTTACATCTAGAAATTATTGAAGTAAAACAGCAGTTCCGAAATTAAATTTATTTGCATTTAAATTATTGTTTAATGGTTTTATTTAGCTTGACCTCGTACATTTGTTTGTTTGTTTCTGTGGTTCTAATTTTGCGACAGCTTTTTCAATTACATCTACTTTTATGAAACTTTGCACACACATTGAGTTCCCGTGACAATGCAATCTGACAATTTTATAAAAAAAAATCAAGATGATTTCAAAATTGGGTTCCGATTCCATTCAAAATCGGCATCGGGGGTTTTTAGCCCCACAAATGACGATTCTGTGGTCAAAATTTGAAAATTTAAAATGACGGATGAGCTTTGCAAATGTGTTCTAAATCCATTGAAAGTCGGCATCGGGAAGTTTTTAAATTCGAAATGACGAATCTGTGGTAAAAATATAAAAAAAAACAAGGATCTGCTTTGGTGAGCCAATCATTAAAACTATTTTTAGATTTGGGCTTCTGGGACTTGAGTGTCGCCGGCAATTACACAAAACTCCACTATTTTACAAAACATTATTTATGGCAAAAATAACTCTCGACAAAATGCTCTTTCTAATGACTGTGTCTCCTTATAGGACTCACATTTTGGTTTACTTCAATAGAATGGAGAGTGTTCAAAAAGATCGCAGTTTGAATGTAAAACAAGTTCAGATAGGTTCTGATCCCACATTAGGCCATTCTGAAGTATTGGTCACCTCGAATAATTAGCCCCATTCTTTGAGGCGATCCGCCGCAGCTGTAGTGATCCTAAGCCCCTCGTGGTCACCTATCTTTCCAATTCATAACGATCATGCCGTTTCAATTACGGTAAGATCCCAAAAACTTATGCTTCTTATTGCTTTGTCTCCTATTCTGATGGAGGATGGGGGACAATCGCATTCTAAAACGGCTTACGGTATCAGGAATTTCGGTAAATACACCAGTAGGTAGATCCACTAGGAGATGTATAGACTCTGTGACGGCTGACGTAGAGGTAATGCCTAACATCAGAAACTGAAGATCTGTTACAAGGGACCATCAAAGTTGTAAAAATGTTCTAGAGGAAGCCGAAGTTCGATTTGGCTGTAGCGCCATTGGCTAGATGGACTCTTCACTTCAGAAAAAATTGATTTTCCTGGTTAAAGCTTCAGTCCTAGAAGCTGAAAAATTTCCTTGCCTATGAGCAGATTTAATGATCTCCTCCTCCTTTGACGTGGGAATGACAATTAACTCTTTCCCTTGCTATAAATCGTTTGAAGTACGACATTATACTACGTATACATGCAATCCATGTATACGCAAATCGAATTCAAGTAGGATCGACTCGATCCGATTCAACATTTCAGCCGGGATCGAATCGAAATTTCGCCGTAAAGACGTAGATTGAGAAATTGAAATGACAGCAAAGCTTTTTGTAGGTTATGTTACATTACTGTTGTGCCTTCGTTTCGTCGAGTGTGCGTGAATATAAGATGGCAAATCGGGACATTTGGGAATATGCCGAAACCAAGGCCTTATTAGATATAATGTACGAGCAAAAATCTTTGTCCCTTTTTGACGGAAAGCTGTACAGAAATGCCGAGATTTATAAAAAAATTCAGGAAGAATTGTTTAAACGTGGGTTTGGAAGCAAAAATGCTAAACAAATAGAAGTGCGGTGGAAAAATTTGAAGAGGAGATATATGGAGGTTCGTAGAAACAATAATAAAAGTGGAAATCACCGCGAAGTAATGCCTCATTTTGAAGAAATTGATAAACTATTAAACAGTAGGCCATCAGTAACAGCCACCGATAGCGGAATAGATACCTCCAGAGGTAAGTAAAATTACAATTTATTACTATTGTAAAACTATGTGCAGATTTAGAAGAAAATAACGAAGGAGAAGAAAATTTATTTCAGAATATTTGCACACCTTCTCAACAGCACGAAAATATTCCTGAGACAGCAGTTAACGCAGGTACTTTATTTTACTGCGTATCAATCAATTTGTGCACTCATATTAAATTTTATTTTTAGACAATATATCTCCAAAAAAAAGGAAAACGTCCGGGAAAGGGAGTTACAATAAAAGTATGAAAAGATTAGGTGAAGTATTAAAAAAAACGCAAGAAGAGTCCAACAAAGAGTATTTTGAACAACAAAAAAAACTCATACATTACGAATTAGAAAATTATTTTAATAAGGAAGAAGAAGCAGATAAAAGGCTTAATGCTACTACAAGAGCAATCCTGCAAGATACAACAGCAACATTCCTCAATGGCATTAAAGAAATCTTTAACAAAGAGGACAATACCACAAGCAAAACAAATGGACATTAGGGAGTTTGTGGCAAGTTTCGATGCAGCTATTTGAATTAAGTTTTTTTTTTAATATATCGACGCCCCTTACGAAAACTAGCTTAACTCAAAATATCGGTGAAGAGTAGCCTAACTCAAATTATTGCTGAAAAATAGATGGTCTTCAGCAATATTTTGAGTTAAGCTAGTCTGCACCGATATTTTGATTTAGGCTAGTTTTCGTAAGGGGCGTCGATATAGTGATATATGAGGCTGAACTCTGCGTAAGTTAAGAATTGTTTTTTATTTTATTTATATAGACTGAAGGCTGTTTATGTTAAAAAGAAATATTTTTTTGTTTTTGAAGTATATTTTTATGAATAAATGGATTGGAATATTTACGAATAAAAACATGTGTTTACTTTTTCATACTTTTAATCAGTGGAAAATTTTGTGACATATATTTGGCGAGGTGGTTTCTAATTTCTTCTCCTTGTAGTGTATACATCGTACTTCCACTTGATAGTTGAATGAATACTTGTTCTGCTGTGCTCACGCTTTCGTTCCATGTCTCTCTATATGGCGCTTTTCTGCGCTCAAGGATATTGTGCAGGATGCATGTGGTTGCGACAACTGTAGGTATAAAGTCAATGTTTATATCTATGCGCTTCTGTAATATTCTCCACCGTCCCTTCAGACGGCCGAATGCATTTTCAACTACAATTCTCGCTTTATTTAGATACGCATTAAACGAATCTTGTTGTGGCGTTAGCGATCCCGAATACCCTAAGCCATGGTAGGTAGCAAAGGGTACGCTGGATCCCCAATGAAGAAGCTTTTTATTTCCATGCCATTGATCACATTTTTGGGCTATCAAAAGGTAAAGGTTATTTCAGAAATAGATGAATCAATTATTACCAATTCCACTTTATCTATGTTTTTACACAGGGATGAGTCTTTCAAAACTGTTGCATCATGGTTGCTTCCTGGATGCTTGCAAGTAATATCCAAAAATCTGCAAGGTATATGTAAGGGCAAATATTTATTTAGTATATTAACAATTTAATTAAAGGAATTGAGAATTGTTACCTGTAATTGCAATCAACCACAGCTTGCAAAATAATCGATGTCCATCCTTTTCTGTTCACATAATCAGCGTGACCATCCGAAGGAGCAATTACGGGTACATGAGTCCCATCTACCTATAGCTCCCAAAATTTGTGGAATTCCACTTTTATTTTCAAAGCCTTTTATTATTTCCTTCGCCTCTTGACCAATAGGGATATTAATTTATTCTTTTAAAAAAACTTTTTACATGGCATTGCAAAACTTGTATAAGCATCTTTGCACCGTTGATTTGTGAACACCAAATTGGTTTCCAATGACACGATATTCAGCACAGCTATTGCAACTATTATATCCACTGATAAAGCCTCACGTACGGGGGGGGACTGACTAGGGGCCAATTCTGTATACAGTTTTTCACAAATGTATGTAAAGGATTCACGATCCATACGGAAATTTTCTACCATTTGGTCATCAAAATATCTTTTCAGGGCAACAGACATCCACCAATGTTTGCTTCTAGTTTTTGTCCACATTTTAATTTCTCTCTTTTTTGGTATATTCCGCAAAAGGCTCGTAGAAATTACATAAATATTTTCTTGTATATATTGTGTAGTTCGCTTTTATTTTTCTCTCGCACCTCTTAATAAATTGTTGTCTTCTTGCCACTTTTTTCTTATGATATAACTGCTCTCGCAGCATTAAAAATGTTTGTAAAACATTGAAATAAGTAGTGCAATCAATACTATTTCTTTGTAGTTCGACATATTTATTTAACAATAAAATGCAAATACGATGACAGTTATAAATTTTAGGTTATGTTAATTACTTCTCGATCTTGTTTGGATTCATTTTGAAATCAATCATTCGATCCGACGATATCAAATACGCAGATTCACTTTCAATCTTTGAATCGTTTGATTCGCTCATGCATACGTAGTATTTCCAGAAACAGCTGCGCTCTCTTTTGATGGTCGTCGTTCCTGCTTGACATCCCGTGTATTTGCTTATGAAAAGGAGCGTATTATGTTTAGTAGCCCACGGGCATCGAATATTTTAGGACGGCCCTGTTGTTCAGTTCAGAAAGTTTAATGTCTGACGTATAACATTTCAAAGCATCGGTATTGAGTTATTGGAAGATGTTTCTTAATATAAATGGTATAGAATAATCAGGAAAACATCAGCCCAATGGAATGGCATTCCACTATTCCAGTTGATTACTGTCTTTTGAGCCAGATTTTACGTTTAACTTAATTTCGATGTTCGTTTGGGCGAACTGAAGACTGATTTCCTCTTTGCAATATGTTGATACATATAATATGGGAACTGAGGTCTGAACTGAAGTTCAGTTTGCCAATTTGTTCGAATTTATGCAGTTCTGGGGCATAAGGTTAGTCGGCCAAGTAATCAGGATCGAAGAGAACTGTATTCCAAAACGGCTCTTGGTATCAACATTTTCGGGAAATATACCTGTAGGCAGTCCCAGGAGAAATGGATACACTCTGTGGTGGCTGACGCAAAGGCACTGCTCATCATCCGGAACTGAAAACTTGATGCAAAGGACCGTACAATTTAGAGAAATGTTCTAGAGGACGGAAAGGCTTAAATTGGACTGTAACGGCATTGAAAACTCAAGACTTGGGAATGGTTTCGGAGCTTAAAATAAGAGATTCGGTATAGTATTTAGAGTAGAGCCGGACTTACACGAGGTAGTACATTTGTCCCTTTACCCGGCTCTATGCAATGCTATGAGGACCTTCCAACGTTGGACGCTTGATGACAGGACGCATTCTGTGGCTGTGGCTGAGCGAACCATAAAGCTGCCTCCTACTTTCGAATTGAATTGGTAAAAGTCTGCGATGTTGAAAATTCAATATGTAGATTTTCAATAATTTTTAATCAATGAATCGAAAACCCAACTTGAATTTCAAGTAATTTTCAATCCAAGAGTTCAAGGCATCATGTAAACGCAATGAATTTCATATATGTAACTAATGAATGTTCGGTATAGTGTGCGCCAAAATAAATGGGAATTTTACGCGCAGGCGAGGAAATGACAACTCCACATACATTAACATTCCGTGTATGGATAAAACTCAAGCGGACATGCATTTTAATTTCCCTTTTGAAACTCGTTTACCGGGAACAACACTTCACCATAGCATCTGACCAGGACAAGAGTCGTAATGAGACGGATTAAATTGTGATTGAAAATATAAATGAGCGGGTGATTTGGGGTTTTAAACGAACGTAATGATGAGGTGCACTTTTCTTTTGACATTGAGAGTCTCATACAAGAGAGCAACGTCGCTCTGTTTGTATAAAAACGAACGAGCAAACGAACTTAGAACAAAACTACAATTCAACTGAAAATAAACAACTGAATCAATTTTTCACCACAATCTAACCGACTCTGATTTATTCACAATTTGGCAATCCGCTGTCAGCTGCCAATGGACACCTATCGGGATTCATATGCGCGCTCACAAGGGTTTTGAACCATTTACACAAACATGGATACAAAAAGAAGGTCCATGCATGAGTTATTCTTGTCTTTCATCACAGGCGTACGCTTTTTTGATAATCCATCAAATAGGAGAGTTTGGTTGGATAATTTTGATGCCTCAACTTTATAGTCCAGAAATAAGGCCAAACCTAAATGAAAAGTAACGCAGAAGTAAAGTAGACGTAACTTCCACTGAAGTAGATGTAACATCCACTTACTGCCATATTGGCCACTCTCATACAGGGCCGGCGTTTGGCTTTTTTGCGCCCGGTGCAGCATGCCATATACATATTGGGCCCCCTTCATTTTTATTCATGTTTTGATGGCAGTAATGGAAAATGAAAGAAGACACAAAAACTCATTGAAAATGAAGGCACGGAATTTTTCTTTCTCTTTTTTTGAGTGCAAAGTGCAAATACACCAGTTGCACCTATGAAAACGCGACCCTGGCTTTGTCCAATCAGGATTTGCTCCGGGATCTCGCTTTTGTGCTGAGTTTTTTTTTTTTTTTTTTTCCTGTGTGAGGTATTAGGTCCAAAGGTACTGCGGCCATTTAGTTGGCCTATTGTACTACAACCCCTACACCTCATATTTGTAGGCCAGACCGCCTGAACAAGTTCAGCAGTCTGCCTAGTGGTTTGTCGCTTAGACTTGAGTGTTCGAGCAGGGACTTCCCGAACAAAGAGACCCTGCTCCTCGCTATTGCAGGGCACTCACAGAGAACATGGAGGGCAGACTCATCCTCTTCTAGGCAAAGCCTACATGTAGGGTCCTCTGCCCTTCCTATCTTCCATAAGTGGTAATTTAGGGCACAGTGTCCGGTAATTAGGCCAACAAGTGTCCTAACATCACTCCTGCTGCGCCGTAATAATTCCTTGGCCGTCTTAGGGGACGGCCCTGGAAGGAACCGCTTAGAGTTGGCCAGTCCAGGCGCGGACCTCCAGCGTTCAATATGTTTCATCAAGGTCCGATCGGCCAGGGCCCTTTGCAGCAAGCTGGACGGTGCCCCAATAGCCGGCTCTGGACCAATGAATTCTAAATCAGAGCCCTGTTTAGCCAGGGCATCCGCACTTTCATTGCCTTCGAAGCCCCGGTGACCTGGGACCCAGACAAGTGTGATTTGATTGAGAACGCCCAACTCATGAAGAGCACGTTGGCAGTCCCAAACTAATTTCGACTTGGTCCTACGGGACCTTATCGCTCTAATTGCCGCTTGGCTATCAGAGAAGATAAAAATCCGTTTATTTTGGTAGGCCCTTCTTAAGTTCTCATGAGTGCATGCCAGAATAGCGTACACCTCTGCTTGAAAGACAGTTGCCAGAGTGCCTAGACTTATAGCCTTGCTGAATCTGGGACTTTCACTCCAGATTCCTGCGCCTACACCTGTCTCCGTTTTAGAGCCATCCGTGTACCATACTAGCCCGCCCGGCAAAACTTTAGGAAAAGTCCAGGTAAGCCTTTCCTGTATATGTACAGAAGGTTGCTTAAATTTTGAGAATTTATAGGGCATGCCGTCCGATAGCATCTCCGCTTCCGGAATCTCTTCTATGATGTTGATTATTATAGAATGTCCTCGCCCAAGACCAGCGCCCAAGTAACCATTCGCTTTCAGCCGCAGCGCCGCGTTTATGGCGGATTTCTCTACCTCAAGGTGGAGGGGTACCAAATTGAGGAGAGTCTCCAGCGCTGCCGTTGGGGAAGTGCGGATGGCCCCAGTGATGGAGAGGCAAGCCATTCTTTGAATTTTGCTTAAAAAGGTTATGGAACCCTTAAGCTTCGTTCTGTGCCACCAAACTAAAGCTCCATAAGTTACCATGGGTCTTATGATGGTGGTGTATATCCAGTACATGGTTTTCGGTTGCAAACCCCAGGTGGAACCACAAGCTCTGCGGCAAGCCCACAGGGATCTGCGCGTTCTACACATCACAGTGTCCATATGCTGTTTCCAATTGAGTTTGGCATCTAGCGTCACTCCTAAATATTTGGCTTGTTGAGAAAAGCCTATAGTTCTGCCCGCGAATGTAGGTTCCCAAATTCCCGGTAGTGATCGTTTCCTGGTGAAAGGAACTAGGATCGTTTTGTCGGGATTGACTTTTAGACCTACACTCTCGCACCAGCTAGAGACCAGATCAAGTGCCTGCTGCAGGCGCCTTGACATGGCGTCTTCAGATTCACCTGTAATTACTATGACGACATCGTCAGCGTAACCTTGGGCGAAAATGTTCCGACCGTTGAGCAGCTCGAGGAGTTCATCTACAACAAGGCACCAGAGAAGTGGAGATAAAACTCCTCCCTGCGGGCAGCCTCTTGCTATAGTGCCCTCCAGAGACCCCTCAACATGAGAAACAATTAGTTTGCGAGTTCTCAGCAAAGAGTCAATCCAGTTGCAGAAAGTGCTACTTAGACTGTGTCTACTTAGAGCCCTAGCTATAATATCAAAGGATGTGTTGTCAAAGGCTCCCTCGATATCGAGGAAGGCCGTCAGCGCAACTCCTTTGTTTAGAGCTGCCTGTTCAAGCCTGAGCACCAGATTGTGCAGTGCTGTCTCAGTAGACTTGCCCGCCTGGTACGCATGCTGATAGGAGCTTAGTGGTTGGCTTTGAAGATAAGTTTCCCTTATTGCCCGGTCGACAATTTTCTCCATTGTCTTCAAGGCAAAAGACGAGAGACTTATCGGCCTGAAAGATTTAGTCAGGGTGTAATCCGAACGCCCTGGCTTAGGTATAAATGTTATATTGACGTTCCTCCAGACGGATGGGATGTAGCCGTGTGCGAAGGAAGCCCTAAATAATTTGCATAATAAGGGAGTGACTAGGTCGCAGCCCTCCTGTAGCAGAATGGGATAGATTCCGTCTGCTCCAGGGGACTTGTATGGTTTGAACGATCTAATCGCCTCCCTGATAGCTTCATGGTTGAACAAGGTATTTGCTTCTGTCCAGGCGGCTTTGGGCACTTTAGAAAGTTGGCCTATACGCTGCCCAGCAGAAGTTATGTTCTCTTTTGAATACATGGTTGTGCCTGGGAAATGTGCCTGGAGCAATGTTATCAAGGTTTCTTCCCTAGACTGTGTGAAAGAGCCATCGGTTCTCCTGATGGATCCAAGATCTACCGACAAGCCCTTTGATAAAGCTTTATAGATTTTAGCTGAGTCTCGAATGTCTTCGACACTCTTGCAAAAATTCCTCCAGCTATTTCTTTTTGCTCGTCTGATTGCCCTGTTATAGCTGGTTAGCGAGCTTTTATAACTCTCCCAGTTGCCGCTCTTCTTAGCTGCGTTGAACAGTTTCCTCGTAGCGGATCTTAACTTGGAGAGCTCGTTATTCCACCATGGAGTTTTCCTATTACGCGTCCTCATCAGAACAGGGCAGTTATTGCTGTAAGCAGCAGTAACTGCCTCCGTAAAGAAGTCCGCGGATAGTTCTACATCCATCGTAGATTTGATTGAGTGCATGGAACCCCTGAATATGCTACTGAGTTCGGCCCGAAAGTCTGTCCAGTTCGTATATCTAGGATTCCTGTATGTACTCACATTTTCCAAAGACTCACCCACCATAAAGTAAATGTGTCTATGGTCTGAGCACGATGGCTCATCTGAGACCCGCCAGTCACTCACGTAAGTGGCAACCTGTTGAGTAGCTAGCGTGATGTCTATAACCTCACGTCTCCTACCGTTGTCGAAGGTAGGATCCGTGCCGCGATTTAATATGTCCAGGTTAGTAGTTAAGAGGTAATCAAAAAGGTATTCGCCCCTTTTGTTCACTCCACTGCTACCCCAGGCATCATGATGGGCGTTCGCATCACATCCTATGATGATCTGCAGACCGCTCCTGTTAGAGTGACCCACGATATCCTTAAGTTCTTTGGACGGCGGTGGGTCTCTGGAGTCATAGGGGAGGTATGCCGAACATAAGGTAATCATGCTCTTGCTGCCCCCCTGTTAATCTGTATCATCACCACTGCCAGGTCTCTCGACGATTTATCTGTGAAAGGAAAGCAGTTGGTGTTTTTATTGTAAACTACACAGGTCCGAGGGTCGCCGTCCACATCACTGCATGCAATGCTGTAGCCGGTAGCCCGCAAGCCCTGTATAACACCGTTATTTACCCATGGCTCCTGTACAAGAGCCACGTCGATAGCTTGGGTGGCCAGCACCCTGCAAAGGACTGCCGAGGCAGCCCTACTGTGTTGCAGGTTGCACTGTACCACCCGCATCCTGAGGCTGTTCCCGCTGCTGTGAGCCAGCAGGAGTCTCCTTTTTTGAGCCAATCTCCTTGACTCTAATTCGTCCGAAGCCGTAGAATAGGGACATGCCCTGCTCTTTCAGCTGCGCGAGCGCCCTCTCGTCAATGCTTGTGCTGAGTTTACTTACGCTTTAAGTTCAGACAACTCTCCCGCTAATGCTGATTAATGCTCTCCGATGATTTTCATTGTAAGCTGCACTTCCTTAACTATTTCCAGCACTAATAATACTATAAAGTCGAATCTCCATAACGGAGGTCTCTATGTCGTTGTCCAATCCTTTATATTTCGAAGGATAATAGGTGGTAACTGCACTGCATATATTGGTTTCTACGGTAGAGTCTTGCATAACAAAGCAGTCCACTTAACAGCCTTACTGGACATAGAAGCCACTTTCAAAAACTTCAGAACATAGGCGATCTAGATGTTTCTCGCCGAAGTAGTGATCTATAATAGTACGACTAATTTGAATTACAAATCATGACCTATAGCACCGTGCCAGCCAAGACAGGATAGACGAAAAAATCAGGCGAACTAAATGAAATTGCATTGGCCACACCTTGCAGAAGACAATGGTAAAACGCACAGAAGGTGCATTTCGTGTAATATATGACAATGGGATCACTTTTTCAATTTTTAAAATTTTTTTAAATCTTAGTTTTTGAAATTGCGCCCGGTGCAAGTGCACCATTTTCACCTATGAAAGCGCCGCCCTTGCTCTCATACATTTATATGGAATGGTACCTAACTTCACCTCACTTCTCTTCCCATTTATGTTTGGCCTGTAGGCACCATCAGCCAGGACATCGTGCTGGATGTGGCAATGGTTAGGGCCTGATATTGCCGGCAGGATCTCTAGCTCGGTCCAGTTTGGCCGCCGCCCCCAACATCTACGCCGCCCGGGGCCATGGCCCCCTCTGCACCCCCCACGCTACGCTACTGCTCTATCGTGCCGTTCTCAATCCAGTCCCCGTACTGGACTATACTGAATTGATTGATATTGGAGTGTACTGTCACGGAGCTTGAACGAGAGTGAGTGAAAATGCGCCGATTGCTCTTCCTATAAAAATATTTGACTATACCGGCACTGGACCGATAGAGTATTATTGGATTGATTTCACCGAGTCTGGAATGAGACCGAAATGGCACGCTGGTGTGGATCGGGTCTAAAATTTTTTGAGGCAGTGAAATTTTGTACTGGGGAGATATTTCTTAATTTTTTTGACGCAATGAAATTTCCAGCATGTTATGAGCTGAAGCAAGATTGTAAATACATACTGGAGAGACATATCTTATTTCTCTTCTTTCTTTTGCTGCAGCAATATTCCCAGCTTGAAATAAGGCTAGGTGAGATTGTAAAATATGAATATACATTGGGGAGGCATAGCCTTCTTACCTACTCTGAAACAATTTAATGCATATTAGAATCAAACTCGTAAAAAGCTCTTCATTGGTATTCCTTTTCTTTCTTATTTTAATTTGCTTGTTTTTGTCAGTTTGGTATTACAATAGCGCCTCGCCTCATTTGAAGTATGACATTGTACTGGCCCAAAAGAAAAAAGAGGCACCTCTTACAAATTCATTTTATAATCGTGTCCACCCCAACGGTAATGGTACCTGAATATGACAGGTTGGATTTAATGTCACTCCAAGAACACAGCCTTATACATATTATACTTCACGAGTGCTGTTACAAAACGGTGCTAAATTAGCCAGTCCGCAGCTCTTACGGCCACCTTCCTACCAATATTAAAACAAAATATCATAAACTTGAAAAATACATTGAAAACTTTAAAGTTTTCCTTAAGAATTTTTTATCTGTCTCCGCCGTAGTCGAATTTGTACTGGTTTATTCACTCCCATTTGCTTGTGCACCCATAGCTCTCCTACCGCTAACTTAATATGGAAATTATCCTCCGCAGCGCCTTGATGTCCATCTATTACACAGCGGTAATTTCCTTCCGAAAGTACATAAAACGCCGCGATTAAGCGAAACTTTAAGGACGAAATCATTCCCGCCACTAGGATTATTATTAAAGCAAACAAAATTCAACAAAGACCAAGTTCCCAGAGATTAACTCTGGAGATAATTACCAGAGAAAAGTTGGAGCGATTTTTTATCATAAACCTCAATCCCCAGAAGCAGGAGCCCCACGGTAGCAAAAAGGGCAAAAATAAATGAAAAATTGCACTGAAAGCGGCATGCGACGTCGGGGAGCACTAGGACTACTCCCCACAGCTGGATCCAGCTCTTGCCAAGAAGTAGGAAGCGACCGCGTTTCAGCCGTGGCCAAGCTATACCCATCGCGCTATACACAGACCTGTGTACCGGGATGAACGTCGGCTCCGCTCTGATCTCGGGATGTAGTGCTGCCGGCATTCAAAGAACTACTCGCGGCGCATAATTCACGGGAAAGGAAGTCATTGCTCACCTCTCATAAGGGAAAATGAGTTGTAATTGAAAAATGAAAACTGAAAATGGAAGAAGGGAAATACAGGGCCTCGTTCACACACGAAACCACAGCGGCACACGATGATGGATTGCCTTCGCTGCTCCACGAAGTGAGATGTCTTAAGTGTAATGGGCTGGATGCTGGCAGAGGCTGGAGCAGCTCTCTACTCGGCTTGGGGCGGAGCACTCTTCGACAGTAGTTCTTTTAATGCAGGCGACTTGCCTTCACTAATTGATATGTAACAGAAGAATTAATTACAAGAAGAAGCCCGAAGACGCTTGCGATGCTGTTAACTCCTTAAGTACTGATGATGATGACTGATGACGAGGACTCATTAAGCGCCGAGCACTAATTCGTCGGGCATTGTAATCCCCTTTTCCCATTTATGGCGAAACTGGAGATTAACGCGCATTTCACAGATTTTACGCGGAACATTAAAATATTTTTTTCGAAACTAATTAAATTCCGCGGAATGCTTGAGCGAAACGAGAAAATAGCAATTATCATTTTAACAATAGCACCATATTTTCTGCAAATGACTGCAGTCTGACGATTCCTACACTCTTGACAGTTAAGACGAATGCAGCTGCATCTATGAGGTGTCGGTCTCGGTTTTTAATATATACGCGGTTACAGATTAAATTGCCTCTATTCAATTCAATCGGCTTTCACTACTTCGTTTCTAGCTGTACACTGCATATTCATAGACTCAGGTAAAACTGAAATTAAATACAAACTACCGAGGACGTTTTAACCACTAACAAAAACACTAGAGTCCGCGCCATAAAAGAAAGGACATAGCGCGCATAATGAGAATGTAATTGACCCTCTAATTTGATTTTCTTAACAGAGTGGATGGATTGGTCACACCTTGCGACGCGAAAACGGAAATCTAGCTAAACAGGCCCTTACTGGAATCCGCAAGGATCCCGTCGAGTCGGAAGACCTAGAACAACGTGGAGGAGGACCTTACTAGCAGAGGCCACAACAACTGGGAGATCCTGATTAGAGAGCTGATGCGCAAAACACAGTCCACTGGAGGGCAACTAATAAAAAGAACAGAGTGACAGTGGTTTTAAGATTCCCTTCTTTTATGACATGGACTATACTACACCGCCGCCGCCTCAATCTGTTTGCGCCTTAATAGTTACAACTGTCGTCGTTTTCATCGATTTCAAATTCGCTATCAATTGCATTCTCCACAGCTTGTAGGGGACACGTGCCATTGAAAATTATCAAGCTTCTCCAAGCGTGGTACGACGGCTCAACCAGCAACGTTCGTATTCGGGGCGAGTTATCCGAGGAGTTCCCGATTCAAACGGGTGTCGGACAGGGAGACGTCGCCTCGCCACTTCTCTTCAACGTTGTGATCGAAGCGATTATGCGTGAAGCATTCGATGGACGACTCAGAGTTCGATACGACGACAACAACTTCGTAATCGACTTAATGTTCGCCGACATCTTATACGATATTTGCCGCAGACATACGGGCTAAAAATCAATGCGGAAAGACCAAAGTACTCACAACGAACGAATCGAGGGCCAGTGTTCACCTCGATTAAACTCAAATCAAACAGGTTCCGAGGTTCAAATATGGTTGAGGAGTCGAAAGTAGCATCGACGGCCGACGTTCACAGCTGCATCGGCCAGGGAACAGCAACATTCGCCTAGCTCAAGTAGTGCATATGGAAACGAACACATATATCCGTCAAAACAAAAGTACGCCTTTACCGAACGTTGATCCTTCCGATTCTTCTTTATGGATCTGAAACGTGACAACTACTCTAACCGGACGGTATTAAGGTAGAGGTCTTCCAAATGCGATGGTTGAGGCAGATCCTCGGTGTGTCACTCCGCGATCGCCTTTCGAAACGAGACAGTTAGACAAAGATGCGATCAGCAGACACTGATCGAACAAGAAATGCAAAAACGTCAACTACGGTGTTTTGGATATGTTTGCCGAATGGATGATAACCGCTTGCCACGTAAACTCCTCTGACGAGACCGTCTCGCAGATTGGAGAATCCAGCAATCGGCACCGAAGAAAACCTGGCTAAAGAATATCGAGGGTGACCTAAATAATCAACGGTTATCAGTTACCGCGGCTCGAGATGTCGCCAAAAACCGGCAACAATGGAAACGAATCGTGAATAGAGTTCGAGACCCAGCGCACCAACAGCAGCGTATCCGTTGCGGGGACTGGTACTGCCTGCGTCACCGCCTTTGTCGGCTGGTTAGCGGCTCTCCGACGAGGCTATCTCCTGCTAACCCCAACCTTTGTGGCTCAGCCGGCTGCAAAAAAATATTAACTCATACAACATCCCAGAGTTCAGCCACAAAGCTCAGTGCCTCCTCCTCAAGAATCATCCAGACTACCCTTAACCTATCATATCCTTTTTCTACCTTCGAGCTAAACTTACTACTAGGCATTGCACCATAAATAAACTACATGACGGACTGGTAGTATAAACGGTGGCTATGTGGATTTTTGCTAAGTCTTGAAAGTCGTCGACACTCTTGCAGAACTGCCTCCAGCTATTTCTTTTTGCTCGTCTGATCGCCCTGTTATAGGTGGTTAGCGAGCTTTTATAACTCTCCCAGTTGCCGCTCTTCTTGGCTGCGTTGAATAATTTCCTCGTAGCGAATCTCTCAACATGGAGAGCACGTTATTTCATCATGGAGTTTTCCTCCCAGCAAACCACATGTAATGCATAGAACAAAGAAATGCATTCGCCGTACATTACAAGTAAGCTATCTGAAAGTTATCAATCAGCGACTGCTTAAAAGTGCCTTACAAATACATTACAAGCAATGTATTAAATTGTTAGGATTTTGGGGATTCAAAAGCGTATTATAAAGGGCCAAATACACGAGCACTCCATTCCGCCAAGCTAACTAATTTTTGTTGGAGTCTTCAGTAATTAAGCTAATAAAATCGTATCTCATTTCAGATAACATACATACTGAAAATTATTCATTTTCTATTTTCGAGAGAGATATGAGGGCGACGGACGTCACATGGTAGAACACATATCCAGAATTTCAGGGCATCTAAAATACAAAGTTCAACATAAAATTATAATAAATTTTGTTTTAAAAAAATATTATTTTATTATTAAATGCATTTTTAGTCGATTAGAATCAATGCATTTCTTCCTAGGGCAATCCTAATGCTATTCAATACATTTTATTAGTTTTATGAAATGCCTTTTGTAATGCTTTTCAAACATCTATAAAATGTATTTGTAATTTATTATTTATGCATTACATACTTCTATATGAAATATATTGTTAATGCATTACAAGCAATGCATTTCATCCTAGGACATGCCTAATGTGTTTTAATGCATTCCGTATTACTTACAAAATGCTTTCTGTAATGAATTTCATTCATTTCTGAAATGTATTGTGAATTCATTTTGTATGCATTCGTGGTTTACTGGGCTGTTACGCGTCCTCTCCTCATCAGAACGGGGCAGATATTGTTGTAAGCAACAGTTACCGCCTCCATAAGGAAGTCCGCGGATAGTTCTACATCCATCGAAGATTTGATTGACCCTTCAATTCGCTATTGAGTTCGCCCCGAAAGTCTGTCCAGTTCGTATATCTAGGATTCCCATATGCACTCACTCTTTCCAAAGACTCACCCACGATAAAGTAAATGTGTCTATGGTCTGAGTACGATGGCACATCTGAGACGCGCCAGACACTCACGTAAGTGGCAACGTGTTGAGTGGCTAGCGTGATGTCTATAATCGCACGTCTCCTACAGTTGTCGAATTCAGATCCGTGCCGCGATTTAATATGTCCAGGTTAGTAAATAAGAGGTAATCAAAAAGGTATTCACCCCTCTCGTGATGGGCGTTCACATCACATCCTACGATGATCTGCAGACCGCTCATGTTACAGTGACGCAGGATATCCTTCAGTTCTTTGGATGGTGGTGGGTCCCTGGAGTCGTAGGGGAGGTATACCGAGCATAAAATAATCATTCTCTTGCTAAAGAAGTAGAATAAGGACATGTCCTGCTCTTTAAGCTGCATGAGTGACCTCTCTTCAATGCTAAGGGCAAGAGTTTTACCGTTCTGGTCCACCTTCCTATCACTTGCCAAAAGGTCACCTCAATTGGCTGGTTCTGAATTCCCAGCCTGCGGAGCACCTGATCCGGTTCCCTAACATCATTAGGAGCCCAGACTTCGATCCGCTTGAATTTGGGAACGTCCTTTTCCTCAATTACTTTGAGGTTGGACCCTTCCCAAAACTGCAGCCTGCCGACAGCATTTGTCAGCCATTGGCTGGTAGGTTCATTGGCGCAGGTGATCTTAACGAGACCCCCTGCCGCCCTTACACCTAAAAACTGAGGCGGGCAAAGCCTTTAAGACTTTTGTCCACCTCAGTCAGGATGGAATCGGAAATAGAGGAGGATTGCTCCTCCGTCAATTTGCCTTCACGGCCTTCCTTGCCGTGGCCTTCCTCCTCTTGGCAGCACTAGATTTTTTCTTACGAGTACAACCTTGGCAGTTATTTCTTCAACAACATTGCCGCCAGCTGCCTGGATCACTGTTGTTGATTGGGAAGCCAAAGCTTCTGTGCTGGACGAGGTACCTCCAAGGAGGTCTGAAGCTATTTGCATCAGACCCACAACCTCGTTCTTCGTCTGATTTTTTAATATTTTGGTCCATGAAAGCCCCACGAGTATGGCAGGAAAGGGGTGGTCCATCCTAACATCCTCTTACGTTTCCGTAACGAGCTTCTTCCCTTGGTACTGCGTAATCTGTAACGGTTCTCATGGTTGAGTTTCCGTTGCTCACTCGAATATTTAATTGTGGTCTCATTGGGCTGGCATACACGGAATCATAACGTCAACACTAAAAAACTGTCAGACCCAAAAAAGAAGAAAATAAGAAGATACATTTGCGCATGTGTTAGTTTTCACGCCAAAAATTTCTGCTCAAAAAGCTACAGCAACTTTATCTCTTCCTTTTGCCCCTCTGTGCGGGTTCTATAGTGTTGACGTTATGATCCGTGTATGCCAGTCCATTGGTTGTTGGTGGTATAAGGTATTAGTCACTGGAACGGAGCTGTGGACATCTGAGTGTCTGGAAACCTGAAATCCTGTTGTTGATACTTTTTTTCTTATCTGGAATTGTTTCAAGATGTGGTATAAAAGTTAATCGGGTCGGCAGAAAATTTGTTGTGGGTGCAGATGAAAAATGATCGGCGACCACATTGTTGTAATACCAGCTCACGGTTGTTGCATCGGCGGGATTGATTGCGGTTGATAGCTTTGCATGAGTGTAGAGTCATCCCATAACTGTTAATTGAATCGGATTGTTCTCTTGTAGTCTCCTGGATGTCAACTTTTTCTTTGTCAGAAATAATCTCCAATTCTGAAATTTGAATTGCGACTTTTAGGGAAGATCGAGCCGAATCTCACCCAATTTCACGTGGGGGAGAGAAGGTTCTCGGCAAATATCACGGTTTTTTTTTAAGAAACAGTGTAAATTTAAACTGGGTTTAAGTACAACATGTTTCTCTGCTAAAAACTTCCATACACTTACAGGCCGCCGGCCGGTAAGCAGTGGCCTTTCAAACCAGGTCAGTCAGCACGGCCCGATGAAGGCCACGCATTGCTTAGCCAGACTAAGGGATGATACTTCAGGTATCCGTCTGATAAGCCGTCTGACATGCAGGTTAAGTTAGACACACAGGCGGAGTCGATCTGAGCTTTGCATAGTAGATTGCTAATTCAAGCGCAGTTTATGAACACAACGAAAATTTCAAGGCGGCTTCAGACTCACGCCGTGAATATCCGCGAACAAGTGCGAACGCGAGTGTGGATGGTTTTTGCGCCTACCTCGCGTCTTGATTTACGTTCCTAGGGGATACGGCGGGAATTCTTGCTATAAATTCACGGCTTGAATGTGAATAGACGGCACGAACTGACGAACTGACGATAAATGCCCTAACACATAAAGTTTCTTATCAGTTTTCTTCGACTGCAAGCCCCATGCAGTTGACGGCCGATGAGTGTGTGGTGATACTTTGATACTTGGCCTCAAGGCGAAAATTTGGCCTGGCGGCGACCTGTGGGTAAATGAGGGCCTTAAGACATGGCAAAAATTTTTACGCGGTTATGCGAACTGCAGAAAGTAACATAGTGGCCCCTCACAAATCTATTTAGCATATCGCTTTGCAAACAAATGATATCAGAGCCAAAACAAAATCACCTGTGGACTTCAAAACAACCAAATCATAAAAAAAAACACTGGAACATCTGCCTTGGGGAAGAAATCTCAGAGCGCATTTTTAAACAGCAATAATTTGTTTAAAAATTGTTTTCTTCAGATAATAACCAAAACCATAACTTTACGTCATTTAACTTGGCTCAAAACACCTTTCATGTAACTGTAATATATGTATTATAAAATCCATTAACAAGGTGTGTGTGCGTGGAGATTTAACGACTTTTAATTCCTTCGAATAAACATGAATATTCCATTATTGTCTGACATTAAAAACGTTTACAATGCTCACAATCACAGCCAGCACCTATTACTCATATCTTAAGTAGTCAATTTCGGGTAGGTAACGATTTTGAAGTTTCCCAAAACCAGAAAACTCTTGCAGCTGGTCTCTGGACAATTTCAATTAAATGAGTTCCGGGCAGGATACGAGTATACCAAAAATTTATGGCCTAAAGTGAAATTTTGGCAGTAGTCCCATTCGCATAAAATTGGACAAAACAAATATAGTCTTCTTTAAAAAAATATATTGAATTTCGGCATACAACTGACCGAGTGATCGATCGCACACAGTTCAAGGAGACTCAAGAAATTTGATCTGGACCAAACTGCCGCTCGAGTACTGAACTCAAGTGGCAGCCCAATGCCAAATTATTAATTGAAAACGTTTGGTCCATATTCGATTCGGTATAATCAGCAACGAAAAGTTTCCATTTAACATTTCCAACTCTCTGTTTACAAACAGTTCAATTTCGCGAGCTTTATGATAATTTCCAGGAAAATACGCCGAACTCACTCTCATTCATAATTGTGCCATAAATTAGAATTAAGGAAATTTTCGACTGTGCCACTCAGACTTTTTCTTGCGTTGAACCGAAAAAAGATACAAGCGTAATTAAGACTTTTACGTTCAATTAAAACGTCTGCAAATGCAGATACGAATTAATTAAGAAGCCACATTGAAAAGCAGAAGTCCTTCTTGACTTTTTAATTATACTATAAAGGAAAACTACGCTACAGTGTTTACGAGTGTTTGAGTAAAAAATCGGCGAAGTTGCGCACACTTGAAGCTCGGTTCAATTGTGTTGAAAGGAATGAATCATCCTTTTCGCTTGGGTTTCTCAATTGCAGATATTGAGAGTGGCCAGACTTTGACTGGAAGTCGTTGCTGTGGATGGACTTGAGGAGCACGGTTTTATACTTCAAGTGTTCCACAGTTCAACAGTCAATGATTTATTGTTATTATATTTTTCAAATGGAGATTCAATATTTCGCGATAAACTGAAAAGATAAAATATATGCCTTAAAGTCTGACTGTGAATTCTTCGACGTAGGCAAATCTACTTATTCAAAAAGAACAATTCCCCGAACTATTGGAAAATGAACTTAGTGACTACCCGCCGAATTATGATGAATATAAAGGCACAAACCGTTTAGCGCGGGCGGCGGACTACGTGGACTACGACCCCTAGGTCATTCATACATGAAGGACCACTTTTGGGCAAGGAAGCGGGGGAGACTTTCTGCACGCTTCCCTTGCTCAAAAAAAGGTCGTGCTTCCAGAACCATGGTCCCTCGTGTATTAATAGCCTTAGGCTGCTTACACACCAAACTCGACATCGACACGACATTACAAAACGTCCATCGACAAAAAATTTTTTGTCGAATCTTCGTGCACACCAAATTCGACACCTCGACACCATTCGACAACCAGAACCACTCGACACAACGAAAGTCACTGCATAAGTACTCGACGTCTCGAAAGTCGTCGTTCGACGTTTTTCCTCGTGTAGTATCGACGTTTTTCCTCGGATGGAAGTCACCAAGCGGGGAATGGAGTGCTCCAGTAGCCATGTGTGAGCACTCCTTAAAAAGCTTACAGCGCTCCCGTTTCCATACCAGTTCCAAATACCGAAGGGTCAGTGAACTAGAGGAGTGTTCAGGATTTTGTTGATGAAGAAGCGTGCAGAGAGCGTCTTGCGCCTATTGCACGGGCCGTTCCAGGGTTTGACTGGTAATATAGACGGGCAGACCGTGCAGTATTTGCTCGAAAATTTATATTTCCTGCACACAAGAGAATCTATTAATAGCACGGTGGGCATCTATCGATATTTTTCCCAAGATCCCAAGATTACTGATTGTGGTGCCCACGATTTGTATCTTCTTCTTTAAACTCCTTTAATCCCTCATGGGACATAGGGCGGAAACAGTTGCCCTCCAGCGGACTGTTTTGCGCGACAGCTCTTAGCTCCGGCCAGGATCTCCCAGTTGTTGCGGCTTCTTCTAGTAGGGTTCTCCTCCACGTTGTTCTAGGTCTTCCTACTCGACGGGAACCTTGTGGGTTCCAGTCAAGGGCCTGTTTGGCTAGATTTTCGTTTTCGCGTCGCAAGGTGTGGGCAGCCCAATTCCATTTCCTTCGCCTGATTTGGTCGTCTATCCTTTCTTGGCCGGCACGGCGCCATAGTTCTTCATAGTTTGAAATTCTATCTTGCCAGCGGATTTTTAGGATACGACGCAGGCATCTGTTGATGAAGACTTGTAGGCGCCCTGTGATGAATTGGGTGACTTTCCATGTTTCGCAACCGTACAAAAGAACTGCCTTAACATTGGAGTTGAACAGCCGCAATTTGGTGTTAGTTGAGATCTCCGTTGATCTCCATAAGCGGGACAAGCATGCATATGCGCCTCGTGCTTTATTTATTCTGGAACTTACGTCTTCTTCTGCCCCACCATTTTCGGTATAAATGCTACCGAGGTAGCAGAATTTATTTACCAGTTCCACGTCACGGTTATTCAGCGTTGTCCGTTCAATGGTGTTTGCATTTATCCGCATTTCTTTAGTTTTAGTCGGATTTAGCCTTAAGCCTGCTGGACTACTTTCTGTTGCCAAATTGTTTAACATGTTTTTGAGGTGCTGGTGTCTGTGGGCCAGCAAACAGATATCATCTGCGTAGTCGAGATCTTTAAGGCGGTGTACCAAACCCCATTGTATACCGCCTGTTCTATTATATAGAGCGCCGACAAGGATGTCATTTATTACTATAAGAAATAGTAATGGCGAAAGTAGACATCCTTGTCGTACTCCTGAGCTCACCTCAAAGCTGTCGGATAATTTTCCATTATGGAGAACTCTGCATTTGGAATTGTTATATAGGGCTTTTATCAATTCTATTATTTTATCAGGCAGTCCACGTCGCCATAGTGCCTGCCATATAAAGCTCCTATTGACCGAGTCGAACGCTTTCTCATAGTCTACGAAAGCAAGGTAAAGGGGGGATCGGACTTCAGTAGACTGCTCCACTATTATTCTTAAGGTGTTAATATGATCAATACAGGAGCGGCCCTTCCTGAATCCGGCCTGCTGCCTCCTAAGCGTTCGGTCAACTGCCTCACTTATCCTAGATAGTAATAATGGGACAAAATTTTGCCCACTGTAGGTAGTAAACAGATGCCTCTCCAGTTGTCGCATATTGTTAGGTCCCCCTTTTTCGGTATTTTGACTATGATATCTTCCGTCCAATCCTCCGGAAAGGTACAGGTGTTCCATGCTATTTCTAGGATTGGCTGAAGCGCATCTGCTATGAGGCTTGAGTCGGCTTTCAACAATTCTGGCGGGATGCCATCTTTCCCAGCTGCTTTACCATTGGCCATCGCATGAATTGCGGTTACTATTTCCGTCTTGGATGGGGCCCGGGTGGTGATTCTTATTGGCTGTGCATTGTTGCTGTTTTCCTGAGGTTCCTGTGTAAGTGTACCATTCAGGGCAGCGAAGAAGTAATCTCTCCATCTTTGGAGTTGCTCTTCGTCGCTGCACAGCAGCCTTCCATCCGCACTCTTAACGGCATGCTTTTTAGTAGAGTGCTTTCCCGAGAGCTGTTTAGTGATTTGGTACAGCACCTTACTGGTGCCTGTGTTTGCCGCGTTTTCCGCTTTTTCTGCGAGCTCATTTATCTGCTGCCTTTTATCACGCCGGACACTTCTCTTTACCTCCCGATGTAATTGGGAGTATTCCCGTTCTAGTTGGTGACGTCTTTCCGGGTCGTTTGTAGAGCTTACTTTATTTTGGAGGGCCCTTCTGCGTTCTCTTTTTTGCCAGGTTGTGTCCTTTGGACATAACCGATGCTCGTTTCCGCAGACCGCAGAAGGTC
The DNA here is from genome assembly GCA_949987705.1 of Thereva unica. NCBI lineage: Eukaryota > Metazoa > Arthropoda > Insecta > Diptera > Therevidae > Thereva > Thereva unica. The sequence goes on along the minus strand of OX465281.1, from coordinate 46,548,550 downwards.
TACGTTAAACCGTCTACGGGTTCTAGCATCATGTTGCACGTTTCTGATTGCGGCGATTTTAAGGCGAATAGTTGCTACAACCAAATGGTGGTCGCTTCCAGTATCCGCTCCCCTGAAACTCCTGACATCCTCAAGGATAGTTCTCCATCTGCGGCTGACGCCACGTGATCTATCTGATTTCTCGTTCTACCATCGGGCGATACCCAGGTCTCTTTGTGTATCTTCTTGTGACAAAAGTAAGTTCCACCTACCATGAGTTGTTGGGAACTACAAAAGTCAACGAAAAGATCACCATTGTTATTGGTAACTTAGCTTAGGCCTTGGTTTCCGATTGTGTGTTCAAGGCCGGTGTTGTCACGGCCGATCTGCGTTTAAGTCACCCATTAATGCAATGATGTCTCCCCTTGGAATAGAGCGAAAAACCTCATTCAGCCGCAAATAGAACTCGTCTTTGATGTCATCTTCAGCGTGTTCAGTTGGAGCATAGTATTGGACTACTGTAGTACTTTTTAGTCTGGTACGCAGGCGCACGGTAATAATCCTCTCAGAAACTGGTGACCAACGCCACTCCTACAGCTTTCAGTTTCGTTTCTACCAGAATATAAGAAGGACTCACCGTTTGGGCAGATATGTTCCCCCGCATCGGGCCATCTGGTCTCACTAAGTCCCATGATCTTGATTTTATATCGATTCATCTCGTTGAAGACTTCATCCAGCCGTCCCTCAGCAAGCAGTGTTCTCACATTCCATGATCCCATTCGTGTCCTGGTTCGAAAAGCAAAGGTCGTCGTCGTGTTGTCCATCCGGTTCCGAGGCATTGTTTGCCGATTCGTAGCAATGGTGTTTTTTATGGGAGCGGGTTGCTAACCCTCAGCCCAACCGACTTAAAACTCTGTTTTGTGGCGCAGAGAGCTCGCCATTCGCCCGTCTCCCGTTAGCTCCTTCCGAAGAAGTACCCCAGGCGGCACCGCGGGGAGGTGGGATTAGGACTTGCTAACAGCAACAGGTCTGCTAGGTGTTCGTCTGCAGTGACTTTTCTCGGGTCTTGACAGAAGTGACAAATCGGGTGCCACCGTTTTCCGAGGTCTTTGTTAGCCGTTCGCCCCCCATGGAGTTATAATATCTCTAAAGATGCGCAGAACCGAACGAATTCTCGTATCCCGGAGAATCATACCTTATATTTCATGTACGTTGAATTTCTCCTACTTTTTCTCTACTGAAGGACTGAAGGTATATATGTGTATAACTTGGCCCGGTTACTACCGAAATACTCGAGCCGCTAGGGGGCCAATACGTCTCTGGTCTGTATGTGCAGAGTTTATGCCATAAACTCTGCCTTACTGCATATATCTCCTTGCATATGTTTGCTGGTAAGGACGTCGAGATCTTTGCAGACACCAATAATTTGCACCAAATTGTGGATTATCCCTCGAGAATCCCTGATGTTTCTGATCAAGGAACCTATCTCCTTGATCTTTTTCTTACTTCTCATCCAGCGCGGTACTCGGTCGAAGTAGATTCACCTCATCCAACTTCTCCAAGCGTCGTACGATGGCTCAACAAACAGCGTTCGTAAACGACTTATCCGAGTAGTTAACGATTCAAAAGGGTGTCCGACAGGGAGACGTCGCTTTGCCAGTTCTCTTCAATGTTGTGATCGACGCGATTATGCATTCAATGGACGACTCGGAATTCAATACGACGACAACAGCTTCGTAACCGACTTGATGTTCGCCGACGATAGCATCGTCTTCGCCGACACGGATGCCGAAGCAACGGACATCTTATACATTTCCCGCATCGCCTAGTCATACGGGTTAAAAATCAATGCAAAAAAGACCAAAGTGCCCAGTCATCGAAGGCTAGTGTTCACCTCGATGGAACCCAAATCGAACAGGTTCCGAGCTTCAAATATTAGGGATCATTGGTTGAGGAAACGAAAGTGGCATCGACGTCCGACGTTCAAAGCCTCATCGGCCAGGCAACAGCAACATTCGCCTCGCTCCTTCGTGGTGCATATGAAGACGAACAAATATTTCCATCAAAACAAAAGTACGCATTTACCGAACGTTGATCCTTCCAATTCTTCTTTATGGATCTGAAACGTGGACACTGCTCAAACTGGACGTTAAGAAGCTCGAAATCTTCCAAATGCGATGCTTGAGGCATATCCTCGGTGTCGCACTACGCGATCGTCTTCAAAAGGAGACAGTTGGAACAAGATGCGATCAGCAGACCCTGATCGAAAAAGAAATTCCAAAACGTCGACTACGGTGGTTTATACATGTTTGCCGAATGGATGATGACCGCTTACCACGTAAACTTCTCTGGCGAGATCGTCCTGCAGGCTGGAGTATCCAGCGATCGGCACCGAAGAGAACCTGGCTAAAGAATATCGAGGGTGCCCTAAAGAATCAACGGTTATCAGTTACCGAGGCTCGAGACGTGTCCAAAAACCGGCAAAAATGGAAACGAATCGTGAATAGAGTTCGAGACCCAACAGATGGTTTAATCGGGAGTGTATGAATGCAATCAGAAGCAAAGAAGCCGCATTCGAGCGTACAAGAGTTTCCCGAGTGAATCACTCGAGTATATAAAACTAACAAATTCCTGTAAAGTCACCATCAGAAATGTCAAAACTTTATTTGACAGGAAGATGAGAAGTAAACTCCTTAATGCAACCTCCGGTAGCAAAAACTTCTGCTCCTTGGTAAGCTCCAAGAAGAATTTCACTACATCTACCACTCCTTCCTTCATCCACGATGAGAAGGTGATAACAGAGAGCCAATCCAAGGCCGATTTATTAGCGCCTCTGCACGCTGCAAATTCTTCTTTACCCGAAACTGATATGCTGCCCCCTGTCTCTGAGCACAACGCCCATTCAATGGACAGAGTGTTCTTCAGGACTCGCGAGGTGTACAAGTGCCTCTAGGAGCTTGATGCCAACAAATCCACTGGACCCGATAATATACCCCCTATCGTCTCAAAATAATGCACTTCACCTTTGGCTAAACCTTTTTGCCCTATCATACTCTTCCGGAGTTTACCCAGACTCTTGGAAATTTGCCCATGTTCAGCCAATACCGAAAAAAGGTGACTCCAGCCTTCCCCCAAATACCGCGCAATAGCAATTTCTTCTATTCTCTCCAAAACCATGGAGACGATAACCAACAAAAAGCTTAGGGGATACCCAGAATGCAACCAACTTATCAACGACAAACAATACGGCTTCTGACAAAAAAGATCCACTGGTGATCTTTTAATTTGCCAAACAGAACACCTTAAACGAAATTTGCATGGATCAGGTGAATCTAGTTTGGTTGCTTTAGATATCTCCAAGGCTTTTGATAGAGTACAGCACTCAGCCTTGTTAGCTAAACTCAAAGCTATTGAAATTGACTCGCTTCGGTATAAATGGATTGAGTTTCCTTTCCGGCCGTTCGATTAAGGTAGTATTGGATGGCGTCAAATCTGAATCCCACCTCATCCCAGCGGGGTTGAAGAAATTTTTTTTAGCGATATCTTTACTCACGATAAATTAGGAGTAGTCCTCAAAATGGTAGTGTATTTCAGTATTCTATAGTAAGTTCGTTGAAATGGATCTTCCAGCTGGTCGTGGCTTTTAATGGTATTTACACTAACAAATTGTTGCTCTTTCAAAACCTCCAGGTATATTTAAGAAATATTATTTCTAAGTTGATTAAAATGCTCCATAAAGCTCTAATCCTCAACTGTTAAATAAAAATAACAAATTGCTTTCGTAATTACTTTCTCAGGCCAAGCGCAGAACTCAATAAAAGAGCGGACAATACCCGAATCAACCACCCATCAAATGTGAAGACATCTGATTCGTGATATATAGTAAACAACTAGTTGCATGACTCCGAGAAGACATTGTATGGCCAGGCAAATGTACATGCCCGAGAACAAGCAAACTGCACGACAATAGTAACGGGTTGATCTGTCCCCAGGGCCAAGATCGTAGAATTCTTTGAACCCTCGGGACACAATGGCTCGCTATGGCACGCTGAAAAAGAAAGTTTCCTTTCAATTCAAAGACCTATTAAGATGCCTAGAAGACGATGACGAAGAGGAAGGTGCCCATGGTGCATGTCAGCGCTAGCAACATTGAACTCCGGGCGCATGCGCATGCAACGACCGACCGAAGTCACGGGCACGAAACTAGCCAAGCAATTTCGTTGGGCCAACATGTCTATTTGTTGTGGCGAGCCTTAAGAATGCACAGCTGATGGCGGAGTCATAGGTCATAATAGAGCCATAGCAGTGCAACCAACTCTAGGGCTGGAAGTGAACAAGCAGAAAATGTGACGTGATGCTCTTTAATTGGTGATGCATGCATAAGACGTCGCTAAAACTCAATCAGCAAAGATAAAAATAGCAAAATTCCTGGATAATTAAATGTGATTGGTGGTTTCCTGATTAGCAGAGGACATGCATCATAGACACGATCGATCGGTACTCGGTCTGACGAGCTATTAATAGCCCAACCGCTGGCTAGTTTATGCAATCGCTTAATGGCGTCTATGTGTAATCTGGTCAAAATCATAATTCTCCCTAAATTATCACTCCTCTTGCTCGCGCGCAGTTCTGCTCGAGCTCAACCTCCGATCTGGCCTGGTTCGTACTCAATAAACTTGAAGAACACTTTTTCCTGGACAGCGCCTCTTCTAGACGCATTCCGCGCTAAGTGGCCTATAACCTAGATCGATAATGATGCATCAAAATACTCTAATCAGCGGCATGCACTTCTTTCACAAATTAAGAAGCGGAGCGGAAGTGTTGGCCCATTAGAGCGGGCCTCCGCCGCTGCTGCGGGAGAGATGCCCCCGGATTTATTGGGGCGTCCTAATATATGATTAGTCACCACCGGCTTGTGTTGCGCGGTATTTTCGGAATGCTCAAAGGTCGGAAATGGGTTAAAAGCTGCTCGAATTAAATCTTGAGGAATCTCCGAAGAAGGTTACATCCGACGCGTCTGTGATCATCAAAATTGTGCTCGAGTGTTGAACAGGTGGATTGGCAATTTGTCATGTTAGAAATTGATGGGGCTGGGTGCGTTGATTGGGGGATATGTTTAAGTCAGCATTACTAATTGACTGTATTAGGAAATATGGTGTTCTTCCGTTACGGTGGTAATTTGTTTGGCTTTTATTTGTTGATTGACGACAGTTCCGTTCTGTATAATCGTTTTTCGTGTGGAATGTATTTAAAAATCTATTACTTGTTCACTGTAACACTTATTTTTGTAATTAATAAAATTCTTATAATTTCTATTTTTATCTGGAATGCTTAATAATGGAGGGACTCTACCAGTGCCGGCGGATTGTATTGGGCGAGGGTGGGTAGTCAATTCAGACAAACAAAGCCGCTCTTCGAAACAATTATTTGGTACTTGTCCTAAAAAGGAAAGAAGCTAGACCACTTCATTGCGAATCGGAAGATTGGCCGACCGTGTACAGAAGAAAATGTGGAGTTACACAGGAATCCGCCATGGTCCCTCTCCTGGAGATCATATTGAATAATGATGTGTTGAAGGGACGCCTCGATGAGCTCGAACTGTGTGCTTACGAAGTAATGTGGGAGATCACCGCGTGGCCTGAAAGTAATGATCTAACGCTTGCTGAGCACAAAATTGAAGCTGTGCGAACGAAGGAAACCAGTTTCCGTGTCCGAATCAAGTTGTGGATTAATATTCCGCCGTCAGTACATCTATCCGATATTCTGTCAAAGTATAAAGCTGACGTTCAGGAGATGACATGACATAGCGAATGGTGTTTTGAAAAGACCTGAGTTTGATGTATATTACAGCTGTTATACAAAACACCATGTACTCGGAGTAGGTTTCATGGTCAGCAAAAGAATGCAGCATTATGCATTATCGGCTTTAAAGCAATAAACGAAAGGCTCGTGCGCAAGGTAAATTTAAGAACATTAGCCTCATAAACGTTCACGTACCTACAGAAGAGTCCCCGGATGATTTTTTTTTTAAGGAGTGAGGGGGCAACCCATGTGGTGAACACTGCGGCCAAGTTAGGCCTATTGTGTACGTACCCCACTAGCGGAACAGACTATCGGCCTTCCGAATGAAGGCAAGAAGGTCTTTAATTGATGAAGACCGGACTTGAGCAGGGCTCAAGAACTCTCTGATAAACGTTCTTCTTCTAAGCCAGATCAGAGCAGGACATTCACAAAGAATATGTGTGGAAGTCTCGTCGCCTTCCAAGCAGAGTCGGCATTCTGTCTCTTGAGACAGACCTAGGTTGTGGAGGTGGTACCGCAGTCCTACATGGCCAGTGAGATGGAAATGCTTGGGATATTTTTAAGGATATCCATGTGTCCTTTGACCGTATGGGGCCAGTTGGATGAGATCTGAGGTCTTGTAACGGTCGGTTGAATCCCCCTCGCGGGAATTTGGAAAATTTCTATGAAATCACTTGCCTGAGAACAAAATTTACAAAATTTGTAAATCAAGTAGGGGAGAAAAGAGAAAATAGGAAAAAATCGGAGGAGATTTGTCAGTTTGTTTTGTTTTTTTTTTGGGGGAGGTTGAAAATGATAGGACTGTTACTTACCACTAGCACGATTTAATGTGGAAATTTGAAAACTAGATAAATATCAAGTCATATCTACCTCCTTTATATTGTTCCACTATTGTTTGTCGAATCAGTTTTAAATAAAACGGGGTTTCGAGTATCCCTCAGTAAGAGGAAATCAATCCAAAAAAAAAGTGAACTTTGGCCAAGCAGAAGAGAAAAACTGTAGGTACTACCCTGAGCAGCGAAACGAGACCTCCTGGCAGGAGTGCGGAAGTAGAGGAATATCCCCTTTCTGGAAATACAAGTATTCACCAAAAAAAAAGAACACAATCCATCTGTAGCTGCAAGCGCCGAAGCTCATCGTCCAGGTATATTTTTCTTGTCATTATTTGTGCGGTGGAAGAAAGTTTGGTGCTGGAGGTAGCCAAATTAAATCAATTTCAAGCCACGTCTGCTATTTATCTTCTGGAGCAAGGTCAAGGCGAGAAGTGGGGAAAATCTCATTCTGGAAGAGGAAGCTGGCATTTTAGTAACTATTTAGTAACCCGTTGTTGTGTTCACCGAAACCTAAAGTACATATCCAATCTAAAGTAATAGCCTAACAATTGGAAACCAAGCAAATACTTTATAAATTGTTGTTCTTTCACTGTTCCCGTACAACTTTCACGTTGTTATGACACCAGATTGTTATGTACTAATTTAAACGAAATTTCCTTTTTATTCTTTTTTATTCATTATATAATAAAAACACCACGACACACACCTGACAACAACTTACTATAATTGATCTAATATTATTATTAAATATTGGCTTAAATTTTTTTTGATTTGCAAAATAATTTTCTGGTTGATTTCAAATAATTTATTCTTAATTAAAATTGAACACGATATTTGTGATACCATTTGTGATAAAACGAGGCGAAATTGGTACCAATACGACGCGTTTTAAAATCATTTATCATACGGAAGTATCCCGACAGGGGAAATTGTAAATTGATTTTTATTTGAAAATGTAGATGTGTTGATCTAGTATGACATTGTTCTTATCATGTCCCATTGAATATTGATGTTACCTATTGGTGTTTCTTGTTTTTGATAACTGTGTCTGAAATAAACGAAAAAAATTTTTTTAAGCTATTAATGATGAACTCAAGTTGTTAGATTTTTTTGTTTGGGGAGTGGTTGGGGCGGAATCTAGTTCTTCTCAGGGTTCTTAGGTGCTGTATTTCCTGGTCAGGTGATGGTACTCATACTATCAACTGGCAAGGAAATGGACTACAATGACCCGGCTCAGGCAATGCCCGAAGGTTGATGGAAACGGAAGATTTACTTAGTCACAGGTAAGTGGTGAACCAACCGCGGTAAGGCCCGGCCACATACCCCACGACCCCTCCGGCGAGCTAGATAACTCCGTGTGGCCGGCGTAGGAGTTCCGGAATTTTGTTTCTTTTCTTATGTATGGTATTGGCTCCTTGGTCATGCTTTTCCGGGCTTATGGCTAAGGGGGTAATACCTCGCATAAGTGGCGCCCACTATTTTATCGCGCCATTATGCTATTACAGTCTCAAGGCACTTATGGCGGCGGATTTCCATATGAAGAGATGCAATGGGGTCAATCCAATGATTGCTTCCATTGCAGCTGTGGGACAGGTCGGCATAGCCCCAGTAATGGAGAGGCAAGCAAGCCGTTGCAGTTTGCTGCACTTGAGGATCGAGGTAACCTGTTTAGTCTTGGGCCACCAAACTATAGCAGCATAAGTGACAACAGGTTTAACGATCGTATTGTACATCCAGTACATCATTTGTGGTGTAAGACCCCATGTCTTACCCAGAAGCCTTTTGCAGGCCCATATGGCCCTTGTGGCTTTGCTGATGACGTAGTCAAGTTGAGCGTTCCAGTTCAGACTCTTATCTAAAATTACTCCCAAATATTTGACTGAGTCTGAATACTCAACTGTGGTATCCTGGATACAGATAGGACCTAGGTCCACTTTGTAGCGTATGGAAAAAGGTACCAGGACAGCCTTATTTGGGTTGATTGACAGACCCTCCTTGGTACACCATCTTTGAACTTCTCGCAGTGCCGTTCTCATGACCTCTGTAATGGTCAAGTCAAACTTCCCAGAGACAATGATGGCAAGATCATCTGCATAACCGATGACATCGAAACCAGATTCAGATAGTTAGGGGGATAAGACTCCACCTTAAGGGCAACCCTCAATAGCCCACTAATGGTGGAGACACCTAGGGTAGAAGAAATGTCACGATCTGCAAGCATGGCATTTATCCATTCAATCGTGTAAGGATCCAAATTTCTGAGAGCCAGTGCTCTAGAGATAGAATCATAGCCAGTGTTATCGAAAGCACCTTCGATGTCAAGGAACGCGCATAGGGCAGTTTCTTTAGCGAGGAAGGCTTTATCGATTTTACTGACCAGGTGGTGTAAAGCAACCTCTGTTGATTTACCCTTAGAGTAAGCGAACTGGGAGCTATGTAGAGGGAGGGTGAGCTCCAGCTCCAAGGTCTAGCAGCCTTTCCATTGTTTTCAAAAGAAAAGAGGTTAAGCTGATAGGTCTGTACGATTTAGGCAGCTCGAGGGGTCTGTTGCCCTGTTTCGGGATAAAAACCACCACGACTTTCCTCCAGATGGTTGGAATGTATCCCCAATTGAAGCTGGCTCTAAAGAGGCAGACCAGGTTGTTGAGGATCAGATCGAGGCCCTTCTGAAGAAGTGCCGGAAAAATTCCGTCTCCTCCGGGGGACTTATAGGGTTGAAAAGAGGCCACTGCCCATTTAACCTTGTCACGGTCGAAGATATTCCCTGAAAGACTGCGGGAATAGCGGTCTGGGATAGTCCTATGACTACACCCAGCATCCAGTGGATAAGCGGTCTGGAGGATTGACCCTGGAAAGTGCTCTCTGAACAGGTACCTTAAGGTTTCCTTATGGTTAGAGGTGTAGGAGCCATCCTCCTTTTTGAGAAGGCCCACTCCGTTGAAGGAGTCTTTAAAAAGTAGGTCCCCGGAGGATGATAAAGACGAATTCTTCGAATTAGTTGAACGGGATCTTATTGCCTGCCCAAGGTATATGTAAAAATCACATTGGCAGATCTGAGCGCCAAAGTAGGCCGGGAGTCCATATAACGGCAATATGTAGGCACCCTTAGGTTGCATGAAAACACTAATGACAATGGACAGCGAGTTGCAGAGATGCCAGCAAGTAAGAGCTTGTTCGTTGCAAGTACTTGATTTGCGCGTCAAGATATCGATAAAGCCACCTGGGTATCTCCTGATGGAGCCACTCGCAACCAAATAGACCATGTGTTGATAGACCGCCGCCACCTTTTGGGTCTGATGACAGTACGAGCGTACTGAGGTGCCAACTTCGACTCGGATCAGTATCTTGTTGGTATGGTGCTCCGAGAGGGCATTACAACGTTGAAAAGCTTTGTATCCACTGATCCTAGAATCAACACAGCTGCACTACGCAATGGAATGGCCAGAAACAGCTACGGTCATGCATTAGAACTCGCCCTAAGTCCTTGGTATGAGATGCCGGGCGTCGACAAGTACTTGACCCGCGTTAAAAATACTGTCATTAGTACTGCTGACTGCTGATTCCATCTTAGGCAGAAGTCGTAAAAATCGGAACGACTGGTTCGACAATGAATGCAACCTAGCAACTGAACGTAAGAATGCTGCGTGCCGAGCAATGCAGCAGTCTCAGAGAACACGGGCACACGAAGGGAAATATAAAGAGCTCAGAAAAGAAGAAAAGAGAATTCATTGACGAAAAACGGAAGCCTGGGAAAAAATCTCGCCTGTGAATTAGAACAGTGCAGAGAGAGACGGCCGCATCCGGAGCGAGAGTTCTACCGAAGAGTCCACATTATGCCGCAATTCACACCACGTTGCACATCCTCAGCCTTATTGCGGTTGTCACCTCACCATGGTGAGCAATGTCACTGCCACTGTCACTGTCCGTATTGTGGCCGGCGAATTCAGTGAGGTGAGAAATTTAATTTCACCCTTATTGTGGTTGTCACTTTGCTACAGAAGGATTTTTCAGCATGAAATCTAACATCACCTCAAATTGCTTTCTTGTCGTTATTTTTACACTAATAACATTAATATAACACTTTTAATTTAAAATATTTGCAAAACTTGAAAATGTTTCACTTACCTTTTTCCTGCTTCCATCATTTATAACAAACAAACATCAAGTGAGAAATCTCACTGACAAATGTCAAGTGAGAACGATTGTCACTGAATTCGCCGTTCCTCTATATCAGTGACAACCGCAATTCGCCTTACCTCACTGAAATAGACAGATGTCACTTTTTTTAAGGCACCACAATAGCATTTTTTTCTCACTTCGCCATTTCTCACTGGCAGTGACAACCACAATAAGGCTGCCTGTAAGGACAAAGAAGGAAATCTGATCACCGATCCTAAAGGCTTCTTGGAGCGATGGGAAGAGCACTTTCATGCATTGCTACATGGCGAGCTAACAGAGAATTCGGAGGCTCCCCCAATATCTGATGATAATGCTATGCTCCCGCCACCCAGCATAGAAGAAGTTAGCAGAGCCATCAGCCGGCTCAAAAACAGCAAGGGCTCGGATGCAGACGGCATCTCAGCGGAGCTGGTTAAATATGGAGGGCCTTCTTCATCTTTTTCTTTGATCCGTTAACTGGCAGTCCGAGCAGGACGTCCCGCAACGGATACGCTGCTGTCGGTGCCGCTTTAAAAAATGCAGTATCGCCTGCCACTGCGTCGTGCTGAGAGCAGGGTTACGTTCTAATTCACTTGAGAATTTGCTCGAGTGGGTTTTCAGGATGTGCCACGGGTCCGGTCTAGCTAACAGGCGAACTCGTCTGGCACTGCGCCCCGTGGGACATATGTACTTGAAATTCATTCGGTGCTTAGATTGTTTTTTTTTCCTTTTTATTTTCCGCCGGCGGACCATGGCGACGAGGCAAATATGGAGCAAGCAAAGGCGGTTTTAAGCCGGGAGACGGCTCGCTTTGAGACCAAGTCGACGGTTTCATCCTGGAACATTAGGCTCTCCGGTGGTAACGATGCGTTGTCAGCGGAGGAGTTTTTGTTCCGGGTTGAACCACTGACATATAGTAATAGACTGGGCTAGGACAGCAAAGTGGACGGACGTGTGCTGTTCCGGTCCCAGTAAAACGCGCCGATAACGAAAAATAAAAAGTGTGAAAAAAGTGCGGATCAAATAACAGAAGAAACTAAACTAAAAGAAAATGTGCACAAAAAACACTTAAAAAAAACAACAACAATAGTGAAAATAAAAACACGAGCGCAGTCTAACGCGAAGGCATCAATCACCCTTCACTAGACACGACCGGACCGACGAACGGCGCAAGTAAGTACCCTTGCTCCCTACCCTCTCTCGCATCTCGGTCCTGCAGGTGCCGCGGCTAAAATCTGTCGGTCGATGAAATTTGCCCCGTCTCAAAAGGCATAACACTTTGACGAGGACAAATTTTATTGACTCTGATGGTTGCGGCAAATGTAATGCCGGGAAATATTCCCGAGAACGTGGCGATTGAACCCGCGCAACCGAAGTCCCGTTACAAGTCAAGTTTTGGTATTGACTTTTGTAACATTCGTGGACTTCAAGCGAATTTCTCTTTTGTTGAGTGCCACTTATCTAATTACAAACCCCCAATCTTCGCACTTAGTGAAACCCAAATATCACCCAATAATGACTTAGGTTATTACCAGGTGTCGGGGTACACTTTAGTGCACAATCTCTCCCCCCACAGGGGTATTGCCATTTATGTTAGGGACGACGTGGCTTATTGTAAAATACATTCAAGCACAACTTCAGATTTTAATTATCTTTGGATTAAAATCATTTTCCAAAGCCACGTCATATTCTTCTGCTTCCTATACAGAAGCCCAAACATAAGTAACGAAGCCTCCACCTTATCTTTTGATACTATTTCCGAACAAATCTCGGGATTTTTGTCGTCCAATCCTGAGTGTGAAATCATTGTTGCGGGTGATTTCAATGTTCACAACGTTAAATGGCTGACTTACTCAAATGGCACCAGTATTTCTGGCAAGGACGTCGAGCTCTTTGCAGACATCAATAACTTGCATCAAATTGTGGATCATCCCACAAGAGTCCCTGATGTTGCTGATCAAGGAAGATATCTCCTTGATCTTTTCCTTACTTCTCATCCAGCGCGTTACTCCGTCGAAGTTGATTCACCTCTCGGCAATTCAGACCACTGCCTAATCAGCGCTAACTTCCCATTCGAATTTCCCACCCCTCCCAAACCAGTTCGAAGAACTGTATGGCATTATGGGAAGGCCAATTGGCTGGGGCTTACTAATTTTTTCCAGTCTACAGACTGGAATCTGTGTTTCCGGAATAGAAACGCCAACTCTGCCGCTATCCGTATCACCAGGATCATACAGGCAGGAATGCATTTGTTCATTCCCCATTCTACCAAATCTGTGAAGCCTAGGCCCAACAGATGGTTTAATCGGGAGTGTATGAATGCAATCAAAACTAAAGAAGCCGCCTTCCGAGCGTACAAGAGCTTCCCGAGTGAATCGCTCCGTTTAGAGTACATACAACAAAGAAATTCTTGTAAAACCGCCATCAAGAAAGTCAAAACCTTATTTGACAACAAATTGAGAAGTAAACTCCTAAATGCAACCTCCGGTAGCAAAAACTTCTGGTCCTTGGTAAGTTCCATCAAGAAGAATTTCACTACAACTTCAACCCCTTCCTTTATTCACAATGAGAAGGTAATAACAGACAGCAAATCCAAGGCCAATTTATTAGCATCTATGTTCGCTTCGAATTCTTCTTTACCCGAAACTGATGTGCTACCCCCTGTTTCCGAGCGTAACGCCCATTCAATGGACAGGGTTTTTTTCAGGACTCGCGAGGTGTACAGGTGCCTCAAAGAGCTCGATGCCAACAAATCCACTGGACCCGATAATATACCCCCTATCGTCTTAAAACAATGCGCCTCACCTTTGGCTAAACCTCTGCGCAAATTATTTTCCCTGTCATATTTCTCCGGAGTTTATCCCGACTCTTGGAAACTTGCCCATGTTCAGCCCATACCGAAAAAAGGTGATTCCAGCGATCCCTCCAACTACCGCCCAATAGCAATTACTTCTATTCTCTCCAAAACCATGGAGACGTTAATCAACAAAAAGCTTATGGGATATCTAGAATCCACTCTACTCATAAACGACAGACAGTATGGCTTCCGACGAAAAAGATCCACTGGCGATCTTTTAGTCTGTCTTACAGAACACCTCAGCCGTAGCCTGCATGGATCCGGTGAGTCTAGTCTGGTTGCTCTGGATATCTCCAAGGCTTTCGATAGAGTTTGGCACTCAGCCCTGTTAGCTAAACTCAAAGCTATTGGAGTTGACTCACTTCTACAGAAGTGGATTGAGAGTTTCCTTTCTGGCCGTTCAATCAAAGTGGTATTGGATGGCGTCAAATCCGCACCCCACCCGATCTCTGCGGGGGTACCCCAGGGGTCAATTTTATCACCGGCCCTATTTCTCATATTTATTAATGACCTTCTTTCAATCCCCTCCAACCCACTTCTCAGCTTCGCTGACGACGGTACTCTACGTTACTCGTACAGCTTCGATACAAGACAGACTCATGCCAGATCCTGTCTTGATGATCGCGAACTAATGTTCAACTCTATTAATAACGACATTGAACTTATTATAGAGTGGGGAAAAAAGAATCGTGTCAAATTCAACCCCTCCAAAACCAAGTACTGTCTTATCTCTAAAAAGAAGTTCAACGCCCCTCCACCCTTGAGAGTGGATGGAGTTCAACTAATGGCCGACCCATCCTTGCACATCTTAGGCGTGACATTAGCGAAAGACTTGCGATGGAATGACCACATATTCCAAATCGCCAAACAAGCATCCCAGTGCTTGGGATTTCTTAAGAGGTGCAAGTTCCTCCTCCAGCCATCGGCCCGTGCTGTTATCTATAAATCCTACATTCGGCCTCTTCTCGAATATAACTCCCTCGTTTGGGGCGGCGCCCCAATAACCACCTTGGCATGGTTAGATAAAGTGCAAAAAAGGGCGCTCAAACTAATTGATGACGACACCGCCTGCTCCACCATCGACCCCTTGAGCCACCGAAGGAATGTAGCAGCACTGACAAAATATTATCGCTACTATCATAGTGACTGTTCCTCCGAGTTAAACGCTCTCCTGCCTCCACGGCAATCTTATACCCGCAACACCAGATTAGCCCATTCGTCTCATTCCCTTCACCTGCAACTACCCCTTTCACGCACTCAACAAGATATGAATTCGTTTGTTAATAGAACAACTCGACTGTGGAATAACCTCTCGCAGTCAGTATTTCCGAACTCCTACAACATCCAAGAGTTCAAACGCAGGGTTCATCACCACCTTCTTCAATACCCCCCGTACCTTTTAATCCTTAACCTATACCCCCTCCACCCCTCCCCCGTACTAAGCTTACTGCTAGACATTGCACCATGACGTGACAAATGACATGACGGACTAGTAGTACAAAGGGTGACTCCTAAGCTTAGCACTGCCACATAAAAAAAAAAAAAAAAAAAGACTGCTAAATGAGCAAAATCTCATACAAAAAAATGGCACCAAAAACTATTCCTGCCTCGCTCCCACGTTAAATTCCAATGAACTGTAATCGTCAGCGCATGTCAGCGATATAATTAGAAAAAAATAGACAGGTATAGTTTTCGTTCTTCTGTCTCACTCTTGAGCTATTTTGAAAACTTCGTTAAACAGGGGAAATAACCGTCACGGTTTTGGAATAAATACATTTATTTAATGAAAAAACTGGTAATAAATAGAAATGAGTGATGGAAATTAATTTCTATTAGTTATAACAGACATCTTATCACTTATTTTCGCCTAAATTCGAAGAAAAATTTTTTGTTTACATGAAAAAGGTTTTCTATTTCTGGAGAAAAATGGTGCCATTCAGCATCGTCAATCAGCAGTCCATTACTATATGTCAGTGGGTTGAACAAAGGGCACCCAACCTGAGGCCCTCATTACAAATTTGCTCGATATATGTATAGTTGTTTTCAAACCTCGTGACATCCCGCGCATGTTTCCCAGCTAAGCTCTTAAAAATGTTTAAAAGTTCAGACAAAAGCTTCAGTTAACTCCTCCTATCAAATCACTTGTTGCCATGTAATCAGTGTTGGGCCTTCTACTACAATATTAGCAGATCTACTACATTTCGCGTTTTCAAAATTCTACTACATTTTGTTTCTTATTTGCTACATATTTGACGTCATCAGAAAAATTATTTTCATTCAAATTCGAATGGCCAGTTTCACACGGGCCAACAGCCAACCAATAAAAATCGACTGAAAACGTCGTTTGTGGAAAGGAGGGTGAGAGAGAACGATGAAAAATTTGCCTATCCCATCGTCCTCTCCACCCTCTTCTCCACAAACGAACGTTTTCAGTCGATTTTTGTTGGTTGGTTGTCTGTCGCACTTTTGTCGTCGAATTCCCCCTTTGTAACATCTGTCGTAGAGACTCGGATTAGATTCTTTCCGTCTGTAAATCCATAAAAGTTGGAATAAAAGTTGTTTTTTTGTTGCTACTACATTTTTTTCAATTCTACTACTATTTTTTACATAATTACTACATTTTTAAAATTGCCAAGGCCCAACACTGCATGTAATCAGTCGCGACTGCGTATTGCTACCGGGAGGTGTATCTTTCTGGGACTTCAATGATTATTTAAAAAATTTACGAATTATGACTGAAAAATACCCGTTTTTATATATTTTTTTTTATTTTAAGGTTTAATTTGTAGTAATTTCTACTAAAAAATACGATATTTGTGTTTTTATCACTTTGATTACTAGATTTTTGACATTTTCCGCCAGTCTCAAGCGCGCTTCTGCCTGGCGAGGTTGTGTTGCTTGCGGCTGCGGAGAACTCTCAATTTATGAATGAAAATGCTCATATCTTTAAAAGAAATTTTTCCAGCAATTCTTTTAATTTATTTTAAATTTAGGAATGAGAAATATTTAGCATAATTATAGTAAAATTATGCTTATTACGATGGATAAACTGCCTTTGTTGAGCAGGAGTTTTACATGTATTTAAAAGCTCTGCTCAGTTGAGTTTTTTCTGCGTTTGTTGCCTTTTTAAGTTAAAAGAGGGGAAATGATAGAACAAAATTTATGAAATTGGGCAACGAGGTGCGCAGAACCCTTCAAATTATTTGTGTCACGGCGTTTGAAAACTTCTATACATGTTTCATTCTTCTCTCTACTTTCTTTTGTAGAGCTTGTTGTCCAACGATAAAACCGCAGACAGTTCAAACGGGCTCTTGAGCGCTAGTCTTTCTCTTAAAAAAGCCTTGTGTCTACCATGGTACAATAATACAAGGTAGGCTCGCAAGGAAAAGCTCTGTTTCCATCTTGAAAAGCTTCTACCATTTTTACATTAGAAAAGATCTGATTGACGTCACGAGAAAGCTTTTTTCCTTTGTGAACTAAGATCTGAGTGACGTCACGGGGCCCTTATAAGCTTACATTGTAATTATTGTACCATTGTTTCTACTTGGTGCCTCGAAGTAAAAAGCGGTGGGAGAATTCAACGCCCCACACTGAGATGACTGTACTAGTGGGGCGAGAAGAGACTCGCACAAAGTGGTTCGATTTGGCATCCCTCGAACAATCTATATTTCTTCTATTTAAAATGCACTACACTAGACAATGCATGGGCACAATTTTTAAAAAAATTTAATCCAAACATAAATTTTTTTTTATTTGCAAGAGTGCTTTTCATATTTTTCTTAATTCCTAATTTTCCAAACCATATCTCGGCAAACCTAAATAAGTTAGTTTGATTTAATTTCAAAATAGGTTCATTCGACAGAAAAATACGGTGTCGACTTAAATTTTAATGCATTTTTTCAAAAGCTCATTTTCCTAATTCATTATTTACAATATTCGCAACAATAAATTAATATTAAAAGCATCATTGTTTTTCTCATTAAAATTTGTCACAGAAAACTGTGTGAAGGCTTATGCATTAATGATTAAGGTTGTAGGCGACATCAGATCAATAGAGATTAAATTTTCAACTTGAAGCATAGCACACATTTGAATACCCAGAATAGTGATGCTGTAAGCACTCCCTTGTTTAATTGAAATTTGTTTTTACATATTGAAATAAGATACAAGATAAATATATAAAAGGAACGGGTGCACGTTGCAGGATTTAAAGAAGTTGTTATTGGATATGTACAACTCCTTTTAATTCGTTTGCTGCTAAAGTAAAAATAGTGCACCAACGTGAGTGTGTGCTATTTTTTATGATGTATGTAGTTTATATTGTTGTCGAGTTTATCAGACGATATCACATGCACATTAAGGATTTCACCCAACATGTTAAGTCCCAGTCAGTTCCACTAGTCAGTCCCAGCTTTATTTTCAATTTATAATTTTCAGTTTTTTAAGTCGGGGAATATTATGGCCACGATAACAAATCTACATTCAAGCTTTCGTCTTCCTCGTTATATGTTTAAATGTTTAACGTTCTCCATGAAACACCTCGTGCAAGATCGAAAAGGTTCCACTTAATATTCTCTGAAAACTCACCTTATTCATAATGTTACTTGAAAAAAAAAAGTGCCATGGCTTCTCGATGGCACAGTAGACATGAATAGACCCCAAGGATAAGACATATTCATGTCAAAAACCAAAAACAACAAAAACAATAATAACAACAAAAACAGCAAAAACAACAAAAACAACAAAAGCAGCAAAAACAACAAAAACCACAAAAACAACAAAAACAACAAAAACAACAAAACAGCAAAAACAACAAAAACAGCAAAAACCACAAAAACAGCAAAAACAACAAAAACAGCAAACCAGCAAAAACGACAAAAACAGCAAAAACATCAAAAACAGCAAAAACAACAAAAACAACAAAAACACCAAAAACAACAAAAACAAATAAAACAACAAAAACAGCAAAAACAGCAAAAACAACAAAAACAGCAAAAGCAACAAAAACAACAAAAACAGCAAAAACAACAAAACCAACAAAACCAACAAAAACAGCAAAAACAACAAAAACAACAAAACCAACAAAAACAGCAAAAACAACAAAAACAACAAAACCAACAAAAACAACAAAAACAACAAAATCAACAAAAACGACCAAACCAATAAAAACAACAAAAACAACAAAAACAACCAAACCAACAAAAACAGCAAAAAGAGCAAAAACAGCAAAAACAACAAAAACAACAAAACCAACAAAAACAGCAAAAACAACAAAAACAGCAAAAGCAACAAAAACAACAAAAACAGCAAAATCAACAAAAACGACCAAACCAATAAAAACAACAAAAACAACAAAAACAGCCAAACCAACAAAAACAGCAAAAACAACAAAAACAACGAAAACAGCAAAAACAACAAATAACACAAAACCAACAAAAACAGCAAAAACAACAAAAACAGCAAAAACAACAAAAACAGCAAAAACAACAAAAACAGCAAAAGCAACAAAAACAACAAAAACAACAAAAACAGCAAAAGCAACAAAAACAACAAAAACAGCAAAAACAACAAAAACAACAAAAACAGCAAAAAAACAAAAACAGCAAAAGCAACAAAAACAACAAAAACAGCAAAAACAACCAAACCAACAAAAACAGCAAAAACAACAAAAACAACGAAAACAGCAAAAACAACAAATAACACAAAACCAACAAAATCAGCAAAAACAACAAAAACAACGAAAACAGCAAAAACAACAAAAACAACAAAAACAGCAAAAGCAACAAAAACAACAAAAACAGCAAAAAACAAAAATTTATCCTAAAAGTATGCTAAACAATAATGAGTCATGGTAACGATTTTCGTCTCCGCACATTCTTTCAAATAGACTCCAGGGATAAGACATATTCATGTCAAAACAAAAACAGCAAAAGCAACAAAAACAACAAAAACAGCAAAAACAACCAAACCAACAAAAACAGCAAAAACAACAAAAACAACGAAAACAGCAAAAACAACAAATAACACAAAACCAACAAAATCAGCAAAAACAACAAAAACAACGAAAACAGCAAAAACAGCAAAAACAACAAAAACAACAAAAACAGCAAAAGCAACAAAAACAACAAAAACAGCAAAAAACAAAAATTTATCCTAAAAGTATGCTAAACAATAATGAGTCATGGTAACGATTTTCGTCTCCGCACATTCTTTCAAATAGACTCCAGGGATAAGACATATTCATGTCAAAACGATATCTACAGTACCTCTAGTAGCTGGCAAGGTTGTTGGTATGATTGTTGTATGACCTTGAAACCGAGCAGGAAAAAATTATCAGCCGAGGGCCGCCAAGAGAAGAAGTCAAGGCTGCTGGATCCAGGCCAGGGCATGCTGAGTCCATCTGGTGTACTGCTTAAACGTCAGCAGTCAGAGAATCCTCCAGGGACCGGGGACCCAAGAAGAAGAAAAAGGGGGAGACGCAATGGCCCATATACCGGGATAAATTGCTTGGGATAACCATGGCATTGGTCGCCGACAAGTTCACCAACGCAATTCTCCTCAATTTGTGGCGAAAGTCTCGTAGGGGTTCGGTCAGCTCAGTTTTTGGGTAAAAGGTGGCACGAGCCAGTGGCTAACTAATCCTGTCGGCAGGCTAGGGGTTTACGATAGCAGCCACCTAAAACTAATTGAGGAATAGGACATTTTTAAGAGGATAAGCTTCTGAGTCCCTAACGGCGCCAGGGAACCGAAAAGGTGCTCCGCAGGAAGGCCATCTAAAACCAGCCGATTGAGGTGTCCTTTGGCATGCTATAGATAGGAGCAGCTAAATTGTTGCCCCTAAATATTGATGAAAAGTCACTCAGGCAGCTTAAGAGTAGAGTATGTCCTTATTAACGGTTTCGAACAAAACAAAACCAAGCCCCTGTGGCGAAAGTCGAGTCATATGACAGTCATATGTCGTTGTCGTTTCGTTTTTTAGTTGGTGTCCTGAGAGTCGGGTGGCGTGACAATTCGTTTGAGTTAAAGACTTCGAAGAGTTAAAAAGTTCATGTTATTATTTCTTCCCAAACATTTGTGTAATTTGTCAGCATATCTCTGCCCTTTAGCAACACTCCAAAATAACAAATATGTATTTTCTTTCAAATTTTTCTACATTGTCACAAACGCAAACAGCCCGACCAAAAGTGACAACAAAACTACAATAAAAAAGACTCTCAGCACACCAAATAAGCTGTCGTTTATGTCAGCAGATTTTACACGATAAGAATCGACTATTAGCACAACGCTGTATTAGCGTCATTTTTTATGACAGCAAATACAACTTTCAGCACAGGGGCCTATGTACCGCCGTTAGTGTAGAGCTCAAATTCGCAGTTACTTTATTGACTACAAAGTGCTTGGTAATCGCATGAACCTTTAAGTCAAAACTGCTACACATGACTTCTATGTTCGCAAGCTTAATCCTAACCTAGATTCGAAATGACTTTGGTGTAACCTTCACTCATTTGGTATTCATTCTTCCTTATCTGACCAAAGTGATCTTGATGTTGTGAATTATGATCGCCTCTCTTTCTCTAATTCCCCTTCTTTGACTCGCTCAGTCCAGACGGGTTTTACTTCCGCTGTGTTAATTCTTCAAAAGTTCTTGAATCTCTACTCTCTATCTTAGTACAACTTACAGAGAAAAAATATCACTAAAACTGGAAAAAAATGTAAGGTAATGAAATTTGGAATAGGTGAAGTTTAGCAATAGGAGAAAAGGTAACCGTTCAGTGGCCGTACTTTGTGAAAATCAAGAAAAAATTCTATTGAGCCGGTTTTCCGACGCTTTACGGCCGCAACTGGGAACAAACCTCTAAATCTGTCCTGTCTGGAAAAATGTCAAAAGAATAGAAACAAAGCTGTGAAAATTCTCGACAAAAAAGGTCCTATAAGGAGGGTAAAGAAAAAAATTATGAAAAATTATTTCGAATATATATTGTTTTCTTTATGCGGGTTATCCCACCTAAAGTTACAAAGCTGTGGATAGGATTTGGATAGACGAACAAAAAATTGTATGGGAGGGGGAGGAAATCGTAACGGTTCAACCGCTAGGGCGTTTTGAAATTTTTTGGTAGAAGTTTACATATCACCCTGTATTTTTGTAACCGTATAACTACTCCCACCTACCTAAACTGTAAACGCGAAGGTTCCAACTTCCAGAGTTAGTTCAATCGAGTTTTCTCTTGGTTTTCACAAAGTTACCTTTTCTCCTATTGCTAAGCACGCCCCATTCCAAATTTCATCAACTTACAATTTTTTTTTTTTCAGAAGAAATCTCTGGGAGCTGTACTATCTGCTCGAGCAGTATCGGCTTTGATGGAATTTCTCCACGATTTCTAAAAATGCTATCTCCTCTAATTTCTGAAGCTATCGCTCATGTTTTAACTATTGTCTCATCGCATCTGAATTCCCTTTGCTCGGGAAAAAGCAACTGTGATTCCTTTAGGGCATTCATAGGCCATTCATACACGAGGGATCATGGTTCCGGAGCAAAAGCTTGTTTTGGGCAAGGGAGGCGTGTGGAGATGTAATAAGTGGAGAGTTTCGTGCTTCAGTGGAGACTTTTGTGCTCCTGCTTTTGACCTGCGAACACGGAAAGCACGCACTCGCACAAATAAGATAATAATACGTTACTATGGTGTTAATAATAATAAACTTTCAAACAGCCCAAAATCAACACAACAAATGCACTATTTTCATCCATGATAATTTTACTATTTTCATTATGATAACTAATTATTGATTATAAGTAAATGAACTGATTTGACATCTCACTAATACAAACAATCATTACCTAGCAACGCAAAAGCTGCTTCCTTTGCTATTCCTCCGTGTATTTTCAGGAATGATGATCCCTCGTGTATGAATGGCCTTACTCAAAAAGATCATTTCCATCGGATATATCGGACTTCCGTCCTATAGAAGCCTTTCCTTTCTCGCCAAAGCTTTTGAAAAAATTTTGCTTACCTAAGTAATGTGCAATCTTGAGCGTAATAATTTTCTCCCTATCCACCTTGTCCGACAAAAATCACCCGACAAAATTCGAGTCCGACACCTCCAAAATGTCAAAATTATGAAATTTTGTTCTCGATACATGCATGTCGGACAAAAACGCAAATGATAAATAAATGTATTTTAGAGAGAAATTCACTATTGTCCGACAAAAATATTAAAGCAAATCCATAAGGCCCCCATCCACGGTCAAACAAATCGTCAAACCAATTTTCGACAAACAGCGCACACATTTATGCTTTGACATTTTTGGCCATCAACGAGGAAAACTTTCTTCAAACATCCCGAGCGACATTTCATATAATCTACTGTAAACAAAGCGAACTTTACATGGCACACAGGCAAAACTCACACACACATTTAAGCTGTTTGAAGGAAATATTAAACCAGACGAATATTTTCTTCAAACAGCGGCCAACTTCGAAAACTTGTATTTTATACACGCACACTTGCAATTTTTTCGATGTTGGCCAGGAATTTGACGATTTGTTTGACCGTGGATGGGGGCCTATAGTCCGACAAAAAAAGCAAAAAATAATGTAATCATGAAATAATAAACTGTGTTGGACATATGAAACGTAATATTGCCCTCATATCGTAGTGTACTATTTTTTCAAGTTTTTCATTAATTTTTAAATATTATTTCTGGTAATGTGTATATTATTTAATTAACCTCGGTTAAAAGTAAAATAATAGTTCTGACTTATAAAATTTAATAACTGTAATTTAATTTAATAACTTCTTGCACATAGTTTTAGGTTTCCATGTTTTTTCTTTAAACTTCCAACAATTGATCCGAAAAAAATGTTTATCATTAAAATAATAAAATATAAAAATATATTTGTCATTCATTCGTCATCGAATTCATCTTCGCTTGTCAATTCTTCATCCTCATAGAGCGAGTTTACACGGGTGCATCAAATAATTAATTTGATGCACACTGCATTAAGCCGTGTCGTTTACACGGTATGTGATCAGCTGTCACTTTTAGTTCGGCGATTAAATATTGCACCAAATTTTTTTAATGCGGGGATGTGTCCATGATTGTACAAATCTTTATTTCTTTGCAGATATCTATAAATAATTTTATTTCTAGATTTGTCCAATTAGAACCGCGCCTCGTCCGCGATTCCATTTGTAATTCCATTTCCATTTTTAATTTTAAAAACACTTTTAGTGAAAATATATGCTCTTCTTGAAATGTCAATTTAATGCACTCAACTGTTTACACGGCAGTGCATCAAATAAGTACTGTGAACTAAATTAATGCAGCGGATTATTTTAATTGTCAGGGACACCGCTGCATCAAATTTAATTTAATTATTTGATGCACCCGTGTAAACTCGCTCATAGCTGCTACAGTCTTCTTCAGAATCGACTTCACTATCACCTGATTCAGCTGTAAAAATTTGAAAAATACATTATAGGATATTTAATAATCATCATAAAAAATTGCTTTTTTACCGATATTTTCTGGTGATGTAATGTCAGAAATTAATGGACTTGCTGGACCATCGAACCAGTAATATTCAAATTTCCCCTCAATCAATTACTATGATTACATGCCGGATCGAGGACTTGACTTGAGATCCAACTGACAGTTTAATCCGCGGCGAAAGTTCACCAGCTTGAGAGCTTGACTTCAAGCCGGCTTGAAATATATTTGACACTTCGCATAAGTTTGCTTCGAAATGCGTGATGGAACAAACGATTTTTTCTCATTTATGTGCAGCTTAAATAAATAAAATAAATTTATTAAGTGAATTGCATCAGAAGTGAAATGTACAACCAACGGAGAACTAATTTCAAAACTCAAGCGCTGAAGCAGGGGTTACATGGCCAATTTCAAGTCGATCCGACAAATTTTTCGGATCTACTTGAGTCAAGCTTACTTGAAGTCGATCTGAGGTTACATGACTTTCAAGTCTACTTGAAGCCGACTTCAAGTATGCATGTAATCATAGTAAATGACCAGCCGCAATCTTCCGGTTCTCTGGTAGTCGGGTCACGCAAATGTGCATTGCACCAGATACTACTTATGTATATCGTCCTTTTAATTTGTTGCAATGTTTCTTCTTTGCTTGGTGGCAGTCGCTGCGTCAAAAGATCTCATTGATTTTTTGAGTACCCTTTCATCGTGTTTAAAAATTGGGTGTCTTGCGCAAAGAATATCAATGCCACGCAAATTTAAACTGGGGATTCTGATAATAATTGTAACGGTAACGATCTTCCACATAAAAATTGTACACATGAATTGTTAAATTGATATTTATTTTATATTTTTATAATTTTTAGTGTCAATGGATATTACACTAAAAAAGTTCTAATAATTAATAAAAAAAATTAATTTAAATGAAAAACTAACAATAATAATTCACAAGCACAAGTTAAATATTAAAATTAATTCGTCGCGGAATCCGAAAATATTTATGTCACAACGTCTTCACCACTGCAGAGATTGATTTGCAATGCCCAAAAGTCCGACGAAATCGTTAAATATGATTTATTCGGGGATTCCTCCATTTATCTCGCTGGCAGCATTTTTATTCTGGGATTCCCCCATTTATTTCGTTCGCAGCTTTTTCCTGAACTCAGCTGCAACTGAAGGGTCTCCAAAGGTGGCGTGGCATTGGTTGTCAAAAGCTTTTACGTGCGAGATCGTTACCCAGCCATAAGTTTCAAATTTGATATTTAATTGAATTTTTTTATTAGTTTTCTCAATTTTTAATGAGTTTGTCGCACAAGTTTTGTCGGACATATTTTTTTTCCTAATAAACAATTAATTTTAAAGTGAAAAAATCGAAAATCAGACATGCATGTATCGAGAACAAAATTTCATAATTTTGACATTTTGGAGGTGTCGGACTCGAATTTTGTCGCGTGATTTTTGTCGGACAAGGTGGTCACCTTATTATATTCGTAATAAAGAACCAGTGTTCAAAAAATTAGACTTGCATGTATCGAGAACAACATTGCTTCATTTTGACATTTTGGGGACGTCGGACTCGCCGGAATTCGCGCGATTCTTGTCGGACACAGTTTTTTTCATCGTTTTTATCAAAAAAACTTTCGATTAAAGGGCAAAAAAAACTTGCATGTATGGAGAGCAAAATGTCGTCAGAACGACAATTCCAGGAACCGCTCACTCCAAAAATTCGCCTCGCCGAAAGTTTTCGCAGAGAAAATTTTGTCGGACTCATCACAAAGAAGGCTCTCATAAAGTTTGGCACTTGCATGTATAAGTAAGAATTTCTTACGATGTCCTGAGCATTATATCTGTATGTGTGCCGGATAATTAGATGCAACGGGCGAACACCGGCCGTTTGACTTTTAAGGGGCATATGACGGCCGCAGGGTTTTTAACCTTTTTAAAGGGAGAACATACAGCCTCACAAACCCCGAAACTTGACCAATTTAAATGGCCAAGAACTGAGCTGTACATACGGGCGGACATTCGACGGTGAATTCGAGCTAAAAAGAATCTGCATGTATTGTTGAATATGCTTTATGGGAGCTTGATCATTTTCATAATGTACAATGGTCCTTTCGATTTATCCTACTCAAAGATAATCGATGCGCAAAAGAAACGAGCTCGCCAGTCGTCAGTTTGTTTTGCGTGAAATGTGTGAAGCGTGTTGAGTTATATTATATTTTAGGGGAAAATTGGAGTATGATTGAAAAAAGAGGAATATGTTTCAATCAAGGTCGGTGTTCACCAATTTTAAGACCATTTTTTGTTTTTACTCGGGATTTTAGCAAAACTGACTTTCTTGCAGTAAAACCAAATGACCCATTTTTTTGGAAAGGTTCCATGTCTGAGGGTGTGCATATGGTTTTATCGATTATTTGTCTGACAAATGTCTAATATTTATGAACAATTAATGTAACATTAGTTATTAAATTAAAAATCTCGGAAAATGTGTAACGAAATGAACCCTAAATTTATACTCGGGGGCTATCGAGGACGCTGAGCACGAATCGAGCTCCAAATTATTGACGATCCAATTACTTTATCATCTCCTCGGAAGGCCAGGCCAAGAGATGCTAAGATAGGGTGTCATGAACTTCTGATATTCTATACTATTTTCGTGCTCTGCAATGAAATTGTTATGCTTCTAATCATTGAAACCGACGGTAGCAAAAATCAAGACTGGACAATAAACGAAGCAAATGGACGAAAGAAAATACAAACCCAGTTTATGGCGAATAGAGTAGTCAATCACGTGTCATATCCATGCCATATCGTAGCTCCCTTATCTTTGCGGATGCGTATCTAGACCTCTTTATATATTCTTTCATATTTTGAAAAACTGCCGTCAAGATTTTGGTATCGCAATGGACCATTTTTGATCCAAACATGTATTAAATTGACATTTTTTCTGTCCCAGAAACCAGGGTCTGTCTCATCGGCATTGAATTCTGTTTCCCACAAGGGTTTGTCGAAGTTTTCAAATTGGCCACTGCTGCTTGACAGAACTAGACCAACTAAGGAAGCCCGCACTTTCTTATGCAAAACTTTCGTGTGTCTTTTGGTGATTCTTCGATTAGCTGGATGTCCTCTTTTTTAACTTCTGTATTAGTTTGGGTAACTTATTAATTTTGTCTCTCTCATTCGGGGCTCTCTTTCTCTTATGTGCAGCACTTAACTCGGCACCTTTCATTTTGTTCTAAGCAGAGTGACGAGATAGATTTTCTAAATATCAATAAAAATATACTATACTTCCTAGTGTAGGGGTACAGTCAGCACTCGGTACAAACTTGTTTCCAAGTGACATTTTCCGCGTTAATTTAGTAAAATTGCTTTGCCCCACCACGCAAAAGAGAGTAGCTACGGCACTGAACGAAATAACGAGACGAGACGAAAATATATTTCCTACTCCTGGAGACGATAATCTCGTATTGCCTTGCGTTTGTAAATTTTGACCCATTAAGCAAAACAAATTAAAACTATCAAAATAATTAACAATCCCAACATACAATTTAACAAACACTAACGTCTAAACGAAGACGATTACAAATATGTCATCGTTTTTTTAGACGAAAACGAGACGATATCGTCTTCCAAGGTAGCATTTTGACAAAACTGTTTCATTTTCGTTTCGTTTCGTCTTCGGGAGTACAGGCCCTGGGCTTGTACTACCTAAGACAAAACGAAACAAAAACGAAACCGTTTTGTCAAAATGCTACCTTGGAAAACGATAACGTCTCGTCTTTCAGACGACGATTGTTGTGTGTCGACGGTTTTGAGGTTAAAATGTAAGTTGGGATTGTTAATTATTTTGATAGTTTTAATTTATTTTGCATAGTAGGCCTAAATTTACAAAAGCAAAGCAATACAAGATTATCGTCTCCAGAAGTAGGAAATAGATTTTCGTCTCGTCTCGTAATTTCGTTTCGTTTCTTTATCGTCTCGTCTTTGGGAGTACAAGCCCAGATCTTAGGGCTGCGATTGATCAGAATAATCTTGCTTTATTTGGCCCTATTCTGATTCTCACTTTCACGGCGAGTGACAATCCAAGACACATTTTCAAATAAAAAGTGTAATGTAAAATTGTGTCTTGGGTAGTCACTCGCCTTCAAAGTGAGAATCAGAATAGGGCCCATTGGTTCTACTTGCCTACTCTAAGGCTTTTGACTTGCTGGTCCATCAACTTTACCATTTCTCTGCCCGTGTGAGGCGTCTTTTCTCCTCTCTTCTATCTGATAGATTTCAATGTGTTCGTCACAATGGCATTACATCCTCTCTTATACCTGTGCGTTTGGGTGTTCCTCAAGTCTCGATACTAGGCCCTCTTCTTTTTTACCTGTACATCAATGATCTTCCCTCTGCCATTGACTCTTCTTTTCATATATATGCTGATGAGCTTCAGTTGTACAATTCTTTTCCTCCTAGTTATATTGTATCCAGTACTACTGCCCTGAATAATATTTTATTTCAAGTCAGTGAGTGGAGCTCTAATAATTTCCTCAAACTTAATCTTAGTAAATCCCTTGTCCTCTATTCTATGAATAAAATCCAAATCTGTTCGAGATTAATGTTCCTATTCCTGTCGACTGTGTCAGGGATATTTATTAACTGTAAGCTTTCCTGTTGTAATCATATCTTCTTCATGCTGCCTAAAAAAGTACTAGAAATAAGTAGAAGTCGCTAATTGGAGTAAATCAATTTACGTTATTGCGTGATCCGACATACTGAAAAATACTAAATTGTTAGCCCTAAATAATTATGATTTAAATCAATAACTTACAAAAGTTTAATGTTTTTAACATTATTTGTAGGATATTCATTATATGGCTCAAGTACAATCTTATGTATATATGATTTTAATAATACAAAAGAAAAAGGACATTTGGTACCGATTATGCATTACTTAAAGAATAATAATTTTTAATGGAAGGTGCAATTCGTAAATAATTTGTTTAAAGGCGCAATTCAATATTTTTTTAGTACATTACTTGCAAAACTAGAGTTCATTACTTAAACAATAAAAATACTTAATCAAATCTATATTAAGCATCGACTTTGTCTTATTCGAAATCATCTGCCAGTGGATCAAAGGCATTGTCAGCATTATCAGCTCGCGTAAAATCATAATCTATTTCGTCGCTGGACGAGTGAGATGATGAGTAGTCACACTTGTTATAAGATTTTGGCAGCACGTGTCCTAGAAAATAAAAAAATAAAGCATTTTAGATTAATTTTATGTAAGTGAGAAAATCCTAAATTAAAGAATAGTATTTTTTTTTAAATATGCACGTGTAGTATTCTGGACAGATGGAAGTGTGGTAATAACTTTATAGTGGTGACCACTGGTAAATACCCTATAAGAAAGAATAGGCTAATTCCCAGTAAGATTAGCGTGAATCTAATAACCACTCTTGCAATAAACTCAATTACGAAACAAACAGCATGCCTTGGCAACTGGAACAAGCCGCGACCACAGCGACTAATAAGGCCGAATACAATTTACGAATATTCGCATGGAACTCTGGGGTGGCTGCACAGAAGCCGTTTCAGTCATCTGTTTCGGGATTTTAATTAAATTTTTCCATTTAAAACTCATCTGTGTACAGGACCCGATGTGAGCAACATCTAGCCCAGCTGTCAGCAACCTATGGCACGCGTGCCACTAAGTAACGTACGAGAAAATCTGTGATGGCACTCCACAGTCGACAATCGCGTCGGCATAGCCTTTCATGCTCATGCGCAACAGTTATAGAAACATATATATCAGAGTACACAGACGTACACACCACGTAAGGACCGCAGCCGTCCGGAGCACAGTTCACTCGACCGCCGGAAGGCTGTGGTCTGAAGGTGTATCGCCTTGAAGCCAAGTATCAACATTCACCGGCCGCCAACTGGATGGTGGGTGTAGTCCAGGAAAACTCACAATTTTTATGTCTGTAGGTATTTATCGTCAGTCCGGGCCTGAAGATACAAACTTCACTTCAGTCTGAAGTTTTCGTGGAGGTCATGAAGATGTTTTCACTTGAATTAACAACCAGCCTCGCTAAACTGTCGTGTACGGCTGTGTGTAGGGGAATTATGAGGTCACCTGCAGGCGGATGCTTCACGTCTTTATCCCTCCTATATAGAATGGGACCTTTAAAATAGCTTTCTGAAAGTTTTTAGTGCATTACTTTTTACTAAACTATTTTCATATACCAATGGCACGCTTAATGTGAAGTAATTTTAATTATCTGTTTTGTGGCACAGCAGGAAGGAGTAAGTTGAACGGGAACATAATGCCTGCGCAAAGTATGATGTCAAAAT
The DNA here is from genome assembly GCA_949987705.1 of Thereva unica. Classification (NCBI taxonomy): domain Eukaryota; kingdom Metazoa; phylum Arthropoda; class Insecta; order Diptera; family Therevidae; genus Thereva; species Thereva unica. Next base: position 46,518,090 of record OX465281.1, on the reverse strand, counting down.
CATCTTGGGAGATTTCAACGCAAAAGTACGTTGAGAGCCCATATAAAGGTAATATATAGGCACCTACAACTTTCACGAGAGCACTAATGGCAATGGACAACGCGTTTAAGCGATGACAGCAAACAAGAATTGGTCGTTGCAAACACTACCCGCCACTAAATAGACCATGTGCTGATACATCGGTACCAAATTTCGGGCCTGATGATAGTACTAACGTACCGAGGTGTCAACTTCGACTCGAATCACAACGAGAGCTGAAACCGCCTTAAAAATACTAGCAGTACTGCTGATTCCATCTTAGGCAAAAATCGTAGAGATCGGAACGCAAGCTGGCAACTGAACGTAAGAATGCTGCGTATCGAGCAATGCAGCAGTCTGAAGAAGAAAAAAGGAAGCCTGGGAGAAAAGTCTCGCCTGTGAACTAGAACAGTACAGAGAGCGACGGCCGCACCAGGCGTGGGAGTTCTACCAAGAGTCCGCACTATGGCGCAATTCAATTAATATGCATTGCGGATGACCTGAACGGCATGACGGTTAATTCCTAAGCTTGGATTCTCCACATATAAAAAGTAATGAAGGGTCTCAGAAATCATGCTAAAAACTGGATTGAAGGCAAAAAAATACTTCAAAACAGAGCCCGATGGAGAACCTTGAAGCCCAATGTTTCCAACCAGGGGCGAAGAATAATAATAATAAAGAAACAGAACCTAAAATCATGATAAAATTGAAAACATACCAGAATTTTGCAATTGCTCATCTTCAACTATTATAGCATCATAATTATATTTCAACCACGCATGCTTATCAGATTCCCACAAAAGTCGAGGCCAAGAAAATCCTAGAATAAAAAAACAAATCACAAAAATGCTTAAATTTGAAACAAAACTTACCTTTAAGTCCTTTCACCAAACGAACTATAACTGAAAGTCCACGAATTTCATGAGATGTTAGTGCTGGATCAATTGCACCTAAAAAGTTCATGTTAAGCAATGATGTCTCATTTCCAATGGTGGTTCTGAAAGGATAAAATGTAAAAGTTCTGCACAACAGTTCTTGTTTTTATCTTACATAAAACGTAAGTGCGTATCAGTCACTTTAAGGAAATAATCCGAAATATCAGGAGCATTGATGTTCAAACAAATCAAGGAATCAGATTGCTGCCAAGATACTTGCGGAATTTTGTAGAGTTTTTTCAATTTGGGCAGTTTTGGCTCCACTACCTGTTCGGTTTTGAATGCATCTTGGAAAGGATAAACTTTACTTTTTCGGAGGAGTTTTTTTATTTTTCTGCCTGTAGTACTGTAAGTACTAGAAGGCGTTGCAGTGTCTTCTAAACGTGAATCTGTGGAACTTTTTTGTGCTGGTTGTTGTTGCTTTTCAGGTTTGGGTTCTACTTTATTGTCATCAGCTGGTATTAATCTTGCAGTTGGTGGGAGATTTAGCTAAGGGAAAATGTAAAACGTGAGGAGAAAAATATAAATTTACTAATGAGTTACTCTCAAAAATTTTTAGAACGTTTTAATAGATTTATCTACAAGGTGGCCACACTTTTTCTTAAAACCGAATTTCCCTGACTTTTTCAGGTTTTCCAAACAATATTTGAATTTTTGTTCAAACTTTACGTTGTATCATGAAACTATGTACAGATATTATCGAAGAAGTAATAAGGTGAGATTTTATATAATATGGGATCAGGTAGATATTCGTTTATTGTATTTTTATATTAATAATGACTTCAAATTAAAAATTAACTGTAAAATAATGGATAAAAAAATGGCTTAAACTAGATATATTCTAGCCAACTGCGAAAATAAGGATCAAAAGTGCAGTAAAAGAAAAGTTCAAAGTACTACAAGGTCTTAGACTGACCGAGCCATGTTATTCAAGCTCGCCCTTGAATGGGTGATAAAGAAAATCTCAGTCTAGAGAAGTGCGTCAATAGCAATACACTTTGTACAATTACATACTTGGAGATACAAATGAAGTGAAAATCGTGGGATGGTTCTTTTTTAGCAGCAAAAGAAGTTTATGTCGAAGTAAAAGAGGCAGCAAAGTATAGAGGCCTACATCTAAAAAGCTTTTGTATTCCACAAAGACACGCAACTACTTGTTTGCTTAATGAAAGATTGCTCGGATAGGTTGTCAATTAGCAGTTCTTTATTTATTGAAAATGCTCTCACAGAGAAAGCGTTACCATGTGAAAGAATCAAAACCCTCTTAAGAAAAAAGAAATTCTCCATATTTTACTGTTTTTAGAATAACGCCGAGCCAAACATCGTCCTTTTCTGTTTAAATAGAGAGCTCGAGTGCTACATTTTTACTTATTCTTTGGAGTCGCAGCTTAGGTTTTGTTTCGATACAAGGGTCGAAGCAAGAAATTGATAACCTTTCTACTGAGCATGCTATTGGCACTCTTTATGGTCACCAAGATAATTGCCCCTTTTCTTCGCCCTTTTAAAGCCATTCAGGTGATTTCGTGCATGCCTGTGGCGGGAGTGTGCATGATAGGTGCGGGCGAGTTTTATTTTCACACAGGAATTGTCTTGGTGACCATAAAGGACGCCACTAGTATATTCAGTAGAATGGCTCTCGTTGGATTGCGTAGGTCAAGCAGCATTGGACGGGGTTAGTGCTTAGCTGAGGGAATGCTTGGTAAAACACACTCGCATTTGGAATGGTATATTCTGATGCGGTGCATTTATAAATTTTCATACCTGAATTTTTAGATTTATGTGCCTATGGCGGGAGCGTGCATGGTTGTGGTGGGGGAATACATGCTTCAAATTTTTAGATTTTCGTGCCTGTGGTGGGAGCGTTTATGCCTGTGGCGGGGGCGTACATGCCTGTGGCAGAAGCGTGCGTACTTTTGCCGCATGTCTATTTGTTTGCTATGCGCGTCCGGGCTAGTATGAAAATTAACCAGCAAATTATTTTTAATCGGTAGGAAACCTTTAAACTGAAATTTTGAGAAAAGTACTTCGACTTCCGCAGCAATAGTATGGAAAAATACAAGAATAGCGTACAATAACTATTATCCAAAAGGTAAACAAAGAAGAAGCTTGAACTTGTTAGATTCTGACACCTTCTGGTTATCTTTCACTCCTTTTACATACACTAGATATGATTTTAAAACCACCACTGGCAACATTCTCAACGCACTGCCCAAAATTTTAATAGAAATAATGGAAACTTTGTGTAATTAATGTAATCTTCACGTTAAGAATGCCTGTGGCAAAATATATAATAAAGTGATCTAAATATATTTATAATATCCCGGTCTTTTTTAAGCTTTCTTATATGTGTTATGGACTGATGTAAACCACAACTTCCCAAATTGAGCAGAACTGGAGTTCGTGTTTGATGTCTTCAAAAAATCTCTTTACATTTGGTCCGTCCATTGAAATTTGCAGTAGTTTTTTACATTTACGGGCAACACCTTTTTTGCAAGATCTCAAGTCAGCTGCTATCGCATGGCCGAGAACTAACGATGTTAAAAACCGTTCTTTTCTCTTTTATGAGCTACCTTGTTAAGTAAAATCATAAAAACCAACTACAATGTAATCACAGTTGGAACAGATACCCTGCAGATCCCTAACAAAGAATACGCCAAGACAAAAATTAATTGAGTTCTTATTCGTATGAGGCTTATTTTCAGTCTATTTGAAGCGATCAGTACTTTTGTACAAGAACTTTACCGCAAAACATTTAATAATAGAATTAATAAAATTGTATGGTCACGCAATTTGAAAATGTACATTTTCTTATTCAAAATTCTAGACGATTTTCTTAGAACTTCGATTGCCTTGCGTCGCAGAGCTGAGATAGAATGCAAGCATATCAAGCATAGCCTTTCGCCTTTTCCCCTATCGACGTTCATTTATTCTGTGCAACTCTTTACGACGATTCAATGAGACAGATAAATCCCAGTCATCCCACAGATGAAAAAATACCATGATTTGAATGCAAATTCCCTAACTTTTCCCTGACTTATCCATAATTCTTAAATCCCCTGACTTTTCCAGGTTTTCAAGGATTTCAAGAAAGTGGCCACCCTGTATCTATCTATTTCAGCGTTCGATATATGAAAAAAGTAAAATAAAATAAAAAAAAACTGCGAATTTTCGCGTTTAATCTGTAGAATGATTTAAATAAATAACTCACCAATTGTAAAATTTCTTCTTGAGTAAACTCAATGTCCAGATCAATAAGTTCGTCGCTGTTAGGGTTTGATTCAAGTTGCTGCTGCCCTACAAAACCTGTAGGACGAACATAATTTATCTTATCCCAATTGTCATCCTCTGCTGCACTCTCTACCTCAGTACGTTCAGCTTCTCTATTTACAGTTACTATCAAATCTAGATAATGTTTTGTTTCACTATCATAATCAGCAAAACCTGTAATAAATAATCGTTACATTAATTTAATACGTTCACCACGAAAAATTACCTTTTTCAACAATTTTCACATTCAACTTTTCGTCCTTTTCATTAGTGCAGTCTACCATCAATACTTCATGCTTCCAATATCTAATATCATTTTCAAAATTTGGTTCTTCAGTTTTCACTGGTCGAGCATATAAATATTGGCATGCATCAATCATTTCATCGTATATTTTATCACAGATTTCTTCAGTCCAAACTCCATTAACACGAGAAACAATCCCTGTTAGTTTGCAGCGAATGGCCTTAAGAAATATAAATTAGATAAAAGTCTCAAATGCTATCAAAAATACAAACTTGATATGGTAACAATTGTACAATTTTTTCACTTGTCTGTAGAAGGTCTTTCATGAAGAATGTATTAGTTATTCCTATATCGCAGAAAAATACAGAGAATTGAATTTGATCTTTTTCGGCACCGCAAACAACTTTAGTTATTTTTGCTCGATTATATTTTCCATCATATTTGGCAAGACAAACTTGGCCAATTTTCGCTTCTGAAAGCGGTAGTTCATTACATAAAACATACTCGTCTATTTCAGAATACAAGACTTCCAATCTGTAAAACACAAAAAAAAATATAAATTTTAATAATCATTTTATGATTCGATTAAATATCTGGTAAGCTTTAAGACAAAAGAAAGCACCTGTAAAAATAGTACAAATGCAAATGTTATACGATGAAGCGGAGCTAAACGATTCAATAACAACAATAACTAGAATGAAACAAAGTTGATCCCATACACCATTACACCATGGCGAAATAATTAAGAAAGCCAATAGTGCAGTGATTCCCAAAGTAGGTTCCGCGGAACCTTACGGTTCCACGAAAAAATTTTAAGGTTCCGTGTCGCCGAAGCGCAAATACATTCGCAGATTCACTGGCGCTGCGCCGCCGTTTAACGCATTCTTGCTAATCAGAAAGTGCGAGTGGCCCTTCTTCCTTGAAATGTCGAGGGGGTTGTGAAGAAAATGGTAATCCGCCCTCTTGAGATGGCCGCCATGGGCCAAACGATATACTGAGTATACTGTATTGGTTATGGTGTTCTACTTATCATACCCTTTCATTTGATACCCATGTCGTAGGGGTTGTGAAGAATATTGCAATCCACCTTCCTAAGACGGCCGCCATGGATCTAAAGGTATATTGAGTATACCATATTGCATTGTCATCGGAGCTGTATGCAAAATTTCAGCATGATAGGATATCCGGAAGTATTTGAAAAATTGATTGCATAATTTGTTCCGCGAAGAAAACAGTAATCCGTCCTCTTGAGACGGCCGCCATGGATCTAACGGTATAATGAGTATACCATATTGCATTGCCATCGGAGCTGAAGTTGTGTGCAAAATTTCAGGGTGATCGGGTAACCGGAAGTATTCAAAAAATCGATTGCAAGATATGTACCGGACAAACAGACAGACAAGAAAGCGAGCTAATAAAAACGTTTTAAAATATCCATCCATCCATCCAATGGCGCTACAGCCCAAATCGAGCCTTGGCCTCCTCTAGGGCATTTCTCCAAGTCTGACGGTTCCTTGCAGCAGTTCTCCAGTTCCGAATGTTCAGCATTGTCTCTGCGTCAGCCGTCACAGAGTCCATCCATCTTCTCCTGGGTCTACCTACTGGTCTGTTTCCTGGAATTTCGGCCACCATAAGCCGTTTTGGGATACGGTTATCATTCATCCTGACTACGTGGCCGGCTAGTCTTAGTCTGTTGATTTTTATAAACGTTGAGAGTTCTGGGTCGTAAAAAATTTCATACAACTCTCAGGAACTCAACTCGAGGAAATTCTCACTATGCTGAAGGCCTTCAACCCTCACATCAACGACGATAACTGGAAAGTTATCAAAACGGAACAGACTAACAGGGCCACAATGCAAATTATTCTGCTCCTAAATGAAAATTGCCTGAACCAAAAAGAAAAATACGCCGTGAGCTACGGCTTCCAACAGATTGAACTGAACGCCTACAAAACTAACATGGAAGCCGTAGTTAACCAAGACCTCTGGCCATGAACCAGAAAACATGGAAACCGATGGCGAAAGCGCAGTTCAGAACGAAGTTTATGTTGATGCATCGACAGACTCCGAGCTGAACAGAGCCGTCGGTAATCTGTTCACGGAGCGACAACTCCTCAGCTCAGACATCGACGAAATCAACTCCAGCGACGAAGAAGCGGAGGTGACTGTCGTCGAAGCAAAACTCCCGGGAAATAGTGCAGGTGATACAGATAAACCTGCACCATTGTAAAGCAGCATCCGCTTCGCTTCTGCTCCACCTGGCATCAGGCGAAGTCGAAGTCGAAGTTACCCTAGTCCAAGAGCCATGGATCGTTGGTGACGGGATCTGTGGCTTAAGGACGCCTAAATTTAATTTTTTTATAACAAAGGTAATCATTCAAGAGCTCGTGACAGAATTGCAGTGATTTTGCAGAGGATGTGCTATTGATATAAGTAAGATTACTTAAAGCACAACCGATTAAGACTAACCGCTAGTTCGAGTCTGCTTAAGTTTTAATTTTATGAACTTTTGAACCTGTCGTTTTTTTACAATGAAAAAAATTATATTGCAGAGGATGGGACTTGGTTATAAGTTAATTGGGTTGCCCTCCGATTCCCATCTCGTTTGGAGGTTAGGTTTGCCTTTTGGGAATTTTTTAAAATGTCGATTCGATCAAATTGGACAAAGTGATATTGCAGAGAATGGGGTTTGGTGTAATGGTGAGACCACCAAGAGCCCAAATTAGGCTGCCCATCTCATATGTAATCAGGGTTGCGAATTTGGCGGCTTTTGATTTTGTGGCCATTTTGCGGATGACCCAAGTGATTTTGCAGGAGATGGGATTTGAATATTGGGGTTCGTTACGGTATCCACAATATTTATCCACTTCCAATCTCTTTCCCATTTTATTTCTTCCAGTGGGAAGAAATAGGTCTTCTCCCCTAACATAGTACGATGGATCTACACAACGATCGTCCACCTAATTCTCCATTACGGGGTCTTAGTATGGTGGCCAAACCTGCGTAAATCCACCGCGTTAAACAAACTACACAAAGTACAAAGATGTGCGGAGTTATGCATAACTGGAGCACTTTGCTTCACAGCTACAGATGCCAGCACGTAGAATAAAAGAATCTGGTTTATGGACCGAAATCGGGGGAGGGCACACGAAGGTGCTGAGCTCTGTTGCTATCCCCACAAAAACCGACTTCTGCATACCCGACATTATCTTCACGACGAACTAGAGAGAGTGCACATCCCTTCACGTCGTGAATGGAGAAATAGACCTCACAGTTTTCAGGATGCCATAAACTTCTTTACTGATGGCTCTAAGCTCGAGGGTCTGGTGGGAAGAGCAGTCTTTTCCCCAAAGCTTGGGATTGAAGTCTCCTTCAGACTACCCGATCACTGCAGTGTATACCAAGCGGAGGTTCTAGCCATAAAATCTTCTCAGATAGTCAGGCGCTCTGAAAACCCTGCGATCTTGCACAAACAGCTCTACAACTACCTCTGAATGTCGCAGATCTCTTAACGAGATGGCTCAACAGTTTAGGACCCTCCTCGTAGGGGTGCCCGGTCACCAAAATATAGAGGGGAAATTGTAAAGTTGACGAACTGGCTAGGAAAGGCACGACCGCTACTCTTCTTCCAGGAACGAGTTGGTATGCCTTTGGCCACGCATTGGAGGGATCTTAATAAATGCACTTTGACCAAATTAACCTGGCCCTCTTATGATCTCAGGCGGGCCACTACACTACTGAGCCTCGGGAGACACCACCTCTCAGTTATAGTGGGCGTGCTGACTGAACACTAGGGACGCATGCGAACCGCCTAGGTCCTGAGACCTACGATTTTTGCAGAAGCTGTAAGAATCCTCTGTCACTGTCCAGCCCTAAACATAAGGAAACCAACCACATTTGATGAAATCTCGAAGATTGTGATCTCGCAACTTAGAATATTCATTACTTCCTCGAGATGGTTTAGCAAAGAAGCGACACTTTAACATCAGGTTTAAAGTAGGATCACTATGTCATCACAATGGGCCTATCGTTTTGGCCTAAGTGTACATATGGGCTCAAACCACCAGCTCAGCCATATATAACCTAATCTAACCTAACCTACTCCTACAATATCCAAGAATTGAAAGCAGGATTCATCGCTATCTCCATTGACTGTTCAGAAACTGTGTTTGATAACAAACGATCAATGTTCGAATTTGATAAAACGAATTACGTCAATGGCTGTTGAATATTTTTAATTATGTACCAATTGTATCCGAGGTATTTAAACCCGCAGTCATGATCATCGGAAATTTTCCAAACATCTTTTAGAAGCTATCAATGAAGAAATTATTCTACAATGGAGGATTCTACAAATATTCTTCTAATTTTTCTACAACATAACTACTATCTACTAATATTTTCATTCCTATATTAATTGTAATTAAATAAGTTTTTTACTTACCTTTCTAAGTTAGCTAAATTCTGCACGTAGAAATGATTTGGTGTATAAAAAGTTCCAACTTGTATCCTAGTGAAATCAGTTTCTGGCAAAGACTCCCATTTTTCATTGTAAGTTCTTTCTTTCTTATCTTTACTTCTCCTAGAAGCTCTTACACCATTTTGTGTAGATCCACTCTTTTCTTTTACTAGTGATTGTCGATCACTGTTGGAAGTTGTTGTTTTATTTAACTGATCTTCTTTACAGGATACAGATGAGTTAGTAACGGACGTTGATAGTCGCACATATGTACTTTTCTTTTGAGTTGAAGATGAGCTTGATGTTAAGAAACTTGAATTTAAATCTTCTTGCTCTTTATTAGTAGAATTTTCACTTTCAGGTACTAATATATCTATAAAAAAACCAAAACTATTAGTAAATTAATAAAATTTTACTACAAAATATTTATTACCAACTTCCATGGCTAATTTTTTAATTATTTCTCCAGCATTGCTTGGTATAGCTAATTTCTTTTCTAATAGTGCACTTTTTATATTAATATTATAAACGGAGCTGTTTATAGATTTTAAATGCTCCAATAAGATTATATTGTCAACCCATATTGTGTCCTTAATGGAAAAGTTCACACTTGCATTAACTTGAATGTCGTTTGTTGCAAATTTGTCAATCCAGTACTTTACTGTTGATATTGATTTCGAGTCCCAATCGTGTTCAAAATCAAATGGAGCTATTCCAAGTAATCGTAAATTTATAGCCTGTGCAGGAATATTGGTTTATTAATTTCGTTTAGTGAAATATTTTATAAAAAGTTTAATTAAATTTATCATAAATCTTTATTAAATCCTGTTTTGGTTTTTTGTGCCTAACTTAAGAACCGTAATAAAATCGTAAAATCAATCTATAGTAAGAAAAACAGATGGAATAATGGAAAACGATCTATAATACAAGATTTTTACTTTAGACGGGTTTCAAAGCCAGGTCGACGTACAAATACTATTCAAATGATAGAAGTAAACAGAATTTTCAATTATATCATTTGAGGTCGATTTCCTCTGTGTTCCATAGGTGATCTACGCAAGTCCACCCAATTGCTGGCTTATGCAGACGACATTGGCATCAACAATAATATAGGACACTTTCACTTAGATTGAGCGGGAGGCACAAAAGCTGGGACGGTAGTTCAACGAGAGCAAAACAAAAAACATGATGGGCCTGACAGCAAGAACACCAACAGTGGTCCCACAATCAAGGTAGAGGAACGTAAATTTGGAGTAATAAAATCATTTACCGTCCTTGAGCCAATAGTAGCACCCAACAATAGCATGGAACCAGAAATACGCGCATGCCGTTGAAGGTAGTAATTGGAAAGGCTAAGTTAAATTTCGAGTTTTTACGTGCGATTTTAGCTATGTAGAAAATGTAATCAAATGCAATGATCCATTGGACCTATCACCCCTTACACCAAATAATTTTTTGGTTCAACGTAGTTCCACCTTAGCGGCTACGGCTCCAAGCGACGCGATATTTTCATCGCAACAATGGGAAGGTATCTGTATCAATCCGAAAGGATGACATAGTTCTAGTTTTTGACCCTGCTAGGCGCAGGATCCTTTGGAAACTAGCGAAACAAATCAGAAGTAAGGCAACGGCATCAATACAAAAGCACAATTTTGTCCACTGGCAGTACCAATAGATCGCGGAACATCCTTTATGCCATTAGTACCTAATAAAACAGTCATTGTAAAACGTTACTATGTTACACTGATTCTGTGTGTGCGATGACAATTCAAAAGTCCCAGGGAGATACATTTGATGAGATTGTAATATGAATATTGCAAAACACACTCTCAACAACTCCTGTATGTCCCACTATCCCGAATTTCATGGTTTTATCTATATAAATATAATTGGTGTGTCTGTGGAGCTCATCTAGTTTTTTACATGATATTAAAACTAAATCATTTTTAAAATCTGTCTGGCTGTGTCGGAAACGTCTAGTCCGATTGCGATGGGACTTTCACTGGAAGATTCAGGGCCTGTACTCCCGAAGACGAAACGAAACGAAAACGAAACCGTTTCGTCAAAATGCTACCTGGCAAGACGATATCAACTCGTTTTCGTGTCGTGGTTTTGAGGTTAAAATGTAAGTTGGGATTGCTAGTTATGTTGATAGTGTTAATTTATTTTGCATAATAGATCAAAAATTACAAACGCAGGGCAGAGATTATCGTCTCCAGGAGTGGGAATTAAATTCTCCTCTCGTCTCGTTATTTCGTTTCGTTATTGTCTCGTCTTTGGGAGTACAGGCCCAATATTTTCTTGAGCTATTTTTTACTCGGACACAACCAGGGGCGGCGCACTTGCACCTGGCGCAATTTTACAGGGGCGCAATATCAGAAATCAAGATTTAAAACTTTTTAAAAAAAATGTAAATTATCATCATGGCTGCAAGAAATCACACCAATTTACTCAATATCTGTCCTTTATACTTTCTCATGCAAGAACATGTGGGGAAATTTTAGTGTTCATCGTGCAGGAAATTTCTAGAGATTTTAGCTTTGGGATTTTCTAAAAATTTACTCAAGAAATGTTACTCGAGATTTCGTCTTCGAGAGTCAGATTCGGAAAAAAAATCTCCCAAGTGAAAGAAATATCTCTCATTTATTTATATTACGCTGGCGCTTTTTTTGAAAATTCTGTTGTTGTTGCGATGGCTCTATTGTGTATTCCTGTCTACCGTGATTTATATAAACTTAAGGGCGCTGTTCAGGCCCGGCGTTTGGCACTTTTGCGTCCGGTGCAGTATGCCTTATTTCGATCCCATCAGCTGTTTATTTTTTGATCGCAGTGAAGGACAATGCGAAAAGACACAAACATTCTGTAAAGTTCTTTTAATATATGAAAATGAACGCACGGGAAAACTTTTTCACTTTTTTTTCTGAAATTGCACCCTATCCAATTGCGCCCGGTGCAAATGAACCTATTGCTCCTATAAAAACGCCGCCCCTACGTTTGTCCAATCAAGATTTGCTACGCTTTAACTTCAGAAAACTCTCCCGTTAAAGCTATTTAATGCTTCAAGATGTTTTGCGGTGTTAGCTGCACTTCCCTAACTATTTACAGCACAATATTGGATCAGCTCCGAAGATCTAAATTTTCATATAGAGGTGTCTATTTCGTTCTCCACGCTTTCATATTTTTCATAATAGGTGGTCACTACACTGCATGTATTAGTTTATTTATTAGTTTTTAGAAAAAAAAAACAGTCCACCTTAATAGCCTTCAAGCATATAGAAGGCGCTTTCAACAACTTCAGAACAGCGGCGATCCAGTTTCTCGCCGAATTAGGGATGTATAACACCGTTCTACAAATCTTGACTTTAAAAAAATCCATTCTTATTCGTTTGCACTTTTTTGAGCTCCGATTTTTTCTGATTTTAATGGTTTTTTTCGTTTTTTCGTGGCACCCTCAGTTTTTTTGTTATTAACAAAAAATGGTTTTTACTTTTATTTGATATAATCGAATATTTTTCGAATATTCGATTATATCAAATAAAAGTAAAAACCATTTTTTGTTAATAACAAAAAAACTGAGGGTGCCACGAAAAAACGAAAAAAACCATTAAAATCAGAAAAAAACGGAGCTCAAAAAAGTGCAAACGAATAAGAATGGATTTTTTCACTGTAGTACGGTGTAATAGTACAACTAATACGAATTACAAATCAAGAACTATGGCACCGTGCCAGCCAAGAAAAGATAGACGACAAAATCAGGCGAACTAAATGAAATTGGATTGGCCACACTCTGTCCAGTTCCTTTAATATAAAGATGGCACGGAAACACTTTTTAATTTTTTTTTTTCGAAGTTTTAATTTTTTTTTTAAATCTTAATTTCTGAAATTGCGCTCGGTGAAAATGCATTATGAAAAGCCGCCCCTGGCGCTGCGGCTGGACTTTTGTTTTCTGTTCCAAGAATTGTTAAAAAAAGGTAAATAAGCGAAATAACAAAATTCCTTGTGGCGAGAATTCCTCATTAATCGCCCTTTTTTGTTTCTTCCTTTACTGTCTAAAAATTAATATGGTTAGTTTCTCACGAACCAACCAACAAAAATTGGCTGTATTCGTCCATTCCTATTTGAAATTCGACGAAGAGTCGCATGGGTTTTCGCAAGAGCCAACTTTACCAACAAACTATACGCTAGAATGCTTTAGCTTGTTGTTGTTTTTAATATTAATTCTTCCTTCTGCCATTTCTCTTTCTTCACTCCTCCTAGCAAAAGGGAGACAAAAAACAAAAACAACCACACAGCTATCAAAAAGTTGATTCAAAAATTCAGTGAAAGGATTTAGACGTTCAAAAAATCTGCTCAGCCCATCGTCCATCCATGAGTCCATCTGCTCAGCCCACACTCTTATCCGCAAACGATGTTTTCAGCAGATTTTTGTAAATCAGATTTTTGTAATGTGAAACTTCCTATGTAACGTGCACGTAACTGCACACAAGATTTTTTTATTGTGGAGCGTGATGTAAGATGTGAAAATAATATAACGCTAAAAATAAAAATTTAATTATGACTTACTTGGAATGGATAATCTGTAAATTGTGGAGGAAGAGTTAATAAATTTGAAGATTTGCACAATATCCTTGAACCAGCGTCTACTAATTTTACTAATACACTGAAATCTTGACCAACTTTTCTTTTTGAACTAAAATAAAAAAAAGAAAAATGAAAAATTATATTACTTGTATCAATATCTATGCACTAAGAAAACCTTACTTCTTTGGTATATCAATAATTTTGCATCTGTAATAACTATTCATGTAAATAGCAACACACAAATCGTTCATATTAATTGGCCAATGAGTTTGATGGTTATTGATATTTCCAAAATATTTTGCAAATTCGAGATTAAACTTTAAGTAATCTGAAGATTTGTTTATTTTCTTCCATCCAGTATTACCCGAAGTGCTATGCTCTAGAAGACGAACACAGTAGTGTGCAGGCGAAACAACTTCGAGGATTTTAACTATTATCTATAAAGTTATAAAATTTAAATAAAATTTAAAATAATAAAGATTGTTTTTAGACATACATTTCCACTCGTTGGAATGCTAGCGTCAGGAGCATCATGCTTTGTTAGTATATGCCTGTATATGCAATCAATTTCTTCGAAACATTCACCTAACTCTAGTAAATATGGACACAATTCTCGTTCATTCGTGATCCTTTGCTCCTCTCGCTGAATCTTAATTCTCTAAATATAAAATTACGATTAAGAAATTGCTATTTTATTAAATAATAAGTTAAGGTATAAGGTAATAATAAAAACTCACATTAGATAAATTGATAATTTCTTTTGGAATAGTAGAACAGTTGTGCTTTTGCAAAAAATCAACTAATTTTGGTAGTTGATTATTGTTTGATTCATCAAGAAGTATTAGAGCAGTAGCGGGGGCCTTTTGTGGTTCCTGGAATGAAGAAAGCTTTTAAATTGAAATATGTACGAGAAAACAAACTAGTTAAAATAAAAACGGTTAACAATATCCTATATTACTTTTCAAACTTCAAATTGATATCTTGTTTTGTAGTTTCGTGTTTGCATTACTAATTCTTCCGTTTTGGCGCAATGTCCGCTCGTGTCACTTAACCAGCTGATTAGAGTTAGTTCTGAACTTTGATGGTCCAACTTGATCCAGCGCACTGACTACGCACTGAGTTTTAATCATTCCCCAGTGCATTAGTTGAAGGCCGCTATCTACAAGATGCCACCGTGCATTTTTTTTATGTGATAGACTAGAGACTTAGGGAAAGCCCCCTTTGTACTGTTCGACAATCTATTTTTTCCTATAGAATGTCGAACAGCAAGCTCTAGCCGGAAGATGAGAAGTAGATAGAGAGAGAAGTAGGAAGGAGCTGCCACCACCGCCGCGATATATTTTTAATCCACCTACTTCCAACCATTTCGCGACTCTGGCATCGGGGCATTTGAGAAACAACTCGCTGGAGTGTTATGCCTCCTGAAACGAGTTGAATCTCTTCAACCAACCGATGACATGCGCTTGGTGGAGCTGAGAAGGACTAGCGAAGGCTATGACAGGAGGAATCAGGAATGTAAAGAGGGGAGAAGAAAGAAGGAAAGTTATGTGGGTGGAAAAGTGGAAAAGGCGAAGGACCGTGGGGCTGGCCGGGATTCGAACCCGGGACCTCTGGGATAGTAGTCAGGCGCCTTACCCCTAGGCTACCGAGGAATACTCTGACTGCGCAGATTTAAGATTCTGATAATGACATGCTAACCCGATATTCAAGTTTAAGAATGTTACTTCATGCGACAGTCTATTGCCTACACGCCTTCGGTAACAATACCAAAGCGAAACCAAAGCGTCGCAACAACAGCTCAATAATGCCTAATGACGCTTCCACTTCATTTTACTAAGATAAGGCAATCGAAAGATACTAGGTCTATTCCAGAACTTTTCCTGCAAAAATATGTTGGGCAAAAACTTACTTGAATGGTGGGGATAATTTTGTCAAAAATCCGGAAAGTAAAGAAATGCTTTTTGGGAAAATTCTTGCAAATAAAGATAACATAAATGTCATTTGTGTGTATGTGTACGCCGCTTTTTTAAGGTTCAAACACAAATATCAATTGACAACTTGTAAGGAATTAAAGGGGGGAGGCGAACCGCTAACAAAGACCTCGGAAGGTGATGGCGCCCGATTTGTCACTTCTGCCAAAACCCGAGAAAAGTCATTGCAGACGGACACCTAGCAGACCTGTTAGCAAGTCCTAATCCCACCTCCCTGCGGTGCTCCCTGGGGTACTTCTTCGGATGGAGCTAACGAAAGACGGGCGAATGGCGAGCTCTCTGCACCACAAAACAGAGTTCTTAGTCGGTTGTGTTGAGGGTTAGCAACCCGCTCCCAAAAAAAATTCCATTGCTACGAATCGGCAAACAATGCCTCGGAACCGCATGGACAACACGACGACGACCTTTGCTTATCTGCCCAAGCGGTCCTTTTTATATTCTGGGAGAAACGAAACTGAAAGCCGTAGGGGTGGCGTTGGCGTAATACTCACCAAAGAAACCAGGTCCAGCCTCATCAGTTTCTGAGAGGATTATTACCGTGCGCCTGCGTACCAGACGTAGAAGTATGTACTACGGTAGTCCCACGCTATGCTCCAACTGAAGACGCAAAAGATGACATCAAAGATGCCCCAAGGTCCTTCGCCTTTTCCACTTTCTTCCTACCTACATAACTTTCCTTCTTTCTTCTTCGCCGTTTACATTCCTGATTTCTCCTGTCATAGCCTTCCGTAGCGCATGTCATCGGTTGGTTGATGAAATTCAACTCGTTCCAGGAGGCATAACACTCCAGCGAATTTTTTCTCTATACCCCGATGTTAGAATCGCGATATTAATGGTTGGCTTGGTTGTGGCAGTTCCTTCTTTCACTTCTCGCTTTCTTTACTATCTTCCGACTAGAGCTACTGTTCGACATTGCACTCTATACGAAAAAAAATAGATTTTCGACAGTATAAAGGGCCTGAGCCTCTAGTCTTCCACATAAAAAAATATATTGAGTGAAGAGTGAGACACAGAATTGCTGTGGTCCATTTCAGCCCGGCTTAAGCTAAGCTGATTTTTCTCACAGCCAGTTTATTGGTTGGCTGGCATTCCCATCTGAGTTAAGTGGAGTGCACTTCGGTTCCCTGTCTAGTGAGCTCATCTGCCGTGCAGTTTCCCCTAATTCCCCTGTTAGTCAATTCAAAACGCGCGTTAGGGTCTTCCAAAATAACACCGTTAAGAAAATCGAACCCTAAAGGTTTTTGGGTTCGCTGATCACGAAAATCGGGGTCCCGCGGTCCTAAAACATGGGCGCCACCCTTAAAAATGCAAAAAAACACCCCTTTTTAGGGGTTTTTCGCGATTATTTCAATAATAATGAAAACTAATGCAATGAAATACACTTTTTTTAATATTTATTTGCGAAGGTGGCGATTTGTACTAAATGACAACACATTTAACATTTAAGAAAGCAGCAAAGTAAGCTTCTTGAATTTAAGGGATTTTTCTATGACCGCTGCCATGGAGTACAGAGCAATGTCCCCCGATTTACTTTTCGTGTAGGCATGCTTTGCTTAATATGAGTCTCCACAAGTGTTTCGAGGATCTTAAGGAGAAAGGATGTGAGACATATAGGGCTCAAGTCCTTTGGATTGTAGTAGAAATTTTTATCCGCTTTTGGAATAAAAGCCACCTTCGCTACCCCAGGACGTTGGAATGTAGCTTAGGCGAAGGGAACTCCTCGAGATGGTTACAAGCTAATCCAGAATTAGGTCACTGACCTCCTGAATTTCAATAGTATAAATTCCGTCCGGTCCAAGTGTTTTATAAGGCTTAAAGCCTTCTATGACCCATAGGAGTAAATCCCTATTTATCAATCTGTCGATAATACCTAAAGTATACTCACTAGTTGAGTTCCCAAAACCTGGTCTCTGCGGATGCAGCAAGAGCTATCGAGCCAGGAAAGTGGGTATCGAAATGGTACCGTCTGCTTGTTGCAACAATTTTTGGCACATTGGAATTTTAGAATGAACTTGCGATGTCCGAAAACCTTCTGTTGTCTCACAAAAGGCCTTTCAGGATTACCCCTGTATTTCCTAAAGGGACAAGCTGCTTCCAATCCATTTTTCGGAGGTTGCTGAGATTCACCTGATGCTCGAGATGCTCAGCGTTTCAAAAATTAAGTGGAACAATTCTCGGAAAGTGATCTTTCCACCACCTGGTTTTATAAAGAAAAGGGCTAAAGAGTTTGGCAATGTATGGGTAACAAACGCACTTTTTTTCTGCTCTGCGACATCTGCAGGATCCGCTAGTTTTTTGTTTTTTTTTCAGCTTACAAAGACTGACTAAAAGCTATCGGCCTTATGTCATTGTCGGGGAGATTTCATGCCTTACCCTAGATATTCTAAATGATAACCTTAAAGCATAGCATTCCACATATAACACATACTAAACTATGCAATAATGTGTAAGAAAAGAGTCCGTCAACAGATGCTGCATGGTCTGCAATATATATGGATCCCCTACAATTAATAAGATATCCTTTAAAAAAACTTTGACCCCTACTAATTGCATAAATGCTTCCCCACTCACAATTTTGTCTTCAAGCTGTCTGTGTGCCTTAATTTTTCGATAGAATATTGTAAACATAAAAGTCTTTAATAATATGTACTATGTAATTTAAGTTCGGCTAGAGTTAACAATAAAAAAATGAATACACAAACCTCATTTTTGATAAGATCTTCATAATAACCGAAATGTGAGGCAAATCTAAATGTGAATTCCGACCAAGATCCAGGTAAGGAATAGTGAATAACATTTTGTGCATTTTGAACTTTTAATTCAGGCAGAACACTATCTGTGCAAACCAATATGGTCATATCCCCCTCGAACCTATAGGACCATTCAGAACAAAGATCTGTAAACATAAACTTAATTAGCAATATAAGCTTTTAAAAAACATTTTAAATAACACCTATATCTTCCGCTTTAGATTGGCTATGGCATGCTGAAAAGAAGCAAGATGCACTTTTAAGAAGATCAGCCACTTCCCTAACATCTTCATCTTTGTTACAAATGATGAGCAAACGTTCACGAGAATATGGATGGACTTTTATAAAGGCTAGAAGAAGTAAATTTAAATTAAAATTAATATTTTATATATAGATGAGAATGAATACATAGAATCGATTGAGCTTTCGATTGGTTTTCAACTAATTTCAATCGAATTTTTGATCGAGTGTATACAGCTGCTTCCATATAAGCTCCAATGCAGAGTTGTGGATTATTACAAATTTCCAGGACTGAATTTAATATAGGATGCCAGCTTCTAGTTGTTACAACTAACTAGAAAATGAATTTATGTTTCCAAACGTAACAATTTAAAATATTTTAATATGACTTACTTGCACTGAACTTTTGGTACTATTTTTCCCTAAACAGCAGCATTTACGTAGGATCAAAAGCAAATCTCCACGTAGTTCCTCATGCATTATATCAAGATTATCAATGACAAGATGTTGCAAGCGCTTTGGGTCAAACAATACCAATTTTCGTGTTAGCAAACGAGCAAGACTAGGAGGTGTAGCAACTAATATACCACATCCATCCAGAAGATGTATCTATATACAATATATTAATGTTATATTAATATAAATAATAATATTGGGCTTGCTTTTATTTACCTCAGCCTTTTCGGTAGATCTTATTCCAAATGCTTGTACGATAGAACATTTTTTTGTGCTCTTACTGAAAAATCGACGACATAATCGAGAAATATGTTCAGCGGCAACTGAAGAAGGTGCAACTATAATTCCAACAGGGCCGACATTATCGGGAACTTCATTTTCATCAATTTTCATCTAAAGAATATTTTAAATTATAATGAATTTTGAAACAGGCAGGTACATATTTATTGCTGTAATACCTTAACTAAACTACAAATCGCAGGTAAATAAGACAGTGTTTTCCCAGTTTTTGCGCTGTTGATTATTACCAAGGAATTTCCTCGCATTAAATGGGGCCAACAGTATGACTGAATGCGATATATTTTGTTTAATCTGCAAAAATATTTTTAATAGAATATACATACCTATATGTAATTTAACTTTGTTTAAGTTTAAGATAAGATTTAAGTTAATAATCATTGCTTATTTTAAGTTGAAGGACTTTTGTTCGATTTCTTTGCTGCCTCTTATACACCGTTTACGATGAGAAATGCCCTACGTTAATCTATCTATATAAATATAATTGTAGTGTCTGTCTGTGATTTCAAAATAATTGTGTTTTCCTAAGTTCATATGATTATTTACATGATATTAAAAAATTCAGTATTTTTAATATTTTTGTCTGTCTGTATGCCTGTATGACTGTGCGTCTTTATGGCTGTGTGTCTGTATCTGTATGTCTGTATGCCTGTTTGTCCTGGCTAATCTCGGAAACGCCTAATCCGATTGGGATAGGACTGTCACTGGAATATTGAGTATTTTATATACGCTTTATACTGTCTACTATCTTTTTTTACATGCTTTATACTAGCTTTCTTCTTCTTCTTTGATCCGTTAGCTGGCGGTCCGGGCGGGATGTCTCCGCAACGGATACGCTGCTGTCGGTGCTGCTTCTCAAAAATGCGGTTTCTTGCCTAGTTTTTTGGGTTTACCGATTCTGGTCAATTCGGCAGGTAGACCACCCTCTCCCTTTCACACCCTTGGCTTGGGACCAGGCGAAGGCTGAGTTATACTAGCTTTACCTGTGTGTTTGGTTGTGTGTATGTTGACAAATCTTGCAGCTTGATTTTGACCCACTTCCATATAACCGATCAACTTCAAATTTTGCATACATATGTATAGTTCGCTAGACAATAAAATCTGACCATTTTGTAAAAAAAGCAAGATGATGTTTCCAAGATGGCGGCCGAGTTTCGTAATTGTGCTCCCCGACCCTCGACTTGGGTATTAAAGGGTGTGATAAGTAAAATACAATAAGCTATGTGGTGTCATTGAAACTTCAAAATTGCGGCGAACACAAAATAGCGGACTACCTTTTTCTTTACAACCCCTCGATATGGGTATCAAATGAAAGGATATGACGCTTTTTTACATTTCGAAAGGTAGTTTGTTTCGAGGGATTCCAATCCCACATTAAAATCTCAAGCCCGCAAGTTTGCGGGATCCCGCTCAACAATCCCGCGACTCCGCGGGATTTGCGGGACTGCAAAAAATCATAGATTTGTTCTACACTCCATGTACGTTGGGAATCCCCTGTCGTATGCGTAATTTGATATTTACTGTGTTTCCAAGAGCCGGGCTAGAATATTCGCTGAGTTTACAGAAGGCTTTTCCCCTCAAGTGAACTCGAAGCTGTTTCCATGACGATTCTGGGTTGCACTGGCAGACAAGTAATTTTACTTCGGGACTCCGTTGATATATGTGCAGTAAACGCACTTAAAGAAACAAATATGCAAAACCTGGCTTAGTCCGACCTGTTTCGCGGAGTTTGCTTGAATTTACCGAAACTTAACACAACCCGCGTTTCCATGTACCGAGTTTCCATGGGAGTCGAGTTGTGTTGTGGTTTAGTTGAAATGCCACTTTAACTCAACGACTTAACTCTATGCGTTTCCATTTCTGAGTTTTCAGCTCTCAAAGAAAACTTTTAGCTATGTCTATTTCCCTAACGTATAACTCGGGTTCAACTTTGGTTGAAATCTCATGGAAACTCGATAATGGGCACTTAGTCTAGGTTAACCTAGGGTAAACTCTGCCTTGAAACTCAGTAATTGATCACGTTCGGATACACGCCCTTAATATGTACTTAGACGATTTTGTGTTATTACTCTATTGCTTAGTAGGCAGATATCTTAAACTAACGAATTCAAATATTTTTTGGAGTGTAAGGCCTCCCGCACTCGAGTCGACTGATTTGCAATCCCAAATAATAAAGCTCACAACCATTTTGCAAACAAAATGAAGCCTTTATCCACACACAGGCACCATTGATTTTTGATCAACTTCCGTACACGGGCAAAATCACGAAACAGTTGCGGGTGCTGGTGGCATTGGATATCAGTCGACTCGTGTTCGGAGGGCCCAACTCAATTTTTATTAATACTTTGCAATATTGTTAGTATTTCTCTTTTAAGTCCCGGTTCTTCTAATAGGTGATCTACTGCCCAAATGCCGCGAAGCCTGCATGCCCAGTCCCGCATTACGGATCCCGCACAAATGTTGCGGGATCCAGCATTTGCGGGACCCGGCACTCCCGGGAATGGATTCTATACTAATGAGGTAGCAGAATTTATCTACCATATTTCTTTGTTTTTTTATGTGGTAGTGCTTACCTCAGGAGTCACCCTTTGTACTACTAGTCCGTCATGACATTTGTCACGTCATGGTGCAATGTCTAGCAGTAAGCTTAGTACGGATAGGGGGGGGGGGGTTATAAAGGTACGGGGGGGGGTGTTGAAGAAGGTGGTGATGAACCCTGCGTTTGAAGTCTTGGATGTTGTATGAGCCCGGAAATACTGACTGCGAGAGATTGTTCCAGAGTCCAGTTGTTCTATTTACAAACGAATTCATATCTTGTTGAGTGCGTGAAAGGTGGAGTTGCAGGTGGAGGTAATGGACGAGTGGGCTAATCTGATATTGCGGGAATAAGATTGCCGTGGAGGCAGGAGAACGTTTAACTCGGAGGAACAGTCACTATGATAGTAGCGATAAAATTTTGTCAGGGCTGCGACATTCCTACGATGGCTCAGGGGGTCGGTGGTGGAGCAAAGCGGTATCATTAATTAATTTAAGGGCCCTTTTTGCATCTTATCTAACCATACCAAGGTGGTTATTGGAGTGCCGCCCCAAACGAGGAAGTTGTATTCGAGAAGACGCCGAATTTAGTATTTATAAATAACAGCACGGGCCGATGGCTGGAGGAGGAACTTGCAGCGCTTAAGAAATCCCAAACATTGAGATGCTTGTTTGGCGATTTGCAATATGTGGTCATTCCATCGCAAGTCTTTGGCTAATGTCACGCCTAAGATGTGTAGGGAGGGATCGGCCGTTTGTTCAACTTCACCTACTCTCAAGGATGGAGAGCTATTGATGTTTTTCTTTGAAATAAGACAGTACTTGGTTTTGGTGGGGTTGAGTTCAACACGATTCTTGCTTCCCCACTCTAGAATGAGTTCAATGTCGTTATTAATAGAGTTGGACATTAGTTCACGATCATCAAGACAGGATCTGGCATGAGTCTGTCTTGTATCGAAGCTGTAGGAGTAACGTAGAGTAACGTCGTCAGCGAAACTGAGAAGTGGATTGGAGGGGATTGAAAGTAGGTCATTTATAAAGATGAGAAATAGGGCCGGTGATAAAATTGAACCCTGGGAGGCCTCAGATGGGGTGAGAATCAGATTTGACGCCATCCAATACTACCTTACTTGAACGGCTGGAAAGGAAACTCTAAACCCACTTATACAGAAGCGAATCAATTCCAATAGCTTTGAGTTTAGCTAACAAGACTGAGTGCCATTCTCTATCAAAAGCCTTGGGAATACCCAAAGCAACCAAACTAGATTAGCCAGATCCATGCAAACTTCGGTTGAGGTGTTCTGTTAGACAAACTAAAAGACTAAAAGGTTTTAGTCGGATTTAGCTGTAAGTCTACTGAACTACTTTCTGTTGCCAAAATGTTGAACATATTTTAGAATTCCTGGTATCTGTGGGCCAGTCACCAGATATTATCCGCGTAGTCGAGATCCTTAAGGCGGTCTAGCAATCTCTATTGTATGCCACCTATTCTACTATTTTATCAAGCCGGACACTTCCCTTTACCTTCCGGTATAATTGGATTAGATAATTGCATTTCCATTCGTTTTGATGGTTTTCCGAGTAGCTTATAGAGTTCACGTTATTTTTGAGGGTCCTTTTGGTTTCTTTTTTGCCAGGCTGTATCCGAGATCCAGTGTTGCTGGCTTCTTTGAACATAACCGATGCTCGTTTCCGCTGCTGTCAATATAGCGCAGTTTGTTGTGCTTCACAGTTCTTCGATATTTGTCAGAAACAGTTTGCTGGCTTAAGAGATCTTGTAGATTCTCAACAAATTCTCGCCTTTTAATGCTTTCCCGTTGAAGGTCGACGTTAAACCGTCTACGGTTTATGGCCTCGCGTTGGGCGTTTCTGATTGCGGCGATTTTTATTGGAGCACTCCATTTCCCTCTGGGAAACAATTCGATGGTTTTGTATGGCAAAACTAACGCCGCCAAATATTAAGTAAGTAATTATTGTATGCACAAATTAAGCCTTTTAATAAACGTGAACCGACTTTATTGGCATGTAAAGAGACGATAAGGGTGTCGATATTGTGTTGCCAATTTGTATTTATCGACAGAAATCGATATCGACTCGAGAAACCAAATAGTCTTCTGAGAAGAGTGATCCGTCGATCCGAGACACCGAATATGGCCTCTGTTGAAAAAAAACAAGCTTCAAGGCTTAGTTCGAAAAGGCTGGGCCTGTACTCCCGAAGACGAAACGAAACGCAAACATTATGTCAAAATGCTACCTTGGAAGACGATATCGTGTTCGAATTCATTTGAGCATTTCTCATACTAAGGTCGCTTTCAAAAATTCAGACGACTGCAGCGGTCGGAGCAGCCAATTGTTCAAATATTAAACTGAAATTAAATTTTGTAAGCAATCAAAGCAGGCATTTGACTTCGTTTGGCCATTCATACACAAGGGATCATGGTTCTGGAACCAAAAGCTTCGCTCCAAGTTTCCTGAAAATACACGGAGCATTAGCAAAGGAAGCAGCTTTTGTGTTGCTACGCGATGATTGTTTGTATTAGTGAGATGTCAAATTTTTTGACTCTGGTCGGGTATTTATTTAAATTAGCTCATTATTTATGATTAATAATTAATTAATTAAATATAATAATGGATGAAAATAGTGCGTTGGTGATTTCAGCTGCAGCTGCAGCGGCAGCATGTTTTTTCATTGTTAATTGTTGTCTGTTGGAATGTTTATTATTTTCAACTCCATGGCAACGTATTAATTTCGTATTTGTGTGAGTGCGTGCTTCCCGTGTTCGCAGGTCGAAAGTAGGAGCAGAAAAGTCTCAACCGAAGCACGAAACTCTCCACTTATTTCATCTCCGCACGCCTCCCTTGCCCAGAAAAAGCTTTTGCTCCGGAACCGTGCTCCCTCGTGTATGAATGGCCTTTAGGGAGCAAGATTTTATTTGAGATAACTGAAATTTGGACTCCTTGCCCTCCTCTATTCCACTCGCTTTTCTACTTCTACTTGGATACACAACTACCAAAACGTGAGCACTCACTCAACAAGCATTTCATTACGTTAAAATTCGCCTCATTGTAGCTCTAAATTCTAAGAGCCTTTTCGCGGGTTAGTGTTTCTTGGATCGTACTCTGCTGCATTCGCCGAGTCGCGCGTTTGGCTAGCCGGTAGAGGCTAAACAATCGAGTGAACATTTTTGTATAGGATTTACCCATATCTTAAGGCCCCAATTTAAACACAGGTCGCCGGCGGGCCGTGGTTTAAAACTTTTCGCCTTGAGGACAAGTATCACCATACACTCTGTATTAAGCTTGCAGTTCAAGAAAGCTGACAAAAATCGCAGCAAGGCGCGAGCAAGGCGTGAAAACCATCCACACTCGCGTTCGCGCTTGTTCGCGGTGTAAGTATGGAACCGCCTTGAAGTTTTCGTTGATGCCACAAACATTTTTCCACTTGAATTAATAACCTGTTATGCTAAGCTGTCGTTTTCGCTTGTGTGTCTGTAGGGAATCAGATTTCACCCGCATGCTACGATCTGTCAGTCGGATATCTTAAGCATCATCCCGCAGTTAAACTGAGTCAAGCTTAGTCATGCCGGCCGACCTGGTCTGACAGGCCACTGCCTACCTGTAATGAATGGGGGTCTTTCGTGGAGAAACGTGTTTTACTTAATTTAACCCAATTTTCTCGCAATTTTACACTGTTTCTTTAAAAAAAACAATTACGTGGTATTTGCCGAGACCCCCCTCTCCTCCACGTGAGATTTGGTGAGATTCGGCTCGACCCCGTCCCTCCCCTAAAAGCCTCACGTAATAAATGGGCGACTCCTTCCGTATTAAAGGGGGCGCAAGACTCCCAGGTCCCACGCGTCAAATCGACTGAAATCAATATATTTCGCATTACCAATCAAAAACGGTAATGCCACAAAAGATACAAATTCTTTCTAGAACCTGCAAGCTGGGCTGTAATCTGCTAATTCAAAATTCAGCCGCTCCTCGAATAAAATTTATTAAAAGCGGGGCTTTGAAAACCTCCCTGTGGCAAAAAATGCATCCTCAAAATTATTACAAATGATCAGTTTCTCCACCAAATTTTCAATGAGCCAAATGTTGCAGTGAGTTGCACCTAGACCAACTTTTCTTAAACAATTTTAAATTGCGAATTATTGAAAGAATTGGTTTTGCCCTTTGTTATAAACTTTTTTTTTTTTATGTGAAAGACTAGAGTCGCAGGAAAGGCCCTTTTATACTGTTCGACAATCTATTTTCTTCATTAGAGTGCAATGTCAAACAGCAGCTCTAGTCGGGGAAGGAAGGAACTGCCACAACCTACCCGCGATATTTTTTAGTCCACCTACTCCCCAACCATTACACTGTCGCGACTCTGACATCGGGGCATCGAGAAACAACTCGCTGGAGTGTTATGCCTCCTAAAACGAATTGAATCTCATCAACCAACCGATGACATGCGTTTTTTTGGTGGAGCGGGGAAGTGCCAAGGAAGGCTATGACAGGAGGAAACAGGAATGTAAAGAGGAAAGAAGAAAGAAGGAAAGTTATGTAGGTGGAAAAGTGGAAAAGGCGAAAGACCGTGGGGCTGGCCGGGATTCGAACCCGGGACCTCTGGGATAGTAGTCAGGCGCCTTACCCCTAGGCTACCGAAGCCCCCACGTGCCTATTTTTAATTGTAGATACAGTAGAATGTCCTCTTAAACAATAAGTAGTAACTAAAGTAAAAATTGTTCATCTTTTAACCGTCGTTAGAATTAATCTTTACGAATAATTGAATTTTTGTAGTCATTTTTTTGAATATATATTATTATAAAAATTACCGCATATGGTCCAATTCTTGATGGATATCCTCTGAGAAGTTTGCGTTTGCTAATTTATCAATTGGCCTCGCGATATGTTTACCATGAACAAGGACAAGATGCTTTTTTAAGTTAGTTGGAACACTGAAGAAAAATAAATAATACCGGTAAGTAAAAGGATCATTCTCAATAAAACATCATTTCAATGTTAATGAAGTATATTTCTCATTTTTCTCTCAATACTTTTAAATAAGTTTACTGTTTCAATAATAAAAGAATAATATATATGTATGTATGTCTTATGTTAAAAAGTTAACTTAAAACATTTTAAAGAAAGTTCAATAAAAAAACCACCTACCATACTTCATCGACGTCATCAAAGTTACTCTTTCGAGGTGGTTCTTTCGTTACGGGTGCACTTTTTAAAGCTTGATTTTTGTTTTCTATATTTTTATATACATTTTTATTAAATTTTTCCTCTTTTTTGGGTTGCAGATGTGTTAAGTCAACACCAGCTGGATACATCTTCTTCGGTGCTTCATTTATTTGTGTTATAGCTTCATTTAGCGACAGAGCCTGAAGTTGTTTATGTTTCTTCAGCAAATTCAGGTGACGCGCTCTAGTACCTCCTGTTCTTGTACCACTATCACCACTAGTAGTTGATTTTGTTTCCGAATTTTCTTCATTTGATTTATTTAAAGGATCCTCACCACTTGATCTACCAGACATGCCGTTAGTAGTTTCAACTATATTATTTGTTTGTGAAACGGAAGGTTCTTGTATTTCCTTGGCATTTTCCATTTCCATAGAATCCGCAGGTTTCCTTAAGACAACGTTTTTATATTTTGATCGAAATCTTGATCTTATACCGCAAGCGGTAACAGCTTCAAGTTGATCATCTTCCTTTTCTTCTTCAATATTTTCTTGCTTTTTAGTGACCACCGGGGCAGCAGCTACACTAACAGATTCACTTGGGGTGATATCATCGTTATCTACTTCATTGTTATAACGTGTTTCTACATTTCGTTTCTCCCAATCAATGACTTTTTGCTCTATTTCAATATCATAATCATTTTTGTTATAGTTCATCGATGTATCAGCTGGTGCCACAACTTTCGGATTGCATTTATATTGTGACATTTTATATTTAAAAACTTGAGTGTTCCGATCATTTGTCTGCCAGCGAGGTATTTCATTGGTGCTAAGCAGTCTTAACTCTTTAAAAAAGTCTGTACTTTCGAGGGCATCGTCTATTTCTAAAAGCACTTGTTTGGCGTTTACTATCTGATTTCTATGAGTTGTAACTTCGAGATCTCCAAAAAACTGTCCATCTTTAGTTTTCTTGTCTCGAATAAATTTCACAGATGCTGCATCATTTATTAACTCTTCAATTGTTTGCACAGCCGAATGTGACCACTGATCACATCTTACAATAGTTCCACAATTTCTAACAAAATCAAATTTCTAAAAGTACAATTTGTTAAAATATTGAAGACGGTTTATTATTTTTCTTACTTTCTCAGCTGGAACGACGTTGCTTATACCGCCGAAGTAAATGTTGTCCAATTCAATTTCTGCCAAGTTTTTTGGCAGATCCTTTACGTGCTTTACATCGGCTACTAGTGGAATTCTGAAATTAAAAAACAATTTGAACAATGAAAACAAGCAAAATCAAAAATGGAATAAGTTGAAATATATAATAGGACATTTACTGAACCTCTTATTAAATTCGGGCTGGAACAATATCCCACAGCCATTATTCCCGAACTCATACAACATCCAAGAGACCAAACGCAAGGTTCATATCCATCTCCTCATGCAATCCCCAAACTCGCTTTAATCTATCTTATCCTATCTCTATCCTTCGTGTTAAGCTTACTACCAGACATCTGACCTTGAGGTGT
The DNA here is from genome assembly GCA_949987705.1 of Thereva unica. Lineage (NCBI taxonomy): Eukaryota > Metazoa > Arthropoda > Insecta > Diptera > Therevidae > Thereva > Thereva unica. The sequence goes on along the minus strand of OX465281.1, from coordinate 46,489,614 downwards.
ACGACATGACGGACGGGTAGTACAAAGGGTGAAACCTGAGCTTAGACTTACATATTAAAAAAACGCAACGATTTCCTTGGACCTGAAGGACTTCTCAATATCTTTGACTAGCTCATGAATAGCAGTCTCTGTAGACCAGGCAGATCGGTGGCAAATTGCAGGCAATGAAGCGGGTTTGCTATAAGACCTTCTCTAATATGCCTGTCTAGAATCTTCTCCGTCGCTTTCAGGAGGACAAAGGAGAGGCTGATAGGTCGACAGGATTTCGCTTCCCTCTTCGATTTAGGGATAAAGACTATCCTAGCCTCCCTCCAACACCTTGGAATATAGGCCAGCGCAAAGCTACCCCGAAATAGGAGTAGCAGAATTGGTAAGATGTCTTCCAAGCCCCTCTGAAGGAAAGCCGAGAAGGCGTGGTTCTTTCCAGCAGCCTTGAAAGGCCTGAAGGTGCCAATGGCCCACTCAATGTTTCCACTGTGGGCCAGGCCATTGTTCCTATTATTATCCTTTGTGGGTAAGTACTACCTCCGATCTAATGTTAGGTTCTAAGGCATATCCCGACTCAGTTACCTGAGAATCCCGGAAATCAGTGTTCATTATTAGCTCCATGGTATCCCTGGTGTTCTCCATAAAAGACCCTTCAGGAGTCTTTAGAAAGAAAATGCCATGGGAGTGATCCTTAGACAGGACTTGTCTATTCCTTCGTATTATATGACATTCGTTTGGATCTTCTCAAATCTTTGTTATAATTGGTGAACGCTTTCTTGTAGAGGTGCCAGTTGCCCGAGATCTTAGCTTTATTAAATAATTTTCTGACTTCTCTCCTTTGCCTGCAGAAATCATTGTTCCACCACGAAACCTTTCGGTTGGTGTTGATGATCGTCGTTACTTTCGAAGGTGTTGATGATCGTCTTATGCACATTGGTAGAGGCAAAGTCGTCCAATGTATTACTTATTTTTCCTCTTTATGTAAAAATCTAAGATCAGGAATCGCTCTGCACTATCATCCATTCGACCATCAGCCTTCCGGACGAAAGCAAGAAGGCCTTTAGGTGAAGAAGACCGGAGTTGACCGAGGCTCAAAAGCTCTCTGATAAACGTTCTTCTTCTAATCAGAGCAAGGCATTCACAGAGAATATGAGTAGATGCCTCGTCACCTTCCATACAGAGTTGACATTTTGTCTCTTGAGATAGTTCTAGGTTGTGAAGGTGATACCGCAGCCAGCCAGCACACGGACAGTCATATAACCCACCAACAGCCTAGGTTCGTTCTGTTTAAAGTGATGATACCCCTTAAGGCAAAGAGTCTTATTAGTTTTTTAACCTGCCTAAAACCTGGCACTGATTGTCAATAGGCTAAGCTTGGTCTATAAACCCACTGCTTTATCAGGGACTTGGACGTGATCCATGAGATGCGACATAAGAGTTCTGGGCCGACCCCTACCTCGCGAGGCATCAAAATTGCATACAACTTCAAAAGTAAAGGCCGTAGCAAAAAAAATTGTTTCGACATTATTCATAGAAAATACTCCGTTGCTTTTGGCGGGCGGACGGGTATCAAAGACCTCGGAAGGTGGTGGCACTCGATTTGGTTTTTCGCTCTATTCCAAGGAGAGACACCATTGTATTGGGTGACTTAAACGCACAGATCGACCGTGACAACACCGGCCTTGAACACACAATTGGGATCAAGGCCTAAGTCAAGTTACCAATTACAATGGTGAGCTTCTCTTAAAGAGTGCGGATGACAGGCTGCTGTGTAGCAACGAGAAGCAACACCAAAGATGGAAAAAATACTTCTTCTGCGCCCTGGGGTGTTCTTTTTCAAAGGAATCTGAAGAAAATAGCAACACCGCAATTCATGCAATGACCAATGGTAAAGCTGCTGGATGGCTTCTCGCCTGAATTGTTGAAAGCCGATTCAAGCCTCATAGCAGATGCGCTTCAGCAAATCCTGGAAATAGCATAGAACACCTGAACACCTTCCCGGAAGGTATCATGGTCAAAATAGCCAAAACGGTGACCTAGCAATAAGTGACAACTGACGGGGCATCTGTCTATTATCAACTCTGCGCAAAAGCTTGTTCCATATATTACTATCTAGGATAAGAGAGGCAGTAAGCCGAACGCTTAGAAGGCAGCAAGCCGGATTCAGGGAAGGTCACTCCTGCATAGGCCATATTAACACCTTGAGAAGCATATAGCAGCAGTCTACTGGATTACTATTCCCCTTTACCTTGCTTTCGTAGACTATAAGCAAGCTTTCGACTCGGTTAATAGGGGCTTTATATGGCGTGCCTGACAAAATTAGAGAATCAATAAAAGCTCCATACAATAATTCCAATAATGCAGAGTTCTCCATAATTGAAAATTATCCGACAGCTTTGAGATGAGTTCAGGAGTACGACAAGCATGCCTGCTTTCGCCTTTACTATTTCTCATAGTAATAAACGACATCCTTGTCAGCGCTCTAGGTAGTGGAACAGGCGGCATAGTATGGTGATTGCTAGACCGCCTTAAGGATCTCGACTGCGCGGATGATATCTGTTTGCCACAGACACCAGGACATCAAAAACATATTAAAAATTTGGCAATAGAAAGTAGTCCAGCAGACTTAAAGCTGAATCCGAATAAAACCAAAGAAATGCGGATAAATGCAAACACCCTCGAACGAACTGCGCTGAATAACCGTGAAATGGAACTGGTAGATAAATTCTGCTACCTCGGTAGTACATATTATTACCGAAAATGGCGGGGCAGAAGAAGACGTCAGTTCAGCGAAGAACTATGGTGCCGTGCCGGCCAAGAAAGTATAAAAGACCAAATCAAGCGAAGGAAATGGATTGGATTGGCCACACCTTGCGACGCGAAGACGAGAATCTAGCCAAACAAACCCTTGGCTGGAATCCGCAAGAATCCCGTCGAGTTAGAAGTCTTAGAACAAAGTGAAGGAGAACCCTACTAGCAGAGGCCGCAACAACTGTGAGATCCTGGTCAGAGCAGAGAGCTGTTGCGCAAAACAGAGTCCGCTGGAGGGCAACTGTTTCCGCCCTATGTCCCATGAGGGATTAAAGGAGCATAATGTAAAAGTAAAGTATATACCCACCAAACAGACAAAACAAGTAACAGAAACAAAATCTGTTTTTATCAACAACAAAATTATAAAAGAATATTATAAATAAAACACTCTCCCATCTCGAGTGGGTACTTCAAAACAAGCAAAATTTTTAAAAACAGAGATGTTCGTTTATTGGGCCCGGGAATGCAGAAACTCAGAGGGGACAAAGATTTGATAAAGCCTAGACGCTGATGCCAGCACTGGTGGACACCACTCGAAAGACCCAGAAGGGATAAATTTGTAATCCCTTTCGAAATAATATTCATTTATTTGCTAAAAACGATAAGCCTTGTGAAAATTGAGTACTTACCCATAGTCAATAGCCCAAACGATGTATTTCGGTGCAGATGAAGCAAACTCCGCAATATGGTCAACTTTCGCCCTTATCCAACGATCCCAGGAATAATTGAAGACTGCCACAATCTGGAATTAAATCCAAAATAAACTCTTTTGGCGAACAAAATTCAATATCAAAGTCGCACTTTTAGTCATCATTAAAATGCATTGATAGCTAAGCCAAAACAAAGGGTCTGTATAGCGACCTGCTCCAGCTCAAATGGCACAATACAACTGGCTCAATTGCCTCGCAAAATTCCCTGATCCCTTCCCTTGGTGGCCTATTAATGACGCAGGAATTGAATAAATGAATTGAGCCATATAACATCACTCTTGTGATCCAAGTTGAGCTAGAACAGGTGGCTGATTAGCCCTAATATATCGTTCCTTACCTGATCCAATTTAGGCTCAAATTTATCAAGAAGTCTCTTATGATTCTTTAAGAAATATTGCTGGAGCTCATTGTCCAGTTGAAGCAGTTTAGTATTTGCAAAAAAACTAGTTTCATACTTATACCAAAACATATGAGGATTAATATAGTGGGTGATGCGGATTAAATTTGAGTCGTCTTCGGACATGATGGAGGCGTCTCTTTACAGGTTACGTTGCAAAATAAAAATTTAGAAACTTAATAGAAGTTCGATTTAGATTAGGCAAATTATTTTATGTACACTATTCGCATGCTTTTGATTATAGCTGTACTTCGTAGATTGCTTTTTATTTCGATCTGATTTGTGAAAGTGGAAAAACCACGACGCTAACAAAGCAGCGGCTATTTGTCCTTCAATTTTAGTAATGTTGATATTTGTTGACATCTAAACATGAGTTTTCATTCACACTTGTAGATTGGTGCACTGTAAGGTACACTCCCGGAAAAAATAATTTATGATGATTTCAACCGGGGCAATTTTTCAGACAATGGCAATAGGGGTCGTTTTGCGATAAACTTGTTTCCACCTTAGAATAAAGAACTACAGGAAAGGCCCTCCCTGTCGTGTATAAAATCCCTGTATGTGGCGTAGTGAAATCTGAGTTTCAGCCAACTGCAAATTGGGTTTGTTGTTTGCTTGTGTTCCCGCTCTCGGTAGATTACTTTCTAAAATAAGTTTTTATAAGGTTTACGCACATTTTTTTGCAAAACTTACTTAAAAATAAAAAATAAAGTTTAAAGAATTGTTTTTAGTGCAATTAAAGCTATTACGAGTGAGTTTTCTGTAAAAAAAAATGAACAATGAAGTGTGAAGTTTGTGAATGTAGAAATAATAAGAAATTTCGGCGAGGGAAATCGTTCTTCAAGTAAATGTGCGAAATAAAATACTTCCTAAACACATATATTACATATTTACATTAATAAATATGTGAATCACTCGGCTGAATACTTCAAATAATATAAATTTTGTTTGGTTAGATTACTTGGTTTACATTAACTGACCCAACGCAAAATTCAAGGGGATCAGCTGATTTCTCAGGCTTTTCCTACAAATCGACTACAAATATCGGGAGATGTAATTGTCTTTGGGAGTTCCTCTCTCAATCTACGGTTTCCAGGAGAGCTTTTCATCCAGGATTATTCCTAGATATTTAGCCTCCTTTGGGAAAACCAATTATTTACTATCCAAAGAGGGAGCACTTAAATTTAGCTTCCTTCTATTAGCAAATGGTACGATGACAGTCCTTGCTCCGACACTAGCTATAAACATATGATGAGGTCTGAAACGGCGCCATCATGACCGCCGCTAATGGTTATTGGCTATTTCTGTTAGCAAGAAGTTCGTCGAGCACGATTAACCATAAGAGGGGTGATAAAACACCCCCTTGAGGACAGCCTTTAACAGTTATCAATCAGATGCTGAAAAGTGATTCATCTCGCAGTGGGGAATGGATGTCTTTTTACGACAGGTTTATTAATCACGTCGAAGACAACATTGTCAAATGTACATTCAATTTTTGCAAAGTGCAGAGAGAGATTCCCTTGGCCCTGAGGGACTTCTCAATATCTATCACTAGAACATGAATGGCAGTCTCTGTAGATCAACCTGGCTGGCAGGCAAATAGCAGACAGTGAAGTGGGTTTGCTGTAAGACCTTCTCTAATATGCTTATGTGGAACCTTCTCCATCATTTTCAGAACGAAGGAGGAGAGGCTGATAGGTCGATAGGATTTTGCTTCCCTATACGAAAATCTCCTCTCCAACACCTCGGAATATGGGCCAGCTCAAAACTACCCCGAAATTGTAGTAGCAGGATTGTTAAGATCTCTTCCAAGCCTTTCTGAAGGAAAGCCAGGAAGATGTGGGCCTTTACAGCAGCTTTGCCAATGGCTCATTCTTACCCGCAGTGAAGATCCTATTTACCAGGCCTTTGTTCCTATTGTAGGACCGGCAAACAAGTACTACCTCCGATCCAATGTTGGCTTCTAAGGCCAATCCAGAGTCATTTACCTGAGAACCCGGTGGGTGTATATCGCGTTCACTGTCGGCCGCTTTGTAAACTTAGCGGGTACACCCTATATATATGTATGTTCTTCCATTTTGAAAATATTATATTTTTTAAATTCAATAACAACAATAACAATGCTTTACCAAAGAAAAGAAAAAGTGAATAATTTCGTGGACTAGGCCTACAGGAGATACCACTAACAAAAAACGCATCACAAAATCAACCTCATGTTTGGTGGGGAAATGAGTAAAACTAATTGATCCAAAGCCAAGGATAGTCTTTAAATAATGACACAAATTAAATAGTATATAGTTTAGGGTTAGGTTTAAATAGCTGCGAAAGGTATCTATTCTCAATTCCTCGGAGAAGATACCACAACCAACGCTGTTCGCAATTTTAGAAACATTTGTGTAGATACATAATGACACATTCGGGATAACACCATCTGTCCAGTTATCTCTGGCCGTAATGGTGGTATTGAAACTTTTCTCCAAGGTCTACGAAGGTGTAGTTTAATCTAGGTTGTCTGCAGCGATGGCAAACCTCCTAAGGATGGATGAGTGATCATATGAATATGGAGCCTACCCAAGAGAAGCCTTTGTCCTGGGGCCGTCTAGGCTGCCATTTGCTTGGCATGTATATACAAAGAAATAAGATGCAAAAAGACATCCAGCGTAACTGTTGGAGTGCTTCTCCTTGCACCACTAATACACTGCTCAATTGTTCTTTGGACCTTTACCAATATCTTACGATGCGTAAGCTTCTGTAATGCAGCCCACCATACCGATATGCCATGCATAAGTATAGGTTTGATTACGGCTGTATACAACCAGTGGAAGACGAGGTTTAAGGCCCCAATTCATTCCGATTTTGGCATAAGAGAGCTGTTTTAGCCTTATTAGCTCTCTCTAAAAGATTCGGCCTCCATATTAGTTTGCTATCCAGTATGAGACCTAGAAATTTCGCACCCTTCTAAGTTGCAGGAGGTCGTCATTGCAGAGTCTTAGAGATGGAAAATCGGAGTTTATGCTTTCTTGTAAAGGCACTACTCCAGTCTTAACTGGGTGAACGCCTAGACCCTTTGTAGTAGCCCAATGAACATGAGTGTGCAATGCTTGTTGCATTATATCTCTTATTATTGAGATGTACTTGCCGGTCACCACCAGCACAATATCATCAGCATAGGCCACCGTGGTGCACCCAGACCCCCTTAGGGTTACCAACACTTGGTTGACTGTTAAGTTCCAAAGGAGCAGCGAAAGAACCCCACCCTGCGGTTTGCCTCTTTCAACCCGTCTGACTTCTTCCGAAAGCCTCAGCCCAGATTTAATGATCGTGCACCTCAGCAGATGATCAATAAAGGACCTGGAGCATCCGTCAACACCCAGACGCTGGAGTGCCCCGTGACTGCAGAGGAACCAACATTGTTGAAATCACTTTCAATATCTAAGAAAGCAGCCAAAGTGAAAAGTGAAGGGATTTTTCAATGGCCGCTACCAATGAATGGGGAGCAGTGTCTACCGATTTACCATTGGTGTAGCCATGCTGCGAGCGAGAAAGCAATCTTCTATCAATGCTTTGCTTAATATGAATTTCCACAAGTATTTTGGATTGTGGTAGGAGATTTTATCCGCATTCGGAATGAAAGTCACCTTCGCTACCCTCCAGGACCTTAGAATGTAGCTTAGGCGGAGGGAACTCCTATAGATGGCTGCAAGCCAGTTTAAAATTAGATCACTGACTTCCTGAATTTCAATAGGATAAATTCCGCCCGGTCCAGGTATTTTATAAGGCTTCAAGCCCTCTATGGCCCAATCCCTGTTTATCAGTCTGTCGATGGTACCTAAAGTATATTGGGCGCTTTCAGTAATGCAGGATGCGTGCGCAATTGACTTATTCAGTCATTGAAAGCTTTCACTTTCAATTGCTGAATAAGTCATTTGCGCACGCATCCTGCATTACTGAAAGCGCCCATTCAGTTGGGCTCCCAAAACCTGTTTCTACTGATGCCGCAAGAGATCTCGAGCCAGGAAAGTGGACATCGAGCAGGGGGTTGCAATGACTCCTGATTGCTTGTGGTCCATGGTACCGTCTGCTTGTTGCAGCAATTCTTGGCACTTTGGGCTTTTAGAGAGAATTTTTGTAAGTCTTGCGGTGTCTGAAAACCCTACTATTATCTCACCAAAGGTATTCCAGGATTCCCTCTTTGACTTGCGCAGTTCGTATTTGGAATCCATGAGGCCCCCTTTATATGTACTTGTCCCAGTCCGAATTCAAGTTAGATCGTTTGGCCTTATTGAAGGCATTTCTACTTTCAGACCTTAGTTTGGGAAGCTTACTGTTCCACCAAGGAGGTTTGGTTTTACCCCTGTACTTCCCAATGAGACAGCCTGCTTCCAATGCATTATTTACTAGGTTAGCGAGATTCCTCACTCGAGATCTTCAGCGTTCCAAAAATAGGGTATCCAGGCCATAATTTTTTCGGTAATCAAACTCGCATTCAATCTGGGAATGCGGATTTGAGAATCGGGAGTGTCAAATCCGCACTCACTTCCGATCCGCCGGATTCAACAATCAGTAACAATGGGTGTCTTCGAAAATGCATCACTGCGGTATTACTGCAATATTCAGCAATTAGAACTCTGTGGCTGAATATTGCAGTGATACCGCAGGGATGCATTTTCGAAGACACCCATCCTCGGGAAGTGATTTGGTACTTCACTTTTGCTGGTGGAGCGCCTTTAGAGCCGAAAGGTATATTGGTTTTATTAGCTTCCTTAGAGGCATTGGTTATCTGGCACGGGTGCAGTTGAGGGGACTGCTTCTGGTGAAGCAGCTGGCTTAGATTATTCGGGAGCTGCGGATTAGAGTCTAAAGCTCCTTCACTCTCTTTACCAACCAACGCTTAGAAGACAAGCAGTCTACTGAATTACGATCCCCCCTTTACCTTGCTTTCATAGACTATGAGAAAGCGACTCAGTAATAGGAGCAGGCATTACGGAAACGTGTATTGCCTGGGGCCAGTTCGTGTATGTTGAAAACGAATTTTTTTTTTCGTCTCGCGTTCGCGTAAATTGAAAATTTTCGGCTGAGGCCGACGAAAGATCTTGGGTTATCGAGTTCTTGTATTATTATGAGTAATAATTTTCAAATATTAAATGAGACTTATAAATATCACATGGGGATATTTTTTTATGATTGTAAATGTAATAATTATGAAGTATCCATAGATTACGCCGCATTATTCTTACATTAAATTCCCTTTTCTTTCGACCTACGCGAACGCTAAAATTTTTCGACTTTAATTTTTTTTCGTTCTACTATCGTCGTTCGCCATACACGAACCCTGATAAAATAATACAATTAGTTAAAGCTCAACAATTCCAAATGTAGAGTTCCCCGGCGCTTTGAAGCTCAGAACGACAAAGATGCCCACCAGACTCCCTGTCAGCGCTCTAGATAGTAGAACAAAAGGCTTACAATAGATATTGGTAGACCGCCTTAAGGACCTCGTCTACGAGGGTGATATCTGTTTGCTGACACACAGACGTCATGACCTCAAAAATATGTTAAACAACTTACTAACATAAAGCAGGCTACGGATGAATCCGACTAAAACTAAAGAAATACAGATAAATGCAAATACCGGAATCGGTAGAAACGTTCTGCCACCTCTGTAGCATTATTACCGAAATTGACGGGGCAAAAGATTACACCAGATGAAGCTAACTACATTAAATCAATAAAAAAATAAACACAGTTAATTTTATTGCGTAATAAAATTATTTTTACATATTAGATTCAAATAAGTTTAAAAAGAAATTGTCCTCTGAAGATTTTTGTTTTTGCAAATGGATAGAACACACTCGTATTCTTAAATATATATGATAGACAGATTATTTTAGTGATTTATTATATTCCAAGTATTCTAAGGTAGGCTTATGAAATATATGCTTTCATCTAATTGGCGGATATTTTTATTAATATATTTTTTTGTTTTGTTTTGTGTGTGAATCGCCATTTTAAGGTGTCTAAAATATACATTGCAATATAAACTATCGATTGGCAGTCGAGGCTTTCTTTTTCTCTTCTTTTTCTCGTTTTTCAGCCTCACGTCGTGCCGCTGCTTCAGCTCGATGCTGTTTAATTATTGCTAATCGTGCTAAATCGGCTCTAGCCTGTTCTGTTTTACCTTCAGCATGCAGTTTTTGATAGTGAGCTTGTGCTCTTTGTTTTTCTAACTCTTCGCGTTCACGTCTAGTTAATTCGGTTTTTGGTGCCTTTTCACCACCGGCACCAGCAACACTCACTTTAGCTACTTTTTCAGCTGCTTTCTTTTGAACACGATTAGGATTTTCTATTTCTATCAAATTAGAAACACCTTTAGCCTTGTGATTTTCATCAGAATCATCTTCAGAATCACTGCCAGCTTCAGATCCACTTTCATCATCTTCTTCCGATTCACTAGTTGGTTCTTGTTTTGAACGAATCCTGTATAAAAACAAAATAAATTGTTTAGTTACGTTAAAGTATTATAGTAAGAAAACAATTTAGTTACTTTTTTTTAGTATCATTTTTCAACTCTTCCTCTAATTCTTCAGGACTGGTGAAGTGGCGACTACGTCCTTTGTGATTAACATACTTTCCTAGAAAAAAAAATATTTTAGAAAAGCTCAAATAAAAGCGCCAATTGGCAAGAAAGGAAAGGCAATATAATATTAACTTCGAAAAAAAGTAAATCGTTGATTTCGTTAAGAAAAACAGGGTGGCCACATTTTCTTAAGGTTAAATTTTCCTGACTTTTCCGAGTTTTCCAGACAATATTTGAGTTTTTTCCAGACTGCTTTGAAACTAGATATTCACCCTTATTCTCGTTGTCGAGTGACGTGACATATTTGTCACTTAGACCTTAAATTGTATTCTCATTGTCAATCTAACAGATTTCTGGCGAGTAAATCGACTAAATTCGTATTTAATTGTAGCAAGGTGGCATGTGGTGACATTTTACTCGAAACGTGTGTAATTATCGACACTCGCGGCACGGCACTCGCCAACGAAGAATAAATATTACAAAGGCCACCTTATAATGTAATATGACAGGTCAGGTAGATATTCGTAAAGAAGAAGAATAAATATTACAAAGGCCACCTTATAATATGTGAAAGGTCAGGTAGATAAATAATGAAAAATAACACAAATTTCTAGTTCACTGGTAGTACAAGGATCTAAGATGCAGTAACAGCCATGTTCGAAGTACGACAGGATCTTAGACAAGGGTATGGACTGGCCTAAAATAGGGAATAAGGAAAACGCCAGACCAGAGTAGTGCGCTAATAGCATCACCTCTTGATTCGCAATTGCAGATGACATGAACCTCGTGGAAGATTGTTTTTAGCAGCAAAAGAAGCTTATGTCGAGCTACAAGAGGCGGCGAAGGACATAGGCCTGAACATTAACGAAGAAAAAATAAAGGTGAAGCAAAGGGAAGAAATAAAAATAATCAGTTGCCACAAATATCCCCAAGTTGATTCTGGGCTTGCAGGCAAGGGAGTTTACGCGACTGTATCAAATAATTAAATGTAATTTGATACAGTCGTGTAAAGTGACTCTATTATTTAGGCCGGAGATCCGAGAGCTGTCCCCAAAACAAAATCGGCTGGAGGGCAACTGTTTCCGTCTTATGTCCCACGAGGGATTAAAGGAGCAGAAGTTAGCAAATAAGTAAAACTACAGCAGGTAGGAACGGTTGGCTACTATTAACGTTGAGTCGCGGTGGCTTTCACAGGTAAAATGTGTATGAAATTCCTGCCCAAGTACCAATCCTTGCGGATGAGTAGACTCACCGGCCAGTCTAGGGGCGGAATAGGAGGCAGCCCCTCCACTAGAATAAAGGTCTGTGAGCTAACAACCCAACAAGGGTCTCACTCCATTTCGGACGGCGTTCCTCACCTACTCTCTTTCTTGCATTCATTAATGATCTACTCTCAATCCCCTCCAATCCACTTCATAGTTTTGCCGATGACGGTACTCTGCGTTACTCATACCCCTCCGACAACACAGGGCAAGCAAGTGCCAGACTTTGACTTTTAGAACGTGAACTCATGTATACAACTCTTTTAACGCGGACATTAAACTCATTCTTGATTAGGGACGCAAGAATCGTCTTGAGTTCAACGAAACCAAAACCAAGTACTGTCTATTCACCACTAAAAATTGCACCAACGTTTCCTCCATTTCAGTGGGCGAGGATAATATAACAGCTGCCCCATATCTTAACATCCTCGGCGTGACTTTATCCAACGATCTGCGCTGGAATAATGACATACTGCAAGTTATCAAACAAGCGTATCAATGCCTCGGCTTCCTTAAGAGATGCAAGTTTCTCCTTCATCCAGCCGCCTTAGCTACAATCTTTTAGTCTTACATTCGGCCCCGCCTTGAATACAACTCGTATATCTGGACGGGCGCCCCTAAAAACACCTTGGCATGGCTAGACAAGATGCAAAACCGCGCCATCAAACTCATTGGCGAAAGCACGCTTTGCTCCTCCATCGATCCTTTAAGCCAGGGGTGGGGAACCTTTTTCCTGCCAAGGGCCATTTGGAAATGTATAACATCATTCGCGGGCCGGACAAATAATAATAATAATTTTTGTTGTTCAACAAAAAAAAAATATATATTATAAATAAACAAATAAAAAATAAATAAACATAAAATATATCCATTTTTAAACATAGTTAACTCATTCTAATCCAAATGTGATGGCTGGAACCGTCTTTCTTTGCTGAGTCGTGCGATATTAGCTGATATTGATGATGTGGCTACTCGCAACTGATATTCCAGTTGTTGGCCTCGATTCCCAGATCCGACGGCGGGGAAGTGAGTGCGTATTTGACACTTTGCGATTCTCAAATCCGCAGTCCCAGATTGGTTTAAATCGAAAATTCGGAGTGAAGACTCACGCGATAATGAAATATACGATGTCGGATTATCTTAGGCGCATTTGTCGTTCAAATCCGCAGAAAATTTGTTGCGGATCACACTTTTACAGCGCGGAAAATGTCAAAAAGAAATTCGGGGTTGCGGATTTGAGAATCGCAAAGTGTCAAATCCGCAACTCCCTTCCTCGCCGCCGGATCTGGGAATCGAGGCTGTTGTTTTTATTTTAAATGACATTTTTCCGACGGCCTGTAAGTATGCTACATCACGAAAAGAAGGGGAAATTTTGAAATTATTATCACTGCAACATGAACGTATTCACTCGCGGGCCAGATTAAATGACTTCGTTCCCCACCCCTGCTTTAAGCCATCGTGGAAATTTAGCAGCGCTCAGCAAGTTTTGCCGCTATTACCATAGCGACTGTTCCACTAAAATCAAAAACCTCCTGCCTACACGGCAATTTTTTCCCCGCAACACAAAACTAGCCAACTCGGCTCACCTTTTCACCCTGCAGCCCTCCCCTTAACGCAAATTACGATTTAGCAATTCGTTTATAAATCGAACAACTCGATTATGGAACTCACTTCCGCAGTCGGTGTTTCCGAGCTTAGAGTTCAAACGCAAGGTTCATCCACATCTACTCATACACCCACCAGACTCCTAACCTATCATATGTCATCTATCCTTCAGATAAAGCTTACTACTATACATTGCACCATGAATGGAACGACATAACGGACAGGTGACTCCTAATCTTAGATTGCCACAAAAAAAAAATAAACAATCCAAGCACAAAATAAAACGAAAAATCCCTGCAATCCAGTACAGACAGTGTTGCCAGTCGCTACAAGGAGCAAGAAGTAATTATTATACATTAATTTAAAGAAAGGGGATTTCCCGATTTCGTTACAGATAAGTGAGGAAAAATTCCGGCCTCATTTCGATTGGTCCGAAACATAGGTGCGACAAAAATATGCGATTTCAAATATTTAGAAGATATTTGTTGTGAAATTTTGCCGCCACGGTGGGATTGTAATCCTAATTCCTGTTAAACTTAATTTTACTTCGGTGTTAGAACCTTCGGAGTTGTCGGGCATGGGAAACACATTTCAATAGTTGTGTAAACAACATAAAAATTCAGCTTCATATTCAAGCACAGAATAAATATAACTAAACAAATTTTCAATGATTCTACAAAGAGATTGCAAGTGCACTCTTGAACTTGAATAGCACAAACAGCTGACGTGAAAAATCTGATCAACAAAATCCGACGAAATTTTGTGTTCTAATATTGCAGCACCAAAATTCTCGATTTGAACACTAAATTCATAAGATTCTTGCAAGTTGTATAACGAATTTAAGGGAAAATCCTATATGGATTAATTACTTAACTTTCAGAAGTTCAATGAACAGGTGAAGTTCTTCCCCCATAGTGACTAATATCTAATTTTGGCGGAAGATATTTCCACGCTTTATATGCTGATATATTTGAATGGTACAGGAACCAAATTTTTCGGAGATATTTTTACTAAAATAAGATCCTCAAGATTTCTGCTGGCCTTGTCCCTGACGACTACATCGAGGGTTCAATTTGAGGACGAAGGCACACACCCGAAAACAAAGAATATTGAGGTTATGTAAAAGAAAAATATACACATTCTAATGTGGCCTGTTTAAAGAAATGGATTTTTTGCAATAACAAACTTTTAATAATTGAATAAAAAATTACTCAACTAGTTTACGGACAGAAATATCTTCAAGAAAAAATAAAATAAATTTTTAGTTAAATGTCAATAATGTGACATATTTACCTCTTGGCATTTTGTCTGATTAAATTCTATCACAGAAAAAAATGTATGAATTCTTTTAAATTGGATAAATACTTTGTAATTAATTATAAATCTTCCACAAATTTCTCAAGCTTTTTTTGCAATAAAATATAAAATTTACGCAGAAAAACATGGAGCGCAAGTCCACGGGAGAATAGACAATTTTTAGACAACGAAACCAAATGAAGTTTGCCTCGCTTCAGTGCGAAATGTAAATGCAGTGGTGTCAATATTTTTTTTATGATATTTTTTATTTTTATTATAGAAATTATGCAAACTTTATAAATGCCACTTCGTATTCGTTAAATTATAAAACAGAACAATTAATAAAAAGTATGTTCACCGAGTTTCAACAGTATTATCGATATTAAAATTAAATCTAAAGGAGTTTTCCGACGGTTTATAATGAAAGCTGCTGCAAGACGTCTCTTCGTTACTAGATTCCTGGTTCTTTCCGTTTTCATTCACTTTGTCCTCGGCTATATTAAGATTTTCAATTTGTTCTAGAGGAAAATTGAACTTAAAGTCCTTCCCAGACGTGAGCAGAGCGGATTTCTTGACAAAATGTGCTTTTCCATCAACAGTTTTGTTTGTAAATTTGATTTGCTTTACTCCTAAAAAAAATGCCGGAAATTACTTGTGAACTTAACATTACAAACGAGCGACGAACCTAAAGACATTTTCTTCTCTTCCTCTGCCATCTTAGCCCGATAATCTCCAAAAGTCGACCGCATTAGTTGTCGTTTTTTTATCATAGGCTGATTTGAGCTCTTTAAAGTCTTCAAAGATTTCTCTACATCGGCAGCTGTTGATACAAGTCACTTATTTAAATGCTTTTAATAAACACAATCTTACCTTGCTTCGGATTCAATTTCCCAGTGCTTAAAGAATTCTCTAATTGCTGTATACACCAACAAAGTTCAACTTCAAATTGTCGAGTAGCCTCCGAATCCTGGGTTGTTGCCTCGCTTGAAGTACTTGGCACTGGTGCTGGCGGAGTAGCATTTGCAAACGTTTTTACTTTTCCAGTCTTGCAGTGTAATTTAGCTCGGGCTGGCGGCATTATGTTTTATAAAATTCCAATATTTCCTCCAATTTCCTCGATGATACCGCAGATTCACGCCGCAGTTGTTTTGATTGTGAATAGAAAAAAATGTCAGCTGTCAAATTAGATTTGTTTTGGTTTGATAACAGTTGTACAGCATGTTATTGGAGACTCAAACCAAATTGTATCAAATACAAGGCTGGCAATATTTTTTACTTTTCATTTCCGGCTGTTAAAAGTCAAGTGCCTATTTTTTAATGCTTGATTTCAAAATTGACTTGGAAAAGTTTGTTTTTGCTCGAGCTCTTTGGTGTTATATTGATTGCAAAAGATTATCTACAAGAGAGTTGTTATATTTAGAAAGAAAATCCTAGTTTGAAGAGGCAGGAGACATTATCAAAGGCATAAGAATAGCCCTAACTATAATGATCTTAAGGCATCATAAGATTCTTCGTCAAATTCTCTTAAGACTGGTTAATTAACTGTCAAATCTTAAGCTCAACTATAATAGCCTTAAGACGTTTTGACATTTGTAAAAGGTAAACAAATCGAGTCTGGGAAAGCGTCCAATAAATTAAAAAAATGGAAATTAACAATAGTTTTAATGAGGAACTGATTGAATTAGTTCAAAACTGCTTTTTTATTGTCTCTATTTATTTTTCTTACACAACACGATCTAGGTTTTTTTTCACATCTTCTACCAATTTCATTAATAACGCCAAATTATTTAATAACTCCAAATTATTCATTTTGCAAAAAAACGTTTTCTGAAACTAGAAACACTAAAGAAAATTACACTTTTCTTATGATTGCTTAAGATTTGTACGCTCGTTACCGTACATTAAAGACTTGACGAAAGATTGGAAAAGTTAACGAAAGATTCCTTAAGGCCATTATAGTTGGTATTATGACATTTCATAGGAGCGTAAAAAATCGTAAGGTATCTTAAGACCATTATAGTTAGGGCTAATAACGCAGAGTTTCGTCAGCAACCTGTAAGCGGATAAATCTTAAATTTCTTGTAATATAGGTGGATTCAGGTAGGAAGAATTCTTCGAATATCCTGGCAAAATATATGACAGGTAATCTTGAGGGGTGAGTGGCTAAAAAGACCTCCGAGCAGCTCTGTTAGCAAGTCCTAATCCCACCTCCCCGCGAGACGGGCGAATGGCGAGTTCTCTGCGCCATAAAATAGAGTTTTAAGTTGGTTGGGCTGAGGGCTAGCAACCCGCTCCCATAAAAAATGCCTGCTGCCTGTTCCACATATGGAGATCAACGGAGATCTCAACTAACACCAAATTGCGGCTGTTCAACTCCAGCGTTAAGGCAGTTCTTTTGTACGGTTGCGAAACATGGAAAGTCACCCAATTCATCACAAGGCGCCTACAAGTTTTCATCAATAGATGCTTACGTTTTATACTAAAAATCTGCTGGCAAGATAGAATTTCAAATGAAGAGCTACGGCGCCGTGCCGGCCAAGAAAGGACTGACGACCAAATCAGGCGAAGGAAATGGAATTGGGTTGGCCACACCGTGCTAAGCAAACTACAGAAAGTACAAATATGTGCGGAATTATGCATAACAGGAGCACTTCGCTCCACACCTACAGATATCCTAAATGTTATGTTATACCTCCCTCCTTTAAATCTTGTGGCAAGGGAAAGTGCAACCATCGCACCCCTTAGAAGAAAAGGATCTGGTTTTTGGACCGGAATCGGGTGAGAGCACACGAAGGTGCTGAACTCTGTTACTATCCCAACAAAAACAGACTTCTTCATACCCGGGATAACCTTCACGGGGAACTAGGGAGAGCACACCCCTTCACGTCGTGAATGGAGAAATAGACCACACAGTTTTTTTTGGGTGCCATAAACTTCTTTACTGATGGCTATAAGCTCGAGGGTCGGGTAGGAGGAGGAGAATTTTCCTCACAGCTTGGGATTGAAGTCTCCTTCCGACTACCCGATCACTGCAGTGTATACCAAGCGGAGTTTCTAGCCATACAAGAGGCTGTTCTGCAAATCAACCAGCAAGGCGATAGCAGTCGGACTGTCTACATCTTCTCATATAGTCAGTCAGGCTCTTAAAAGCCCTGCGCTCTTGCACAAACAGCTCTAGAACTATCTCTGAATGTCGCAGATATCTTAACGAGATGGCTCAACAGTTCAGGACTCTCCTCGTATGGGTGCCCGGTCACCGAAATATAGAGGGAAATTGTAAAGTTGACGAACTGGCTAGGAAAGGCATGACCGTTATTCTCCCTCCAGAAAAGGAAAGAGTTGGTATGCCTTGGGCCACCTTTAAACTCCGATGAAAACTGCACACAATGCAACAAGCGAAAAAGCATTAGAGGGATCTTAATAAATGCACTTTGGCCAAATTAACCTGGCTCTCTCACGATCTCAGGTGGACCACTTCACTACTAAGCCCCAGGGGCAAGGCCTCTCAGTTATAGTGGGAGTGCTGACCGGACACTGTCTGATAGAAACGCATGCGACCCGCTTACCCGCTTGAGACCTACGATTTTTGCAGAAGTTGTAAGAACCTGAACGAGGAGGACTGTCTACATCTCCTCTGTCACTGCCGAGCCCTAAGCAGAAGGAGGTTATCCACATTTGGTGAACGCTTTCTAAGCACGCTTGCGGAAATCTCGAAGATTGGGATCCCGCAACTTAGAAAATTCATTACTTCCTCAAAATGGTTTAACGAAGAAACGAGAATTTAACATCAGGTTTAAAGTGGGATCACTATGGCATCACAATGGGCCTATTTTTTGGCCTGAGTGTATGAGCTTAAACCAACAGCTCAGCCTTATCGAACTTAACCTAACCTAAGCTAACCCTGACGTAAGATCATCATCATGTACAGCAGCAGTGTTGATGTTTTAGTGAGATGTTTGGATTTGAATGGTGTTGGACAGTGTGCTTGACAGTAACTTACCTTGTCACATTAATGAGGCAAGTTACACGGCATAACATTTCTTCCATCAACACTTCCAATAATTCCAATAAACCGGTTTTATAGGCAAGGGGTCGCGGGGAAGTTTGTTACTTGTGCATCCCAAAAAATTCTCGACTGCACAGAGCAACACACTAACACAATCATAATTTCATTCTCGGGGTCTACGAAAATGACCAAAATGACTTAAAGTTTGTACACAGCTACATAGACAATAGAATTGTTACACGAAAAAATGCAGAACAGTCAGTTTATCGTGAAATTCGTATAACACGCACAAACCGGTTTGTTACAGCAGAAAGTGTTATGCCGTGTAACAAGCCTCATTCATGGTCAACCTGTTATATACAAAAATTCAATAGTTCCAAATTTCCCACAAATTGGAAAAACCTTAACGGAAAAATTTTCAAATTAAAAAAAAAAAAGCTAAAAGTCCTAAACGCAAAATTTTAAAAATTATCCCACGACAAAAACCAAGTTGTAATAGGATACTTCCCTTCACGGGAAACAACGAAGACAAAAGCAACTTGAGCTTTTGTAGCGGCCAGATAATTTTCGCAAGCATTGCACCTAAAATGTGGGAAATCAAAACGTGCAAACCTTCAATTTTTACACGTAAATTGCAACCATGCAATTAGATGCACAATTTTTAGGATAGTGAAATAATTTTTAAAGAAGATAGTGACAGTCTTGATTTAACTTCGCATGCAAAGGGACGAATAGAAAAAGTAAAAGTGATTGCGGTTGGTGGTGGTTGCACTGGCACCGTGGCGGTGGCCTTTGCATCGCGGCGGTGCTAAAGTTTATTTAATAAAATATAACTATTAAGATAATTTAGTGATAAGTTTATTGTATTGATCGTGAAAGGTATTAGTGACTAAAAAAAAACATTATTAAGATCAATAAAGAAAAACCAGTGAAAAGAAAAGGTGTTTTAAAAATTACTCAACAGTTTGTTTTAATATACAATGAAAAGATGTATAAAAATTACACAACAAACCTACATAATCGTGTCATGGCTTTGCAGAGGTGGCGATGGTCAAACTATATTTGGAAAGGTTGTTTCTGTCATCTTAGTTGTCATTTTGATGTATACCCAGGGGCGGCATTTCCACAGGTGCAAATTGTGCACTTGCACCGGGCGTAATTGGACAGGGGCGCAATTTCAGAAATTAAATTTAAATAAATTGAAACTTAAAAAAAAAAACAAAAGAAAATAAAATTCCTCTGACTTCATTTTCGTCGATTCATTAAAAATTCATTTTTTTATCACGATTTTTTTCCAATTTATTATCGCGTTAAAATATTGTGTATGCCTGTCCCCGGACTCATGCGAATCGAGGCGGAAGAAGTTACATAATATAATTTTTTCGGATCATTTACGTTGGAAATCTAATCCAATGAATATTTTTGTGTTTTTTTGCCTTTGTCCATTGTCCTTTACTGCAACCAAAAATGTACGCGCAATATGACATATTGCACCGGGTTGTAAAAAAAACAAGCCGACGCTGCCTCTTATGCCAGTAGAGAACCACGATCACACACTCCATAGTAGGGAAGAGGGATATTAGAAGGGTCTTAAGTTAGGTAATGAAGGCGACAACCCATCTGCCAGGGAGAACTAAAGGCCAGAAAAAAATGAAAAAAAACTACCTCAAGAAAGAAGAGTGTCGTGGTCGGGGAAATTCTGCAGAATACACAATATAACGGAAAGTCTCAACGTTCATGAAACAATAACAAGGACAATAACAAAGCTGGAGGAAACTAGTAAAATCATGATGGAAGTTCACTCTCCAGGAAGCTTCTTCTCGGGTAGGCATTGCGATTAAACGAAGTCAAATGAAAACAAGGTTCAACCAGGATTGGGTTTAGGATCGTGACAGAAGAAGGATTAAAACCTGCTATAGAAACAACGTCTGGAAGAACACCTAACATTGGTCCCACAATCAAGGTAGAGGAACACGAGTTTGACGTGGTAAAATCATTTACCTACCTTGGGTCAATTGTAGCAGCCGACAATAGCATGGAACCAGAAATTCGCGCACGACTCCTAAAAGCCAACAAAGCCTACTATAGTCAAGGCTCTTTAAATCCAAGTATCTAGCCATAACGTCTAAACTTTTACTATATAAGACGATGGTCTTACCGGTTTTCACATATGCATCCGAAACGTGGGTGCTTAGCAAAAAGCACTCAAACCTCTTGGGCGTGTGCGAGAGGAAAATACTTCGGAGGATTGTTGGCCCCGTATATGAGGAAGGACGAGATCTACGAGCGTTATCGCGACATAGATGTTTTGAAGAAAATAAAGCTCGGTAGGCTCCGGTGGGTAAGACCTATGGGGTGCGACAGAGAGGGAGACCCTAACCTTCACTGGAAGGATGGCGTAGATCAGGACGCTCAGAGCTTAGGGATGCCAAACTGGATAGCATCGGCTCAGAATCGGGACCGGTGGAGAGAACAGTTGCGAGAGGCCAGTGTAATGTTCGTCACTTGTTTATTTAATTAATTCAAAAACCAAGACTTGCTTTAATAAGTTTATTGTCGAAAGGTTTCTGTTCGACTGACTACTGACTGAGTCTCAGTCATGGTTGTCGTGATTGATTTTATCTTTATCTATATCTATAAAAATCTCGTGTCGCAGTGTTTGTTACCGTACTCCTCCGAAACGGGTTGACCAATTTGCATGAAATTTTTTGTGTATATTTGGTAGGTCTGAGAATAGGTCGTAGGCTATTTTTTATACCTTTAACCAAAAAAACAGCTGCAAAATCCAAACAAAAATGGTAATTTTAGGAATTTTCACTTCATTTTAGTTTCAATAGCTTCATGGCCTACCTATTGTTTGACAAATGTAAAATTGTCATCAAATTGAATCATTACATTTAATGAAAATTTCAAATTTACGCAGCTGTCAAACAATAGCCAATAGGCCATGACGCTATTGAAACTAAAATGATCCATAGCGGCCGTCTCAAGAGGGCGGTGTACCACTTTCTTCACAACCACCTCGACATGGGTATCAAATGAAAGGGTATGATAAGTAGAATACAATAAGCAATGTAGTATACAAAATATATCTTTAGATCCATGGCGGCCGTCTCAAGAGGGCGGGGTACCACTTTCTTCACAACCACCTTGACATGGGTTTCAAATGAAAGGGTATGATAAGTAGAATACAATAAGCAATGTAGTATACAAAATATATCTTTAGATCCATGGCGGCCGTCTAAAGAGGCCGGATAACCACTTTCTTCACAATCCCCTCAACATGGGAATCAAATGAAAGGGTATGATAAGTAGAATACAATAAGCAATGTAGTAGACTCAATATACCGATTCATGGCGGCCGACGCAAGACCCATGTTCTTTGAGGCATTTCATCTGTGTAAAATTCATATCCCGAAAAATATTATGTCAATGGATGGTTTTTATTGTTTACTTTTGACTTATGGGTGCAGCGTAGGCGCACCGGGTCCCAGCTAGTAATTATATAACAGCCAGGACCGGATCCCGGTTATAGAGCCGTTAAAGAAGAAGAAGAAGATAGAAACATTTTTCCCATTCAAGAAATCGGGGGTTGGCGGAATATTCTCCGCCTTCTCCAATGCTACAAGAAGGTCATTGCACTTAAACAGGGGCTTCGCTTTCATATTGGCAAGGTGCACTTCGACTGCGGCGCAAGATATATAAGATTATTAGATATCTCTTTTTTGTCGTTAAATATACTGCTGGTTGGAATTCCCAGACCATTTTCTCAGTTTTAGGTCTCTTGATTAAGGGCTACAATTTGAGATATGGCCCAGGTCTGTAGCGACAGTACTTTCAGAGATGAAAGAAGGTCACAGACGGACAGAGCCTCTGTATGTTTTTTTTAAAGGTAAAATGAGGAGCATACTAGCATACTGCACGGGCGCATAAACCCAAGCGCCGGGCCTGGGAGCAGCGGCTAACATTTTGCAACACAGGGAAATTCTTTTCTTTTCGTGAAACAAGATCACCCGTTTGAGAAGATAACTGAAGTGCTTGTGCTCTTTTCGCCACAGAGATGCTGCAGGGGACGATGATGGTCAATTACTACGATTACATGCCGGACTGAGGACTTGACTTGAACTTGAACTGACAGTTAAATGCTCTTGATTTGAAGTCGATCTGGGGTTACATGATTTTCAAGTCTATTTGAAGCCGACTTCAAGTATGCATGTAATCATAGTAAATAACACCCACTTGATGAACAACCCCATGTTCAAATTCTTACTCCATATTTGTGATTTAACTGCATGGTATAAATTTAATTGCTTGAAATATATGGGTTTTATCAAACTGAAATTCAGCATTCTAAATCTGCTATCGATTCATAGGCTCTATCGTATGGCTTTTGAAGTGATTTAATATTTTATTTATATGTCAGTGTTACGCAAATTGTAAACATCTGTAATAAACACGGGAAATCCCTGAACTCATTATGAGAAGAAATTTGCAATTAAGTTTTTTCCTGAACAAAAAAACACTCTTTTTGCTTACCTCTCCCTTCCAGAACACCTTTCCTGATTAAACGCACACCGTTGAGTCAGAGGAAACGAAAAAATTTAATAATTTTTTCTTTGATTTTTTCCTTAAGCTTTAATCTGGCAGCGCTCGGTGGAAAATCAGAAAATATATAAGATCGGAAAAGCATTTTTCCTCTGTGAACTTAAATTTCTTTGCACTGAGATTTTGTTCAGTCGACGTCTGATTTCAATCGGAATAAGTTAAGAATAGAATTTCCTCAGAGAAAACTCGGCCCATTGTTGTGGATCGCGATCGTCATCCTCTAGCCGAAATTGAAGCTAATATTGTCTTATTCGACATTGTTGCTCAAAATATCTCCAATAAGTATAAAGTTCAATCGGTGTGTGGTTTTTGTTGTTGTTGTTGCTGAAAAAAGTGTTTTAAAATTATTTGCCGTAAAAAAAGGAATTTAAAAAGTTATAAAAATGCCACAAAACTGCAGAAAGAAGGTAGAGTCTTAGATAATGATAATAAAGAAGAATTTAGGCTTAAATTGTGATATAATACACATATTATGATCATGTCAATATTTACAGTGGAATTGACAAAAATTCTATCTTGTTGTATTTCCACATAGCAAATTTATTTCGTTTTTAAATATTGATGATAAACTTTAAAAATAGAAGAAAATCTTGATCAAGCTCGGTGGCAAGTAGTTCCGTTCGGATACAAAATAATTTTTACTTATCTTGCGAAGAATCTCCGTGAATTTTGCATCTCTACTAAAAGTAAACAGAACTCGATGGACACTCATAAATTATGGGAGAGAGAGAGTTGCCCGCCATGTGAACTTTTATTTTTTATTTATCTTTTGATTTTATCCGAATAACTCTTTGCCTAACGTAAAAAATTCTTTTGATAGAAATAGATTTTTTTGTAAATTAATTCTTTTTGCTGTCACAGAATTTTTCATATTTTATTTTTTTTTTGTGAATTTGTTTATTAATTTCATTATTTAAAATAAATGGAATTTGATATTTACATTTATAAATCTCGTGCGCTTGATAAATGGGAAAAGGTCATTTTACCCGTCGCGAAATTTCAAGTCAGATAAGTAGGTGTTTCCGAATATTTCAATTATCGCATTCGTAAAGTAACTTAATTATTTTCCATGCACTTAAAACAGTTCATAATTTAAGCATATGCTGTGCAAAGGAAAATTGTGATTTTAGCACAAAATAAAAATAGTGTGGAAATAGCGAAGAGTAATTCTCTGGCTTCGAGTTTATTGCCTCTTTCCTTTTTGATTTATTTTTATCTGTCCATCGATATTTTGGATGCTCTCTGAATGACATCTGCTCGCAGATGATTAATGCCCATTTCCGATCAATCGTATTAAGTCAAATATGACTGGTTCACTAAAATAATTTTTTATGTAAGGAATTTCCTTGCACTACCAAGTTCGTCGTGACGTTCGGGTACTTCAACACTATCTAATCTTTTTTGGAATAAAGTAATAGGGGATTCTTGTTTTTCTAGTTTCTATAGGATTTGGGTTAGTAATTGTTTATTTCCAATTTCTTTTTGTATATTTGGACTATATATATTGGTTTGTTACTTCCAATATTTATTTGCAACAACAAAATATGAGTGTGCTTAATACCACACTTTAGAAGTAAAACTTTTTTGCTAAACAGCTAGTAATATGCAATAGATATAGTGAAAGGTCTATCCGATATATAGTACGCTTTAAGAAAAGTCATACTAACGACAGATTTTAGTAACAAGCCTAACTGACGGATTTGATACAAATACAATTTGAAAATATCAATATTGATGCTATTTCCATTAAAACCTAAAAACGAAGAAAAGGTTTTATAACTGAAATTTTGTTGAATGAAACCGAATCAAACTAGTGGGATGTTGTGCCTAGAGACTAGCCACTAATTACGCTTTTTCATGGTATTCTTTCTGTTGAATAACACAAATTTGAAAGAATTGATATATTTTAATTGCACCCCATCTATGACCAAGAATAGTGAATACCATCTATGGCAATATTACATTACTCTTCGTTTTACCTATGATTATCAATTTCCATAAAATATACAAAATACATTTCATAAATAATAGAAAATCTGTTGTCATAATTCAGTTGTTTACTTTCTTCGAAACTTTATACATATCTAGCATTGGAATGTACCTTTTTACGTAAGCATGAATAAATATGTTTATTGCCACATTCCTACAAGTTAGCGTTTGGCGTAATGGGAAAGCGCTAGATCGGGGTGCGAAAGGACCAGGGTTCGATTCTTGGTGATGGCCGCAAACTTTTTTTTTTAGCTATGATGATTTATTGTAGTATAATAAACTAAGCCTGCGTTGATGGTAAAATCTCAAAGCGGCAACTAATTAAAATCTTTGGTACATATTCAATTGTGAGCTATAACTCAATCTATAATAAGCTAAATAAGCCAAATCCGTTCTTAACTAAAACTTTTATTTCACGTTGCATTGATTTAATTATTGTCATAATGCTGTATCCTAGTTTGGCCATGGAGATTCATAAGTATTACACTGACCAACGCTATATATAATTAATCTTGAAAAGTTTTTGTTAAAGGCTTATGTAGGTTATAAGTTGTAAGACTTTGCGTAATCTAAAACTTAACAAAGTATTTAACAAACACTACAATATAATCATCATAGCTTAAAAAAAGGAAATCAAATGGAGACAATAAAATTCTTTGATTCTTCACCCACGTCACGGTATATTTCTTTATTCAATATAAACAATAGTTTTTGAGCAGCAAATTAAAACTATTTGCCATAATTTCATTATCATCGGTTTTTGTTCTGGAAGCAAATTTAGAGACGTATTCATGTCAAAACTTTGTTCATATGAAACAAAATCCCCGAAGGAAATTAAAAAAAATTATGACGAAAAAAAAGCACCGCGAGCCGAAGGATCGAACTCGCAGCCCCGCAGACGAGGGACTTTCCCTAGCCCTTTATAGTCCATGGAAATGGTACTTTAACATTGCAAAAATGCAGAACAAGGTTTTATTTTTGGGATGTGTAGGGGGGGGGGGGTCAGTGTGAGCTTAAGTTTGAGTTTTCGGGATTCTAACCCCCTCCCCCATTTGCCCGCCATCTTGGAAAACGTATGCAAATGGTTTTTCCACTATATCTCCGAAACGGCACATCTTACCGGAAATTTGCAAAGACACTTTTTGTTTAGAATTAAATAATCCACAATTTAGTACTTAGAAATTTTTGTGGTAAAATGAATAATTAAGAAGTTATTAGCCTTAGAACACAAAAATTAGTCACAATATTTTCTTTAAAGGCTCTTTTTTGTTGTTTAAATATACTTCTGGTTGAAATTTCCAGACCATTTTCTCAGTTTTTGGTCTTTTGACCAAGAGCTACATTTTGAGATATTTCCCAAGTCTGTAGCTGCAGTACTTTCAGAGATGAAAGTAGGCTTCAGACGGACAGACGGACAGAGCCTCTGTATAAGCTTTTTTTTTTGAAAAAGCTAAAATTGCATAAAAACTGCATCAAGTGAGGTTCCTCGCTTCGGTCCTAGGAACGTTCCTCGCACTTTTTGGATGAAGAGAGGAAGTGGGGTGGTACTTCTTAACATCCCCACTTTCATCCACAAAGTTCGGACGAACCGGTCCAGATGAAAAATTAATATTGAAATTGAACCTTCGGAAGTGGAGATGGTCATATATGAACTGCATTATTTCGGGTAAAATTTTATGCGGCGATACATATGTAAATAACCACCATAAAATTCATTTGTCCATTTTCTGCCGTACATCTGCTTAAACATATTTAATGGTGATTTAACGTGGCATAGCATTTTTGATATGTCTGGATTAAATGTTAAAACTTTAGCGAATTCTTCTCTTTTCATTCAAGTTTTTGATAAAAGTACTACAATATTTTTTTTACATCTTAGTCATCTAACTCTTGTACGTTCGCATGTATACTTCACTAATTTATTTCATTGGGCAATTTTCTAAAAAGGATGCACGCGGAGCACCTAGTACGTGTAGCGAACACAGGCGTATGCAAGCTGCCGCCACAGGCACGAAACATTCGCCTGCTAGAAGTATACATGTTCTGCTCCCGCTCCCAAGTATGCATGTTCTGCTCCACATCGGCAAGTATGGTTTTACCAACTGGGAACTAACCACGTCCAGTGATGCTTTATCTAAGCAATCGAACGAGAGCCAGTCTACTTGAGTATGCTATTGGCACCTTTTATGGTCACCTAGCCTGTTTTCTTCGTCCTATACAATTTTTTAGGGGGCCAATTTCGATCTTCTTCAACACAATAGCGTTTCAGACCTGTTTAAATGGAATATGCAGTCTAGTGGCCTCAGTGTCCTGAATTCTTTGCCGACCCGCTACAATCCTATTAATCCTTCTTCATCATCCTTGCTCGATGTCATTGCCGTTACCAATGACAATGCAGTAATTCGTCTTCAGCAATTATCTCCGCCCAGTTTCCTCGACCACGATATTCTCTTCCTTTCCCTCCGCTTCCATTTCTTAGCTCTAGAATCTCCTGGAATAGCGACCTACAGGGACTTCAAAAATCAGAACATTGATAATCTGAGGCAGAAATGTCTTTCCACCCCCTGGTCCGTTATCTATAATGCTACTGATGTGAATGACAAAGTTGGACTTCTTAACTCTTTCTTAACAACTGTACTGCAACAAACTGTCCCTCTCAAATGCAGGCGCACTAAACGTAATCCTTATTTAAGTTCATGGTTTACCATTGAAATTAAACGTCTGATCTCTAAAAGGTAATATTTGTATCAACGTTACCGCCGTCTCAAAACCACCGAAAGTCGACAGCAGTACACTCGAGTCCGCAATCTTGTTAATCACAAGATTAGAAGTGCCAAAAGACAGTTCTTTGAACAAAAATTAAACACCTCTCTCCCTTCTAAGCTGCTGTGGAAGAACTTACGATCGTTGGGTGTTTGTGGTAGAGATAGTGAGTGCACAAGTAGACCTCGATCCCTGTGTTCTTAACCACTCATTCGTGGAGCCTCTCCCGGATAACTTACCGCCTATTGATTTATCCTTTTTGTCCGTGGATGGGTTTAGTTTCAGGTGTGTAGATGAAAGAGAAACATACAGTGCCATTATGTCCATTAAATCCAATGCAACTGGAATCGATAACATCCCTTCTCATTTCGTTAAGACCATTGCTCCTCTAATATTACCAGTGTTAACGCATATCTTTAATTCCTGTATATTGCAATCTACATCTCCATCGTTATGGAAAAAGGCTGTTATCATCCCTATTCCTAAAGTCCCTTGTCCTGTAGATGTCGGCGATTTACGCCCGATTAGCATCTTACCATTTCTGTCCAAAGCATTGGAGAAAATCTTATCTGTCCAATTGCAATCCTATCTTACCCATGAAAATCTATTGAATCCGTTGCAATCTGGGTTCAGGAAGTTCCATAGCTGTGAAACTGCGCTGCTAAAGGTCTTGACGGACTTACGTATGGCATGTGATAGGGATGAGTTGGGTATATTGATCCTTCTAGATTTCTCACGTGCTTTCAACACGGTTTGCCATAGCGTTCTCCTCAATAAATTGTCCTCCAATTTCGCCATCTCGTCCTCTGCGACTCATCTTCTTGCCTCTTTCCTAATTAATAGATATCAATGCTTGAAATATAACAACGATTTTTCCTCCTTTATCTCTGTACCCTAGGGTGTTCCTCAAGGCTTTGTTCTTGGGCCACTGCTGTTCTGTCTATATGTTAATGATTTTCCTAATTGTTTATCCTTTGCTCGTCACCATTGCTACGCGGACGACCTCCAATTATATAATTACTGTACTCCTAATGATATTGCTAGCCTTATTGAAGCCTTAAATAACGATTTGAAATCCTTATCCCTATGGTGTGATAATAACTTCTTGAAGTTAAACCCTAATAAATCATCTGTACTAATACTTAGCAGATCTCTTCTTGATACTTCCAGCATCCCCCCTCTAAAGCTAAACAATATTTCGCTGAAAATAGTCTCGCCTTCTAAGAATCTTGGAGTATTGGTTAACTCTAAATTGTCCTGTTGTGATCATGTGTCGCTACCTCTGAAAAAAATCTATACTTGTTTGCGTCGCCTACGTCTCTATGGTAGCTTATTATCCCGTAACACTCGTCTTGCGCTAGTAAAATCCCTTATACTTCCCCATTTTCTATACGGATCTGCTGTTTATATATGCCTTGACTCCACATGTAAACATAGATTGAATGTTGCCTTCAATGATTGTTTAAGGTTCATTTTTCACCTTAATCGTTTTACACATGTTTCTGGTTTTCGTCCTTCCTTGCTACCTTGCAACCTTCTCACATATAGTGAAGTGCATGGCCTATGTTTATTGCATAAAATCTTTAATTCCTCTGCCCCCTCATATCTTGCTGATAGTCTTGTTCCTCTTCGTACTTGTCGTTCTATGCAATTTCGTATTCCTAGACACTATTCCCTGTTGAGTGGTCATTCCTTCTTTGTACATACTGTTAGACTGTGGAATAGCCTCCCATTCCATCTGCAAAGTATCAGCTCCCTCGGCACTTTCAGGAGCGGAGTGATCGCGTACCTTGATACATGGAACGTATAAAATTGTATTTATTGCTTGCTTGCTGCTTATCATGGTTTTTCGTACATTCTTCTCAGCTTTCATCTTCTCATCTTCAGACTCATTTCACCGGCTATGAATTATGTCTTAATTAAATTAAATTAAATTAAATAAATTAACTGTGTCTAGTTCTAGTACTTCTATTTTATTTTTAATTTCTTTCTCTCTTCCCTTTTGTAAATTTAAATTTAATTTTTTTTTTAAGTTTAATCTTGTTTTTAACTTTATCAATATTATTTTCCTGTGTTACAGTACGAAATAAGGTGTAAATCTTGTGTACTTTCTTTTTTGATTAAAATAAATAAATAAAAAATAAAAAATTTTAATGGAAGGAAAAATAAATGCAAAAAAAAATCAACCTTTTTTCAAATTCTACTTTTATATAGGGGTAGTTTTACTTCCTTAACAGTTGAAAATAATTTATTTTTAGCTGATAGAATCGAATTAGAAACGTATATTTTCAGTCGGTATAGGGGTAGTTTTAGCCCCCCATGTAGGAAAAAAAATATTCTGCCGGTTCAAACAAACGGGCCAATCGTGGCGGTATGTCGGCCGTATTATCCCTTATCATAAAATTTGGTTTGCCTTGATATAAATCAACCACTTTTCAATGTAAATATTGAAAAAATGTATTTCATTCGATTGTTTTTGATTATAATTGAAATGATCGCGAAAACCAAAATGGAGATTTTTTTGCATTTTAAGGGTGAAATTCGTATTTTAGGACTGCGGGACCTCGATTTTCATAATAAGCGACCCAAAAAACATACGAGTACATAAATAAGGCACGATTTTCACAACAGTGTTATGTTTTGACATAAACGATTCGTCGATTTGTTGCAAGCTAAAAAAATTTGTAATTTAAAAGGGTGAAAGATCCAGTACATATCACCAAAAGGAGGTGGGTGAAAATTTAAAACAAGAACACCTCACCTATTTAATTCACCACTCCCTTTTGGTATTCTAAGCACCCAGCCACAACAAATAATGAAATAATTCACCTCTGATGGTAAATTTGTATTCGTATAATGAGTTAAAGCAAATAAAGCAAAGTCTGGGCGACAACGTAGCAAATAGAGATGCGCCGAATATGGGTTGGACCGAATACGAATATTCGGCCGAATATTCTGTCAAAAACGTACCGAACCGAACATTCGGCCGAATTATTCGGTTCAGTAAGCAGGTTCATATATAGAACAGAATCCGTAGAGGAACGACCTTCACCGATCGAGCAACTGAATGAAATTTATTTCTATGATAAAAAATATGCTAGCAAATGTGGGTTGCCTGGCGAAATATGTACAAGGCTATATTTAATAAGCGTTTTTTCGTTTTTTGCCGCCTTTTTCTCTATTTTGGGGAGATGCATTTGGGTGAAATTAGGGCCTCACCCTACGCATATGAGTCGACTGATTTGCAACACCAGTTTGACTGATTTTTGATCAATTGGTATTCTGTGCTCAAAAAGATTTTGTTGAATAAACTTTGACACGTCCGAATGCAACCAGGTAACTGAAACTGGTGACGTTTCCAAGCGTACATGAGTTGCATTCGGTGACAGACAATATAGAAGTGTGTATTCAAATCCGACTTGACGGAGTATTCCCTGAATGGAATGCATGCAACGCAAACGTCGGTCTACTCTCAACTTTTCCTGTATCTATAGCCGCATGCGTCATAGCACACACAATCATACGCTCCTTACTTAGATTTTTGGGCTATGTTTAAAAGCCCTGACTGAATGTAACTAAGCACTAGATGTTAGTGGAAAGTCGCTGCATATCATGGACCGCTGAATGCAACGCAGGTACGCTTGTCTGTCACCAGCTTGATGTTGCTTCCGACCGGCAAGAACAGTCGCACGCAAGAAGTTGCAAACTAGTTTCAAACCGGTCTGGTGGATTCCCAATTTTTTAAATTTTTCATTTTGTGAATAAATATGGTTTCACAGAGAAATGTTTGTTTAATTTACAAATAGTACCTATGTACGGTTCCACAATAAAGCCTCTCTGAGATATGTAGCTCTTAAAATAACGCTATTTAAATATTCGGTAAACTAACCGAATATTCGGCCGAATACGAACATTAAAAAATACGCTGAATATACCGAATACGAATATTCGGCCGAACATTCGGCGCATCTCTAGTAGCAAGCAAGCATATGTCAGAAAATCTATGCAGTAAGGCAGGGTTTATGTGAACTGTTGCACACATAGGTTCGAGTTTCTTCGCGTCTTGTGCCCCATCCTTCCCACTTCGCAGCGTTAAGGCTGATTTACAATGTTGCGAGAGTGGTGCGATGCGACAACGAGACGAGTCTCGCACGCACTGTCAAAACGTTTTCCATATCGTGTGTTCAAATGCCGCAATGTACAATGCAGCGATTTGCGATAATACGAGACGAGAGAATTTGGAAAAATTGAAATTTTAACGCTCCGAGAGGCGATGACAAGCCTCATATGACAGATTTTTGAATTTTGAATTTTAAATAATTATTTCTGTCATCTGTCTTTCTAAGTTTAGTTGATTTTTGATATCTACAAATAAAAATGCAAAGAATGATATATTGTGTCAAAACTATAAAATTTGACATAGTGAACTAGATTCGTACTCGCATTATTGTAATTCTACCTGCGAGTTTCCAGCGATAGCGAGTATCGTCCGACAACTCGTCTCGCTGACGCACCGCAATCACGGAATATTGTAAATCAGCCGTTATGTGTGAGAGCGTGATGCCTGCTGCGAATGAAATCGATTCACTCTCATGTAAATTTTTTTAGGCAAGCGCTCCTAAAGAAGTTTTACTTCAAAAACACAGATAAAGATTTATCAAAAGTTCAACAAACAAGATGTGAGTTTGTGTCAACAGGCAAACCAAAATATTAGCCTGCGGATAAGGATAAATCATCATCATCGACTTCTTCAATGCCTTTTCACTTTTGCTCAGGGAACTTGCCCGAATCATCCATCGCTAGATGAAAACACGACCTAAGCGTACCCTATTATTAATCGATTAAGCCAGCTAGATGCCTTATTAGCGTAGCACAGCTTGCACGATTTGACAGGCATACGGTATACAGAAAAAAGGTAGGGACTTCGAATACCGTGGTAAACGGCCACCAAGTGACGTCACCACCAATGCAGAAACAACGATAACAACAGGTTCGACTTTATTTGGAAAGCGGTCAACAAGTGACGTCAGCACTAGAATAAGTCTTACGGAATATAGTCCAGTTTTTTACATTACCTTGTTTCTGTATACGGTGAGGCTGATGTACATATACATATGTATGTAGCGAATATCGTGGCGGCAGTGTGTAAGGTGCTAGCTTATAGAACGCGTGAACGCAATGCGTATGACGTTTCAGTTAAAGTATGTACAATGCTATTCAATGAAATCAGTCCCAATGACTGCCGCGACACACGCAAGTAAAGCTACAAACGCTTGAAGTTGACCAATTTTCAACTTTTTCATGCGATAGAGGCGTTTGACGTTTGTTTGTTGTGTACCTAATTTAATATTTCAGTCTTCCATCAATCTAGTGTGCGAATTTCATAAATACCAATACGAAAGTTTAATATTAAAGTTTAGACAAACTGAGAACATAAATTGAGATGAAATGTCATACACGTACAACGCGTTCATGGAGCCTATCGAATGCTTCGCATCCTGGACTGTCACACGGATCTCGCGCACGCATCTTACGCATGCATCGCTTTAACGCGAGTGAGCGAGTGAGTTTCTTAGCTGTGTGATGCGCGTTTTGCAGTAATGGAAAAAGTGCTGCCACCGTCATGCTTTCGTGACAGTCGACTTCCGGATTCGGCTATCCTGATGATCAGATCATCAGACGATCCTTTCGAGACACCGTTATCATCTTCATCCCTGCGCAATTGTGGTAAGGTTCTGGAAAGTTTTGGGATACAGCAGCAAGACGATCCTATTCTGCTTCCTCTTTATAGGAAGATAGTTGTCCACTTTGTATTGTTGTGTCGGTCAGCAATAGCTGCATTCTTCAATAGTAAACTGAAGTTTAGAAGTTTTGACCCTGCAATTAGTTTTGCAATCACATATACTCGTATGCATATTTAACTGTTGGTGAAATCCAAAAGCAGTATGATTAGGGTAATATAAACAAGACGATATTTGAAGGTTGATTTACGTCAATTGGTAAACATTTTATTAACTAAAAATAATCGATTTTATGCTACAGCAATAACAATTTTACTTTAAACAAAATTTGTTCAATAAGTTAGAAGTAATTAACAAATTCTGAAAACAAAATTTCACCTTGTACAGATTTACACACAGAAACATTATCAATGCACGTTAATATTAAGTAATAAACAGCAAGGTAATTGATAAATGACAGAAACACCGCAATACGCGGATTATGAACCGTGAAAATATGTTTTGAGAATCGTTTTGAACATGAAGCAAATGCTCGATTTGAACTTGAAAAAGTTTTGCACTTGCAACTCGCGTTTGCGTGATTAATATTTTATGACCATGAACAATCTGGAGTTCTCCCAAAAGCAAATTTAATTGCGGCTCCGCAAAGTTAATAATGCAAGGAGCTAATAATGACAATCATATTTCAGCCAATGTAGGCTGAGCATTCTAAATTGGTTTCGGTATATCTTTGCAATCTCAATAAGAAATTCGTGGAGTACACTGCAGCGAAATTTCTATTTTTAGTCTGCCGAAAATTTAATGGTAAAATATTCTTGTGACAATAGCGGAAAAATCTTAGATAAATAAGAGATGTTGCCGGCGGTGGTGCACAGAAAAAGAACAGCCTCCACTTCTTATTTGAGGACAATATCCTTGTAGACACAGTACATTATGTAGATATATATAAAATTTAGCGCCAAGAGTTATTAACGCCTACATTTTACAAATGGCGAATGATAACAACGAGTACGATGCAAAAATAAGATCTGGAATAGCTTGAGTAATTTTCTTTTAAATTTTACAAATTTATCGATCGCAAAATAAATAAACCGAGTTAAAAATAAAAAATTCTAAAATGTGAAACAGCCTGAAATGCACGTGTTTTGTAAAACAGCTCGGGTCGTTGTGGATCGATTTGAGTTATACGGCATTGGACCGGTCCCAAATATTCAAATTTTAAAAAGAAGCGGTCGAAATTGTGCATGAGAAAATTAACCTTTCTTAGAAGAGACGATGTATCGTCGGTACATAGTAATTAAAATTTATCTTTTGGAAATATGTACATAATGTAATATTAAGATGAAATACACTCACTCGTTTACTGAATCATCATGAAACCTCGGGAACTATAAAGACTACAAACTGGAAAACTTGGAAGACCTTAGAGATCCGATAAGAACGTGAGTTTTGGAAGTTCGTACTGGGATTGCTAAAAACAGTTTCTGATGAGTAGTCCATTCTGAAATGTCAACTTAACATAGCAGCTGAATGTCACTGTCATTCAACGGACTAACCAATGACGTTGCGATTACGTTCCATTGAAAATCATCCAACTTCTCCAAGCGTCGCGTTGTACGATGGCTCAATCAGCAGCGTTTCTATTCAAAGCGATTTATCCAAGGCGTTCCCGATTCAACGGGTGTCCAGCACGGAGTTCGATACGACGACAACAACTTCGCGACCGACTTGATGTTCGAATGATCCCGAAGCAACGAACGCATCGCCCAGCCATACGGGTTAAAAATCAATGCGGAAAAGACCAAAGTGCTCACAACGGACGGATCGAGGACCAGTGTTCACCTCGATGGATCCCAAATTGAACAGGTTTCTATGTTCAAATATTTGGGATCATCGGTTGAGGAAACGAAAGTGGCATCGACGTCCGACGTTTACAGCCGCAGGCCAGGCAACAGCAACACTCGTCTCGCTCAAGTTGTGCATATGGAAACGAACAAATATTTTCATCAAAACAAAAGTACGCCTTTACCGAACGTTTATCCTGCCGATTCTTCTTTATGGATCTGAAACGTGGATACTGCTCAAACCGGACGTTGAGAAGTCCGAGGTCTTCCAAATGCGAGGCTTGAGGCAGATTCTCGGTGACAAGACAGTTAGACAAAGATGCGATCTGCAGACACTGATCGAAGAAGAAATGCAAAAACGTCGAGTACGATGGTTTGGACATGTTTGCCGAATGAATGATAACCGCTTACCACGTAACGTAAACTTCTATGGCGAAACCGCCCTGCAGGCTGGAGAATCCAGCGATCGGTACCGAGGAAAACCTGGCTAAAAAATATCGATGGTGACCTAAAGAATCAACGATTCTCAGCTCCCGAGGCTCGAGACGTCACCAAAAACCGTCAAGAATGGAAACGAATCGTGAATAGAGTTCGAGACCCAGCGGTACTGACAGCAGCGTATCCGTTGCGGGAAGTCCCCCTGCCCATTTGAATCGGGAACTCCTCGGGTAAGTCGCTTCGAATACGAACGCCATCGTACGATGTTTGGAAAGTTCAGGATGATTTTCAATGGACCGTTCGGTTTCCAAGGCTTCTACAGGTTGTTCCAATCGATGTAATCGAAAGCGGATTTGAAATCGATGAAAACGACCGCAATTCGCTTGCCGCAACGAATTCTTTCTTCCATTATCTGACGGAGTTCGAATATTTGATCAATACATCCTCGATGTGGTCTAAATGCAGATTCTTCTTTCCGGCTCGTTTGCTCTCGATGTTTCTGGAGCCTCGATTGTATGATTTTCGTAAATACTTTGCCGACGATCGAAAGGAAGCTGATACCGCGATAACTCTTGCATTCCCCACCGTCGCCTTTTTTCTAAATTGGGACAACGATCGCTTTCTTCCATGCCAACGGGACACGATCCTAATGCCATATCTGTATTATGAGGAAGTTGAGTCGTTGTGATAAGACATCACCTCTGGCTTTTATCATCTCGGAGGTTACTTGGTCTAGTTCCGGCGCTTTTCCTTTTTTCAACGATTTTATTGCTGGCTTCAGCTCGATATTTGGCGGTTCGGTATCGAGAAAGTGATTCGTCGGCTGTTCTATAATCGTCGGTTCGGATGCTGGACCTTGCGGAGGATCGTGGTTGTACAGCTGGTGGAAGAATTCTATCCACCGCTGTAGGTGCCCATAGGGAGAAGTCACGAAAGTTCCATCCGATTTTTTGATGTTGTCGTTTGTTGATGTTGTTTTGCCGTCTAACCACCGGATTGCCTGGTACAGCGTCCGGTACTCGTGCCTCGACGCCGTTTCTTCCATATCGGCTACAACGTTATTCCAGTACGCTTCTCGTTCCCACTTTATTGTCTGTTGAACTTCTTTGTTCAATCGTCGGTATTGCTCAAAATCCACGTGTTTCATTGGCTTCCGCTGATCGGCGAGGCGCAGACATCTTTCCGAGATCCATGGCTGCGCCCGTTTACGGATAGGTGGACACAACTCGATTACACACCCCACAATAGACTCCGATAATTGCCTTTCTTCTACATCGATATCGTCCGGTATGGCGAGCGCCCCGAATTTGTTGAATAATGCCATTTGAAACTCTCGCCCCATGGCCTGGTACCAATTCTTCTTGGTTGGTAGCAGAGCCATTTTCTTCGCTCTTTGTAATCGCATGTGTAAGTTTGCTTGAACAAGATAATAGTCCGGTCCGCAATCGGGCCCACGCATTGCACGTACGTCTTTGAACGTCGATCGGAATTTAGCGTTGATTAAAACGTACTCTAACATCGCCGAGTCATTGCCGGATGGATTTCGCCAGGTAAGTTGGTGTTAGAGTGAATGACGGAAAATGTTGTTGCCAACGATCAAGTTGTTTGATGCTGCGAATGAAAGCAGGCGTAACTCGTTGTCGTTAATTATTCCGTGTCCGAATTTGCCTGTCTTTCCTTCCCAGCCGGTTCGACCTGCTCCTGAATGTGCATGAAGTCCCCCGCGCGTATTATTAATTTGGTTCGAGGTATCATATCCAGCGTCTTTTGAAGCTGATCGTAAAATTCGTTCTTGTTCACGTCCGTGCTGGTCTCAGTTGACTCATAATCAGTTGACCACCGATGAGTAAAACCCGCAAACGATCGGATATCGGTTGGAATGCGATAAAGCTGCTGGCAGTTCGTCGATCGACCATAAACCCAACGCCGACTTCTCGTTTCTCACCACCGGAATAGTAAAGCGTCATCGTTTCGTCGATTGTTGGCGGGACGACCGTCAATGTCTCAGATCCGGTAAGCCGTAGTTCCGATAGTCTTTCTGGCCTAATTTCTTCGGTTTCCCGATTCTGCCCAATTCGGCCTCCTCCTTTAAAACCCTGGACCAGACGACGGCGGAGTTGCATTGCACCATGACCTTAACGACAAGATACACTGGTACTGCAAAGGGTTATGCCTAAGCTTGATTTCTTCGCAAAAAAAAATATTGTACACTGTTCTTGCGGCAAAAAATTACGTGATATTTGCCGAGACCCTCCTCTCGTGGACCACCCCCCCCCCCCCCAAAGCCTTACGTAATTAATGGACGACCCCTTACACGGACCTATCGAACACGCTGCGCAATTATGAATACCAATAATTCTCAATTAACAAATCACCATCACATATCAATTGGGGAATTTCATTTGTTCAATTTCATTTAATAGGAACATTTCCAGCCACGAAATTCCCAGATCAAAATCTAGACTCTCGCGGCTTGTGAAAATAATTGCATGCTCCCAATCATAACATTCACTATTTATTTATTTACTGCCTTAAGATTACAATGTTTTATGCATTACGCTTGGAAACGATAAATTATCACACGGTGAATACAAATAATTTCCAAAATAAATCTTGAATAAAATTAGAGCGACTTTGTACTAGTAGCATAAAAAAAGCTCGTGCATCGCGCTTATATAAGAAACTCTTGAGCAGTCAATCTTATTTATATATAAATATCGACATCTATTAATAGAAATTTCGATTAATCCAAAACTAAAGTAATTTTAAAAATAGGCGCAACATATTTGAAAGATCGAGTCTCATAAAAATC
Organism: Thereva unica; assembly: GCA_949987705.1. NCBI lineage: Eukaryota > Metazoa > Arthropoda > Insecta > Diptera > Therevidae > Thereva > Thereva unica. The sequence goes on along the minus strand of OX465281.1, from coordinate 46,450,770 downwards.
ACTTCAAATTCCATTAAATTCCAGCTTATCTCGAAATGTCTGCATCTGATTATCCTCAAGCAGACAAAAACAGTGGATTTCAATATCGTTGAACCGCGACTGTAGCATTTAACATTAGGCAGATAATATTTATAGCATTTAGCATTAGGCAGATAATATTTATAAAGTATAAGATACTATAAAACTTTTATTAATTGCACGCAACGATCCTATTCCAGTCAATTAAAATCCATCAAAACATCACGGCGAAATTCGCTGTTAGGCGCTCTCCAGCCGGGATTTTATCTTGTTTACTTTCTCGGCCGTGTTTATTTAAACTAAAGAAATTGTTGCGAAATTTGTCGGATTTATCGGGGTGGCCCTCTGCTCACTAATAATAATTTTTCATAAACATATTAACTACATCATTTGTTACGAAACAAAGGTAAATACCCAATCGAGGGCGTAATAATCAAAGATATTTTCAAATTGCTGCTCTTCGACTCGGACTCTGAAGAGTCTGGTTAGCCTCAGAGAAATACGATGGAAAATTTTATTGTAAACAAGAAGATAATTCGCAATTCACGAAAATCCTCTTAAACTTACGTTTTGGTTTAAGGTCGTCAAAACTCCTGATGGGCACTCAAGTGTTAAGTATAACACGTCCATATAAACGCTGTGGATTGATTACGCTGAAGGGTGCGAATTGACAGGACGATGTTATCACTGCCTGCGGGTTGCTGAAGACTTCGAATCTCTTTAAAAAATAAACTTAGACGTGATTGTTTACAAGAAGAAGATATTTGGACAGGTGTAAATAAAATCTAGGATGGGTTTAGTGGATCGACCCATTTTTCTTATCATGTTTCATGAAGGTCGACACTTACCTAGTTTATAGCTACTCCAAAAATAATTCGAATTATGGATCATCCAAAACTTTTAACCCTATAAACGAGGTAATTCGGATTATGGCTTAAACCGAAATGTTTCGGCTTAAGCCACAGTTATATGAATGTATTTAATACCCGTTTATACACTAATTCGAAATTTTGACGTAACTTTGAGTTAAATCGATTTAATTTTTCTGCTATAAACTAGGTAAATTACAAGGCCAGGAAGACCAATGTCGAATGCATTTTCCGGTTTGTGGTATTTTTATGGCGCTTCCAGGTTTACCTGGAATTTATTGTTTGTTTGTTTGTTTGTTTTTTACTAGTTCAGAAAAAACTAGTTGACCCAAAAAGGGCTTTTATATGGTCTCGGCCACTACAGCCATATTAACCATGATTCATTGATTTTTTTTTTTTTTGTTTTTTTTTTTTTTTTTCAGTTCGGTTCCAGTCCCCGACCGGGTCGGTCGCTTTACTTGCGACTGGCCCTCATTTTTGCAGTCGTCTCTGTGATCATCAGTGTTTGGCTGAATTCGAAAATTCAGCCGGCTGCGCAGAATTGGCAGTATCGCAGCAACGGCTGCAGGATATATATGCCTGGCTGCAGCCATTTTGATTTTTTGAATGATGTGCTGCCATTTCTGCGCAGTTGGCTGAATTTTCGAATGCAGCCTTTGAGGCAAGTTACACGGCATAACATTTCTTCGAGCCAAATTACACGACCTATCACTTTCCCAGACTCACTTTCCAATCACTTCCAATAAACCGGTTTTTAGACAAGGGGGCGCAGGGAAGTGCATGTGTTGGTCTCACTTGTGAATCCAAGAAAAATTTCGGTCTCACAGCAAATTACACTAACACAAGCATAACTTTCTTCGCTGGGACTGCGATAATTATAAGAATTTTTGTTGTTTTGTGCACAACCACATAGACAATAGAATTGTTACACGGAAAAGAGGCAGAAATTTAAATGCACCGTGTAATACTCAAATTTTACTCAGACAGGTTTGACGTGAGTCCCAAGTGAATGGCCGTGTAATTTCACTCTTCCATCAACACTTCCAATAATTCCAATAAACCGGTTTTATAGGCAAGGGGTCGCGGGGAAGTTTGTTACTTGTGCATCCCAAAAAATTCTCGACTGCACAGAGCAACACACTAACACAATCATAATTTCATTCTCGGGGTTGCTCGGGGTCTACGAAAATGACTTAAAGTTTGTACACAGCTACATAGACAATAGAATTGTTACACGAAAAAATGCAGAACAGTCAGTTTATGGTGTAATTCGTATAACACGCACAAACCGGTTTGTTACAGCAGAAAGTGTTATGCCGTGTAACAAGCCTCTTTAATTTTACAGTTTTCTCTATCACAGTTTCCAATGAAGCCATCGTGGTTTCATATTAGATTTTTCTTGTTTCCTTTTAATTCAATCAAAGTACTCTTTTTATTAACTGTTCTCGAGCAGTAATACGTGAATTGGAAAAAAAAAACTATTTTAGTTTTTCTTAATCTTTGTTATCAAGTGAATTTATGTTCAATGTTCTTAAAACAGAGTGTTTTTTTAAATTTTGATAAAGCTAAAGACTTCATGTTTAAATTAAATCATTGATTTACTAACTTTTGATAAATCATTGACAATTGGTGTATTTTAAACATTTTTAAATGAGTGCTTCGTATTTTTGTAATCTATTGTATCAATTAGATAAATCACAGAGAGACTATCAAGGGCATAATATTCATCTTTAGAAGTTTTAATGGACAAACCTGACAAAAATGCATGGATCATCGAGATTTTTTAAGATACACTTTAGGCATCATGATTCTCAAAAGTGTCCGCTATGTTGCATCGTGAGAGCACGTGGAAAATTTTTTCTCTATCATCCGTTATCTAAGTCATTTAATCATATTATCGTCCTTTTTTAACTATGCAATGTTGATGCATGTGGAGCGTGGTTTTTTTTCAAGGGGTGAAATCATGGTCCCCCGCATGCTCATAGGAATTGCTGTTATTATCACTTGCAACTGTCGCCATGCTGAAAATATTCTTTCAGTTAACAACGCTCAGATGGGAATATCAGCTATCATTCAAATTGGTCTATAACATCAAACATCAAAGAATCAAATAGGGACACAAATCAAGGGGCGTAGCTGATACTTTTTATTCAGTGATTTGTTGAACCAAGGCAACTAATCACAGCAGCTGGGAGAATGTTTTTTCAACATACCTACTTATAAAAGTGGATACAAAATCGGATTTGTCAATTCTTTTCTGCATACTTTGGATCCATCATGGTCAGGCAACCTGTTTTTTTGAAGAGTTTTTGACAGCGAGTCACCAGGTGGGGCCAACCTAATGGTGACATGTGGTTGGGGAACACTTGCTACACTGTTGGGACTTATGCAGGAAATATCACTAACACTTAAACCCTCGACATATGACTCATTGTTCCCGCAAGGAAATTTTTTTGGTGAATTTTAATGCCACGTGGAACATCATACCGGACGAACCTAATTACATATACAAGACAGTGCTATTCAATCATTTAGCAAAGTGAAATATTTGAAATCAATTAATTTTTGACAACTTCTTACTATCATATGGAAGAGCCACCTGGAATTTAATTTCTTTGATTCTATTTACTTCATTTAATACCTTTATAAACAAAAATAGGGGATAATTTAGTGAAAACGGATTTTTAGCCTTCATTATTTGTCTCAAATTCTAACCTTGGTCAGCTTCTCTGTTCCGCTTGCATTCACTTTTTAATAGTTTCATTTAGCATGAACACACACTGAGTTCCCGAGACAATGCAGGCCCCTGTGCTGAAAGTCGAGTCGTGATTCGTGACAAGTTGTTTGAGTTGAAGAAAGTGACGTTTCAGTCGAATTACGAATTTGAGCATAAGGGGTTAAACTCAACTTAGTACTTCCACTCTAGGCCTCTGTGCTGAAAATCGTAATTCGACTGAAAGGTTACTTTCTTCAACTCAAACAACTTGACACGAATCACGACTCGACTTTCAGCCCAGAGGCCGCAATCTGACAATCTTGTAAAAAAAATCAAGATGACGCTTCCAAGATGGCGGACGAATTCTGCAATTGGCTTGAAAATCGCCATCGAGGGGTTTAGGGCCACAAATGTGGCGCATGAGTTTTGCAAATGTCTTCTGAATCCATTTAAAATCGGTATCGGGGAGTTTTTAAGGTCACAAATAACGAATCTGTGGTAAAAATTTAAAGAAAACCGAAATCATTATTTGAAATCATAAGCTGTACCAAAAACTAGAAATAATTAGAACACAGCTTATACAGTTTGTGATTTCAAATAAAACCATTTAACTTAAAAATTAGTTTACCTATTTTTTTGTGTTGAGGAGTTTTGCTCCATCAACCTTTAACACCGCCTTCCACACAAACAATCACAATGAGATGACACTCGTGACGTTTTCGCTAATAAGATGTAGACAGTCCAATTCCTATCGCCTTGCTGGTTGATTTGTAGCTTCATGAATGGCTAAAACCTCCGCTTGGTGCACACTGTAGTGGGAAAGAGACTTGAATCCCAAGCTGCTGCTCGACTCTCGAGCTAAGACCTGTCAGTAAAGAAGATTATGGTATCCTGAAAACGGTGTGGTCTATTTCTCCATTCACGACGTGAAGGGATGTTGTTCTCCGTGAAGGTTTACCTGATTTTATAGATCAGTTACCAACAGGTCGGGAACTGCGGTCAGTACTACAGTGGGGGTTGTAAACAAAGTTCCCGGTAGTCCGAGATATTCCGTTCTTTGGACTTGCCCTAGCTGAGTATGTTATATATTTTTGAAAGACTGGTTTACCACCTAGCAGAACCGTACATATATCAGTACTGGCCTAATCACTGCGCAATTCTTCAAGTCCTATGTTTTACCCTAAGCCTATCAATGTTCAATTACCTATTCCTCTTTTTAATGTTGAATCTCAGCTTTGATTTTAAAATAACACCCGAGTGCTTAGCTTATTGAGATAGGCTCAGTGCTCCCCCATCAATTGTAAGCAGACTAAAATCATGCATTCATGTTAACAGATAACCCACAGAGATTGGATTACTCGCACGCAAGGACGGCGCTTTCATAGGTGCGTATGGTGCACTTGCACCGGGCGCAATTGCACAGGGACGAAATTTAAGATTTTGAAAAAAATTTAAATCTTTGAAAAAAAAAATTGAAAATGCTGCCGTGACTTCATTTTCATAAATTGATGGAATTTCCACCATTAGGAATTCACTTTTATTACCCCGATATATTTTTCCCAGTTTATTTTTTCGATAAAATATCTTGTAGGACTGTCCCCTAAATAATGCGGATCCCGCGGGCGCAAAAAGTTACACTAGTTTAACCAATTGCATGACCCATGAATTAACCTTGCAAGAAAAAAGGGAAAAATTTACCCTTCAGTCAGAAAGTTCCTCAAAATTTTCATAAACTTTCTGTCCAAGTAAGTTTTCACGCGATGGTGAGTCCCCCAGTAAAGTAGAAGGAGCAACATGTAGTGTATTTGAATATTTAAATACGCACGTGCCGTAACTATCGCGGACTGGTGAAAGTGAGATCATAACCTCCACATGGATGCTGTCCTAAAAAGGCTAATATAATCGGGCCAAAATGTATAGTTATCGTGTCGAGGGCTGCATGGCAGTGGGAGATTTTGCATTGTCGTTAAAGGAACTCCTCTGGGCACCGGGCCTTATTCTGATATGGAGGCTCTGTCAGGATGGATGCTTTCGTGAATTCATTCCCTACAGACCAGCACGGCGATCTTGAACCCAATTAGCCAAGCATCAAACCTAGACAACCATCGGCCACTCTGCCCAAAGTCTGCACCAGTTTCCATATAATCTAGGGGGAACATTCTCACCAACCAGGGAAGCAGGGGCCCCAGAAGAAGTACAGAAAATAAAAAGAAGTGTGGAATAGCAATTACCCTTCTACTAGGACAACAAGGAGACTCAGACCGCCGCCGCCGCACTGCCCTAAAGCTCTAGACTCACTGAAGGACAAGGAGAGCCAGAATGGAATTTTAAAGGCCACGGAACATACCCAGACCCGCTTCCGTGAATTTCTTCCGAACAGACCGAAGGCAGGACTACGGTCGGGAGCTCGGGAAGCTTGAACAGTCAAGTGTAAGCGACAATCCACTAGGCACTAGGGGTGGGTGTAGTGAAAAAAGCCAAACTAATGGCCTCGGTACTTTTAGACCCAATATCTCCCCACAAAAAAAGTTAACCATGAAGTGAATGAACACACCTTCTTCTTCGAGAATCAGAAGTAAAAGAATCCACCAAGTGAGAGCAAAATCTGTCATCCGTATCAACACCTTGGGCGCTTTTGGAGCACTTTTAAATCATGTTCCAACATTTGTTAAAAGAGGCAAATCACTGAAATGTAGAGAACAAAATCCCAAAGTGTTACAATGAGTCAATGAAAAATGACGAACTAGTTACTTGATCTTAGTTGGTTTATTCAATTTTAAAGAATTTCATCTTGGGCTTTCTTGTAAACTTTTTCTGACTGTTTCCATTGTCCCTTGCTGCGTTCAAAAAATGATGGGCGCAATATGTCATTATGCACCGGGCGCAAAAACCCAAGCAACGGCCCAGCTCGCACGGCTTACCTTTACCTACCAGTTAGGTGGTCCGAGCTATAGATAAGCATTACTGTGCTCATTGACTAGAACACAGGAATGTTGTACAATATGTTGTATTGCTTGTGCCGAAGGCCCTGGTTGACCGGTCGATTGCCAATACAACCGTCCCTCCACAGCTGCTGATAGACCGGCGTTTGCACTTTTTAGTGCGATTGCTGTTGACGTTGCGGATGTTCCGAATTATTTATAATTTATTATTTCAATGGTCCTCAAGTGATTTGAGCGCAATGCATGCCAGAAAAATGTCAGAATTGATTGATCTTATTTAGAAAATCAACAAGAGGAGCAATTTAAACGCCGGTTAGGTGAAGATAGACATTGTATATTTAAGCGAAAACTGTTCATTTTCAACATTTTCACATTTAGAATTATTTTTAAACTAGACTAAATTATTTTTACTTATGTAAAAATTAATAAAATTTTGCAAAAATAATGTTACCGTCTCATTTTAGAAACACCACAAAAAGAAGCATGATAAAAACAACAATACAGCATCTTCTCAACAAGAACATAAATCAACCGAAGACACACAAAGTGATGACGATGATGTTCCAGAAACGACTAAAACAAAAAGCGCTCTTCCTTATGAGATAAAGCATTCAGATATTATGGGCCGATATCTGGTATCTGCAAGATCCTTAAAAGCCGGAGAACTCATTATTCAAGAAGATCCTCTGGCGGTCGGCCCTTGTGCAGATAGCGAACCCATTTGCTTAGGTTGCTATCAGCCTGTCGACATAGACGGTTCTGAGTACACGTAATGAATATTAATTCAAATGTTTCGATAAACAAAAATAAAAATATTAAACTTTTGTTTTAGATGTCCTGAATGCAAATGGCCAATGTGCGATTCGAATTGTCCAGGATTCAAAAAGGAGCATGGTCATAGTACATGGGAATGTGCACTCTTTCGTGATAAGGATGTTCCCAAAATGATAGCAGAATGCAAGGGAAAAGAAATTCGTCTTCTCTATGAAGCCATATTGACGTTGCGGATTTTATTAAACAAAAAAGAAAATCCCGAAAAATGGAAAAAAATCATGGAAATGGAGGCTCACAATGATATACGCAAGAAAATCCCATCGCTTTGGGTGCGCAATCAAGAAGTAATTGTCCGTCGCATAAAGAAATCCTGGGAAATTAACGATTTCTTGGACGATGAAATCCATACTGCCTGTGGTATTCTTGAAGTGAACTCCTTTGAAATCGGCCAAAATGGCGCAAAGGCTCGTGCTATTTATCCTTCGGCATTTTTGTTGTCGCATGAATGTCGTCCAAATACAACACACACAGACGACCCAAACACCCATGCAATGTCAATTAGAGTAACTAGATCACTAAAAGCTGGAGAGCCGATTACTTTGAGTTACGCGTACACGTTTCAGGTATGGGATTTGCAATTATTTATGCTAAGAATGTTTGTATGTATATTAAAACTGTTTCCAGGGTACTTTAAAAAGACGTGAGCATTTACAGGAAGGAAAGTTCTTCTGGTGTCAATGTCCAAGATGTGAAGATCCGACTGAGCTTGGGACTTACTCCAGTGCTATGAGATGTCCAAAGTGCCAGGATGGAATTATATTATCTACAGAACCATTAAATCAAAAGGCTCCTTGGAAGTAAGTACAGAACAAGACCGGGAGGGGGAGGGGAATTACACCGACCTTACATATATCAAGTTGAAATATCATCAGGAAAGCTTAAGCATCATTTTATCACAACCAAAGATGTAACATCTTCATTGCTACTGCTTGCAGTGAAAACGTCTGGTCCTTGATAACTCAGGTCAAGTCTCGGCTTTAATTCACAAAAGGGTAGAAATGCCAGAAAGCAAATCGGAATGCCAGAAGGGTAACTTACGGTACGCTTACACTTTTTAAGACTAAAGAACTAAAGAGAGAGGGCTTTAGCAAATTTTATATGACGAAGAAAATGGGCAATTATCTTAATGACCATAAAGGATGCCATTAGCATACTCAGTAAATCAGTTCTCGTTCGATTCCGTAAGTCAAGAAAGATTGGACGTTAGTTAGTACCTAGTTGGGGGACCGCTTGGGAAAACGACACTTCGAGTTTAGAATGGCCGATTGGGAATTTACTTTCGTATCTGTAACAGAGTCTGGCATACATCTAGCAGGTGCATTTTTAGATTTTTATGTTTGTAACGGGAGCGTGCATACCCGTGTGGCAGGCGCACTTGATTGCTGGCGCGGGCGCGTACATGCTTTTCAAACAACTACCCAACTAAATTATTTTTACTTGGGCGAGTCTGTCATCCTCCTCTAAGGTCACAGGTCCTTTCAATCCTCTATTATTTAGGGTGCACAATTATAGGCCTCTAACGTTCGGCGGATTTTTATCAGAGTCCAGTCGTCTAAGACAATCTTCACTTAACTGGAAATACGCCGCTCTAGTCCGATCTGGGTGGACGCTCTTCATTTCATTGTGAATACCCCGTTCCAAAACAATTTGGATTTTGTCCTTCAGAACAAAAGGATTAACTTGGTTCCCAAAAAGGATAAAAATTCGCTTTTGTTAACATAGGCTCTGCAAGAGAAGCATGTTAGTGTAGCATATACCTCTTGTCTTTCAGGAATAGTCCCGATACCAACTTAAACGCTCTTTTAATCATGGGGCTTCCTTCCCAAATCCCGTCAACTACATCTCTCTGGGTTTGAGCCCGCTAGGTAACATACCAATCCACTCATGAGGTATCTTAGGAAAAGTTGGGCAAGCCCTTCTTGTATGTAGATCTTTGTAGCCATGCAAGCCCGCTTCCGCAATCTCTTCTATTATACTAACGATTGTAGAACGTTCCCGCTGAAGGCAATCGCGTAAAAGATTTAGTCTGGGTGTAATCAGAAGATGCGATCTTAGGTATATATGTTATGTTGCCATTCATCTAAGCACGTGGAATGTAACAGATTTCACAGGGTAACGAGTGATTAGATGGCATCTTCGTTCGATATCTCCTGACGTGAAATTCAGTGCTGCTTTGTGGAATCATTGCCTTGAACATCTTCTAGGCTCTGGCAAAAGATTCTCCAACCTTTTTGTCCTTTTAATCGCCCTGTTACAAGTGTTTAGCAAGCATTCGTAGCTCTTCTAGATGCCATATTATGCATTGTAAAGTTAATTATTCTACCATGGAATTTCCTCGCGACCTCATAATAACAAGGCAGTTGGTGCTATAAACAGCATCAGTAATCGAATTCGTGAGGAAGTTCGCAGATGCTTCATATCCATTTCAGATTTGTCAGAATTCATAAATATCTACCAGTAAGTAAGTTTATTGGCATAGTTTAGCTTTACGAGTCCACCTGCTACCTTCACCCCCATAAACTGCAGTGACTGTTGCCTTCTTCGAGACTTTTGCCCATGTCAGTCGACAGAATCCCATACTAAGAAGGATACATATGTAGTCCGCCATATAGCAGACGGGTTTCTAAGAACCTTCCCGCTTTTAATTCATTGAGGAGGAGATAGCGAAAGTGAAGATCCAGTGTCTCCTATGTCGGCCTCAACTCCATTTGGGTTTTCTTGCTCTAGCTTTTCTCGTTTTGGCAGTTTCCAGGCCCAATAATGCAGACCTCTATCAGACTATTTTTCGTTTTTAAATTGTTTGTATTATTGGCTCGTAAAAGTCTCACCAGTATTTCAGAAAAAGAAGATTCATCCTAACACAACCTGCTTGGCAGGATAAGACATTTTCAAAGCTAGGTGCACCTGCTGACCGTTAACACCGACCCACGAAGCCTTCGACTATCAATGTCGATGACATTTAAATCTCGGCTTGGTATGTTTAAAATGATGTTTTTCCTGTATCTTACCCACTATATCGCCTCTTCCATAGGTTAACACATAATTTTCCTACGAATATAGTTTCCTTCAAATACTTTATTAAATATTATTTACATTCATTCAATTTTTAGGTGCAAATCTTGTGAATACTCTGTCAATGCGCAGTCAATGTTTCTTCTTCTGGAAAAAGTCTTTAAAGATTTAGATTCTATTGACCCTCATGATGTAGAAGGGCAAGAAGACTTTCTTCAGAGGTAATTAAACTCATTACATCAGCCAACTTATCATTACGTTATTTAAAACATTAATCTACATAGGTATAGAAATGTTCTGACAAAGAATCACTATTTGAACATCTCTGCCAAATATTCACTTTGTCAGCTTTATGGTCGAGGAGATGGGTATCTTATTCACGAGCTATCAGAGGACGATCTCAAACGTAAAGAAGAATACTGCAGAGATGTTTTATCAATTGTAGATGTTCTAGAACCAGGCATGTCTAGATTAAGAGGTTAACACTGCATTTCTTATTTTTAATTTTTAATATTAATGAGGCTTTTATTTATAAATAGGCGTTATAATGTATGAACTTCATGCTCCGATAATGCTGCTGGCGACAAGACAATTCGAAAGCAAACAAATAAATAATAATGAGCTACGGAGGCGTTTACGAGAAGTGGTTAAGCTTTTGAGAGATAGTCATCAAATTCTTATTTTAGAGCCAAAGGGAACAAATGAAAATTCAATGGCAATTGCTGCGAAAGATGCTCTGCGAAGAATTGGCAATGTTTGAATAATTACAATTATGTTTTGTGAATACTTAATGTTTTTAAATGTGATTCCATTAACCAAAAAATGTTTATAGTTTTATGTATAAAACGAACAATGTTACATGATTCTTTTTTCAATAAAGTAAAATTTGTATTCGATGATGTTATACTTTATTTTTTATATATTTAAATAGTTTTGTTTTAATCTTTAAGTGCATAAAATGACTATAATCTAATATAGCTGTTTATTTAAAACGGTTTAAATCTCCACCATTTTCGGCAGAAAACCTGTAAAGTTTTTGTTGGAGCAAACAAAGTTCTTAACACCAATTTTAAAAACCAAATTCTTCACACCTACTCAACCATTACTAACAATCTATGACCACCATATATTTCTCAAACATCACCACCAATATTCCTTGTCGACTTCAACTCAATGTAAAAGAAGAATTGCTCAATACAAACTGTACTTAATTTAATTTCGTGGCAAAAGCGGCGTCTTTCGAACTGAACAACTCTACTGCTATCTTCTAATGCGCTAAAAAGTGAAATAGCTCCTTCGGCTTCTGAGAAAAATCTTGTTATTATCATCCATAGGTATAAAAACTCGCCTACAGTTTCTTTGTTACAGGTGTCTATCGTTATATCTTGTGTGGTACTTCCGACTTTTCTCTGCTTTCAGGCGGTATAAAGGTCCCCGAAATGGATTCTAACGATTCCATACAAGGCGGAGGCCTACTAATATTAATAAAGACTTCCCTGAAATATTAAATCGTGTATAGCAAGGATGTAAGAAAGGTTTCAGGTGCTAGAAGCGTGCGTTACATACATATACATACAAGGTTGTATATAATTACCGCGTACGCTTCCCAATCTTCTTAATCCAGACTATTTAGAGAGGAATTAAACTTGCTCTTTCAAACACTTCAACTGGAGTTGGAGCAAAATCTTTACTTATAGGCCGGAGATTTAAACGCACGCAATGCAGCATGGGGAAACCAAACAGCTAACACCAGGGGCAACCAACTGAATTACTAGTCGGCTGGTTGGCTCAAAATGGAATTCAGCGGAAAGTTAACCTTCTCGCTACAGTCATACTATCATACCCAGGCGGTGCACAGTGGTTCCCCGTCCATACTAAGGTGCGACAAAAATAATAACATCTAAAATTTTTGGTTTTGAGCAATAAAACTAACTTGAATATGTTAAATGAATATTTATTGATAAAAAAAAGTCTATTTTAAGGGTGTGTATATTAATAAAATAAATAAACTTATCTAAATTAAATACAAAAATATAATTGATTGTCCTAAAACAATTTTACACAAGGCAGGTATATTTTTTTACATTATTTCCTTAAATATATTATTTAAAAATAAAATCAAGATACTAAATAAACATCTCTAAATATATATACAAAAACAAAAATGGGAAAAAACATTTATTTTTATAAATACTTAAACCTAACTTAGACTAACAACATAATTCTAAAACAGCTTTAGATAAAAGTGTCTTCTTCTTCCTAGGCAGCTTTCTGAGCCCTGATATTAAGGGATCAGAGCTAAGAAGCAGCCTGTTAAGAAGTTCCTTATTAGTAACAACCCTAGACATCTTCCGGGTATGCCTGAGGCGAAACGCCTTGATGTCCTTATTCCTAGCTTCTGCGGCTTCTTCCGACAACTCTCCAATAGATAATAAAGCATGTTCTATGACGTTAGACCCTTGAATTAATATCTTATGGACAGAAGCTGGCATATAGTACCACAGATAAATTTCGACAATTTGCCAGGATTTTCAAAAAATTTCCTGGCCATGTTGCCATCATTCGACGTCCCAATTCCCCCTGGCTTAGGTTTGTCGACTATCAAACCCATCTTCTCTCTAAATAAAGATTGGATGAGTTTTTTTCTTTCTGCCACATTTTCTTTTTGTTTCTCGCCACGGACTTGCCAACTTTGGACATCCAGGCGATAGGAAACGTGCAGGAAGAACTCAAAAAATCTAATCCAGGCGTGAAGTGGTGACAGTCCAAAGGCAAGACTCTCTTGAGATACCGCCTTCTGCAAACATAGGTCGATATTATTCATCTGTTTTGGAGTGGCCTCGCAAATGTAACACTTTGTTGAAGAGGTTGCAGTTAATGCATTGCAAACCTTTCCATCGACCATGGTTAATTGAAGATTGTGGCGTACATTCCAATCTCTATTACCCATGGTGATTTTTGTGGCTTGCAATGCATTGATTTTCTCTGAAAAATACCGTTCCTCTTCAACCGAAACTTCAGTTGTTTCTTTTACAAATCGGAATCTAAAAGGCCGAGTATATCGAGTTGAAGAGGGACGAGGATTTTTCCAAATGACTACATCTCGTTGCAGAAGCTGTAAGGGAACATATGAAGTTACGAACAAATTACTGTCATCAATCGTTTCAGAGTCACTAAAAGATTGCTTGTACTCACTGTGACCTGAACTTCCATCAAACCCCCCGTTGCCCATTAAAACAAGAGAGTTATCGGAGTCAGCAACGGAATGAGACTCAAGCACTTCTTTTTGTTACTCCAATAGTCTTGAAGCCGTATGATCAAGTAGAGCTTGTAACTCGACTTCAGCGCTTGATTCGGTGACAGTAATTTGATCCGCAATTGGATAACAATTTTGCTTCTCCTTCAATACAGACTTATAACTAGGCAAAAAATTTAATAGTAACTTATCGTTAACAAAACTTCTTATTCACAAATACTGGTGTTTCGTCAATTTTGCTTCCACAATAAGGGAAACGACGTCGCTGACTGAGGGTTCAGTAAATCTAGCCGAAACTCCAGCTTTATCACTAAAAGCTGATCGTAGCGACTCGTCAAGCTGGCACACCTCACTTCTCCTCCGCTGTCGTGTACGCTTACTACAATCAGCATAGTCTTTCTTCGGTCGCCCACGCTTCTTCGAAGATGTCTCTGGCAGGTTCATTGGCTGAGAATCTCCCAAGCCTACAGATTCAGCGGCTTCAAGCCAATCGATTTGTTTAGCTTGAAACAAATCCTTGTCGTAGTGATGTTTCCTCCACAGGATTTGTATTCTCTTACAGATGTAAGAAACACGCTTGTGCAATGTTTCAAAAGAATAATTCTCTTATGCCGGATCCACACGTTTGTTAACGCTTGGCAAGCGTTCGCAAATTCAAACGTGTGGATAAGGCGTTTTGCTTGGCTTGTGTAAGCTTCTCAACGCTTGTGGCCGATCCATTCGAGTTCGGTTTTTTCACACAAATCAAAGGAAATTTGTGGCAAGCGTTTGCGACGCATCCACACGTTTGTTTTAAGTTTAGTTTCGTTTGCGCGAACACTTGCCAAGCGTGTGGTTCCGGCATTATATATCTTATAATTCGATTGACACAGAACTATGCACTTCATTAAATACAAGCTCAGCTCGCTCAGTACATGACAACTTTTGTTTGTTGAACTTGTACCAAATGTCAAATATATACTGCTTTTTGAAGACACAGAGCCGTTCGGCACCCTAAAACAAAAGAAAAAAATAAATAAATCGTGAAATTAAACATTTTGATGAAATAAAATATTTTAAATGGAATAGGAAATTTCTACAAAACACAGTAGATCGGCCGTAAAGGCCAAATATCTCTAAAAATGGGATAAAATGGGATAGAAAATTAATAAGACCGCAAAGTAGAAGGTCTCCTCGTAATTTTGACACCAAGCATAGCATTAACTAAGATTAACTTCACAGTTAAAAGTTTAGATGTTTCCAAAGATATATTTAAAAAGTACAAAAAAATGACTATGGCGTAGCATGCTCGTAACATAAATACCAAAGTTATGGACAACAAACAAATTAATACATTAAAATATACATACCCTTGCCTTGAAAATCCATCACAAACACAATCACAACAATGCAACGTTTCCGAGAAACACTAATGATTCGGCGCAGCAAACAACAAATGGGTTACTGATACGGGAAGAGCGCATGAGAAGCTTACACTTTGAAGTACGATTTGATAATGAGACTAATTGTTTGTGTCCTTCAAGTTATATTTTTTAGGTAGTTCGGACATAATAGATAATAAAACGAGTAGTCATTTTACGGAACTAAAGAACTTTTTTTTTGATTTTTGTCGTATGGGAGGAACCACTGTGCGGTGGGTATTTTTTGGATATATGCTGGATAGAACTACAAGAACGATTTAGACTAGCAGGGCCAAAAAACAAGTTATTCTGCTCCTAAATGATGAATACACGAACCAGCTGGCTAAAGGAAAATACGTCGTGAACTACGGTTTCCAACAGATCGAATTGAAAGTCTATAAAACAGACATGGAAGCCGTAGTGAACCAAGTGGCCTGCACGAAGGGCTCTGACGAATCGAGAAACATGGAAACCGATGGCGAAAGCGCAGCTCAAATCGAAGTTGATGCATCGACAGACTCCGAGTTGGGCAGAGCTGTCGGTTGCCTGTACACGGAGCACCAATTCCTCAATTCCGAATTAATGAAAAATGCGTAAATACAATTGAATTCTCACCAGTTGTTGTCTAGATACTGCTGTTACCAAATGAATATGAAGTTTATCAATTCGTTACATTTATAACGGATGCTACAAATAAATAATGAAATCGACTTCCGCTATTGTACAAGTGGCGTTCAGATTTTATTCAAAAACATTTTGTCCAAGATTATGCCAATGGTTACGGAAGGTTTATGTACAAGCTAAGAAGATAAGACAATTGACATTTCTAAACGTCAATAAAGGCTGAGAAGTGAAAACCGGACCTATAAATAAAATAAATATTTTTGCTGTCCGATTTTTTTAAAAACGGCAGCCAAAATATTTAACGACGCACACTTCCCGATCTTGTGAAGAATTCGCTACAGGATTGACTTTTAAAGGAAATTGTGAAATTCTGTGGAATGGACTAAATTTACTTCACCGGTGATCGACAATACAAGTCTTCGTTTTCGTTTACAAATCGTCCTTTGAAGCCGTGTTTTGATTCTGTGTGCTCGTTATCAAGCAGAAGCAGTATATAAAATTTGTTTATTGTTCCATACGGAAATAATAATAATTAAAATGTTGAGGCGTCTATCAGTAAGTAACCAAATTTTTCTAGATGGTATTGCATAATAGGAGAACTGCGTTTTTGGCCCAAGTTTCTACTAATATTTTTTTTTTCTATTGAATTAACGCAGAATTATTTTACTTTCATAAGTAATAATTGTTAAGTTCAAAAGTATTGTTCCTTTAGAAAAAGATGACCATTCAGATGAAATCCTAACCGTCTAGAAATTAAAATTCGCAAGCGAAAGAAAATAAGCCATTCATAAAGGTCCACCAGTCTTGTTACGGCTTCATTAGCGTAAGCTTAAAGTCTCTTAAGAAAGCAGTGCCGTTACTAGCGGCCGTAAGATGACATGATAGTGCAGACGTAAATAAGCAGCCCTCCAGATATAAAGAAGAGCGGGAGGTCTGTATCGCAGATTCGAACAATACGGAAGTTTAACAAATATTAAAGTTTTTTAATATGTTCTTTCTCAAAAATTTGTGTCACTTGAGGTAAAAAGCACACTAAAAGGCTCAGAATGGAACCAAATTTCATCAGAAAAGCAACAACAAACAGAAACAATAAAACGGTGAAATATATCTTCAAAATAGTATGTAAAGGGTAAAGCCTCGGCCACGATTTCAGCGGTGAGCAGCAGAGTGGCAATACTAAAGTGCAACTCTACTACCGCTCGCCGCTCTTATTGTGGCCAAGGCCTAAGAGCATGTGGTACCTGAGTTTCGCTCTGATATAAGTTACACGCTAGGGGACTATATCGTGGTAGGGATAAGCTGTACTGGTACGTATAGCAGGCGAGCAATTAACAAGAGATATACAAACCAATTTCTGGGCGATTGGGATGTAAACGAGCTTTTATAGGTTTGAATTTATATCTCATCCCGCCCATTCTTTTATTCTTACATGGATTTACATGACCGGTCACCGAACAGACAGAACTTAGTTGATATCGTTAATACTCTTTTGAAGTCCGTTGGAAAGTCGCATAAACGTTTTCCAGGGTTCAACTCCAACGAACGCAAAGTGTTCCACTGTCCGCTGAAAATTTCCATTAAAATTACACGCCCTCCCCATCGTTCTCTTTCACCCTCTTCCCCAAAAACCCAGTTCGCTCGTTCCTTTTGTCTGGTTTGTGTTCGGTCGTTTAACTGGCCCATAACACGAAAAAAGGCACGGTACACCGGAGTAAAAATTTTACTTTAATGCAACGGATTAGTCCAAACGAAGCACAATACGCACACCCTTTTTCATACTAAAGAGAGCAGAACTGGGACTTTTAAAAATAAAGGGTGCCATTCATTAAGCATACTCAGTAGGCCGGATTTCGCTCGATTGCACAGGTCAAGCAGCATTAGACTTTGTTAGTACTTAGTCGGGGGACCACTTGATAAAACTACACTCGCGTTAAGAACGGTCGATTATGAATACATTCATATCTGTAATATCCCACAAGGAAAATTGAGAATGCTTCCTATTGGTAGGAATAAGGAAGCCTTCCTGTTCGTTGCCCAGAGAAGGTATAGAGAATTTTTTGAATTTTATTTCCGCAAAAGCTTCATTCTTAGTCTTCCATCCAATGACATGGATGGATAAAAAGAATATGAACTAGAGCACGGAAGAGAATGCTTCCAGACTTCCTCGGAAGGTTTCCAGCATTCATGATTGTATGTTTCCTTTTCCTTGTGGGATTGAATGTGTTCTGAAGTGTTAAGCAAATCATATGTTTTCGAAAGTGATTTCGAACAAACGTTAGTTACCAGCCTTGCCCAGAAATCACACGTGGTGTATAGAACTCTGCTGACATAGCTGTGATTGGTTTGTTTTTTAATAATAATAATAATAGAATTACCCTAACACAGAAGGCGCACTTCTCAGCTGGGTTGAGAAACATTTACCACAGGCCCGTGGCTCAGCTAAGGCATGCAAACATAAAATCACAAATAAAGAAATGCCAAAAGCTATTGTCATCATCAAGGAGTCATGTCACATTAAAAAGATTCTTTTTGAGGGCCACTTGTAAGCATGCGATTATAGATTCAAGGTTTCCATCTAAGACCGTTATATTCGTAATTCTCACATTAAACTTTTACTACCAATAAAAATTCGTGCAAAAACTAGCTTCTTTTACATTATTAATTAATACAAATAATTAATTATTCTTAAAAAAATATTTTCAGAATTTTAATGTAATTTTAAGAAGCTTAACAAGCTCCGTTCGTCAGCTTTCATCACAAGGAGCCCCTCCTACTGGCAAAGACGAACCATTAGAAATTATTGATTTTGATGATCCGAAGGATTTACCACTTCCGGTATACCCTAAAAGACCTGACGAACCTCTAAATATAAGAAAACAACGGTAAGTAATTTGTAAATTGAATTTACAAATTGAAACTCATTATTGAATCTAGGCTTCTATATCAATCACGCAAACGTGGAATGCTGGAAAACGATTTGTTGCTTAGTACTTTTGCTGCAAAATATCTCAAATCGATGACTGCAGAGGAAACAGCTCTTTATGATAATCTTATAAACGGCCCAACAAATGATTGGGATATTTATTATTGGGCCACCGGCGCAAAGCCAATACCAGAAGAATATAACAACCGAATAATGACAATGTTCACGGAGCACGTTAAAAATGTTGACAAGGAAGAACGATCACGCCAACCGGACTTGTAAAATAATATAGAAAATTTCAAAATGTTTTAATATATTTTATTAAACTTTGCAAAATATATGTATAAATAAAATTTTAAGTCTAACACCTTTCAAATACCTTATAAAGATTTGGCAAGCAAGCAACTTCAAAAAGACTGCCTTTTAAATCATGACCTGGAATTAAGTATTGTTTTATAGCTGGGTAAATGACATGTTCGATGGTCCATTCATTGTGTTCATTATCTTCTTCGAACTTTGAAAATTTGCTGTAATACATTGATGTTTCGCATATAAATGTATCAAAACATTCTTCTTCTGTTCCCCACTCAACCTCCGTGGCTAATTTCAACATGTACATTGGCAAGAATACCATTGCTGGCTTATGATCCTCCAATAGAACTGGTAGTGTTTCAAGCATTCCGTCATCCGTAATAACTAAGTTGAAATACTCCTTCATCAGGGGAGCATTGGTAACTAAAATGTCAACGGCTTCCTGGGCTAATTCTTCCTTCGGGCCATCTTCATCTGTATAACCACTTTCCTCGCAATCGAGAGCGATCAATATAAGCTCTTTTATTGAAAGTGGAGTATGGAATTTGAATGCTTTAAAATTCTTAAAATTGTAAAGCAGGAGTTGGAAGAAAAGCTCCCGACTAAAAAACAAATAAAAGTTTAAGTGCTTTGAATTATTGGAAATATAAGAAACTTGAAATAAAATGACAATTTCATCAGTTTAGTGTAAAAAGAGGGAAAGTTGTAAGTGATAGCAAATAGCATAGCTGATGAGTAGATACTATGATGAAAGTTCTTATTATTTCTTATTCTGATTACATTATTTCTTACTAGTGTGGTGGGGTGGGGTTTGAATACAAAACGTAAATGAGCAAAACACAAAACGAAATTCTTTTCGGTAAAAATTTTCTTCCGATCAGACAATGAAAAATAAAAAAAATTCTCGTTCGATTTCTTGGAACATTGGCACAATAGTCCAGTTGATAGCGGTTTTTGGCTCTGAATTCTTTCGGACAGCATCGTGAAATTTAGACAGTAAGTAAGTAGAAACTCAAGAAACAAAAATAATATTGTGTTGATGTGTGTTTTTTCCCGGGGGAATGGTCCCAATTTTAGGTGGTGGAAATTGGTAGAAGATAATTGCAGAAATCGATAGAGCGATGGATTGAAAGCAAAAAATATCATATTCCGCCATCCACTAAAACACCATCTCACATGGCGAAATCCACCCGGGAAAGACTCGGCGATGTTAGACTACGTTTTGTTCAACGCAAGATTCCGATCGACGCTCAAAAACGTACGTGCTATGCGTGGGCCCGATTTCGGATCGAACCATTATCTTCTTCGAGCGAAATTACAGATGCCATTACAAAGAGCGAAGAAAACAGCGCACAGGAAAGAAAAATTGGGCGTGCCTACGGAACCCAGCCATCGGGCGAGAGTTTCAAATTGCATTATCTAACCAAATTCGCAGCACTCGCAAAGACGATATCGATGTAGAAGAAAGACAATGGAGTCCACAATAGTTGTGTGGAGTTGTGTACACCTATCCGTAAACGGACGATGAATGGGTGGATAGATCTCGGACAGCTGTTTAGACCTCGTCGCGGAAGCGAATGAAACACGTCGACTTTGAGCAATACCGACGATTGAACAAAGAAGTTCGACAGAAAATGAAATCGGAACGGAAGCATACTGGAACAACATTGCGGCCATGTCGGCACCCAAATCCAACAGGTTCCGATGTTCAAATATTAGGGATCATTAGTTAAGGAAACGAAAGCGGTATCGACGGCCGACGTTTATGGCCGCATCGGCTAGGCTAGTAGTGCATATGGAAACGAACAAATATTACCATCAAAAGGAAAGTACGCCTTTACCGAACGTTGATCCTTCCGATTCTTCCTTATGGATCGGAAAAGTGAACACTGCTCAAACCGGACGTCAAGAAACTTGAGGTCTTCCAAATGCGATGCTTGAGGCAGATTCTCGGTGACTCACTATGCGATCGCCTTCGAAACGAGGCAGTTAGAAGAAGAGAAAATGAATGACCGAAGTTTTTGCGGTCTGCACCTTTATTGAGAATCTTACTTCTCAACATTCGTCGAATAGTTGAAAGTATTTTCTGCGGGCCGAGTGCACAGGAAAGGCCCAACTTTATTGCTCCCAGAAAAATGTATAGTCGGCGGTGTTCCACAATTCGATTCTATCGCATATACAACCGAATTCGAAATTAAAATAGCAGCTGTCTTTGACATGTTGAAAAGGTTGTAAGATTTGAGTCCACATGCAAATCAATCAGCAGTTTTTTGGTCGAGTGGAAGCAAAGTGGAACACGTTTGAATATCAGCCAACTGTAGGATCACCATGAGACAGAGACCCCTGTGCTGAAAGTCAAGTCATTTTTCGTGACAAGTTGAAGAAAGTGACGTTTCAGTCGAATTACGACTTTCATGGCCCATTTACAATGCAACGAGGAAACGAGCCGAGATCTCGCTCGAGAATTGAGCGACATTCGCTCTCGTTATGAACTCGGTATATATACAATGGAACCGATGCGAGTCATGTAGTCAGTCAGTACGTTTGGTAAAATTACAATAGAACAATTTAAACTCAAACCAATTTAAAAAAAATAAACAGAAATGAATACAGCTATCATATAATATAAATTTGACGTTTCATATGGCTTCATCGTCGCGTCAAATATTCAATTTTTCGAAATCTCATCGCTTCGCTTCTCGCTACATTGTATACATATGTATGTATAACTACGTTCACAAGTATGGTACGAAAAATAATTTGACAAATTCAACGAGGTTCGCCTCGCTTTTGTCTCGCTTCATCGCTCTATTGTAAATGGACCTTCATCATTGGGGCCTAGATTGGAAATGCTAAGTTGAGTTTAGGCCTCTGTACTGAAAGTCGTGATTCGACTGAAACGTCACTTTCTTCAACTCAAACGGGCCAGAGTCACACTATTTTATAAGGGAAATGACGAAGTGGGGATATTTTTTTGTGGAAATTCAGGCGTGTGGCTCCTAACCCTAATATATTAGTTTACTGAACCACGTTTATGTGCAGAACCGAACCGGTCTATAGGGCTGGTCCGATCTTCAGTTTATGTGCGCATTCGAATATTACCTCACTCTGAGCTATGACAAGGAAGTCACAATACAAATTTTTGGCAATCTTGTCAAAATAAAACTTATTTGATCAATATTTTAAGTAAGGTTTTTGTTTTGACCCTAAGCAGTTTATCTGTACTGTATCTGTACCAAGCTGGTTCGGTCTGCTATGGTCCACCCCAAAATCAAGACCGTAATTTGTTCGGTCCCGTCATCGTTTATGCGGGTATTTTTGGTACCTTGTACCGGTGCGGTTCTTCACATAAAGGGCCCAAAGAACTTATTGAAACGATGACGACTGTTAGTAAATCTTGTCCGCACTACGAATTCAGATTTATTTTGCGATCAACTTAACATGATTTTATATTAGTAGAGAACTTAACAACTTATTGATTGCAACATTATAATAAAAAAAAAAAAATGACTATTTATTGTTTTTTACTAGAAAATTGCGATATATTCTTCATAACTTGGAAAGCAACTATAGCCGTCTTTCTTCAATCTCAAGAAAACGGCGTTCTGAAAAACGAATACGAAACTAATAGTGCCAATGTGATTTTAGAAGAAATCTTCCTCGAAATCTCCAAATGCTGATCGATTTTAAAAGAAACATGCTCTTGTCGTCGATCACTAATCAAAATGTGATTGTCAGAGGGTTAAAATACCAAAAGGGTACTATTTTGGTTTAAAATTTCAATATTCTAATTTTTACTTTTCTTACATTCAAAACTTAATATTTCAAATAATTATTCACCTTAGTAATTTAGTGCTGCTTACGTATAAACTGGTACCGGATTGAATCAACGCACGTTTCAAATCAATAATGCCAACAAAAACCAAGTTACTTAATAGTTTTCTGAGATTAAGGCTGCATGATTGCTCTATCTCTTTTCTCATAGACAGAATACTGTATAACTTAGTTTCTCTCCTCTTCTCTTTTACCTCAGAACTATTCTTCTTTAATGGCATATTCTTCGATGCTGATACAAATTTCTCCAGCTTCGGCTGATTCGAATCAGTTCTTATCATATTGTCTTGTCTAACGCGATCTGATCCGCTTTCATCCTTTTTATTCTTTTCTTTTTGAACATAGAGTTCTGCATGTCTAGCCAGTTGATAGAAAGTACGAGATTTGCCACTATTTGCAAGTACGGTTTCTAAATGTATTTTAATTTTCGATATAATTTTGTCTTCATTGAGGAAATGCACCTCATTTTTTGTTGGATGCACATTAACATCAACGCAAGTGGGATCCACTTCAAGACTTATGTACCCAAACGGAAAAACTCCTTTCATTAAATAAGGAGTGTAAATTAATTTGAAAAGCAATTTTATCACTGAAAAAATTAGTTAATATTCATTAGTTAAGCTATTAAGCATTATTTCAATAAGGAACTTACAATGACTTTCCACTAAGCGGTTATTTATAAAAAACAGAATCATCTTCTTATTTCCCGAATAACTTGGATGCGAAATGCAGCCTTTCATTTTAAACTTGTGCACCTCATCAGTTAGTTGTACCTGTAATAGGTTTTGCGCCAGTTCTTTTCCATATATAATATCTATATTATCCCGAATAGTACTATTTGGCTTTGTGTAAACTGCAAAACAAGAGTCTCCAACTTTTTTTAGAGTGAAACCCACTTTAGAATTATGAACAGCATATTTGTTAATGACATCATTAACCATTTGAAATTCTTCGCGTGGAGATTTAAGAGACATTTTTCGTTCTTGCATGTTGTAAAATAAATCCTCTATAGTTATTATGGTGCCTTGGTTACCGGCACATGGTTTGGGATCCTCTTTTAATTTCCCATCTTGATATGAAGCTCTTACGAGTAACAGATAACTTTAATATTTTATCGTTAAAGGAATGAAATTACTTACTTATATGCACAAATATCATCTATTGTTTTTGTTTGAATAGTTAAATGTGCTACATGGCTAATACTAGCCAGGGCTTCACCACGAAATCCGAAAGTTGCAATATTCATAAGATCTTCATAATTAGCCAATTTTGATGTTGTATAACGTTCACATACTATTGCCAGGTCCTCCTTTCGGATCCCTGTACCGTTGTCTTGAATTTGAAGGAATTTTAATCCTCCCTCTTTCACTGTTACTTGAATGCTAGTAGCTTTAGCATCTAGACTGCAAAAAATATAATACAAGATTTATGATACATGTATGTATAATAAAATATGGAGTTTTTTTTATTTTACTTCCCAAGTGACCCAAGATAAAGAACGAACAACAATCAGATGAAGTGGTACATAAAAAAATTAAGGAGCTGGAGGAGATAGCAAGGAATCTAGAAGTAGAAAATGGCTTGAATCAGATGCAGGACACGATTTAAAAAAATTACAGGTAGATACAGTTAACTTAAGAAGGGCCTACCAGAACAAATACAGCTTTATCTTCTCTGATAGCCAAGCGGCAGTTAGGGGGATAAGCCAAGGGGTCGTCTATTAATTACGTCAGGCATTTAAGGGCGGAGGGGGTCGAGCCGAATCTCACCCAACTTACGTGGGGGAGAGGGTGGGTCTAAACAAAATTCATATAATTTTTTTTTCAAGAGCAGTGTAAAAATGCGAAAAACTAGGTTAAATTAAGGTAGGCAGTGGCCTTTCACCAGGTCGGCCGGCACGGCACGATGAAGGCCACAGATTACTTTCTGACTGAGGGATGATATTTTCCACTTGACAGGCCGTGGCATGCAGGTCAAGTCATGATTCCCTATAGACACAGGCGAAGACGACAGCTTAACATAGCAGGTTGTTAATTCTAGTGCAAAAATGTTCATGGCCTCAACGAAAAATTCCAGGCGTCTCCAGATTCACATAAAGATTTTTGTCAGTTTTCTTAGACTGCAGGACTTATACAGTTGGTGGCCGGTGAGTGTGTGATGATGCTTGGCCTCAAAGCGTAAACTTTCAGTCCATGGCCTGCCGGCGACCTGTGTGTAAATGGGGGCCTTGAGGTATGGCTAAATCCTACACAAACAATTTTACACGGTTATGCGTACTCCAGAAAGTAGCATAGTAGCCCCGCGATTGTTTAGACGCCACCGGCCAGCCACACGCGCGACTCGACGAATTCTGCAGTGTGCGACCCAAGTAAAACTCACCCGCGAAAAGGCCTTTAGAATATAGAACTACAGGAAGGCACACGCCAAATTTTGAGGTAATGAAATTCTTGTTGAATGATTGCTCACAAATTGGTAGTAGTGTGTCCACTACAAGCGGAAAAAGCGAATAGAGAATAGAGAAGGGGTGAGAAGGAGTCCAAATTATCAGAAATTATCAAATAAAATCTTGCACACAACCGATCCTACTTGCTGTGGGTGGTTACGACCGTTAATACTTATTTTTAGTGTAAATACTAGAAATCTCACGTAAGATTAGGAGGGCGGGGACAGTGTCGAGCCAAATCTTGCGGCATCTCACCATGGGGGATGGGGAGAATCGAAAAATCGCAAAAATCGCTTCACGTCATTTATGGACGACCCCAACGTGCTGTTGGTGAACTGGGCGTTCTCAATCAAGTAACCCCTTGTCGGGATCCTTGGTCACCGCGGCTTCAAAGTCAATGAAAAGGCGGATGCCTTGACTAAACAGGGTTCTGAAATTACATTCATATGTCCAAAGCCGGCTATTGGGGCGCCCACCAAATGAAGAGGAAGTTATTTAGGTGGAAAGTGGAAAAGGCGAAGGACCGCGGGGCTCTGCCGGGATTCGAACCCGGGACCTCTGGGATGGTAGTCAGACGCCTTATACCCTAAGCTACCGAGGCCTCCTAAGGTAGGAGCTAAAAATAATAACAGAGGTCCTGACGGGCCACTATTCGCTTAACTACCATCTGAACAAAATAAGACTGGTAGTCGCTTGTTGCTGTCGGTTCTGCGGGACAGCTCCCGAAACTGCGGAGCACTTGCTGTGCGACTGTGAGGCGATTTCCCTACTCCCAGAGAGATTTGGGATAGGCACCCTAAATCAGTTTTAGACTATATTAAAAGCCTTAGCATAGATGGTTTTTGAAGACGGGGATAGCGCAATAGATCAAATAAAATAGGTCGCAGTGCTCGCCTGAATAAGAAATAGAAAAAGCTGCTGTGGATGATAATAGTTTTTAGTAGGAGTAACACAGGGTACCGTCGCCAGCGAAGCTGAGAAGTGGGCTGGAGGTTATTGAACGTAGGTCATTTATAAAAATAAGAAATAGGGCAGGTGATAGAATTGACCCCTGCGGGAACCCCGCAGAATTCGGGTTGGATGCGGATTTGACACCATCCAATACTACCTTGATTGAACGGCCGAAAAGGAAACTTTCGGTCCACTTCTGTAGAAGTGAGTCGACTCCAATAGTTTTTAGTTTTAGCAAACAGGGCTGAGTGCCAAACTCTATCGAAAGCCTTGGAGATATCCAGAGCAACCAGGCTAGACTCACCAGATCCATGCAGACTTCGACTGAGGTATTCTGTAAGACAAACTAAAAGATCGGTAGTGGATCTTTTGTGGATCCATACTGAGAGGAAGACAGTAGGACCTAAGCTACAGACCTTCGCAGGTTTAGGTCGATCATGCGTCCTAGGGTCTTGACGGGGAAAATCATCCACTGCCGTTCCATCTACCTACCTTCAAAATAAAGATCACTTTGATACTTCTCCAGTAGTGACGCATGTAGTTGGCTAAAAGATAAGATAAAAGACACCACAAAATAAACCATTTCCACAGTAACCCTACCTCTACAGAACAAGGAAATCTCAAGGAATTGCAAAATGATAATATATAAAACAGTACTCCTCCCAGACCTATGCAACAAGTTTAAGCTTGGTTATTAGCTAAACAAAACCTTTGGAAGGAATATTCTAAGAGCATTTAAACCTTTAAGGATTAACAATTGTGAATGGCGCATTAGAACGAAAACTTGAAGATATAAATATAGTTATGCACATAAAACTGAGCAGGCTACAATAGCTCGGACGCATTGCACGAAACTTGGAAGCAACAATGCTAGCTTCATTTTCAGCGGTAGACCAACCAGAAAAAGAAGCATAGGAATAGCAAGAAATAGATTGATGAATGTAGTTCTAAAAGACGAACGAACACTACTTATAGCCAAGCCAACTAGAGAACTAGTAAAACGTAGAGACAACAGAAAGAGGACACATCAAGAGGCTGGGACTGCAGCGTCATTTAAGAATATATTAAGTTATCTGTTAATTTACCTGTTTTCAATCAATTCCTTCAATGCATTTGCCGGTCTTTGGACAACTTCGCCAGCACCTATACGATTCACCACAACTTCATCTAATGGTTTTATGATTGCTGGTCTCATATCACGTGCAGATTTGACTTTTTCCATTTCAACAAGCTTATCTAATTCTTCTTGGCTAATGGGTTCGCACTCTCTAAAGTTGTCCCCTTCATCATCCTCCGGATCGGTAGTATCATTCAATTCCCCATTAGTTATATCATTTATGGTCTGTTCACTCTCCATCTCATCCTCCTCCATTCGTGTATCTTCTAGGTGCATAAGCTCTGCGTTCTCCATTGTATCTTCCTCCATTCGTGTATCATCTATATGAGTAAGCTCCATGTCTTCGTTATTGGAGTCGGATTCGATTGTTACATTGATGCTTTCATTTAACTCCTGTATAGTGTCTTTTCCCATTTGGTCCATCTTATTGATACAAAGATCTTGCATACTATTTTTATCCAGGATATCTGCATTGTCGGATTCTTCAATATTCTTCTGTAAGAATTCACTCATGTTTGTTAACTCGGTGTCTTTATGGATTTCTTTATTCACTTCCTGGTCGTTCATTGCCTCCATCTAGCTACTTATGTGATTTTTCCTGGGAGAACTATCAAGCTTTGAGACTACTTTAATTTATAGATCAATAGGAAAATCGATTACAAACTTTATACGAAAATCTGATTCACATTTAGAAAATCGGTAAATTTATTAACTTCACAAGGAACATTAATTCACATACTGACCCACTCAAACAATATTTTTAGGATAAAATACAAATTGTTATAACAAAAAATCTTGGCGCCCACTTTATGGTTATGATTTTTTCGATTTCGAAATTCAAAATCAGCGGAATCAGCTGTTGCTGAATTCAAAGCAGCTGTCATAAACAGCTGTTTCCATCAGCTGTGTTTTCAAAACATCATGAGGAGGAAGCTAGAATTTGTACGAAAACTAAAATAAAGAGCAGCGCATATTTAAATTATGACGAGATTTTCTTTATTCAAAAATGTTTTCAACAACAAATGCCATATCCATTTTTACAATAAATCTTACCAAAGATGTTTTTCAACAAGTGAGCACAAAGGAGCGATACATTCTACGGTGAACATATTTGATAGGGCGACAAAACGGCTACAAAAAGAAAGGGCAGCTAAAAGGTAAATCAGAATTATTAATTATATTTATATATTAAAACGTCCTCTTTTTAGTCCTGATGTTTCAATCTATGACTACCTCAAAGAAGAAGTAGGATTTCGCCTTTCAGATCGAATATTTGATGTTAAGCGCGATTTTAATAAGGCTGCTGATATTGGCTGCAATCGAGGATTCATTTCCCAGCATGTTCTTGCAGAAAATGTTAAGCATCTAACACTTTGTGATACTAGTCCAACAATGCTGGAGCAAGCGCAGGGAACTCCAGGATTGAATATGACCAAGTTAGAAATGGACGAAGAAAAATTGGAGGTAATTTGAAAATTCAAATTACGAAATAAAACGATATTTGAATTTGAACATGTGGTCCAACTGGGAACTCGCAGCATCCCCACTTCCTTCCAAACAGAACTCACATGATGGAAACACTAATAAACACAAAATATATATCCTAGTGAAGGACAACAACTGAAGGACGTAAGTCTCGTCCACCCACTTCCCTCGCTTCTGCAGGCTGCTCCGGTGCTGCAACCTTAATCGGTCGGTTGATGGGAATCGTCTTGTTGTAGCAACGAGGCAATTTTCCTTAGCATCGATGGATGCATCGTCGGTGCAGCCAGCTACAAATGAGGTCATGCAAAACAGCCCACAGTGCGACAATAATTTTATGATTAATTTTTGTAACATTCGGGGGAATGAGTGCGTACTTCTTGGCCATGATATTCTCACACTGAGTGAAACCGAAATGCTACCAGGTCTTGATTTAGATCGATTTCAGATGGCAGGATATCACCACTCACATATAATAATGGAATCTTATTCCTCTTTAATCCCTCATTCATGGGACATAGGGCGGAAGCAGTACCGCTCTCAGCTCCGACCAGGAACTTCCAGTTGTTGCGGCCTCTGCTAATAGAGTTCTCCACCACGTTGTTCTGGGTCTTCCGACTCGACGGGATCCTTGCGGATTCCAGTCAAGGGCCTGTTTGGCTCTTCTTTGGTTTTCTATCCTTTCTTGGCCGGCACGGAGCTATGGAGCATTTGAAATTCCATCTTGTCTGCGTAGGCATCTGTTGATGAAAACTTGTAGATGCCTTGTGATGAATTGAGTGGCTTTCCATGTTTCGCAACCTTACAAAAGAATTGCCTTAACGTTGGAGTTGAACAGCCGAAATTTGGTGTTAATTGAGATCTCCGTTGATCTCCATATGCGGAACAGGCATGCATATGCGCCTCGTGCTTTTTTATTCTGGAACTGAAGTCTTCTTCTGCCCCGCCGTTTTCCGTTTAACACGAGTTGGCGGGAACTACCAAGTTAACGAAAAGCTCACCATTGCTGTTAGTCACCTGGCCTATGTCTTGATTTCCTATTGTGTGTTTAAGGCCGGTATTGTCACGGGCGATCTGTGCGTTCAGATCATCCATTAAAAAAACAATGATGTCTCCCCTTAGAATAGAGCGAAAACCCTCATTCAATCTCATATAGAATTACTCCTTGATGTCGTCGTCTGCCTCTTCCGTTGGAGCGTAGCATTGGACTAGCGTAGTACATACTTCTTAGTCTGGTACGCAGACGCACGGTAATAATCCTCTCAGAAACTGGTGATCAGCTAATGAGGCTGGACCTGGATTCTTTGGTGAATACTACGTCAACGCCATTCCTACGGCTTTCAGTTTCGTTTCTCCCAGAATATAAGAAGGGCTCACCGTTTGCGCATATGGGCAAAAACGCGGAAAAAGGCATATGCGTGTCCGGAGCCGATGACCGTTTTAGAGTCGGAAATGAGTACCCAAAAAAATGCTTTCGGTGGATACCGACCTAGACAACACTTTTCCACAAAAAAAACGGCCATCTAGTCAGCCATAAAGCCGGCAGGCCCCAGAAACTGTGCAAAATGTCCCCTCCGTGGCATGTCCCAACTACAAAAATCCAGATTAATTGCGCATATTAAATGGACCAACTTGTGCGATTCGGGATAGGACGTTCACGAATGGCTTTTGGGGCCTAAAACTTTGATTTTTTTCTCTTTTATCGCAAACAGTAACGCCAGAATACAGAACTTACACGTATTGGAATTTTGTCCGAAATGTTCCGTTAAAATGCGAACCGCAGTGCCGCTAGAGCCTGCATGCGTTCGAATGTTCAGTTGTGGCTCCCTCTGCTCGGGGGATGCTTCATGAACCTGCAACAATTCGAAAACCCATTCGGCGCGTTCGATTTGAATCCCTAACTGTAAAATTCGCTTGTAAAATTCAAAGTGCAAACGCATATTCAAACAAGTCCCCACCAGTCGCGGTTTCAACTTCAAACCGAAAAAAACGCGTCAGAAGTGGAAAGTTCAAGTTGTTCTAAGAAGCATCATCTCGGACTTCATCCAGCCGTCCCTCAGTAAGCAGTGTCAATTGTGTCCTTGTTCGAAAAGCAAAGGTCGTCTTCGTTCTGTCCATCCAGTTCCGAGGCATTGTTTGCCGATTCGTAGCTATGGTGTTTTTTATGGGAGCGGATTGCTAACCCTCAGCCCAACCGACTTAAAAACGTTGTTTTTGGCGCAGAAAACTCGCCCTTCACCCGTTAGCTCCTTCCGAAGAAGTACCTCAGGGGGCACCGCGGGGAGGTTGGATTAGGACTTGCTAACAGGACTGCTAGGTGTTTGTCTGCAGTAATTCTTCTCGGGTTTTAACAGAAGTAACAAATCGGGTGCCACTACTTTCCGAGGCCTTTGTTAGCCATTCGCCCCCCAAAATATGGCGGAAGACATATAATAAATTAAAAAAGAGAAAATAAAATTTATGTAATATATTTTATCAAATCAATATAAATAAATGCATGGGTTCATTTACTTCCTTGGCCTATTGTGCCTTTTTCAGGAGTAAACTCTAGTCATACGTCGGAGCTTACATACACTTTCTTTTTTTTATAGGCAACTCTAAATTAAATATATCCAAAATCAGTTTTCACAGATTTGCTCTATTTTTCATTATACCTTTTTCTTACCGCGGCTGTGCACACGAAATCTTTTTTTATTTAAAGGCGTAGGAATACACGCGGGTTTTGGCTAGTTATAAATAATTAATTACCATTTTCTCAATTTCAGTTCGAAGAAAACTCGTTAGATTTAGTTATTTCAAGCTTAAGCCTTCATTGGGTAAACGATTTGCCTGGTTGTTTTAAAACAATAATTAATAGTTTAAAACCTGATGGGGTGTTCTTAGCTTCTTTATTTGGCGGAGAAACCCTTTTTGAGCTGCGATCATCTTTACAATTGGCAGATTTAGAAAGAAAAGGCGGAATTACTCCTCATGTGTCTCCATTTACAGAGGTAAACTTACTTTATGTGCTCAAAAACTTTTATGTAATTATAATTCTAGATACGAGACGTGGGCGCTTTGCTAAACAGAGCTGGATTTACAATGTTGACTATTGATACAGATGAGATAGTTGTTAATTATCCGACTATGTTTGAGCTAATGTGGGATTTAAAAGGTATGGACAAAATAATGCGTTTTCCCGGTATGCTATATATATTTATACAAAGGTATGGGTGAAAGTAATGCTGCTTTTAACAGACCATTGCACATAGGAAGAGACTCTATGATTGCAGCAGCAGCCATATATAATGAGCTCTATGGAAAAGTAAGAGTATATTCAGATTAGAAACAATTTTTATTAATCCCTATATTTAAGAATAATAATATACCGGCAACATTTCAAATTATTTATCTTGTTGCTTGGAAGCCATCCGCAACTCAGCCACAGCCCTTACCTAGAGGTACGGGAGAAGTCTCCTTGAAAGATTTAGCAAAAGTTATAGAAGGTAGTAGGAAAAAAAAGAAAGCATAAATATACTGTTATAATATTGTTTCATAATGAATAGAAAACGCTTTTTTAAATAATTAGAATAAATTGAATTTAGTTCATAATTTCAAAAACGAATTCTGTATAAATGTTGTCATTTCTCTATAACTCAAAAATCGATTTAAATATAAAAGGCATGTATAAAAAACAGATTTATTAGTTTTGTGCTTAATCCACATATATTAGCCTTTAAACTCTTACTGGTATTCTAGGGAGACGTTGCGGTAGTAAGTCGAACGTAGTGTGGTGATTTATTTATTTGTTAGAAGTCGGATAAACTAAAATTGGACTAGAAATTGAAAGGTAATTAAAGACATACATAGCCTCTCAAACTTTCCGGAAGCAGAGAATATTCCACCACAGTCTAGAAAATGGTCGAAAGTTCTAGAAGTTAGATAAAGGGAGAGCTGGTGGCAACGGCAATTGAGAGTCAGTATGGTTTGAAAACGATAAAAGTATTCTAAAGTGACCTAAAGCGAAAAGTGGTGATTGAAAAGTGAATTAAAAAGCGATAAATAGAATTTAGAGTGAGATATTAATTTGCAAGTGATAATAGTGAACTCTACGAATTGTGTTTGTTATTAAATTGTGTTTGGTTTTTAATAAATAAGTTTTTTTTGTGGATGACTAAAAAGTGTATTCCTTATTTAATCCTAGGAATCCGTTAGGCCGTATAATAGTCCAGTCACTGTAAATATGAACCTCTGAAAAAATGCAACTGGAGATTTATCAGCGGGATTCTCTTTATTTTGGGCTCACAAATAATTTCCCAAAAGTCCATAAAGCCAACTGGCCGGCTACTCGAATTATGGAAGGTCAAAGGTCAAGAAAATCAGTTTTTCTCAAAAATCTCGTAAATTAACGGTTTTATGCAATTTTTTGCTAAGTAAAGATTGTTCGTGAGATAAATCTGCATAAAAATGTCTTATACGAAATTTACGTAGAACCAATGGTTTTTGAGATATGGAGCTGGGAAAACTCGGGCATCGCACTGCATTCTTTTCCGCACCACCTTTGAACTATAATGAAGGCAGCGTTTTTACATGGTATCCCCAGTAGACCTAGTCCAAAGGTTACCAAGAATAAAAAAATTTTTTTGATCATCTCTCTATCTCTTCTATACCCACTTCTTTCATGCTGTCATCTTCATCAACACCTACCCCAGAGGAAAATAACTAAATGGGGTTGGCGTCATCATCGTCCACCTCAAGTTCAATGGTTGTATCCTGGGACATCGAGTTGACATCGGGCGGGCCCGACAAGAACCATAAGCAACGGAAAATTGTAATGCTACTATTCTGCATTCTGCAATTTATACGTATGTATATAAACTTCTAAAAAAATGCAACTGAAAATTTTCCGGCGGAATTCCCTTTATTTTGGTGCCACAAATAATTTCCCAAAAGTCCGTAAAGCCAACTGGCCGGCTACTCGAGTTATGGAGGGTCAAAGGTCACGAAAATAAATTTTAGTGCATTTTGCAAAACTAATGAACGAATATTTCTGAAAAATTGATGCCCAATGCCCGGGTTTTCCTAAACCCATATCTCAAAAACCATTGGTTCTACGTAAATTTCGTATAAGACATTTTTATGCAGATTTATCTCACGAACAATCTTTACTTAGCAAAAAATTGCATAAAACCGTTAATTTACGAGATTTTTGAGAAAAACTGATTTTCGTGACCTTTGACCTTCCTTAGCTCGAGTAGCCGGCCAGTTGGCTTTATGGACTTTTGGGAAATTATTTGTGAGCCCAAAATAAAGAGAATCCCGCTGATAAATCTCCAGTTGCATTTTTTCAGAGGTTTGGAAAATTTTTTGTATAAAGTGACTGGGCTATAAACGTAACGCTAAATTGATTTTGTTGATTTAGTCAACTCAAATTAGTCTAAAAATCGGTTTTTTGGTAATTTTTCCCACAGCTATCAGACCGATGGTAAGTGAAGGATAATAAATATGATTTTCACAACCAGCAATTCTAAAAATGGGCGCGTTTTGAGAAATATAGAAAATTTAGTGTTTTTTCGACTTTTTCTCTATTTTGATGAGAAACTATGCACTTTAGTAAGGATTTATTAAAAGAGCAAAGTTGTAGAGCATACAATTTTCTAGGGTGATCCACACGAGCACGACAAAAGTCGGCTGCATAAGTGGTTTATGGAAAAGAGGGTGAGAGAGAGGGCTCTTCTTCATTAATCATCTTTGCAACCGACTCTAGTCGTGTCGTGTGGAACCAGGACTACAAGTTTTGTCTTTTGTTTTTTAATTCCGTATAGTTTTGCTTCCAGGGTCCAGAGCGTATATTCTATTTTGTTCTAAACCGCCAACTCTATTACTTCTCGTCTACCGCTACTCGACTTTTCTCCGCTCTTTTTTCTAATAGGCTCCAATCGCCACAACAGCATTATATCAACCTTCTTACCTGTGCTCTTGGAAGTGCCACAAGGTTCAATTCTTCGCCCTGATCTTCCCTATGTTAGCCATCGCTGTTCCTTTCACCTGTATGCTGATAATCTCTAAGCAAGTTGATTGAGTTACCACTTCGAATTCTCGTTTGTGTTTTGCAATCTTTGGTCGTCATTCTGCATAGTTCTACTGATTTTTTCAGTTTTGCTAGGCATACTGATTTTTTCTATTGTAGCATCTGGGGTATCGTTTTTTGGGTCATCTGTACTGCGGTTGCCTGCTTCTCCCTTTGTTACGTTTATGTTCTCTTTGAAGAAGTCTCTAAAGTATTTCTCCATCACCTCGAGTATGTATCGAGATTACTAGCTATACAGGCCTATTCTGAACTCCGCTGGAATTGCAATTCCGGCGGAGAGAAAATTCCAGCGGAATTTTTAAGGGTATCATGAACTCCGCCGGAATTAGTGAAATGAGGTGCCCGATGTGAAATAATTTCGAAAACCCAAAAAGCAGCTGTTAAATGTCACAAATTTGTTTGTGAAGTGTTTAAAAATTTTGTTGTGAAAAATGTACGTGTTGGAGAAAATTCAAGGCTCTGCAGGGACGCTTCGAATATACGGAATAATATAATGCAATCTTTTCTATAAATCATAAAAAACAAAATGATGTAAATAAAAGTTGAATTCTCTTTTTAAATAAAATTAATATTGAAAATAACAGCCTTTTTCATATAACATAAAAAAATTAAAATAAATTCAAACTTTTCTTAAATAGGTAAAGTAAATGTTGGAATTCGAAAAATTAAAATAAAAAAAATTAAATCAATTTGTACAGTAACATTCATTCCTGAAGCTGCTGCCAATAGTCTCTCCAATATACGCACTTTTTAAAACACCAAAACAAACAAAAAAAAACAAAAAACACAAAACCGCACCGTTCCGTGAACCTCCGTCAACAATTTCTCGCGGAGAGATTATGCCCAACTTTTAGCATTCCGCTGGAGTTCATGATACCAAAATTCCAGCGGAATTGTAATTTCGAAATTTCTCTCCGTTCCGGCGGAGCGGAACGGAGTTTATGCTACCGATGTAAAAAAAATTCCAGCGGAATCAATTCCGGCGGAGTTCAGAATAGGCCTGATAGTACCATCTTCTCTTCTTGCCAAGGTGTAGGTTGGTTTGTATCCTTTCATAATCATGTTGACTTCTTTGTAGAAACTCTTAGCGTCTTTATTACAGTAGCTGTGCTTAATCGCACTTATTCTATTTCTCATTATTAACTTCTATTCTATTCTCTTATTAACTTCGGGTCTTTTCGTGCTGCTACATATTTTTCGTGATTTGGTCATTCTTGCTAGGCACACACGTCTTGCTTGATCAACGGATAGAGTAGCCCAGCTACACTCCGGGGCACTGGGTACGTCCGACGTCGGTTGGTTATCCAGGGGGCACCAGAGATGAGGTGACGGTAGGATTTTACCCCCCGAGACGATTAATCGAAACCAAATATGGTCCCAGATCACTGATCGCTTCCTTACCTTCACAGAATGGGTTTAGCCATACGCGACAATCGACCAAATAACCATCGAACTTTACATAAACGAGTTTGTAGCATCAAATAGCGCCGCGATAAACGGGATCCCAGTCACAATTATTCCCAAGGATGCGGTGGGCACACTGGATGATATCAGCTCAGAATCGAGATCGGTGTAGCAGTTGCGAAGAACCAGAAACCAGGTTCCGGTTAAGAAGCTTAAGAAGTATGTGTGTATCTACCCCCAACTAGAAGAACAAAACTTTTCCCACGAATCCTTCCAAATAGCACTTGACAAAAACAAATACCGAGATATAAATTGTTTATTTATAAAATTAACATCAAAACTTGTATTCAATTACACTTTAAAAAACTAAAATAATCCCTTTGCCAAAAACATAAAAAAATCATAATTAAATTAAATCTGCAAGTTCACAATATAAAAATATAATTATATTCTACATATTAGTGCATTATGTGAGCTTTTTTCTTAGCATGAATAAATATGAATACAATATTAATTAAAGTTTTCCCTGACTAGCATATTAATATTACATTTTATATCATTACAGTTTTATTAAATTTGTGCAATATTAACAAACAATTTATTAATTTGTAATTAGTGATTAACTGTAGGCACTTATAATGTATTTATTTTGAATACACGATTTATTTTAGAATCCTTTTCCTCAATACACGTACATACTTATTTTAATCCAGAAAGCGTTTTTGTACTACATAGTTAACATAATCATTCCTGCAATTTTCTCTTCATTTTAATATTTTACTTTGGATTTTAGCAAACAACCCAAATATCTAATAAATAAGCACCTTTTATGATATGCTTTTTATATAGAAGTTTAAAAAGTTGCCTTAAAGTGTTACAGTACAAAAAGTGTAAATAGAAGTAGCATAAAATGTTCATCGCATTGGTTTAAAGAGACAATGTGCGTTTAGTGGGTTGTTTTGCAGGAATTACATAATTCAGTTTTAATATTATTCGTAAAATACAATTGTATAGCTTATTCCATTGCTTTAATAAAAGATAACACTAGAATTTGGAAGAACGTTGCAATGTAATGACCTCTTTTTGAAAATTGTTCATCGTTCAATTGCTCATTGTTAAGTAGTTACTTAATTTTTAAGGGCACTACTGCAATTTTCCGTTAAGCAGCAAATACCATAGTCCATTGTTAAAGAAGCGCATCTATTCGATCAGGGTGTAAATACTCATAATACTAAAGATATTACATCAATGATCATTATGGCAGTGTAGTGGTCAGTCATCAGCGGAATAGGGGGAATAGCATAACATGCACGTGCCGGAACTATTTCGGACGTGCGATGGAAGTGCGATCATAACCTCCTAGCGGTGGTCACTGGTAACTATACTATGAGAGAGGATAGGCTAATATGATCGGAGTAGTCCCTTCCAATTAAGGTTGGCGTGAGGCTAATAACCTCACCCGGAAAAAATAATTATTACGGAACGAGCAACATGCCTTCGGATACTGGAATCAACGAAGACGACCGCGGTAACGAAAAAGGCAAAACGTTTAACGAATTTTCTCATGGAATGTTCGAACTCTGTACAGAACTCGAGCTACACAACATCTGGCCGATACCCTATCAAAGTATAAAGCTGGCATTATCGCCATCCAGGCGGATAGTGTTTTGCAAAAACCTGAATGTGACTTATATTACAGCTGTCATACAAAAATCATGTTCTCGGAGTAGGTTTTATGGTCAGCAAAAGAATAAAGCCTACCATTATAGGCTTTAAAGCAATAAACGAAAGGCTATGCACCCTACGTGTGCGAGGTAAACTTAAGGGACTACTACACTGAATCCAGCGATTATAGGGTGTTACGCGCCCCCAAATTGTGAGAAAACTAGCCATTCGAATGACAAAATTTAAATTGCATATTCTTAAGAAAATGTATATCTAGCTATTAATGGTGGAAAATTTAAAAATTTTTGTCTGGGTTATTAGTGCTTTAAACAAAGTTGGTCATCTGCGCCGCCAAAATTCTCCTACAAATCTTCGAAAATCTTACTTTTTTTTATGTTTTATAAACTAGAATCAATTATCTAGCTATTAATGGTGGAACATTTTATATTTTAGTCATCTTCCGTAAGAAAACAATGTTTTAAACAATTTCCACACCTTTTCAGACCAAAAATTTTATGTAATTTCTTCCAATTTAGTTCATCAGCTTTCCGCTTGAAGAAACCCTTGTCGCTAGTATATAATTGTATAAAGCATTCGCGTCATCTTACACGAAATCTGGTTTGTGTTGAGTAAAGCAATGCTTTTAACACGGAGGGGAAACTTGAAACGCTGTTTTTGTTGCGCGCATCGCTGAAAGTTTTTCTGAAAGAAATTTCTTACATCTGAGGGATAATCGGGTTTGATGAAATTTGAAAACTTTTAAATATTTTGCTTTTTTACGATTTTGTGGAAATTAGGATGCTGGAAATTTTGTTTTATATGGGGCGGGAGAGGTGTTTATTGTCTTTGCAATATAAAAAACCCAAGAAAATATTTGAATAGCAGAAAATGTTAAGACTACCTGTGTGCAATAATTAATTTTATGATATCCTTTTTTTGCTATTAATTTTGCTATCAATAAAACATTTTTGAAGTGGGGGATTTGCAAATCGAAAGGGCGTTTTTATTTGATTCCATTTTACAACATTTATGAAAAATTTTGTCGAAATATAATTTTTTATAACT
The DNA here is from genome assembly GCA_949987705.1 of Thereva unica. Classification (NCBI taxonomy): domain Eukaryota; kingdom Metazoa; phylum Arthropoda; class Insecta; order Diptera; family Therevidae; genus Thereva; species Thereva unica. The sequence continues at coordinate 46,411,833 of OX465281.1, read as the reverse complement.
AGAAAAAATTAATTTTATTGGACTGTCGGGATTTTCAAGTACCAGGTCCGGTAAAATCAGGATGTAGGATGTTTTTCTGATTGTTTAGGAAAGAGGGTGTAATAAAATTAAAAATACTTGTTAGTACTTAAATAGTACTGTTTGGTCTTGTTAGTACTTAAATGTGATTCCTGTTTTTAGAGTTCAAATAAAAGTGAAAGTGGGAAATTTTGGATATGAATTCCGGAAATAGTTCTCCAAATATTTCAGTAATAATCCAAAACAAGCAAATACAAATTTTGAAATCAAATCAGAAATTTTCAAGAATCACACCTTGGAAGAAATAATCATATGAGTATACCTTGTTGCAACATTCACAAAACTTTACCAGCGAGCAATAATAACAAGAGTGATTAGGTGGAGCTCAAGGACAAGTAAAAGAGTTAAACATATGAAAGAAGAGATTAGAACTACCATTATTCAAAAAGTCCAAAAAAATATTAACAAATGCGCGATAAATATACATTTAATACAAAAAACACAAGAGTATAAATGAAACAGAACATGTTGCTTGCTTCCCCTATTGGAATGTTTACATTCAAATGGAAGTCGAATTGGAACAGAGCACATGTAGCCGACTCTAATATGTTTATATGTATGCGTGGGCAAATTCTTGTTGGTACACATTGCGACTCTAAAACTTGGCTTTGTATTGTACATTAAAAACGCGGGAGTTTTGTATAATTCTTCCAGTGTTGAGCTAAATATTGGCTAAATTGGAAAATTGGCACTTCCCCTTCATTTTTTATCTTTCTTTCACACACGTTGCGTGTAGTGTGAAAGCAATTCTGCCTCCTTTTATCATAGATATTACATCTTTGATATTTTGACTTTTTCACTCCTACTGAAATTTTTATCAGCTGATCTCAAGGGCATTGAAACATTTTTGAAAATTTGTTCTAGCTCATCACTCTTATTATTATTGCTCGCTGACTTTACTTCATCCCGTACCCCGGTTCTAAATTCCAACCGGCAACATCACAGAAAACTTTCCTTGAAGATGTTTACTTCGGCTCGGTGCATTCATAAATTAAATTACGCGCGAATGCTGCCGAAAGGCCTGTCGTGGGTAAAGCTTTTCCCCTTCGGTAATCGTGTGAGCACTGGGAACAGTGCAATTGCAAGAAGTGGGCGACTCTAGTCTTTCACATAAAAAAAAAATTGATTGGATTAGTGAGGTTTTTGTTTTTGTTTTTTGACTGCGTTAGTGCAACTTTGTGAATGTATCTTTTTTAAGCTTTCTTTAAGATTTTGTTGTAGCGAAATTTTATGTTGAACTTCGCGACTGAAGGTAGTAGGGCCTTAAGAACATCAGCCTCATAAACGTTCACGCTTCTACAGAAGAGTCCCCGGATGATGGATAAAGAAGAATTATTCGAATTAGTTGAACATGAACTTGATGCCCCAGGTATTATGTAAAAATCATACTGGGAGATCTGAACGCCAAAGTAGCACCGGGAGCCCATATACAGGCAATATGTCAGCAACCACAGCTTGCATGAAAACACTAATGACAATGGACAGCGAGTTGTAGAGATGGCAGCAAGTAAGAACATGGTCGTTGTAAGTACTAGATTTGCGCGTAAAGATATCCATAAAGCCACCTGGGTATCTCCTGATAGAGCCACTCGCAATCAATAGACCATGTGTTGATGGACCGCCGCCACCTTACGGATCTGATGACGGTGCGAAAGTATCGTAACTTCGACTCGAATCACTATCTTCTTGGTATGGTGCTCCGAGAGCGCATTACAACGCTGAAAAACTTTGTACCCGCTTTTGTACTCCACCAATATCTGATGATAATGCTATGCTGGCGCCACCAAGCTTAGATGAAGTTAGCAGAGCCATAACCCGACTCTGAAGCAACAAGGCCGCGGGTGCAGACGGCATCCCAGCGGAGCTGGCTAAATATGAAGGGCCAAGTGAATATGAATTAATTAATGGAAGCAGAAAGTGATGCCAGAAGACTGGAAAAAAGGCATTCTCTGCCCGGTACATAAAAAAGGAGATATCACAGCGTGTACTAATTATCGCGGTATAACGTTATTGAGTACCGCTTATAAGATATTTTCCGCTATCTTACAAAACAGGATGGCCCCATACGCCAGAAACATCATAGGCCATTACCAGTATGATCAGCCCAGGCAAATCAACAACTTATCAGATTTTCACCTTGAGACAGGATATGGAAAAATGTCTAGAGTTTCAAAACTCCATTCAACACGTCTTTATACACTTTAAGGCCGCCTATGATAGCTTAGCCAGAGTAGAACTTTACAGAGCCATGAGAGAATTTGGCATCACCAACAAACTGACAAGACAATGCAGGCTGACCATGACTAATGTGACAAGCCAAGTAAAGGTATCCGGAACACTGTCCAGACCAATCAACATCTACAATGGACTCCGACAAGGGAACGGTCTGGCCTGCCTCCTTTTCAACCTGGCGTTGGAGAAAGTGATCCGAGGGGCAAGGGGCGCAATCCTCCATAAGTCCACCCAATTACTTGGCTTATGCAGAGGACATTGATATCATTGGAAGAACAACAACAGGTGTACAAGAAGCTTTCACTCAGATTGAGCAAGCGGCAGGAAATCTGGGACTGCACATTAACGAAAGCAAAACAAAGTACATGGTGGCCTCGTCTACAAGAACACCTAACATTGATCCCACAATCAAGGTAGAGGAACAGGAGTTTGACGTGGTAAAATCATTCTTTGGTGCGTTTTTTGCATATTCTGTCCCATGAGGGTATCCCTTAAGCATTTTTATATGTCTATTGTGTCGAGCTTGATTCTATCGGACAGGAACTGTACCTGAACGGTATCGTTTATGACATCCCACTGCATCCTATATGGCAGCGGTATGAATTCCAACTCCTTGAGTCTGTCCGCGGAGGGCGGTAAGCTACAAAAATCGCACAGGTCATGTAGGTTTCTCAGAGCGAAGAGGAAAAATTTCTTCTATACTGATCCCAAACTAGTGCTACTTACCTGAAATATAGGGCCGGGCAAAAATATTCCAGCATTGGGCAAACGAGCAGAAAAACAGAAAAGAAACTTTTGCCTCTAGTAGCAATTTTATCGTAGTGGAAGTTGAAATTTTATTGTCTAGAACAATATGTAAGGCCATAAGGTTTGTAGAAGTCGATCGTCCCTTTCTGATTCCGTTTTACAGTCCACGCGCCATTTGTCACTGCAAGCCCCAACCATGATCAGGACCAATGGCTGACCCCTCCCTGAACATCTTAGGCGTGACATTAGCCAAAGACTTGCGATGGTATAACCACATATCCCAAATCACCAAACAAGCATCCCAGTGCTTGGGATTTCTCAAGAGGTGCAAGTTCCTCTTGCATTGACCAGTGCTGTTATTTATAAATCCTTCATTCGGCCTCTTCTCGAATATAACTCCCTCGTTTGGGGTGGCGCTTCCATAACCACCTTGGCATGGTTAGATAAGGTGCAAAAAAGGGCCCTTAAATTAATTGATGACGATACCGCTTGCTCCACCATCGATCCCCTGAGCCACCGTAGGAATGTAGCAGCACTGACAAAATTTTATCGCTACTACCATAGTGACTGTTCCTCCGAGATAAACGTTCTTCTGCCTCTACGGCAATCTTATTCACGCAACACCAGATTAGCCGACTCATCTCACTCCCACCACACGCAGCCTGTCCGTTTGCGCACTCAACAAGATAGCAATTCGTTTATCAGTAGAACAACTCGACTGTGGGATAATCTCTTGCAGTCAGTATTTCCGAACTCCTGCAACATCCAAGAGTTCAAACGCAGGGTTCATCACCACCTTCTTCAATACCCCCCATACCTTCATAACCCTTAACCTAATAACAAAAGGCCCAATTCAAAAAATGCTAGTAATACGCAAGTGAAATAATTTAAATCAATATTTTAACGCACCACGTACTGAGTTCATGGGTAAAAACTAAGGTGACTCCTTCCCTAAATACTAATATCAATTAATTAATTTCGACATTATATAAAACCCGGAAATGAGGTAATAACAGTCATTAATAGCTTCTTTTATAAAAGCACCAAGGATGACAATATTTACTTGTTAATTGAGATTCAAAAAATATAAGTTGGTGTTCAATTAATTGTTTTTTTGTTTTGCTACATTAATAATAACATAGATTTATTCAGGCAACTATACGTTTCAATGTATGCTATTGATTTATTAATTCAAAAATAAAAAAAAATAAACTTTGTGTAAATATAATTCACAAAATGACTTCAAAAAAAAAATGAATTGTAAATATCCAAAAAAATTCATCTTTGTAATGCTAATAAATAAACACTTCATTAATAAAATAATTGTGAAAAGGATCTTAAGGGATAAATTATAAAGTACCGTTGTTCCTTTATCATTTTAGCTATTTTCAGGAGTACTTTGCGCACTTTGAGCACTACTTGTAGCTGCTAATGGTGGAGTATCTGGGCTAGCACCAATTTCCGATATCGGCACTTGTGTGTTTTGAGTTTCTTTTTCTTTGCTGTTTTCATTCTCTTTCGTGCTGTTTGGAGATACTACTAGGAGATTAACAGATATGAGAAGTGGATGATTCAGTTGTTTATCTAAAAGCATAAGGGAAGTCTCCTCGTTTTTCTCTAGACATAATGTTTTAATTCCAGTTGTCTGGGTATGGATCGGTTGACGCTGCTCATTTAAGGATACTACAGTTACTCTGAAAAGAAAATGATTTTATTTTATTAATAAAAAAATTGTTTTCGAAAAATTAGTAAATATTGTAATAATAATTAATTTGGTTTTAAAAAAAGAGGTTGCTTGGAAACTTTATCGGAAACTTTTGAAAATGGGTGATTTTATAGATTTCGATCTGCTCTTTCCGAATTTCAACTAGATATAAGGCTCTTCTATGACAACTGCGGTGGTATGAGAGGGAAGCTGAATAATTTATTTATAGACGCAAATGCGTGCCAGTTTAATATACTTGTGTTCACCGAAACATAGTTGAATGAGACTTTCCTAAATGAGAAGATCCTAAACTGCAGCTGGACTATCTATAGATGCGACAGAGACTACAATTCTTCCGGTCTCACCAGAAGAGGAGGAGTACTAGTAGCCGTCAGGGATCCTCTAAATTTTGAACATATCTTTATACGTGTCAAATCCGGCAAGAAACACGTATTCATCGGTTCATTTCATATCCCCCTTTTACTCCAATGATTTACATCAAATTATCAGACAACCAAATTCTTATGGTAATTGGTTACATCTAATGTTCACTAATTGTTGTGAAAAGGTGAACATTCTACCTGCTTCCGATGAGGAAAACCTATCCAGTAATTCTATTTACCGCTCGTGAAACTCAATTCTTCAATCCCTAAACACCACACAACATACAACAATACTGTTGTTTATGACTTTAAAAACGCAGACTTTGAAAGCATTGGCTCTGAATTATCTCTAGTTGACTGGAAACATAGGCTACTGCCAATGATCTTGACGAGATAGTATCTTGTTTCTATACCATCATTTTAAATACCATTGACAAATATGTATGTACCCAAGATTATTAAAAGGAATAAATTATCGGAGCCTTGGCTTGACAGAAACATTCGATCTCTTCGCAATCAGAGAAATAAATTGTATAACCTGATCAAAAAAAAAACACTAATGTAAGTGAGGAATTGCAACTGGAATACACTAGGTTAGGCCTATACATATGCATACATCATTTCCGTTAGAGATCGTATTATAAAAGACCCCAAAATTTTTTTCGATCGTTAATTTAAAACGAAAGACCTCGGGCTATCCCTCAACAATGACAAATGGTAGAATACACTCCTCATGTCCCCAAGTAATTTGTAACATGTTTGCTGATAGGTTCAGTGTAATTTATTGTCAAAACTCTGTTCCAAGTGCACACTTCAGTTCTCATAGATGATCTATCCCTGTCGATTGAAGATATACTGACCGGTTTAAACAATCTTGACCCGAAAAAGGGGCATGGGCCTTACAATCTGCCCCCTAGTTTTTTGCAACGATGCTCAAACCATGTCTCATTCCCTCTGCATCTCATCTTTAACAGATCATTATCCTACCTCATACCAATCCATAAGGCGTCTGATAAGCATTCAGTGGATAACTACAGAGGTATTGCCATTTTATCATCAATGCCCAAACTAATTGAAAAGCTCATCCACGACAAGATTTCCCCTTTAATCGACCCACACTTAAATGTACAACATCACAGCTTCAGAAAAGGGCGTTCGACCACTTCAAACCTCATAGTCTTAATCTCCGAACTCCTTTGTAGTATGGAGAAGGGTCATCAAATCGATGCTATTTATACTGACTTCAACAAGGCCTTTGATGAGGTAGACCACCATATTTTACTTGTTAAACTGTCAAGATTTGGAATAACAGGTTCAGCCTTTGAATGGTTAAGATCATAATGAACGGAAGAACACAGGTTATCAGATTTCAAGGATTCCTTTCAAATGAAATCGAAGTAACTTCCGGTGTTCCTCAAGGTAGTCATCTTGGCCCTCTTCTGTTCAATATATTTACGAGGCACCTTTCTGAAGACTTTTTGTTTTGTTTGCATATCGTACTCGTACAGCTATGCTCGCTGTCAATAATGACGCGTTTCATTAAGATGGGGTCCGTGGAAATTTTTGAAATTATATGCTTAGTGACCTTATTTCGATGCTCTATTTAGAAAGAATTTAGCTTTTTTGGAGCCAGTCCTGCGGCAACACGTTTCGTTCAGTCATTTATCACACCGCTCATACCGTGACTTTTTCAGAGCATCAGCAAAGGTTTTGTTTTAATACCATGGAGCCCTTAGAAGTAGCCCCCTATTTTTCTCGTGAGATTAAGTGAGCGATGTAAAAGACTCTCCATAATTCTCTTTTTCTTTAAGCCCGAAAAAAAGAAAGAGAGAACAATAGATGGTCGTATACCTCTCTCACCAGGGGGCGGGTTAACTTTTTTTCCGCCCTAGGCCAACTCGAATTGCCGCCCCTATTTTCAAATATAGTACCAATACTGACTGCCGCTTAATCGCTTTTTATCATCACTCATTGTGAATCCAGTACCCGGCTAATATACTGGGGCTGGGTGTTTTGAATTGAAGCTTACTTGCATGTGAACACAGAACTGTAGGTTATGTCATAGCGCCGCTGATTGGTCTATATAATAAATTCTGGCGTCAAAGTTTGAAATTTAAATGTTGTTATTGTTGTTGATTTTTAAACTTTCCATCTCCTAAGTGATGGTATAACCCCAAGGTTATAACTGGTATAAGGTTTTTCAACCATATCAACCACTAATTCTTTGTTAGTTTAAAATTATTTAGCTCCAAGACTTGTCACATGTGATGTAAAAGTCATAGTTGGTGAGCTGACTCAACTAGACATCTGGCCTCTGGATTTAGAGATTTAAAATCCAAGGTTTGTATGTAGAGATTCACTTGATAGAGGCCGTATGTATGATACTGATGATGGTTGAATCCTAGGAGGTGGGCCAGTTCATCCAGGACCTCACTATGCACGGTTGTCGAAGTTGAAGATGCAATCTTTGGTGTATGTTTTTATAATGATCCAGGAATAGCTTCAGTTTGTAGCACGATTTTAGTTATAGTCAAATTAATTGGACTTAATCTCTGTGGTGAGTTGATAATGCGTCTTGCACTGCAATGAAGTCAGTTGATCATGTACTCTCTCTCTCTCTCTGTGGTGAGCTGCCTCAATAGAGTGCGTCAAAAGGTCATAAGAATTTACTTAAAATTAAATAACAATTAAATAACAATGAAGTCTAAGGGTGGTCACCGTGTGTCTAATTACAATTTATTTTAGGAGGGATGTGTTGACCTCCAGTGTCCTTGATATCTCTGAGAACATAACATTATTAACATTAGGAAGTCCAGAAAGGTCACAACGCCTAGGCAGATAAATTTTAAAGGTGAGGGAAATTTTAGATGATGTTAGAATTTGTGTTATATTAGGTTAAGTGGCACAGTTTAGGGTGTTTAAAAGGGATGCAGGTGGGTGAATATCTGACTCTTCAGGGTTATATCAAGACAGCAGCACACGTCAACTCCTCAGAAGGCATTATATTAGGATCCCTGATTCTTTTAAAAATTTTGAAATTTCCAGAATTGTTGATTTTTGAAAGGGAATTAGTACTTCTCGCAGAGAATTGAAATTTGTTAGAATGGAGAATTTTGATCTAATATTAGTGTATTTAAGGCACTTAAGGATGATGTGATCCGGATTGTTAGTTGTATTGCATGTGTTGCATTGATCATTTGGGATAATTTTCCAGGAAGCAAGTCTGGCATCATCATAGGAATGTCCCGAGAGTATTCTGTTAATCATTCGAAAATATTTTGGTTCTAATTTGATGTCATTAAACCAAGGCGTGGCTGGAACGTCCGGAAATATAGAGGCCTGAGAAGCTCGCATAGCTCCAGCTTTTTCCCCTAGAAACTGGAGATATTGATTCCTTCAACTGTTTCCGAACCAGTTCTACAACATAATCTAGGTCTACATTGTCAGAGCGACTAAGCAAAAGCACATGCGTTGTTTTCACGCCAAAATTTTCTGGTGAACATGTTGCAGAACTTCCTCCTCTTGCCCATTCTATACTTCTCTTCTAGAAAATCGGTTCTGCTGGTGCCGAAGGAATACAAATGTAGATTGGGCCAATAGATGCAAAAGTATAATAAAGAGCCCTTGCTAAGGCATTACTTTTAATGACTAAATCAATAAACACATTAGTGAATCTCGTCGATAGTGCCCCCCCCCCCCCAAATAAATAAGATAGAGATAATAAGATAGACATAAGATAGCGATTAAGAAGAATAAACAAAGACTATTTTCGAGCAAACGTATTGTGGCGAAAACTGAACGAATTCAGTTCCATACATTATACAAAAATTCATGGGATCGATAACCGTGATAACACGCAAATAAGATCGCCATTATCACGATCCAAGATATCTAGAGAAATAAAAATGAATCAGTCATTATTCGACCAGCACCGTAAGTTGTTGCCGTATACAAATGTTTTTATCGTGGAATGAGTCGGAAAGGAGACATTACCAAAAAAAATGCTTTTATGCACCATAAATTTTCCGATATGACGGCGTGAGCGGGTAAAATTCGGAAAGAGCACATTGAAATCTATAAAAATGCCCGTTTTCAAAACTCGCGCAAAACTTTCGAGGTAAAACCACCAAATGACATTACTATAAGGTATATTTTAAAAATAAACATGTTTATGCATAAATAATTAAACTCACCTTATCATAAATTTTCTTTTTGTTTGCAAACTTAAAAGCCTTTCATTTTCCGCTCTATGATGCCGCTTTATGTTTATCACACGTGAATCTGCTATAAGTACTAAATCTAATCCAAAATTGAATCCCGTCCATCGCCATTTTTGGTAACTACATTCTGGGAGCACTCGACCAAATCGTGAACAATTTTTAAAAAATACTTCGTCGTTAAGTTCTCCAGGTCTGAAATATAATTTAATTATGAATATCGTATCAATAATCAATAATAGAAACAGAACTTACCCATTTTCTAACATTTGATCGACTTTAAGAATAGAATTCCAATGATTCATAATATGATCGTGTAACCATTCTTTTGGTATAATATTATCTTCCATTACCATTCGTAAATCGACATGATGATTAAGTAAATGTGGCATTCTTAATGCTTGGAATGCTTTTAAAAAGTAAGCACCATCTTGGGTGTATAGAAATGGTGTTTCATCAGTTCTCTCCGAGAAATATTTTCGTGGAGTTAATGTATCTTCAGTGACTGGATCATTTGGCTCATAGTTTGGATAGAAGTATAGGAACATCCAGGTGCGTAAGAGTATATATACAGAAAATTCTGTTTGTAATACGTACAAATCTGGATGTGATACTAATTCAACCATTAGGTCTGCGTTAATTTGTGACAAGTATTTCGATTGCTTGCAGTAGAAATTAAGAAGATTCACAAGTAACCATTTGAAGGATGCCGTTTTTACATTTTTAAGACCGTACTGGCTAGCTGCTTCATAATATGGAACTACAGTCTGCAAAAATAAAATTAAATTTGTTATATTCCCTTTGAAGAAAACACGTGTTACAAATATATTACAATGTGTTCAGATAAGAATCTGAGGAGGATCAAAGCTTGATAATAATAAACTAGTGGGATGTTGTGCCTAGAGACTAGCCACTAATTACGCTTTTTCATGGTATTCTTTCTGTTGAATAACACTTCAGATTGGATGACAATATATTAAGTGGAGATTGATCCGCACTCACTTCCAAGCCGCCGGATCTGGGAATCGAGGCCAATAATTCGAATGTGTCAAATTGAAAAAAAAAGCACATCACACATGTAAACACTATAGAAAACGAATCTAAACATTTTTCTTTGGATTGGAGGAAAATCTAATGTGGTGCACTTTGCACAACAGAATTAGGTGTATTATTTTACTTAAACATACATGTCTTATTGTTAAAAATTCGGCTTACCGCACCCTAGTTTGGCCATGGAGATTCATAAGTATCACACTGACCAACGCTATATATAATTAATCTTGAAAAGTTTTTGTTAAAGGCTTATATAGGTTATAAGTTGTGAGACTGCGTAATCTAAAACTTAACAAAGTATTTAACAAACACTACAATATAATCATCATAGCTTAAAAAAAAGGAAATCAAATGTAAACAATAAAATTCTTTGATTCTTCACCCACGTCATGGTATATTTCTTTATTCAATATAAACAATAGTTTTTGAGCTGCAAATAAAAACTATATGCCATAATTTCGTTATCATCGGTTTTTGTTCTGGAAGCAAATTTAGAGACGTATTCATGTCAAAAACTTGTTTCATATGAAACAAAATCCCCGAAGGAAATTAAAAAAAATTATTATGACGAAAAAAAAGCACCGCGAGCCGAAGGATCGAACTCGCAGCCCCACGGACGAGGGACTTTCCCTAGCCCTTTATAGTCCATGGAAATGGTACTTTAACATTGCAAAAATGCAGGACAAGGTTTTATTTTTGGGATGTGTAGGGGGGTCAGGGTGAGCTTAAGTTTGAGTTTTCGGGATTCTAACCCCCCCCCCCATTTGGCCGCCATCTTGGAAAACGTATGCAAATGGGTTTTCCACTATATCTCCGAAACGGCACATCTTACCGGAAATTTGCAAGGACACTTTTTGTTTAAAATTAAATAATCTACAATTTATTACTTAGAAATTTTGTGGTAAAATGAATAATTAAGAAGTTATAAGCCTTAGAACACAAAAATTAGTCACAATATTTTCTTTAAAGGCTCTTTTTTGTTGTTTAAATATACTTCTGGTTGAAATTTCCAGACCATTTTCTCAGTTTTTGGTCTTTTGACCAAGAGCTACATTTTGAGATATTTCCCAAGTCTGTATCTGCAGTACTTTCAGAGATGAAAGTAGGCTTCAGACGGACAGACGGACAGAGCCTCTGTATAAGCTTTTTTTTTTTTAAAAAGCTAAAAAGCAGAATATATGTATCTCTTTTCTAATCGTTTTGATTCCGGTAAATATTTTATGAATATAGGTCTAAACTTAGAATTTTAGATCTAAAGTTCGCAGTGCTAGGGCCGACATAAGATATCAGCATGCAGAGGCACGCAGGAAAATATTTTAAAGCGTGACAGGACAAGTACTAAATCGATTTGTGGAACATTTCAGTAAACAAAGAAGAAACGGAGTCATAGTGGACACGCATTTAATAAAATTGAAAGAGCCAGAAATGCTGAAGCAGTACCAGAATCTACTATACAGAAAGTAGAAGAAGCTATAAGTAAGCTTAAAAATAACAAATTACCAGATATGGACAATATTAATCCAGCTCACTAAAACTTCATTGAGTGATAAACAGTGCAAGAATTCAGAACAACTTATCGATGCCCTTTGAAACGAACGTCAGAAGACCGAACTATGGTATGGGAACTGGCTCATGTTCAGCCTATACCAAAAAAAGGTGACGCTAGTGACCCCGCTAACTACCGTCCAATAGCAATTACTTCTATTCTCTCCAAAGTGATGGAGACAATAATAAACAAGAGGCTTCTGAGATATCTCAGAATCCAAATATTAAATGCCAAACTGTACGGCTTTAGGCCGAAAAGATCTACTAGCGACCTCCTTGTTTACCTAACAGAGCACCTCAACCATAGTATACACCGATTTGGTGAATCTGGCCTGATTGCTCTTGATATCTCCAAGACTTTTGGTAGAGAATAGCGCCCCGCTCTGTTAACTAAACTCCAAGATATTGATATTGACTTAAGAACTGGATTAAGAGTTCCCCAGGGCTCAATTCTATCACCAGCTCTCTTCCTAGTTTTTTATTAATGACCTGCTCTCAGTTCCCCCAAAACCCAAGAGTTCAAACGCACTGTTCACCACCATCTCCTTCAACACCCACCCCTTCTTCTTCTTCTTCTTTCCGCTCTTTTAATGCCTCATGGAACATAGGGCGGAAGCAGTTGCCCTCCAGCGGACTCTGTTTTGCGCGACGGCTCTCATCTCCGGCTAGGATCTCCCAGTTGTTGCGGCTTCTGCTAATAGGGTTCTCCTCCACGTTGTTCTAGGTCTTCCGACTCGACGTGATCCTTGCGGATTCCAGTCAAGGGCCTGTTTGGCTAGATTTTCGTTTTCGCGTCGCAAGGGTGGCCAATCCGATTCCATTTCCTTCGCCTGATTTGGTCGTTTATCCTTTCTTGGCCGGCACGGCGCAATAATTCTTCGTTTGAAATTCTATCTTGCCAGCGGATTTTTAGGATAGACGCAGACATCTGTTGATGAAGACTTGTAGGCAGTTCTTTTGTATGGTTCAAAAATATGAAAATCACCCAATTCACCATCACGCCTACGAGTTTCCTCAACAGATGCCTACGTCGTATCATAAAAATCCGCTGGCAAGATAGAATTTCAAATGAAGAACTATGGCGCCGGGCCGGCCAAGAAAGGAAATGGAATTGGCATGCACCCAACTTGCCACGCGAAAACGAAAATCTAGCCAAGCAGGCCCTTGACTGGAATCCGCAAGAAATTCCACTGGGGCAAAAACGCGGCGGCGCTGTCATCCATTTTGTAATATTTTATCTTCGTTTGTCGTTCGGACAACGCTATTCGACGAAACGGAGTAAACCGCGATAGTGTATAGTGGGCTTCTTGAGATCATATCTGGATGAACAGTGGCCCATCAGAAGCTGTTATTCTTTTTAGCTCCCACCTCTTGAAATTTCAAAGTTTGTTCGTTTTAGCTTGGTCGATACATGAGTGACTTGAATGAAGTCTGAGATGGTGCCATAATGACCGCTGTTTTTCGTTATGACGATATCATCTTCAAATGCCTGTGCTTTGATGACCCGGCTACGTCACCGGTAAGAGAACCTATGAGAAAGAACGAAGACTAATTTGATGCAGATGCCTTAACGATACATGACGAACGAAGCAAGAACAAAGATACTGAACAAAATACCAAATCAGATAGATAAATGTAGGAACATAGCAGGATTCTCGCCACAAAGAACAGAAGCTATGAAGAAAAGAATTGTAGAAATATAAGAAGTGGCTAGAAATCACAACACCAAAGACAAAAGTATAAAAACGAATCAAAACTTGAATAAACAAATCACAATCAAAATTAAATGAATGTAAGGAAAAATAGGAGTTCTGCAAGACAGGAATAGGAAAATATGATCCGAAGAAGAGTGCAACACCTAACACTTAAATATAAAACATAGTTAGCTAAGGAACAAATTATACATATTACATTTAACCCTGTATTGGAAACTTCAAGCGAAACTATTGATTTGGTGCTATATGAAGCAGGGAGATGTTAAAGAAGATCCCATTCGAGACCCAAGAACGAATTATGAATATGATAAAGAAAAAATCTTACTTGAGCATTAATTGTTTCTAGCATAATCTCACTACACGTTGCAATAATTCCTTCCAATTGAAATAAAGTTGCTGTAGCTAGCACGGACACAACAGCTACTGGTTCTATTTGTACTTCATCTTGATACAACGATCCAAAAACAGCCTCTAGCGCTGAAAAAATATATTAAGTTAGTTAATCTAGTTTTAAGCGTAAAAAACCAATATATTTACAATCTACTGTAATCTTTGGATCCAAAATCTTAATATGGATAAAATCTTGACACGATTCTCTCCATGACCCATTGAACATGCTTGCAAAATATGGACTTTGGCATAGATAAACCTTATGTAAATACCAAACTTTACCCAAGGCCATTACAGCAATATCAGAATTTTTCTGCTCTTTAAATAATGCTTGATATATGTAACGGCTGGTTGTGTATAGTTTCTTTCTGTAAAAAAATGGAAAAGAAAATTAATTTAAATATTCATATGAATTCGTTAAATTTACTTTTTAGCAACATGTAGAGATTTTTCGATGGCTTCTGAAATTTTGTCTGAGGAGTCATCTTCTTCACGTTTTCTTTTCCGTCCAGTAATTATTTGTGTGACACTTCCACTTGCATAATGAAGAGGCCCTTTTAATTTGCTTAATATTTCACCCATTGCTAAAATATTAAATAGAATATATTAAAGAAGAGTTTTATGTAGTTATTTTTTGTGAAAAATTAATGAGGAATTGTTTCCTTGTTAGTATAAAAAAAATCTAGAGAAAACAAGACGAGAGATAGACTGGCCCCAATACTTTTCAACCTCGTCCTAGAATGTATGATAAGAAAAAGGTTAGTCTAGAGAAGTGCGTCAATAGAAACACATTCTGTAAAATTACTTAGATATTCAGAGGTCGTGAACATCGGGGAAACTCCTTTTTGGTAGCAAAAGAAGTTTATGTTGTACTAAAAGAGACGTTGAATATTAACGGAAAAAAAAACAATAAAATGCAACAGACAAGAGCTGGAAGATTTAGAGTGGAAATAAATATAACTATCGACGGGCACAAACTAGAAGTAGCCGAAAACACAGTCTACAAAAACTTTCAGGATTCGTTACTTACGGTGATTTCTTTTCTTGTATACCGTAGACTGGCATTTAACGAATAGAACAGTGGCAATGGTAATTACATTAGTATGTTCCAACTAGGCTCATTTATTTTCCGGTATACGGTACGAAATTGTCACTAAGATTCGATAAATCTCGAACGTATTTTATGGAATACGTGATAAAATAGCGTCGTTCACATGAACTAAATTTTCCCGAATCGCAAAATTGTTGGTACTAATCTGTAATTTGAACTCGTGCGTCGAATGTTAGGTGGTATTCTTGATGGCGAGTGACGTGACTACGACGGACGCAGTGGAATGAACCTGCTAATACCTAAAAACGTATCGAGGAAATGTCACATGCCACCTTGCGACAATTGAATACGAATTTTTTCGATTTACTCGCCAGAAATCTGTTAAAATGCCAATGCGAATACCCCAATGCTCACCAGAGATTGGCCATCTCTGTTACAGAAACGAATGTATCCATAATTGACCACTCAAAACGCGAGTGTCGTTTCCCCAAGCGGTTCTCCGACTAATACTGCTTGACCAGCGCAATCGAAAGAGAACCGGTCTTCTGAATATGCTTAATGGCACCCTTTATGGTCACCAAAATAATTGCCCGTTTTCTTCATCCTAGATAATTTTATAAAGTCCCAATTTTACTTCATTTAGTCTAAAAAAGGGATGAGCGTACCGTGCTTCGTTTGTCGTACCTGTAGCGGGCTGTATTTGGAAAAAATAATAGGCGTACTGTGTCTGTTTTATGATAAGTATCAGCGATTGCTTTTTTCACTCAGATGTACTGTTCCTGTTTCCGGGTGCCATGCAAACGTGACTGTTTCATGCTAAAAACGGGCTAGTATGATTTGTACTCGAGATGGGATAAAAAATTCAAACCTATAAAAGCTCATTTACTTAATAAAACGCAAATTGGAACTCTTTTATCGCACAGAAGACAGAAAGGACCCCGCACTTTTTCTATGGAAAATGGCTTTCGAATAATTTTCTTTAAATTGTGCAGGTTGACAGTTCTCAACATGTAGATCAAAAGTCTCAACGGGCACAAGACCCCATTAACTCTCCTTTATCCCTAAAAAACATCCCAAAGGACTATGGGAAGGAGAGGGGTTGGCTGGTCGGTGGTTTAAGGGGACAAAGGGGAGGTTGTTTAGGCTGGCCATTGGCTGGACGACTAGTCCATGGAAATGGTACTTTATCATTGCAAAAATGCAGGACAAGGTTTTATTTGTGGGATGTGTAGGGGGGGTCAGTGTGAGCTTAAGTTTGAGTTTTCGGGATTCTAACCCCCCCCATTTGGCCGCCATCTTGGAAAACGTGTGCAAATGGTTTTTCCACTATATCTCCGAAACGGTATATCTTACCGAAAATTTGCAAGGACACTTTTTGTTTAGAATTAAATAATCTACAATTTATTAGTTAGAAATTTTGTGGTAAAATGAATAATTAAGAAGTTATAAGCCTTAGAACACAAAAATTAGTCACAATATTTTCTTTTAAAGGCTATAACTTTTTTTCCTTCAACTTTAACAAAAAAAATAATAACAAGTTTTTTGTACAGGGTTTCATTAGGAATAATTTTCGTTCATTACTTTTTTAATTTCATTCACTACGAAAGGTTTTACAGCGCCCCGAAGGTATGAAAGTGACAGATTTTCGGAATATTTTATTACAATTTTACCTCCTAGAAATTAGCAATAACAGCTAGCAAGTAATAATAATGAATGAATGACTATACGTTATAAGAAATGCCGATGTTTGAGTAATGTAATAAAATTGTTTCGCATTTTTTTGCGGGTTTAAATTGCTGTTATGCCATGTTTTATAAGGCACTATATGGTTTAAAATGAAATTCTTTGAATAATGACATGGGTTACTTCATTCAATTTTTTAAAATAATTTGTTTTAGAGCTGCACAAAAAAGTATTTCATTTATTCTAACAATCTAGCAACATACGGGCGTATTCATTTTATGACAAGCGTTTGCAAGTTGTATAACTCATTTCCACACCACCTGCGAGGTAAAGTTTGTCGGTGCGTTTTTAAAGTGGTGTCCCCAATACGACTAATCCGATGCTGACGACGATGCTGCTTTCTATCTACTCTATTCTTGGTCTTTTTGAAGGGCTATGCAGCGGTTCATGATCAATTACTGGACATTTTTAGATTTGCTGAGGAATTATAGCAGAGTATAAAGGTGTCAAGGCTGAAAGTTCAAAGAGAAAATGAAACAGTTGGTCAGGAAATTAAAATCAATCAAGGGAGCTTCTAGTATACAAGACAGTATCGTCGCTGTTGCTGGTACTATGACAACAAACGCTGTTATCCGTACGACTATCAGAATAACTTTTATAACAAATAGAGTGTAACTTGTGTTCTGGTAGTATGCGCAACTGAATAACTATTTACACAGTTATAAATATGAAAATTTAACTAAAATCAAACTGAAATAACAATTTTGAAATAAGACTAAGATTATTCAAACTTTTATCACAAACTGAATACGTCCATATTTTGCTAGATAGTTAACAGAATTGAATAAAGCACTTTTTTGTGCAGTCCTAAAACAAATTATTTTAAAAAATTGGAGTAACCCATGTCATTATTCAAAGAATTTCATTTTAAACCATATAGTGCCTTATAAAACATGGCATAACAGCAATAAAAACCCGCAAAAAAATGCGAAACAATTTTATTACATTACTCAAACATCGGCATTTCTTATAACGTATAGTCATTCATTCATTATTATTACTTGCTAGCTGTTATTGCTAATTTCTAGGAGGTAAAATTGTAATAAAATATTCCGAAAATCTGTCACTTTCATACCTTCGGGGCGCTGTAAAACCTTTCGTAGTGAATGAAATTAAAAAAGTAATGAACGAAAATTATTCCTAATGAAACCCTGTACAAAAAACTTGTTATTATTTTTTTTGTTAAAGTTGAAGGAAAAAAAGTTATAGCCTTTAAAAGAAAATATTGTGACTATTTTTTGTGTTCTAAGGCTTATAACTTCTTAATTATTCATTTTACCACAAAATTTCTAACTAATAAATTGTAGATTATTTAATTCTAAACAAAAAGTGTCCTTGCAAATTTTCGGTAAGATATACCGTTTCGGAGATATAGTGGAAAAACCATTTGCACACGTTTTCCAAGATGGCGGCCAAATGGGGGGGGTTAGAATCCCGAAAACTCAAACTTAAGCTCACACTGACCCCCCCTACACATCCCACAAATAAAACCTTGTCCTGCATTTTTGCAATGTTAAAGTACCATTTCCATGGACTAGACAAGAATAAATTGTTTTACGTTCAAAAATCAGTTTTTGGGGTGGAAGAGGGTTGATGAGCTGGCGCCCAATGAGACTTTTAATCTACCTGTAGAGAACCAGCAGCGTGCAATGTAATTATGATTTTCGTGATCAGCGACCCCAAAAACCTTTAGGGTTCGATTTTCTTAACGGTGTTATTTTGGAACACCATAACGCGCGTTTTGAATGGACATGTAGAAGGGGCCAACCGTCCCTAAACTATCCTTAGTTGAGGCAGAAAAATACTTAAATATACGTATGGAAAAATAAAGCGATTGTACGGAAATTTTTTGCAACTTAGATACATACACGTCCACCCTATAAGTAATGATAGGAGTAAAAGTACTCAATCAAAAGTATCGAGTACTGATACAAGTAGAATCGAAAGCCAAGTTTTTCTCTAACACGAATTACGGCAGATTCGAACCTGTTAATCGCTTGTTCATTAACGTTAACAATAATATTAATGTCTTTAGTATGAGCATTAGTAAAGATGTGCTTAAAAGGAGTCTTTTTAATCTCACGTGACCGCTTATGTTTCCTTTTGCTTGCGTGGGCTACATGTTAATTTGGATGTTTTTAATTTACTAATTTTATGTTTGCATGCTTAGTTGAGAGCCTCATCTCAGGGTTTGATTTTGCTGAGTGGGTAAATCTTCTGAGAAGTGCGCCTTCGGTTGACTCTGTTATTATTATTTGATCAATATTGTAGCTTCACTGTGCCTGAGTCATCAGAACCCTTACTTTGAAATTTCGGCATATCGACGGAGCCAAGATTTAAACACTTCGGTTACCTCTTCCTAACATCAAAAGAGATATGGAAACTTGACACCAAGCTCTTTATAGGTTACTCTCAAAGCCTTAAGCAAAACCCAGTAGCCTAAGCCAAAACTTTATAGATTGCCACTTCTCTCGCCACTCCTTCGAATGGCCAAGATGCTTGTTCTGCCAACGTTGAATTCATTTGCATTAAATGGACTAGTTTTTATAGGACAAAAGTAATCGAATGTAGATAAAGCCCTTTCATTTAATTTCCTTCGCGGTTGCTTTTTCTACAAAAAAGAACTAAATCACAACAGGTTATCCAAATTTATTCAATTCCCATCGGCACTTCTCTTTAAGCAACTGCCATATCACGAATTACTGAAATGGAACGATTGAACTATTTTGTGACTTACACTCAATAAATTTTCGGCCAGATTTACAAATTGCGAACAGATTCCCTTGATCTTAATAAAAACAATCCAGTAAACTTATACAATAGCATTAGAATAAATAAAGAATAAAATTAGAGTGCTAACTTAGTTGTATGTACAACATTAACTACACAAACAACCTTTAAATTTAACAACAACTAGTTAGTAGAAAAATGTGCAACGACCAATTTAAGAAAGTGAGCAAGGCTCCCATGTAACAGTTAGTAACAGCCACAAACTTTGACATCTCACTACTCAAGAGATTTTTCTGTGCTCTCCTATACTTTGGCTTAATACATTGCAATCGGTTTTTTCGCATTTAGCTGACTATACGGAAACCAAGATCGCCATGATGCTTATCATATCATAATGACTTTGGTGTCTCCTAAGGAAAAGAATACCGAAAACTACTGCTGCCTTTCCGGATGATGGACGAATTGCTCATTCGTACATCGTCAAAAATAGAAGATTTTTTTTGTATCTTCGGGTAGATGATTCTTAAGTGGCAAAACTAGGAAGCTTATGTATTCTATTGTGGCTTTTAGCTTTAAAAATGTTTTTATCTTGTCATTAAACAACAGTCCATAATGTCTTCGTTATGGTGATGAAAATTATTATTCATTATTATTATTCAGTAGATATCAAACGTTTTCCACCAATCACACAGCGTTACATTCTTTGGTGTTTGCAGAGCTTTTTTTTCTTTTTGACCATTTCTTCATTATTCACAATGCCTCGATATATCATTATCATTCAACGAAAAGAACAAAAAGCTTATTACTTAAACTTTGATGATTGGTCTAGGTCAGTGGTCCCAAACTTTTTTGGCCGCGTACCCTTTTGACGAACATAATCATAAATTGTACCCCCCATTATATCTATAGGAAACAAAGATGGCCGCGCGTTTTAAATACGGGTGTTAACGATTATTTGGGGTTTTGGTTTCTCTTAATGTTTATATGTTTTGGTTTAGTATGGATATATGTAAAAATTATTTATTTTTTGTTTTCCTTAAAATTTCGCAAAAGTATTGAATGAAATACAGAATAGGCTTGTATAATGCAGAATCGCCGGTTAAAAAATTTCGACAAAAATTTGTTTTTCAGTTAAAAATTGTATGCCCGCGAGAGAAAATAAAGTAGTATTTTGAAAAGGAATGTGGCGTACCCCCCAGAATTGGAGACCACTGGTCTAGGTTATACGTGGTTTAAAGAATGTATCGAAAATAGCAGTGTTGTGTAGCTCGAGTTCTGTACAGAATTCGAACATTCCATGGGAAAATTCGTAAATCCTTTTGCCCGTTTCGTTGCCGTGGTCGTTGATTACATAATCCGAGGCATGTTGCTTGTTCCGTAATAATTATTTTTTCCAGGTGAGGTTATTAGCCTCACGCCAACCTTACTTGGAAGGGATTAGCCTGATGATATTAGTCTATCGTATCTCATAGAATACGAGGTGTGACAGACTGATTATATTGCCGCGATTGTGGTAACCCTGCGACCTTGAAATTCCCTTCTCTCGGCATCCTTCCCCTCTCCATTGATATATTTGCCATCGCTCTAGCTTGTTTAGTTCGCCTGCTCTGTCGTGTGGAGTAAACGTGTGTTCGTGGTGCTCGTTCGTTCTTCTTTTTTCAGGCGGGGGGCGTGCGGAGACAACCATTGTGAGCATTGGTGTTTGGTTTCCGGGTCATATTGAAAAAACCAGCTCTCATCGCCTGTAATAACTCCGCCTTCGTCTGGTCCCAAGCCCAGAGTGTGAAAGGAGGGTTGTCGACCTGCCGAGTCGATCGTAAAAACTAGGCAAGAAACCGCATGGATACACGAACTAACTATTCACGAAATAATGCTACTGCATCCGGGGCAGCCGATGCGCCAGCGCTGGGGACCAGGGATGCTGGTGAGAAGTGGGTTACTGGCCGAAATAATGCTACTGCATCCGGGGCAGCCGATGCGCCAGCACTGGGGACCAGGGATGCTGGTGAGAAGTGGGTTACTGGCCGAACACCCAAATTAGTCACACCGAAAAGGGAATTAAAATTCGCTGCGTGGAATGTACGAACAGGACATCACGTTGGTCAAAAGGAAATCATAGCAATGGAATTGTTGAAATGCAAAATATCAATTGCTGCGCTATCGGAACTACGGCTTACCGGATCCGGGATATTGACAATCGTCCCGCCAACAATCGACGAAACGATGATGCTTTACTATTCCGGTGGTGAGAAAAGAGAGGCCGGCGTCGGCTTTATGGTCGACCGACGGGCTGCCAGCAGCGTTATCGCATTCCAACCGATATCCGAGCGTTTGGCGGTTATAACCATCAGTGGAACGATCAAGACCCATATCATATCCGTTTATGCGCCAACCGAGACCAGCACGGACACGAACAAGGACGAATTTTACGATCAGCTTCAACAGACGCTGGATATGATACCTCAAACCGAATTAATAATTCTCGCGGGGGATTTCAATGCACATTCAGGAGTAGATCGAACCGGCTGGGAAGAAACCATGGGCAAATTCGGACACGGAGTAATTAATGACAACGGCTTACGCCTGCTTTCATTCGCATCGTCAAACAACTTGATCGTTGGCAACAGCATTTTCCGCCATCCACTCAAACACCAACTCACCTGGCGAAATCCATCCGGCAAAGACTCGGCGATGTTAGACTACGTTTTGATCAACACAAGATTCCGATCGACGCTTAAAGACGTACGTGCAATGCGTGGACCCGATTGCGGATCGGACCATTATCTTGTTCGAGCGAAATTGCAGATGCGATTGCAAAGAGCGAAGAAAACGGAGCCACCACCAGCCAAGAAAAATTGGGCGTGCCTACGGGACCCGGCCATCGGGCGAGAGTTTCAAATGGCATTATCCAACAAATTCGCGGCGCTCGCAATACCGGACGATATCGATGTAGAAGAAAGGCAATTGTCGGAGTCTATTGTGGAGTGTGCAATGGAGTTGTGTCCAACTATCCGTAAACGGACGCAGCCATGGATCTCGGACAGCTGTCTGGACCTCGTCGATCAGCGGAAGCGCATGAAACACGTCGACTTTGAGGAATACAGAAGATTGAACAAAGAAGTTCGGCAGAAAATGAAATTGGAACGAGAAGCGTACTGGAATAACGTTGCGGCCGACATGGAAAAAGCGGCGTCGAGGCACGAGTACCGGACGCTGTACCAGACAATCCGCCGGTTAGGCGGCAAAACAACATCAACAAACGACAACATCAAAAAATCGGATGGAACTTTTGTGACTTCGGCCCATGAACGCCTGGAGCGGTGGAGAGCATTCTTCCACCAGCTGTATAACCACGATCCGCCGCAAGGTCCAGCACCCGAACCACCGATTATCGAACAGCCGATGAATCAGTCTCTCGATACCGAACCAACAATTATCGAGGTGAAGACAGCAATAAAATCGCTGAAAAATGGAAAAGCGCCGGGAATAGACCAAGTAACCGCCGAGATGATCAAAGCTGGAGGTGATGTCTTATCACAACGACTTCATGTCCTCATAACACACATATGGCATTCGGATCGTGTCCCTTTGGTATGGAAGAAAGCGATCGTTGTCCCAATTTTGAAGAAAGGCGACAGTCGGGAATGCAAGAATTATCGCGGTATTAGCCTTCTTTCGATCGTCGGTAAAGTATTTACGAAAATAATACAATCGAGGCTACAGAAACATCGAGAGCAAACGAGCCGGGAGGAACAAGCGGGATTTAGACCACATCGAGGATGCATTGATCAAATATTCGCCCTCCGTCAGTTAATGGAAGAAAGAATTCGTTGCGGCAAACGAATTGTCGTCGTTTTCATCGATTTCAAATCCGCTTTCGATTGCATCGATTGGAACAGCTTGTGGAGAGTCTTGGTAACCGAACACGTGCCATTGAGAATCATCCAACTTCTCCAAGCGTCGTACGATGGCTCAACCAGCAGCGTTCGTATTCGAAACGACTTATCCGAGGAGTTCCCGATTCAGACGGGTGTCCGACAGGGAGACGTCGCTTCGCCACTTCTCTTCAACGTTGTGATCGACGCGATTATGCGTGAAGCATTCGGTGGACGACTCGGAGTTCAATACGACGACAACAACTTCGTAACAGACTTAATGTTCGCCGACGATAGCGCTGTTTTCGCCGACACGGATGCCGAAGCAACGGACATCTTATACGATATTTCCCGCATCGCCCAATCATACGGGTTAAAAATCAATGCGGAAAAGACCAAAGTGCTCACAACGGATGGATCAAGAGCCAGTGTTCACCTCGATGGAACCCAAATCGAACAAGTTCCAAGGTTCAAATATTTGGGATCATTGGTTGAGGAAACGAAAGTAGCATCGACGGCCGACGTTCACAGCCGTATCGGCCAGGCAACAGCAACATTCGCCTCGCTCAAGTGGTGCATATGGAAACGAGCAAATATCTCCATCAAAACAAAACTACGTCTTTACCGAACGTTGATTCTTCCGATTCTTCTTTATGGATCTGAAACGTGGACACTGCTCAAACCGGACGTTAA
The DNA here is from genome assembly GCA_949987705.1 of Thereva unica. NCBI lineage: Eukaryota > Metazoa > Arthropoda > Insecta > Diptera > Therevidae > Thereva > Thereva unica. The sequence goes on along the minus strand of OX465281.1, from coordinate 46,387,676 downwards.
GAAGCTCGAGGTCTTCCAAATGCGATGTTTGAGGCAGATCCTCCGTGTCTCACTCCGTGATCGCCTTCGAAATGAGGTTGTCAGACAAAGATGCGATCAGCAAACACTGATCGAAGAAGAAATGCAAAAACGTCGACTACGGTGGTTTGGACATGTTTGCCGAATGGATGATAACCGCTTGCCACGTAAACTTCTCTGGCGAGACCGTCCTGCAGACTGGAGAATACAGCGATCGGCACCGAAGAAAACCTGGTTGAAGAATATCGAGGGTGACTTAAAGAATCAACGATTATCAGTTACCGAGGCTCGAGACACCGCCAAAAACCGAGGAGAATGGAAGCGAATCGTGAATAGAGTTCGGGACCCAGCGGCACCGACAGCAGCGTATCCGTTGCGGGGACGTCCCGCTCGGACCGCCAGCTAACGGATCAAAGAAGAAGAAAGAAGAAGAAGAATAACTCGATCAAGCAGCGTGGGATCGTTTTCCACTTGTTCCAAACAGTCTTCTGCGACGGTCATTCGATGCTGCTTTTGCTCCTCGGAAAGGTTCCTTGGAACCATCTTCGCGCACAACTTTCTCATCCCTAAATCGTCGGTTAAAATTTGTCTGACTGTTTCACGGTTCATACCCAGTTCCGACGCCAACATTCGAACTGTTAAACGCCGATCTTCACGGATCAGGGCGCGCACACGCTGCGCATTCGTGTCAGTCCGCACCTCGACTGGTCTCCCGCTCCGCGCCTTTCTTCCACGTTTTCACGCCCCTCCTTAAACTCTTTATGCCATCGAAACACCTGGGCACGACTAAGAGCACTATCACCATGCACTTTTACAATTTTAGCGTACGTTTCCGAAGCTGTTTCGCCCAAGTTGATGCAAAATTTTATCGCGACGCGTTGTTCTTGATTTCGTTTTTCCATTTTCGTGACGAGCACCACGAACACACGTTATAATCGGTCTCATTACTTAATTGTCACCCCTCGTAGTTACCAGCTGCCACCGCTAGGAGGTTATGATCGCACTTTCATCAGTCCAAAATAGTTGCAGCACGTGTATGTTATGCTACATGTTTTCCCCCCTATTCCGCTGATGAGTGACCATCGACCGCTTCTGTACTTTAAGAAAATATAACTCATTTTCGATAGAGAAAAAGAAGAAGGTAGTTTTGCGTTTAATTACTATGTTTTTTATTTTTATAATATTTTCCGTTCTTTATAAATTATCTTTAACTCTCCTTTAATCGAATTCACAGAGTTACCGACATATTCTGCGTTATTCCTACGTTTGGCTGGAATCCCAAGTCTCGTGCCGAGTATCGCTTCTAAAACAGATTACTGTCTAAAACTATTCTTCCGTTTCGCTGCACGAATTAGGTCAACACACTTCTTAGTTATCTATTTGTAACCTTGAAACCAAGTCGCCTATCAAAAATCTAATTGGGTCGAACGAAATTGTAAAGAGATCATCGTAGTCGTAGAAATGTCTAGAAAACTTTTATTAGTTTTAGTATAGGGACTGATCCACTGAAATTTTCACTCCTAAAATCAATTTTTTTGTTTCGATGGACGAGATTCTTGCCACAAAAGTAGAACTTGGTAGAACCATTTTAGAAGACTTTTTACAACAAAAGTTACCGAGAATTGGCGGCATAAGATAATTTACCTTTATTATTTAGAAATTTTACTAAATCTAACGTAAAATAATTGTTTGTTGGTTCGAGTTAAGAATGTCCAAAGCGTAATACCAACCATTTTGTAATAAATCTTATATTACTTATTTTAAACTTACCCGACGCAGCACATTGCCTGTCCATAGAAGGTCGAGGCCAAGGTGCCGGTGCAAGGTTGCAAGGTGGCATTCTTGTGCAACCACGATGCACAAGGGGTGTTAGGTTGCGACTTTGCACGGGCGCATGTGCAAACGACTTGCGACACATAATTTCGCTGATCGGGGAATAATTTAGGAATTTATAAATATTCGCTGATTAGGTATTTATTATTAGGTACAATAGAATTTAGTATTAATAATTAACGATTATTATAATTGTATTGGTAGCCCAAGGGCTGTATAAATAGGCCAAGCAAATTAAATAAAGTTACAGTCGATATACAGCTGTCTAGCCGATTTTTATTATCATACAGTCTTGAGATATTGCTTCCGAGCATACTCGAGTGGAATCAAAGCCAATATCTGGCTGCTCCAATAACACCTAAAGAAAAAGAAGCTCCAAGAGCTTCGCAATTTGTATTTCACCGAAAGTTATAGTTTTTGTAAAGAATTCGTTTTCCGAAAACACTTCCATAAAAACACGCGTTTTCGGGGCGATGTGAACGCTGTATAAAACTAAAATGGAATGTCTGAAGACTATTAGTCCAAAATAGAAATTAAATTGAAACTTAGTTATGCATAACTAAATTTTTTTCCAACCTATTTTCAAGAGATTATATTCATAAAAATTGTGTCGGCAACGTGAAAACGTCAATCTAGATCCATTTTGATTTCCTAAAAATAGATTTAATCCAATCTTACTGAAGTGATCTGCAGCAAAAGGGGAAAGAGCGGGAATTATCTTGCCTCTTTTGCTGCAGTAGAAAGAAAGAAAGATTATAATTTCATTGAGGTCCACATAATAAATAATTTCATTCAGCAATATCATCACGTTCATTTACAAAAAAACAACATACAAATTCAATACAGCAGAAATTGTGATCAACACCACCAGCTTTTTTCAAGTGACATCATATCCAGAAACCTTCACTTAAATCGATGACGCATGCCAACTGAAAGATCTTATTTTTAACGGCATTCCTGTAGAAAAGCAAAGAAAGCCTACAAAAGCTAGAGAAAGCTGTGAAGTTGTAGGTGTTGCTGTCATATGTTTTAATAGAATTGATAAGCTGATAGTAAGTTCAGAGAGAAGCTAAGTGGGCGTTAGTTGATTTAGTCTGTTGCCGGTTTGGCAATTCTGGGACAATTTTTATTTCGTGTTGTTTTCAATATTTACCGAATCACTATCATCTCAGCTGAATGCTAATGAGACAAGAGCTAACACTGCTTATCTACATCTATGCAAATCCCATATTAAGTCGAAGAGCTTTAAGATATTTGCAGTCTGTCCATCCACTGATCATTTTCATATCATTTCAACAAGTGGCTGAAACACTTTTACAGGGCTGATGATGTAATCCTAGCCACCAGCAAGCTCGATATATGTATATAGTTTTGTTGTTTGTTTTTTTTCTACGGACAAACATAGCCGGCATTTCAGATTAGATGACGTATAGATTAGGTTGACGATAATTGCTTTAACAAATGACCTGATTTGCCTTTTAAGTGTGGTTGATAGACGTTGTCCCCATAGTGTGTATATAAACCCAATTTACCGTGATCGGTGTCTATAAGTGCCATCCGAAAAAGCTTAGGTTGATGCAACACAACACATTATATTTGGGCAATGAGGCTTGAACCTGAGTATTGACTTTTTTACACGTTAAAATATTCAAAATGAACTGGTATTTAAACACGTTCGTCGTGCATTATGTATTTATTATCGTGATTTTTTATATACAAAAAACAAAAATATATTATTATCATATTCTGAATATAGCGCGGAAAATTCAATTTTTTTTAAGGACAAGGTCGTCCAGTTTCCAAAGTAGAGGAACCAGTCATTATAAAAATAATAAAATTTATCAAAATGAAAGTACCAGAAGTGAAAAATTTAAATGAAAACCCGGTTTTCCCACATGAAAATTATTGGCGCCTCAATTATCAATTTGTAAACATACACTTTCACCACAATTGAGGCAGTTTTGTGCATGAATTGTCGTGACTTGTATATTTGAACGTCATTAAGTTAATATTAATAATTTCGTAAGTCTAGCATTAGTCAGAGACATTTGATATATTTATATTTAGTTTGGGAATTGAAAGTAAATGAACTCGTTTTTCCGGTTACAAGAATATTTCAGATATTGATAATCAAAAATTCATCGTATTTAAAGAATAATTTATGGGAACACCAATGGGAAGACTCTTTAAATAATAGGGTTTGTAGCTAGATTTTTAAAATAACCATGATTTAGTTAAAAAGAATTAGCATTTTAGGTGGAAGGTGTTTGTCGTCAGAGATTCAAATTCTTTTTAGAATTATTTTAAGAAAGCTTTTTCTGAAAAAAAATCTATTTCAAACTGGGTATAAAAAATCGCTGCTTGGTATTAAGTACTCTAATGAATCAACTATTAATACTCCTTTGTCTATAAACATTATTATTAATACTCCTTAGTGTATATAGGCTAAGGAGTATTAATAATCCTTATTCTATAAACATTGTTATCTCTTCTGGAGCATGTACTGTAGATATTTGAGACTTAATTTTTTTGTTTCTTTACTTTCCTGATATCTTTTTCCCTTGCTAGCCTTATCATTGTTCTATATCAGTTCACAGAGTGTCTATAGTAGAACACACTTCATGTCATGTCATGTCATCAATTCCATCGACAGAAAACTTATAGACTCGTTTTATTGTAGACACTAGAAAGGGTCAAAGTATAAAGCTGACATTACCGCAATTGAGGAGATACGATGGAGAGGGAAAACAGATTCCGCTGGAGGGCAACTGCTTCCGCCCTATGTTCCAAGAAAGATGGAGAGGGAATGGCGTTTTGCAAAAACCGGAGTATGACGTATATTACAGCAATCATACAAAACACCATGTGCTCAGAGTAGGTTTTATGGTCAAAATGAAGTTTACCATTATAGGCTTGCTGGTTCGATAATGAATGTAGGCTAGCAACTGAACATAAGATGCTGCGTACCGAGCAATGCAGCAGTCTCAGACAACACGGGCACGCGAAGATAAATATAACGAGCTCAGAAAAGAAGAAAAGATAAGTCGAAAAAAGGAAGCCTGGGAAAAACTCTCGTCTGTGAACTAGAACAGTACAGAGCGCGACGCCCGCACCAGGCGCGGGGGTTCTACCGAAGAGTATGACGCAATTCACACCACGTTGCACATACTGCAAGGACAAAGAAGGGAATCTGATAACCGATCCTAAAGGCATCTTGGAGCGATGGGAAAAGCACTTTCATGAATTGCTAAATGGCGAGCTAACTGAGAATTTTGAGGCTCCACCAATATCTGTTGATAATACTATGCTGCTGCCACCAAGCTTAGAAGAAGTTAGCAGGGCCATAACCCGGCTTAAAAGTGACAAGGCCTGGGGTACAGACGGCATCTGTAGGGCCTACATTACACCAAGTGAATTATGAACTAATTGTGCAATTATGGGAGCTGGAAGCGATGCCAGAAGACTGGAGAAAAGGCACCCTCTGCCCGGTATGTACATAAAAAAGGAGATGCCACAGCGTGCACTAATTATCGCGGTTGAGTACCGCTTATAAGATATTTTTCGCTATGCTACAAAACAGGATGGCCCCATACGCCAGAAACATCATAGGCCATTACCAGTGTGGCTTCAGCCCAGGCAAATCAACGACTGATCAGATTTTCACTTTGAAGCTATAGAAAAATGTCTCGAGTTTCAAAACTCAATTCAACCTTTTAGCTGGGTTCAAGAGGAAAATACTTCGGAGGGTTGTTGGCCCCGTATGTGAGGAAGGCCGATTCCGGAGACTCTACAATGACGAGATCCACGAGCGCTATCGCGACATAGATGTTGTGAAAAAAATAAAGCTCGGTAGGCTCCGGTGGGCAGGGCACCTAGCTCGTATGAGTGAAGATGAGCCTGCTCGGAAAGTTCTCTGCGGTAAGACCTATGGGGTGTGATAGCGAGGGAGATCCAACCTTCGCTGGAAGGATGACGTTAGCGTTACTGTTCTACTACATATGTAGTAGTTTTACTACCTTTTTAGAAAAAAATGATATTCTACTACACTACTACATTAAGTTATCATTCTACTACTTTTTTTCCATAATTCTAATTTTATCTTATTTATGTCTAAATCGATCGCAGCCTTAGTATAAAGTACTACAGGAAAGGTCCTCGCTTATAAAATCCGTGTACATGAGTGTGGTGAAATCTGGGGACCGTCCCAAATAACAGAATAACTACTAAAACATCGTTTGATGATATCTCGATATGTTAGTTGTAATGAAGCGATTTTGTGTATATCATCATTCTCCATTAATAAGCGTCATCTTACTGTTGTACATTTGGCGGTACATCTTGAGAATGGTCAACGAGTTTCTTTCAACGCATCGAATGTTGCTCAACTTGCTGAAACACCTACAGCGACAACTTTGACCAGTTTTTACGATTTGTCACCTTATTCCACTTTGAACTCCCCATCGAAGAAATTTCAACGTCGGAAGCAAGGCGATACGGTTCCTGATCATCTGGATGTGCGTTCTAATGATGCTCTTGGTCGCATTTGCAGAGTTCATACGAATGTTTCTACTTGCGGTTGTTACTGGTGATTGTTCGTGGGCCGAACTCTCAAAAGTTAGATGTTCCTAACAATTCGTGCTGCAATAGCTTAATTTGGTTGAAAACGATACTCATTGGGACATGATAATCGCTGAGAAATTGTTTCTCCATGTCAGATACATACATTATTTGCTATCATTATTTTGACATACTTCCCATTGAATCCACGTGAATTGTGGAACAAATACGAGGATGACATATCCGAAAACATTTTACACCGAATTCGGTTCAGTTCAGTAAATCCCGATCTCAAGGTGAATGGCGAGATACATAACCAGGCTTTGCTTTTGATCGAAGACATGTGTTACTTCATGTGCGGCAGTTGGTTAGTCAAGTTAGGAAAACCAACACCATATCGTCGAATGAACGAAGCTTTCAATTGAGAATTGGAACGTGAACATGATCGAAATGATTTGAACCAATAGGCTCGAGCGAATGTACCACTGTTGAGTACCCAACAGAAGGAAGTGTTCGATACGTTAATGAAGGCAATTAATTATGGAAATGGTGGCCTTTTTTCCCCGATGCGCCGTGTGGAGTTTGCAAGGTATTCGTCATATCATTAATTTTGGCCATTGTTCGTACGAGATCCGAAATTGCTGTAGCAGTCGCTTATTCTGGGATAGTTGCCACGTTGCCAGTTGGATACTGATGTTGAAATTGCCGTTAAATCTTCAAACAATTCAAAACCCGACATGTAACTTTGCGAAACACTCAGCAATGGCCAAAGCTTTAGTAGCAAGTAAAATCATCGTCTGGGATGAATACACAATGACGTATAAACGCGCATTGGAAGCACTCAATCGAACTCTGAAAGATCTGAGCATTGACTCAAAATGACACTATCAATCATTCCAAGAACCATCGCTGTCCATGAAATAAACGCTTACCTCAAATCATCGAATCAGTGGCGCTTTATAAAGAAACGACAGCTGATGACAAACATGCGAATTGCTTTGCTAAAACGATCCATCTGACAAAGATTTATCTATGCAATTGCTGACTATCGGTAATGGCCGTGTTCCTGTCGACGAATCGAACGGATTGAATTCGTTTCCGCCGAATTTTTGCAATTCAATTTCTTGCTTTCATCATGACGATCAACAAATCGCAAGGCCAATCCTTGAGTGTTTTTGGCCTGAATCTAAGAAATGAATGTTTCTCTGACGGTAAGTTATACGTAGCATGTTCACGTGTCGGCAAACCATCCGCTTTGCTTGTTCTCGCAGGTGACAAAAAACGAAATATTGATTTGAAATCAAAAAAGTTTACTACTTTTTTTCTCGAAAAGGTAGTAGATTTTACTACTCTCGGAATTCATCTTACGGTAACATTGCATGGCGTAGACCACGACGCTCAGAGCTTAGAGATGCCAAACTGGATGGCATCGACTCAGAATCGGAGCCGATGTAGAGAACAGTTGCGAGAGGCCAGGGGGGTTATCCTGGAATGCGATTCGAAAGTGAGACGCAAACGGAAGCTAGTTGCGATTCGATTTAGTTTTGGTATCGCTGAATGCGATCGGAACGTATTGAAGATATTATCTGATAAACATTCGAAACGAAATTATTTTCGGCCAAACCAACTTTATATATTAACTTAATATGATATTTTGATGGGAACAATTGTTTCACGAATTTCTTGGAATATTTTAAAACAAACAAATAAATTCAGCGCATCCGTCAACGGCTTTACTCACGGACTGAAATCCGATGACAGACGGACAAATTTAATTCGAATTTGCATTGGGGGATACCATTTTCTTATTTCCGAATTTCATGGCTTTCGAATCGCATTCCAAGATAACCCCCCAGGACCAGATCCCGATTTTATAGCCGTTAAAGAAGAAGAAAACAAATCACCCTGTAATCCTATGAGATATTTTCATGAATAAGAAAACAATCTACGCAGAATACTCCCACCTTTCTAAAGCTGCGACGGTTCCCACCCACCAGAATTTTGAGTCAAAGCCAATATTATGTTTTTTTTCAGTAAAATTTTTTTTTCCAGTAAATTTTCCAAAATTGGAAAGCTTGGAGAATTTTCTATATTATTATAAAAAAGATCGAAAAAAGAAATACAAAAATGACTACGGTGGTTTGGACATGTTTGCCGAATGGATGATAACTGCTTGTCACATAAACTTCTCTGGAGAGACAGTCCCGCAGACTGGAGCATCCGATCTGCACCGAAGAAAACCTGACCAAAGAATATGAAGGTCGACTTAAAGAATCGATTATCAGTTATCGAAACTCGAGGCATTGCCAAAAATCGTGGAGAATGGAAACGAATAGTGATTGGAGTTCGAGAGCAGGGACGACTCGCTCGGACCGCCAGCTAAAGGATCAAACAAGAAGAAGATGAGGACCTCCAGCGAGTATCGAACGAACGCTTCAAACTACCCATCCGCAACCTTTAGTCCGGCATTGGGAAAACAATATTCGACGAAGTAAAATTGGATTAAGGACTTCCTGCAACGCGAAAATGAAACTTGAAGAAGAATTTTGTTGGTAGATAGTATGATAACGATGGGAGCCTGGCAGAATTGAAAATTTTCGCAAAAATGATGAAACCGATACCGGGGACAAATGTTTCCGCCTTATGTCAAATGAGGAAAGACTAAGAAAGATTTTCTGTCTTTTATTGATTATCTACTTGGAAACAACAGAATTTTCCCCGTTTTGGAGCTCGATTACTATTTCAAAAAATGAAGCCATACAACACGTCAAAAGCCTTCGTCCCCCTACAAAATTACAGATGTTTTTGATGATTCAAAGTTCTATAAATAATTATTGTTTGTTTATCAGTCCTTGTAAAGTTGCTTTACTTAGACAGGACCAAAAATCAAGAATTTTCTTATTCTATTACGTTGTTACATCATTTTTGGGCTTTAATTAATGTAATCTTACTGATAATACATACATAAGAATCCAAGTTGGATCCTCAGTTCCAATTCCTCAACTAATTTTAGTTACTTTGGTGATTACGTGCTTGATTAAATTTCTAATTTTGGAGAAGAAATAAAACAGCATCTACAACTCGTTTAGGTGTTTAGGGCAAAGTAATTGAGTGCGGGCACTAAATAGGGCACTGTTACGAAAATAATTAAGAAGGAAATCTTAAAATAAACACATTGTATACAAGCGTTTTATTAAGTGAAAAGCTTTTGGAAATAGATCTTGTTCTACTGAAGTAATTAACAGAGATAGTTCCTCAATGATAATTTCAGTTAAATATTTACGGCATTTAATTTTTTCTCAATATAAAAGAGTTTTTGACAGCTATAAATTTTAAATATTTTTAATTAGTTTAAAAGTTTATTAAAAGTTATAACTATTTTTTAATTAATAAGGGAAATATGGACTATAGCACTATATCAGTTCTTGATTAACTGGCAAAATTAAAAGCTGAAAAGTAACTAAAGTACCCAGCAAGGAGGTAACATAACCTTCAAACAATATGGCAAACCAAGATGAGAACTGGGGAAATGTTAAAAAAAGATTACTGATGATGTGAAGGGGTCTGCCAAAATTGTTCCACACCAAATAGGGAATCCAATCCCGCATCAAAATCTCAATCCCGCGGGATCGAGGCCAAAAATGCCGCCGATCCGCGGGTTTTACGGGACTGGAAAATAATTCATAGATTTTGTTTTAAATACTTATGTTCATGAATTCATGAAGTATTGTATGAAATAAGAACGTAACAAACTACAATCAAACAAGGTATTCAGGCCAATTCTGAACTACGCTGGAATTTTCTTACATAGTACCATAAATTTTAATTTCGAAATTGCTCTCCGTTACAGTAGAGTTTATGCTACCGATTCGTTTGAAATACATCACAATTAGCCGCGAGGGTTACGCTCACTACTGTGTTTACATGTAGAGTTTACCCTGGGTTTTCTTAAAGTAGGCGTCCAGGGAAATGGAGGTTGAGTAAAGTTTCGTTAACCAGTCCGGTTCAGCCGAGTTTTGCATATGTGTGTGATTGAGTATCAGCCCAGCGGGAAATGTGGTCAGGTATTCTCAAGTGACACATCACAGATGCATCTTAGGGCCTAAAAGTTTCATGTCTCGATAATAATGCATCCCGGTATTATGACAGGGAATCTAGGCGGAAGGGGTACAGAATTTTTCGTGCACTTTCAGCTAACGTGTTCGCGCTTGCGTTCCATTAGCAACATTAAGAAGCGATCTTTGTTCCATCTTTCTTACATTCCCCGTAAGGTATAAAAAGCTCTTTTAAGAGACGCAATCGTACCCAATCATACATTCTAGACTGCTTCATGGTCCTCTTTGAGGAAGCACATGAAAAAGCTTTATATGCCTCCCTCCTGCGGACATGCTAATGTTAAAAAGAAATGGAGGTGGATACGAAGGGTAATGCATCGCATTTTCCAAGGGAGTGATCTAAGATTCATTATTGTATGATTCCATTTCCCGCTGGGAGCGGGAAATGTGGTCAGGTATTTTCAAGTGCCACATCACAGATGCATCTTAGGGCCTAAAAGTTTCATGTCTCGATAATAATGCATCCCGGTATTATGACAGGGAATCTAGTTGGAAGGGGTACAGAATTTTTTCTGCACTTTCAGCTAACGTGAATCGGCCTGTTCGCGCTTGCGCTCTCGAAGTAATTTTAAAGTGAGTCGTTGTCTAAAGAAGACGTATTTTAAGGTAAAAGGTATAAAAAGCTCTTTTAAGAGACGCAATCATACCCAATCATACATTCTATACTGCTTCATGGTCCTCTTGGAGGAAGCGCATGACAAAGTTTTATATGCCTCCCTCCTGAGGACATGCTAATGTTAAAAAGAAATGGAGGTGGATACGAAGGGTCATGCATCGCATCTTCCAAGGGAGTGATCTAAGATTCATTATTGTATGATTCCATTTCCCGCTGGGTCCTTTACTGCACATATACCAACGGCGACGCAATGTCACTTTCGTCCAGAGCCGTCACGGAAACAGCATCGAATTAGCTTGGGGAAAAAGGTTTCTGTTTACTCAACGAAAACTCTACCTCGGTTCATGGAAAGACAGTGATGTACGTGGAGAATCCCCTGTCGTAGGCGTAGGGTAACCTCACATTTACACTTACACTTAAACAAACCCATATGCAAAGCCCGGCTTAATCCGACGTGTTTCGTGGAGTTTTCTTGGATTTAAAGAAACTTTACTCAACTCCCGTTTCCATGGGCGCTAACTCTGAGCTAACCCATTGTAAACCCTACATGGACACTTAGTAATTAATCACGTTCGAATACACGCACATAAAAATACTTAGAAGATTTTATGATATTGCTGTATTGCTTAGTATACAGATATCTTCAACTAACGAAATTAGATTTTGTGGAGTGTCCCGCGAACCCCGCGGATCCCACATGTCTAGTCCCGCAAAAATGGTGCTTGGATTCCCTAGTAACAATTACGGATACAGAAATGACAATGATAAAGAACAATAAAAACCTAAAATGGTGTGATGAATGCAATGAACAATGTGTTCATATGATTGATACTTCAGTTAAGAAAATCATGACTTAAATGATCGAAATAACGAAGATAACATTGGGACAGTTAGTGGCAAGAAGTGGGACAGTTAATGCAGATGCACAATGGCAAGCAGAGACTGTACATGGTAAGAGAGACTGCCCAATAAGTACTCATTGTACACCCAAAAAAACAAAATCAGATCGGCGAGACAACAAAGAGAGATTGCAGGGAAAAATTAAACCCTGCTGCGACAAAAGTTGGTATTGAGAATGTTATGAAAATTAGTAATGGTGGAATTGCAATAACATGTAAGACCAAAGAAGATCTCCAAAAGAAGAATGCTGAAGTGCGAAGAAATTGGGAAAATAGTATGAAGCAAAAATCCCGAAATTGAAGAATCCAAGAATAAGAATCTACGACGTTGATGAAGAAATGGAGACCTGTCGAAAGCAATAAGAAATCAAAATCCACAAATAGTACTAACAGAATCAGAGATGGAGGTGAAAATAAACAAGAAAACTAAGAGGAAATACATGTTGGTCAATGAGACTGATCCAAAAACTTTCAGAAGAATGGTGATGAAGAAGAAATTGAAGAGGCAAAGATGTACTGTACATGAATATCTTGGAATCTCTAGATGTATGAAATGTTATTCTTATGTTTATTGGAGTGAAAATTGTGAAAAAGGAAAAATTTGCATTGCCGGATTACCACTTTCTTCACAACCACCTCAACATGGGTATCAAAAGACAGGGTATGTTAAGTAGAATACAATAAAAAATGCAGAATACCAAATATACCGTTAGATCCAGAGGATGGATTACCACTTTCTTCACAACCACCTCGACGTGGGTATCAAATGAAATGGTGTGATAAGTAGAATACAATAAGCAATGTAGTATACAAAATATACCTTTAGATCCATGGCGGCCGTCTCAAGAGGCCAGATTACCACTTTCCTCACAACCACCTCGACATGGGTATCAAATGAAAGGATGTGGTAAGTAGAACACAATAAGCAATGTAGTATACTCAATATTCGTTAGATCCATGGCGGCCGCCTCAAGAGGGCGGGGTACCACTTTCTTACCAACCCCTTCGACATGGGTATCAAATGAAAGGGTAATGATAAGTAGAATACAATAAGGAATGTAGTATAGTAAATATACCTTTAGATCCATGGCGGCCGTCTCAAGAGGCCGGATTACCACTTTCTTCACAACCACCTCAACATGGGTATCAAAAGACAGGGTATGATAAGTAGAATACAATAAAAAATGCAGTATACCAAATATACCGTTAGATCCAGAGGATGGATTACCACTTTCTTCACAACCACTTCGACATGGGTATCAAATGAAAAGTTGTGATAAGTAGAATATAATAAGCAATGTAGTATACTAAATATACCGTTAGATCCATGGCAGCCGTCTCAAGAGGCCAGATTACCACTTTCTGCACTACCAATACTCAATATACCGATCCATGGCGGCGGTCGTAAGACCCATGTTCTTTGAGCCACTTCATCTGTGTAAAATTCATATCTCGAAAAATACTAAACCAGTGGATGGTTTTTATTGTTTACTAGCCGTGTTTTTTAATGAACTATATAGTTCTTCCCCATACAAATCTCAAAACCCAGGTTTTATCGGGGTTTCTATCGAGGTTTTGGGAAATTTCTTAATTTGCATATTGCATACTTTCGGGGGTTGGCATGTTGCATACTTTCGGGGGTCGGAAAGACGTAATTTAAAAATAAAAACAACAGGAAAGTGATGAGAGCAAATTTATAACAAATAATTGCTTTTTTAGAAACATATTTATTATTTTCTAAAAAATAACACTTAACCTCCGTTTAATTTTGAAATTTTGAAGCATCGAAGTAGGCGCTACATGAAATTTCCCTTGTCGTTTTTTTAATAAACTCGATGAAAGAACTATATAGTTCATTAAAAAAACACGGCTACTATTGGCTTATGGGTGCAGCGAGGCGTATTTACCTTATATATGATTTATCCGTAGGTTATTTGTAATTAAATAAATAAATAATTCCTCAGTGATAATTTCAGTTAAATATTTACGACATTTAATTTTTTTCAATATATGTAATTGTTAGCAATAATAAAAGTGGTACAATTAGAGATTCACTTCGGACTTTGAATCGACTTTATCTGTTCAATCTAATTAGAAATTCAAGAAACCGAACTCCACCTACACTGTAAAATGTCTCAATAAAAGATAAAATTAAAAAAAATATTTCCATCGTTTAATAAAAACAAAACGAAGGAAGGTCAACGTTTGGCAAAGTACTTCTAAAAAATTATTTCGTGTTGATGTCATCTATAAAAATTCTTCAGAAAGGCTTGGAAAAAGTTGGAAGCCCTGATGTTATCGTTTAGGATGTTGAACACATGCCATTGTCCCGGAATAAGGCCCATGCTCGCCTTTCCATTCATTTAAATGAAATCTACTTCAATGATTTTTAGAACTCCGCGCAACTAATAAGGTTATGATTAATATCAACAAAAGGATTTTCATAAATAATGCGGAGGTTTTGTTGTCAAGATACCAGCCCCACAGGCCGTTGCACGTTGGAATCCCGAATCGTGGGAGTTAGGTTGTCGATTATTATGCAAAAACAAGGTAACCCCGACTGGGAATGATGTCATCAAACCAAAATACGATACGCGTAAAAACTTCGATTTTCCTTTCGCAAATTCGAATGTAAACAAATCTCATATGGACGTGCTACGGCCAGGTGAAAACTTGTCTTGCTGTTTCCATTGCAGGTAGGGTATGGATTTTGGGGAGTAGAAACCTAGTCTGTGATGGGCTTTACTTTAATTTTAAAATATTAACCATAAAATGATAAAACCACGCACCTAATCCTTTTTCTATATATCACGGCTTTGATGTAAAATAATCAAATATAAAGTCTCAAAAATCCTCGACAGTAAAGAGTCACTCGTTTGTGCACTTTTCAACTTTTGTTATCACATAATTTCCGAATCAATTTCATTTGTTTAAACTTAAACTGCTCTGTGCAAAATTAGTTATAAAAGCGACTACTTTTCTCCGCGGGTTTTTTTATAATTGTACAAAAATTTCACTGAATAAACAAAAACGACAAGTCGCAATTCACAACTCCGCTTTTGGGATTTTAGCTTTCAAACTCTTCGCACGACCACAAACACTCAACACTGACAGAGCGACATAGCACGACCTCTTGCTGTCTCCGAATTTTTTTTCGAAAAATGCCATTTTTGTGACAGTCGCTATTTCGGGAATGTAAGCGACTGTGATTTTCGAAAGCATGGGCGGTGCACATTTGTATTCCAATTTGAATTTTGCTTTTTCGTTTTATTTTAAGAATTTTTATTTTGATAGTAAAGGCAAGTTTGTGAAATATTTCGGAGTATGTATATGTTTTTTGACGAGGATAAGGCTAAAAAAGATCCAATCCGTTCCGTCCGTTTTTAAAAGTTGGAATTTAACATTTCCATAAACTTTCCATGAGACGAACGGAGCATCAAGCGGACGGAATGTCAAAAAGAACACAGGAAAAACGTGCGGGATGGACGGAACGGATTGGTTCTATTTGAGCCTATAGTTTTAAGTCGGTTGGGCTGACGGTTACCAACCCACTCCCATAAAAAACACCATTGCTACGAATCGGCAAACAATGCCTCGGAACCGGATGGACAATACGACGACGACCTTTGCTTTTCGAATAAGGACACGAATCGGATCATGGAATGTGAGAACACTCCTTGCGGATGGACGGCTGGATGAAATCTGCAACGAGGTGAGTAGATATAAAATCAAGGACATGGGACTCAGCGAGACCAGATGACGACGCGGGGAACATATCTGCGCAAACGGTCAGTCGTTCTTATTGTCTGGGAGAAACGAAACTGAAAGGCGTTGGCGTAATATCCACCAAAGAAGCCAGGTCCAGCTTCATTAGCTGTTCAGCAGTTTCTGAGAGGATTATTACCTTGCGCCTGCGTACCAGACTAAGAAGTACTACGCTAGTCCAATGCTACTCTCCAACTGAAGATGCAGCCGACTACATAAACGAAGAGTTCTATATGTGACTGATTGAGGGTTTTCGCTCTATTCTAAGAGGAGACATCATTGTTTTAGTGGGTTACCTAAACCCACAGATCGGCCTTGAGTACACAATAGAAAATCAAAGCTAGGCCAGGTCACTAACAGCAACGGTGAGCTTTTCGTTGACTTTTGCGATTCCCACAAACTCATGATAGGTGGAACCTACTTTGGTCACAAAAAATACACAAGGAAACCTGGGTATCGCCCGATGGTGGTACGAGAAACCAGATAGATCACGTGGCTATCAGCCTCAGTTGGAAAACTATTCTAGAGGATGTCAGGAGCTTTAGTGAAGCAGACACTGGAAATGTCCACTATTTGATTGATATTAGCAACTATTCGTTTCAAAATCGCCGTATTCAGAAACGTCCAACGCGACGCCATAAATCGTAGACGGTTTAACGTAGACCTTCTGCGGGACATCATTAAATGGCGAGAATTTGCTGGGAAACTACAACAAACCTTAAGCCAGCAAAGTGTTTCTGACGAATATAAAATTGAAGAGCTGTGGAGTACTATAAAGGGCACTATTATAACAGCAACGAAAAACAAGCATCGGTTATGTCCAAAGAAACCAGCAACATTTGATCTTGGACACAATCTGGCAAAAAATAGAACGACCTCAAAAATAACGTGAACTCAACAGGCGACCCGGACAAACGTCACCAACTTGAACGGAAATACTCCCAATTGCACCGGGAGATAAAAAGAAGCGTCCGAGGAGTAAAGGCGGAAGATAAACAAGCTCGCGGAAAACGCAACAAACAAATCACTAAACAGCTCTCGGGAAAGTACTCTACTAAGTGCGGATGGAAGGCTGCTGTACAGCGACGGGGTGCAACTTCAAGTATGGAGAGATTACTTCGCCGTCTTCAATGGTTCATTTGCATGGTAATCTAAAGAAAGCAGCAATAATGCAGAATAGTACCCGCAATTAATGCAACGGCCAATGGTAAAGCAGCTGGAAAAGATGGCATCCCGCCAGAATTGAACAGAACCACGTCCTGCTAATTCTCATTTTCCCTGCTTGATCGGCTTACCTCATGGCATCATGGGACTGAATCAGCTATCTAGCTGCTATCTCTCCTTTAATTTTTCGGTTTCTATAACCTTCGTATTGCTTAAGCTTCTGGTGGATGGCCATCAACCCCACTTCCACCATTCTTCTATCTCATCATAGGTAGCTCGTGCTGGTCAAATGTGGTCACAGTGGTGTAGAATGACGGCAAATAGAGTATTTATGGTCGAGAACTTCTTTATTGCGAGTTACAGAAACGAGCTACTGGTCTAGAATGTTCCCCGGTGCTAGCTATACCTCGGCGACTAATTGTACTACAGTCCTGTGCTCCACAAACAAACCTCGGGCGTTTAAAAAGGACATGCTCTCGGCCCCGTTTGTCTGGATATTCTAAGCAGAACGGGGAATCGTCAAACCTGAAGCTACCCGCAGAAACTGCATGAGGTAAAACTTCACATCCCCATGTTCACTTATAAACCTAGTTCTCCAAATTTGCTATGAGTTTATGGGTCCATCGGCACTTAGTACCCGACCCACTTCTTCTGCCATACTGCAATGGACTAGCCGCAGGTCAGAATTCATCGAACTGCCTTAGGCTCTACCTTGTACATTCCGAGTCGTTACTACTGTCCTTCGCCAGCAGAATGTCGATAGGGGTCATTCCTGCTATGACACATTATAGGAGTACTCTAGTGTGCTGTACTGCCTCACTCCCTCGTCTGACTCGCAGCGTAGTGTCCCACTTAGAAGGGACTCTATCACAATGCGCACTAATTGCGGTGTATACTTCGCGGTCTTTAAAGCATTTTTCACGTCATGGGTTGTAAATGCGCAACTCTTCTTCACATTCATTACAGCCCTTGATAAGCTATTCCCTATATTGGCAGCGAGCTCACCTGATGCCACACAAGCTGCCAGCTTCACTGCTCTGTTCAATATACCGTCCAGCCAAAAGCCAGAGGCTTCTCCACCTGCAAACTTTATGGCGACCTCTAAAATGTCTGCGTCATCCATGTTTACTGCAGGCACGCCATCCATATTCCCGTTCTGCGGAAGAGTCTGCGCGATGCCTTGCAGCTTTTTAGCTCTCTCCTCACCTCCCTGTATTCCACAATGAGTTCCTCGATATCTGGCCGTTGCCACCAGTGCTGGTAGCGACTTCTTGCTTCGAGGCAAACTCTTCAATGCTTCTCAGGTTCATAATTCCACCAGGGGTTGGGTGGACGTCTTCGAGATTTTGGGCACCGTGGCATGGAGGCCCTGCTCAGTGTTCTCCTGCAGGATAACCTCTTTCCACAACTCTTCATCGAGCTTCTTCTGGGTCCATCCGATGCATACACTCCCCAATTCAGAGTATATGTTTATGCGGCTTAAAACCTCATCTCTTGCCGAAAGTCTGCTTACAGGCATAGCAAGCTATACTGACGTTCCTTGCCTTTTTTTTGATACTCAGTCTTAAATTCAGCTTTGGGTGCAGAAGGCTCAAGTACTTATCTGGCTGAGATAGACACATGAGCAGTGATGCTCTAGGGCAGTCATGCTCGGTAGAGTAGATCAGTCTGCCAGCATTAGTACCGAGACCACGTATTTTTTCTCGGTACATCCATGGCTCTTGGTTTAGGGCCACATCTAAATTGCCCGAGAAAACCCTTTTTTTTTAAGTATTGCAGAAACAGCCTTGGCGTGATGAAGGTTTATCTGGTCAAGCTTAATATTGGTAGCAGGCGAAGCGGAATTAACTGTTAGAGAATAATGTCAGTTTTATACAATTACGAAATAATTTCTTTTATAACTTTTTACCTAAATGAAAAAACCGTTTTGAAAATTGGAATAGCGAAGAACTTAACAAAAAATTCTGATGATATAAATAAACTAAAGTGAAAAAACCCTCGCGGTTGCAATTGGGATCGGAGAATGTATGGTAATGCGTGGAAAAAGAAACCGAAAAGAGTGAAAGGACCCATTCTTCTTCTTCTTTCATTCGTTTGCTGGCGGTCCGAGTGGGTCGTCCCCGCAACGGATACGCTGCTGTCGGTGCCGGTCTATTCACGATTCGTTTCCATTCTTGCCGGTTGATAACCGTTGATTCTTAGGTCACCCTTGATATTATTTAGCCAGGTTTTCTTCGGTGCCGATCGCTGGATTTTCCAGCCTGCATGACGGTCTCGTTAGAGAAGTTTACGTGGCAAGCGGTCAGCATCTATTCGGCAAACATGTCCAAGCCACCGTAGTCGACGTTTTTGAATTTCTTCTTCGATCAGTGTCTGCTTATCGCATCTTGGTCCAACTGTCTCCTTTTGAAGGCGATCGCGTAGTGCGACACCGGCGATCGCGTAGTGCGACACCGGCGATCGCGTAGTGCGACACCGAGCATCGCATTTGGAACACTTCGAGCTTCTTAACGTCCAGTTTGAGCAGTGTCCACGTTTCAGATCCATAAAGAAGAATCGGAAGGATCAACGTTCGGTAAAGGCGTACTTTTGTTTTGATGGAAATATTTGTTCGTTTCAATATGCACCACTTGAGCGAAGCGAAGGTTGCTGTTGCCTGGCCGATGCGGGTGTGAACGTCGGACGTCGATGCTACTTTCGTCTCCTCAACCAATGATCCCAAATATTTGAACCTGTTCGATTTGGGTATCATCGAGGTGAATACTGGCCCTCGATCGGTCCGTTGTGAGCACTTTGGTTCCGCATTGATTTATAACCCATATGGCTTGGCGATGCCGGAAATGTCGTATAATATATCCGTTGCTTTGGTATTCGTGTCAGCGAAGGTAACGCTATCGTCGTCGAACATTAAGTCGGTTACGAAGTTACTGTCGTCGCATCGAACTCCGAGTCGTCCATCGAATGCTTCACGCATAATCGCGTCGATCACAACATTGAAGAGAAGTGGCGAAGCGACGTCTCCCTGTCGAGCATTCGTATAAGTCGCCTCGAAAACGAACGCTGCTGGTTGAGCCATCGAACGACGCTTGGAGAAGTTGGATGATTCTCAATGGCGCGTGTTCGGTTTCCAAGACTCTCCACAAGCTGTTCCAATCGATGCAATCGAAATCAGATGTAGTGACCGCGTAAACTTAATTACCAAGTTTACGCAAAGTCACACAACAGCCTCCCACACAATAAACACGATCAGTCGGAACACTCCATCGATCACCGAACTTAAAGTTCAGTGATCTTACCGTTCTCCGTTCCGTTCCCCCATCGTGTTTGTCGACTAGCCATATCCGGCATCTCCGATTTACTACACTTCTCATACGATCGCAGTCCTACCCGATCCAGTTTAGTGTGCCACCTTTTATTAAAACATTGTTCTAACAGTAGTTATATAGTGAATTCTGTAGTGTTACAAATATTATAAATAAATTATATCTTTTACTTTTGATTATAAAAGTGCGTATTAATATCTACACACGGAAAGACCTATACAGATTTGAAATTTCTTCCATTAGCGAATATTTGATCAATGCATCCTCGATGTGGTCTAAATCTCACTTGTTCTTTCCGGCTCGTTTGCTCTCGACGCTCCTGTAGCCTCGATTGTATGATTTTCGTAAATACTTTGCCAACGATCGAAAGAAGGCTATTACCGCGATAATTCTTGCATCCCAGACTGTCGCCTTTCTTCAAAATTGGGACAACGATCGCTTTCTTCCCCGCAGAAGGGGCACGATCCGAATACCATATGTGTGTTATGAGAACATGATGTCGTTGTGATTAGACTAGAAATGACTCATTGAGGACCAGGTGCCATGCTTCATTTCATTGAAACTAAGTAATCTTACCTCGCTATATAATCTTCCGGGTGTACTTTATTAAAACGAACAAATTAACATTTAAATATAACAAAAGAATCAACGGGATTATATCCCCAAATATAATTTTTTAGTCATTTACCTAAGAGCTTACGAGTAAGAAATGCAACGAAAACTTAGGAAAAAAACAAAGAGGAAATATTTTTTTGTCTTCATAATTATATCATAAACATTTATCCCTAAATCAGGCAACCGTTCACCTTATGAATTAAAAAACATGGAAATTTAGTTTGCTTTTTGGAACATTATATATAAAATCATTACACTAATAAAATTGTAAGGTCACATAACAAATTTTTGTAGAATTAAGAAAAAAAAAGTAGAAGAAAACATTCCTACTTAGAAATAAAGCAGTAGTAGAAAGTGGTATATCAATTTTTATTGGCTAAATTTAACGCCAATGTTATTAACTCTAGTTTTCATGTGTTGTAATATATCTTCGGACAACTCGTCTACAGTTGTATAGCGTACTTTTTGAAAACTAAATATATCTGAAAGGAATTCTAATGTTTGCTCACGAAAATAATGGCAAATTTCTCGTAAATTTTCATCTGGGCCAAAAAAGCCCCAGGCCATTAATGGCGAGAGTTGTTCGGAAATAACATAAAAATGGGACATAAACCCATTTGGATATTTGAGCATACTTCTTTTCGCTTTGATAACAGACCATACAGCAGTGTTTAATGCCTGAAACAATTAAGAGTCTCAATGTATTTAATTAACAAAGAAAAAGGAATTACAAACCGTTTCTTTAAAGCCAACTGATAAAAACCTGTTCTGGACGACTGCTGTAACACTTGCTGGTGGAGCATCGAGATCATTGAAGGAATCGAGGATAATGAAATCGATGCAAATGTCATAAAACGTCATGGCTTTAACGTTTCGCTGTTCTAGCTCCTTTTCAATTAGCGGCCAACTGTTGGAGTCTTGCAAGAAAATCATCATATCTTCATATCCAACTAAAAAATCTTTTGGATCTTTATCCCCAAGACAAAGTAAATCCGTAAGAAGTTGACGGCCTGTGTCTGCGACCCATTGACCGATAGTTGGGTCCTGTAACAGAAATATGTTTTTATTTTCTAAAAACAACTCGAAATCACTTTCAATTACTTTAAACAAATACTGAAATGCTAGACGAATACAATGCAGTTTAGCTAAGTACTCTAAATCAGTGGAGCAGTTAACTAGCTCTGTACGGAAGCTTCTATACGGAATTGGATTTTCTTCATATTGTTTAATAGCGCTTTGGTATAATGGATATTGATCCAATTCGGCGAACGCTTCCGTAAATTCTTCAAATTCACGCAAATCGGCAACTTGATCTAAGGCAGATGCGAAACTTTCTGCAGAATCGAAATTTGGATCTGATCCTGATCGACTTAGGCGCGAACGAGGCTCTTGGCGCTGACTTTCCAAATTCTGTTCCTCGCGAAACAGAATTGACCTCTGATCCAGGAATAGCAATTCGCTTTGATCTTGTAATGTATATGCCATATCTAGAAGATTTTGTATTTCTCTGCAAAATTCGGACTCTTCTGCTGTTGTCAGGGCTGGGACACCACCATGTGATGTATGAACTGCTAGAGCATCTTCCCAGTGTGTAATAACAGCTTCTAATGCTTCCATTCCCATAACGCCGAGCTGTTGGGATGTTAACTGTTGAGATGGTGCTGCTGCTGGACCAACAGAGCCCGAAGCTAACGATAATCTATCTGAGAGGGCAACCATTGAGCCACCGGGACTTCCCGACCGGGCAGATGCTTTTGATCCCGCTACAGATACTAGGTCATTCGGACTACGCATACTGTTACGGGTTCGACGACCTCCATATTTTCGGGCACGTCGTAGAGGCCTGGGAGTTTTTCGCCGTCGTAGATACCTCGCTAGTACGCCTAGTAGTGCAACACCTGCTGTTACTGATATAACAACAATCTGGAAGAAAAAAATTGTAATATAAAAAAATTAGTTTTCATTAAACCTCATCTTTAATTATATATGCAGTTAAGATAAAGCTTGCGAAGGCTGATTTACATATTGTCCGGGTGCAGGAGCCTTTAATTGTTTCGGTACCTTGACTCCAAAAAACAGGTTGCTATATTACAGAAATGGGGAAGATATGCCAAGAGGTAGGGGGTGGGGGGAATTGAACCGTCACCACCTCGTGGTGCCCCCGGGATAACCAGCTAACGACGGTAGTAAAAAGCAGACCCTTAAAAGCCTACCAAGCGAAGATTTAAATGTCGAAGGATGCGTGGCTCGCATTGTGGGTTCCTAATGATGTTAGGGAACCCGAACAGGTGCTCCGCAGGTTGAAAATGCTGAGCCAGCCAATTTAGGTCACCTCTTGGCAAGTGATGGATAGCAAGGTGGACCAGAACGGTCAAACTCTTGCCCTTAGCATTCACGAGAGGTCGCTCATGCAGCTTAAATAGCAGGGCATGTCCCTACTCTATGGTTTCGGCCGAATCAGAGTCAAGAAGACTGGCTCAAAAAAGAACACTCCTGCTGGCTCACAGCCAGGATGCGGGTGGTACAGTGCAACCTGTAACACAGTAGGGCTGCGTCGGCTGTCCTTTGCAGGGTGCTGGCCACCCAAGCTATTGACGTGACTCTTGTACAGGAGCCATGGGTAAATAACGGTGCTATACAGGGCTTGCAGGCAGCCGGCTACAGCATTGCATGCAGTGATGTGGGCGGCGGCCCTCGGACCTGTGTAGTTTACAATAAAAACACCAACTGCTTTCCTCTAACAGATAAGTCGTCGAGAGACTTGGCAGTGATGAAGATACAGATTAACAGGGGGCAGCAAGAGCATGATTATCTTATGCTCGGCCTCCCCTACGACTTCAGTGACCCACCACCATTCAAAGAACTGAAGAATGTTGTGCGTCACTCTAACAGGAGCGGTTCGCAGACAGATCATCGTAGGATGTGATACCCAATGCCCATCATGATGCCTAGGGCGGTAGTGGAGTGGACAAGGTACAGCAATATACTGTTGCCTGTGTGTGCCGCGTTTTTTGCGTGCACGTTTATCTGCCGCTTGTTTCACACCGGACACTTCTATTTACATCTCGGTGTAGTTGGGAGTATTCCCGTTCAAGTTGTTGACGTTTTGGTTTCTTTTGGCATAACTGATGCTTGTTTCCGTTTCTATTACAGCGTCCTTTGTAGTACTACACAGCTCTTCAATGTTATTTTCATTAGAAACTCTTTCGCTTTGTTTTAGAGTTATTTGGAAAAACTTGAAAAGGGGGTACTTAGGGTTGGCTCTCAAAAACGCAGGCCTTTGACTGGAATCCGCATGGAACTCAACGAGTTGGAAGATCTAAAACAACGTGGAGATGGATCTTATTAGCAGCGGCCACAGCAATTGGTAAATCTTGGATGGAACTGAAAGCTGCCGTACAAAACACTTTGCTGGAGGCAACTGTTTCCGCCCTATATCCTAAGGACGATTAAATGAGCATAAGAAGTATGTCTCTTAGCGAATAACGTGTTAATAAGTTATCAATTGCTTTTAATTTCGGTTGAAATTATGAGATATTAAGGCAAGAAGGTGCAGCCCGTGGCCACAGAAGATACATCATTTTTTATGGAGAAGGTGTAAGGAAGAGGCAACATCATATCACCTATTTAGTAGAGAATACATGTTTCAAAAACACGCAACTCTAGCAGCAAGGAAATCGTTAACCTGTAGAGAACAAAAAAAGAGGACAACAAGGTCAAGGCTATATTAGAACTATTAAATTTGAATTTATGTAAGCAAGCTACGCTGGTAGGGCATGCCACAACAACTTGGGGCTATTACGACAGATGTAGGGACATCGATTATGAATAGCATCAATAATATTAAAAAGGGCAGTAGGCGTTACGACGGCATTTATCCAGAAACTTTCTAAACTATTATTTACTTAGGTCATGTTTTTCAGTCATGATTTTGGATGTGACTTAATTGTAATACACTCAAAGTAGCACTCCCATACAAGAAACAACTTTACAATCACGCCGCATCCGTAGAAAGTTGTGTAAACGAATTGTTCCACTTTTTAAGATGGTAAAAATATGTAACAATAGAACTAATTGCAGCACCTAATAATTTATACAACCATATAAAATCCTCTTTTCTTAAACTAAGGTTTTGATTAAATGATAATCAATCTCCAAAAAAACAAACTAATTAAATAATTACCTTTTGTGATGTAGATAACCTGAATGGCATAATACGTAACTCTAGGAGTCTGGCTGGTACAAGGCCCTTCAACATTATTGAAATTATTTTACAAAAATCTCGTCCACTTATGTAAAACTAAATTTTGAACATTTTCTTTTTATTACTGGGCTTTTTAGTTTCAATTGTTTTTGACATAGCATAAATAGGTTATGTTATTATCTCCCGGCTACATATCTAGATAAATTTAGATACATTTATAATAATATGTTAGTACAAATAAATTGATATTAGTTATCATACTTAAAATCAATTTAATTTCTTATTTTATGGGAGCAAAAATTGAAAACACGAAAATCCTTCCACAACGCTTTCCCCACCTTCCAAGAAGTGAAATTTTTGGAGAAATGGGGAGGATTTATTTAAATGTTAAAAGGGCTGGGTTGGAAATTTGCGGAGAATGTTTGTTGTTTGTTGCATAAATATAACAAATATTAAAATTGTTTGAATCGATATTTTATTATTTTATTAATTGGTTATTTTAAGATATTATAAAGAGATGTATTCTTCTATTCATTTTTAAGTCGACCAATTTGATCAGAAGCTTTTTTTATTGAGTTGCTCTAGGTTCAGATATCTTACGAAAAGGTGTTTAATGAGCAATATGGTTGCTCTATCTTGCCTGAAGTTGTTCTGATTTGAGTTTCATGAGCTTGCTCTAAGGGGGATGATACACGGGTCAACATGTTAATCAAGACGAGTATTTTCTGCGCAGTTCATAGGCCAAGGGACGGGTATGGGTGAAGTGTGCGGTGTTGACTGAAACTAGAAACGATTTCTATTTTTCCTCCAGTTGCTTGAAAAATGTTTATGTATGAGGCTTGTTACACGGTATAACACTTTCTGCTGTAACAAACCGGTTTGTGCGTGTTATACGAATTTCACGATAAACTGACTGTTCTGCATTTTTTCGTGTAACAATTCTATTGTCTATGTAGCTGTGTACAAACTTTAAGTCATTTTCGTAGACCCCGAGCAACCCCGAGAATGAAATTATGATTGTGTTAGTGTGTTGCTCTGTGCAGTCGAGAATTTTTTGGGATGCACAAGTAACAAACTTCCCCGCGACCCCTTGCCTATAAAACCGGTTTATTGGAATTATTGGAAGTGTTGATGGAAGAAATGTTATGCCGTGTAACTTGCCTCTATGCGTAACTGTCAAGCGATTCTGGGTGAAAATAATTTGGAATGCACACCCACACATATGAAATCGCAATGTTATTACACAGAGTTTTGCGTGTAGCGTGTTGAGTCTTGCCTCCGCTCAACAAACTGACAGTGTGTTGCATAGACACGTTGACTCGTGTATCATCCCAATATGTTGAGCCAGAGCACGGTTTTCTGCGCTACCTTTTATATTTTATATTTTAACTATTTTAATAATTATTTACGTAAAGCTCCACTAACGAAAAGCGTACTACTCCAACTGGATTGTTCTGGTCAGCAGCGATATTTCATTCAGGTTCGTTCTCATTTATCTCCAAATTATGGTCACACAGGTTATGTAAGACTAGGCACGCTTTTACAAAATGACAGAACTTTTCAATTCCTCTCAATTTACAATAATATAATTGTCTCTAAATCATTGCTTAAGCATCCCAAAAGATTGCTCGATCACTCTACCTGAAATATAATCATCACTACCGCTGCTCTCAGTGCTGCCAACCTCTGATGAGGATAAAAACGAAATATCTAAATCAGAGGTATCCTCAAGCACTTCCATTAATTGAGTTAATAAATATTTTTCCATTTTCTTAATTAGTAGCGAATTTATAAAATTAAAAAAAAATTTACTTTAAAAACTGACAGGTTGAACTTCTGGCAACTGACTTGGAGAATTCTTGCCTGAAAAGTGTTTCTTGAGATTTCTTGTTTTGAATTGCTCCAACTTGCTTTATTTTTTTACAGCTGCTCTACTGTGAGCTGCCCTGAGTTGCTCTCCCTATTTCTCGGTGTCACTAAACACAGCTAAAGCACCCTGAAAGTGGAGACTTTTATAAAATGTCAAATCACTATTTACACTTTTAACTGTCAAAATTTCCGTCAAAAAACTCTTCTATCCATCCCATACAGAAATAAAATATAAAAATTTGTTTTAAACATCTTAATATATAAAAGTAATTAAAACTGATATGGTGGAAATAAATGAACTCCCTGATGAAGTAATAGAATTTATATTAAGTTATCTCCCTCCATACAAGGATTTAGAGCAATGTCGTTTAGTTTGTAAGAGATGGGATTCGGTTGTAAAAAGTAAATTCTTTTATTGTTTTATAACAAATAATTTGTTTATGTAATATATATAATACATTTACACAGATGTAATGCGTCGCACGAAATTGAACTTATCAAAAGGACTTTGTGATTTTCGATTATGCTGGAAATCAAATGGTCATGTTGATATAACACCAACAATAGCTGGACGTTTCTCGCATTCAGCAGTGATACATCAAAATTCCATGTATATATTTGGCGGTGGCTCTTCAACAGATACTACTTTTAATGACCTATGGAGATTTGACTTGTCTAAACGTCAATGGATTAGGCCACTATCAATGGGAAGCTATCCATCACCAAAAGGTTCTGCATCGATGGTTTGTTACGGTGATAAATTGATATTATTTGGTGGATGGCGTTATCCGTCACTTCATCCACCGCATCAGCCTTGGTGTCTGTTTGATGAGCTCCATTTATATCATATACAAGACAATCGATGGGTAGTACAAAATTCTCTAGCTGGACCGCCACCAATGGCTGGTCATTCGGCCACAATTCATCGAAATAAAATGATCGTGTTTGGTGGCTATCAGATTAACAACGAAATTAACTCTAATTCTAATGATACGTGGTGCTTGAATTTGGACAATTTTTCTTGGACTAAGCCAGAAGTTAGTAATATTAAGCCGCCACCACGGTATGGGCACTTTCAAGTTTCGCTAAATGAATGGAATTTACTAGTTGTTGGTGGCTGTGGTGGTCCGAATAACATGTTCAGTGATGCCTGGGTTTTAAATATGTCCGGAGATGTGTGGCAGTGGAGGAATATACCAATTAAGAATAAGAAGTGGGCAGCCACACATATGTGGTGTAATCCTGCCTGTAGGGTTGGGTCAAAGCTAGTGGTTTTAGGTCCAACACCAAATCTTCCGTCAGATTTTCAAATAATTAGGCAACAACGATCTGTAGTTAACAGAAATCGACAAGATAACCCGAATGATCCCCCACAAAGATTCAATAATCGTAATATAATTAATGTAGTTGAAAATGCTGTGGAAAATGTAAGAAATAGGTTGCTGCATAATATTGTTAACAATTACGTGAATGGTGCCCGTCGCAACAATAATCATCAACAAAATAACGAAGCCGAACCGAATGTGAATGGTCTTCAGCAAAATAATGACGCCGCCAACAATATCAACGAGGATGAGGCTGCCAATCGTTTGCAAAGAAATTTAGCTCTCCGTTGCAGGGAGGAAGATCCGCATCTTCCAAAACGTTTTGATGAACCATTTGAAGTAAGTTTGACAAAAAGCATTATCACAATTAAACTAACGCAATTCCTCCTTTTTTTGTAACAATATTTCTAGGATAGATTCCGTATGGCAGCCTTTAATGTGCCAGAAAAGTCACGAAATATCTCCAGAGAACGTCAACAGGAGCGCGTCCGTAGAATGGAGGAAAAAATGAATGCACTTAGAAATTTAAGACGAAATATCGATCAAAAGAAGGAGGAACCGAGTCCGAAACGCGCTAAAAGGAATTGTTTAGCAATGTTTGTTTGCGATATTTCAAAAGTTTTAGGCGATGATCCATCATTAGAATGGATAGAATACAAGAATTTCGGAATTGTTGCTGGTGCTCCAGAAAGGTTAATACTTTCATCAATTGTTGCCGGTAATGGTGAATTAATAATGTTCGGCGGTGTACATAAAGAGACATTATCGGAATTAACTCATCAGGTTTCAAATTCAGTTCATTTTTTGACCGCTCCAAAACAAATAATATAAAACAGACAAAAACTTTTTAATATATTAATAATCGATTTCCTTTCCTTAAGTAATAGGTTCATTTCATGACAAATTCAATTCAATGATCGCTTCAGCCGTTTTTTTTTTTTCTTTTCTTGTATCATTTTTGTTATAATTTGGTAATTTTAAATTATTTTTTTCTTTCGGCCCTGATAAAATGCGTTATTCAAAACGAAAAAATGATAGTTACATTTTGTTAATAATAAGGCAACTGTATTTATGAATTTATAAAAGTTTTAATTCAAAACTTATCTAGAAATAAAAGTGTTGACGTTGATTTGATGCGAAATGCATTCTTTTTGTTATTGCCAGGTATTGTTATCACGAACCGGCCGTGAGTTATTGGGGGAATAGGGAGAAGAGCATGGTCGAAAAGGTGGCTGGTGAATAGGCTTATATGATTGGACTAATTCTTCTTCTTTAACGGATCTACAACCGGGATCCGGCCCTGGCCTCGCAACTATTCTCCCCACCGGTCCCGATTCTGAGCCGGTCATCCAGGCTGCTCTGCCACTAGGGAGCCCACTTAGGAACGTTATTGGGCCCATTGGGAAGCCATTCTAGTGTTGAAACAAAGTTCAGTCTATTTCAAGCCATTTTGAGCTTTTGATGAAGCGACAGAGGTTATGAACACCAATATTTTGCAGCTCGCCCAATCCATCAAGGAAGGGTGAGCCAAGTAAGGTCCCTCTTTTTCTTGCGCAGGCGGGACAGAGAAGATGGGAGACAGTTTCTTCTTCATTACCACAACTTCTGCATAAGTCGTTGTGGGGAAGTCCTAATCTTTCAGCGTGCGGGCCAAAGTGACCGTGACCGATCAGTACCTTCCAGGGGCGGATCCACAGGGGGGGCGATGGGGGCGATCGCCACCCCTAAAATAAAAATTTTAGCATTTACAGACTTAACCTCTTTTTCATTTCACTCAGATTTCATTTTATTTCTTAGACATATCCCGAAGTAGAAGCATTCAAACAGTATATTTTTAAATACATATTCACAAGTTCATTAACATATAAACACTACAAATAATAAATATCCTTAAAATTTTTTATTACTCAGATCGCCCCCCCTAAAAAACTTTTCTAGACCGCCCTTGGTACCTTCACGACTTCTTATGACACTGCACCTCAGCAGCTGACCTGAAGCACCCATCAATATCCAGACGCTGGAGTGCCCTCGTGACCGTAGAAGGTTCAACATTGGCGAGAGAAGATATGCGTTTCTATGATTCAGAATAAGTTATTGGCGAGCCAAGTACAGTGCAAAGTCTACAAATAACAAGTCTTTCATCTTCATACAAAATTGCGTGCTTATATGAACATCACTATTGAGCGCAGCTCAACGCAGAGACACTGGAGACAGTGGGAGGCGCTGGGGGAATGAGTTGAAAGAATTTGAGATAATTTGGCGGATTGGACCAACTTGCAAGTAAATAGGGGCTTTAAAATTAGTGTCATCTAGTAGATAGGGCTCCAAAGAAGATTTTGGTACCAGCTGGAGCCTCGGGGGCTTGCAAAATTTTGCCGTGGTTGAGCAAACTTCTGCCAAGGTTTTTTACATGCATTTGAAAAGGATGGCAAAATTTTGACCGATCACCAATATGCAGCAAAATTAGAGTTTGAGATGAAAATGCAGCACGCCGTTCTGGTGCTGCTTTGCTTGTAATTTTACCAACCTCAGTCAATAGAAACACTTGTGATTGCAGCGCAGCAGAGGTTCTGATACGGCCTTTTATCCAACTTCTGCAACTTTCGCCTATTACCTAGTCCGTGGTGGAATATTCTTTCCTGTCGGCAAGTTTGAGAAGCTCTCTTTTCAATTAACGTAAATTCCAATTCTAGTCTAATTTTATTTTAGTACATAAATCGTTAATTCAAACTCTAACCAAATAACAGTTCATTCAACTTCCAACAGATGGCGCATAAATCATCACAATATTTTAAAGTAATTTAAGTTATAAGCCTAGTATCCTGTTCGTGCGGAATTCCGCTCTGTAGAGAATCCATATAATTAGTCTGAATTCCGCTTAGCTGGGAGAGTTATGTAGACAATGTAGACCTGACAGTTGGACAATTTGAAAATGCTTCTGCGGCTTTATGATGAGTTGAGAAAATTGCTTGCCTATCGGTTAAATCCATTATTTGGAAAAAAGAAAAGGAAATTTTATCAAAGCTGCATGTTCTATACATACATATATACTCGTACTTATCGTACTATGTTACATTTTTCAATCTCGTATGCCTCCGAAAAGTAAACGTCAAAATTTCCGCTCATGAAAATAGTAAATACATTTCTTGAAGCTAAGTATCCTGCGGAAAATGAAACGAAAAGTCTCCACTCAGAAAAAAAGCCATCTATTTTCTAGAGTACAAAGCTCATTTACGGGTCTGAATTCCGCAAGAACAGGATACTCAACTTTACGGACGGAATTCAGACCGTCCTCTAACCTGAATTCCGCACACTTTTTTAACATGCATTTTAAAGGGGAGTCTGAATTCCGCACGAACAGGATACTAGGCTATAATATATAGCAATTTATATTTAATAGATAGGTCAAATGTCAGTTCAAGAAAATTTCGATTTTTTTTAAATCAAGTAAAGTCTCAAACAGAACCAATCCGTTTTTAAAAGTTGGAAGTGGACGGAACGTCAAAAAACAAAGAAAAAACGGGCAGACTGGACGGAAAGGATTGGTACTGTTTGAGCCCTAAGTAAACTGAAAACGCAACTTGAGTTTCAAGAAAATTTCAAGTGAAGAACGCAATAAAGCATGTAAAAGTAAGGCCTTCTTCCAAGTAACAAAAACCATGACAAATTTCAAGTATCGAAGTAGCGTTTACATGAGCTTTATCAAATCAATCAAAGAAATTTTTGTGATTTACTTGACTCAGCTATACTTGAAGGAGTTTACATGCGTATATTGTTACTTGAAAGCTACTTTAAGTATACAACAAGCACAAGCATGTAACCGTAATAAAATTATAATCAGATAAATGCAAACAGCAAACAGCCACGAGAAAGTGTACTAAAACCATAATCCATCATAACATAAGCAAATGATAATTTATTATACCAATTTCAAAACAATTCTCTTTTCCATATGGTAATACCAATTATATGGCGGCGCTTTTTTAGTAGATTTATATCACGTATTCACGTACCACTTCAGGGTAGTCGATAGGCGAGTGAAGAAAAAATTGACGTTTTATTTGTAATGGCGACAAAAATGTAAAAAAAAACGTCGAAGGAATCTTTTAATGATATATTTAAAGTGAAGAAATATTGAGTACATTATCAAGGAAGTGATATTAACAGAAGGAAGTGCAAATTTTGATTAATTTCCGACTGAGATGTTAAGTTCTTCATGATCAGAAAACTAGTTTAATGATTTTTTTATTTGACATCCAACTGTTATACCGCCTAATGAGGAGTGCGTGTGAGGTAAAGAAAAAAAAATGCCATTTTTAGTACATGTTGATGTACAAATGATGTGGTTTACCTTCTATTAAAATAAAAATAGTGTTAAATAATTGTACTATTGTTTATTATATTCAAAAGCAGATAAGTGCATAATCAGCGGGATTCCTAAAAACGCTTCAACCAAAATGGGTCGTGGTCGTCCCGCTGCCAATAAAAACAAATCAAAATCGGATTGCAGCAATACAACAATATTAACTAAAAATGAAAATATAGATGATCAAGTTGATTCAACAGAAGATGCTGCAGCAGGGGATGGCAGAATCACACGCCGAAGTCTCACAGTCGTAAAGGTGAGTCCATCTTTAAAAAATTTTCCGTATAAAAGTTTTCCTGTAGAACATCTTAATGGCCATTGTCAGACCTACTTTTTATATTATAACAAAAAAGCTCTTTACTTTTATGGAAACGAAGAAATAGATTTAAAGTGTTTCCAATTTTATTTCATATTGCCGTGATTTTAGATAAAATGCAGCGTTTAAATTATTTTTGTGCTTAATTCGGAAAGTACCCTCTCGAAATACGTAAACTTTCCTCCGACATGTTAATACGAAAATCTCTACAAAATTGCAAATTTAATTCTATAAATCGCAAAAATATAGAACAATTCGCATTTTTTTGATAATAGTTTAATGATTTTTGTTTAGAATTCAGATAAAGTACTTAAATCAGTGTATAACAGTTAACGTGCTCGTGTGAGCCAATCATAAATAAAGTTTTCAACTAGAATTTTTCAATTAAATCATTAACAAAAATTTATTCCAAGATATTTAACAATGAATTTCGATTGAATACTTCATTTATCCAAAACTCTTGTGGGTAATATTTTTATCTAAAACCTTGCATTATATATATTTATATACCCATATTTTTTTATATAAAAAAGTTCGCAGCTATCTCTTTCGCTCTAATGGCTTGCGTCAGATTGCAATTTTTCTAATTTGCGAATTTGATAAAAAATATTGTTGAAAATTCAGTGTAAATATATTCTCTTACGATAAATAAATAATATTCAATTATTTAATATAGATTATATTAAGTATATCGTAGTAATATGAAAATTATAAGCGAAAGAAAGTTACACAAGAAACTTAATCAGCAAGTATAACAGTTATACATGAAATTGTGATAATGAGAGCCCTTCACATATTTTTGTGTGAATGTTTTTTTGTAAAGATTATTTAGCATTTTTAGTATTATGCAAAGGTAGATTTATTGTTAATTACAAGTAAATCGTTAATATAAAAATTGCGTGAATAAAGTTTTACAAAGTATACAGCCATTTATATGGAGTGAGAACACATTTTATTTGCATTTGTGTTGTGAAACAACTAGTTTTATTGAATTTAATCTAAATCCAAAAACAGGAAAACTATTTGTAGTTAATTTCTATTTTATTATTGTAAAGTTGAGAAAAAATACACTAAAGCAGTGTAATGCGGTGGTTAAGTCGTGCATTCGGTATTTTTATGTCATTTTAAGGCTTTGCATATATGTATATACATACTCCGTATCTGCCGATGAATTGGAAACGTGCATACATACATATGTATATACGCGTATAATAGGTTCGTAAATTTATTTCTATTATGATAATGCTTTTTCTTTGTTTTTCTTTTAGATTATTATCCCCCCACTTCTTATTGGCTTAAAATAATGATAATGCAATATATTGTAATTAAAGCTCCTCATCCCTAATATTGCAGTCACCATCTTGGTAGAACAATTAACTATGTGATCAACTTTCCGTGTGGGTGAAATTTTAGATAGAGAATTCACCGTCGCACTAGGTACATGCATAGTAATGATTTCGGAATGATTGGAGTGCGGTAATCACGCATAATGCTATATGTATATTAAATATTTTCCATCAAAGATCCATACTAGGTTGGTTAGGGTAAAAATTGTGGGATTTTGGGATTCTTGTTTTCAAAACCCGCAAATAATAATTTAAAAAAAAAATACTGTTTTTTTGTATATCGGTTTTTCAATTGATTTTATGCCGATACAGTGGAATTATACCATCTGCACGACAAGGTGTTAAAAGCTCATAAAGATTTAAATTATCTAAATTAAAAATCCAAAGGGAATTCTACTACATCTCAAATTATTTCAATTTTTGAACGAAATGTATTAAAACATATTGATTCCTATTGCAAGATGGCGGACACTCAATGTGACTGATAGAAAAATGATTTTTTCAATGTATATCAACTTGTGGCATTATGGTCACCGTAAATGGAAATTTTCATTAAAAAAAATATTTTACACAAAATTTGTGGAAAAAAAGGTTGCCTGGTCAAAAAAAAATGTTGGCCTGTATTCGGAAATAGAATCCAGTATATTGGCCAGTGATAATGCCGTCTTAAATCGCCAATTAGTATTGGAAATAATACAGTCGCGCGCGATCTAAGACGTCATTAGCATGCTGGATTCGGTAATTGTTTAGAATAACTACTTCCGCTCCGATTTTGATGAAATTTTTACACAAAGTACAGTTATTTATGTACATTCCAACGGTGAAAAAAGAAAATGTCGCTCAAGTCCCGTTATCCTGCAATTCCAGTTTAAAGTACCGTTTTTTCAATAATTGAACAGGTGATAACTCCTGTATTATTTTACCAATTTCAATGAAATTTACACACAATGTATATTTTGATGTGGACAATTTTTTGATAAAAAAAAATTGGGGCTCATGTACCGTTACTTTTTTATTTAACTTAAAAGTACTAAGTACTTTAGAATAAAAAAAGGTACATCAAAAAATCATTTTTTCCTACTTACAGACATTGCAGTGCTTTAAAAAAAATATTTAAAAGTTTTTTTAAATATTTTTTTAAAGCACTGCAATGTCTTACAGACACGGTACATGAGCCCCAATTTTTTTTTACCAAAAAATTGTCCACATCAAAATATACATTGTGTGTAAATTTCATTGAAATTGGTGAAATAATACAGGAGTTATCACCTGTGCAATTATTGAAAAAACGGTACTTTAAACTGGAATTGCAGGATAACGGGACTTGAGCGACATTTTCTTTTTTCACCGTTGGAATGTACATAAATAACTGTACTTTGTGTAAAAATTTCATCAAAATCGGAGCGGAAGTAGTTATTCTAAACATTTACCCTGGATTCTATTTGGGATCACGGCCGTGATCTCGTGGGCAGAAAAATGTAGCAGCTTCTCCTACTTCGCCACAAGCAGTTAAATGTTTTTCAGAGATTTGTTATAAACTCATAAAATACTAACGTTAGAAAAATATCTTCTTCTTTCTTCTTTAATTCGTTAGCTGGCGGTCCGAACCGTAAGTACCCGCAGCTGCTGTTGGTGCCGCTGGGTCTCGAACTCTGTAATAAAAATGTAGATCATTTTTTTCTTAACATAAAAGTAATGGTGGTGAGGAAGTGGTGTCGATGTAAACTGAGAAAAACACTTGCACCCCTGTTTTCAAGATGGCAGGGATTCCACAACCCCCTGAGTCCTGCAAATTGAGTTTTTACTTCGCTTGAACAACCTTAGCAAAAATGAGCAAAATGAATTAAGTACCTTACCAAAAATCGTTTTACTAGACTAATGCCCGCTACACACCTTCAGTTCTAACTGTGCGATTAAACTGCATAGTCGGACTGTGCAGTTTAATCGTTAGGTGTGTAGAACAAACTGTTCAGTTAACCTGAGATCTAATCAAAATATCAATAGATAATACTGTACAAAGAGACCTGTACAGTTAAAACTGAGAGTGTGTAGCAGAAAACTGCACAGTTTTGTCAGTGGTGCCCCAGCGAGCGTCAAGTGAACATGTCTCTTATTTCTAATTAATAAATTACGAAGACTCGTTGACTATAGCTCAACGCGAATAGCTGGAAGAGTTCATATACAACTAAAACTCTTCGTTGTGGAAAATCGAAATCAATGAATACCAAAATTAAGTAAAATAATGTTCAGTTTATAAAAAGCTCATTTTAAAATAACGCGAATAACGTGTATTAGTTCTACGATCACTAAACCGTCGTTTATGGAGGCCATATTTATGAAAACTGAAAGATCGCGCAGTTTCACTTGAACGTGTGTAGGCCGTATGGATCTGCACAGTCCGACTGTAAAGTTAAATCGCACAGTTAAAACTGAAGGTGTGAAGCAGGCTGCAGACACTATAATACATACGTCACGTAGATATGTCACTTTTCATGAGTGCAAATTTTCCTCTTTTTCGAGTCTCTTATCTACATATTTTATAGTTACTCCCAAAATAAATCGAATTAAATGATACAACTTTTTTTCGTATATACAGCGTAATTCGAATTATAGCTTAAACCGAAATTTTTGGCTTAACTCAAAGTTATAACAATGGAATTGCGAAAATCATTTTATTCGAAATTTTGGGTAATATTGAGTTAAATCGTTTTAATTTTGCTACTCTAAACTTATCATTCGCGCAACACCATTGTGATATCTGCACATATGTGATATGCGTATACTTTAGGTGTGGTAAAAAAGTCAGATAAATGCGCATTTGTTGCATGAAACGATGCTATGCGTTATGCGAAAACAGTTTTTCTCAAGTTTTTCAGTACTCGAGAACTCAAACTGCAGTCATTTGATGTTGAATACCGAAAATGCACAGCTGAGTGACAGTTACTGCCAAATTTAACTAAACGCATGCAATTTGTAGGCACTGGTTTTAACTCATTGAGCAAGTAATTGCACGGAATGCGCATTTAGCTGACCTTTTGACCGCATCCTTTATGCGCAAATCTTTTCCTGCGTATAAGATTTCTTTTTTAAAAACCAAAACCCAACAAAAAATATCGCGGGACTAAAAAATATCGCGTGTAGGTTGTGGCAGTTCTTTCCATATCGAATTTCCATATGCGTTTCATTGTTAGGAAGGGATGATCGAAGAACCTCCCAGTAGCGAACGAAAACCTTCCCGAGTCGATTCCATTAATTATCCTTCAAATGCGTAATGTCTACTTTCTAGATCGAAACATCCCTTCGATTATCACTGCGAGATCCTAGGGTCGACTACCTTATATTACAATTAATTCCAATATGTATTCATATGAGCAACCTTTTGAAATTACCGTTTCTTCCCATAGCTTTTTGTGCATTTTGTAAAACTAAAGGATGAATATTTCTGAAAAATTGATATTCTTAGCCGGCCAGTTGGCTTTATGGACTTTTGGGAAATTATTTGTGACCCCAAAATAAAGAGAATTCCGCTGAAAAATCTTCAGTTGCATTTTTTAGAAGTTCATGTATAAAGTGATTGGGATAATATAGTTTACGCTTCATTCCTCTAGGTAGACAAAATGCGTGAGGTAAGATGTTGTCGAAGGCCAAATAGCTTCTGTTAGCAACGTTTATTCTCCTTTAGATCTCCGTTGTCTCGCCACTGTTAGACTATAGTATAATACCCTTCCAAGATACGTAAATTCTACAGTTTCATGTGTAATTTTTGGTCTTGGAGTTGTGTCTCTTTTGGAAGTGCAAAGATACTTAATTTTTGCTTCGTTGATGAGTAGTCCCATTCTTTTCGCAGCGTTTCCAGTTTCATGAAGGCGTTTTTTACACTTGCAAAAGACAAATCTATTAGTGCGACGTCATCAGCGCAAGTCCTTTAGTGTTAATTTGTTAAAAATGGATCCCGTCGTTTCTACCCACCACCTTAAGATTTAATTTACAATATTATTTACTAAATACATGTCAAAATATAAACAAACAAACAAGGGTTAACACCTGGACGTTAGTATTGAAACCACTTTTGAATTCCTTTTTATGGCATCAACATCTAATTTTATTAATTTGGTTATTATTGATTGAACACGACTTTTTAAAATAAAGATTTTACTCGGCTTACATAAATTATTTTTTTTTTGTTTCAATGGCCATTAAGTGTTGTACAGGATTATAATTAAACAAAGATTCCAATAAATAAATGCATGCTAAATTTGTGAAAACTTTGCTTCGATTTAAAGAAGTTACTAAAAAATAAATAAATATATATAAAATATTTTATGTCATCTTTAGTGTTGTTGGATTTTGTTTTATTTTCAGCTAGATTTATTTTTTTCACAAATTTTTTTTAGTTACTTTTGAACTCACTTTTTGGAAAATTTTCTTCAAAATATAATATATTATATTATATAGTTTGCTAAAAAAAATTTATTATATCTTGGCTAATCGTTTTTCATACGAATAAGTAAAAAAATCTTTTTAATAAATCCTTGATTTGTAATTTCTTTTCGTATTATCTACTTTTACTTACAGGATAAAAATGATAAAGATATTCCAAAATTTGAAAAGAATACAACAATACAGCAGGATCGTAAACGTGGTCGTCCTCGCAAAAATGTTCAATGCACTACAAATATTAGCGCTAGTTCAAATATATTAGATAAGAACAAGATAAATAATTTATTAGTCCCTGAAACAATAGATATAAGTTGTAGAATTATGAATAATTTAAAGAATAACAATATTTCCGAAGATAATTCTAGGGATGCCTTTTTACAAAATGATCATAATAATGATGATGATGATGATGATGATGATAATATTGTCGGTTATATTGATATTACTGATGATAGTGAAGGATGTGCTATTTTAACTAAAAATAATGATAATCGTAGCGTAAGACAAACTGATATATCTAAGGGATTTGATATTAATCCTATAATGAAACAAAATAATAAACAAGCAATTTCAACTAGCACTTTTATCAATAGTGGTTCTTTTAATTTAAATAAAGAAACTGCCGTTAAGTCATTTTCCACGGAAAAACGTAGTACAAAAAAGAATACTATTAACGTAAACGAAAGGAAAGGAATTTTAGAATTACATGAACGAAGTGATAGTCCTGTTATTATAAATAATCTCGAATCACCACAATTAATGCAAGTTCAAGAATTATCGAGCCAATCACGAACTTATAAGAATAAGAAAAAAATTGTAGGGGATAAAGAGCCAGATGATGATGATAATCAGGTCCAAAACATGAGTTCAGATAGAAATAAAGTTACCAAAGATGAATTAATTGATTATGAAGCCTTACAACCGCAATCTGAAGTTATTGAATGTCGACGTAGTCAAAGGAAGAAAGTAATGAAATATGATGTACGAGATTTATTGAATAAGGGTAAGAAGAAAACACGAGCGGCGGCAAATAAAGGGAATTCGAATGATACAAAGATGTCAACAAGCTTAATCAAATCCTGTTCAAGCATTGAGGAATCTGATACAGATAGAAGTAGTTGTCTTGATAGTCCATCAGCTTTTAGAGGCTTTTCTGATTCGGATAGCTCGAAAATGTCACCATTAACAATTGAACAAACTTCCACACCAAAAGCAACTGTACAACAAAAACAGAAAATTCCACAAATCCAACAAACTTATATGATTAATAAGGCTTTATCTAGCATTGGAGTTAGTGATGAACAATCAAAAAAATCCTTAAAAAACCCGAAGTCAACTAGCATTATAACCATAAATGACAATTTACATAATATAGGTCCACAACAAATATCAAAAACTGTCAAGAAAATCGGAGTTCAACCTTTAAATGATTTAGTAAAAAAGACAGGAAAGTGCATGCCAAGAAAAAGAAGATTTCAAACTTTATCACATTCATCAGCATCCGAAAAGTTAGATAAATCTTCCATAACAGCGAGATCTTCACCTGTATTAGACGATATGGTTAATAAAAAATTATCTAAAAATGAAATCTCGACGGCAAGTTATACTAGTTCAATATCAGCTGCTAGCAAAAGTATCGATATTACTTCAGTTAGACAACTTACTTTGCGTTCTAGATCTAAGAGTTTCGCTAGGTCAACATCTTTATATGATGATTTCGATAATGAACAATTATCAGGAAGTACAAATTCATCAACATATAATCAAAGTTTAATTCCTCCTAAAGTCGAGGAAAATGTGGTAGTTAAATCTGTTGGGAATGTTACTTTACGGAATAGATCTAAGAGTGTTGCACGACTTACACCTAAGTTTGATGATTTCCATGATGATCAACTATCGACAAATGAAAGTGCTGTAGTGGAGGGGAACAAAACAGCATCTACAGCTGAAGTGAAGGATAATATAATTAATATTTTTGATACCGGTAGGCGTTCATCGCAGAGACGAAATTCTCTTATTTCAATTGATCCATTAAATAAAAGTAGAGATAGGATAGAAATACGAAATAAGGTAAAGGAGATATTTGGAATTAAACCTTCTACCAGGTCATCGGGTAGATCTGGAAGAAAACATAAAGGGAATACACCTGTAAGGTCAAAGAAGTCCGAAAATGTGGAAGAAGATGAATATGATAAGGATTCGAAGCAAGATTTACAATCAATGGAGGAAATACAAGTCGAAAACTGTTCTAAAGACGTATGTTCTAAACAACAAAATGACAAAATGGAAAAATCAGATTCTGATGATATAGTAATAATGCAGATTCAAGTATCTTCAGATACAGACAACAGCGCTGATTTAGAAAGGAATGATAAAGTTACAAAAACTAGTGAGGATGATGATACAGAATTATATTCTTCTAGTAATTTAGATCAGCAAAATCTTGGATTATCTTTCGACAAAATCGACACACCACGAAAAATACAAAGTGAATTATCAACAAATTCGTTAAATTTAGATTCAGGACGAAGGACACGACAAAAAGTAGCCGATTTTAATAAGTTAATAGATAAAAATGTTCCAGAAATGTGTAATGAAATTGAAATAATCGATATTTCCGGTGATGTTGTTGAGGAGATAGAAATTGAATCAGTTAATGAAACTAGTTTTGATATAACTATTTCAGATAATTCGAATGAATTGTTTAATAAAGATTTAGAAAATAATAAAATGGAATTAAAATCGAGTGATGATTCTTCAGAAAGTGCACAATCGGTAAATACTGATACAGAACTTTCCGTTTTAGAGAAGCAACAAGCAGTTTCGGATAGTAATAATTGTGTTAAGATAGCTGAAACTGGTCTACGAAAATCTGGTAGACGATTTTCTTTGCGAAAAACACGAAAGATTGGACTTGAAAGTAATTCAGATGTTGATGAAAAGCCGATGAAGTTGAAAAATGAATTGAAGAATTTACTTATAACTTTTAACGAACCATGGGGAGCAAGTTTACTATCGCAAGGTAGTGGAGATAATAATGAATCAAAATCTACTAAAAAAGAAATCAAGTCTAATAAGGAAGTTAATAGTGGAATACCAAGTAAAGGTGACCAAGCAGATCAAGGAGATAATAATCTTAACGTAATCGAGAAAAATCACGTAATTGCACAAACTGAATGTGCAGAGGAGAATATTGAAAAAATTTCAACCAAAGAACTGGAAAATAACAGTCAAGAAACAATAATTCAACAAAATTCAACATCAGAAAATACACCAAGTTCATTTAAGAAGACTGGAAAACTCGAATGTGTTCAAGAAAAACCAACTGCCGAAGAAAATGATGATAGGGATATCATAAAACAAGAAGATACTAGTTGTATAGAAAAAGTAACAGATAAAGACTTAAAAATGTTAGAGACTGAAAATAAAGATGATGGTATAAAGTCTGATAATAAAACATTGACAAAAATGACTGAAATTAAAAATTCAAGCTCTTGCAAGAGTTCGTCAGTATCAAATATAATTATAGATGAAAATTTACTAGATAATGTTGAAGAAACACCAGTAGAATGTTCGGTTCAGAAGTTTGATAAAGAAAATATTGAACATGTAGAAGAACATCACTTAGAAAAATGCAATTTGAAAATTAGTGAAGAACAATCCTCGACAACTAGTCAAGAAGAAGTTAATGATGCGGAAGGTGTTGTAAAATCAAATAATATTCTGAAGTGTAATGACATGCCAATCGCTGAAGTAGAAAATAAGACTAATGATAACAAAGATATGAACATGGACATTAATTCTGACTTAAAATGTACTATAGATGAAGAAGAAAAGGAAACTAGAGCTTCTCCAACACAAAAACAAAAGGCGACAGGAAAAAAGGTCACGCGTAAAAGGACTTTAGGAATACGGAATCGACGACGTATAAACACTGAACAGAAATTGTCAGAAACAGAGGATACTATCGTAGAGACTAAAATTTTGCATGAGTCATCTAATGCTGAAACTATCGGTTCACCTGGCACAAGTGATATTCAGTCTGTTGACGAGTACAAAGCAGAAAAAGAAGTATCAGAAATGGGAAAGAGTGGTAGCAGTATACTTTCATCTAAGGTTTCTGAAATAGACCAAACTCCAATACAAACGTGCTTGCCATCGACTTTAGATACAAATTCAGATAAAAAAACTGAAATTTGTGTAAGAGCAATTACAAGATCTAGTAAACAAAGCACAAGTCGTATTCTTAAGGAAGAGGATGAGAAAATACCAGATTGTACAACGAAGCTGGACAGTATCGTTGTAGCTGAAAAAACTGAAATTGATTATGAAGAAAAATCTGATTGTAAAACTAATGAAACTCAGATTATTTCAAGCGATAGCAATGAAGCTTCTCAAATTTCAAGCAATATTAATGCAACAGAAACTGTTAAAAAGGAGACTGCAGACGATAAATTAGATATTTTACAAACGGATAATGCTAGTGAAGTAACCTGTTCTGATGTTAAACCGGAAAGCAATCAAATAAAGGATTTAAAAAATGCAGGTGATGCAGAAATAGTTAATGAAACAGAAGAAAATCAATTTAGTAAGAAGGAACAAACAGAAAAATCGAAAATCTTGAAAGATAGTGAAAAAATTTCGAAAGAAAATAATTCTACTTTATTAGATGATTCATCTTTATCAAAAGATAGTAGTGAAGACACGGAGAAATTGGAAACATCAAAACAACACGAACCTGTTTTAAAATCTTCTGGTAATAAAAGGCAATCGAAAAAGAAAGCAACGGACAAAAGTGTACCTATAAATCAATCGGAAAAACTATCGAATAAAAATTTAGAGAAACAATCTGAAAAACAGATAAAATTCCCAGATGAAAAGGTGAAATTTAAGACAACACCGAAGAGGCTGAAAAACGAGAAGACGCAAAATAAAAGCAAAGATTCGTCTTTACTTTCTGAAACAGGCGTGAATAAAAAAGATAATAAAGCTGGAAAACGTTTACGCCAACGTTTAAAATATCCAAAATCAGTTTTAACACCTGAAACTGTTGCAACCGATAGTGATTCGTCTTCAGATGAAAGTAATGGAAAGGATACTCTTGGCGACTATGCAACAGAAACAACTGATAAGTCGTCTGTCGTCCAAGTTGATAAAACAACTGAAAAAGGAAAATCTTGTGTCGAATTAAAAACAGATAAAGATGTCGCATCTGTGCCACCCGACAAGGAAGATACTTTAGTTAGCAAGAATTTAATAGGAAGTTCGGATGATGTTGAAGCAGGAACAGTGACTGTAATGTCTACTTCTGTTAAGGAGTCAAACGTACAAGAAGGCACTGCAGTTGATGCAACAAAAACGAATTCACAAGTAGATTTCGAGTCAAGTAAAGAAGATCTAGAAGTTACTGAACAAACTAGTAGAGGTAAAAGGGGCAGAAAGCGAGGATCGCGGTGGTCTGATACACCGATAGCTACAAATTCCAATTCTAATGACAAAAATATTAATGAGTCTGTAGAAGCTGATATGAAAACAACAACGGAAGAAATTGATATTCCTGAGAAACCAGCTGAGTTGATGAAAACAGATAGTTCTGAACACCAAGAGGCTTCAATAATTCCAGAAACAATAATGGAGCCTCCACAATCATCCCCCGCAGTTGAAGATAACAAACTAAATTCAAATAAAAAGAAACGTCGTGCATCGCGATGGTCTACAGTAAATGACGAACAAAAAAATAAAACTATTGATCAATCTCAAGCAATAATTTCTGTTCAATCTGAAGAAATTGTTCGTGTTGAGTCCACCGAAGTAAAAGAAGTT
Organism: Thereva unica; assembly: GCA_949987705.1. NCBI lineage: Eukaryota > Metazoa > Arthropoda > Insecta > Diptera > Therevidae > Thereva > Thereva unica. Next base: position 46,343,082 of record OX465281.1, on the reverse strand, counting down.
GAAAAGATTTCACAGTCTGAATCCTCCGAAGCGCAATCTTTAACAAAAAATATATCTGAATCAGAAGAAACATTAACTAACAATTCCAAGGTTCCTTTAGAAAATGATTTAAATCTTTCTACAAGTGAAGAAAGTGAATTGGTGAAATATAATGAAAAATTAGAAATTTCTTCTCCTTTATTTTCGCCACAGCATGCTCAAGTAGAAACGAAATTTGAGAAAACTTTAAGAATTAATGAACAACCATTTTTGAATAAGATTAGAAAGAAACGTATCAATGAAGAATCGGATTTGTTAAAATCTCAAAAGTCATCATCTCCTGTTACCGTCAAATCCGATGAAAAGGGTAAAAATTGCAAGAACTCGTCAATATCAAATAAAAAGGACGAGAATAAGGCGTTGAGCTCGCCTGTAATTCATAAAGGAAAGGGTATCAATTCTGTTTTGCCATCGAAATCTTCTTCGGATGATTCAAATGGAAGCACCGATAGAAAGAGTAAGACTAAAGAGTCGAAAAGGAAAAGATCAAGCCTAAAGTCATTAGATAACGATAAACTTGATATTCTAACAAGAATTGAGATGAAAGCTGCCAAGGGTATAAAACCTAAGCCAGAAGAATTGAAGAAGGCTTTGCTTGATCTGAAGAGAAGTTGCGAGGAAATATGTACTGTAGAAAGAACTCAACTTCAAAAATATTCTGGATTTGGCAATTGCCCGATGCCATCGAAAGCTGCATTAAAGGCATATCCTACAGATCAGGGTAAAATTAGCAATCAACCTTCCGATTTGCAGGAGGGTGGTGGTGTTCAATTCGAAAGACCTTATTCTCCAACGGATGATGTTGATTCTGATGTTGATATTGATTTCAATCGTAGAGATGAGACACTAGAAGATACCAGTAACATAAGACGTTCACATCGTATTAAGATAATATCGAAAACAAAATCCCTATCCGTTGGTCGTGGTTTAGTTAGAGATAAAGAAAGGTTTATACCAAGAGATGAAGATAAAATAATATCGGAACTGGACGATAACAAAACACAAGCACAAATTATTAACTTAAATGATTTATACACAGAAAATCTAGCAAATAACAAAGAACTAGAAGAACGCCTTGGACAATTTCAAGCGATTAGAGAAAATGAATATAAATGCGAAAGGGTTATTAGTAAAGAAGCTAAAAAAATGACATGCGATTGCTTCTTAACAAAAGAAGAAGAGGAACGCGGTGAATTTGGTTGCGGTGAAGATTGCCTAAATCGTTTACTTATGATCGAATGCGGAGCGAAATGTGTCGTTGGTGATCGCTGTACAAATCGTCGTTTTCAGAGAAATTTATATTCGATATGTAAAGTATTTCGTACAGAGAAGAAAGGTTTCGGAATAATGGCCGATGAAGAGATATTACCAGGTGAATTTATAATGGAATATGTTGGTGAAGTATTAAATGATACACAATTTAAGAAACGCGCTGAAATCTATTCAGAAGATAAAAATAAGCATTACTACTTTATGGCATTGAGAAGTGATGCTATTATTGATGCAACTATGAAGGGTAATATATCGAGATTTATTAATCATTCATGCGATCCAAATGCTGAAACACAAAAATGGACTGTTAATGGTGAATTAAGGATTGGATTTTTTAGTAAAAAAAGAATATTACCTGGGGATGAGGTAACATTTGATTATCAATTTCAACGTTATGGTAAAGAGGCACAAAGATGCTTTTGTGAATCAACAAATTGCCGTGGTTGGATTGGTGAGGAGCCAGAATCCGAGGAAGAAGATGATGAAGAAGTAACAGAAAGTGAAACTGAGGAAGAAATCGAATTAAAGAAAGAAATATTGGATACGCCCTCTATAGATATCATTGAAAATAAAGATATGGTTCCATCTACAGCAGGAATAACTACTGCGCCTGTAGTAGATGTCAAAACGGAAAATATAGAAACTGTAACAAAAGACAATGAAGAATTAATTGTCGTACCTACTAAAGAGCAAATTGAGAGTAAACCGAAAGTTATAAGAAAAACTAAACCAAAACGTGAGTCTCGCTTGGCACGAAAACAGCTTGTGTATTTAGAAGATCCTGAATTGGACGAAGAAATCCAATCACTAACACGAACTGGTCTTAAGAATCAAGCGCATACATTACGTTTATGTCGATTAATGGTGCGCGCAAAAATGCTCGAAACACGTGTTCGTCTTCTTGATATTTTACGAACTGGTGAAATGCCATGTAAGCGACTCTTCCTCGATTATCATGGCTTAAGGCTTTTGCATGGATGGATGAATGAAAGCGACTTGACAAATATCGAAAAAGATTTAGAAATGCGTGTTTTACTGCTTGAAATACTACAACAGCTACCAATACCAAATAAAACAATGCTGAAAGAAAGTAAAGTATTTCAAACAGCAGAATCATGGGCAAACGATAAAGAAATTCAGCAATCACCGAATGGTGATTCATCAACTGACAGTATTAGCACAGTAGCAGCAGCATCATCAGATGGAAAAATTGAACTAGTTAAAACGCAAACACAAAAAGAGGCAAACAATTTACAGCCAAAAATTAAATCGGAAATAGCGAAAATATCGAATCAATTAATATCAGCATGGGAACTATTACCAGAAGTATTTAAAATTCCAAAACGTGAAAGAATTGAACAAATGAAAGAACATGAACGCGAAGCTGATCGGCAATATAAAGCATTGAATTTGCCAGATGATGATCAATCCCGTAGACGTAATAGAGAAAGATTTGGTAAAATAAATAATTATAAATTTATACGTCCATATGAAAAGGCAACCAAAGCAAAAAATGATAATAAAATTGATGATAATGTAAATCGTGATTATAATATTAATCAAGGCGATCAAAACATATCAAAAGTACAAAGAAGACAGCTATTTGCTGCTAAGGTAAGGATTTATTAGCATACACACATCCATTTCATGTTCGAAAAAGTAGAAAAAAACAATTGGCCAAAACTGAAAAATCTAAAATAATAATTTTTTGACTAATTTTATTGAAAGCTTTAAACAAAATCCTTCAACCAATGACATATAAAAGAAAAAGGCGAAAATATTTTACTTAGACAAAAAAAAATAAATATAAAATTAAAGGAAATATAATTTCCAGATTTTATTTCACAACCAAAAAAAAACCTTTATATGATTTCTGTTTTGCAGAAATATAGAAACACATTGAAAAAAAAAAATTAGTCAAAAAATTACAATTCCTTTACCCATAACTTTTTATCATTTTTTCAATTACTAGGTTGCGCAGGATGCAGCTGAAAAACGCTTGGCCGAAGAGCGTCGCGAATTTGAAACGAAATGTAAATTTTTTGGCTTGGATCCAGCGAAGGTTGATCATCGAGATTTACCATTTTGCGTAAATCCATCCACTGGACAATGGTATACAACGGATAGACGGGAAATACCAACGCCTCCTAGTCATGTAAGATGATTTCTTTAGTAAACAAATCTATTTATTTATTTGACATTCAAAAATTTATTAATTTTTATTATATAATGGGATTCAACGTATAATGCCCGCTACACACCGTCAGTTTTAACTGTGCGATTTAACTGTGCAGTCGGTTAAATAGTTAGGTGTCTAGAACGAACAGTTGAACTGTACAGTTAAGCTGAGGTCTAATCTGCTCTAAGCTGATAAAACTATAAAGATAGAACTGTACAATTAAAAGTGAGAGTGTGTAGCAGAAAAATGCACAGTTTTGCCAGTATCGCAGCGAGTGTGAAGTGAACACGTATTTTATTTCTAATTAATAATTAATAAATTACGATGTCTCGTCGAACATTGGTCAACGCGAATGACTGGAAGAGTTTATACAATTTTACCAATCGGAGCTTTCATTTCAATAGCAAGGGAAACTGTAATCGTGGAAAAAAAGATTCAGCTTATGAGCAGCTCATTTTAAAACTACGCGAAATGAACTAAGTCGTATGGACGTGCGATTTATCTGCACAGTCCGACTGTAAAGTTAAATCGCACAGTTAAAACTGAAGGTGTGTAGCGGGCATAAGATATTAAGTTTATTTGGGCTTAATTTGTTTCTTATAATCCCCTACTAGTATATTCAGCTGGGTAAATTTTTTCAACAATTACATCAATTTTTGTTTGATTGCATCACTACACCGGCCCAAGTAATAGGGATCTTAGTATTCATTGTTTGTTAGTTCGTTCTTTTCAGTCGTCTGTATTGATAAAACTCGGGGCAAGGGAGTAAGGCGTCTGGCTACCATACCAGAGATTACCGATTCGACAGCGCAACGGTGCGGATGTGTGTCCCGGCCCTAACATGACCTCTAAACTAATTTCAGCCCCCTGATCAGGGAATAATAAGGGCTTCGTTCATCTGCTGATGATAAACTGACTTTTCCAATTGGTATAGATCGTTTAGATTGGAATCGGCTGCCTCAAAGGGAAGATATAAATTTTGATGACTCTGTTCACTTTGATGTCGGGGGGAATATTTTGACGCTGACTGATTATGATGAAAACAGCGAGGATGGCGGAGAAGATGACCTCTCGATTGTTTCTTTTAAAGAGGCGAAAGTTTGCATCAATAGTTTGTATCTTTTTATGATCAGTAATTATGTAAATGACGATGTTTTCTCTGCAATCGTGACTCTCGATAGTGAAATTGATCGAGCGTGGCAGAACATGTAGAGCGATTGCCGGAAAACAAAGCAGTGAAGAAGCAATATGAATAAGGTATTCAAAATCGGTGACACGCCAGCAGGACGGCCCAGGAAAAGATGGTTTGAAGCCGTAGAAGCAGGCCCTACACACTTGTTGGGCCTACGAAACTGGAGGACTCTAGCCCACTCGCTCACTAGCGAGAAGGTTGGAGGAAAAATCTGAAGAAGGCCAAGGCGGAGGTCATCAGGTCAGGAGTTATTGCACTGAATTGAATTCATAATCCCGCTTTTTCGAAAATCTCTGTAATTCGTAATACCCTCGTTCCCTTGCCATTACGAATTATCGGGATTGTACTTATAAACAAGAATACCTAACTCTACTGTTGTTTTTTTAAATGTGAAAGACTAGATGCTCAGGGAAAGTCCCTTTATACTGCCGACAAACTATTTTCTTCCTATAGAGTGCAATGTCGAACAGCAACTCTAGTCGGGAAGGAAGGAACTGCCACAACCTAGCCGCGATATTTTTATTCCACTTACTCCCACCCAAACATTACTATCGCGACTCTGACATCGGGGCATCGACAAACAGTTCGCTGGAGTGTTATGCCTCCTGAAAAGAGTTGAATCTCAACAACAAGCGATACCATGTGCTTGGTGGGGAGCGGGGACGGGCTAAAGAAAGCTATGGCAGGAGGAATGAGGAATCTAAAGAGGGAAGAAGAAAGAAGGAAACTATGTAGCTGGGAAAAATGGGAAAGGCGAAGGTCCATGGTGCTGCTGAGATTTGAAGCCGGGATCTCTGGGATGGTAGCTAGGCGCCTTACTTCCTAGGCTGCCGAGGCCTCGAGTTTTATCCCCTACTCCGCTGGACTAACGAGGCCTAAGGAGAGCTTAAGACTTCCACAAAGCTTTTCCATCGAATACTGTTTTGAGCTATTCTCAAAATTCTCAATTTCTTTAATTACTTTTCTTCTTCATGTGTTTTCCGGTCTGCCGACACCTCCACTTCCTTGCGGATTAGATTCAAGTGTTCTTTTTGTTAAAGCATTATTTTATTTTCGTAAGGTGTGTGCTATCCACGTCCATATGATAGGTTTAGTGTAGTCTAGTCTAGGGGATGCATACGGACGATGCAGTAAACCTGCAGCAAGACCGGTTGGAGTTAGCCGCTATCCACCCGACGAAGGCTGTGAAGGGGAACCTTACGCTAGGTGAAGAGTCCACCTAGGCGGAACTCAGGTACCCTATTATTAACCGGTTTAGCTGGCGAATTGCTTTATTAGGGCTACTATTAATCTTTAGGATCGGTGATCGGGTTCTTTTTGTCCGTGCAGTATTTCAACATGGTGTAAATTGCGTCACACAAGGGGCTCTCTGGCGCTTGGTCAGACTATTGGTTCTGTACGGTTCACTTATCTCAGGATGAGAATGAAAGATTATCACAAAATCATATAATTTACTCTTTGAAATCAATCTAATTTATAAGTTTAACTAATGTGAAATATTAAAGTAGCTTAGATTTTATAAATATAATAAATATTAAATTAAATAAATTTGTATTATTTTAGGCTCATATCAAAGTACCCCAAAAACCGCAATCTACTGATCCAAAAGACTTTAAACTACCTCCAATGGATTTACCACCATTTTGGAAGTTCGCCATTGATTCTAAAGGACGAATTTATTACTATCACATTAAAATTAGAGTATCACAATGGGATCCTCCAATCAAAATTCAGCCTTTAGGCAACGAAACTGAAATAGAACCTCCGAAGGAACCTATTCCGAGTACAAGCAAAGCAGTAGTTGATAATGATGACAAAAATAATGAAGAATCGTCTAGTTCTTACGAATCCGACGATAGTCAACCGGATAATAAATCAAGGAAATTAGGTATAATGATAGCTTTAATAACAATTAAAGAATTGTTATTCATAACGCTTTTGTATTCTAGATATGTGTGATAAAAACAATGACCTAGTAGTGAAGGAAGACAGGAGAAAGGAGCGATACAGTCTGTTGGTGCAGGAAAAAGTAATAAGTGTAAGTATTTAATTGAAAATTAAACATATTTTTATTGTAAAATATAATCATTACCAGGAACATACTGGAATTTGGAAACTATTGCGCTTAATACACAAAATATCAAATAGTCTCTTAACTAAAAACCCCTATATATGTTTAATTGGGATTGATTGCTGAAAACTAACGAACTCGAATCTTTGGGTCACTTATTACAATTGTTTAATAGGAGGGGGCAAACGGCTAACAAAGACCTCGGAAAGTGGTGGTACCCGATTTGCCACCTCTGCCAAAACCCGAGAAAAGTCACTGCAGACAAACACCTAGCAGACCTGTTAGCAAGTCCTAATCCCACCTCCCCGCGGTGCCCCCTGGGGTACTTCTTCGGAAGGAGCTAACGGGAGACGGGCGAATGGCGAACTCTCTGCGCCACAAAACAGAGTTTTAAATCGGTTGGGCTGAGGGTTAGCAACCCGCTCCCATAAAAAACACCATTGCTACGAATCGGCAAACAATGCCTCGGAACCGGATGGACAACACGACGACGACCTTTGCTTTTCGAACAAGGACACGAATCGGATCATGGAATGTGAGAACACTGCTGGCTGAGGGACGGCTGGATGAAGTCCTCAACGAGATGAATCGATATAAAATCAAGATCATGGGACTTAGCGAGACCAGATGGCCCGATGCGGGGGAACATATCTGCCCAAATGGTGAGTCCTTTTTATATTCTGGGAGAAACGAAACTGAAAGCCGTACGAGTGGCGTTGGTGTAATACTCACCAAAGAAGCCAGGTCCAGCCTCATTAGCTGGTCACCAGTTTCTGAAAGGATTATTACCGTGCGCCTGCGTACCAGACTAAGAAGTACTACGGTAGTCCAATGCTATGCTCCAACTGAGGACGCTGAAGATGACATCAAAGACGAGTTCTATTTGCGGCTGAATGAGGTTTTTCGCTCTATTCCAAGGGGAGACTTCATTGTATTAATGGGTGACTTAAACGCACAGATCGGCCGTGACAACACCGGCCTTGAACAAACAATTGGAAATCAAGGTCTAAGCCAAGTTACCAATAACAATGGTGAGCTTTTCGTTGACTTCTGTAGCTCCCACCAACTTATGGTAGGTGGAACTTACTTTTGTCACAAGAAGATACACAAAGAGACCTGGGTATCGCCCGATGGTAGGACGAGAAATCAGATAGATCATGTGGCCGTCAGCCGCAGATGGAGAACTATCCTTGAGGATGTCAGGAGTTTCAGGGGAGCAGACACTGGAAGCGACCACCATTTGGTTGTAGCAACTATTCGCCTTAAAATCGCCGCAATCAGAAACGTACAACGCGATGCTATAAACCGTAGACGATTCAACGTAGATCTTCTGCGGGAGAGCGTTAAAAAGCGGGAATTTGCTGGAAATCTACAACTAATACTAAACCAGCACAACGTTTCTGACGACACAAATATTGAAGAGCTGTGGAGTAGAACAAAGGGCGCAATATTGACGGCTGCGGAAACAAGCATCGGTTATGTCCAAAGAAACCAGCAACACTGGATCTCGGACACAACCTGGCAAAAAATAGAACGCAGGAGAGCCCTCAAAAATAAAGTAAACTCTACAAGCGACCCTGAAATACGTTATCAACTGGAACGGGAATACTCCCAATTACACCGGGAGGTAAAGAGAAGTGTCCGGCGTGATAAAAGGCAGCAGATAAATGAGCTCGCAGAAAAAGCGGAAAACGCGGCAAACACAGGCAACAGTAAGGTGCTGTACCAAATCACTAAACAGCTCTCGGGAAAGCACTCTACTAAAAAGCATGCCGTTAAGAGTGCGGATGGAAGGCTGCTGTGCAGCGACGAGGAGCAGCTCCAAAGATGGAGAGATTACTTCTTCGCCGCCCTGAATGGTTCATTTACACAGGAACCTCAGGAAACCAGCAACAATGCACAGCCAATTCGAATCACCACCCGGGCCCCATCCAAGACGGAAATAGTAACCGCAATTCATGCGATGGCCAATGGTAAAGCAGCTGGGAAAGATGGCATCCCGCCAGAATTGTTGAAAGCCGACTCAAGCCTCATAGCAGATGCGCTTCAGCCAATCCTACAAATAGCATGGAACACCTGTACCTTTCCGGAGGATTGGACGGAAGGTATCATAGTCAAAATACCAAAAAAGGGGGACCTAACAATATGCGACAACTGGAGAGGCATCTGTTTACTATCTACTGTGGGCAAAATTTTGTCCCATATATTACTATCTAGGATAAGTGAGGCAGTAGACCGAACGCTTAGGAGGCAGCAGGCCGGATTCAGGAAGGGCCGCTCATGTATTGATCATATCAACACCTTACGAATAATAGTGGAGCAGTCTACTGAATTCCGATCCCCCCTTTACCTTGCTTTCGTAGATTATGAGAAAGCGTTCGACTCGGTCAATAGGAGCTTTATATGGCAGGCACTACGGCGACGTGGACTGCCTGATAAAATAATAGAATTGATAAAAGCCCTATATAACAATTCCAAATGCAGAGTTCTCCATAATGGAAAATTATCCGACAGCTTCGAGGTGAGCTCAGGAGTACGACAAGGATGCCTACTCTCGCCTTTACTATTTCTTATAGTAATAAATGACATCCTTGTCGGCGCTCTAGATAGTAGAACAGGCGGCATACAATGGGGTTTGTTAGACCGCCTTAAGGATCTCGACTACGCCGATGATATCTGTTTGCTGGCCCACAGACACCAGGACCTCAAAAACATGTTAAACAATTTAGCAACAGAAAGTAGTCCAGCAGGCTTAAGGCTAAATCCGACTAAAACTAAAGAAATGCGGATAAATGCAAACACCAACGAACGAACAGCGCTGAATAACCGTGACGTGGAATTCTGCTACCTCGGTAGCATTATTACCGAAAATGGCGGGGCAGAAGAAGACGTCAGTTCCAGAATAAATAAAGCACGAGGCGCTTATGCATGCCTGTCCCACATATGGAGATCAACGGTGATTTCCACTAACACCAAATTGCGGCTGTTCAACTCCAACATTAAGGCAGTTCTTTTGTATGGTTGCGAAACATGGAAAGTCACCCAATTCATCACAGGGCGCCTACAAGTCTTCATCAACAGATGCCTTCGTCGTATCCTAAAAATCCGCTGGCAAGATAGAATTTCAAACGAAGAACTATGGCGCCGTGCCGGTCAAGAAAGGATAGACGATCAAATCAGGCGAAGGAAATGGAATTGGGTTGGCCACACCTTGCGACGCGAAAACGAAAATCTAGCCAAACAGGCCCTTGACTGGAATCCGCAAGGTTCCCGTCGAGTAGGAAGACCTAGAACAACGTGGAGGAGAACCCTACTAGAAGAAGCCGCAACAACTGGGAGATCCTGGTCGGAGCTAAGAGCTGTCGCGCAAAACAGAGTCCGCTGGAGGGCAACTGTTTCCGCCCTATGTCCCATGAGGGATTAAAGGAGTATAAAGAAGAAAGAAAGAAGAATTGCTGGACTAGGAAGTTATGCTTCGATTTTGAAGTGTTCGTTTAATTAATATTAACTTGTGGTTGGTTGTTAAACAATTAATATTATTAAGACTATTTTCATCTGTAGTTAGATCCGCTACACAAGAATACACTGGCACTGGCTATACAATATATAGGGCCGATAAAATGTTCTTTCCTTTCAGCTAGACCTAAGCTTTTTGTTATATCATGATGCACAGTGCTCGGAGAGCATTTTTTAATAATTAGTAACAAGCTGATATTTCGTGAGTAGCTTTCTTTTGACAAGACAACTTTTCTATTTGCGAAAATTTTCGATAGTGGTTCTCACTTACCTTAGCTTTAGTTTACCAAACTTTTAGCTGATTCTGTAGTCGCTGCTTTTCGAACCTGGGTTTTCAGTGAATTGCTTAGCACATTTCACCCAGCAATATGATCTTCATTTTATTCTTGGGTTGCGATAGCGTGGGAAACCCGAATTCTGCTGGAAGGATGACGACGCCCTGAACTTAGGGATGCCAAACTAGATGTCATCGGCTCAGAAGCGGGACCGGTGGAAAGAATCGTTGCACAAGACCTGATACTGATTCCGGTTGTCGTCGTCAAAGAAGAAGACTAAGAAAGTTTACCATTAGGTCGGGAAAATAAACGACCATGATATAAATGTCAAGAATTGAATCCTTTTATATCTTGACATTGTGCTGTCCTATGACTTTACTTCTCCACTGTTGCCTTTCAACGTCGCTGTGGTGTTAGTAACTCAGATGCGGAGAGGCAATACCGGATGAATTACGGATCCCAGAAATTTCATTTTCATTGAGGCCTGCTCCGTTCTGGTCTGCAATTCTCTTTAAGGGAGATTTCTGAAAGGGCTTCATTTTTTGCATCTGGTTCATTGCCAAACGTGTTTGGTGGTTAATAGAGACATATATCCTTGATGATGTTTCGATTGTTGTTCTTGCTTTTTGAAATTTTCTTTCGCCTTCGTATCCTAGCAACAACAACAACGCAGGAACTGTTAAAATGTCCGTTCACAGTCCGTGAAAATTATATGCCCTCCCCATCGTTCGTTCGTTTTGTCTGTTCGATGTCCGCTCGTCTAAAAGGGGACATAGCGACTTTCAATTTTGTTACGTTGAATAAGCTTATTCTGGAAGCTTATTTCTTATTAATTTCTTTTTTTCTTCCATTTTTCACCATTTACTCACGTTTAGGACATAAGGCGGAACAATTACCCTCTAGTGGACTCTGTTTTGTGCGACAGGTCTCTGCTGCAACCAGGATCTCCCAGTTTTTGCTGCCTCTGCAAAGAGGGTTCTCCTCCACGTTGTTCTAGGTCTTCCTACTCGACGGGATCCTTGCGGATTCCAGCCAAGGGCCTGTTCGGCTAGATTCTCGTGGCCAATATAGCCAAACCAATTCTATTTCCTTCGCCTGATTTGGTCGTCTATTCTTTCTTGGCCGGCACGACGTCATACCTCTTCATTAGGAATTTCTTGCCAGGGGATTTTTCAGATACGACGCAGGCATCTGTTGATGAAAACTATGATGAATTGGGTGACTTTCCATGTTTCGCAAACGTACTGTCTTAACGTTGGAGTTGAACAGCCGCAATTTGGTGTTAGTTGAGATCAGTGTTGATCTCCTTATGCGGAACAGGCGTGCATATGCTTTTCTTGTTTTATTTATTCTGGAACTGACGAAATTTAGTCGACTGCTCCACAATGATTCTCAAGGTGGTCTCAATGTGGTCTATGCAGGAGCGGCCTTCTCTGAATCCAGTCTGTTGTCTACTACCTCTCTACCTCGCGTTCAGTCTACTACCTATCTTATACTAGATAGTAATATATGGGACACGATTTGCCACATATCGTTAGACCCCCCTTTTTGGGTGTTTTGACTATGATACCTTCCGTCCAATCCTCCGCGAAGGCACAGGTATTCCATGCTATTTCCAGGATGGGCTATAGCGCATCTGCTATGAGCCTTGAATCAGCTTTCAACAATTCTGTCGGGATGCCGTCTTTTGCGCCTGCTTTACCATGGGCCATTGCATGAATTGCGGTTACTATTTCTGTCTTGGATGGGGCACGAGTGGTGATTTTTATTGGCTGTTCATTATTGCTGTTTTCCTGAGGTTTCTGTGCAAATCAACCATTCAGGGCGGCGAAGAAGTAATCTGTCAATCTTTGGAATTTCTCCTCGTAGCTGCACAGCAGCCTTCCATCCGCACTCTTTACGGCATGCTTTTTAGTAAAGTGCTTTCTTGAGAACTGTTTAGTAATTTGGTGCAGCACCTTACTGTTTCTTGTGTTTGCAGCGTTTTCCGCTTTTCCTGCGAGCTCATTTATCTGTTGTTTTTTATCACGCCGGACATTTCTCTTTTCCTCAAGTTGTTGACGTTTTTCCGGTCGCTTGTAGAGTTCACATTATGTTTGAGGGCCCTTCTGTGTTCTATTTTTGGCAGGTTGAGTCCTAGATTCAGTGTTGCTGGTTTCTTTGAACATAACCGATGCTCGTTTCCGCTGCTGTCAATAAAGTGCTCCACAGCTCTTCGACATTTGTGTCATCAGAAACGGTTTGCTGGTTTAAGATTGGTTGTAGATTCTCAACGAATTCTCGCGCAGAAGGTCTGCGTTAAACCGTTTACACAATACACACCACACGGCAGTAATGCGCTTCTTTGAAAGCATGGAGTGCTTGCCTGTTCCCTTCCACTTCATTGCAATATTACATGGGGATGTCATCAGAAAGATGCGATTCCCCTTTCTTTCCTTAAACGCGCTTCTGAAGCTTGTTAAACGGATGCAGCGGGAAGCACTTGCGATTATTGTTCTCTGTGGATATGCGAAGAGTCTTAAGCTTTTTTTAATTGAAACTGGAAATGAATAAAGCTAAAGAGAGAATAAACATTTCATCATGTTATGCTCCTTCACTAATCACTACCCATTACTTGCGCAGACCGCTGTAAACTGAAATATCAAAGCAAATCCACAGAAAATTGTCATGTATCTGCTAATGCCATTCTTGAGGCTTTCAGTTTCTTTTCTGTCAGAATATAAAAAAGACTCCCCGTTTCGGCAGATATATTCCCCCTCATAGTGTCATCTGGTCTCGCTAAGTTCCATGATCCTTATTTTATATCGATTCATCTCGTTGAGGACGTTGAGGCATTGTTTGCCGATTCGTAGCAGTGGTATTTTTGTGGGATTGAGAACTCTCAGCAGCTTAAAACCTTGTCATGGAAGTGGAGTCTTTACGACACGACAAGTCGTTTGCGTTTAAGAGTCGTATCACGACCTTCAGTACAGGGGTATAAACTCAACCTAGTATTTCCATTCTTGGTCCCTGTACTGAAAGTCGTAATTCACTTTTTACAACTCAAAGAACTTGTCATGGTACGCGACTCAACTTCAGCACGGGGGTCTGTGTTTTTTGGCACAAAGAACTCGCCATTCGACCGTCTCCCATTAGCTCCTTTCGAATAAGTACCACCTGAGGGCACCGCGGGGAGGTGGGATTTTAGGAGTTGATAGCAAATCTTCTAGGTGTTCGTCTGCAGTGATTCTTCTCGGGTTTTGATAGAAGTGACAAATCGGGTGCCACCATCTTCCGAGGTCTTTGTTAGTATGACGCTACGCCAACTATTAATACGTCAACTAACTTATGTTTAAAATAAATTCAATAAATAAATGTAATAATTTTTTATGTTTTCTTATTCTGCAGCCCCGTCGTGAGGAAGATCGCTTATATAATCAAATTGAAATGAAAAAATATAAGGAAAATAAAGAGAAGATCCGAAAAAGAAGAGAGGAGATCCGTAAGCGCAATAAAAGTTTACTCAGTTTGCTCAAGGATGATAGCGGAAATTGTATAGTATTAACAACTGGGATGGATCATGATAGGTCATTTGATGGCTTACCGCTGCCTATACAAGATTACCTCTTCTCTTCCGACGAGGAGGATACTTTAAAAACTGATTGTGATTTCCCTTTAATAAATAAATTCGTTAGTGGTGATAAAATTGTGGATGAATTGGATGCTTTAAAGAAAGACAGACTTAAGAGATCTCTTCCAGTAACCGAAAAAGTTGAACATAAAAAGAAATCTAGGATAGATGAAAAGAAAGAGCTTAGTGAATACTTATCAAAAACGTAAGTTTATAATTGATATTATTTTTGTAGGAAAATCGAGTAATTGTTTTTATTTTTACAGTCAAAAGATTAGTAGCGGCAAATATGGCAATAGTAAATACAAACATCGAAAAGCAAAAGAAAAGTTCCGCTGTGATATAGCAGGAGTTATCGTTCAACACCTAACTCCATACCGTAAAGAATCCTGTCGTGTTGGTAAAATTACAAATAATGACGATTTCAAACACTTAGCTAGAAAAGTAAGACCAATTTTATTTTATCATAGAATAAGTTTGCAAAATCTTTATCTTTAAGTATTGTTTTTTTACATCCATGTTGAATTCTTGATATGACGATGATATCCATCCTCGAACACAACCACCACAGCTCCTAAAAGAACTGTATGGCACTATGGAAAAGCCAATTGGTTGGGTCTTATTCGCTTCTTCCAAGCCACTGACTGGTTTCACTAAAATTATACGAGCGGGTATGCGTTTGTTCATCTCTCACTCTGCCAATCTGTGACAGGCCGAACAGATAGTTCAATAGGGAATGTGTGAATGCAATCAAAGCTAAAGAAGCCGCTTATAGAGCTTGCAGACGTTCGCCTAACGAGCCACTTCGTCTTCATATTGAGAAACTCTTGTAATTCGATAATCAGAAAAGTCAAATCATCATTTGATGATAGATTGAGAAGATTCTTGACTCCAATACAGGCAGTAAAAATTTCTGGTTCTTGGTAACTGCCATCAAGAAGAATTTTACTTCCTCCTTTGTTCGCCGTAAACACTCCCCACTATCCATCTCGAGAATACAAACCACTCTATGGACGGGGCTCACTTCAGGACTCGCGAGGTATTCAAGTGCCTCAAAGAACTCCACGTTAACAAATCCACTGGCCCCGACAAAATACCCCCTATGGTACTTAAAATATATGCCTCACCTTTGGCTAAACCCCTGCGCAAACTTCAATTAAACCCCCATGCCATTTCGGCCGGAGTTCCCCAGGGGCTTAATTCTCTCACCCGACTTTTCTAATCTTCATTAATGATCTGCTCTCAATCCCCTCAACCCAGTTCGCTGTTTCGCCGATGACGGTACTTTGTATTTCTCTTACTCCTGATATTGCATTTCTCTTACTCACATTATAAGACAAGCACGTGCCAGATCTTGTCTTTACCCCGTGAACTGATGTCCACTTCGATCAACCGTGATATCGAATCGATTCTTCATTGAGGCGAAATGAATCGCGTTGAATTTAACGCCACGAAAGCGAAGTACTGTCTTATTTCCAACAAAAATTGTACCGGCCTTCCTTTTATCTCCGTGGATAAAGAGAATCTAACGGGTGACCCAACTCTCAACATCCTAGGGGTAATTTTAAGGGAGGTTCTGCGATGGAACGATCACATATTCGAAATCGCCCAACAATCGCAAGTTCCTCCTCCAGCCAGCAGACTTAGCTACTATCTACAAATCCTGCGTTCGGTCCCGCCTTGAATACAACTTGTATATCTGTACAAGCGTCCCAAAAACCACATTGGTTTGCCGCGACAAGGTGCAAAATCGTGCCCTCATTGGTGATGGCCCCTCTCGCGCCTCCATAGACACCTTAAGCCACCGCAGGTACTCCTGCCTGCACGGCAATATTTTTCCCCCAACAAGACTAGCCCGCTCGGCTCACCCCATAGCCGGCTATTTACCCGGAAAATTCCATTATACCCACCCAGAATTTGTGAGTAACCAAGCGTGTGATATGATCTTTTTATTTTTCAAATTGTACAATTATTGAATAGCTCACTGCAAGTTTCACTATACTCAATTTAAATAAAATCCAGTATTCCTAGGAGATATATAAATAATGGCTGTCACAAGTAGCTAGGGGATAGCTCCCGCCGAGTTAACTTTGTCACATTGCATAGTACACAATCTAGTCGCATCATCAACGAAGACATGCTTTACCTTATCCCGGATACCTAAGCATACTAGGCACAGCAGCGAGTACTCGAAACGATGGAGTTATTTGCTATATCCTTCCATGTTCGCCCCTCCGTTCGCGCACAATACGGTCTAGAAGTTCATTTATAAATAATTTATAAATAATTCGACTGTGGAATTATCTCCCACAGTCAGTATTTCCGAACTAGTACAACACCTTCGAGTTCAAACGTGGGGTTCGTCGTCATTTTCTTCTACACCGTCCAGCCCCCTCTAACCTTTCCTATTCTCCTCGATTCTTCAAACCAAGCTTACTACTAGACATTGCACCATGACCTGAACGACATGACGGACTGGTAGTATAAAGGGTTACTCCGAAGCTTGGCTTTTTCATATATAAAAAAACATACGAAATTATTTTTCAATTTATTATTACAGTTAACCCATTTTGTAATGATCAAGGAGCTAAAACATTGTGATTCAACTGGGCAAGTACTGGAAGTAACAGAATCGGTTAAGAACAAATCAAGGGAATTTATCAAAAAATATATGGCAAAGTATGGAGAAACATATATTCGCCCTGAAAATGATCCAGAATTTAAAGATATTCCACATAAAGACTAGAGCGTAAAGTGAGTGAGGTTCTTGATAAACAGAAAAAAAAGAAATTATGTTTTTTTTTATTAAACTTTCTTCATATCTCTTCTTAATTTTATATTAAGCTATTATGGTTACAATTCATTATATTAATGCTAAGTAAAAAACTCCCCTCTTTGTTTAATTAAACGTTTCATTTTGCGTGTTTGCAGTTGTTGTAATTCTAATTGTGTTTAAAACAGTTTTAATTAAATAAGTTCAAGTATTCTTACATACCAAACCACATAGAATGTGTTCCGATATTAGTTTTCGTATTTTTTCTACTAAAAAAACATGTTAAAAGCTAATTAATTAAAAGCTGTGTAAAAGTTTTTTTCTCAAATTTTCGTGAAAATTTTATTAAGAAATTCTTCTAGGAAATGAGATGTTATATTTTAAAAGGCATAAATGACGAGAGAAATCTGGAACGGTGTTTTTTTTATATATAAATAATGTTAATTATATGATCTACGTGTGTCTAGAATATTATTAAAAAAAAGAAATTCATTTTTAATTTAATATAATAAAACGGCTGTGTTATTGGAAGTAAAATTGTAGACACTATATTGTGCATAAATAACAAAAATTCTTCTTTTGTATGTAAATAAGCTTAGTTTGTAAATAGTTAAGATTAATTATGGAGACAAACGAGTTTATATATTTTAAATATATAGAATTTGATTTGAGTAATTAAAATGTTACTGAAGAGATTTATTTTAATATTTTTTTGTTGCAATATTTTTTTTTGTATATGGACATCCTTGCGACTACCATTCTGTCGTATTGTTAGTAGTGTCGTGATTCGTCCCGTGTGTTCTCCGGTGGTAGCTACACCTCAACGGCTGTTTACAGCAAACGTCGGGCGACCTGTTTATCGTTCGTATTCTGGGTAGCGGGGTGAATCGTCCAACCTGAAACGATAAAGGCTGAACAGGACCTATAATGTCGTCAAGTTGATAAAGGTGCATAGGTCAGCAATAATAGGGGCAACAGGGGCCATGAGAACATGCCTCACGAAAGCACTTAACTTCTCTTGCACTGGTTCCCGTTGACCTTCACATTAAATACCTAGCCTCATGCAGCGCCCTCAGAGTGAAGTTAAGCTCAAAATACTACGGACGTGGTCGCTGCAACCACGTACTACATTCCTCCTATATTAATTTCCAGCAAGAGCTTCTCCGCCGAAATGTCCTCAACAAGAGAATAGAGGAAACGGAGACGTTCTGAGGGCATTCATATACCAATATTCACCGACAGCTCCAAGCCGTCAGAGGGCGACGGAGCTAGGGTTTATCTAGAGACCACTAGCCCGGTGCACACTAGTATCTTTCAAACGGAAGTTCTGGTGATCCTGAAGGCCTGTTAGACAATGAACTTGGAACCTACTGAAGGATATAGCACTGGAATTTTCATAGATAGCGAAGCCTCTATCAAAGCTTTGGATTCTGTAATGATGCGCCCCAAGCTAGTGGGGCGATGCAGAGCTAAGCTAGGTAGGTTTGTTAGAAGCACAGACAAGTAAAATACAGATGCCCAGTAGTTATATAAAATCATGTCCCAAATCAATAGTTTCACTAGCCAGCTTTTCCCTCCTCTAGGCAGCTAAATTGCGTGTAGCAAAGAAATGTTGTAGCCGTGTAGCTGGCTAGAGAATGGCAACTTTTGGTCGAGCTCCCAGCGACAGAAAGCAGCGTCAAACTCTACGGTGTGCGAAGCAAAATAGCTGCGAGGAGTGTGGGGGATTGCGCGTCAATGTTGCGTACGCAGGCTATAAGCTGGTGACATATCCAAGCGTACATGCATTGCATTCGTTGACAGATAATATAGAAGTGTGTGTATTCAAATGCGAGCTGACGGAATATTCCGTGAATGGAAGGCATGCCACACATAGGTCGGGCTACTTTCAACTTTTTCTGCATTGTCGCATTCGAGATAGCACACACAAGCATAAGAACACAAACACATGAACACGTTACTTAGATTTTCGGGCTATGTGTGAAAGCCGGCACGGAACGCAACCATGTAATTATGTGTCAGAGGAAACTCGGCGGATATCAAATTAAAGATACGTGGTTTGCTGCATTATAAATAATATCACACATTTTGATGACTTTGCATGACAAAACATGGGCCTTTTCGTAAACGTCAAAGCAACAGAGCAACAACGCATCGGCAACAAAGCAGCGCAAACTTCTTTTCGCATACGTATGCATACATTCGAAATTGGCTGCGCTGTTGCATTGACTGTTGCGCAACAAACTTGAAACTTGTACGTTTCCGAACGAATGACTTTGGATCATCTGCGTTTACGAACTCGTTGCAGCGTTGCAAAGCATACGTATGCGTTTACGAAAAGGCCCCATCTCTCGATTTGGTCGTAATGCCAAATATGAAACTTAGTGAAAATCGGCTCGAGAAAGCAATTCGGCCCGGTTGAAGGATGCCATCGGGTTGTGCGTCTCGATAAGATGGAATTGTGCACGAACGAAGCAATCTGGGAGATTAAAAAGGGCATGAAAACAATGGTCTGACGCTTACTGAAGCTGTGCAAACGGAGAAAACCGGTGTCCATAAGGATAAAGATATGAGGACAGATCATTCATTCACAGCCAGCCCTAAGTTATCTGGGGGTGATGATCGACTCGAGATCCGCAAGGATCCCGTCGAGTCGGAAGACCTAGAACGACGTGGAGGAAAACCCTACTTACAGAAGCCGCAACAACTGGGAAATCCTGGTCGGAGCTGAGATCTGTCGCGCAAAAAAGAGTCCGATGGAGGGCAACTGTTTCCGCCCAATACTCATGACGGATTAAAGGAGCTAAAAGAAGACGAAAAGGATCGACTCGAGGCTAAATTTTAAAGCACACTTGGACATGGCGGATAAAACGTCCGCTATTTTTAGCACCTTCAAGAATGTTGATCAACTTGTACGTCCTAATTACAAATACGGACATATGAAGATTGCAAAGAAAAAGACTACTGAGACAAACAGGGAGCCTCTATCCCATGCTTAGAGATCGGGATGGTCGGCGCTCCTACGGACAGGATCAAAACGCAATTTTTGACTATCATCTGCTGCTGGCCACCCATACGTGGAGGCCCTGGAGACTGCACGATCTCTAAAGCGACTTGGCCCATTTACAACAAAAAAAACCAATGGGTCGTCTAAACATATCCCGAAGAGATATTGCCAGAAATACGACATTGGCCCATGACACGGTGCCAAGCGGTGAAGCCCATATAAAGTCTGTTGCCGCAGTTCCGGAATATGAACGAAAGGAAACAATTGTTCACACGATATCTCCAGATAATTTAGAGAGGATTTGATCACTCTAAGCATTGAGATACCAGGAGTATAAACTCCGTGTTATCAATTTCGTTCGATGAATGAGGGCGCTGCAGTCAAATGTACCACAAAAACATGGCCGATTGTATTCATCCGGTTCATGATCATTGGCAATTTCGTCTGTTGAAAAGTTCGTCAATTTAAAATAATAATATTTTAATAAAAAATTAAATTTATTTGACGCCTATTTCGAAAATTCAGCTTCTGAATTCGATTTGAATTGTCACGTTTTTACGGCGTGATTAATCGTAGGATTAATTAAGAATACACCTTTTAATTATCCACCTAAAGACTTATTTATTAAAAACCAAACACAATTTAATACCAAACACAATTCTTAGAGCTCACTATTATCACTTGCAAATTAATATCTCCCACTATTAGGTCTCTTTAGAACATTTTCATCGCTTTTAAAATCAAACTGACTTTCCACCTTCATTGTTGCAAGCCCCTTTTGTACATCCAAGCTCCCCCTTTATCTAACTTCTAGAACCTTCGCCCATTTTTTAGTTCATAATTCTTTCCTTTATAATAGATCTAGAGTCTAATAGATGGCGCCATGTTATTGCATGTATGGTGATTTTATTGTTCACCATTAAAACACGAAACAACAATAAACAAATTTATTCGTTAAGAGTACAAAAGTAATAATTTTGAAGCAAAGCGATTCACTTAGAGTAGCCCTAGTTATGTACGCAATGCGACGTCCAGAGCCAGACACCGACTGACTGTGCTGACACTTTTTCTCTACTCTGCTGTTCGCGCCGAAGTCACGGTGGCGCTGGTGGGAGAGCTAAACCCCACACATGTTATTAAATTCAAACCTAATAAAGTCGTTAACAATAACCGTTGATTCAACTTCTAACAAACAGATGGCACATAAAACATCAATGTGATTATTCGTACCCAAAGTAAAAAAAAAAAAACAAAAACAAATTTCAATTTTTTTCAGAATGGAAGAAATAAATAAAAAATATCATCCATTTTATGTATTGGCGTCAACCCAAAATAACAAGAGTACTTTCTGTTTATTTTACCTAACTCATTACCTAGGCAATTATTGCTTTGGTAATACTTTACCCGGGTCTCCTCGGGCAATTTTGGCACTGGCAATCGGAAACTCTGTCATTGCCGGAAAAAACGAAAGCAGAATGCTCGGCAATATTTCTCTAAAATTTAAAATTTTACAAACATTTTGCTTGATCAACATACTTTAGGGAAATAAATGCAAAAGTTTTCTTGAGTCTTATACAAAAATATTTAATTATAATATAAAAAAGAAAAACGGAAACAACATGTTTAAAATCTGCCAACTGTCATCAGCTGTAAAAATTAGAAGAATGCTTGCCAACCTAGGGGAAATAAATTTTTGTGCTCAAATTCAATCCGTCAAATGTTCTTTTCCGGTCCGCCATAAGACCTGTAAGTTGCGTCGATTGTTTTTCGGTATTTAATTACAAATCATCAGTTATAATTAAAGTGAAAACTTCCTAAAAAGTGCGAGAAAGAAATGTGCAGACATTTTACTACCCAATCCATATTGAATTTATCCATAGTTAAGACCCTTGAGTTTTTTTAATGGACGTAAAAGTTCTCGTCTATTTTATAACTTGGAATTAGTGCGAGGCGTTCGATTTGTTTTTGAAGTGCGCCAAGGATGTTATTTTACAAATATCCTCTATTTAATTAATGTAGTTTCATTGCTTCGTGTCTAATTTAGTTAATTTCTTATTCTTGTAACCTCAAATGTCTGCGTGTTGTTTATCGCACTTGGAAGTTGTCAAGTGAAATTTTTCTCATTTTACTTTTTGTTTATTTTAGTTCAAAATGAAGAAAATTATGAAAATGGGAAAAGTCGTAATCGTCCTTAGCGGACGTTACGCAGGACGTAAAGCGATCATTGTTAGGACATACGACGATGGAACGTCTGAGAAACAATTTGGACATGCACTCGTTGCTGGTATTGATAGGTACCCACGCAAAGTAACCAAGAAGATGGGCAAAGCTAAACTAAAGAAGAAGTCAAAGATTAAGCCATTCCTGAAGATTCTTAATTACAATCATTTGATGCCCACACGTTACACTGTCCCAGATATTTCGTTTGACAAAGTTTCTGTTAAGGACTTGAAGGACCCCGTGAAGAGGAAAGCACACCGTTTCCAGACACGAGTCAAGTTTGAATCCAAATATAAGGCAGGCAAGAATAAATGGTTCTTCCAGAAGCTGCGTTTCTAAGTGGAACTAGGTTGAATCATTTTTTAAGCTTATAACTTTAATAAACGAAATGTTCTAAGGAAGGTATTTTTTCTGAATATCCTATTTTGAATTGTTTGTTTTCATGTTTCGTGTAGCTACGTGTAGTTTAACTTGGCTGAGAGCTTGTAGGGTAGTATATATGTCCCAAAACTATCCTCATAATTTCAAAAAAAGGAAGCCGCGTGTTATTAGTGATGTAAACTAGATTCTTGTTCTAGTTTGGTGATGGTCGTGTTACTATAGTGTATTCTAATAGATATACAACCTGCCAGGACTAGTGTAAGTCGTTTTGGTGTCACTGTTGCTTTTAGTCAATATTTATTTATTTTTATAACTCATTCATTCATTTTAACATAACGATGGGATGTGTTCCGCGATCTGATACCTCGGTAGATAATAGAAGGAAGAAGTCCCGGGGGCTTTCCCGTTGTATCGCATCGTTCCAAACAGGGTGTCCTATCAGCGATACAGATGTGCGTAACCCGGATGAGGTATACTTAAGCATGGGTGCTTTCAGTAATGCAGTTTGCACATATTTGCTTTTGCATTACTTCAAGCAAGCATGCGTTTGTACAGAGTTCATATCATAAATGCAAATGTGCGCAAGTGTTTTGATAGCCCTGCGAACAAGTTTCAAAACAGATGGGAAGGCCTTCGATGGCAAGATGAGAAAGAGGGAGAAGATTAAAGTCGTCTAGAAAGAAAACAAGGGATAAATGAAATCCTTTGTATCTGCTCTGCTTGACGTAGGCAAACATTTCATTTGCTTTTAACAATTTAGTAGATTTATTTTTCTTCAGAGTTAAGACAATATTTCACGATCTCGAAGGTTCGCATTTCTTGTTGAGCTTTTAAAACCTCATATGAAACCTTAAAACAATACATCGGTTCTTCCAATAATAAAATCGGCCGCTACGTTAGGCTTCGGTATCGATTTCAATGTCGAATTTCTATTTCGAAGGTACTGGGGAGAGTTGGTATCCCGCCAGAATTGTTGAAAGCCGACTCAATTGTCATAGCAGATGCGCTACAGCTAATCCTGGAAAAGCATGGAACAACTGTACCTTTCCGGAGGATTGGACAGAAAGTATCATAGTCAAAATATCAAAAAAGGGGCCTAACAATATTTGACAACTGGAGAGGCATCTCTCTATTATATACTGTGGGCAAAATCTTGTTCTACATTATGCTATCGAGGATAAGAGAGGCAGTAGACCGAACGCTTAGAAGACAGCAGGGGCCGTATTTGATTTCTCGAGTCGTCTGTTGATAAATAAAAATTGGCATTTGGCGACACGATATCGTCTCTTTACGTGTCGATAAAGACGTTTGACGATTATTAAAAAGCTCAATTTATGCATGAAATAAACTTAACAATTTCTATTTTAATTAAATATACGTGATGTGCTGCCTTGCAGTAATACCACCCAATTTGATGGTTTTGTATGGCTGCGCTTAGCTGTCGATTTGGTCGTGAAACCAAATATGGAACTTAAAGAAAATCGAGAAGCTTTTTTTGAGAGACCAAATACCACCCCAGGCTGGATTCAGAAAGGGCAGTGAGTTCAGAAGTAAGACAAGGATTCCTACTTTCGCCATTACTATTACTAAACGACAACCTTGTCAGCGCTCAAGATAGTAGAACTGGCGGCATACAGTGGGATTTGGTGGATCGCGTAAAGGATCTCGACTACGCGGATGATATCTGTTTGCTGGCCCACAGACACCAGGACCTCAAAAACATGCTAACCAATTTGGCAACAGAGTAGTCCAGCAGGCTTAAGGCTAAATCCGATTAAAACTAAAGAAATGCGAATAAATGCAAATACCATTGAACGGTTTCGCTGAATAACCGTGAACTGATAGATACGTGGAACTGGTAGATAAATTCTGCTACCTCGGTAGTATTATTACCGAAAATGGCGGTGCGGAAGATGTCAGTTCCAGAATAAATAAAGCACGAGGGGCATATGAATGACTGTTCCGCATGTGGAGATCAACGGAGATCTCAACACCAAATTGCGGCTGTTCAACTCGAACGTTAAGGCAGTTCTTTTGTACGGTTGCGAAACATGGAGTTGCCAAATTCATCACAGGGCGCCTACAAGCCTGCGTCGTATCCTAAAAATCCGATGGCAAGAAAATTCCTAATGAGCTATAGCGCCGTGCCGGTCAAGAAAGGATAGACGACCAAATCAGGCGAACGAAATGGAATTGGATTGGCTATACCTTGCTACGCCAAAACGAGAATATAGACACACAGGCCCACGCTCTCTCTCTAGAAATGGACGTGTACGGTTGACTCTTAGTACAGGTAAATTAAGCCGAAAAAAGCAAAATAGGGGAAATGATTGGGTACAGGCTGAAAATTGGCACAGTGCTTCCTTTTAGGGTTCTTAATAAGGGATTATAAAGTCTACCGATTTTCTAATCCGAGTAGCTCATAAGCCGCAAGTCCTATCATAAAGTAATCACAAAGTTTTTGGATCATGGGATTCTCTACAGTTATACATTTTCCCGTACGAATTGCCATTCATGAGATATCACCATTTTAACGATTTAAAATACTCATTCGCGAATTGTATAGGTTATCAGACGTTCAAGTTGGACTCCGTTGCTAATTTTTTTAGGGGTGATTCCTAGATTCCTTTGTTCTAGAGAGGGGGCTCATCACTAAGATACAGGGTGTTTATGAAAAAAACTGCAATTCTTTTTTAATTTATTTAGAGTTGAATAAGTCGTACACTAATTATCGTAAAGCAATACACCTAAGCTTATATTTTAGAAAAATGTGTTTTCTTTTATTTGATATAAATAACAGAAACTTGAGTGAATCCATTTTGAAGATATGTAGGTTCAAAGCATGAGGAAAACGCTAAACACGAAGAAAATTGTGATTGTATCTATCCCTCTGGATTCGGCATACAAAGCATTCATACCTTTAGGGCTAATGGCCACCTCAGTTTTAATTCATGGAGTTGATGAGGCTCTAAATGAGGAAGAATTGTGGCCCTTAGAGACTGTAATCCCTCACTAGACTTCAAAAAGGTATTTAGAATAAATTGTAAAAGGAAAGTGGAGGGCAATACTTGAATAACTTCGACCAAAAAAATCAAAATATACATAGAAGGAAAGAAAATCCCTGAAAAGCTAAATCGATATTATTCAACCTTTAACGTAAACAAATTCATATACGTTCCATCTAGATGCTTTAGGTGCCAGCGGAGAGCGGACTGCAATAAGGGCAGATAGTGCAGTAAGGTGGCAAAATGTGCTAACCAAAAAGGCAACAATGGTGCCTTTAAGAAGATATGCCCGTTTTGGTTTGAGAAAAGGGGATGGTCGAGATAATGAGACGAGGCAACTGCATAAAGAAGGATACTTGGAGGATTTTCAAGTCGAAAAACAGAACCCTAGAAAGTCACAACCTCAAGGAAAAAGCCACCCAACGAAGCCAAAAAAAGAAACGGAGAATCTAATAAAGAAAAGAAGGCCTCACAAGAGCCCAATCCTAAAAAGAAATCCAAAACTTCCAAGGCTCTCTTCTTGTCAGTCAATAATTATGATTCTGAAGATGAACATTCCTTGGACCTGGAGAAATTAGAACTCGAGTAAACGAATTTTTAAGGATTGCGCGCATAAATGTTATTATGCTTACAGGACGGGTCAGTAGCGGGCCAAAACTCAAAGAAGCTTAAAGCATTGACAGGGAAGCCGAAAAAACACATCCCAGCTTCTAAATCGGGCCTGAAATACATGTTCTGGTAAAAAACAATCGTGTGCTATCAATTACCAAGACTTGTGCTGGGTCAGGTTCTTATCTCAGAACTCTTAACAAGGAAAGGATCCTCAAAATTTACTGTTTTTAGCCCTTCGGAGTAAATTTTTCTTTGATATAAAGGTTGGTTTCACATCAAGTATGTGCGACGAGCTGCAAGGCGCTAGACAATTAAAACCACAACAACTCGAACAGGCCCTTGACTGGAATGCGCAAAGATCCTGTCGTGTCGGAAGACCTAGAAAAACGTGGAGGGCATACCTCCTAGCAGAAGTCGCAATAACTGGGAGATCCTGGGTAGAGTTGAGAGCGGTTGGGTAAAAAGAACTCGCTGCAGGGCAGCTGGTTCCGCCCTATGTCCCACGAGAAGTATTAAAGGAGCGTCACTGAAGAAGAAAGATGTATCTGGAGAAGTTCAAGGCTCACAGAGCGCTGTACTGCCCACGGTGATGATGCTGAAGTTCGTTAGCTGCCATCACTAAAGAGTTATAACAACCACTAATGATGAATTGGAGCAAAGCAGTAGGCTAGAACAATACTCACTTGTTTTTACCTAAATATTTTTTTCCATTTGACATGACTGAAATTGTAAGGAAAACATAGAATGGTATAATATGGATGTATTTACTAAAAATCTGCCAGCAATCACCAACAAACTTATTTGAGTCAGAGCGTTTACACTATACATGATTTTGGTATAAAGATTAAGTCAAATGTGTTACGAAACCATAAAATTTATATAAAGTATCTAGAGTCCCAAAACAGAAGTATTTAGAAAAAACAACACTAAAGTTCAATTCCTTCCTGAGCCGCAAGACTTTTTTTGATCTTCATGAGCAGTTCTTTCTTAACAGCATCTGGTACGCGAGCCCTAGCTTTTGAAGTAACCTCTTGAACTATTTGGTCGACGTTAACACTACCACCTTTTTCCTTGATTACATTACGGCAGAGCAATTTAACTTCATCCCGCCATCCGCATTCTGTTAGCCTATGTCTGAGAAGGTTCTTTAACCTGAAAAGTCGCTTGTTTATAATTATTACATTTTGGCAACACAAAAATCACGGTACATTGCTCTGTCTCCTTGTAGGATCGTTGCTTGGTCGACAGCTCTTGTTAGAGTCATAATTTTATGTGATAATTTAATTCCTAAGCAAAAAAACCAATTTTTTGGTAGACCCTCTGCCCGTTTGACTTTTCTTAACAACAGCTTTTTCCGTGCTTGATTTTTTTCCGAAATAGTTTTTAGGATGCTCAGAGATGATAGCCAAGTATTCTGTAAAGTGACGTTTTAGTTGCCATCTATGTGTCACCGATAAACAATTTACTTAAAGCTGGCGACACGACTCCTGCGATTTGAATTTTTTAAATTAGTTACAACGATATTTGAAGCGGGAGAAGTTATTGCTGGATATTTGAACAAATTGTGTTCTCCATTAAATTTTTCGCACTAGGACATCTAAGAAATAGAAGTAAAACAGTAATTTATACATTTCTCTGATAACTTTTAATTGTATTTTTTTATGATAAGCATCAAAAGATCGCAAAGGAGCTTCCTAGACAAATCACAAAGCACAAAGGTTACAAATGTGTTAAAGCGTGATTCGCAGCCTTTTGGGTGATTTGATACTTTGTATAATATAACTGGACCACTAATTAAAACGTAAGAAACTTCCTGAAACACGAAATCAATCACTCAATTTCAATATCGCGATGCTTACTGAGATTCATAATACATCCTTACTTGTATTCAAGCTGTAGAGTTGGTGGAGGCTACGTTTATTTTGTTTTCTTATCATTATTTATTTATTATTTATCATATGAAAACGATTCATAAATTAATTTTACAAACATAAGTTAAAGCTATCAACAACAAAAAAATCTAAAAAAATTTAAAGAAGTTATTTAACAAAATAACCAAAGCTAGAACAAAATGAAATTAAGATGAAGTGAAATTGTGTTCGAATTTGTTATTCTGCTAACTAAGTAATTGATGAGACATCTTTTGAAAACGCTGCTCGATTCCGTCATATGTATGTTAGTGGAAAGATAGTTCCAAAGTTCAGCGACGTAAACAAAGTAAGAACGATGTCTTCATAAAACTCCAAAACGCGGAATTAGTACATTGAGGTTTGTAGGTTAATCATCCTCTTCAACGTAGCTGCCTAAGGCTCGACTGGGATAATCAACTTCGCCATCAGGAGGCGACACCTTGGTATGGTACTTGCTCCGATTTTGATGAGTGTGGCCTTGTTGGAAAGGGCTCGCCTCCATGAATTTAGAAATGTCCAGTATTCACGTAATTTCCAGCGCTTTCTTAGGCTGCTTACACACCAAACTGGACATCGACACGACATTACAAAACGTCCATCGACAAAAAAATTTTTGTCGAATCTTCGTACACACCAAATTCGACACCTCGACACCATTCGACAACCAGAACCACTCGACACAGCGAAAGTCACTGCATAAGTACTCGACGTGTCGAAAGTGGTCGTTCGACGTTTTTCCTCGTGTCGCCTTCAGTGGATATAAACTGATTTGAATGTGAAACCCTTCGTCGGTAACGGTTTTTTTCCTTGTCGAGTTCTGTCGTGTCGATGTCGAATTCAGTGTGAATAGACTCGCTTAATGATAAGAATAGATGTGTGTCGCGACAGAAAAATGTTGTCGAATTTCGTCGTATCATGTCGATGTCGAGTTTGGTGTGTAAGCAGCCTTACTTCCAACTTTTGAAGCCCCTTTGCTTATTTGGATGAATAATGCCTTGTTTGAAAGGGCTAGCTGCCTTGGCATTTTTGGCCAGAATTTTACGCACTTTTGCTATGGTGCTCCGATTTAGGTGTATGAAGCCTCGTTGGAAAAGGCTCGCGCTCATGAATTCAGAGCAGTTGAGTTTGCCAAAAAATACCGAGGGATTCGGGAGTTATCTTCTCTTTTGTGATTTCCCCAAGGAGGGCTGCAAAATGCCAATTATCTCAGGAAATACTGGTCAAGCCGGGTGGGACTGAATTCACAGACACCCTGGGACGTTCTTTACAACTAGGTATCACTCCCTAAAATTCATTATTATTATATTAAGGTATTTTTGGTGGAAATAAATTTTGAAATCCTGTTTGGCTGTTTAAATTCAGTTTTAAGCAATGAAGCATATTCCCAGAACTAAAAAGAAAAACTACTAAATTATATAAAATACATAAATTGACTAAAATAAACCTTAAATAAGTCAAATTAACTACTTCAATTAAAGAAAACCCCAAAAAAAAGAAAATTTTCAATTCCTGAAATCTCAAAAAAATGCATAAGAATCATGCTGATAAAAACTCAGTTTTTAGACCGTTTTTGCATTATCATCAATAACCTTATTAAACCTGTTATTATTAAATAATATTCTATTATATTTTTAATTACTTAAAAACAGAACTTCACAATTTTTTATTGTTTAATTTAATTAAAATCAATAAGTAAGCTTTAGAAATTATCAAATTAATAGCACTATAACCACAAAATTGCATAGTTGTAGGAGTCTACTACATATCGAAATAACTCGCGTTTTTTGGTAAGCGCGCGGATTCTGTATGATATATCAGAAATTACAATGCAAAGTGTCGAAATTTTCTCCATACAAAGTTGCGAAACTTGACATTGTAAATTTATCCATTAGATAGAGCAATGGTTCCCAACCTTTTGGGGTAATCGTACCCTTTGGTAACAATTTGGAATCTTACGTACCCCTAACTTTTATTGTTATTTATATACAGCAAAAAAACAATATTATATAAAGAAAAAACATTTATTCACATTATATTTAAAAGTAATTAATTAAAAATTACAAAAAAAATTAAATTTAGTGGGAACGTTGTTGCTGCTTACCGTCAACCAAATGTTGTATTCGTGGTAGAGTGTTTGAAAGAGCCAACCGCATGTCATGTTCAGCCTTTAGTTTGTTCCTTAATTTTGTTTTTATGGACACAAGCACTGAAAATCCAGATTCGCAAAGGTAAGTAGTGACAAACGGAATAAGAGCTTTCAACGCCCGTTTGACCAAAACAGGATATGCCTCGCTTTGTTTACACCAGAATACATCCAACGCCATTGTTTCAAAGTCACTACTTAGTTTTTTGTTATTCCGCAATTCAATGAGCTCATCTTTTGCGTCATCAGCATCACTAATTTGATCCAATGAAACGGTGAAAGGGTTTCTTATCCAGTTATCAAATACAAATGTGCGAGGAATAATGCCATCGAAAGTAACTTGAAGATTTTCCAGATGCATTTTAATACAGTCCAGAACCTTGATATCAATTTCACGTTTAACTTGCAAGGAAACTATTTCATCAAAAAGCGGAAAATTGGCGTAATTTTCACTTTTAACTCTTCTGCCATAGAGAGCCAACTTTTCTTGAAATGATGTAACTTTCTCCTCGGCATCTAAAATATTCATACCTCTACCTTGGAGTGATATATTTAAGGAGTTTAGATGGCTAAATATATCTGCAAGGTAAGCTAAAGAGAGCACAAAGCTGGTATCTGTGAAGTGAAGCAAAAGAGTTGATTCTTTGTCACGTAGAAATGTCTCAATTTGAGATCTAAGTTCAAAAACCCGGCTAAGAACTTGTTTCAAATCGGGCTCTCTTAATTTTGAATAAAGCTTCTGTGTCATTAACGTTGTTTGGATGGATTGCTTGTAGATGTTCCTTAAGTTTGGATGGTTTCATATAACCATTACTAAGTACTTTCGAGCAAAGTATACATTGTGGCTTTTGCAATCCATCTTTGTCAACTAAGAAAGTGAAGCCGAATTGAATATATGAGTCC
Source organism: Thereva unica (assembly GCA_949987705.1). NCBI lineage: Eukaryota > Metazoa > Arthropoda > Insecta > Diptera > Therevidae > Thereva > Thereva unica. The sequence continues at coordinate 46,311,974 of OX465281.1, read as the reverse complement.
TGATAACAACGCTTCTTTGACATTGTGATAGTATGGGTTAGCTGTCGATAAGAAAAAAATAATTTTTTCTGGAATCTAAAACAATTAATTATCCCCTGGTTTATTTATTGTACTTACCAAAATAAATCGAAAACCGTTATATATATTTATTTTTTGTACACGTTTTAGTAGTAAAAACAATAAAAAACAATAACAATTTGATAATTAAATTACTTCAATAGTGCACAGAGAACCGAAAAAAATTAAAAACTCAGGAACTTTTAAAAATCAACCAAATCCTTACAAGTAGTTTTTATAATGAATCTATGACAACCAAAATTTCAAAGACTACTAATGTCTCTTTTCTATGACAGCCAAAATTTCAAAGACTACTAATGCTTTTTCATATAACGGCTTATTTCTTATTTCAAAAATAAGAAATACATACTTACATAAGTATGTACATATTTGTTATTGTATTTAGTTTTAGGAAATTTACTTTAAGAAAACCGAACTGTGTTCAAAAAAATTGAGATTTTTGTTTGTTACTAAATTTTAAAACAATGAAATATTATCAATAATAATTCGAACAAAAAATTTCTTACCCCGTACCCCCGAGGAGTGCTCCACGTACCCCTATGGGGTCCATAGACCACAGGTTGGGAACCCGTGAGATAGAGGATCCCCGCGGTTACCAAAAAACGTGAATTTTGATTAGACATTAAACTCTTAAAAATATGCAATTTTCCACGTTTAATAATTTGATTGATTTTGATTAAATTAAACAATAAAAAATTGTGAAATTATGTTTTTAAGTAATTAAAAATATAATAGAATATGTAAATAATACATATTTAATAATAATAGGCTTAATAACGGTTATTGATGATAACGCAAAAACCTAAAAACTGAGTTTTTATCAGTATGATTCTTATGCATATTTTGAGATTTCAGGAATTGAAAATATTCTTTTTTGGAATTTCTTTAATTTAAGAAGTTAATTTGACTTACTTAAGGATTACTTAAGTGAATTTATGTAATTTATAAAATTTGGCAGTATTCTTTTATTTTGGGAATAGGTTTTTATTGTATAAAATTGCATACAAACGGCCAAACATCAAGATTTGAAAATGGAATTGCTAAAAAATACGTAATATATAGAATTATTAATTTTAAACAATGTTGCCTCGTTGGAAGGGCACGCTCCCCTGAATCCTCAGAGGAAAATCTACTCACCTCTTAGTCCATGGAAATGGTACTTTAACATTGCAAAAATGCAGGACAAGATTTTATTTTTGAGATGTCTAGGGGGATCAGTGTAAGCTTATATTTCAGTTTTCAGGATTCCAGCCCCACCCATTTGGCCGCCATCTTGGAAAAGGGTTGCAAATGGTTTTTCCACTATATCTCCGAAACGGTACATATACAAAAATTTTGCAAGGACACCTTCTGTTTAGAATTAAATTATCTACAATTTACTGAAATTTTGTGGTAAAATGAATAATTAAGAAGTTATAAGCCTTAGAACACAAAAATTAGTCGCAATATTTTCTTTTAAAGGCTATAACTTATTTTCCTTCAACTTTAACAAAAAAATAATAACAAGTTTTTTTTAGAGGGTTTCATAACGAATAATTTTCATTCATACTTTTTTTAATTTCATTCACTACGAAAGGTTTTACAGCGCCCCAAAGGTATAAAAGTGACCGATTTTCTGGATAATTTTTTTACCATTTTACCTCGTCCTCTCCCTAGAAAATTTAAACAAGTCGTAAGTAATAGTAATGAATGAATGACTTTAGGTTATAAGGTTATAAGTATTATTGTACCATGGTCTCAAGTTAATCCCAGCTGCGAATATCCTGAGGAGAGCTCTAGGTCTGGTTAAAGTAAATTTGGAGCCTGGAAAGCTTCTCCAGTGTCCCCAGGCTCAAAATCTTGCAGTTCCTATGGATATCATTAAATCAAAGGAACCGGTGAGCTAGAGCATTACATTCTTTCTCCTAAATCAACGAGAAGTCCCTCGAGATATTGGAGAAAAATGAGAGCCGTCTAAGATGCAGCTAAACTGAAAAGTTTTAAAAGCCTCTCCCCAGAGAAGCAGTTTCGTAATCTGAACTGAACTGGTGGAGGGTTTGAGTTTGAGGGAGTAGGGGCACAGGCAGTGGCTTGAAATCAAGCAAAGAAAAAACATATAACACAAACAAAACTTAATATATCCACCAAAATAATAAAATAAACCACAAAACAAACAATAACATAAAAAATTAATAATAACGAAAAAACTAAGTGAAGGCCACCAACAACAACAACAATAACCGAAGGACCGACGGACAACAAGTAAGTCTCCTCCACCCGCTTCCCGCGCTTCCTGACGGTCGCTCCGGCGCTGCAGCCTTAATCGGTCAGCTGATGGGAGTCGTCTTGTTTTAGCAGGCATAACACTGCAACAGGACTATTCCCGTTAGCTCCGATGGATGCATCGCCGGTGCGGCCGGCAACAAATGAGGTCATGGACCTCACGCAAAACAGTCCACAATGTGACAATGATTTTATAATCAATTTTTGTAACATTCGGGGACTGAATGCGAACTTCCTGGCCGTTACGTGCGAGTTACTCCTCCATACCCCTGCTATTTTCGCACTGAGTGAAACCCAAGTGTTACCAGATCTTGATTTAGATCGATTTCAGGTGACAGGGTATAATTTAGTGCACAACTTTTCCGCCCATAGGGGATTAGGATTATATATTAGGAATGACGTGGCCTTTCAGAAGGTGTACAGTAGTACATCCTCTGATTTTAATCATCTTTGGATTAAAATAATTATCCATAGCCACGTCATATTTTTCTGTTTTCTATATAGGAGTCCTAATATTAGTAATGAGGCCACCACCGCAGCCTTCGATGCTATTTCTGAACAGATTTCCGGATTTTTATTTTCCCACCCGGAAAGCGAAATCATTGTTGCGGGTGATTTCAACGTTCACAACGTACATTGGCTAAATTACTCAAATGGCACCAGTGTTCCTGACAAAGACGCCGAGCTCTTTGCGAGCCTCAACAACTTGCACCAAATTGTCAAATGTCCGACGAGAGTCCCTGATATTCCAGGTCAAGGAGCCCATCTCCTTGACCTGTTTCTTACTTCCCATCCGACGCGGTACTCCATCAAGGTTAGCTCACCCCTTGGCAACTCGGACCATAAACTAATTAGCGCTTATTTCCCATATCCATCCTCGACCACAACCACCACAGCTCCTAAAAGAACTGTGTGGCACTATGGGAAAGCCAACTGGTTGGGTCTTATTCGCTTCTTCCAGGCCACTGACTGGGATTTGTGTTTCCGTAATGCCAATGCGAACTATGCGGCCCTCTGTGTCACCAAAATTATTCGAGCGGGTATGCGCTTGTTCATCCCTCACTCTACCAAATCTGTGAAGCCTAGGCCGAACAAATGGTTCAATGGGGAATGTATGAACGCAATCAAAGCTAAAGAAGCCGCCTATAGAGCATACAGACGTTCGCCTAATGAGCCACTTCGTCGTGAGTACGTCAAACTTAGAAACTCCTGTAACTTCATCATCAGGAAAGTCAAATCATCATTTGATGATAGATTGAGAAGTAAGATTCTTAACTCCACTACAGGCAGCAAAAACTTCTGGTCCTTGGTAACTGCCATCAAGAAGAATTTTACTTCCTCCTCAACACCTCCTTTTATTCACAACAAGGAAGTGATAACAGAAAGCAAACCCAAGGCCGACCTATTAGCTTCTCTGTTCGCCGCAAATTCTTCTTTACCCGATGCTGCTATGTCACCCCCCACTCTCGAGAATACCACCCACTCAATGGACGGAGTTCACTTCAGGACTCGCGAGGTGTTTAGGTGTCTCAAAGAACTCGACGCCAATAAATCCACTGGTCCCGACAAAATCCCCCCTATGGTACTTAAAAAATGTGCCTCACCTTTGGCTAAACCTCTGCGCAAACTTTTTGCGCTGTCTTACTTCTCCGGAGTGTATCCCGACTCTTGGAAACTAGCTCATGTTCAGCCAATCCCAAAAAAAGGTGAAGCCAGCGACCCCTTAAACTACCGCCCAATAGCAATTACTTCTGTTCTCTCCAAAATCATGGAGACAATAATCAATAAAAAGCTGATGAAATATCTAGAATCCAACCAAATTATACACGACAGGCAATACGGCTTCAGATCTAAACGGTCTACTGGCGATCTGCTTGTGTGTTTAACCGAGCGTATCAACCAAAGCATTCACAGCTTTGGTGAGTATAGCCTGGTTGCTCTAGATATATCAAAGGCTTTTGACAGAGTATGGCACCCAGCTCTGTTGAATAAACTCCAAGCTATTGGTATACACTTAGTTCTAAGGAACTGGATTAAGAGCTTTCTTTCATGCCGTTCAATCAAGGTAGTATTGGATGGCGTCGAATCCAACCCCCACGCCATTTCGGCCGGAGTTCCCCAGGGGTCAATTCTCTCACCCGCACTTTTTCTAATCTTCATTAATGATCTGCTCTCAATCCCCTCCAACCCACTTCACTGCTTCGCTGATGACGGTACTCTGAATTTCTCTTACTCCTTCGACAATATAAGACAAGCACGTGCCAGACCTTGTCTTTACCACCGTCAACTGATGTCGGCTTCGATCAACCGGGATATCGAATCGATTCTTCATTGGGGCGAAATTCAATGCCACAAAAACGAAGCACTGTCTGATCTCCAACAAAAATTGTACCGACATTCCTCCTGTCTCGGTGGACGGAGTGAATCTAACGGCTGACTCAACTCTCAACATCCTAGGGGTAACTTTAACGGAGCATCTGCGATGGAACGATCACATATTCCAAATCGCCAAACAAGCCTCCCAATGCCTTGGATTTCTCAAGAGATGCACGTTCCTCCTCCAGCCAGCCGCATTGGCTACAATATACAAATCCTACATTCGGCCGCGCCTCGAATACAACTCACATATCTGGGCAGGCGCCCCAAAAACCACCTTGGCCTGTCTCGACAAGGTGCAAAATCATGCCCTCAAACTCATTGGTGATGGCCCCTCTCGCGCCTCCATAGACACCTTGAGCCACCGTAGGAATGTAGCAGCTCTCTCCATACTTTATCGCTATTACCATGGCGACTGTTCCACCGAAATTCAGGACCTCCTGCCTGCACGGCAATACTTTTCCCGCAACACAAGACTAGCCCGCTCGGCTCACCCCCATACCCTACAGCCCCCTCGTTCACGCACAATACGGTTTAGAAGTTCGTTTATGAATAGAACAATTCGACTGTGGAATAATCTCCCGCAGTCGTTATTTCCGAACTCGTACAATACCTTAGAGTTCAAACGTGAGGTCCATCGTCATTTTCTTCTACACCCTCCAGACCCCCTCTAACCTTTCCTATTCTCCTCTATTCTTCAAACCAAGCTTACTACTAGACATTGCACCATGAACTGAACGACATGACGGACTGGTAGTACAAAGGGTTACACCTAAGCTTGGTTTTTTCATATAAAAAAAAAAAAAAAAGCACATCAACTTCCAACATTCCAAAATAGCCACAAAAAACAAAGGACGGGACATGAAGGGGCTCTCGGGCAGGCAATACAACAAACACCTTTTACAAGCGTTCTGATTAAGGTGAGCTAAGATCCAGTATCTTAGTTAAAAGTCACATCAAAGCCTACCTTGGCCGAACCTCAGTTAAACGAACCTAATGGTATGTAGTTAGATTGTAGTTTGTATGGAAAAGGTCTTTACTTAGCCTCACTCTATATGGCTCTAGACCTGCCTGCACCCTCTCGGAGGTCATGGTGAACAGCATGAAAATAACAAAAAATGTATAGTTGTTTTCAAACGTCGTGACATCCCGCGCATGTTCCCCAGCTAAGCTTTTAAAAATGTTTAAAAGCTCAGACAAAAGCTTCAGTTAACTCCTCCTATCAAATCACTTGCTGCCATGTAATCAGTCGCGACTGCGTATTGCTAAAGGGAGGTGTATTTTTCTGGGACTTCAATGATTATTTAAAAAAATTACAAATTATGACTGAAAAACAGCCGTTTTTATATATATATTTTTTTATTTTAAGGTTATTATATTTTACACATATGCTACAGAAATAATTTGTAGTAATTTCTACTAAAAACTACGAAATTTGTATTTTTATCACTTGGATTACTTGATTGTTGACATTTTCCGCCAGTCGCAAGCGCGCTTCTGCTTGGGAAGGTTGTGTTGCTTGCGGCTGCGGAGAACTCTTAATTTATGAATGAAAATACTCATATCTTTAAAAGAAATTTTTCCAGCAATTCTTTTAATTTTATTTTAAATTTAGGGATGAGAAATATTTAGCATAATTATAGTAAAATTATGCTTATTACGATGGATAAACTGACTTGGTTGAGCAGGAGTTTTACATGTATTTAAAAGCTCTGCTCAACACATATAAAGATTAATTAACTTTATTCATTCGGGCATGCGCGCATCCTTTCCCAAATTATTTTGTTGAGTTTTTTCTGCGTTTTTTGCTATTTTAACTAAAAAGCGGGGAAATGATAGAACAATATTTATAAAATTTGGCAATGAGGTGCGCAGAACTGTTCAAACTTTTTGTGTCACGGAGTTTGAAAAATTCGATACCCCATCTGTAGGAAAACCGCCACGAACTTTTTTTTTAAGTTGATATTTATTCAACATGTCCTCCAAATGTGCAAAATTTGACTTCCGGTTGATCATCACTCCCAAGTATCTTGGGGCGAGCTGTGAGTGAATGATCTGTTCCTATACCTTGATCCTTAGTTTTGTGGTCAGCAAGGTCGGACCAGCAGCGCTTTCAGTCCACTATTTAATCTCCAATATCGCTTCGTTTGCGCACAATTCGATATTATCGAGGCGTCGTCATATGACCACTTCCCCTGTGTGGTCCGTAAACCCAAGCGCGAACTGCTAATTTTGGGAGTCGTAGCCTCAACACATCGTTATACATTGTGATCTACAGGACAGATCCCTGCGAAACTCCCGTTGTTGTCCTGTACACCGTCGAGGGGAAGGGGGTGATGTTGTCTGGCTACCCACTCGGGCCTAACACGATCCGCCGGCACTGATTGTACTACACAAAGTCTAGAAATTAACAAGTCTTTCATCTTCATATGGTTAATGAGTGAAAGGCGAACAGCTGCATGCACAAGTTTTTCAAATGACGATGTCAGGCTATCAGAGAGAGAATGCAACATTTTTATACGCGCTGGAATACAACCATAAGTCGGAAAATTTTATGAGTTTATATGGGGATGTATTGGTACATATTTGCTCGTTCAATTGTCTTTCCTTTTCTGGTCTGCATACTGGATCGAAGAGAGAGAATCTGGCTTTGTCTGGCCGAGTTCACGAAGTATGCGTTGAGTTTTGCTCAGCAGTGATGTTCATATATGGACGCACACAATCAACGGTCGGAAATTTTTGTATGAAGATGAAAGACTTGTTATTACTAGACTTTGGTACTACACCCCTATGCCTCATATTCGTTGGCCACACCGCTGGAATAAGTTCAGCAGCGTGCCTGGGGGTTTGTCACTTACACTTAACTATTCAAGCTTTCCGGGATCCCAATCTTAGTTGTGCCTTTGTTTGAAAGGAGTTCACGACAGGGGGCTCGGGTATGCTCGGTGGGCTCCCAATTCCACTTCGGCCCTTTTGGCCTTGGGCCTTTAGTGAGTCCAGAACCTTAGGGCAGAGCGGCGGCGGTCGGGGTCGGCATGTTACCCTCTGCCCGGCGCTTGTTGCTGCATCAACGAAGTCGATAGATAAAGGCTTTAAGCTCTTTAAATTGGTAAGAGCTTTCTCTCTCAGTAAAGCTTACTAAAATTTTAGTGATATCATATTTTGTGGACTTGGACTTGTTCCCTCTGTATATTAAGTACTCTGTGCTTTAACCTACTGCGGACTACGCACATGTTTTTTTATTTAAAGGCGTTGCAACACACGCGGGTTTTTACTAGTTGCAAATAAAAGAAAGTATTTTGTTTCACCAACTTTATTTGAATTTATCAATATTTGGATTTTACATAAACATAATTATTTCGGTTGTTTTGTTTTTTTCTTTTTTTTTTGAATTTATGTTTGTAAATATATATACGAACATTCATAATAAATTCAAATAGCTTCATTTTCAAAATTTTCATTATTTTTATGTTTACTTGTTTTTTTTGTATTTTATTGATGATTGCAATAATAAAGCAACAACAATGCTTTTATTAATTGTAAATGCATAGATGCATTGCAAAAAAAAATTATTAGGAAAGGAATGTTGCTGTATAGAGGGGCGTATTGTAAAAATATGCTTCTTTTTATATCTTTTTCTTCTTCTGTTTTAACAAAGCTATAATATACATAGATCCATGAACATTTTTCATTTATTTACACTTAATTACTAGAAATTATTATTAATAATTATAAAATTGAGTAAAAAGTTAAAATAAAATAATAAGGGAAAGTTTTTTTTTAGGTTTTTTTGTAAAGGAGTTTTTTTTAATTTTAAATTTAAACTAAATTAACAAAAAAACAATAACTTAATAAATAGTGTTTTGTTCAATTTGTTAATGTATATATATGTATATACTATATATTATTTTGTTTAGTGGTTAGTATGGATTGTGTATTTGTAATTTTGTATAATTTTTTTTTGTTTTGAGGCAAAGGACAACTAGAACAATATTGAATTTTAATATTCATAGAAACGTTGGAGTAATATTTATCCAAAAGTTTTAATTCTATGTAATGTATATGGATTTTGTAGCTAATTGTAAAATATAATATTATATAAAAAATATGTAGTTCTACATTTAAATCTCAATATTCCCTTTTCAAAAATTCTGTCTTATAATAAAAAAAAATATATTAAAAAAATAATACAAAAAAAGAATAATATAATATTGGAAATAAAATTTGTTTATTTTCTTATATTCTTTCTGTCAAATGTTTATATAATAATACCTATGCAGAATTTATCTTGTTTTTTTGTTTTGATTTTGCAATATATTATTAAACCTAAAATTCTTATCTATGCTTATCATGTATCATCATTCTATAATTTTTTTATTTACAATTTTATTATAATATGCTAAATTATAATTGTTTATTTTAATCGCTTCTGTCATTTTTGTTTTGAATTTTTTGTTTTTGGAACAATTTTTTGCGCAGTTCTTTTTATTGAATTAAATTGGCTATTGAGTAAAATGTTATATTGAACTTGAAACTGGGGCTACATGTCTGTCCTGAATTTATAGTTTTTCAAGCTGTTTTAAAAGTTTTATTTGTTGTTCCTTATCACACAATATTTTTCCTTAATTTATATTATATCCTAGTCTAATGATTTAGGAAATTAAAAATTGTGTAGTTGAAATTAATTAAGAGAAAGTTATGTTATGGCCTGTTTACACCAAAGCCAAATTTGAAATTGAGTAAGTGTTTTCACCGGTTACCGCAATTTCGTTCTTAAAAAATTGTTCAACTTCTGTAAAAGACCACGTATTTCATTTTAATATTATTTCTTGTTTATTGAATTGTTTTGTGATTTAACTTGATTTTGAAAGGAAAAGAGGGAGAAATTAAGAGCTCCACAAGAACTAATTATATTCTTATTTCAAGACAATAAAGAGCTTACCGTAGTCTTGTGGTACATGGATATTTTAACATTGCATGTCAATGGAAAACATTTCATATACTGAGTTTCCATGAGAGTTCAACCCGTGTTGAACCCAAGTTATATGTCATGGAAACAGACAAAGTTAAGAGTTTTCATTAAAGATTTTCAACTCTGCTCACAGTGCCGTCTTTATAGATTGCGAGGCCCTAAGCCACTACAGATGGCGCCCCCCTAAAATATTCATAAAGCATTAGACTTAAAAGTCAATTGACAAATACTAAAACCCACTTAAATCATAGAAAAGTAGGTTACCCAAACTAGTTAAATGCTAATTTGCTGAAACTTTATTGTAAACCATGTAATTAAAAAATTGAAAGAATATGTTTTATAAATTCTGTGAATGTGAGCAAGCGTTCATATTAGGTATTCCCCAATATTTGTGAATAAGTTTTAGAACTGATGGCAAAACAAATTTTGATTATAATAATAAATGAAGTCAAGGCAGCAAAGTATTATTCTATAAGTGTAGATTCAACTCCTGACATTTCACATCAACCAATTGACCAATTGACTTTTACTATTCGCTATGGTCCACGTAATCTTTCACTATGTTCCACGTAATCTTTGGCATTTATTCCTATTGAAGGTCATGGAGCTGAGTATTTGTCTAAAGTCGTCTTAACATTTTTAAATGATAATGGTATCAGTATCAATAACTGTCGTGGCCAGTCATATGACAATCCGTCAAATATGTCAGGACAATATTCAGGCCTCCAAGCTAGACTACGCTGAGTATGTACCTTGCGCTGGCCAACCTTTGAATTTGATTAGCGTTAAAAGCGTAGACTGTAGTACTGTGGTCAAGCAAGTTTTCTATTTAGTGCAGACATTTTACACTTTTTTTCGGACCCCACATGCAGGTGGCAAAAGCTAGTATCAGTCCTACGTGACAAAGAAAAGCTGCTAAAACCGTTATCCGATACCAAATGGTCAGCCAGAAGTGATGCTCTCACTGCTCTCCGTGGAAGTTATGGCAATATTTTAAAATCTCTTTTGCTACTTTCCAGTGATACAACACAATCAAGTGAGACTAGACTCGTGTCTTCAAGTTTATTCGAAAAACTAACTCAATTTGATAATATTTTTCTCACCATTTTTTGGGATGCTGTTTTATTTAAAATCAATTCAACTAACAAAACTTTGCAAAAAGAGACATTGGACTTAGCTGGGGTTGTTAACTTACATACTTGATTCGCTCGAGAAATACCTTTATAATTTAAGAGATACATTTTTTATAAGAAAAACCAAAGAATTCATTGAGAGTAATAAAATAACAATTAATGAAAAAAAAACTAGATTAAAGAGTGTTAAATTAACAAGATTCGAGGGACAAAGTGATGAAACTCTTTTCAACAAAGAAGATTCATTAAAAATCGAAACTTTTTATCCCATTATAGATTCTCTTTCTGTTACCCTGAAAAAGCGAAAATTAGCGTATAGTAAAATCAATGAGAATTTCAGTTTTTTTCCTATTTGCAAGAGATGACTGACGAAGCAATAAAAGAAAAGTGTGAAACACTAGCTGAAAAATATGATATAGATACAGAATCTTTTGATTTCTGAATGTGTTCATTTCAAATTTTATTTGGAAACATCAGGAAAAATGAGTAATTCATCGATAATTCATTTGTCCGCCAGAATAAAAAATAATTCTTAGTTTCTACTTTCCCAAATATTGAAATATGTTTCCGAATATTTTTATGTATGATGGTAACAAACTGCACTGGAGAGAGATCTTTTTCAGCTCTAAAATTTCTTAAGAGATGAGCACAGAAATACAATGCTAGATACAAGGCTGAATAGTTTGGCACTAATGTTTACTGAATCAGATCTTTGTAACAACATCGACTTTGAAACCATTATCTCTGATTTTGCATTAAAAAAATCAAGAAACAAATTGTAAATTATTGTAAATTTTTTACTTTAATAAAATATTTTATTTTAAGTATGATTGGATGAAGAGGCCCCCCTCAAGGCGGAGGCCACAAGCCTGGGCTTCGTCGGCTTATGCCTAAAGACGGCACTGTCTGCTCAACTCAACGAAAATAGGTAGGTTGAACTGAGTTCACCCACACAACTAAAATCGGCACACTGTGAAAATATCGCGTCTTGCTTGGACGTCACAAAAAACTTTTATTTAATAAATACTTTTAAAGAAAAACATACAATAAAATTAATTGATGGAAATAAATAGAGGAAGACCGAAGGCAGAAATGGAAACGCTTATTATTAAGTCGTTGAGTTGAAGTGACATTTCAACTCAACCACAACTCAACTCGACTCCCATACACGGTAATATTCACTTTTGATTTCGTTAACTGTTAACATAAAGTAAAAATAAAAAAAAATCGGAAAGTCAAACGACCATACACCTACCGGGGGTACCAAGAGCATTATTAATTTATATTCAGCATACCTCCCCTACGTTTCCAGGACCACCATCTAAGGAACCATGTCAAGGCGCCTGTAGTAGGCACTCCCGCTAACCTCGACTGTTGTGGTCAGCCGGCTGCTTAAAAAACTGAACTAATACAACATCCAAGAGTTCAAATGCGAGGTTCACTGCCTCCTCCTCATGCATCCTCCAGAGCACACCCTTAACATATTCTACACTTTTCCTATTTTCGAGCTTCGAGAGTCATTGCACCTGCGTACAACATGACGAACTGGTAGTATAAAGGTTGACACCTGATCCTAGACTCTATTACATAAAAAAAGGTATTCAGTTGATGCGCCAGTGTAGGACTAATTTTAAATCCCGGCGATTTTGGTACCGTACATCAGAAGATGAACGCTACTTCGATGTGTAGAGCCCATTCTTGAAGGCAGGACGATAAGTTTTTCACATCAACCCAAATACTTACGCTAGATGCCAATCTCAACTCGAACCGTAATATGGATACTGTGATAAAGAGGGCACACAGACTCGGCGGGCTTGCTGTAGAACTTGTTGATCTGATTCCACTCCTTCTTGAGGTAGAGAAAATCGCCAGAAACGAAAGGCTGCAGCTGAAAGCCCGGGTGTTGGTCTTGCACGAGGGCACAAGCCAGGCCAACCTGGACTTTTCCTAAAGTACCGCAAGGTGGACTAGTATGGTACGCAAAGCAGAAACAGATGTGGGTGTCGGAGGAAGCTCCAAATTTAAATGGGTGATGAGCTTAGGCATCATAGCAACTATCTTTTAAGCAGATATGTACGCATGCACTCATGAGAACTTAAGAACGACTTACAAAAACAAACTGATCTTTGTCTTCTTTGGTAGTCGAGCACCAGTCAGAGGGATAGGAACAGCGGAAGACCCCACTTGCCCCACTTCTTCGAGGGGCCGTCCATGTTATTTGAGAGGGCCCCGCGATAGCAAAGAGGAGGGTCTCATCGAATAACGAACGAACATAGAAGTCTATATGCGTTATATACTACTTTACAATGACAGCTCGAGTGCTCGAAATTCTTAAGAACTGGAGCCTAATTGAAGCGGCATATTAGGTCGAAATGAGCTTGAGTTCTTCAGCTGAAGTAACTACATAAAAACCATCTGTAAGAATTTTCAGCCCTCTATGCGAAATTGTTTTCGAGTAAACAAATAGTGAAAGTAACGTAATTTGAAAACTTTGAAAGTTATTTGCAAGAGTGCTCCTAGGGACTTCTAACCGGGCTTATTTTTTAGAGAATTTCATAACATATTATACTAAAAGTTAGCAGGAACGGATATATTGAAAGGAATATGGAAAACGTGCCTTTTTGGTTCACAACTAGCAACTTCGCCCATGGCGCCCACCTCCCCTCCAATTTTCTTCTTTCCAGAAAAAGTGCCAAAAAAATAATCAATTTTGCAAATTTGGCGCTTATTGTGCAGCCCAAAAACGCACATGGTGCCCCAGAAAAAATCGATTAGCTATCTTCACCTATCTTATTGTATTAACACTGGAGATTATCGTTGGCGCCCAACGCTTTTTTACATTTCAAAAAGTAGTTTGTTTGCATATACTGGCTGGAGCAATAAAAACTCTATATTCAAAATTATTTTTTACTTTTTACTTCATAAAAGCGTATTTTTTAGTGTTTTTAAACTATATTTTTATTTTCTATTTTGAGTCTATTATATATCTTCCTCCATTTTGTGGTTTTAAATGACGTCACACAGCGTACTGTATTATACTCGCCATAATGCCCGGCGCTGCAAAGAAAAAGATAAACTATCATTTTGTATTGGCGGCCATTTTGAATTTGAAATGACGCGACACAGATAATAGGATGCTACTTGTCACAGCGTTTAATTTGATACCTATACCGATTGGCTTGTAAAGAGAAGGGTAATTCGCCATTTTGTGTTGGCCGCCTTTTGGAATTTGGAATGACGCCAGGGCACTAATTGCATTTTATTTGTCACACCCTTTCATTTGATACTCATATTGTGGTCGGGTACATAATTGCAAGATTCGGCTGCGTTCTTGTAACCGCCGCCATCTTAATTGTTTTGCAAAATGTTCCGATTGTTTTATAACACGAATTAAAGTTCTAATTTTTTGTTCTATAATATCTTCCGCCATCTTTCATTGGCCGCCATTTTGAATTTGGAATGATGTCGCACAGCTAATTGTATTCTTCTGGTAATACCCTTTCATTTCATACCCATGTCGAGAAACGCGATTGCGCCATCTTGATTTTTTTACAAAAATGTCGAATTGCATTGTCACGCGAACTATGCATATGGGCAAAATTTGGGATTAATCGGTTACATAAAAGTGGGTAAAAATAATCCAGTTGCAAGAGGTGTAGAATGCTAAAAATGGTAAGATTATACTATGTGCCTAATAGCGGTTGGTAAAACCCTATCTTTGAATATTCTTTCACTAATATTTATTTTTAGTCTGGGTTACCTTTTTAGGGCAGTTTCATGTATGTTTATTTTGCCGGGAAGATCCATAAATTTTTCACGGGCAGCGCCGTCGTGCGGATCCTAGACGGTGGTCAGGTATTTCAATAACTGTTTGTTGTAAATATGATTGTCTTTATTACAAAATATCACGTCTCCTCTGTTCATCAATTGGGACAAATAGTTCGGATAGCCAAATTTCAGATTCACTATATTAATAAAAACCACAACTTGATGGTTACCACAATAAAAAAGTCCAACATGTACAGGCACTTCAAAACGAAACCTGAAGTTGTTCATCAAAAGCACTTGTTCCTAAATATTCCTTGACAATAATCGAAAAACTTCTTAGAATTCTAAAAATTGCAACTTGAAAGACTTCACTTGATGGTCCTTAACCACTTGTTGTTATTTATATTTTTTATCGGTTTTTATTTTTAGATATAAGAATTTTTACAAGTACTTATGAAAATACTAAAAATAATTTCATGAAAATTGTCCTTTATTTCTGTCCTCGAAATTTGTTGCTATTTATATATATATATATATTCTTTAAAAATATTTTGAGGCTTGAGTGGTCTTGATCAAGTATTTTTGAATTGTTCTGATTGTTCTTTTGTTTTTCACAAATAACCTTTAAAGGAGTGTTGAAAAACATCCTTAAGATCCTTTATATCCTTTTCCTTATATCCTTTCACTATAAGAATATCATGTTAGCACGATACGCTTTTAAAATGAATTTATTTATTTATAAAAAGGAGAAGAATATCAATTAAGTATGTTTTAGTTAACTATCAGAAAGTTGAGTACCGCGTATATGATAATTTCCGCTATCGCACAAAACAAGACGGCCCAATACGCTACAAGCATCCATTTTCTGGCTAGGCAAATCTACAATTGAACAGATTTTCACCTTGAGGTAGGCGATGGAAATATCTCCAAAGTTCTAAAACTCAATTCAACACCTCTTCATAAACGCTAAAGCCGCCTATGATAGCAGACAAATTAGAACTATTGTATACAAAGCTATGAGAGAATTCGACATCCCGGGTAAGTTGACACGATTGTGTAGGTAGACCATGACTTATGTGACTAGCCAAGTAAAGATATATCGAGTACTACTGACCAATCAACATCTTTAATGGAGTTCGACAAAAGGACAGTTTTGGCTGCGCCTTTCAACTTTGCGTTGGAGAAAGTGATCCGAGATTCAGATTCCATAAGTCTACACAATTACTGGCTTATGGCGACATTGGCATCATTGGTAGATCATCAACAGCTGTAATAGTCGCATAGTTGCTAAATGGCAACATATCCTACATTAGTCTTTCAAGGCTCTTCAAATCCAAGCATCTAACAATAGGGCTAAGCGAACGCTGGTCCCAGTACAGCCCAGGCTAGCACAGCTCAGCATAGCAGAGAAAACTGTGTTTCTCTTTATCAACGAACTACTAAACCGTAATGTGCGCGAAGAGGAGGGCTATAGTGTGTGGGGGTGAGCCGAGTTAGCTAATCTTGTGTAGCGTGTAGCTAATCTTGCCGTGTAGGCAAGAGGTTTCTAATTTCAGTGGAACAGTTGCTGCTATGGTAATAGCGGTAGAACTTGCTGAGGGTTGCTACATTCCTACGATGTCTTAAGGGTTGGAAAATCGGAAAATCTTGACATCCTAGCTACAAATGGAAAAACATTGAATATAGTATATCCTGAAGCTCTCCAAGCAATCGGTTAAGAATTGATCGATGCAATCGGTTAATAATTGATGATGCTCCAGGCGGTACAGGCAAAACATTTCTTATCAATTTGATTTTGGCGACAATTAGAATGCAGAATGAGATTGCACTTGCAGTGACATCATCGGGAATTGCATCAACGCTACTTGATGGTGGAAGTTCAACACTCTCCTCCCATTGAGTTTGACACAGATAGAAACACCTCCATGTAACATCAGCAAAAATTTCCGGACGAATTCACCATGGCCCATAAAAAATTGCTCGAAGCGCTGGAGTGCGCTTTGCGAGATTTTCGAGGAAAAACCAACCGATGAGAGGCGCTCTGACACTCCATGCAGGGGATTTTCGCTCGACTTTGCCTGTTATACCTCAGTCAATGCCTGCAAATGAGTAGTGGGACGATGTCCCTACAAACGCATGCTTGAAAACATCATCTATGGAACAGTTTTGAAAAAAATCATGCTCCAACCAATATGCGTGTCCATATGCTACGTTGGACGTTGGAAATGACGAAATTCGAATCGATCGCAGAACGTTTTATTATTCGGAACCACAAGTACGAAAAAATGTGTTTAATGTGTCCTACTGTATATTAAAATTCTTATCACCTCAACTGCAAAATAAACGGAAGCTATAGTGTGCACCAAAAAAATTAGAAATTTAAACGCAGGCGGGGAAATGACAGTTCCACACACATTAACATTTCGTGTACCCATTAAAAACAAGCAACAACACTCCCTATAGCATCTGACCACGATAAGAGTGGCAGTGAGACCGTTGAATTGTGATTGGCAATATAAACAAGCGGGTGACTTGGGGTTTTAAACGAACGGAGTGACACTTTTTTTTTTCAAATGTACTTTCGTGCTGGGATTTCAGACTCTCACTACCCATGGAAAAAGCTTGAAAGGTTTTGAGATTCCCAATTGTTTTGGCGAACGCTATGCTATTGCCTTATGAGTGAGTGCATCGAGGCACACCGGGTAGCTAGCTTTCTATATAAAAACGGAACAAAAAAAATTTGCTTTCTTAAAAAAATAATTATTAAGATTATTATTACCAGTGAACAATGAAATTTTACCAATAAGCACAAAGCACAAGGGAGGAAGTTTGATGTATGCTGATTGGAATTGAGTATATAAAACATATGTAATTATAGAAAAAAAAAAACTTGAAATTAAAAGTTCGTTAAAATTTAATTTTAATTAAATGGGGAATGTAGACAAAAAACTTTAAACATTTGGACAGATCCACATTTTTTTTTGTTGTTTTAATATAACTAACAAAGCAGTTCTTCTATAGGTATGGTGGTCTTACTTAAAATTTGGAATTTGAATAAAAGTAATAGATGTATTACTTTGTAAATTACAACTCTTAATAGATTTAATTTAAGTATTAAGTATAAGTATTAAATTCCTTCGATTTCACTTCCAGATATTATAAACCAAATTTCACCACTTCTAAAAATTTCAAAGGTCTCCTTTTGAATCACTAGCAATATTGAAAATATAGCACAAGAAAATGCGGCATATTTAGGCAACTAATTTTTACTTAATCTATCAATAAATGATTGAATTTTCACAGTTAATACAATTTTGACAGGATTTAATCTAAGGAACAAAGAGGATATACATTTAAAATACTAATTAGGAAAAATAATATCCTTCAGGTAACAAAATACAGGATTAACATCGACTATTTCCTGCGCAGAAACATATTATCATTTTTCACACAATCTAGACTTTCCCGGTATTTTATTTTTTTTAAACAACAAGCAATTCCTTTTTCATATCTGGACTGGAAATATATTTTATTTTATTTCTTGAAACCTTCATTATTTAAAAAAAAGGCATAAAGACTGCGCAATTATTTCACTTTTTTATATAAATGACAACAACACTATCTAAATGGTACCATACTCTTCTTCCATCTTTAATTTAAATTTCTTATTACAAATTAAAAAAAAATTTACAAAATAAAAAAAAAAACAGTATTTATCCTTAAAAACTGAGAGAGAGAAAAATCTTACAATTTTCAATAATTTAAAAAAAAAGGAAAAACGATAAACGATCATTTTGTGACAACTACTAGTAGAACAAGTTATAACGTAGTGAAATAGTCGTCACAAAGATGCATCCTAGAATTCCAAGTCTATCATTTTGTATCGAAGGTGCCGATGATGGCTTATTTTCTGCTGTATTTCGCATCTTAACAGTTTCATCTGCTGGATGCGTCTCTCTGCTCTGATCTGCTGCAATATCGTTGCTATTTTCCATGTCATCATGATGCTTCTTCATTAAATCTTCGTGCGAGGACGACGATGAAGAAGAACCAATATCAGCAATATTCACAACTGGTGGCGAGTAAACAGGTACTGGTTCCTTGGTTGTTGTAGTTGTTGCTTCTGTTGTTGTTGTGGTCGTTGTGGTTGTCGTTGGAAGCATAGTTCCATTATCGATCCAATAGATTGGACTAAAATCAAGCCTTATGTCGTGTAAGGACCATTTTTGAAACTAAAATAAAAAATTATTGTTAAACATAATATTATATAAAAAAACTCGTTAACTTACAGTAGCTGAGATTTTCCTTGACATGCTTTCGTTGCTATCGAGATAGAATGAAACCAATGTTGCTGTATAGGGCGCTTCGTGGCTTGTGTAGTTTCCTTTTAATGTAACATTAAGTGCTGTTCCAGGCTTTAGATTTGTACTGACGGTCTTTGTCTCAATTATCTTTTCTGTGTGCTTAAGACCCCAGGTGATTTGTTCCGGTGTTTGTTTGCGCCCTTCATATACATCTGTATGTAAACCTCTGGTAAGGCCATCATATGTTCCCCAGTATTGCACTTTGTCGTATTCATATGATATCACAGTTTCAACAAGATGATCAATATTTCCTTTGTTTGAGAGAATTGATGAACCTGAAATGTATTTATTATAAGTACGGTTATAAAACGGAATGTGTTAGAGGGTGGTTGGTTCCAGAGAACGATTTTATACTAAAATAATTTAAGGTATTTCTCTATTGTGCAACAAAAAGAAATGTAGTAGACTGATAGTATTACATAGATAATGCAGATACAGTCGAGGGAAAATGGATAAGACTGAAGACAATACTGATAGATGTCACGAAGGAAACTGTAGGTTACAAACGTACAGCCAGAGTCAGTGAATAGTACGACGAGGAATGTAAAGCAGCTGTAGAGGCCAGAAATAAAAGGAGAAAATATACCTAGAGGACCGACGAGGAGAAAGAAATTGAAATACGGGGAAACAAGAAGAGCCGCAAAAAACATTTGCAGGAAGAAGAAAAGACAATTCTTCAACAATTACATCCTGAGGGCAGAGGAAAACTTTGCGCAAAACAAAACAGGGGAGCATACAAGGAATTAAACTTCTTCAAGAAAGGCTTCAAACCCTCCTTCGGTATATGCAGAACAAAAGAAGGCCCCATAGTCACAGACAGCGAAGATGTAAAGAAACGGTGGAAGGAATTTTGTAACGAGCTGCTGAACGCTGATGCTCAATGAAATGTACCAGAAATGTACCAGATTCCCGTCTACAACATAACGGTGACCCCAGAGAAAGAAGAATTACAAAGTGCCATACAATCCTTCAAAAACAACAAATCGCCAGGAATTGATAACATCTCAGCAGAGTTGATCAATCAAAGAGGCGAATCACTTTCAGAAGCTATACATGAATTACTATGCTGCATATGGAGGAACGAAAAAATCTATTATCTGCCAATACACAAGAGAATACCAAGCTGGATTCAGACGAAATAGATCAACTTTTTCCAATAAGGCAAATACTCCGAAAATGCTCAAAATACAACATCGATTTCGAACAAGCATTTGACAGCATCGACAGGGAAGAAATGTATACGGCCCTAAACATACCCCTTAAGGGGTTAGGCCACTGTAGAAAAAAAAAAGTCGATTTTTTCTTCCAGAACAACCAGAAAGGAAGATGAGGTCCAAAATCATGATGTCGAAGGACAATTATATGGTGCAGGCATCGCAGATTGAAGGTAAATTGGAAAATTCACCTAGTATATATAAAAAAAACTTTAAACGCGTTTTTCTCAAAATGACATTTTTCAAGTTGGCTAGCAGCATAACTTGATCAATTTTTTATCGAATCGTTTGAAATTTTAACTGTATGTTGAAAACAAGATTCTCCATCGAAATACGTAGGGGTTTTGCAATACCTTCAATATTTTTTTTTGTAGAGTCAGTTCTTTGCCCCAATTTTGTGCTCAATTTGGACTTTTTTTTGATAAGTGTGCCATTTTGTCAAAATTTAATATTTTTCAAAATCGGTACGTATTTCGATGCCAAATCTCTTATAGATAATGAGATTTTTTTTTGGTAGCTCTAGGTAAAAAGCTGTGCCTTTTGTACTGCTAGCCGTAGGGGACCTTTTTTAAGAGGCGTCTACGCGTATAGGCTGTAACTCCACCATTTTGTAACAAAATTGAAGAAAATATTTTTTTTTTTATATACTTCGATATATGTTTAATTAAACTATGAAAGCCGTTTTTCCATATATTTAACCGTTTTCCAAAAAAAAAATTACAAAACAACCACTTTTTTTTGGTTTCTACAGTGGCCTAACCCCTTAAGATAGAGAAGCTAACGAAAATGACAATGGAAAATACAAGATGTACAGTCAGAATACAAGGCAGGGCGATGGGCTGGCACCCATGCTATTTAATCTCTGCCTAGAAGGAGTAATTCGCAAAGTAAACATTGATGAGAACGCAACCCTGCTTAACAAATTAGGGTTTAGCAGGATATGCCCACGACATTAACTGCCTTGGCAGAACACTATCATACCTTAGAGAAATATTCACGGAATTAGAAGCCAAATATAGGGTTGCAAAGAAATGTCGACAAGAGTAAGATTCAGTAGAAGAAGAAGAAGAAACCACAACACTACTTGGGGGAATATAACAGTTATACATGGAAGCCGACGATATTTCCGCACATATTCTCTGTGAATGTCCTGCTCTGATCTGGCTTGGAGGAAAAACGTTTAACAGAGATTTTCTGGCCCCCGCTGAAATCCGCCATTCTTCAACTAAAGATCTTGCCTTCACCCGGAGAATTGCTGGTCTTTTCCGGTAGGGGATGTACACATTAGGCTTAACTTCGCCATGGTGTTCACCATATATTTTCTCTCATAAAAAGACCATTCTCAGAGATAGAAATCCGAAATAAAAGCTAGAAATTTGTGAACATTCATTCATTCCAAGCTCATTCTCTATAGTTTTGGAGTTTATTCCGAATATTGAGGTGACAGGGTGAGGCTTGGTTAATTTATTGTAAATGGCTTAAAGAAGAACGGAATAGACTGTCGGTAGTTAGCCAGGGACACGACGCGGCAGTAACAATGAGTGGACTGTGTTATCGTGCTCAAGGGTAGATTGCCTCTTAGCTTTCTAAACACTCATTATCAGATTCTTGCTCTCAAGCAGATATCCGGAATTGAGTTGGTGTATGCAGTGCAGTCCATCGGTATTCTGTTTTAAGCCTCAGCTCCGGGTATAGACTAGTGATGAGCAAAAGTCTTCTCTGGGCTTGCAGATTTAGCAAGACAAGAGAGCAAGACCTTTTGCTCATCATTACTGTTTTAACCCATTTATGGACTAATAATAAGCCATTTAACTACTCGTTTTTCCAAACATCGGAAAAACATTTGTAGTGGCCGTGTAGAACAGAACCACTGTTCACATAAGCCACTGCAATCGAAACCCGAATAAATATCGACTAGATCGTTTGACCAAAAACGGCTAGATCATCGATCGGTGATCTAGACCTTCATGACTTCCGGCATATTCACTTTGCTTTTTGTTCTTGGAGTGGGTACAAGCGCATCGCCGGTTTAAAATTACAGTTTACCTAAAATCCGAATTAATCTAATCAAAATAGTGTACTTAGTATTATTAAATTAAATATAAATAAAGTGCTTTTTATAAGGGCCCTGCTTTTTATAAGGGCCCTGCTCCTCTTCCCATAGTTTAAGGGTGTGAACAGGTAGTTTCTGCACCAGGACGTATATTAACAAAGCATCCCACGTACTGGTATCTACCGCCAGGCTCTTTAACTGCTGTAAACATTCTTCAGTGGTATCTACCAGTGATTTAATGCCCTTACTAGTTTCAGCATGCAAACTTGGTTGATTAACCAACAGCTTGAGTTGGTGGTTAACTAAAATGCGTACATTTTCGAACCGTTTCTTTAGCTTATTCCAAGCTGGAATATAATCAGACTCCGTTATGGGTGTGTGGCGCAACACTCTTTCAGCTTCTCCTGTTAGGCACGACTTCAAATGATGAAGTTTTTGTACCGAAGATAACCTCGAGTTGTTGTGCACTAGAGCCACAAACATATCCGAAAACGATCTCCACATATCGTAATCGCCATTGAATTTAGGTAGTGATATTTTGGGCAGTGGTGAGTCTTGATGGACTACTGTGGTTATGGATGTTTCATGTGCGTCAGATGAACCTGCTTGATTTGCTTCAGCCTTGACTTGACGTAAGCCTTCTGCTAAATCACTTAAATGATCGAGATAACTAGTCTCAGTATTGACATAGCGATCTTCTGTAATATAGGGGATTTCGGGTTCCTTTCCAGATGCATCTTCACTTAACGCCAATGCGATGGACAAATCTAAAGTGGAATATTCATCCCAAAATGTCCTTAACTGAGACATCCGTGTTTCATAGAAGCCTTGTGTTCTTTTAGGAATGGGCTGCTTTTTGCCATTCTCAATATACCGCACAATTTTATTCCTTAACACCCTTTCCTCTATCAGAAGTTGTTTCAAATTCGACATTTTATTTTATTATATGCGAAAATAATACTGCAATGAATTAACTATATAAATTCTGAACGGGTTATATACTGTTCCTGGATGGAACCACCAAAATGTTTAGTCGTGCAGGCTCTGCAACGGTGATTGTGTAGCGGTATTTGTTAAATAATAACGCATATAACCTTCGTTCATAAATTTATTCTTATTCGTTTTAATTCATAGCAGCAAATTTCACATAATTTATTAACAACTAAAATGTCAAATTAAACTTATATTAAATTAAATAAATTATTTTAATATTCTTTAATAGATATTACACAATCTTCTTTAATATATATCAATTCAAAAACTAAATCTTATCTTCAACTAAATATTAACTGCAATATGTTAGAACCCAAAACCACCCAAGTTTTCCCGGTCATGCACCGAAACCGTGTCAGTTAGGTATTTCTGGATAAAATGCCTAGCAAGCTAGCATTACTTTATCTTCATACCTTTCTGAAGCGTATGTAAACTGCGAATGAAGAACCTTAATGATGTCGCGTTTTTATATCTTCTTGGTTGTCCACCGCCATCTTAAGGAAGAACTGCCTTATTATAAAATTAGGGTGCGTTGGTCGATACACTGAGCTTACTTGCCGATAAATTTAACTTCATTTATAACTATGTAATTCTGTATTCAGCCCAGGATTATTCTGCATCCAAAAATTGCTAATATTGTATATTAATTTTTACTGCCTTAAATTTTGCATTTTCAATTTTATTCTTTTTATAATTTATTATTATATTTTTTAAATGCCGATAATGCAGAAATGCAGATTGACATTAAAATTAAAAGTTATTTTATCGACGAATAAATCATTCCTTCTCCTTTTAATTTTCCTTCTCTTTCCCTCTTATGGGATAAATTAATAAATTTAAAAATAATTATTATCGCGAAATTGCAAAGCTTTTCGCTAATTGTGGCTTTACTTTCGGTAACTTTCGCGAAGTACCAGCTGACTGTCAATTCAAACCGTGAATGACAGTTCGCGTTTTTTATTTTCGCGACTCGCGACCGTCGTCGGGTTTTCGCTGTTTTCCGCGCGTGTGTTAACAGGTGCAGGTAGAGATCATTATTATAAGGCACAGGTAAGTTTAATATTCGATTTTGCGTGTTTTCTACCTTGTATTTAGTCTTTTAACATAACTTATGTTGCATGTTCTAACCTAACCTTAAAGTCAATCTAAATTCAAATTCATGTTTTTTTCTTTTATTTATTAATTCAATTTGCGTTTCATTTCCATTCTATTTTCTTAAATTTCTATCCTATTCTATTTCCTTAAATTTCTAATTCATTAATTCATTGTATTTCGTTTAGTAATTTTTGTTTTCATGTTGTTGTTGTTGTTGTTATGTGAGAATTCATGTTTATTTTCGTATTTTATAATAATTCAATTTTATTTAATTTAATTTATTTTAATTCATTAATTTTAATTTCTTTCTTTTCAGGTTCATTCTAACTATCCAGGTAAGTATGGTTCTGGCATTTGTTTATGTAGATTGGAGTTTAATAACGTCTATTTTTAGGTACTGCGCTTAACAATCACATAGTGATATATTTATTTTTTTTTATTTTGGGCTTGCAGAAGCCACAAAATTGGTGACCCCGACGCCGCGACACGCAGAAATCGTGAAATATCATAGTGCAAGATCATCGTGAAATATCATACAATAATTGAATTACACATTATTTAACTCATAAAATAATGAGAAGTGCGTCAGAAAATTGGCAAAATTATAATCATTGCATAATATGGTGCAAATAATATATTCAAAGAATATTTATTACAAGTGCACATTTACTAAAATTTTCATAGTTTACAGCTATTTTAAATACAATTACATTCTTTTAATTATTGTTCTTTTGAGTGATTGATTTTGATCGACGATATATATATATATACATATACATATATATATATATATATATATATATATATATATATATATATATATATATATATATATCTCACATTTTTTTTCAGACCTTGGAAATCGTTTTCAGGTCTAACCGAATATAGAATACTGTTATACTCATATAATACAGTAGAGCTGAGTGAGTTTATCGAAAACCTTTATAATAGATAAAAAAATATTTTTGGTTAAACAATTGATGACCGTCTATGAAGACCAACACGAAACATACAAAGTGCAATTCATACATATATAGTTTGTTTTAATAAAGAATACCCCAATTTTGATAAATTCGCCATCATTGGATAATAATTTAACGCTTGCATTGGATGATAATTTAACGTTTATATTCGAGTGTTATGACTTTAAACACAAAACCAATGTGAAACAACATTCATCAATTTGAAGGAAAATAATCGTAACAACGAACAACGATCAAAAAAATGCAGATAAATTAATTTTTTTTTCAACATCGTTTACATTTTCATTCTTTTTATATATAATATTTATCATTTTCTTTATATTTTTTTATATTTGACCTAATGATATAAACAATTATTTCGCCTAATTATATTATTTAACTATATATATACATATATATTTATCATCTAATTTTTTTAAATATATTAAATACAACACATACGAATACATAATCGTATAATTATCAATATTTAACTGAATTACATATTTAATCGAATTTATTTATTGCTATTAATTTAATATTGATTTTTTCTTTTGAATAATTTTACATTATATACATATACGTATACATATAAATATCACTATTTTTTTCTCACGTCCTGTTAATATAAGAATTTTGTTTTCCTTTCTCTCGCACTCAATTTTAAAAAATTTAAATATGTCAAGAACCGGCGAGCCGCCAATACCAGATATAGAAATGGCCCCGGAAGGACCGAAACCAGGCACTTCAAATGCCGACGCCGTTTCGGCGAAATTCAACTTCCCGGGTTTTTGGACCCATAGTCCGGTCTCCTGGTTCATACAGGCAGAGGCCCAATTTACGATATCAGGCATGACTTCTGACAAGTCACGCCTACTTCATATCATCCCGGCCCTGCCTGAAGAAGCGATCTCTAGCGTCGCACATATTTTGTCGGACATAACGACGGCAAAATATGACGACGTTAAACAAAAGCTGCTGGACAAATATGGTCTATCAGAGACCAAACGTCTCGAGCAGCTACTGTCGGCTCAAGAACCAGGAGACAGAAAGCCCTCCGACTTCCTCCACTCCCTTCGAGCGCTGGCTGGCAATAGCCGAGCAGTCACGGAGGAGCTCATCGCGAGATTGTGGGAACGACGCCTCCCACAAACGATCCAAGTCTCGCTTGCCCCTTTGAAGGACCGACCTTTAAGCGAAAGGGTCCAGGTTGCCGACAACGTATGGGAGGTTTCCCCCACGGCAATATCTCATACGCGTCCGCGGTTCGGGCTGAAAGAGCTCGCGAACCAACTGTGGAATCGCTACAAAGAGACTTCCACAGACTCAAAGCCCTGGTGCTACGGCTTAGCCAGCGCCAGAAGACAAATAGTCGGCGCGACCGAAGTAGAACCCCGGCAAGAATAGCGTCATCTACCAATAGAGCGACCACCAGTACCAGTGACACAGGGGATACGCTGTGCTGGTACCACAAACAGTATGGTCCCAAGGCGACAAATTGCCGGCCGCCTTGTAAATTTATAAAAAAACAAAAAAACTAGACGACCAGGGGATCGTTCAGTCGACGAGCAACCAAATGATGGTACGCTCACGTCGTCTTTTCGTCCGCGATTCCAATAATCGAATCGATTTCTTAATCGACTCGGGCTCGGATTTATCCATTGTTCCGGCTTCGTCCTTTCCGGCACACAACGGATGTGCCAATTTACTTTTACGGGCGGCTAACGGAACAGTAATTCGAACTTTCGGCACCAAGTTATTGGAACTGCATCTCGGTCTTCGCCGAAGATACATTCATAACTTCATCGTTGCCGGCATTTCAAAGGCCATTCTCGGAGCGGACTTCTTAACGAACTTCGAGTTGTCAGTCGATTTTAAATATCGACAGTTAGTCGACTCACACACGAACCTTCGAATCAATGTGTGTTCCACAGTCGACTATGAGCTTGAAGAGATACAATGCCAATTTACCGGCATTTATAAAGAGCTTTTAACGAAGTTTTCTTCGTTAACAAAACCTCCGAACTTTAACCTTCCTGTTAAACACAATGTGCGACATCACATTGTGACAAATGGGCAACTCCCTTTCGTCACCGCTCGGCGACTCCATCCAGAGAAGCTGAAGGTGGCAAGACTTGAATTTGAACATATGGTTCAACTGGGGATTTGTCGACCTTCGTCGTCCCCTGCAGCATCTCCACTTCATCTGGTCCCTAAACGGGACTCACATGATTGGAGGCCATGCGGCGACTACCGTCGCCTTAACGCAGTAACAGTGCCGGATAGATATCCTATCCCACATATTCAAAACTTCTCCGTGCATTTACACGGCTGCACAATCTTCTCGAAGGTAGATTTGGTACGCGCGTACCACCATATACCTATCGCACCAGAAGACGTGCATAAGACTGCATTGATTACGCCGTTTGGTTTGTACGAATTCACTCGTATGCCATTCGGGTTACGTAACGCCGCCCAAACGCTCCAGAGGTTTAAAACGAAGTCACGAGAGACCTCGACTTCGTCTTCGTCTACTTAGATGATATACTCATCGCGAGTAAATCTGAGTCAGACCATATTAACCATCTTGAACAACTCTTTATACGCCTGGAAAACTTCGGCTTGACCATCAAGTTGGAAAAGTGCGTTTTCGGGGCGCCAGAGATCAACTTCCTTGGCCACCGCATCTCCAAAGACGGAATACTTCCTTCTTCAGATCGGGTTAAGGCGATCGCTGATCTCGCACCCCCCACTTCTGTTAAACAGATACAGAAGTTCTTAGGAATGGTGAACTTTTATCACCGATTTATTCCGAATTTGGCCGAAATGCTAGTTCCAATCAATGAGCACTTGAGATATCTCCTCAATCGTGCTCGTGCCACGAAAGATAAAGAATTCCCTTGGCCCGCAGGATGTGAAGAGGCATTCCTCAAGGTAAAGACTTCGATGGCAGAAGCTACATTGCTGAACCATCCACTCGAGGATGCCAAATACAGTCTAACGACTGATGCCTCTGATTACGCAATCGGAGGCGTATTAGAACAATTTGACGGGCAACGGTGGTAGCCGTTAGCTTTTTATTCTAAAAAGTTGTCACCTGCCGAACAGAAATATTCTGCATTCGATCGCGAACTGCTCGCCATCTATGCAGCAATTAAACATTTCCGCTATTTTGTCGAAGGACGCAATTTCGTGATCTATACGGACCACAAACCTCTCGTACGTGCCCTTCACACAAAAACCGTTCTTGCCTCGGTTGTCAAAAATCCAAAGTGACGAGACACACTAAGTCTCCACTTGAAGCCTTCAAGCTTCCGGATAATCGGTTTGAACATATCCATATGGATATTGTGGGACCACTTCCGCCATCTCGAGGATACTCGTACATCCTTACAATCGTAGACCGGTTTACGAGATGGCCAGAAGCCTATCCAATTCGGGATATTAACGCTTCAACAGTGGCAAAGCACTTTGTCACTGAGTACATCCCACGATTCGGCGCACCCCTCGAAATCACTACAGATCAGGGTACGCAGTTCGTATCCAAACTGTTTAATGAAGTTGCCAAATTAAACGGTAGTAACCGAATTAGGACAACCGCCTACCATCCGCAAGCAAACGGAATGGTTGAACGGTTTCATCGACAACTCAAAGCCGCCTTAATGACAAGGGACAACACTACTCATTGGAGTGAAGACTTGCCCTTTGTCTTACTTGGCATAAGTACGGCAATTAAATCCGACTTGCAATGCTCACCGGCAGAACTCGTCTATGGCCAGAACCTGAGACTGCCCAATTCAATTTCCATCCCATCGGATGAAAATCCAATCGAGCACTCAGAATTTCTCAGTCGCCTTCGCTCGCATATGCAGAACTTAAAGGCAACGCATCCTCGACAACCCAGTCAGAAGGATGTTTACGTGCCACGAGCCTTGGAGGACTCCGATTATGTTTTCGTACGTATCGATCGCGTACGAAAACCGTTTGAGCCCCCGTATGAAGGCCCGTACAAAGTAATCAAGCGATTGCGAAAACACTCCGTAGTCGATTTGAAAGGCACAAACGAATCAATTTCGATCGACAGGCTGAAGCCAGCGACGACGACGACGAAGCCGAGCCACATCGAAAGGTAACTTTCCGTTAACGCTACGCTGGAGGGGGAGTATGTAGTGGCCGTGTAGAACAGAATCACTGTTCACATAAGCCACTGCAATCGAAACCCGAATAAATATCGACTAGATCGTTTGACCAAAAACGGCTAGATCATCGATCGGTGATCTAGACCTTCATGACTTCCGGCATATTCACTTTGCTTTTTGTTCTTGGAGTGGGTACAAGCGCATCGCCGGTTTAAAATTACAGTTTACCTAAAATCCGAATTAATCTAATCAAAATAGTGTACTTAGTATTATTAAATTAAATATAAATAAAGTGCTTTTTATAAAATCACATAGTGATATATTTATTTTTTTTTATTTTGGGCTTGCAGAAGCCACAAAACATTACTCCTTTATGCACCATTTTACCTAAA
The DNA here is from genome assembly GCA_949987705.1 of Thereva unica. Lineage (NCBI taxonomy): Eukaryota > Metazoa > Arthropoda > Insecta > Diptera > Therevidae > Thereva > Thereva unica. Next base: position 46,282,173 of record OX465281.1, on the reverse strand, counting down.
CTTGTGCTAACGCAGAGGCTGACGAGTGCATTGCAAAGTATGCAGCAGTTCTTCCAGAACACATTTTGGTAACCTATTTGCATTTCGGCCCCATTTGTATTGGGGTTCTTGGTTTTTATCAATTATAAATAAAAAGTATGGGTGTTTTCGAAAACGCATGACTGCGGTATCACTGCAACATTCAGCAATTGGAAGTATGTGGCTGAATATTGCAGTGATACCGCAATCATGCATTTTCGAAAACACCCTATAGAATTTTTCAAACGCCGTGACACAAAAAATTTGAGCAGTTCTGCGCACCTCGTTGCCAAATTTTACAAATAATGTTCTATTATTTCCCCTCTTTTTAGTTAAAACGGCAACAAACACTGAAAAAACTCAACAAAATAATTTGGGAAGGGATGCGCGCATGCCGAATGAATATACACCCATACCTCGTTTTACGGCCTAGATGCGTTCCACGAAACTTGGCCGTAAAGCGAAAAGCCGTATAAGGAATCAATTATTCTACATACTACAAATTCAAACAAATTCAATGGGAAATAGAGAAGAGTGTGGATGTTGATGTAGTCCAGGAGAGATAGCGGAAAAATATTTAAAAGTTGAAATAAATCTACCCTGCGATTTCTTGACGCTATAATTAAGAGAAAAATCGTAGGAATTCAATGAATGTGTTTTGGATAAAATTGGTCCAGGGGAACAGGTGGTAAAATCTTAATAAAAGTAGCGAAAACACGTTTTTCGGGAGTTAGGTACGAAATAAATGTTGTTTTGGAAAACAAAAAATAGTACATAATAGTGTTTAAAATGACGAAAAATATGAGTTTTGGACCATAGAAATCGGTCAACAGGTTTTTGCAGAAAAATTCAAAAACCGTTAAAAATTGCCTTTTTTGGACATTTAATTATAGGGAGTGTGATTATCGTAGAACCTTGTGTCAAGAATTAAATTGTGGCTTCTGATGGTGCCTCCCTACAATAAAAATTTCATGGAAAAATAATGGTAACTTTTCGAGTAAATCTCAAAAATGTAAAAACACCTGTTTCACAAAAAAAGTTTGAACAAGGCCCACCATGGTCCTAAAAGTTTTTTGATTGACCATTTGGCTCGCAAAGGGCTGCTCTACAACCTCATTTTCATGAAATGTATGTAAGGTTTGATTTCACACCTTAAAAGCCCGTTTGAAAACCACACTTTTTCCAGTTTTTTGAATTACCATCAGAAGCACATCAGAAGCCACAATTTAATTCTTGACACAAGGTTCTACGATATTCACACTCCCAATAATTAAATGTCCAAAAATGGCCATTTTTAACGGTTTTTGAATTTTTCTGCAAAAACCTGTTGACCGATTTCTATGGTCCAAAACTCATATTTTTCGTCTTTTTAAACACTATTTAGTATTTTTGTTTGTTTTCCAAAATCCCGAAAAAACGTGTTTTCGCTACTTTTATTAAGATTTTACCATCTGTTCCCCTGGACCAATTTTATCCAAAACACATTCATTGAATTCCTACGATTTTTCTTTTAATTATAGCGTCAAGAAATCGCAGGGTAGATTTATTTCAACTTTTTCGCTATTTCTCCTGGACTAATATATCGACATCGAAAAAAAGTTTTTTTGGCCGTTATAGCGGGACATTTAGGCCGTAAATCGAAAACATGCCTTAATTTAAAATGGCCGTTGTAGCGAAATGCCGTATAAAGAGCGGCCGTACAGCGAGGTATGGGTGTAGTTAGTTTATCTTTCTATGTGTTGAGCAGAGCTTTTAAACACATGTAAAGCCCCTGCTCAACAAAGGCAGTTTATTCAACATAATAAGCATAATTTTACTTTAATTATGCGAAATATTTCTCATTTATAAATTTAAAATAATTTAAAAAAAATGCTGAAAAAAATTCCTTTGAATAAATGAGCGTTTTCATTCATAAACCGATAGTTCCCCGCAGTCGCAAGCAACACAACCTCCCAGGGCAGAAGCGCGTATGCGACTGGCAGGAAATGTCAAAAATCTAGTAATCAAAGTGATAAAAACACTAATTTCGTATTTTTTAGTAGAAATTACTACAAATTATTTCTGTGGCATATGTGTAAAATATAATAACCTTAAAATAAAAAAAATATATAAAAACGGGTGTTTTTCAGTCATAATTTGTAAATTTTTTAAATAATCATTGTAGTCCCAGAAAAATACACCTCCCTTTAGCAATACGCAGTCGCGACTGATTACATGGCAGCAAGTGATTTGATAGGAGGAGTTAACTGAAGCTTTTGTCTGAACTTTTAAACATTTTTAAGAGCTTAGCTGGGGAACATGCGCGGGATGTCACGAGGTTTGAAAACAACTATACAATACTTACCAGATAATATAATATAAAAAGACCGTAAACATAAAAGCTTTTATTTAACAGAAAATGGTTTTCTTAGTTTGTAGCAGCGGACCGGGTGAGTTTTGGAGAAAACGTCGGATTCAAAAACTCTCGGCACACTTTGTGGGGCGCCGAAGGAATTGTTATTCAATTGCAGTAAGAAATGTGAATCGTGCTTTAGCTTATGCTACATATGGCCGAAAACTGAAGAAATTGGAGATTGCTGAACTCTGGAAGACAAGGGTGGCTTCAGCTGCGGAGCAATATGGACTTTCTGGAGATACCTTCTAAGAATGCTTGATAAGAAATTAATATTTTACTTAACAAAAAAGCACTCAGCCATATGGGAGCTAAAATCGTTCGAGTCCTTAGTAATGGTTTGCAGAGAAAAAGTAATAGAATGGAACTTCCCTGGCCTAAGAGAACGATCTGTAATGAATCAGGTTTATAGTTTAAATAGAAAAGATGAGTAAAAGATTGGAATGTGTAATTGTATGTAGAATAAAACATTTTTAGTGCTAATAAAAAAAACACGAATGGAGCAATTTTCAAAGTAGTGTAGACCGGTGGATTCTGTAATTTTGAAGATCTTTAAGACTTTTTCTATTACTCGAACTGAAATGGATCCTGCCCATTATGTAGATATAGGGCGCAACCTAGTACAAGGCGCACTGAAAGGGAACCCTTCGGTAGCTGCAATCGTAAAAATCTTTATGTTACTAGATGCAGCTTGTTATATTCAGGTAATGGGTCACATCGCTTATTATATGCGCGAATCCTTTCCAAAGCCCAAGGTTCCCAAATCAACGGTGTCCGAACAAGGCCAAGGCCGAGCAACTGCAAAGAATACTAAACCTGGTGTTCTGGAATAGGAGGCAATTATATGTGACTAACAAAGATCTGATGTGTACGAAGATGTTAGTAAGTCGAAGTAAGTAAGTAATATTTTATTAAAATATATGCCGGAAAAACTGTAGACTGCTATAGATACAAAACTCATAAAATATGATTTAATAAGAAATTTTCCTTACCCAATTCGGTTTGGTTAACTTTAGTATTAAGCTTCCATTTATCAATTTGAATATCACGAAGCTCATATCTGGTAGGCTCAAATTCAATAAGGATTTCTCCAACTTCATACTCCTTGTCTCGATCATTCTCTGTAACAATAACCTTGCCAAGTCCAGCATGAGGATCAAACCTGCCTAAGTGATAATCTGAGCCATACTGTCCAGCATCCACTTCTTGTTCATGGTCCAGTTGATTGGCATGATTTACTTTATGCCGAGCAACATACAACTCATTTCCTTGATTCGAGCCAGCAACACTTACAGCTCCTGTTGGAACGCCGGGCATAAACTTTCTCCATGGCTTCCATGATAATTTTCCAAGGTGTCCTTTATTTATGAGAATGTCGAAAGCATGATGGGTTTTGGTTTCCGTCAGCAACGACACTACGCAAACATATTTTTGTCTTCGCTTTTCTGTGTGGCCGCTGATGTAAATTCCATCAATTAAGGCTCGGCAAACGTAGATCGGATGGTTTTGTTCTTCTGTTATGACCTTTCCGCCCTCAACCGCATACTCGAGCTGCTTGGGATCGTTTATGTACGTTTCCCATAACAACGTGCTTGAGGTCACTAGCTGCCCCAATTGGGGTGAGTATTGCTTCTGCAATAAAACACTGTGGCCAGCCGCAGTTACTCGGGCTAGAATGCTACTTAGTAAAAGTATCACAAGAGTTGGAATAAAGCTGGTTGGATTTTGCTGTTGCCTAGTCATTTTTGTAGAATGTGAAATCTGTAAATTAGAGAGAAGATAGAATTATTGTAAGATAAAATTGGTTGCATATTTAATAATTTAATTTAAATAAGGTTAGTCCGAAGCAAATTAGGCAATACACATTATTTCCATTGTTTGAATACATAGCTCCTATATTGATTTTAAAAAGTTTACGGATTATATAAATAATAAGAAAGCGTTTTCAAGGATAGATTAACTACACTAATTTTTGCCAGATATTCATTTGACGATTTCCCGATTACCACCCAGAGGTCCATGATTCGATTCCATGCAGCAGCATGGTATTTCGTCTTTGAACTAGTCCCGCCCAGATATCGTTCTTTACTTCTTGTTTTCTCTCCTACCTAAGCATAGTAATTGAAGTCAATATTCTATCGCGGCGTGTTGGGGTTGACAGTTCTCTCACTCTTCTCTCTGCTATCTTTCCGATCATATCTTGCTACCCCACATTGACAGTACAGTAGCGTTTTATTTCTGAGCGTTAGTTTTACACATCAAAACGAGCTTGTTTCGCGAGAAGATCAGTTAAAAACCTGAGACTCGGGCAGAGATCATGCATTTCCTGGCTTATCTCATACCTGTTACATGAGCCACAGAAAAGTTCGGGACCTATAAATAGGGTAGAGGCACTTTTTTTGAGTGGGAGATTTGCAGTATACCTGGATGATTTTTCAGATCAGCAGGTTATTTACTGCTGGTAGTCTAAGGCAAAGCGGGCACTGAAGTGGTAAGAAATTGGCGTGATGGTGGTGTGGTGACTAAGTGGCAAGTGGAATATTTTAATCTTACGGAATCAAGTGAGGCAACGAACACCAAGATGGAGTGGCGGTGCGGTTGCCACTAGTCTTCGACAAGTTTAATTTTGGAGTAGCAAATGATACTTCACCGAAAATGCGCTGTACTTAGCCAGGCTTGGGGCTAAAATATGATTGAAATACCCCAAAAATCTTTAACTAAAAAAAAAGTCCCATTTTTAGCTAAAAAAAAATCCCATATAACTTACGTAAGTATTTGTAATCTGTACCACGAGGAAATCGAGTAATGCATACGCTAAGGCAGGTCGCAGCTATGAAATAACGCTTCGTTGAAAGTTATGAGTTAACTCACTTTTTGAGTAATTGAAAGCGTCCCGCGAAAAACGTTGTAACTTCCAAATTTGACAAAATAAGTTTTTGATCGAAAAACGTAGTATTTGACGAGCTGATCACAGACATACAAAAAAAATGTTGTTGTGAAGTAATCTTCCCTCTCTTTCGTGCTTTTAAAAAGTGCAGTTTGTGGAAAAACGTTGTAGCGTGCAGAAGTGTTTTACAGACGCGTGTCAAAATGAATGGAAATGGGGTGCAAGAAAAGATAAATAAAGGACGAAAAAGAAGGATTAATGTTTCAGAGTGGAAGGATATTAAAAATAAGCGCCTTAGGAACTCAGGGAAGGAGTACACAGGGCGAAAAGGAAATGTTGTAGAAGAAAAACAACCACCAAACCAGGTTTGTGGAAAAATGTTGTAACTGAAAATGTTGTTTATTATTACTCACAACTTCTGTTATTCAAGATTGCAGACTGCCGTTGTAATTTCCATTGCTTAAATTTCACGGTACAAGACAGAAAGGACATTTTCGAATTATTCTACAAAATGGACTACAAGGAGCAAACTACGTATCTGTCCACTTTTATTGAAATAAAAGAACCGGCAAAAAAGAATGGTGGACGAACGAGTCAGTAAGCGACAAGCAACGGTCGTTTACTTTCTGTTTCGAAACAACGCTCGAGTTCGCGTTTGCCCAAAAATGTTTCGTGAAACGTACAAAATTACAGCTCGGCGTATTCAAATTCTCACACAAAAGCTGAAGGACGGCGAGGATCTTGATGACAAACGAGGAAAACATTCTAACCGTCCCCACAAAATCCCTGAGCCTCAAAAAGATTTGATCCGAGAGCACATAAAGAGTTTTCCCGTTCAGCCAAGTCACTACTGCAGGAACATCAACTCCAAGCAGTGCCTACATCCGGATTTGTCTTTGAACAAAATGTTCCATTTGTTTAAACGCAAGTATCCAGATGCTGGATTAGGGTACAACTCATACAGAGAGATTTTCGTTGGCGAGTTTAATTTACGTTTTGGTACTCCTCGGTCTGACACCTGTAAATTTTGCGATAAGCTGTATCTAACTGATAACAGCATCGGAGGAGGAACTGCCAGCAATAGAACGCGAGCAGGAGTTGCACCACCGTAAAGCTGAAAAAGCCTACAGTCGACTCAGACAGGATGGAGTGCTCTCGTCATGGCGGGAGTACCGTTACTCTATGTGTGGACTTAGAGCAAGTGATTTTCACACCAAATCTGACACACTCTGATGTATTTTATCAGAGGCAATATTCCAATTAAAACTTCGCGGTCCATGACATGGCGGATAATCAAGCTTCAATCTATCTGTGGCACGAATGCGTCGGTAAGCGTGGTGCGAATGAGATTGCGTCCTGTGTTCTGATTCACGTTAAAAAAACTTTTACGGTTTTGATACCGGTGAGCTAAGGGTATTGAATATTTGGTCTGACCGTTGTGTTGGACAAAACAATAACTGGACCATGATAGCTCTGTGCCTTTATCTGATACAAGAAAATTATTTCACCGTAGTGAACCAGAAATTCCTAGTTTCCGGACATAGCTTCTTGCCATGTGATAGGGATTTTGCTCTCATAGAGAAAAAAAAAAAGTTGCCACATATCACATCCCCAGCGATGTTTCTGACCTGATCAAATCAGCACGTACCACTAATCCTTTCTGTGTCCACGAAGTTCGCCAAAATGAATTCCTCGATTTTCGTGGTCTTATCACTGACAATATTAGAAAGGACCCAAAGCTGAAGATAACGGAAGCTCGCTGGATACAGGTATCATCAGACAGTCCAACGGTGCTTAAAGCTAGAAAAACCCACAATATCATGGAACCATGGGAAACATACAATGTTATAAAAAAAGGAAGAGGGCGTCAAGGCCATTTGCCTCAACGACTGCCAACAGATTTACCCCAGCTGTACGAAGGACATCTTCCCGTTACAAAGGAAAAAAAAGAAACCTCATGGCTATGGCAACTTATTTGTCTGAGGATAAAAAACCGTTTTATGAAAACCTACACGAAGAATGAAAATAATAATAAAATTTACTAAAAAATGTATATAAGGCATTGTGTTTTGCATTTCGTTTCATTTTCAATAAAATCGTGGAAAAAGGTTGCAAGTGTTCTTTTCTATTTTGAGACATGTAGTCAAAGAACGTTGTATCATTGTGGAAAAAGAGCCTAACTGGTTTTTTTGATGCGTGGCGCAACATGGAAAAACGTTGTAAATATGATCAAAATTTTGAGATACAACGTTTTTCCATTATAAACACCAAAAATACGTTACTTCTGAGAGAAAAAATGGCATTTCGGACTTTTTTTCAGCCACATCTGTTTGTAGACGACTGATTTAACCAGACATGTTTTTTAAATTTTTTTTTCTGCGAGATTTTGGCGGAAAACAGTATTTTTGCTCTCCTGAAAACCTGTTTTTTTTACATACAACGTTTTTCGCGGGACGCATTCAATTGTCTTTCGATTCTACTACAACCGATTACGTATACTGGCTACTTTAATTCTTTTTTCGAGCCCCCTCGGATCTGGGACTCGAGGCAATTCGTCCCAGTTGTCTTCTATTGTGGCGGGCCTGTACGTGGTTCATATTTTGGGGAAAACACGTATGGGGCTCCAGGTTAATTAAGTGGAGAAGAGCTATACTTTTTGGCTGACGTTTGCTGTTGCGACTTACTGGCGAAACAGAGACAGAACCATACTCTCTTCTATGAGATAGAGGAGCTCGGATTTGCACTTACACTTTTAATGATGTGAACTGACCTTTAAGATTGTTTTAGTTAAAAAATTGAGTTATTTTGATAATATGCTATTTTTTGGATTAAACTTTTATCTAAAAAGAAAGGTAAAAAATAAGATAATGTGATGATTTATGCGCCATCTATTAAAAGTGTGGAATAATTTATGCAATAAGCTAACACGGCGCCATCTATTAGTTCGAATTTGAATGAACTCTAATTAAAGACAAATGCCCCACCGAAGTGTTTTAACGAACCGCAATTACAGTCAGTTTGGTTTGAAAAGAGATTAAAGTGTTCTAAAGTGTCAAAGTGACCTAAAGCGAAAGTAGTGATCAAATAGTAAATTAAAAAGGGATAAATAGAATTTAATAGTGTGAGATATTTAAATTGCAAGGGATAATAGTGAACTTTAAGAATTGTGGTTTAGTATTGGATTGTCTTAATACGTATTTACAAAGCCTTAATGCGAAGATATTCCGTTCAAGCAAGGCATTATTGCCTACAAAATATAATTTTAGAAAAAAAAAAAACAGTTATTGCGTGACTTTTTGGTCAAAAAGTGATTTTTGTAAACTTTAACCTTGAATAACGGATTAAGTTTTCGAAAAAGTGACAAAAGAACTTTTTGTAGTCAATATCGTTTCGTATTGACTGATCGATAAAAAATTTGAAAATATCGGGTTTTGAGTGAAATTTTGGCCAAAAAGTGATTTTCGAAAACTTTGACCTTGAATAACTTTCAAAGGGTTAATCGGGTCAACTTTTTTGTAAGAAACAAAGTTGTAGAGAATTTTATTGTCAAAAGTTTTTGCCCTCACACGGGGTTGTATAACCTATAGAAACCGAGTCACTTAGAAAACTCGTGAATAACGCGATATCTCCGGCGACATTTTTTTGGATTCCGAAATTGTTTTCTTAAAATGTCACAAGGAAGCTGTGGACTAATTTTCAGCCATTTTGGAATTTTGTCTCCTTTAAATGCTAATTTCCCCGGACTATTATTAGTCATTTTGCGACCTTAATGAGTTTTGTGTTATTTAGCATTGCTCCTAATGCTGCATTTTGGTACGTATTCATCGGTCTTGGGATCTCTCGAAGGATCTGTTAATTTTTTGAGTGGCCTCTGCGTAGGTGATTTTAAATTCAAAGCTTATCCCATTTGCCTCTGGCAGGCATCTTCAGTCAGTAATGCTCTGGAGGCTTTCTTGCAACAGTTTAAGTAAGTATGTAGAAGATTCAAATTGAGTCTTTTATATAGAGTGATCCCCAGTTGTTTGAGCTCTTTCGAAAAGTCGCTTCCCGAAGCAGTGTGGGAGCTTCAATATTCCCTCTCCTGAGAAGCAAGTTTCAAAAATTAATTTTTACAGCTTCCAGTAATAATGTTAGACATCACATACCCACTTTGCAATTCATTTTACTTTCAATTAAATAAATATCCAATGCCACTTCCACCCATAGCGGGTTATCTGCTCGAAATCTAATCTCGTAAAGCACTTGATGTAATTAATTGAAACAAACTCCACAAACCTCTTAAATTTATTAAGGATGCTTTCAATTAAAACATCCAGATCCATCGCCAGTAAAAACGAATTCGAAATTAATTTAAATTCACTTTCGCCATAATTTCGGCAAACAGAATTGCAGAAAATTAAGTTTTAACAACTTTTGAGGTTTATTACGTCAATGAAGTCAGAAGGTAAATAAGTCAGCAGAGAACAGAAGGTAAATAACCTGCTTCGGTGTTCCGCAGCCTGCAGCACTTACAGCTTGCAAATTGCCTCTAGAAGAGCAGTTCAGCAGGGACGTTCCTGTAGTCTCAAACTTTCTCAAAGTCCTTAAGAAAACTCCTCATCTCCCTTGAAGCAGCAGAAGGCAAATTAAACTTTCTGCCGGGCGACAAGCCCTTTCCCGTGCGGGGGTGGAGCACGTGCCGCTTGCAAATATAAAATGCAAAGTGCATGGGTTGCAGGGAGCGATGTACCCACTTAGATATTCCTTTTCCTGTCAGATTTAATCCACAAATCACTTTCTAAGGAGCCCCAACAATCCCCTTTGCCGGAGTTATCTCGTACATAAAACGCGTCTCGAGCCGTTCGAATGAGGCTTTCTATAAAATATGACCGTCAACTACCACCACCTGTGCGAGGTTTTGTTTGTCAAGATGCAGAGGGGTAGACGTTTGGAGCACACACATATGGGAAGGTAGCTGGCGCTAGAATGTGGATCAGGAGAATGCGGAGCCCCCTAGTACGCCATTTATCTGCATATATCGGCATTTACTCACGGGGCACAAGTGTTGCCCCTTGCCTTGGATCCCAAAGAGGAAGCAAATCAGTGGAGTCTTGCGAATCTTGTGAATTGTTGCTCTGTTCATTCTGTGTGCTTTTTAGACGGAATGATATCGGGGCTCCGCATGGATATGCGATTTCGTGGGGCTGGCTGCTCGCTGCTGGATCGTCTTCTCTTGCGTTGGAATGAAAATTGACAGCATGTTTACATAAGCACTTTCCGGAGAGAGCATAACATTTCAATCAATTTGATCCCGAAGCTGGAGCTGTCTCCTTCAATGTCGAATATGCGGACTTTGAAATGATTATGGCAGTCGTGGGTGATTCTAGATTAATTCCATATGAAATCATCGCGTTTTTGTTGCTTGTGAAAAATGAGTATTGTCAGGAATCTGTTGTGAATCGTCGTTTGTCGTGTCATCTTCAACATCAACACATCATTTCATTCCATGAGTGGCACTTTTGGATCGATGCTTTTGTATAAGGTTACAGAGGGGTTTATTATGCGTGAAATTGAATATTGCTTTGAGTCCCCGCGATTTTTATTGTGCTCAGAGTAGTAAACGATTTTTATGGTATTGAAATGTGTTTGTAAAGTGATTGGGAGTGAATTAACTAAAAGTTTCATTAGTTATATTTTTTTATGTGAAAGTCTAAGCTCAGTTGTCACACTTTATACATACTACCAGTCTGTCATGTCGTTCCCGTCACAGTGCAATCAATAGTAGTATTAGTAGTAAGCTTAAATCGAACGATAGAAAAAAGATAGGATAGGTTAAGTGGTGACGCCGGCAGTACCAGACTATCAGGTGCACAAGGAGGAATACTGTCCGTTAGGTGAAGACTGGATATTTATCTTTTTACGAGGAAGTGGTGAGAAGCATACATCGGTCTTTTTCTTCCTTTTCTTCTTTGATCCATTAGCTGGCGGTCCGAGCGAGTCGCCCCCGCAACGGATACACTGTTGTCGGGGCCGCTTTAAAATATGCGGTTTCTTGCCTAGTTTCTTCTGGTCAGTTCGGCAGGTCGACCACCTCCTCCTTTCACACTAGTGATGAGCAAAAATGGACTTGTTCAGATCAAAGAAGAAGAAGAAGATCAACACTGATCGATGAAGTCCAGACAGCTGTCCGAGCTCCATGGCTGCGTCAGTTTACGGATAGGTGGACACAACTCCATTGCACACTCCACAATAGACCCCGAAAATTGCCTTTCTTCTACATCGATGTCCTCCGGTATTGCGAGCGCCGTGAATTTGTTGGATGGTGCCATTTGAAACTCTCGCCCGATGGCCGGGTCCTGTAGGTACGCCCAATTCTTCTTGGCTGGTGGTGGCACGGTTTCTTCACTCTTTGTAATCGCATCTGTAATTTCGCTCGAACAAGATAATAGTCCGATCCGCAATCGGGCCCACGCATTTCGCATACGTCTTTGAGCGTCGCCGTCGGTCGGAATCTTGCGTTGATCAAAACGTAGTCTAACATCGCCGAGGATGGATTGCGCAAGGTGAGTTGGTGTTTGCGTGGATGGCGGAAAATGCTGTTGCCAACGATCAAGTGGTTTGACGCTGCTAATGAAAGGAAGAAGCCGTTGTCATTAATTACTCCGTGTCCGAATTTGCTCATCGTTCCTTCTCAGCCGGTTCGTACTGCTCCTGAATGTGCATTGAAGTCTCCCGCGAGTATTATAAATTCGGTTCGACGTATCATATCCAGAGTCTGTTGAAGCTGATCGTTAAGCTTCGTCCTTGTTCGCATCCGTGCTGGTCTCGGTTGGTGCATAAACGGATACGATATGGGTCTTGATCGTTCCACCGATGGTTATAACCGCCAAACGCTCGAATATCGGTTGGAATGCAATAACGCTGCTGGGAATCGTCGATCGACTATAAAGCCGACGCCGGCCTCTCGTCTCACCACCGGAATAGTAAAGCGTCAACGTTTCGTCGATTGTTTACGGGACGATCGTCAATGTCCCGGTTCCGGTGAGTCGTAGTTCCGATAGCGCAGCAACTGATATTTTGCATTGCAACAATTCCATTGCTATGATTTCCTTTTGACTGACGTGATATCCTGTTCATACATTCCACGCGGCGACTTGAATTTCCATTTTTGGTGTGATTAATCTGGGTGTTCGGCCAGTAACCCACATTTCACCAGCGTCCCTGGTCTCCAGCGCTGGCGCATCGGCTGCCCCGGATGCAGTAGCATTATTCCGTGAATAGTTAGTTCGTGTATCCATACGGTTTCTTGTCAAATTTCTTCGGTTTCCTGATTCTGGTCAATTTGGCAGGTCGACCACCCTCCTCCTTTCACACCCAGGGCTTGGGACTAGGCGACAGCAGAGCTCGTTAAACTAAACAAATGTCTAAATACACTGCGTTACACGATTTTGGTACCCTCTTAACTGCTAGCTGGAATAAATAGGTAATGAGTCATAGATTAAATGTTCCAAACATATGTGGTATCCATCACGTCTAGTTTTCGAGGTAGGTGGTCTAGTTACGAAGTACGGATTTTATTAGATTTCTTTTAAATAGTTCATTTGTTAGGGGTTTTGACCTCTAACTAAATGTTAACTCACGAATTTTTTTTAAAAAAAATAATTTTTAGTGAGTAAAATATGTTAAAAAAAAGTTTCATAAAATTGGTTGTACGCTACCCCTAAAATAACCCCCTAAAAACAGAAAATTAGGTTTTTGGCTAATATCTCCTAAACGGCAGGTCCTACCACAAAATATTATTTACAAAGTTTGTAGATCATGCGATTATCTAGAAAAAATGGTATTATGCATTTTCCCGTATGAATGACCGTTCATGAGATATCGCCGTTTTAAAGATTTGAGATACTTATGTCCCCCTAATTCGCAACTTGTATAGGTAATCAGATGTTCGCTATATCCTCTTTTGGACCACGTGGCTAATATTTTCAGGGGTGATTCCTGGTTAGTTTTGGAGAAAAAAATTGTTCTAGAAAGGGGGCTATCCCCACTATCCACTAAGATACAGGGTGTTTACGAAAACAAAAAAATTTATTTTTTTAATATTTACTTAAACTTGAATAACTCCTAGACTAAGTATCGTAGAGCAACGTAATTGGGTTCGTCTTTTAGGTAATTGTGCATTCTTTTATATGATATTAAGAACAGAATCTTGAGTGACTCCGTTTACAGGATATTTATGGTCAAAATATGACCAAAATGCTAAAATATTGGAATTTTTCTAAAAAAAAAACGAAAAATATTGCGATTTTGATCACAGTTTTTAATTGCATATCTTTTAAACGGAGTCACTCAAGCTTCTGTTGCTCTACGTTGCTCAATCTATGACTCATTACCTATTTATTCCAGCTAGCAGTTAAGAGGGTACTCAATTTTTTTTTTCATTTGTAACGCAGTGATATCAATAATTGTGATCAAAAATAACAAATCGAGTTTGCCGTGTATCAACCCCTAAAGTTATGTCCATAAATAGAAGATTAAGATAATAGTTATGAGCATCTATATAGAGCTGCCATTTATCATGGGTATAATGCACCGAGAACTTGGTTCAGCAATATCCCACCCAAGGCACTCAAAACTACAGATTCGATCCACAATGTGAAAACTCGCCCAAGTCATTCAAGACACATCCAAGAATTGGAACCTAAATCAAACCCAAGACTCCTAATTTCCCCCTAAGACACACTGCAGGGAAGTTCAATTAGTTTCACACAGGTGGCACCAAAACTCACTAACTGGTTCTTGTCCCGAACGAAGCTCACCCCTAAGCCCACAAACGATGACGTCACTGGTCCCGCACCGTCATAGCTATACTACTTACAAGTAAAAGCGTGGGACGCACAGTTAACTAATAAATATGAAAATTAATTAAGAGGCAATTTTTATCAACTAGGTTGTGATCAGCGTCCACATTTGTTCCACGGTAACTTCTTACATCTTGTATACTACTGCCATGACCAGTATTAACAGGAACATGGTCAATTTGGTTACTATGTCTACCTTCTGGTAACTACTTTAGTGCTACCTTTTTAATCAATATTATAAATTTTCCATGGCAGTGCCCTTAAAACTGAGGGGCTGCCACACAATAAAATCGGCAGCTTGATCGTCATTGAGGACAAGGAACTCGACATATTTTTCAATAAGTAACTTAAGCTATGATGAGAAAAATGCGTCATTACAAAGCCCTTTCATTCCTTACCAAGAATAACAAAGTTCGTCCCTGCACACTACAAGGACAATCGTTACTCCCTTGCTCTATTTAAATTTTATGATGTGGGCTTTGTCTGGGATGATGATGTCAATAAAAAGGCTCCAAGAATTTCTCAAAAAAGCATTCATCTTACCTTTTGTAACGGTTAAACTTTTCCTTTCCAAAACACGACAGAAGAAACAGAGTTTTTGTTCGCGAGGCAAATAATGGAATCCACTGACATTGGAGAAATATCGTGACATGAATTTATCATAAAACATAAAAAATTCCATCAAAACTTTGACCATAAACCATAGCTGGGCTCTTGCGGAGCACACTTAGAAATACTTTCATCCGCTGATGTCATTCTTCATGGGTCTAAGCGAATTTGCTGGATTCCCATGGTTGTCCAGGCCCCGCACGTGACATATTGCGTTAAGGAACGTCGTACCTAGCAACATCCACGTCCAGAGTGGAGAACGAGATGGAGACAGTTTCGGGTTACGTACTTATGTGGAGGAGAGTATAGAACACTCCTGAAGTTTTGAAGTTAGTAAACAGGAAGAAATAGTTTCGTCGTAGTCTGTCCACATGTGAAAGGAGCCTTTCGGTTGAAGATGCAAACACTTAAGTTCCGGATACTTTTTTTGTGTGGACTTGGAGCACATGCCACCAAGTGGAAGTAGTGGAGGAGGCAAGAAAGTGTCGTTACTTTGGCACGAAAGGCAAGAACCGTGACTGTGTGGCGACACTTGACAGTTAATTTGCGTGTCACATGAAGAAAGCCGAAGTCATTAGGAGCCTCGATGTGGTTGACTTATGTTACTGGAGGTGATGTTGGTGCCAGGAATCGCATTAGAGATCAGCTTTTGAGACAGCATTTCACTTTTTAGGTACATACTTCTATGTACGCCGGATGTTATATGTAATTTTGTTTTATTTTGCAGAGTTAATGGAAATTGAGAAACATAAACTTAAGTATTTTGTTTGAGTTTTTTTCAGTACTCTGCCACATTGTTATAGACGACTCTTTTTTATACAAAACAGAGGTTTGGTAGGTATTGAAGAAGGTGGTAACGCATTGCGTCCGTTGCGATGCGTCCAGTATAACCATTTCAATTTTTCTGTAATGAAACTAATTTTGACATTTCAATCAGGTCCGTCAGGAGGCAGGGGAGCGTTTATTTCGGAGGAACAGCTACTATGACTATGACAGTAGCGATAAAAATTCGACAGTGCTGCTATATTACTACGGTGGCTCAAGGGATGGTGGAGCAGGCCGTGTTGTCATTAATTAATTTAATTGCCCGATTTTGCAAGTTATCTAGCCATGCCAAGGTGGTTATCGAAGAGCTGACCCAAACGCGGGAGTTGTATTCGAATTAGGGTTGCCACCTTTTTTACATTTAAATATAGTATTTTTTCTCTAAAACTTTAAAAAATATAGTACTTTTAGAAATTTTGCATAAATAAATAGTACGAGCTCGTTTTTCAATATTATTTATTTTTCCAAGTATATTTATCTTTACTTTTGACCTTATTTAATAAGGTATTTTTGCTTAAGAAATAATCATACGCATAATTTTATAGAAGCTCTATTTCTCTCATCTCTCCATCTCTCACTAACATGTGTGTTTGAGCGATGTGTGTGAAAGTAGCAGCTGCGTCTGCATGGTCTCTTTCGATATAAAGTAAATAAGCATGAATGTCGCTGATGTCGGTAAGCCTATTATTTTGGTAGCTCAAATCCCAATATTTTTGTCAGTGTTTTGTTTAAGATTCGAGTGTGTTTCACTTTACCGCAATCATTAAAAATATAGTATTTTTCCGTACTATATTTTTTTCAACAGTATATAGTACAAATGACCAAAATATAGTACAATACTATATAATATAGTACGGGTGGCAGCCCTAATTCGAATGTAGGATTTACATATAACAGCACGTGCCGATGGCTGGAGCAGGAACTTGCACTTGCACTGGGAGGCTTGTTTGGCGATTTGGAACATGTGGTCATTCCATCGCAAGTCTTTGGTTAATGTCACGCCTAAGATGTGTAGGGATGGGTTAGCCATTAGTTTAACACGACCCACTTACACGGATGGAGAAGTGTTGAACTTTTTTTGAAATAAGACAGTACTTGGTTTTGGTGGGGTTGAATTCGACACGATTCTTGCTTCCACTCCACTCTCCAATGAGTTTGTCTGTCTTGTATCGAAGCTGTAAGAGTAATGAGAAGTGTGTTGGAGGGGATTGAAAGTAGGTCGTTTATAAAAATAAGAAATAGGGTGGGTGATAAAATCGACCCCTGGCGAACCCCCGCAAAGATGGGGTGAGATTCAGATTTGACGCCATCCAATATAACCTTAACTGAACGGCCACCATTCGGCTGAGGTGTTCTGTAAGACAAACTAAAAGATCGCCAGTGGATCTTTTTTGTCGCACGCCGGACAGTCTGTCGTTTATGAGTAGGTTGGATTCTAGATATCCCATAAGTTTTTTGTTGATTATCGTCTCCATGGTTTTGGAGAGAATAAAAGTAATTGCTATTGGGTGGTAGTTGGAGGGATTTCTGGAGTTACCTTTTTTCGGTATGGGCTGAACATGAGCAAGTTTCCAAGAGTTTGTATAAACTCCCGAGAAGTATGATAGGGCAAAAAGCTCGCGCAAAGGTTCAACCAAAGGTGAGCCGCATTGTTTTAATACGATAGGGGGAATATTATCGGGTCCAGTGGATTTGTTGACATCGAGCTCCTTGAGGCACACATAGTGGGCCCTGAAGAATACCCTTTCCATTTCATGGGCGTTGTGCTCAAGGGCAGAGGTAGCATATCAGTTTCGGGTAGTGAAGAATTTTAGGCGAACAGAGATGCTAATAGATCGGCCTTGGATTTGCTATCTGTTATCACCTTCTCATTGTGGATGAACAAAGGAGTTGTGGATGTAGTGAAATTCTTCTTGATGGAACTTTCCAAGGACCAGAAGTTCTTTTTTTTCAACCAGAGATTGCATTCATTCACTCCCGATTAAACCATCTGTTGCGCCTAGCCTTGACAGATTTGGTAGAATGAGGAATGAATAAATGCACTCCTGCTTGTACGATCCTGGTGATGCTAATAGCGGCAAAGTTGACGTTTTTGTTTCGGAAACACAGGTCAAAGTCAGTGGATTGGAAATAATGAATAAGCCCCAGCCAATTGGCCTTCCCATAATGCTATACAGTTATTCTAACTGGTTTGGCAGGGGTGGGAAATTTGAATGAGATACCTGGTAATTGTAACGGGGCTTCGGTTGCGCGGGTTCAATCATACACTATTAATGTATAAAATACCTTAGTCGACTAAATAGCTCAGGAGTACGACAAGGATGTCTACTCTCACCTTTACTATTTCTTATAGTAATAAATGACATCCTTGTCGGCGCTCTAGATAGTAGAACAGGCGGCAGACAATGGGGTTTGTTAGACAATGGGGTTTGTTAGAATAAATAAAGCACGAGGCGCATATGCATGCCTGTTCCGCTTATGGAGATCAACGGAGATCTCAACTATCACCAAATTGCGGCTGTTCAACTCTAACGTTAAGGCAGTTCTTTTGTACGGTTGCGAAACATGGAAAGTCACCCAATTCATCACAAGGCGCCTACAAGTCGTCATCAACAGATGCCTGCGTCGTATCCTAAAAATCCGCTGTCAGGATAGAATTTCAAACGAAGAACTGTGGCGCCGGGCCGGCCAAGAAAGGATAGACGACCAAATCAGACGAAGGAAATGGAATTGGGTTGGCCACACCTTGCGACGCGAAAATGAAAATCTAGCCAAACAGGCCCTCGACTGGAATCCGCAACGATCCCGTCGAGTCGGAAGTCCTAGAACAACGTGGAGGAGAACCGTACTAGCAGAAGCCGCAACAACTGGGAGATCCTGGTCGGAGCTGAGAGCTGTCGCGCAAAACAGAGTCCGCTGGAGGGCAACTGTTTCCGCCCTATGTCCCATGAGGGATTAAAGGAGCGCAATGATGATGATGACGAAAGAAGTTAAAGAGCAACAGAAGCAAAGAGATAAGAATTCTTACCTTTTCAAATCGAATCGAAAATGATACGCGATTTTAATCGACAAACACCGACTGACAATATCCACAATATCAATCTTTCTATTTGACAAAAGATCGTCATTATGACGATATTCACAATGGACACCTTTTTTTTGGAAAGTTCGACGCTATCTCTTGTATTCACCCGATATTGTACTATCAACTATATTAAGATCGCTGCAAAACTGGCTCCATTTGCGGCTGTCCAAACGGCAGTGAAAGGCTTTCTCGCATCCAAAAAATCGTGAATTTCTTATCAAAGTGATAAGCTTCGAGACATGTCAAAGAGTTTTAACTAACAAAGGAAATCATTTTTTCAGTAAAACTCACCGTGTGTCCTGATAGTGTCCTTATATTTAAGGAAAATATATTCCATTATTATCAAAAATGTTTCGCATTTTTCGGGTAGAGACTGGACTATAAGGTGGATGCATCAAAACGTCCCCACCAAACCCCTCCCAATTTTTGGATGATCATCAAAAATGTGTGGGGTGCGGTGTTGTCGTGATGCAAGACAACACTTTTCATATTAATCAATTTGGGCCGTCGCCGTCGTGGTCTGGCTTAATCTCTTTAGTAAAGTTGTGAATTAATCGTCTGAAAAGCTCCTATCGTTTACTATGATTTCTTTCCAGCTTCTTTTTGTAATCAGTTTTGTTTAAATGGTTCAAAGCAGTTTTGTGGTCAATGCTCAGCTCCATATCAATATCGTTACTGCTGACATGCCAACCTTGCTGCACTTCTCATGAATTTTATCAGCTTTCAATATAATATTGCAAAAATACCGCCACCTTTTATTAATTTTCTCCATTTGCACAAGCAAACAGCTTTCCAATCACTACATCAATGGTGCTACACTCAAAGTAGCACTTGAACTGTCACCTTTCCAACAAGCGTTTAAGGTACCTTTATATTATATCACTTTACTGTCAATAAAGTCAAACCTAACAGTGACATTTGTTTGCCATGTCATACGACATTCTGTCAAAATTTGTTTTGAATATTGCTGTTTTGACTTGATTTATCATGCCTTTTCCGTTAAAATTACGAATTAATAGTCCTTATAACTTCGTATTGTGTTCATACTCAATTTTGACAAGACTAAACAGAAATGTTCGCAGCAAATTAAGTTTGAGTTTGTCAGAATGTCGTATGACATGTCAAAAACAAATGTCATTTGACATTTTATGTTAGCTTTGAATTCATTGCCATTAAAGCCATATGACAAGTCATATAAAGTAAAGATTCCTTTAGTGGTGTCACTGCAATGAGTGGTTCGTGACTTATTTGTAATTGGCGCCATCTATAGGAAAAACGCCACAAACTTTTCCTCAAATTCGACTTAATAATAATTTGGATTAAATTTTAAATAAAAATAAAAATAAATTGTTCCCTTACACTGAATATTTATATCACAGCACAAACCGTTGAACGTAACCCCGCTAAAGCCCTATGAGGAAGAGTCGTGTCGATAACGAGGGTCGTTGTATAAAATCAGATAAGGCTACGTAATTGGCGCCTTGAACCCACAAAGGGTTGCAAAGCCAAAGAGATATATCACTGTCCAACGATTACACAGGATTAATGTTGACTATTGTAGACCGCAAGGTTGTATGCAGGGTTCAAATCTGGAGGGACACTTCACTTAGAGCTTTCTTTTTTGCATACTAATTAGAGTTTTGCTTTCGAGCCCATAGAACTCAACTTCAGAGATATCAGGGTAGAATTTTGAATGGAGACGACCCCAGGGACCAAAGTGTGTTTAATGATATGCTTGTAGCAATAGTTCAACGGAAAATGATGAAATGAATATGTGATAAAAGAATTGTCAAAACTAAGTGGATCTTCCAAACAGATATTAAAAGCAAACAAAAATTATGATCAATTCAAGAAAATCATTAACTCTTGTTGAACTATATTTCTATAGTGTGTTTACTGCTATCCGAAAATAGCCACACAATGGACGTGAAGCAGACACCAATGTTTAAAGTTCCAAATTGGTTAACCAAAGCCGGGGATATCTTTGTTCACGGTGTTTGCCCGCAAATAATGGATGATCGATCGAAATCACTTTGCAAACACCTCCAGCTCGGCCCGGTCCTGGTGCAGTGAGGAGTACTTCCACTCATTTCCCGGAAATTGCCAGAAGTGTAAATAGCGGTGTGCTTGATAACAACACCTCGTCAACTCGTCCAATTGTAAAGCCTCCTCTGGGGTATGTGTTATAACTAGGTGGATGGACACAGTTGAAAGCTGCTGCAAGAGATAGAATCACGAAAATGATTAGCGAAAGGCTCAGGATGTGGGGAGGGATGGATAAGAGTCACTGGGCGGAAAGAATGCTTTTTTTCTGAAGCCCTCATGGAACGTGACTTAGTGAATATTTGTATTTTTTTCGGGAAGTCTTGTTTTGCATAACACTGAAATGATTTTAAGGGGACCGGGTTGACTCTATTAAGTGGAGTTGGAGGGTTGACCCGACTTAGCGAGTTTTAAGGGCATAGTTAGTGTGATTATTTATCAAATATCTTGATTTTTAACGAGGTGTTTTGTTAACAGGTTAACATTGACATGTCAACATTTTTCGTGTAGTTGACAGCTGTCACTTGAAATTTTTGACATGTAAGCATTAGTGTACATGAAACGCTACGAGATCGAATAATGCATATTAATTAATAATAGCACTTTAAATGACTCTTGCGTGTATTTTTATTTTGTTTTTTCTTTGTTGCTGTGAGGTATCGAGTCGAAGGAGTACCGCAGCTGCAACTTAGACCTAGTTAGCTCTTAGTTTTGCCCCTGAACCTTAAATTTATTGGCCAGACCGCTTTAACGGGTTCAGCAGTTAGCCTAGGGATTTGTAGTTCAGACTTGTTTAGTCAATCAAGGTGGGACCGGAAAGTTAAGAGCGGTCTGAGGAATAGTTGGGGAGGAGGCGGCTAACCTTGCCATTGAACTTGTGGATGTTGTTTGAGATGGACTAACAGCTATGATAGACCCGGAGGAGAACCGCGATATAAATGCACCTTTTTACTTATTGTCCACTGTATGATATCTTGATTTCGGAAATTTTTGGGGAAGGATCTAGGATTGAAGTAGGTAAGAAAAAAACAACCGATAAAGCCTGGTATGCAGTCCGAGCGAAAATTCCGCTTGCCTTTTGGGCATTTAAAATCTCCACGAAAAATAGTCTTGGAGAAAAGTGTAGATTAAAAATTGGAGACATTTCGGAAGTGACAGCTGCCAAAATAACACGAACACGATCAGAAATTTTATTTTGTTTATTATTTTTTTGCAAATATGGATATAATTAATGATGAAATAATGGATGAAATTATAATTGGAGCATCAACCACTTTGCACAATTTAATAACGAAGTCATTAAAAAAGCCGCCTTCAAGCAGGGTTATTCCATATCTGAAGGAGCGTAAACATAAGGGCAGATTTGGCTCAGATGTATTTTTAAATAAAAATAGAAAGTAAATTGTAGTTTAAAATATAATAAATTGCAGTTTTCAGACATGAAATTAGAAACAAAAATTTTTCATGAAAATTTCCACATGAGTGTAGAGGACTTTGAAAATTTATTTCAATTGGTTGAACCATATTTGTTGCCAAAAAAACATACAAGGCCAGATGATGAAATAACAACGAAAGAAAAATTAGCCATAGTAATTGAGTATGGATTTAATCGTTAGGTATATATAACAACAATTATAAAATCAATTATATTCACTCCGCAGATATTTTGCTTCAGGATCACCGCAGAGGCACGTTGCTTCTATTTATAGGATTAGTAAGCAACATTTGGGTAAAATAATTGACGACGTTTGCGATTCTATATGTTTAGCATTAAAATCTACCCTGCCAGTTTTAAATGAAACGTCCTATGTAGCTACGTCAAACGAATTTAATTCACGGTGGAACTTCCCCAATTGCATCGGGGCAATTGATGGCAAACATGTAGCCATAAAAGCACCCAACAATTCAGGAAGTTTGTTTTATAACTACAAGGTGATAATTTTATTATAAGTCGAATATAAATTTAATTAAGTGAGTGATAATATTTTCAGGGACATTACAGTATTGTCCTAATGTGTGTTGCGGATGCATGCTATAAGTTCATTTATATGGATGTAGGTGCTTATGGCAGCGAAGGTGACGCCAACGTGTTTGGAGCATCAAACTTCGGCCAGGGTGTGCTGCAAGATAATTTACCTTTTCCGGAAGACACAACAGTTAATGGTACAAAAATGCCATATGTTTTTGTTGCAGATGATGCTTTCCCTCTTTGCAAAAGGATAATAAAGCCGTACTCAGGGAGAAAGGGGAACAAGTTGGCGGATGAGCAACGCATTTTTAATTACAGGCTGAGCAGAGCTAGGCGTTGTGTCGAAAATGCATTCGGAATTTTATGCACGAAATGGTTATGTTTGCGAAGAACAATGTTTTGCTCGCCAGATAGAGCCCAAAAAATCATTATGGCTTGCTGTTTCCTTCATAATTATTTGCTGAAGATAAGTAAGGGGAATTATTGTCCTGCAAATTATGCAGATTATTACGATGTGGACGGGAAGCTTGTTGAAGGGGAATGGAGGAGTTTGCTAAGTGATGACACGCTACTTGCTGGTACGATAACACCTTTTCGAGGCCGCCACACTAGTAAAGGAAAATTAATTCGAGAACAGTTGAACCAATACTTCAACTCCACAGTTGGTTCCTTGAAGTGGCAAAGACAGGCTGTATTTATAGACCCTTAGGGACAAGAAACATTTATAAAAAACTAGCACCTGGTATACATTTTAATTATTTGAACTGTTTATACTCATAATTTACCTGTAAAATAAATTTACAATTTTCACATTTAATTCCTTTTTCCTAAATGAAAATTAATTCGAGAACAGGTGAACCAATACTTCAACTCTACAGTTGGTTCTTTGAAGTGACAAAGACAGGCTGTATTTATAGGAGGAGAATAGTTATAGAAACACAAGTTATAGAAACACAAGTTATAGAAACATTTATTAGAAACTTATACATTTCCATTATTTGAGTTTATACTCATCATTTTACTGTAAATTAAATTTACAAATTTGACATTTAATTCTTCCACAGCATCATCCGGAAGCTTCTGCAACATTCTGTCGATACTCGCCAGCATGGTATAGTGTACTAAATTTATATGGCCAACGCTTTGTTGCCGCAAAGTAACTAATTTTTCAATGGAGTCAGCTAATTTTGCTGCGCTTTCTCCGGCTTTCTCTCTCCCCTTTCTGCTCACTGTGCTAGCCTAGTTATGGAAAAAATGAAATATTCAGTTTTTATATTAAGCAAGAGAATTTCTCTACTTACATAAGAATAGTTGGAACAATCTCGAAGTCCATGTTCATTACTTTCGCCAAAACTTTGCCCACTACTTACGGTGCTGGTGGAAATTGTCCTGAAATTACCAAAAAAATAGGAGCTGCTTTTGGTCTAGAATTTCAGTTTCTCTAATACCTTCTTTTCATTGTCGCATCTGGTAAGAATGACAAATCCTCGGCGAATTCCCAGGATGGGGCATCATTTTCTAAAGAAGGCTCTGATATTAATTCTTCGCAGGCGCTTCCAGATTTGCGCTGCTTGGCAACTTTTGCCTGATAGCGTCGCCCATCTCGAAGCGAGCTCCAAACAGATTTACAGTCCTCAACTGAAAAAAGCGAAACATTATATTTCTAACATGTATATTAAAATTTTTATTAAACTCAAATAATACCTGGCTTATTCAACTTTAAAGAAATTTCCCTCCAAGCCTTAGAAATGGCATTGCAGTTAAAATGGAGCTCATTTTGAAGGTTCCAGATTGCCTCGTGTTCCTTCACGGAAGCCGCTAATAGTTTCTTTTCACTACTTGTAAACAAGGCCTTCTTTTTCTTACATGATTTTTTTTCATGAATGCTGACTGTGTTGATAGAAATTTCTTTACAAGATTCCGATTCATTCATATCAAAAAGTTCATCCTCCATGTTTAAGAAACTCAAACTCACAAATGGCGCAAATATCAATTTCGAGGAAATGTCAAAATTTCCGTATGGAATAAATGCCCGGGCATATATTTGCTACGGAAAAAAGTCTCCACGGTTCGTGGCGCCACCTGTGGGTGGTGGCTGGGAATTCAGTTTTTTTTCGGTCGAACTGCGTACCAGCTAACGAAATCGGAGATAAAAATTTCGGTAGCAGTTTTCGCTGTCATTTTTTTTACATAGGTTTTGTATAGGAAACGAAAATTTCGCTTGAACAGCATACTAGGCTTTAGACGGTGAAAAATTGGATATTTTTTTGGTTGAGGACTGACGTGATCAGACGTGAGGAGTTAAGTTTTTGTCGAGCCCCGGTTATTATATATATTATTCAACGGAGAATAAAAAAAATAGTTAAAAAAAATACGTTTTTTTTTAATATGAACCAAAAAGTAAAAAATAATTTTGAATGTACAGTTTTTATTGCTGTAGTCACTTACGGAAGGGCCAAGGACCTGAAAAGACCGAACCTGGCAAAAGCAGGTCATCAAGAAGTCCGCGTGGCAAACAGAATGCTTAGCCGCTTGGCCACCAACCTGATCAAGGAAGACCAAGTGTTGAAGAAGGACTACACCAAAGACGAGGATGACATTGCTTGGACAAAGCAAGTCATACCAGACTTTACACTAGAACGGTTCAGAGGTGCACCAGCCACTAAACGCCAACGATCTGTGTAGGAACCAAGCACCCACAGTCCAGTTCCGAAAAAGTTCAAGAAGCACGGAACCAAAGCGATATCCCTCGCAGAAGTAGCGAAGGATTGCAAAATAATAGGCGTCCTGGACGAAAATAATGAAAATGGAAAGATCCCCAAACACCAATGGCGGTGGGTACAAGTCGCTCTTGCTAAGGTGGCTTGGAGGTCCTAAAAGACAACCCAGGACCTTTCCTTATGGCTTGATCCATCCATCCAATGGCGCTACAGCCCAAATCGAGCCTTGGCCTCCTCTAGGGCATGTCTCCAAGTTTGACTGTCCCTTGCAGCATGTCTCCAGTTTCAGATGTTGAGCATTGCCTCTGCGTCAGCCGTCACAAAGTCTATCCATCTCCTCCTGGGTCTACTGGGCCATACAAGAGGCTGTTTTGCAAATCAATCAGCAAGGTGATAGGTGATGTCTACATCTTCTCAGATAGTCAGGCGGCTCTGAAAGCCCTGTGCTCTTGCACAAACAGCTCTAGAACTACCTCTGAATGTCGCAGTTCTCTTAACGAGATGGCTCAACAGTTCAGGACTCTCCTCGTATGGGTGCCCGGTCACCGGAATATAGAGGGAAATTGTAATCCTTCCAGAAAACGAAGCAGTTGGTATGCCTTGGGCCACATTTAAACTCCGATGCAAACAGCACACTATGTAAAAAACGAAAAAGCATTGGGAGGATCTTAATACATGCACTTTGGCCAAATTAACCTGGTTCTCTTATGATCTCAGGCGGACCACTTCACTGCTGAGCCTCGGGAGACAAGACCTTTCAGTTATAGATCGGACACTGTCTGATGGGGACGCATGCGACCCGCCTAGGTCTTGAGACCTACGATTTTTGCAGAAGCTGTAGAATCTGGACGAGGAGGAAAGTGTACTACTCTGTCACTGCCCGGCCCTAAGCAGAACGAGGTTAACCACATTTAGTGAACCCTTTCTAAGCACGCTTGCGGAAATCTCGAAGATTGGGATCCCGCAATTTAGAAGATTCACTACTTCCTCGAGATGGTTTAGCGAAGAAGCTACACTTTAGCACCAGGTTTAAAGTGGGATCACTATGGCATTACAGTCGTTCTATCCTTCTGGTCTAAGTGTATGAGCTTAAACCAAGAGCTCAGCCATATCCAACTTAACCTAGAGTCTGGGCTAGGCTAGCACGGTGTGTGGACGTGCGGGCGTGTGCTGTCGCCACCCACTTAAAATATTTCGTGCTATATCACTAAACCACCGAATTAACACCAAAAATCAAACAATCTAAGTTTTTTTTGTTTACTGTGCCGGGACCAATTATTAAATTCATTAAAAACACGTTAATTAATTAAATAATTGTGAAGTGATGTGCAGAAAAATTAAATCAACTAAACAGCTGCTGTGTTATAAGTGTAAAGTGAAGGTGTCACCAACGAAACAGTGGATGTAACGGAGACAGACGGACGGTAAATTGTAAATCTTCTCTCCCCTTTCCCACACCCGTTCAAGGCACTGCCGGCGTCAGAGCCAGTGTCGGTCAGCTGACGGGATTCTCCTTGCTTTAGGAGGCATAACACTCCAGCAAGGCGCATCCCGTTAACCCCGACGGTGATGACAATGGCACTGCCGGTTGCGACTGGGGCTTGCAACCTTGTGTTCACAAAGCAACGATACAATAATTTTTGTATCGACTTTGCTAATATCCGTGGGTTAAAAGCGAATTTCTATTCCGTGTTGTGCCATCTCAACACTTATTCTCCCCCAATCTTCGCACTAAGTGAAACCCAGATTTTACCTAACGATTGTCTAGATTGTTATCAGGTTTCCGGGTACACTTTAGTGCACAATCTGTCCCCACATAGGGGAATTGCCATTTATATTAGGAAAGACGTTGCCTTCCAGAAGGTGTACAGCAGTACATCATCTGATTTTAACCATCTCGGTATTAAAATTTCACTTCGTAATCACGTCATTTTCTTCTGTTTTCTATACAGGAGTCCTAATATTAGTAATGAAGCCTCCTTATTAGCATTCGACGCTATCTCCGAACGTATCTCCGAATTTTTATCCTCCCATCCGGAGTGCGAAATCATTGTTGCGGGTGATTTCAACGTTCACAACGTAAATTGGCTGAATTACTCAAATGGCACCAGTGTTTCTGGCAGAGATGCCGAGCTCTTTGCTGAGACCAATAACTTGCACCAAATAGTGAAACAGCGTACGCGCGTTCCTGACACTGCGGGACAAGGGGCACACCTCCTTGATCTTTTTCTTACCTCCCACCCTTCACGTTACTCCGTTGAGGTCGATTCGCCTATTGGAAACTCGGATCACTGTCTGGTCAGCGCTTACTTCTCCTATCCATCTCCAACCCCAACAACGCCAGCTCCTAGGAGAACTGTTTGGCATTATGGAAAAGCCAACTGGTGGGGGCTGATTCGCTTTTTCCAAGCTACTGATTGGGATTTGTGTTTTCAGAACCGCGATGTTAATTTTGTGGCCATCTGTATTACCAAAATTATACTGGCCGGAATGCGTTTATTCATTCCCCATTCTTCCAAATCCATAAAGCCTAGGCAATATGGATGGTTCAATCGAGAGTGTATGAACGCAATCAAAACCAAAGAAGCCGCCTACAGACAGTACAAAAACTCTCCGAGCGAAACATCTCGACGTGAATACATCAGGTTGAGAAACTGTTGTAAATCCACCATCAAGAGAGTCAAAGAATTATTCGATGAGAAACTGAGAGGTAAACTCATAAACTCCACTGCCGGCAGTAAAAACTTCTGGTCCTTGGTAACCTCCATCAGGAAGAATTTCACTTCTCATTCAACGCCTCCATTCATTTACAACAAACAGGTGATAACAGAAAGCAAACCCAAGGCCGATCTACTCGCACTTCTGTTCGCCGAAAATTCTTCCTTACCCGATGCCGTCATGCAACCCCCCACCATCGAGTGTTCCGCCCACTCAATGGATAGAGTTTTCTTCAGGACGCGTGAAGTATATAAGTGTCTCAAAGAGCTGGACTCCAACAAAGCCACTGGCCCCGACAAAATTCCCCCTATAGTTATTAAAAAATGTGCCTCACCTTTGGCTAAACCTCTGCGCAAACTTTTTGCACTTTCATACTTCTCCGGAGTTTATCCTGACTCCTGGAAACTGGCTCATGTTCAGCCCATACCGAAAAAAGGTGAAGCTAGTGACCCTACTAACTACCGCCCAATAGCAATTACTTCTATTCTCTCCAAAGTTATGGAGACAATAATAAAAAGAAAGCTTATGGAATATCTTGAATACAACCAAATATTGAATGACAAACAATACGGCTTTAGATCGAAAAGATCTACTGGCGACCTCCTTGTATGCCTAACGGAGCACCTCAGCCGAAGTATACACCGATTTGGTGAATCTGGTCTGGTTGCTCTGGATATCTCCAAGGCTTTTGACAGAGTATGGCATCCCGCTCTGTTGGCTAAACTCCAAGCTATTGGTATTGACTCTGTTCTGAAGAACTGGATTGAGAGCTTCCTTTCAGGCCGTTCAATCAAGGTAGTATTGGATGGCGTCGAATCCGACCCCCACCACATCTCCGCAGGTGTTCCCCAGGGCTCAATTCTATCACCAGTTCTCTTCCTAGTTTTTATAAATGACCTGCTCTCAGTCCCCTCTAACTCACTCCACAGCTTTGCTGATGACGGTACTCTACGTTACTCCTATGGTTTTGATAATGTAACACAAGCGCGTGCCAGACCTTGTCTACATCATCGCCAACTGTTGACCAATTCAATCAACAGGGACATCGAACGAATTCTTGAATGGGGCCGCAAGAACCGTGTCGAATTCAATGCATCTAAAACGAAGTACTGTCTCATCTCCAATAAAACTTGCACCGAACCGCTTTCTATTTCAGTGGACAACAAGACCGTAACGGCAGAACCCTCTCTAAACATCCTAGGCGTAACATTAGCTGAAGATCTGCGCTGGAATAACCACATATTCCAAAGTGCTAAACAAGCATCCCAGTGTCTAGGATTCCTCAAAAGGTGCAAATTTCTCCTTCAGCCGTCTGCCAGGGCTATAATATACAAGTCCTACATTCGTCCCCGTCTTGAATACAACTCGTATATCTGGGCCGGGGCCCCAAGAACCATCTTAGCTTGGCTGGACAAGGTGCAAAACCGTGCTCTCAAACTTATTGGTGACAGCGCCATTTGCTCTTCAATTGACTCATTAAGCCACCGTAGGAATGTTGCAGCTCTAGCAAAATTTTATCGTTTTTTTCATAATGATTGCTCCACTGAAATAAGTAACCTTATGCCTCCACGGCAACATTTTTCCCGCAACACAAGACTTGCCCGCTCGGCTCACCCCCTCAGTTTACAGCCCTTATCTTCGCGCACACTCCGATCTAGAAATTCGTTTATAACAAGAACCACTCGTCTGTGGAACAACCTTCCAAAGACGGTATTCCCGAACTCATACAACATCCAAGAGTTCAAACGCAAGGTTCATCGCCACTTTCTGCAACACCCCCTTGACTCCCCCTAACCTATTATGTCCTTCTCTCTATCTTTCGAGCTAAGCTTACTACTGGACATTGCACCATGACCTAAACGACATGACGTACTAGTAGTACAAAGGGTGACACCTGAGCTTAGACTATCACATAAAAAAAAAAAAAAAACCTATGGTCATAAGATAGACGACTTTAGAAGGCTTTAACTTCTTCTGCATGTGTACCTCTTTGTCAGGCAATGTTTAGCTAAAGTCACCAGTATTTTTAATATTGTTAGTATTTCTCTATATTCATTCGTATTTCTCTTAAAGAAGTTCGTTACTTCCTTCAATATGCTTGCTTTATTGCCCTGTCGTATCCCCTTATGGATGAATCCAAGCTGCTGACTAATTTAATTGCTTAAAGACAACAAGCACATGTAACCTACGCCATACCAAAGACGTACTTACTGCAAGCCCTAATCTGCACTCTATTGTCTGCGTCAGTTAATCTCCACTTGTGAAAACAAAGCAAAGTTGTGCAGAGGTACATCGACAGAAATTTCCATTCTAATTGATCGATTTATTGGAATTAATTCGTGCCACTCTACATAAATCTCCACTGGTACGCTCACCCTCGTTCCAGTCCTTCATGTCCTTCCTTCGTCACAAGTGACCATAGAGGAAGGAGCTTCTGTCTGGGTACGATATCTCTGTCTGGGCTTTAGTGTAATTAACCCAAGAATTATTGCGATGCAGATAAAGATAAGACGGGCTTAAGGAGTTCCTGACAAAGGGATACAAAAGAAGACATTTTCCCCACCTAATCACTAGAGTCACGCTTCAGATAAATTGTAGCGACGAAACGGACAACAAATCCCCCCGAATGGTGACAACAATTGCAATTCCATATCAGCGATTCCGGTAGTCAGCGTTTTTTGCTAGTCACGATTCTTACATAAAAACTGATGAATTCCCACAGAAGAGGACCGAGGTGCGAGGCTCTGGATGTGTCAAAAAGCTACTGACATGATTCAATTATCCGCACGTGATCGGAATGAATAAAGGTGGCAACAATTCAATCTGGATATGCGAATGCCAGTCATCGTGATTTCATCCGCGAAACTTGTTCTTTTATCCAGGCACCCAGCAGCAGCAGCAGCACCAGCCCCGAAGGCTTTCGAAGTAATGAGGAAATTGTAGACAAGCTACTCGACGGATGAGGAGCTCTTTTTGTGCAGTTGGACAGTTTTCATTGAGATTGTTCCCGACGTAGTCACGGCTGAGGACAGTGTGCAACAAATTACAGAATCCTTTTCTGGCTGTGACGTGGTGGAATGGAGTAAAGAGTAAAAACATTCAATCAATCTGTGTAGACGTGAGCTTCCTTTCTTCCAGACCTCTCGAGGCTCATTCATGGTGCTCCTAATACTGATTAAAAGCCGAGCACTCGCAGCTACTTGAAATTCATTTGATGAAGTCTCTGTCCACATTCGAGTCACATTCCTTAGGAATAAATTTACAATTGATCACGGCTTCTAATTTTAATGATCTGCTACAGCTACATATGTACATGCTACAAGACACGACGACTGCATTCTAAAGTTATTAATTCGGTATTGAATAAATATGAGGGTGACTTTTTTGCTACTTAGTTGCAACCACTACATGGCTAAGAACAATTTTGTTCTCATTTTTCTTTGATGAAGTGCAACTAGATTGTTTAAGCAGAGTTGGGTTTTGCTATAGACGTGGCATTTGCAACTACCTAACTCGAATGAGAGCACTTTAAAGACCAGCTAAAAGTATTAAGGGTAATCCAGTAAAATAGGCTAGGGATAAATTTCCGTCAGTATATTCTGTCTCGGAAATAGAGGTGCTTTTAGAGTAATCATTATTATAGCAATCCTTAAATTTATAGGTGTATCTAGAGGAATAGCTAACGGAAACGACTTCTGTAGCCTGCCTAGAGATTAAGGAGCGCGACTACGACTACGAGCGCGTCATGGTCCTACACTTGTCCCATCTAGGAAAACATTTCTTCTTCCTAATCTTCTTTCTTTACTTTCCACCATAGCCTCAAATCATATTAACCGAGAAACTCTGCCAACATCTGGTCTCAAGCCCAGGGTGTGAAAGGAGGAGGGTGGTCGACCTGCCGAGTTGAGCAGAATTGGGAAACCGAAGAAACTAGGCAAGAAACGAAGGCTGAACACCTAAATTTGTCACACCGAAAATGGAAATTCTATTCGACGCATGGAATGTACGAACAGGACATCACGTTGGTCAAAAGGAAATCATAGCAATGGAATTGTTGAAACGCAAAATATCAGTTGCTGCGCTATCGGAATAACGACTTATCGGATCCGGGACATTGACGACTAATCGGATCCGGATCGTTACGCCAATAATCGACGAAATGATAACGCTTTACTATTCCGGTGGTGAAGAAACGAGAGCCGACGTCGGCTTTATAGTCGATCGACGGGCTGCCAGCAGCGTTATCCCAATCCAACCGATATCCAAGCGTTTGACGATTATAACCATCGGTGGAACGATCAAGATCCATATCGTGTCCGTTTATGCGCCAACCGAGACCAGCACGGACTCGAACAAGGACGAATATTACGATCAGCTTCAACAGACGCTGGATATACCTCGAGCCGCACATTCAGTAGGAGTTCGAACCAGCTGGGAAGGAACGATGGGCAAATTCGGACACGAAGTAATTAACGACAACGGTTTACGCTTGCTTTCATTCACAGCGTCTAACAACTTGATCGTTGGCAACAGCATTTTGCACCATTTACTCAAAAACCAACTCACCTCGCGAAATCCATCTGGCACCGACTCGGCGATGTCGAACCATTATCTTGTTCGAGCGAAATTATAGATGCAATTACAAAGAGCGAAGAAAACGACCAAGAGAAATTGTGCGTGCCTACGGGACCCGGCCATCAAGCAAGAGTTTCAAATTCGCGGCGCTCGCAATACCAAACGATATCGATGTAGAAGAAAGGCAATTGTCGAATCTATTGTGAAGTGTGCAATGGAGTTGTGTCCGCCTATCAGTAAACGGACGCAGTCATGGATCTCGGACCGCTGGCGCTGTCTGGATCTCGTCGATCAGTGAAAACGAATGAAACACGTCGATTTCGAGCAATACCAACGATTGAACCAAGAAGTTCGACAGAAAATGAAATCGGAACGAGAAGTCTGCTGAAAAAACGTTGCGGCCAGGGGCACGTGTACCGGACGCTGTACCAGACAATCCGGCAGTTAGGTGGCAAAACAACATCAAAAAATCGGATGAAACTTTCGTGGCCCCTCCCAATGGGCGCCTGCAGCGATGGAGAGAATTCTTCCATCAGCTGTACAACCACGATCCGCCACAAGGTCCAGCACAAGAACAGCCGACGATTCAGTTTCTCGATATCGAACCGACAATTATCGAGGTAAAGGCGGCAATAAAATCGCTGAAAATGGAAAAGCGCCGGGAATGGACCAAGTAACCGCTGAGATAATCAAAGCCGGAGTTTTATCACAGCGACTTCATGTCCTCATAACACACATATGGCATTCGGCGTGGAAGAAAGAGATCGTTGTCCCAATTTTGAAAACAGGCGAAAGTCCGGACTGCAAGAATTATCGCGGCATTAGCTTTCTTTCGATCGTCGGCAAAGTATTTACGAAAATCATACAATCGACGCTACAGAAACATCTAGAGCAAATGAGCCGGAGAGAGCAAACTGGATTTAGACCACATTGAGGACGTATTGATCAAATATTCGCATTCCGTCAGCTTATAGAAGAGAAGAATTCGTCGTCGTTTTCGTCGATTTTAAATCCGCTATCGATTGCATCGATTGGAACAGCTTGTGTAGGGCCCGAACACGTGCCATTGAAAATCTTCCAACTTCTTCAAGCGTTTTATGATGGCTCAACTAGCAGCGTTCGTATTTGAAGCGACTTATCCTAGGAGGTCCCGATTCAAACGGATGTCTGATAGGGAGATGTCGCTTCGCCACTTCTCTTCAACGTTGTGATCGACGCGATTATCGTAAAGCATTCGAAGGACGACGTGGACCGACTTAATGTTCGCCGAAGATAGTGCCGTCTTCGCCGACATGGATGCCGAAGCAACGGGCGAACAGACATACGGGTTAAATCAATGCGGAAAAGACCAAAGTGCTCACAACGGACGAATCGAGGGACAGTGTTCACCTCGATGGAACCCAAATCGAACAGGTTCCGATGTGGTTGAGCAAACGAAAGTGGCATCGATGACCGACGTTCACAGTCGCATCGGCCAGGCAACAGCAACATTTGCCTCGCTCAAGTGGTGCATATGGAAACGAACAAATATTTTCACCAAAACAAAAGTACGCCTTTGCCGAACGTTGATCCTTCCGGTTCTTTTTTATGCATCTGAAACGTGGACACTGCTCAAGCCGTACGTTAAGAAGCTCCAGTTCTTCCAAATGTGATGCTTGAGGTGTCTCACTCCACGATTGCCTTCGAAACGAGACAGTTAGACAAAGATGGGATCAATAGACACTGATTGAAGAAGAAATGCAAAAGCGTCGATGTTTGCCGAATGTATGATGACCACTTGCCACGTAAACTTCTCTGGCGAGACCGTCCCGCAGACTGGAGAATCCAGCGATCGGCACCGAAGAAAACCTGGCTAAAGAATATCGAGGCTGACTTAAAAAATCAACGACTATCAGTTACCGAGGCTCGAGACAAAAACCGCAAGAATGGAAACGAATCGTGAATAAAGTTCGAGGTCCAGCGGCACAGACAGCAGCGTATCTGTTGCTGGGACGTTCCGCTCGGACCGCCAGCTACCACTACTGCATTCCCCCACCACATACGATTTTTTTGTTCGCTATCTAAAACCTATCCACAGCCGGCCGCTTTGTAAACTTAGGAGGTACACCCTTTATTTGGACCTATCCCTTCTGCTAGAGTTGCCTGATATCTCGCTAATACAATCTGTTTTTGGAGACGATAAACGATGGATTTTTTTTGTTTCTTTTATTTCTGTCAACCATCTACACGGAATCGCTTGGAGGATACAGGAAGCTGCCTTGTGTCTATGAGGTTAGGATCTATTTGATCACAGTTTCAAAACCCAATTTGGTTCTTTCTCTCTCACTCTATTTTCGCCCACTGCCAAACTTTTGCACTCAATTTCATAATTAAACAAGGTCAGTTTCAGCTCTAACTGAACTCCATATTTTCACGCAGAGAACACACAGAGAAGGGCACAGTTATCCCTTGTATCACATGCAAATTCCCCTAAAAACACTTTATAAAGTTGGGCATGTGCTCACATTCGCAAGCCATGCTAGGGGCAAAGTGTGTCAAAACAAATTCGTTCGTTCACAAAACTAAATTATTATTAAACTCAGATTTTGATACCAACTTTAAATGAACAAAACTTTGCGAGTTCAGCGGGCGTTGCTTCCTTGCTGATTCAATGTTAAGTTTTAATGGTATTCCGAATTGCATGCATAAATAATATTCTCTAAACTCCACGCAAACACAAATAATTAAATCAAAATATTAATTCCATGCGCAGAGTTCCCTTTAAGCCACCTTCGACAACTTTGCTCGATTCGCTCATTTCGCATACATTTTCCATAGATTTAACAATTGACACGTCCCTGGAAAGTGCCATATTTTCACCTCTCTACGACGACGATTTACGAACTTTATCTCCTCAAATGTGGCAGCTGCCATACATAAACCCTCATTAACATAGAAATTTACTCCGTTTGAAGCACTACATAGGCTGGTTGCATGACAAGGTGCCATTCATTAGACAGCAATTAGTCATGTACCGGTAATGCTAGCGGAGCTGAGTGATGCTATTGAGCACGGAAGGATTTGTGATAGATGAAGGAGTTTCAAGTTTGCATTAAGGAAGAGTGATAACGTTTGTTGTTCATTTTTCTTTATTAGTTTTTTGATGTGTTTGTTCGTCCTTAGTGCCAGTGTAAAAATAAGATACAATGGGCTTTCAACTATTTCCTCGCTCGTCAAAAAGTTTTTAGAACAGTCGCTGTGGAAGTACATTAAAATTTTGTCAAGGCTTATATGAGTTTATGGAACATTAGCTGCGTTCCTTTTCTGCTAATTTTTACAATTTTTTACACTTGCGTACTAGCAACTACACTTGCTCTTATAAACGAGTAGATATCACTTGCAATTACGCAATTGAAATCCGCTAGGGGGAAAGCGGCCATTTCGAGTCTATTGTGAATTATTTTCACTTACGCCATTAGCGGCTAGATGGCTTTTATTTGTGTCGAGCTGATTTACTCATATAAAAACGTCCATAAATAAAACTTCAGTCGTATAATTATCAAAAATTATTATCTTTCGTTTTACTTTAGAAATTGTCGCATTAATTTCTCCATTGTGTCACAAATTCTTCATTTAAGAATTTTTTATTTGTAAAGTTTAAACCAAAAATTTCAAGTGAGATTTTACTCAAATCAGAAAATTTTGCGTTCCTTTTCTGCTCTGCTCACAAGTACTAAATAGTAGAAAAGGAACGCAGTTATTGTCTCTTGGAGTTCTTTAGTTAAAATTACCTCTAGGATGTAAAGATGTGGGCCAGCTGTTGAAGAGCTAAATTGGCCATTGGACACAGGAATACTGAATGCTGACTCTCGAATGTGGCGACTTGGACCCGTATGCAATGTAGTTACCCTTCTTATTGGCTATTTGCAAGGGGGTAACCCAAATCCTCGAGTAAACCTAGATCCTTGACATCGACTGTTATTTTCTCGCGAGTCCACTTACAATAATGTTGAAGACCATAAGATACTCCGCAGACCACTAACATATGATGATTTGTTTTTCATGATGTGACTCTCTCAACTTCTTGAGTGTATGAAGGCAAGGTCTGTACACTATGTGGGCATTCAATTACGTTCATAACATAGCTTCGCCATCAAAAAATATATTCAATCTAGGATTTATCGATTTTCTAGATAGTCTAGATCAGTGATTTTCAACCCATGTGCCGCGGCACTTTTGTGTGCCGCCAAATTCCTGAAGTGTGCCGCCAAATTCAGGAAGTCCACAACCGATCACATATTCGCATTAAGACACGTAATTGAAAAGACGAAAGAGTTTAATATTAAGAGTTTAATACTTTTTCATTGAGTTTAAGACAGAATAGGTATGATCTTGCGCTACGTTCAAAAATCTACGAACCAATGGTGGAACTGAACTTTCCAGACCAATTAATTCAAATCACTAAAACTTCATCGAATGATAAACGGAGTGAGAATACGGAGCAATTTTTCGGGGCGAAAAAAGGCCTCAGGTAAGGAAACTCTCTACCCTGCTTACTACTTAACATATTAGCAAAAACGATCCGGTAGAAAAGTATTGAAACTGGAGGGACAATTCTAAACAAGTCTATTTAGCTAATGGCATATGCAGATGATATAGACGTCATAGACAGGTCAATGACTGCAGCGAAGGAAGCAGATGTAGCGTTAGGCAAAGCAGCATGAAAGAGCAGCAAAGACCACAACATTACAGCGAAAATTAAAAGAAGAATACTGCTAGCGAGCAGGGGCGCATTGTAGGTGGGGAGCACGCGAATAGGTAACCGTCAAAATATTATTCAGTCAATTGAATTACGAGTTGGCTTTAAATTCTTTGGTTATGGGGTTATGTCCGACTAGCATTTTAGGAGGAGCCCTTATGAGCCTAGCCCAACCGCCCCATGTGGACCCCGATTAGATTGCCCTATAAGGCCCACACCGAGTATCTTATCCCTTGCCTCATTCGCGATTCGTCCTACGGAAATGCCTCATTTGGCCCCCGGAAAAAAATCATTGCTCCTCGATTCCGAGTGGAAAAGGGATTCCGAAAAGTTTGAGAAGTTCGGCGTGCATATATGTGACTAATAACTGTGTCTGTGTCGAAAACTTTATATTTTTAAACGCAAGTATCGTTTTACCAATACGGCGTCCCAACTGAGTACTAATTACGTCCAATGCTGCTTAGCCTTTGTAATCGAACCAGAACCGGTCTATTGAGTATGTTAAATGATATCTTTCCCGGTCACGACCAGCACAATTACCTGAAACATGAAGCAATTCATCAACAAAAACTAAAGCTTTGTATGAGTTAAACTAAAGCTTAATGGCCCGGCTTCACCGACCTCAGTTCAATAATGTTCAGTTCAATCCACGTAAGTAAGAAAGTGGAGCAAATTGTTGCTGCTTTTCCGCCAGAAATAAAAAATGCGAGAGCCCACTGGAATGGCATTCCACAATTCTAGTTAATTACCATCTTTTGAGCGAGCTTTTACATTCAACTTCAGTTCGGGACCCATTGTGCGAACTGAGGTTTGTTTTTCTCAGTTGAATATGTTTAAACTATGTATATGCGAACTGAACTGAGGTTAGAAGTTCAGTTCGCCAATTTGCTTGCTCAGTCGGTGAAGCCGGGGTATTTTTTTGAAGGTTTTCGAAATGTTTTCTGAATATGTAAGCCAGATATCGCCCACTTAATTTGGAATAAGGTTTGCCTACTAAGGCCATTATAAAAACCAGATAATGCATACCTCACTTCAGTATCAATGCCCCTCATTTGCGCTACATGGAGTTCTCATTAAGGTGCCGCTCCTGGGGATAACGTAGCGTATTTTTCGTAACAGAAATAAGAGGCGTATTCTGCCCATATTTTCACGCTAGCAAAGTTTGCACATGATTTTTGAATGGAAATTGGCTGCCGATAAGTGAAGGCTTGAGCGTAATTGATGGCTAAGGGATGGAAACAAGGGCGTCATAATTAATCGAGAATTTGACTGATTTTCTAATACAAGGCCATCGAAAGTGTGAAAACATTCATCGTTACCATTCCTATAAACATATTGGCGTGAAAATATGAATGGGAGAGATACGCCTCTTATTTCTGTTACGAAAAATACGTTACGTTACGTTAAACCCAGGAGCGGCACCTTAATTTGACTTTTTCCAACTCAACATCGATCTACCTTTCAACCCTCTTCGAAGCTAGCATGAGAAAATGGGGCACCTAAATCTTTCACTAGCTGACGTTCTGAAAGTAAAATTCTTTTAAATTTATTGTATTGTTAGTGTGCCGCTAAAATTTTGAAATTGTTAAAAGTGTGCCGCAACAAAAAAAAGGTTGAGAATCACTGGTCTAGATAGTGCAATTAGTAAATGAAATTGCATTTCATGATGTACGAAATTTTTTTTTTTAATTTGTTTGGGTACATCTGACAATGTTAAAACTAAGTTTGTGTGGTCGCAGTGTGTTGGGAAAAGCCGCCATCTTGAAAAAGAGGTAGAGGTTGTTGATGATTCTTAGCTACTATTCCCCATTATTATAATTTTCCAAAGTTGTTAAATAACCCAAAATATAGATAATTCAGGGCGTTACATAAAATTCTAACTCATCCGACACGCGAAACTGGCTGGAAGCGAGTTATTAGTCGAGAAGTGTCACAACCTTCGCGGTTGACTTTTCACCCGCTATGTTGCGGACATGAAACGACATAGATCTTCGGCCCATAGCCCACCTGAAAGATATTTTAATGCCCGTATTTCTGCTGTTTACTACATTATCATTTATGAGCTTTTAACGAGATATTCAAAAAAATTGCGTTTTCAGTTATATCAGGGATGTGCAGTACGAATTTTGGCGTTGGATTACTCGCAAACTATACAAGCGAGAACGACGACTAAGGGCTTATTCTAAAGGTAATTACTAGCACTTTAAGTTTGGTTACCAGCATTAACCAACACAAATTAATATCTTACGAGTTAATCGCAAAAAACTGCATTCAACCCCAACCACGTGATCAAGGTTGAACTTTGAGCGGCCATAACTTTGAGCCAAATCAACTTACAGACCTCGTTGAGGGTTCATTTTGTAGATAATTTTATTCTCCAACACTTTGCCCAGTGATCATTTTCAGCTATCATTGCATGGAAACTAGTTATTTAGTATAAACGACGTCTACCTCTTTTTCAAGATGGCGGCTTTTCCCAACGCACTGCGACCCCACAAACTTAGTTTTAACATTGTCAGATGTACCCAAACAAATTAAAAAAAAAAATTTCGTACATCATGAAATGCAATTTCATGCCCTTTTTTCGACTAATTGCACTGGACTAAGAGTGCAGAAGGAATAATTTCATTTTTGCATTCCTGCGCGTGTGTCTATGATGATACAGAGTAGGATTGATTTGGCGTTGGCACTACGGAAACACAAATCCCAGTCCTAGTGTACTAGAAGAAGCAAAAAAGCCCCACGCAGGTGGAAAATTTCCAGGCAGTTCTTTAAGTTCTGTACAGTTTGGGGAAGAATGTTGGTATTGAAAATTAACACTGGCAAGGCATTAGTCGGAGTTGCCGAGGGCGAACCAAACTTTAGAGAGTACATACAGGGTTGGGTGAGAGGTAAGGAAGAGATCAATAAGATGGGCCACTGCGTTTTCAGGTTCAAGGATTCGCGTAGAATGATAATAACTTTTTGCAGATTACTACTCTCTGCAAAGAGATCAGCGTCGCCGCCAAAAAAACTGGTGCCATTACAGTAATTCAGTCAATTTACATTATGAACGTTGAAACTATTGGCAACAATGATTTCTCACTGCGGATGGTAAACTAAAAACGGAGGCACTCATTCAGAAGGGAGGTTTGATTACTAATATTAAAACTGCTGTAGAATAAGAATAAGACATGGTATGAAGAATTAGACTACCTTTGCCATTATCTAGACTACGCTTAACCTACCATATCTGTTTTCGAACCTTTGAACCAAGCTTACTACTAGACATTGTACAATGACGGGAACGGCATAACGGACTGGTACGACTTAGACTTTCATATAAAAGAAAGTGATATTTAAAGGGTGCTATGTCTGGACTATGCCACATCTTTTTCGACCTCAATTCTAGCTTCACTAGCGACGGCACCCCATCCCTTGTACCCGAAATTTGATGCTTTAGATTGTCGTACGTGACATCATCGGTGAGAAGATTTTTCAGAAATGTTTATATACTCAAAGTAAGGCTAGGCGCAAATTGAGACGCGTATAGAGCGTGTGAGCTGACATGAAACGAGTAACATGACCAGCACGCATCACTCCCGTATCGTGGTAATCCGCATATTGAGAAGTAGCAGCAAACCCTTTTTTGTACCAGAAATATAGTAAGCACAAGAAGATTGTGTAGTAAAATGTTTACCAGAAAATTTCGGCGTGAATACTTCTGTACCGATTGCTTAGAGAACTTCAAGATGCACTATGCTCAATGTGTTTCCGTTTGGAGCTAGGATGTGAAGATTTTCAGTTTTTTCAACTTTGTAGCAACCTACATACAGCTGACCGTGGGAAAAACAAGGTTCAATAATATCGAGACCAACAAATTGCCTTTAGCCATACGTTAACAAATTTAGTAAATAAGGCTGTTCCAGAACACAATTGCCAAAATTCGTCCGCCATATTGTCAGCACACTTTTAAATTTATAAATTTTGATCCGTTATTTAATAACTGCAAAAACCCCATATACCCATTTTCATTGGAATCGAAATACAATTGGTATACTCGTCGGCTATATTTGCACGGCCATTTTGAATTTCGGCCATATTTGCACGCCTTTTTTGAATTTTGGCCATATTTGAGCGGCCATTTTGAATTTCGAAAATCGGGCCTTCATGCAAAATTTCGAAACTCTGCGATGACTGGTGCACCGACTATAGCGTACACATACATACATACAGAAACTTTCTTTTATTACTGTAGATAAAAGGTAGTAGTAAGATCATGGGGGTTTTACGCCTCCTGTGTGAGATTACTCGAACATCGTGGTGATGGGTTTGTGTCTTGGATCAGCTTTCTGATGATCGAATCTGTAGTTTCCCTTCTCTATTTGGTCTTGGGTCAAATCTTGTGGAGAGTTTGATCCGGACTCCGAGAGTTTGTACAGGCGCTATTAGGAATAAGAATAATCTCTATGGTAGCTAGGGAATCCAATCCCGCGTAATGCGTAATTAGTATATTTATGTGTGTGCATCCTAACGTGATCAATTACTGAGTTTCCATGCAGGGTTTATCTTGGGATAACTCATAGTAAGCTCCAATGGACACGGGGGTTGGGTAAAGTTTCGTTAAATCCAAAAAACTCGACGAAGCAAGTCGGCTTAAACCAGGTTTTGCATAAGGGTTTGTTTAAGTAACGGAGACACGATGTACAATTATTTATCTGACACATCAACCCAGAACGGTCATTGTTAACTTGAGGGGGAAAAGCTTTCTGTAAACTCAACGAATACTTTATTCCAGTTCATGGAAACACTGTAAATGTCAAGTTACCCTACAAAATCTATTTTTTTTGCTGTCCCGCAAATCCATTGTAGGGTAAATTGAGATTTTGATGGGGGATTGGATTCCCTAGTGGTAGCCTCTGCCACCTCAATATTGGAAAACCACAAACCTTGGAACAACTTAAAAATTACCAAGAGGTAGAAAATCACACCCGTGTCCACAACCAATGATGCTACTGCGTTAGAGCCCCCTAGCCCTACTACTATAGGGAAGTAAATGACTGTTTAAACTCTTTTCTTCAATGATAACTTACTGTACTGTACTTATGGATATCACTAATATGGTTGGGTCTATAATTTGCATAAGACTGTAACCAATCTAGTTATGTTGTTTTTATATCTAAAAAGTTAGCTTCATTGGGTAATTCTTAACAATTTGTTGCTGTCATTTCAGTTTTAATATTAGGAGAAGTTCTTTAATTAAAAATTTTCATAGGGACTTCACTAGGGCTCACTAAAAGTGTATGATAACTCCAAATTCCAAGGAGACTCGAAAATTACTGAAGTAGCTTCTGTAACGAGTTTAATTCCAGAGATTGTAAGAAAAG
Organism: Thereva unica; assembly: GCA_949987705.1. Classification (NCBI taxonomy): domain Eukaryota; kingdom Metazoa; phylum Arthropoda; class Insecta; order Diptera; family Therevidae; genus Thereva; species Thereva unica. The sequence continues at coordinate 46,239,388 of OX465281.1, read as the reverse complement.
TGTGAGTACTTATCCTTAATGACAGCGCGAATCTGAATGTGTAGTAAAATTTACAAAACCATTTCGTGTTTAAGTATTCTCCTCTTTCCGGGTAAAGTTTTGTTACATCGACGCTACTGTCTGCCTGCTGCGTCTCATCCTGAGTAATAAGAAAGGCTTTTTGCATAATTTTCGGTACACCAGCTTTTTTCAAGGCCGGCCGACATTCACAAGAGACGGGATCCTTCAGGAAGCTTTCACTCGTGTGTATATGTAAAAATCCCATGAAAGGCAATCTCCTAAAAATAACTTTGATGGGGGGGGGGGATATCAAGGAAATCACTGAATATCTTAAGCCTCAAGACAATCATCGGCTCCATTCACCGATATTTTATACGATGGTACCCTCGTCATAACTCCAGCCCTAGAAACCTAAATTTAACGCCAAGAGCCCTTCGTCTTAGCAACTTTTATCTTACTTTCATTATGGGCGAAAATTTTATGAACTACACGTGCCGAGGTTAGTAACGAGAATGCTTAGTCCCAGCCTTCGTGATAAGCATTTCTCTCAGCTTATCCGTCAGCCGTAGCCAGCACACCCCCCGCCGAGTATTGAGGGCTGCACGTCCGTTCGACAGCTAGAAAGAAAATCGATCCATCCCCCATCTGTGGGGGAGCAGAAGCGGCAACGGCATGGGGCCAAAGTAGGCACTTGAAAGGGAATGCGGATTATGTACGTAGAGGAGCATGTCGTCAACATTGTTGTTGAGTTTGCGGCTGTTGCTAAAACGCCGAAATTAGCGCTACTTTCGTTCCCAAACAACGGAAGCCAGTGAAGGTTAATTGTTAGTAAAGTTGTTATCGTAGCGGACTTATTATTAATTCCGTGCTATATCGTAATCCAGCTCGACAACGGTGCCGCGGCATACTGGCAGCGACGACGACGGACGGGGCGAATCCATTGCTCGCTTTTATTGCGACGCTCTATTCAATTGCTGTCGAAGTACGGGGAGGAAGTGCGACAAATTAAAACACATCAAACACAAGATTAGACTCAACAGACAGGGTACCTGGACGAGGGCAATTAATTATGTTACCTGTACAGTGAACGGGGCAGGCTAATCAATCCATGTCGGAAATAAGTAACTCAGGAGACTGTGATGGATTCCTGGCGCCTTTTCAAGTTCGGGACAAGTCTTTTTTATTGATTTATGTCCAGGAAGGTTTTATTAATGATGAGATCTCAAAATTCTCGTTTCTTTGCTTCTTTTGTGCAAAATCGTGTTTGAACTGAGGAAATATGTGAAAAGATTGTAGGCATTCACAGAAAAGGAAGCGAGGAAATTTTGAAGTTTAAATGGATTTTTCAGGGGGAAAATATATTCAATTCTTTGTGGGAGGGTGTGATTTATGTGCTCAAAAACGCCTGGTAACCAGCTAGATTCATTGGCGGAATGGTCGTTGTTATTCAGGCTATTGAACTAAATCCATCAAACATTTCAATGCCACAGAATTTTCGATATCACTGATTTATCAAAATATCAATCAAGCATCTAACCACATGATACTTTTGGGAATTTAGCAACCTGCTACATACATAAGTACATATGTATATCGAATAAGCATAAAAACGTTTTATACGTCTTCTGTTATTTAAACTTTGGAACCGATATGACAGGTTACTTCCAAATTATAAAAATTCCATGAGTTGAAAATTCGTGTTATAGCCCCTTCACGTTCTTTAATAACACATCCCGACGAAGATCGATTGAACCAGGTTCCCCATGAAAACTGCGTCAATTTTAATGAGTTGTCTTCCTTCGAAAATATAACGTTTTGACGTTCTGAAACTATCGTGCAACAGAGAAAAAGCATACAAAGTTCTGTGCGATAAAAGAGCTTCAAAGGCCGTTCATACACGAAGAACTACTATGGTTCTGAAGCAGAAGCTTTTTTTGGGCAAGGGAGGCGTGCGGGGATGTAATAAGTGGAGAGTTTCGTGCTTCGGTGGAGACTTTTGTGCTCCTACTTTTGACCTGCGAATACGGAAAGCATACACTCACATAAGAAGATAATAACCCAGTGGGAAAAATTGGGAGCGTTGCACAGGGGAGTGCACTTGGAGCACTCTCAAGGGAGCTTTCTTGGAGTTTTCATAAATTTTATAGAAAAAAAGAAAACGGGCAATTATTTTCATGCTCATAAAATGTGACATTAGCATACTCAATAGCCCGGCTCTCGTTCGATACGGAGGACAAGCAGCTTTAGAAGTGGATAGAATTTAGTTGGGGGACTGCTTTGGTAAAGCCACTCTCGGGCTTGGAAATAAAAAGGCAATTGCAAAAGATAAACAAAATAAAAGCTTTTCGATACCGGATCACATACCCACAGGCGCCCATGAATATTTCTTTTTTAAAAAGCTTTTTTATAATGCTCCAACAACGCGTTTTTGGGAGCATAAAAACGTATGCTCCCTCGCAATGACATGCAATGTTAAAAAGAATATAGAACGGGTATGGCAACGGGAGCACTCTATGCTCCTTTTGGTGCGCTCCAAGATGGCTCTTGGAGCACTCCTTTTCCCGCTGGGAATAAATTAATATGTTGCCACGGGATTAATAATAATAAACTTTCAAACTTAGAAAATTATAAGTAATGAACTGATTTAAATAAACATCCGGCCAGAGTAAAAATATTTGACATTTCACTAATACAAACACAAAAGCTGCTTCCTTTGCTATTACTCCGTGCATTTTCACGAAACTTGCAGCCAAGCTTTTGGTTACAGAATCGTGATCCCTCGTGTATGAATGGCCAAAGTGCACTTTTGCGTTGACTTTGGGATGTAAATCGACCTTAACGTTGCAAGAATTTCTTGCTTGTGAGAATAAGGAGTGATTGATGGGCGTTTTATCTACAGTGTCAGAAACTACAATTTGCTGTAGGTTGTTTATTTTTTTTTTTTTTATGTGACACACTAGAGACTTAGGGAAGGCCCCTTTGTACTGTCGACCATGCATTTTTTTTTTTTTTTTTTAAATGTCGAACAGCAGCTCTAGTCGGAAGATAGAGAGAGAAGTGAAGGAAAGAACTGTCACAACCTAGCTGCGGTATTTTTATTTCACCTAATCCCAACCATTTCGCGACTCTGACATCGGGGCATCGAGAACAACTCGCTGGAGTGTTATGCCTCCTGAAACGAGTTGAATCTCATCAACCAACCGATGACATGCGCTTGGTGGAGCGGGGAAGAGAACTAGTGAAGGCTATGACAGGAGGAATCAGGAATGCAAAGAGGGAAGAAGAAAGAAGGAAAGTTATGTAGGCGGGAAATTGGGAAAGGCTAGGACCGTGGCACCGCCGGGAATCGAACCCGGGACCTCTGGGGATAGTAGTCAGGCGCCTTACCCCTAGACTACCGAGGCCCGAGGTTTATGCTAAAAGGTCAGCGTCTTTGCTAGAAACACCAACGCAATTTGAGTAATCTAGCCAATTTATATTGTGAACGTTGAAAACTCCAACAGCTATGACTTCACAATCCACGTGGAAAGTAAAGAGGTCAGAGGTACGGTCGGAGAAGCGCAAGGTTCCAGGATTGTACTTCTCAGTTTCAGCCGGCAGTGTCAGGGCCACACCATCGTCACTATATACCAGGACCTAGCTGGAATGTTATACCAGAGAAAAGATCCAACAAGTTATCAACAAACCCGTGATGGATTCACATTTTATGCAAGAAACACAAGAGAATGCTAACAAAAAGTAAAAATTTCTTGTTTGTAAAGCAATTTTTAAGCTCGCCAAGTTGAGATCCGCTACTACATAGGAAATTATTCAACGCAGCCAAAAAGACCGGCAACTGGGAGAGTTATAAAAGCTCGCTAACCACCTATAACAGGGCGATCAGACGAGCAAAAAGAAATAGCTGGAGGAGTTTCCGCAAGAATATCGAAGACATTGGAGACTCAGCAAAAATCCCCAAAGCTTTATTAAAGGACTCATCGGGAGACCTTAGATATATCAGGAGAACGGATGGTTCTTTCACACAATCTAGGGAAGAAGCCTTGATAATTTTGCTCCAAGCACACTTCCCAGGTACAACCATTTATTCAAATGGGAACACAATTTCTGCAGGGTAGCCAACAGGCTCACTTTCTAAAGTGACCAAAGCTGCCTGGACAAAAGCAAACACCGGGTTTAACCACGAAGCTATTAGGGAGGCGATTAGATCGGGCAAACCATACAGGTCCCCTGCAGCAGACGGAATCTATCCCATTCTGCTACAGGAGGGCTGCGACTTAGTCACTCCCTTATTATGCAAAATAATCAGGTTGTCCACAGCGAGGAGTTTTATCTCCACTTCTCTGGTGCCTTGTTGTAGATAAACTCCTAGAGTTGCTCAACGGCCGAAACTAGTTACAGGTGAAACTGTAGGAGTCATGTCAAGGCGCATAGCACTAAAGTGCGAGAGCATAGCACTAAAAGTCAATCCCGATAAAACGATTCTGGTTCCTTTCCCAGGAAACTATCACTATCGGGACTTTTAGAACCTCGCAGGCAGAACTATAGGCTTCTCACAACAAGCCAAATATTTAGGAGTGACGATATATGCCAAGCTCAACTGGAACCTGAACATGGACACTCTGATGAGTAGAACGCGTAGATTCCTATGGGCTTGTGGCAGAGCATGTGGTTCCACAAGAGGTTTGCAACCGAAAACCATGTATTGGATATACACCACCATCATTAGGCCCATGGTAACTTATCGAGCTTTAGTTTGGTGGCACAAAACGGCGCTTAACGGTTTCATAACCAATTTAAGCAATATTCAAAGAATGGCCTGCCTTTCCATCACTGGGGCCATCCGCACGTCCCCTACGGCAGCGCTGGAGACTCTCATCAATCTGGTACCCCTCCACCTTGAGGTAGAGAAGTCCGTCATAAACGCGGCGCTGCGGCTGAAAGCGAATGGAAACTTTTAGAATCTCAAAATTTGAGCAACCTTCTGTGCATATACAGGATAGGCTAACCTGGATTTTTATTAAAGTATTGCCGGGCGGACTAGTATGGTACACGGATGGCTCTAAAACAGAGACAGGTGTGGGCACCGGAATCTGGAGTGAAAGCAGCTGTCTTTCAAGTAGAGGTGTACGCTATTCTGGCATGTACTCATGAAAACTTAAGACGGGCCTACCAGACTAAACGCATTTTTATCTTCTTTGATATCCAAGCGGCAATTAGAGCGAAAGGTCCCGTAGGATCAACTCGAAATTAGTTTGGGACTGCCAATGTGCTCTTGATGAGTTGGGCGTTCTCAATCAAGTTACCCTTGTCTCGGTTACGGTTCACCAGGGCTTCAAAGGCAACGAAAGTGCGGATGCCCGGCTAAACAGGGCTCTGATATTGCATTGATCGATTCAGAGCCGGCTATTCAGGCACCGTCCAGCTTGCTGCAAAGGGCCCTGGCCGATCGGTCTTTGATGGAACATACTGAACCAACTCTAAGCGGTTCCTTCCTGTGCCGTCCTCTAAGACGACCAGGGTGTCAGTAGGAGTGATGTCAGGACACTTGTTCGATTGATTATCGGACACTGTTCCCTAAATGGAGAATAGGAAGAGCGGCTTATGGAGGATAGGAAGGGCGGAGGACCCCACATGCAGGCTTTGCCTGGAAGAGGATGAGTCTGCCATCCACGTTCTCTGTAAATGCCCCGCGATAGCGAGGAGCAGGTTTTCTTTATTCAAGGAGTCAAGTCTAAGCGACAAGCCACTAGGCAGACTGCTGAACTTGTTTAAGCGGTCTGGCATACAAATGTGAGGTATAGGGGTGTAGTAGAATAGGCCAAATAAATGACCGCAGTACCTTTGGACCCAATACGTCACACAGAAAAAAAAAAAACAAAAAAAAGCAATTGGATAGGATTGTCGTCTGATTCAAGTGATTTCTTCGCAAAGCCAGGTTCTGTATAGCTAGAAATTTGATACAGGAAGAATTCTTTGATATATCTTTACTTTTGTTCTTTCTTTTCAATGTGTCTATTTCTGCTAGAAGTTCTCAGTGGTGCCCTTTCTAAGGGGCAACACGTGCCATGTTTGATCTATACTAAAAGATTTTACTGCCAGTAGTATTGATTATTTTACCTGTTAGCTTGTCATCAAGCGTTTCCTAACTTTATGTACTAACAACAAAATAAACCCGCTATTGTAAAGTTCCAAGAAAAATAGTTCACATTTCAGTTACACATCTCTCTTATAAAGAACGACTTCTGGGTATAATGTGCACTGTATACTTTCATATATGCGACTATATTCCTTGCTTTTGAAGTAAGGTTATTAGTTTGGCATCGTTTGTCCATTTTATTGAAAAATATTTAGATTTTGTACGTTTGGTTCTCCTTCATCTATGAGCGCTTCTGCCATTGCGAATTATTTACAACGACCCATAGAAATAGGAGTGCACAAAAGAGATTCATTCTGCTTCATATTGCTTTTCCAAAGTAAGGCTGCTTCACGATAAATCATAAATTCCACTTTTGCCTTTATTATCATCCGTACAAAGTCGAGCTCCTCTTTTTATCAAACAGCACAGCAGCGTCATTATTCTTCACCCCTTTAAAGCCGCATGAAAGCTTAATCCACTGCGAAACTCCCTTCATTGTCGTCTACTTTTAATAGCCTCTGCGAAATAAACTAGTGTAATTATCTGCCACAGCACAAAGTTAATGCCGCCGTTCCGCAGCCAGCTCCGCCAAGCCGACATCCTCAGGAGCGCTGGCTCACCTTCACCTACAATCGAGATGCTTGGCAATTTTTTACTTAATAGAGTTCCACGTGTGTTTGTTCGTGCGGAAGCTGAAAAGCCATCAAAGACCGGCGTCGTCGTCGGGTGTCATACCTTCGGCGAATCCGCCCTAGGGCCTGCTCCTACCAAAAGTCGGGGATTGGATTGCGGAGATGTGGCTGTGGGAGATTGTAAAGTCTTCTTCATAGTGGAGCTTTTGAGTGTTATGTTTATGGGGTTTCAGCATTGCACAACACCTGATCGCATAGCAACGCGCTACCTTCTGGCAGGGCGTTGGGGTGTGAACGGAACGTATTGTTGCAATAACTGGAGAGATCTGCGGGTGGACCCAGTACGGATGGAGCCCCGGGGGCAGGATGGCCCTAGGAGTATCGATTACAGGCGCACTACAGACAGCCAGTGAGTTATTGGGGCGCATTATTATCGTGCTGCACTGTGTGCGCTCCGGTGCTCCGGCTCACGCTAGCTCGCGGGCATTTGCGTTGTCCTGTCCGGACTGCGGTTGCACTTAACTTGATTTATGCGGGGTTGATAAACTCTGCGATGATTCAATTGCGATCGAACAGGTTGATACAACAGGAATTGAAAGGGGGCCGAGGGGGCTAATTACATGCTGGCTGTTGGCCCGTGATTTTTTCGGACATTGTGAGATTTGTTTACGGATTTCATTCTCACCCGGACTTTTTGTGAGGGGCTGGCCTGCAGGCGCATTTCCCATAACCTTTACCGAGTGTATCAAGCGGCTTTCGGCGAGATATCAAAACATAGGAAGCCCCCATGCTTTCTTAACATCCGTTCACACTATCCACATTTCTTGTAATTATCCGGCTCGGCAGATGCTGCTGATCCCTTTATTCTTGATGTCCATTACGTGCACATCATAGTCCGTAATGTGGGGCTACTTAAGCGTGGATAATGGGGCCTGATTGCATTCATTGACCGGAACTTTGTGTCCCCTCGCAATTGTCAACATTTATATGACAAGTCACATGTGCTCCCGGCAATCTTAAGCCGCTACTGTGCTTCTTTTGTGCGACACACATATGGAACACAACGACATCAGCACTGATGACGGGAAATCAGGATATGAATCCATTTTCGTGTTTACGGCCATTTCGGTTTTGATGGAGCCACGGCCGTAATTGCTGGAGCACGGCTCCGTAGCTGATGTGTGTCTCAAGTGCTTAATGCTACTTAGATTCGGCTGAGACAGTAAATAAGGAGGTTGCGTGCGAGCGCGGTGTAATCACACTTTCGGCTGGCGGAAGGGAGGAATTGATGGCGGCGGATTTTGTGTCTTTGTATACCAAAAATTAATGATGACCTTTGGAGGAGAAAATTGAAGACGCATTAACGACTCGAAACAGCAGCAAATTGCATGGTAATTTGCATGTTGTTTTGAGTTGGTCATGAACAATGATTTTGAAATATTGTCGAGAATGATTCTGTGCAAAATTTCCATTGTTAAAACGATAACGATTTGTAAATAAGAATGGTCTACTTGGAGGAGGGTGTTTTGTGTGACATTCTATGTTGGATATCACTTCAAAGGTTGAGAACGTGGATTGAAACCATTTCAATCTGTTATTTTCAATGGCAATAATCCTACGTAGAAGCAAAGTAAACAATAACAAGTTAAATAATAACGTTGGACCCTTGTGTGTGCATAAAATAAATATTGCATAACGAAACCCGCCATATGTTTTATTGGAACAGGTTGTTTGATGTATTTGAGTTTGCTTTAATTTGAAGTTTAAAGTACCTATGCATTCTTCACGGTTTAAGAAGATGTAATCAACTACTTGGGAATACTTCATAAGAAATTGAAAATATATTATCATGCATTTTAAATATCAAGAAGTACGCGTACTCAATTCCCTCTAGTTTTAGCCGGGCTTTGACGTATTAAACTACATATTGCAAATGTGCAACATAGAATTGTTTTTAAGAAGTGTCATTGGAAAAAAAGTATGCAAACTTATGCAGCTGATTTTGGGATATGTTTTACATGAGAAGTGCATAAGCACATTAAAAACAAAAGGAGGCCCGGATCTAGCGCGGCTTTTGTTGTTGGTCTACTCGATCAAAAATAAAATATGGTCTTACAACGGGCGAACACCGGCCATTTGGCTTTTTAAGAAGCACATGATTGCCATAGAGTTTTTAGCCATTTTTAACGGAGGCACATACGGGAATACGACGACCACTGTTGACAAAAATATTTAGATGGCCGAATACCGAGATGTATAAACGGGCATACGACGGCAAATTTGAGCAGAAAAAAGAATCTGCACCATTATATTGTTGAGTGTGGTTTGTGGGAACTTGATCATTTTCGTTATGCACATAATGGTCCTATCGATTGTGTGAAAATATCTCTATTAGAGAGACCGAGACAAGGTGAGATTTTTAAGATTTTTGTCTCGACAACCATTTCAAGTTTCATCTCAACTCTCGGCGGATCCTTCTTCTTCTTTTTCGATGGCTCTACAGCCCAATTCGAGCCTTGGCCTCCATCAGCTTCTTCCTCCAGACGTCTCTCTGCTCCGCAGCTTGTCTCCAGTTTCTTGTGTTGAGCAGTTTTGCTGCATCGGCCTTAACATTATCTTCCCACCTTAACCGTGGTTTGCCAACTGGTCTTTTGCCATCTGGTAGTAGATACAGGGCTTTTTTGGTATCTTTGAGTCATCCATTCTTTGGACATGGCCGGCTCAACGTAAACGTAGTAGTTTGGCATGGGTCGAAAGTTTACATTCTTTGTATAAGTCGTACAATTCGTGATTGTAGCGTATTCTCCATGCACTGACTTCATTGATTGGGCCGTATATTCTTCGGAGAACCTTCCTCTCAAATATATCCAGCTTGTCTGCGGATTTCTGGGAGATACTCCAAGCTTCACATCCATACGTAGCTACTGTACGTATGATGGTATTGTAGATTCTTATTTTTGTTTTTCTGTGGATGTCTCTGGATTTCAGTACTGGCAGTAGTGAGAAGTATGTTCTGTTGGCGGCGTTTATTCTTCTTTGTACGTCTATCGTTTCATCGTTGTCTTCGCTGACTGTGGACCCCAGGTAGTTAAATTGGTTTATCCGTTCAAAGTTATATTCCCCCCAGGTGGTATTGTGGTTTCTTCTTCTTCTTTCCACCCTTGACTGAATTAGAATTTTACTCTATATGTTTTGCTCCATCTTCTAATTCTGTAAATATTTCTCTAAGATATGACAGTGATCTTGCAAGGCAGTTTATATCGTCGGCATATCCTGCCAACTGTTTGGATTTGTTAAGCAGGGTTGCGTTCGCATCAATGTTAACCTTGCGAATTACTCCTTCTAGGCAGAGATTAAATAGCATGGGTGCCAACCCATCGCCCTGCTTTAAGCCTTGCTTGATTGGGAAGGATTCCGTCAATTCTCCTTGTCAGAATGACTGCACATCTTGTATTTTCCATTGTCATTTTTATTAATTTTATTATCTTCATGGGGATGTTTAGGTCCAGCATTGTTGCATACATTTGCTCCCTGTCGATGCTGTCGTATGCTTGTTTAAAGTCGATGAAAAGTTGATTCACGTCAATGTTGTATTCCCAGCACTTTCGGAGGATTTGCCTTATTGTGGGCGGATCCTGCCCATCCTTATCTAGTCTCGTCTCTTCCTAGTCTAGAGTTTCTACCAAAATTCTAAAGGAAGCTGGAAAGATAATAATTAATTGAAATTAGCCGTGATGGGCTCATAAATTTTTGCACGATTTTTAAAGAATGTCGGTTTTTGGCAAGTGATGTTTTGTTGGAAAGCTATCGTTGTGTAGAATTCAGAAAGGATCATTTAGTTTAGATCGGGTCTCGTTCCATCCAGTTTATTATTTATTAGCAAAAAATATCAATTTAAGGTCTTTCTGGCAGCCGAAGTTTTTCCATTTAAACAAAAAAACAAGGCCCGACCGAATATTATGATTTTTTCTCTAGAGCATTTTTTCGTTAACATTCTTCTTTCGGCACCTCAAGGAAGTCGATATGGTTTTTCGTTCGCGCGGTAACGCGCAGGTTTAAACAAAAAAAACCGTTCGACCGAATTTTATGAAAATCTTTTCAGATCATATTTTCGTTAATATTCTTCTCAACTAAGTCAATATCTTTTATGGTTCGCGCGATATCGCGCAGGTACCAAAACCACTTATATCGTTTAAATCTTTTCATATCACATTTCCGTTAATACGCTTCGAAGGACACTTCAACGAAGTCGTTATATTTTTTGATTCGCGCGATATCGTGCAGGGAAAAATGACTCAAATACTTCCACTCAAATTTTTGCTTAAAATGCTCCTGGGACCTTGAAAGATGAAAATACGTCGAAAATTCCGATTTCGATTTTCGGACCGATTACAATAACTTCCAATACTGGGAAGTTAAAAATGGTTCTTTTTGGTCAACTCTGTTAAGTAATTTACATTTATTAGTTTTGCTAATATCTCCCCGGAAAGCTTTGGAATTTCCAAATGAAGTCATTCGATTTCCAGTTTATCAGCGGGGCTTCAACACGCTCAATAGGAATTCGAACAGCCGCTTTAGTGTAACGAACGAAGTTGATAACGTTCAGAAAAAACAAATTCTCTAGAAAAACCTTTGGATTTATTACTATTTCGACTACGGAAGTTGATCGAGTGGACCGAAGGAGTCAAACCCACATCCCAACTAGTTTCCATTGTAGCCGATTGAAAGACCGGCATGTGAGCAATAACGTACCAAGGAAATCGATTTTTTTATTTCTTTTTCACTGAGATTGTTTACTACACTACCACCTGCAACAACTGTCAAAACATAATGACGTATTTTAACGTGTGTCCCCCCTAAAGGCGTTCGTCATAAATGACGAATTTTCGACATATTTTTACTGCCATGAGTCCTCCAGGCTATAAATAAAACTTAATTTGAGTTTTGGCCGTGTTTTTGACGTTTTGCACCACTCTGCGCACCGCTGAGAAAGGTGCTTAGATCTCAGGGACTACGCTCTATAAAGGTCCCCATACACGAGCACTTAATTATGGCTAGTCTATTAGCAGGTTGCAACTTTCCGTGTGAGTGGTTGTACATTAATCCTATTGCTCTAGGCCACGAGTTCATCCTAGAAACACACTTAATCAACACGGTAAAGGATTGACGTGGCCCGGATGGATAGATCGCTCAAGTAGGGGGGCCTTAAAAAAAATGTCTAAATACACGGTATTTGATCCTAGCCAAGTCGGACAAATGAAGGAAATTTTCGATTGTTTTCGGATTTGCGCTTCAGTCTTGCCAACAGTTTTGCCTGGAAGGCATTGACATAATTAGCCAGGCGATAGTATGGGCGCTTTCAGTAATGCAGGATGCGTGCGCAAATGACTTATTCAGCAATTGAAAGTGTGAAGCTTTCAATGACTGAATAAGTCAATTGCGCACGCATCCTGCATTACTGAAAGCGCCCTATTTTTGAAGATTAATATCGTGGGGAAAATGCCATTGCATATCGCTGACTTTAAGGGCCGGGCGAATGTAGAATTCGTTGATTGAAGCCCGGGAAGGTGGCTGAAGGAGGAACTTATATATCTTAAGATATCCCAGACAAGATATCCATGTCCCCTGTCTAAAACCGGTTTGATCTATATTGAAGAATTCCTGCTGAGAGCTCCGGATCAAATTTCGAAAGTTAAACGCAAAACGATCTTCTCTGGAAGTTTCAACAATTTTCTATTTGATGCTTACACCCATTTTTTGGCTTTGAAGGAATCCTGCAGGAAATTTCAGTTATATACCTATTCAGCTCTGCTGAATTATATTTGAAATGTCTGTATTGAGCTGCTACATTGGCAATTGCCTTCGAAATGCTTTTAACAAGTCATGGATACTATTCAGCGCGGCTGAATTCTTTATACTTGAATTCTATTCAGCGCTGCTGAATTCTTTATGCTCGGTACGCAGTGTACTCCTTGAAAGTGTTCACATATCACAGGGTCTTTTCTTATTTCTTAATCATTAATTTATTTAGGAAATGAGGATGGTGAGCCAATTCAAGTTTTCATCAACAGATACACCTAAATCATAAAAAATCCTGGGATGGCATTATGACAGCACAGAAAGGATGGCGCACGCAATTTGTCGAAAGTTGTGGAACACCACCTTCGATTCGAATCCAGAACGAATCCATTAGGTTGGTAGCGATAAATCATCGTGGAGACGAGTCTTGGACCCTGACAGAAGCCGCAACAATTGGAATATCCTTAACGGAACTAAAAATAATCGCATAAAATAGAATCCATTGAAGGACGAAGTTTTTGCCTTTGTTAAAGAGTTGCAACATCTAGTTCTATCCACATTCTGCTAAAAGTTATCCAACTGCGGTCGAATGTAATCTGAAAACAGCTTTCTGCACCACGACCAACTTCTTTGTGATGTCTGCCTGTGTTGGCATGGTATTTTGCTTTAAAATCCTTTTAAGAATATTGTTATCCAAGTTGGAGAAGAAAAGCAGAGCTGGGCTATTTTTTGTGTAGAAAATCTCTCTTGTTAAGTTTTCAACTTAGGATTGACGGCGATGATCTTACGCCACATATGATGCACAAACATCATATTAGTATATATGGCGATGCCCCGTACTACATTGCATCAAAGTGAACGAGTAATCTATTATCAAAAGGATATTCAAGATTATAAATTGTCTGCTGGTAAATTTACGTTGGGAAATCCGACAAAACTTTTTACTGAATAGTAGCTTCCAGCGGAAGTAGGATTAAAACGTCTTAGAACTAGGAACTGAACAACAGGTTTTGACACTTAGACTTAACTTTTAATTTACCGAGGTTTACCTACTAAATGAAATGAGTTAAGTTCAGTGGCACGAGCTTCGTTCAAAGTTTCTCCCCGGGGTTTAATTTATTTATGTTCAAGCTCACACACCCAATTTTCGAGCTGCATTCATTTGCACAGCTCCAAAACCCAAAAAAATATTGCATTTTTTTTCCAATAGTCACCCGCAATTGGATTGGATCTCGCACAACTCCCCCCCCCCCCCAATAAAAACGTTTTTCCCCAAAATGCTTCCGGGTGTATTTTGTAACCCCATTCATAGTCGAACAGCAAAAGTTTGGCGCTTAAAAATTAATGTTCTTTTTTCACCGTAATCCCTGGAGTTGTTATAAATTCAGTGTTCGAGATGGAGTTGTGAATTGAGTCATAATGGCGGCGGAGGGGTATGTGTGAAAAATTACATAATGGACGCACACCATCACCGGAAATGGCGAAATGGAACATTTGGAGCACGACGATAGGTTCTTGGTTGAGTGCGTGTGTTTTTGTAAAGGTAAAAGTTTCTTTTTGTTTCTCCCAGGGCATTCACATTTTTGAATTGTCCCACCAGATGGAGGGATAATAATCATTTTTGTCATTCGGTTGGCGTAGTAAAAGAGAAAAGGCAATTTTTATTATTAATATCGTTTTTGGTGAGTGTAATTGAAGCAAGGTAATGGGGAAGAGCAGCACAATATTTTTATACATTTATCGATTGAACGTTGGCATTAAAAAAATATGATTTCAACTTAAAAAATGAGTTACAAGTGTAAATGAAAAATAATTTTCAATAATTCATTCTATTAGGAATACAAATGGAAAAGTGTAGTTTTCCAATAGATGGCGCCAACATTTCAAAAATGTCAAATCAGAAACGTCAAATGATAAGCGAGGCATCTGTCAACAACTCCCGTGCATTTTTGAATTTTTATCGAAGTCTTTTGCTTGTTGACTTCATTGCTAAAAAAACTGAGACGCGTCAGATGATAGTACAGACTTGTGGCGAGGTTTCTATTAGTGCAAGAACGTGCCGGAATGGTTACAAAAGTGATGATTTTGAGGTGGAAGAGCGGAAGGAGTATCGTGGACCGATGAAAAAGACGCAAAATTGGAACAATTACTGGATGAAGATCCATCTCAAACGCAACAAGAACTTGCAGATTCGTTCAGCGTGATTCAACAAACCATTTCCCATTGGCATGATCCAAAAGCGCAGGAATTGGGGGTCATACGGGTGAAGCCGAGAGACATCAAACGTCGTTCTTCACTTATGAACAGCTGGTCCGACGCCAAAGAAGGAAACGGTTTTTGCATCGGTTTGTGACTGGAAGAGCTTTTGTGGTAGAATAGAATCTTCGCACACCGGAAGCTTTAGAAAGGTTCTCTCCAAAAGCCCAATGTGCTGCAACAAAGAGTTGCTGCAACAAGCAGACGGTACATGGACAACAAGCAGTCAGGAGTCATTGAAACTTCTGCTCGATACCCACTTTCCTGCATCCGCAGAAACAGATGAATACAATTTAGGAACTATCGACAGACTGATAACAAGGACCGAACGGAATTCATCTTATTGAAATTCAGGGGGTCAGTGACCTAATTTTGGACTGTCGTGCAACTACTTTGCAGCTACCTATAGGAGTTCCCTTCGCTTAAGCTATATTCCAACGTCCTGGAGGCTGACTAAGGTGGCTTTCATTCCGGTAAAACCCCCTTCCACAATCCAAAGGGCTTGAGATCGGTTGCTTTCACCCCTCGTAGCATGCCTGCACGAAAGGTAAATCGGTAGGCACTGCACTCCACGGTGGTCATTGAAAAGTCCCTTGAATTGAAGAAGTTGAATTTGGCTGCTTTCTTAGATATTGAAGGTGCTTTCAACAATGTTGAATCTTCTGTGTTCATGGGCGAACTTCCAGCGTCTAGGTTTTTACTGATACTCCAGGTCCTTTATTGATCAGCTGCTGAAGTATAGGGTCTGGTCTGGTTTTCGGAAGTCAGATGAGTTGGAAGAGGCCAACCGTAGAGTGTGGTCCTCTCGCTGCTCCTTTGGAATGTAACAGGTAACGAAGTGTTGATAGCCCTAAGGGAGTATGGATGCACCACGGTGGCCTATTCTGATGATATTGTGCTAATGGTGACCTCATCTCTACTAGTGATAAGCGAACATGGTCTTGGTCTTGTAGTTTTGCCTTAGGCTTGCACTACATAAGTCTAGTCTTGTTCTTGGGGATGCTTTTTACTAATCTCGACAATAGCAGATATAATTCAAGGAACATTGGATACCCTTGTTTGTTGGCTACTACAAAGGGTCTAAACGTTAACCAAGCTACGTCTTAGTAGTGCTCTTTACAAGGAAGCATAGACTTCCCGATTTTCCTTCTCTAAGACCCTAAGACTAATGAAAGACTGAAACTTAAGGAGGTTACGAAATTTTTGGTGCAATGTCAGATTGGCGAAGTGGCAGACCAGACCTATTATCGCAGTCTAAGATAAATGTAGATACATTTGGATAGTGTTCCTCATACACTTATGTAACTAGCTTATTGGCCACAGTCATCGTAAGTACTCGTGTCAGCGTATTCAAGATGCGTTTAGCATGCTAGTGGAGCCATCCTATGTTGCATGCTATGATGTCACTGAAAGTATAGAGCTATTGAAATACTGTTTCAATGAATCGATTATTGCAAGGATGATGACAAAGTCCAAGATCGTGTGATATGACTATTAAGCTATTATCGTTATAAATTTAGTGCACATGTAAAACCACTTTTATTAAAGTGACGACTGCAATCTATGGTTATTTCAGCTTAAACTTAATTCAGGATTTTTTTTTGTAAATGGGTTTAATTTGATTTCATTATTTTTCCTAAACGTCGTTTTTCCTACAATAACACATTCTTAAAGTTTTAATATCGACTTTCATTCCAGCTGCCACAAGTTACAATACTGCTTCACAAATGAACATGAAAAGCTCCCTAATATTTTTTTAAATTCATTTCACACTGGCAACCCTACACAATCATATCTAAATATAATAAAAGCCTAATAATTCCATATATCCAGGGGTTGCACGGTATAATAACAAGGTGTCGTCTTGCCTTTCAGCAAGGAATCTGGATCCAAAGGGGCTGCAGAAAAACCGTCGTACAACCCCCTCCCCCGTCCCCAGACATTTCTTAAATTGCTTAACGATAAACCCAGCAGGATTAAATCAATACCAACAAAGTCTTGTAATCAGCCCAGGATATTTTAGGATTGATATTAATAAAACATCAATGACATTCGATAGCTGTCATTTCTCCAGCCGGTATTGATTTATGGCCCAGTAAAAGGACCCTTCCTTCTCCTCTACACGGCTGAAAGCTTCGTGCTGGCTCAGACTTGCGTCAGTATCCAGATACCGTGGTGGCAATTTCTTAGGATATGTCGGTACCAGTGACAGCTCTCGACATTCGAGGATAATTGAACGAAACAAGATTTCGGGAGGGCGTTTTCGGATATATCCTACTGCTACTCTCTCTCTAAGGAGGTCACCACGGCGCCGTTATGTCGCCTACTCCCTCCCTCGGCAAATCTGACAAGGAATTTAGGTCAAACGACGCCACAACATCTTGGCTGGTGTGCAGACGTTAAAGTTTCATCCCCTTGTCAGGACAATTGGTAAGAAAATAGCATCCAAGTGGGGGCTGATGGGCCCGCATTACTGGGATCTGCCTGATTTATGTATGCCCTGCTCCTGTTTTTATTAAAACAAGGTAATTCAGCACGTTGCCCTCGGTGTAATGGCCGATGACAGGTCAGTGGACCTACAAGAAGGGCGTGAGATTGTGCAATAATAAGTTGTCAATATAATTTTCTTAGCGATGGTAATGTCCTTTTTGTTTTGCCGAAGGGACTTGGATCATTTTAGATATTTTTAGATTAGACTGTTTCTGAAGTTTCTAGTTCGTTTTGGGTCGAAGAGTACGAAGGACATCGCACATACATACGTAGACGTCGCCACAGCACCAATTGAAATATCCACATTTTACGACCGCACACAATAATATTTATTCACTTAACTTTTGAACTACTCGTCGTCATATAACCCAGTAGGAATTCTAGGAAGGCCTTACCGATGGAGCACTGAAATAAGTACTCATCTGATAAGGGGAACCCCTTATTTTCTTGGTGCTAGATGAGCCCTTACAAACCCCATTACAAGAGAAGGCAGATGGTAAGGTGTAGTCCAGAATTATACCGAAACAAGTGGGAATCTGCCCGGACTCAAGGGAGCTTTCCTGGAGCTTTCATAAATTTTATAGAAAGAAAGAAAACGGGCAATTATATTCGTAGACATAAAATGCGACGTTAGCATACTCAATAGCGCGGCTCTCATTCGATACGGAGGACAAGCAGCTTTGGAGAAGTGGAGAATTTAGTTGGGGGACTGCTTAGGTAAAGCCACTCTCGGGCTTGCAAAAAAACGCATTTGTAAAAGATGAAAAAAATAAAAGCATTTCGACACCGGATCACATATCCACAGGCGCCCATGAATATCTCTTTTCGCAATGTTCCATTTGCTGCCTTACTATACCCCTTACAGATGAGCAGTTCTATAAGTACTCTAAGGTAAGTACCATAGTAAGGCCTTACCCCCTATGACATCGTGTGTAAAAGTAAGCACTTCTGTAAAAGGGAGTGGTAAGGCCTACCCCTTACCAGTAAGTGCTGATTTCAGTACTTCTGTAAGCTTACCGGTCCTACTGGGAATATATTGCAGAAGTAGTTGTAGTAACTTCCCAGTAGGAACCCAGTAGGAAAAGAGAGCATCCCAAATGAATAAAGGAGGCCTCCCTCGGGAGTTAGGGAGACCTCCCTCTACGTACCTTTTATTGTTCTTTTTCCCATAAGCATGTCCAGAAAAGGGAGTACTCCATTTGTACCCTCCTGGAAAGTTAAAGTGGAGTTTTCTCTCTAACTCTTCATTTGAAATCTTATGGCTTTCAAAAGAGGCAGATCATTTTTTACTCAGTAGGAGCCAATGGGGCGATATCACCTTAAGGGAGATATCTGGGAGATTAGAATTTTATTAGAAATAACCAATAAAAGAAATAAATAGTAATTCAACATAAATTGTATTCATCGTAATCGTGATTGCAGTGCACTTAACTTAGACTTTTCACTCCAACGCACAAAGCTAAAATGGCGACTTTACTTGCCAAAGCTCACTTAATCACTAACTCTTAAATGCATTTTGTTTATAAATTTGTAATCTCCCATAACCGTGTGATCGTCTCGGGGGCCCTTAAAGTATCGAGAAGGGAAAGTATTATGGTGTGTGGCGAGCTCTACATATTACTTCTTCAATAAAGTTATTCATTAATTCAATATAGGTATCGCTAGATTTTTTGAAAGTTAGACAGAGTTTGTAGGTGAAGGGCTGCCCCCAGTGCGACCGGATGCCCGATTAGGGCTTGGCGCGTCATTTTGTTTCTACAACTCTTGAACCTTGGCTGTGGGGTGGTTGTTTGGTCGGGTGTAATGGAT
Organism: Thereva unica; assembly: GCA_949987705.1. Lineage (NCBI taxonomy): Eukaryota > Metazoa > Arthropoda > Insecta > Diptera > Therevidae > Thereva > Thereva unica. The sequence goes on along the minus strand of OX465281.1, from coordinate 46,220,266 downwards.
GCCTTAAGCCATCTTGTGAAATTTAGGAAGCTTACAGTGATCTGATCTTCAGTCTGGAGATCTCTTTCAAGTCCTCCAAAACGAAACAGCCTAGAGTGCGCTGCCTGGCTTTAGCTAAAGCTGGGCACCTACACAGGAATTGAACAAGTGTTTTTCTTTCGTTCGTATCTACGCAGCTACGACAATAGACGTTGAACGCGATGCCCAGCTTGGCAGTGTGTTCTCCTACGTGCCAATGTCCCTTGATGATTGGCGTGATTCTGAAAATATCTCGTCAGGATCTGTTTAAGAAGCCGATTGTTTTTTCTTTCTGGCAGTAAGCGCAAACTTATCATTTGTTGCTACCACGTAAAATCGACTATAAGGAATTGGTTTGGTTAGCTGTTTCGTCATAGCTGGACAAGGACCCCTGCTGCTCGCATCTGCACCGATTTGGTGAGTCCGATTTAATTGCTCTAGATTTCTCCAAGGTTTTTTAAAGTGTTTGGCATCCTATACTGTTAGCTAAACACTAAGCTATTGGTACTGCCTCAGTTATGATGTCAAGTAATACTGAATGGCGTCAAATATCAGTCCAACACCACTTCGGCTGGTGTCCCCAGGAAGCAATTTCATTACCCTTTTTTATGTGGAAGACTAGAGGGTCAGGAAAGGCCCTTTATAATATCGATAATCTATTTTCTTCGTATAGAGGGCAATGTCGAATAGCAGCTCTAGTCGAGAAGGAAGGAACTGACACAACTTGGCATGACATTTTTATCCCACCTACTCCTAACCATTACTATCGCGACTCTGACATCGGGGCATCGAGAAACAACTCGCTGGAGTGTTATGCCTCTTAAAACGATTTGAATCTTATCAACCAACCGATGACATGTGCCTTGGTGGAGCGGGGAAGGACTAAGAAATGCTATGGCAGGAGGAATCAGGAATGTAAAGAGGGAAGAAGAAAGAAGGAAAGGTATGTAGATGGGAAAGTGGAAAAGGAGGAGGGAGGACCGTGGGGTTGCCGGGATTCGAACCCGGGACCTCTTAGATGGTAGCCAGACGCCTAAGTAAATAACATAAACTCCGCCCCTTCCAACACACTTCACACCCTTGCTGATGACAGGATCCTGCTTTAATCATAAATCTTTGATAACGCAAGACAAGTACATCTTTAGGATAGAGTACTTATGCCTGACTCAATCAACAGGGACATTGAACTCATTCTTTATTAGGGCCGCCAGAATCGTGTCTACCGCATATAACCACGTATTCAAAATCGCCAAACGATCGAGCATCTCAGTGCTTGGGATGTCTTCAGAGATGAAAGTTCTTCATTCAACTATCGTGTCGCGCTGCAATACAATACAATTCCTTTATTTGGGGCGCGGCTCAGGGATCAACGCCACCTTCTTTAACACCCACCTGACCTTCATAAACCCAAAGCTATTTTAACATTTCAGCATGACGTGACCAACCGGGCCGACAAAGGGTGATTTCTGATATTAGAATAGCGACATAAAAAAGGTTAAAGTTTTATAATTAAACAAATATTTTTAAATGTTTTTAAAGGTTTAGTTTAGTTTTTATTTCTTCAGATTATACATTAAATTACATTTTTCATTCCATCACGCTTATCGGATTACGCTTTTCATATGTGATACTCCCGTGGGATGAAAAAAATATGTAGAAAACGTTGAATGTCACTGATATGCAATCCTAGATAAATTTATGAGTCATTTAACGAGGAAATGAAATTCTTCCATAAAATATGGACTTTTAACATAGAATGTCTGCAATCAAGCAATTGCAATGAATGGGAGTAGTTCCATTCGGAAGCGCAAAACTCATGTAACAGAAAATATGGCGTAATTTAAAAAAAAATCATAGCAGATGGTATTTCTATTAGTATACAATTTTTTGATCTAAAATTAAATCTAAAAGCGCAAAATATTTCGTATATCATGGTTGAACGATATTCGTAAGTTGGTCACATTTTCATATATGTTACGTCTGACACGAATTTTAATCAAAAACAAAAACATTCTTTAAAAAAATAATGAAAAACAATGTGTCCAAATATTTGTGCTCGAAAAAATTCTATTAACTCCCACTCCTCAACTAAGAAAAAGGCAATCCTCTCCAAAAATCTGTGGGTTCTCCATGTGGCAACCCTATACATACCACCAACGAAACAAGGACATTAAAATTCATCTGGCGTTTCGCAGTCATAAAATTTGTTCCAGTTTCTCTAGCAACAAGACCAACATTCCCCCTCCCTCATTTTCAAATCCGACCATATTCCTTGAACGTGCGGACGCGTAGACGTATCCTTCCACGGATATCGACCGCCTCTTAATTATGTACCAACCGAAGGAACTTTTCTTGCGACGACACCCGTGCTGGGCGACAGCAGAGGAAAGACGAAATGCGAAAAAATGTAGGGAAGACGTCTTTAACTTACACGCGGCCTTAATCCCTTAAGACAATTGAAGAATGTCGCTGGGCTCCTTGCACACGTCTCTGCACTAACAGATGTTGGCGCCAATTACCTGATTATGTCACGTACCTGTAAAGAAAAACGAAAATTGTGAAAAAAGTTGAAAATTGAAATGAAACGTGAAATGATAAAAGGTAGCGAGGAGGGGGACACGAAGGGGCCGCTGTTATCGGAGCCGCTTTATCGCGCCATCAAAGCCGTGCTCTCGTGTAAACCAGTGCTGCTGGTACATAATTGGAGGCTTGTAGCCAGCAACCGGCTTCGCAGGTGATCATTTCCTTTGAGAAGGCGATTAGGCATGCGCTTTGATACCTAAAGCAGGCAACGAGTTTACACAACGCGGAATAAACGCGGCTTCGGGAGTATCTTAAGCGGCTAAATTCCAAGGAAACAAGTGGATGATAACACGGCAGTAAAGGATCTTTCGGCTGATTGGAATTTTGATTTTCGTTAATTATATTCAGCAGGTTGCTTTGCATAAAGTAGTTACTCCCCTCACGGAGGGGGCTGCCATTCTAGTTAATTTAGGAGCAATTTCTAACAACCATTTTCGCTGATTGGCCGAGAAAGTTAAACGCAGGATTTGCCCATCTAGTCACTCACTTTTATTTGATTCTGTACAAGTTTTACCGCGATTGTAATAAATAAAGCCGACCGTAATGTGATCAAACTTCTTTCTGGAATGCGAGGTAATTACATCAAAACTCGTTTGTAATTGAGCGTCTATAATTGTAAAAGCCTAAATTTATGTTAAAGGAAACACAGAGTGACACAAACGTCAAGCATGGGTTTCAATTAAGCTTAATTAATTGGAGCTTGGTTTTGTTAATTTTGTGTATTTTTCTTGTTTACTAGATTTGTATTAAGAACATGGTAAATTTATCGAGGGGGAGTTTTATTTCACAGCGGACTAAAGATTTCAATTTTGAGGGCCGAAAACACACCAACCTAGGATAATCCTTATCCATGATTTTATCATAAACATCAACCTAGATTACCTTAAATAAAATTGAGGGTTGGCGATAAGATAATGATTTCATGCTGCAATCACCAAGTGCGGCATTTAGAAATCCATAATTATTCGAATGTCATATCTAGAATTTTTGTTTCTCCGTTAATTACGATATAATGTGATTTAAGGTGTAATTTTCTTCGTTTGTTTGATACTTTGTATAAAGATTCCAGCAAAATATTTTTAAAAATTATTCTAAAATGAAACTAATTTATATGTTTTTCTCAGTAAAGGAGCTCTAACCAATGGAGTTAGTTTTACTATCAGCTTAACCTTCATCTTGAAGTCTAGTAGTGCAGGGTTGTACTCCAAATTTTCATTGCAAATGTACCGTCATCTCCTTTACGGTGTCCCTGGATAACCAACTTACGACGGACGTACCTAGTGCCTGGAGTTATATCCAAGCCACTTTATCTGATAAGATAAAATTGACGAATCCGATCCTCCTCATACAGGGGTTGACCGTTGGGTTAACTACCGGACTCCATAAAAACATTTAAGGAACCTCAAACAAAGCCCCATGTGACCAGCCTGAAGTGAACCAAGGGCAGATTTATGAGAGGGGTGATAGGGACCACCCCCGTCAAGTCCAGCAAACCTTATAACACCGGGAACAAATACTAGAAAGAAAAATATAAAGGGCTAAACCCAAATTCTCTATAGCCAAATGTAAATGAGTGGCGAGTAAAGGACAAGCTAGCCATTGTATTTTATTATTTTAAATCAGTTCAACTTCTGCAAACCTCTATATACCCTGAACACACAAATTCACACCGAAAATGGAAATTCAATTCGCCGCGTGGAATGTACGAACAGGACATCACGTCGGTCAAATTTATTTATTACTACCATAAAACCCGCGTGCCTTGCAACGCTTTTAAATAAAAACTGTTTATTATGTGCAATGTTTTCCTTCAAAAAAAAAAAAAAAAAAAAAAAAAACAAGTCAGCTGTTATTATCCCTAAAAAGGGTTTATTATAGTGATTTTTTTTAATAAATATGGTAAACAAATTGCTCCATATATCACCTTTGCTCAACAAATCTGCAAGTTTTGAATCAGACATTGGCATGTATATGTCATCAAGAGAATTGACATTTTCGAGTTTGACGAACGTTCGTTTAGTTTGTTCGCCTATTTACGTGGGTGCAAGAAATTATGAAGCAATCACAAATGAATATTAAATAAAATGAATTTCGAGTCATTCATTTCTACGTGATTATAAGGATGCACTGTCAATATTTCAGCCCTTCAGCTTCAGAGGTTTGGGTTAACCCCATTTCACCCCGTTAGGGGATGAATTTCGAAAAATCGCTTCTTAGTGAATGTCCACGTCATTATAGAGACGTTTACCTCCAGCGGTTTGGGATAACCCCATTTAACCCCCTTAGGGGATAAATTTCAAAAAATCGCTCCTAAGTGGATGTCCACGTCATTATCGGGATGCACGGTCAAAATTAAAGCCCTTCAGTTTCAGCGGTGTGGGTTACCCCCATTTCACCCCCTTAGGGAATGAATTTCGGAAAATCGCTTCTTAGTGGATGTCCACGTCATTATAGGGATGCATTGTCAAAATTTCAGCCGTATAGCTCCAACGGCTTGGGCAAACCCAGCCCTTCAGCTTCAGAGGTTTGGGTTAACCCCATTTCACCCCGTTAGGTGATGAATTTCGAAAAATCGCTTCTTAGTGAATGTCCACGTCATTATAGAGACGTTTACCTCCAGCGGTTTGGGATAACCCCATTTAACCCCCTTAGGGAATGAATTTCGAAAAATCGCTTTTTAGTGAATGTCCAAGTCATTATAGGGATGCACTGTTAAAATTTCAGCCCTTTAGCTATAGAGGTTTAGGTTGTGCCTTGCCTGTCAGTCAGTTACTTTTTATACAATAGAAAAAAGTAAAGAAAAAAAAAATCCCCTTACAACTTATTGACCCCCTTCAACCCTTTTTTTCTCAAAAAAAACTAGCCTATGTCCGTCTCCAAGATCTAAACTATGTCTGTAGCAAATTTCATCAAAATCGGTCCAGTGGTTTAGGCGTGAAAGCGTAGCAGACAGGCAGACAGACAGACAGACAGACAGACAGAGTTACTTTCGCATTTATAATATTAGTAAGGATTAAGGAATGAGGGGGCTATCCAAATGGCGCACACTGCGGCTAAGTTAGGCCTATTGTGTACGTACCCCACTAGCGAAACAGACTATCAGCCTTCCGGATGAAGGCAAGAAGGTCTTTCATTGATGAAGACCGGACTTGAGCAGGGCTCAAAAACTCTCTGATAAACGTTCTTCTTCTAAGCCAGATCAGAGCAGGACATTCACAAAGAATATGTGTGTAAGTCTCGTCGCCTTCCAAGCAGAGTCTGCATTCTGTCTCTTGAGACAGACCTAGCTTGTGGAGGTGGTACCGCAGTCCTACATGGCCAGTGAGATAACCCACCAGCAGCCTTAGGTCCGCTCTGTTTAAAAGGATAGTGCCTCTTAGGGCAAAGGGTCTTATAAGATCTTTAGCTTGTCTAAGACCTGGGACTGACTTCCAATAATCCACTCCTTTATCAAGGACTTGGAGGTGGACCAAGAGATTTCATAGAAGGGTTCTGGGCCCTGGAGCAACGTCTCAGACCTCTCCCTCGCGAGGCTGTCTGCAGCATCATTGGACGTCGCCGGTGAAAAGGAAATCATAGAAATGGAATTGTTGAAATGCAAAATATCAGTTACTGCGCTATCGGAACTACGTCTTACCGGATCGAGACATTGACGATGGTCCCGCCAGCAATCGACGAAACGATGACGCTTTGTTATTCCGATGGTCAGGGACTTGAGATCGGCTTTCTAGTCGATCCGATGGGCTGCCAGCAGCGTTATCACATTCCAACCGATATCCGAGCATTTGGCGGTTATAACCAACGGTGGAACGATTAAGCCCCATATCATATCCGTTTATGTGCCAACCGAGACCAGCCCGGACGCGAACAAGGACGAATTTTACGATCAGCTTCAACAGATGCTAGATACGATACCTCGAACCGAATTAATCATACTCGGGGGACTTCAGTGTATATTCAGGAGCAGATCGAAACGGCTGGGTAGGAGCGATGAGTTAATTCGGACACGGAGAAATTAACGACAACGGTTTACGCCTTCGTTAAATCGCAGTGTCAAACAATTTTATCTTTGGCAACAGCCTATTTCGCCATCTTATCAAACATCAACTCATCTGGGAAAATCCTTCCGGTAACGACTCGGCGATGTTAGACTAAGTTTTGATCAACGCAAGACTCCGATCGACGCTCAAGGACGTGTGCAATGCGTGGGCCCAATTGCGGATCGGACCATTACCTTGTTCAACCGATGTCTTATCAAAACGACTTCATGTCCTCATAACACACATATAGCATTCGGATCGTGTCTCGTAGGCGTGTGAAAGCGATCGTTGTCCCAATTTTGAAGAAAGGCGACAGTCGGGAATGTAAGAATTATCGTGGTATTAGCCTCCTTTGATCGTCGAAATCACAAATTATACAATCGAGGCTACAGAAACATCGAGAGCAAACGAGTCGGAAAGAACAAGCAGGTGGTCTAAATCCTGAGCGAGCATGTATTGATCAAATATTCGCACTCCGTCAGCTAATGGAAGAAAGAATTCGTTGCAACAAACGAACTTTCGTCGTTTTCATCGATTTAAAATCCGCTTTTGATTGCATCGATTGGAGCAGCTTGTGGAGAGTCTTCGAAACCGAACACGTGCCATTGAGAATCATCCAACTTCTCCAAGCGTCATACGATGGCTCAACTAGCAGCGTTCGTATTCGAAGCGACTCATCCGAGGAGTTCCCGATTCAAACGGGTATCCGATAGTGTGACGTCAGTTCGCCATTTCTATTCGACAGCGTAATCGCCGTGATATTGCGTGAAGCATTCGGTGGATGACTCAGAGTTACAACAACTTCGTAACCGATTTAATCTTCGCCGACGATGTTCCACGACATTTTCCGCGGTTAAAAATCAAGAGCAAAGTGATCACAACGGACGGATAGAGGGTCAGTGGTCACCACGATGGAGCCCAAATCGAACAGGTCCCGATGTTCAAATATTTGGGATCATTGGTCAGGGATCATAGGTTATTTGAGAGTTGATTGGTTTGGGATCATTGGTTCAGTCATTAGGTGTAACGGCACCGCGCTCAAGTCGTGTATATGAAAACGAACAAATATTGCCATGAAAACGAAAGCACGCCTTTACCGAACGTTCTTCCTTCCGATTCTTCTTTATGGATCTGAAACGTGGACACTGCTCAAACTGGACGTTAAGAAGCTCGAAGTCTTCCAAATGCGATGCTTGAGGCAGATCTTCGGTGTCTCACTACGCGATCGCCTTCGAGCTGGACCGCTAGTTTAAGGAAAAGAAAGCTACCGCGACAGAACATTAAGAATTCAGTGATCGATCAGGAGACGATTTCGTAGCTTATTTTGGTTATGGGTAATGGGAGGAGACAAAACAGGACAGTTCTCTTTTGTAAAGAGGAGACACGAGCAGCTCCAAACATTTTAGAAAATTGTTTGTCCAATTTCACTAAAGCTTAAAATAAATTTTTTCTCTGCTCAGCTTTAATTGTATTCTCCGCGACGCAGCATTAAAGCCGCAAAGCCCACCGAACTGACATCGACTTCCCCTTAAATATTGAAGTCTATAAACTCTGGATCTGCAGAGCTTCGCAACATTACCATATTCCAACATATCCATATTAAATTAGAATTTCGTTAAATCAAACTGAAAGTGGATTTCGAAGGTTCAATTCCAACACGCGCCCCGAGAATCCTTGAGGGAGGCTTTCTCAATAGGATATTGGATATCCTTAGAATTTGCTTCACACTTTTATAATTCTCAAGGACTGCTCCAGGTTAAGGATATGTGTTGGATCCAAATGCCCTTGGGAGGGCCTTACTTAGCAAAAGAAAACAAAATAAATTTACGAAATGAAAATAAATACAGTATGTCGATACCTTTCGGCAGAGGGGAGGGGGCATTTTTCAGGATTTAAACTTTTTTGAGAGATTAAAGAATTTGGTGACATTGAAACGAGCGGAAATGGTTTGGGGCGAAATGTGATTCGGGTTTTTATCTGGGATTATGTATTTAGGATGATGGATAGTTGGAAGTTTTTAGTAATGAAAGAATATTTTTAATAACGGTTCAGAAATAAAAATGAAGAATTTTATGTCAATAAAAAGAAGACCTTGGCAGAAAAAATAATAAAGGTAGGCTTTGAGGTTTATTCTCAATTTTATTTTAGGTATTACTTTCCACATCGTTATATAAATAGCACTATAAACTATTATATTTATCCAGCTATTCTAGTAAGGTCTGGCCAAAAAACGAGCCCCTTCTTATCCCATACTTTTTTAAACGTGGTAATTTAGGGTGTAGTGCTCGATAATCAAGCCAATGTATTGACACCATTGCTAATGCACTAAAATGCACCCGCTAAAGATATATGCACGGATCTGTTACAGATATGAATATATTCTTAATCGACCATTCTAAAGCCGAGCGCCATTTTACTAAGCGGTCCCCCAACTAACTACTAACCACGCCCAATGCTGCTTCACTTACGCAATCGAACGAGAACCGGTCTATTATTCTAATAGCACCATTTATGGCGACCTAGATTATTTTATTTATTTATTTATTTATTATACATTTATTGGGGCAGTACACACGAACTACATCTTTTAAAGTACAGAACAAACGGCAAGAAGAACAAACGGCAAGAAGAAAAAAAAAATTAAATCTTAAAAAAAAAATAACTTAAACTAGCCTTAAATAAATAATGTTGAAGTGAAAAGAAAATTATAGGGGATAGATAAGAGGGTTAGATAGGGGAAAAAATAGAAAGGAAATAAAAAGAACTAAAGAAAAGGTGCGGAAGAGGAAGAGAGAAAACTGGATGCTTGCTTTCTGAAAGCTGCTGCTTTACCTATCCTTTTTATTGCGTTAGGAAGGCAATTCCAAAGTCTAATTGTATACACAAAGAAGGAGCGACTACCAATTAGGGACAAATGAGCAGGTATAAGGAATTTGATTGATCTCAGGGACTGTAAAGGAGCTAGGAAGTCGGAGAGATATACAGGACTTTTAGCATAAAATGCTTTATGTAGAAGGGCCAGTGCCATGATGTCAAGAAGACGAAAAATGTCGTGACCTAATAAAGAATGTTGTATGCCAGACACATGATCCGAGCGTCTCAAGTGGAAAATATACCGTAGACAATCATTAAATGCTACCTTAAGACGTTGACGACAAGATGAGTCAAAAGAAATGTAAACAAGGGCACCATAAAGAAAATGTGGCACCACGAGAGTTTTAACTAGCTTGGCACGAATAGATTGTGGTAAGAGATTACCATAGAGCCAAAGTTTACGCAATGTGCCATAGATCTTGGAGAGCATAAGTGAGACATGATCGCAGCAGGATAGTGTGTCATTAATAATAATACCGAGATTATTAACACATTCAACAAAGGGAAGAGGAATATTATCAAGGACGATATTTGGAATATTGTCCAGGGACCTATTGGGACGTTTAAGGATGAGTGCTTTGGACTTATTAGGATTTAATTTGAGAAAATTGGAAGAACTCCACTCATTTATTTGGGACAGAATATCATTAAGATTTGAGATGCAAGATCTGATTTTACTAGGAGGACACGAGGTGTACAACTGAAGATCATCAGCATATAGATGAAATGAGCAGCGTTGAATAACGGAGGTAACATCGTTGACATACAAGGAGAAAAGGAGAGGACCGAGAATTGAGCCTTGTTGAACCCCTACAAGTACTGGTAGGAATGAAGACGCAACCCCGTTATGACGAACACACTGTGACCTATTAAACAGAAGGGAGGAGAAAAGTCTGATGGCAGAAGAAGAAAAATTATAGAATGTCCTAAGTTTGGAAAGCAAACGCGAGTGAACTACAGAGTGAAACGCTTTGGAGAAATCAAGAAGAACCAGTAATCCTACATCACCCTGATCGAGGACTGAACGAAGATCTGAAGTTACCTTCAATACAGCAGTTTCGCAGGTATTGTTTTTTACGGAAGCCAGATTGTAGTTTAGAAAGGAAATTGTTAGATTCAATATAGCGTGTGATCTGACCGAAGAGAATTTTCTCAAAGGCTTTGGCAAGAAAGGGAAGAATACTAATAGGACGATAATCTGTTAAATCGACTGGACAGGATTTTTTTGGTAATGGAATCACAACAGACTTTTTCCAAATCAGGGGCACTTGTGAAGTTGTCACGCAATAATTAAAGACATGAGTGATGGTTTCCAGAATTAGTGGGGAGAGTAACTTAAGAAATCGCGGAGAAACTTCATCACAACCGATACTGTTAGATGAGATGGACAGCAATGTTTCAAGAACTTCACAGGCGTCTACACAACGAAAGTTGAAACCATCAGTACTGAGTGAGCTAGATGAAGGGGAGTACGTGGGAAAGGAGAGTGTGTTATCGGGAGGAAATTGAATAAAGGAAGCATTGAGAAGATTTACATCTACATCAGAAGGTGAGGGTACAGAAGTATTAATACCTAAAAAACGAATATTGGACCAAAGTTGTTTGGAATTTAGAGCGGGATCAAGCTTGCGGGAGTAAAATTCCCGTTTAGCAGATTTGACTTTACAAGTGATTAGGTTGCGTAATTGTTTGTAAGCATTACGATACCTAGGAATCCTGGTCCTGCGATAGCGCCTATACATAAACTCACGCTGATTTATCAGATCGTGGATTTCACGGGAATACCATGGAGAATGGCGAGATACCTGGCGCCTTCTCGTTACTATAGGGACACACTGATCGAAAAGGTGATGAATAAAAGCAGTTAATAGATCAACTTTAGTGTCGATACAAGTGGTGTAATAGATATCATCCCACCACATTGCCGCAGCGACTTCAGAAAGCTGATCTAAATTAATGTTGCTATAGTCACGATACGAAATGGAAGAAGATGACGAGGGAGGAGAAAATGCAAACTTAGTTGAGAGAAATAGTAGGTCATGGTCAAGAAAACTAGGCGGGGAGATTTGACTGTGTTTTAATGCAGCATCCGTGGCAGTGGTAGCTAGAATATCGAGTAGGGAGGGATTCTGGCAGTTCAAAAATGTAGGCAGTTCATTCAAGATATGTAAATCCAGTGATACAAGGAATTGCTTAAGTGCAGTCGAACGATTATTGGCTGTCAAAAGGTTAACATTAAAATCGCCAGCAACAATTATGTTTTCGTAGCGCAGAGAAAGCCTTGCAATAAGGTTGGCAAGTTCAGTACCAATCTCAGTGTTAAAACTATTGGGCGGACAGTATACATTGACTACAACACATTTGTCACCGGCAGATGTTACTTCTACCGCAAGAAATTCAAGTTGCGAGCCACACGATTTGCCCACCACTTTTGAGGAGAGCAATGATGCACAATATATGGCGACACCCCCACCAGTACGACCTGTGCGATCATTACGATGCATAGAAAAACCAGGAAGGGAAACTAGAGCAGACGGGATTCCAGTTTTCAACCAAGTCTCACTTACCAACAGAACATGAATTTTCGTGAGTTCCAACATTAATCTGAATTCATCCATTTTATTTCTTAAGCTTCTTGCATTAAAAACACAAATGTTCAGGCCTGAGCAGGAAGAGGACGGGATATTGAGTAGTAGTCTCTCCCTGTGCACACAATTAGTGTAATTATTCATAATTCCTGGAGATTATCCAAATCAAAGGACAGAACAACACACAGAAGCATCCATCAAGCAAGCATAGTAGAAGTGAGAAAAGGTGAAAGTGAAGGATAAATACATTACAAGAATATATATATAAAGAAACTAAAGCTAATAAAATTAATAAAAATATAGATATTAAAATTATTGCCCGTTTTCTTTGTCCTATACAATGTTTACAGCCCCAATTTTCCCTTTTAGTTTAAATAAATATGCGCTATTATTTGGATTAATCTGTGCGTGTTTTATTGGTACATGCATGAAGCGAGCTGCATTTAGAAAAGCAGAATTTTTACTCAGGCGTTTCGTGATTCATTTGGGTCCCATACAGCCAGTTCGACGCTGTGAGTCGTAAGATAGGCGCTCGGACCACCTATCTCTGTCGTTAAGGAGAATGTCTAGTAGTAAGCCTATTTTAAAGGATTAAAGAGAGTAGGCAAGTTCAGAGAGGGTCTGGTGTGGTCGAGTAGATGAACTACGTTTGAATTCTAAGATGTCATCATCATCATCAGGAGCTCCACAGCCTATTGTTGGCCTTGGCTTCCTCCAGCATTTGCCTCCATGATTCTCGATCCCTGGCCCGACTTCTCCAGTTTCTTATGCCCAACTGTCTCAAGTCATCCTCGACGTCATCTATGTATCTTTTCTTAGGACGACCTGGTCTCCGTTTTCCTGGTGGAGCTTTCTCCAGCACTATCTTTGTCGGGTTTCGTTCTCCACCTCGTTGTACATGACCAATCCATCGTAGTCTGTTTATTTTGATCACTTTAACAACGTTTGGAATCTTGCTGATTTCATACAACTCTGAGTTGTATCTTCTTCTCCAAACGCCCTCAACCTGTATTCCTTTGTAGATCGAACGAAGGATTTTCCTTTCGAATCTTCCTACCAATGCTTCGTCTGCGTTTTTCAATGTCCACACTTCTGAACCATATAGTAGGACAGGCCTTATTAGTGTTGTGTAAAGTGCCAATTTTGTCTTCCTTGAAATATTTCTAGACGTCAGGTGCTTGCGTAGACCAAAGCAGCATTTATTAGCCAGTGCTATTCGTCTTCTGATTTCGGCCGATGTGTCATTTCCTTTCGTTATAATCGTGCCTAGATATACGAATTCATCCACTGCTTCGATGTTGTAGGTGTCGATCGTTATATTTTGTCTGCTACTTCTGGTGTTTTTTGTGCACATATACTTTGTTTTGTGCTCATTTATTTCCAACCCGATTTTTTTTGCGGCTTGCTCAAGTGCTACAAAGGCCTCCTTCATGCTCTCAAATGATCTTCCAAGGATAGCAATATCGTCGGCAAAGGCTAGTATTTGCACTGACCTGTCAAAGATACACCCTGATGTGTTAATCGATGCATCTCTTACTGCTTTTTCTAGGGCCACGTTGAATGACAGACAGGAGAGTGCGTCACCTTGCCTTAATCCTTTATTTGTTCTGAGGGGTGGGGATAATTCACCATCAATTCTGACTTTACACCTTGCATCTTTCATCGAGATTTTTGTCAGCTCTACAAGGTGTTTTGATATTCCGAGCTGCTCCATAGCCTCAAATAACTCCTTGCGGTTCACACTATCGTAAGCATATCTGTAGTCGATGAATAACATGTGGATGTTTATGTTAAATTCAACGGTCTTTTCTAGGGTTTCTTTGAGTACAAATAACTGGTCTGTTGTGGATCTTCCAGGACGAAAACCGCATTGATACTCTCCTAGTATTCTTTCCACGTATGGTTGTAGTCTATTATAGAGTACACGTGAGAACCCTTTGTATGTTGTATTCAATAGCGTTATTCCTCTATAGTTGCTGCAAGATAGAGGGTCTCCTTTTTGGTGTAAAGGACACACTATGCCCTCGTTCCACTCATCAGGCATTTCTTTCCGTCTCCAGATTTCCACTATTACTTCATGCAGTTTTTGGATAGTTTCCTCTCCGCTTTGCTTAATGAGTTCAGTAGGTATGTTGTCAGATCCTGATGTCTTATTATTTTTTAATGTTCGCAATGCTTGGCGTGCTTCTTCTATGGTAGGGGCTGCTGTGCTATCATCCTCATTGTCCGGATTCATGTTCTGTACGTTTGGGATACCACTGTGCTCCTGCTCTGGGGTCATTAATAGCTCCTCGAAATGCTCAGCCCATCTAGCCAATATTTCGTCATGATTGCTTAATATCTCCCCACTTTTATTTTTGCACATTGTCACTCTAGGCTTAAATTCTTTCCTTTGTTGGTTTATGCTTTTGTAGAAGTTTCTTGCATCATTTAGTTTTGCTGATTCTTCTAATTTTTTCATTTGCTCTTCCCAATAAAGCCCTTTTTTCGCTTTGTGCAATCTCTTCTCAGCTCGCCTCTTTTCCTTGTACTCCTCTTCAGAGTTTCTTGTTCTGTGTCTATTAAGCATGACTTGGTACGCTCGGTTTTTTCCCTTGTCGCCTGGGCGCATTCTTCATCGAACCACTCAACCCTTCGCCCTTGTTGCACGAAGCCTAGAACATCTTCAGCTGTTTCTTTTATCGTTCTTTTTATATCAACCCATTTATCGTTCAAGTCTTCGTGTGTGTTACGTGTGATTTCATTTATTTTAACGTTGAGTAGGTTCTCGTAATCAGACCTAGTTTGCTCTTCCTTTAAACCTGCCACGTTGTATTTTCGGTCTCTGTTTCCTCTTCTGGTTTTTATTGCAGATATCCTGGCCCTAATTTTCGTACCTATTAAGAAGTGGTCAGAGTCTATATTTGCGCCGCGGAATGCTCACATCCAGCACATTGGATTGGTGGCGTGCATCTATAAGGACATGATCAATTGCGTTGTTGGTTACACCATCTGGTGACTTCCAAGTTGCTTTTTGAATATCCTTATGCTGGAATTTGGTGCTGGATATAATCATATTTTGCGCCATGGCAAAGTTTATTAGTCTTAATCCATTATCATTGTGGTGTTCGTGCAAACTAAACTTTCCAATTGTCGGCTGAAACGCATTCTAAGATGTACGAAGTCCAAAATACTGACTGTGGAAGATTACTCTAGAGTTGAGTGGTTCAATTCATAAACGAACTTATGGACCATGTTCTCGAGCAGAACACGCTTGAGTTTTGCGACCAAAATGAATTAAGTTCAATAAATGAAATCAATGCAATTCACATGGCAGCAAGACATTTGCTTCATTGAAGCGAATCGAAATAATTCGCCTAGAATTGTTGTACTACTTCCTGTTAAACCATTTGCTGGATTAGTTGCACCCGCGTCGATTCCCTTTATTGAAGCACATATACATATACGACAGGGATAAACAACGCTTTTAGTTTTGCTGTCACGTGCGAGAACGAGCAAAGCGGATGGCTTGCGGACACGTGAACATTCTACGCACAACTAATAGTGCGAGAAGCATTCATTTTCTAGATTCAGGCCAAAAACACTTAAGGATTGGCCTTGTGATTTGTTGAACGTCATGATGAATGCAAAAGGAATCGGAAATCGATTTGCAATTGCAAACTGCTTAGAGAAATCTTTAGCGGATGGAGCGTTTATCAAGGAAACTCATATGCCGTAAACTGTGGTTTCTTCATAAAGCGCCACAGAGTCGAAGATATATCATAGTTCGATTGAGTGCTTCCAATGCGTGTTTGTGCGCCATTGTGCCTTCATCCCAGATATGATTTTACTTATTACCAAAACTTTGGCCATTGCTGAGTGTGTTGCATGTCGGTTTTTCAGTCGTTAGGTGTAATGGCAATTTGAACTTCGGCAACTCGCACGAACAATGGCCAAAATCACTGACATGACGAATGTCGTCAATTATTTCAATCATCAATGTCTTCATTAACGTATTGTACACTTCCTTCTGTTGGGTGTTCAACAGTGGTACATTCGCTCGAACCCATTGGTTCAATGCATATCGATCGTTCATGTTCCAATTCTCGATTGAAAGCGTCGTTTAATATTCGTCTTAACGAAAATTTCAGACTGAACAGAAGTTAGTAAAAATAATAATAGAAGTTAGATAAATAGCCACAGACATAAGGTGGCCCACACAATTGCAGTTAAATTGCGCAGTTTATCACGTGTAACGTCACGTCTGAGCGATAAACTGTGTGAACTGTGCAGGTTTGAGCTATTTTCACTCAGTCCTCAAACCTGAGCTTCTGAACCCTCTTTTGCTCCGATACACTGCGCAATTCACACAGTTTATCGTTCAGTTGCCTCAGTCTCGTCCATTTGCCTTTATCAAAAAGATGTTCTCAAATCAACAAAACTGACGAAACTTCATACACTTTCAGTTCAGTTTATCGTACAGTTTTTTACACAGTTCAACTGCGAAGTTAAAACTGAGAGAGAGTGAAAGATTTTTTTTAGTATTCTTGGACTACAGGCGCCATCCAGTTGCCGGACGGCGAGTCTTTATACTTGGCCTCAAGGCTATCAACCCTAAGGCCACGGTATTCCGTGTCAATAACAGTCGCACATGAATATAAAAGGGCATGACGACGAGATTGTCGAGTGCGGTGTGCCATCACAGATTTGTTTGGTATTTACACAAAAAATGAACATCTGTATACTGGAAAACGTCTCCATAAGCAAGGTGCTAATTGGCGCATCATCATCTATGATGAATGAGAAAAATTACTCTTAGCATGATATATCCTCTCAGGCTTGTGCTTTTGCGTATCCTCTTATAAAAGTAAATTAACTTTCCAAAAGCATTTATTTTTCATAATTTTCCCTTAATGTGCACTTAAACACCACAAGATTAATGTGCATATCAGTTACAGTACGCAGTGCTTACCCTGACCCAGATTCTGTATTCCGGAGTTCATTTAAACCAAATTTTGTTAATTAGATTTTTTTTATGTTTTAATATAATTTTTTACGATCCAATAAATTCGAATTGGGCCGTCGACGACGCTCATGCGAAATGCATTTATAGAGCTGCACTTAACCCAGTGACCCCATAAATCGGGACATAATTGAAACCAATCATCGCGTTCGCCGTGCAAGGTGGTGTCAATAGCATTTTCAGCAGAAGACACCAAGTCGAATTTAGAGGCAACCTCTGTAATTCAATTAACGCCATCGGATTACTTGCCACAAGCCAGGTTCGCGTCAGGGTTTGGTGGTTAGAGGAACTCTTTAATCTGGTTCGGCTCACTTTGGCACAAATGCAATTAGGGCCGATTAATTGGCGGCTTAATGCCAGTCGTTAATCCAGCAGACAACATGAAACCAGCGATTAAAACCAGCCAAAACCACCGCAGAGTAAACTTGGTAGTATCTATACAATACCCACCTGCATTTTGACATCCTGGAGCACAGACTTCACATAATCCGTCGACCTTTTCGTGTACCTTGAAATCCCGTGCTCAGTTCCGCCTTTCGTGCCGTACAGTCGTCTCGAGATCCTAGGATCGGTTTCTTTGCTTCTTGCATTGCGGCTCCTTGGTGAAACTTATCCTGGAGAACGGAGGGCGGAGGTTGGCTACAGGAAAAGTCAATTAGACTGGAATTAATTACCGTTCAAGGAACTTTTCCCAAAGGGCCTTCATTTTTCCTCAGGAACATGATCTAAAGGCGCTTTTCTCAGATTTCCCTGGAATGGGGCGTGCCGTTTGTATCCAGCCATGGCGCAGCAAGCGAAGCTCCCCAGAACCTGGAAACTTTCTGCGGAGAAGGTTAATTAGAGCGTTATGCTCCAGACGACTGTGGGAGGCGAACAGCTTGCCTTAAGTGTTCAGTTTGTTGATTACTCCGCGACAGCTGTTAAGATGATAAGGACCCGACTTTTTCGTCAAGGGTAGCACCGAAATCCTTCAAGGAGGCATTCTTCATTAAATTCGAACCTGTTCGGGCTGGAAGGGGTTTTGCAGAATTATCGCACTTCAGTTGAATCGTGGAAAAAGGTTGATTTATGATCTTTAATAAAGTTTTCGGGGAGACGTTCTTCAATTTCGGCAGCTTTAACTTTTCCATTCGAAGTTCTTTAAGAAAATTGCGCGAGACGAAAAAGTTCCCCGAATGAAGATGTTTTAAGAAGTTGTAAGCATCATCGAACTGCTTGTCGAGGGCCATCAAAGTTCTCTTTTGTTCTATTCTCAATGATTTCAAATATTGTCAAGACTTTTCTAAGGAACGAAAACGCTATAGAACGAATGTACCTACTTATGTCATGTCGACATAGAAAATAATCCTTAAGCACGTCGAATAATGTTGAGGCTAAGTGAAGCTAGTAAAAGTATATTAAGATTAGCAAAAGAATTTATTCCCCTCAATTAATTGCACATATTTAATCCCAAAAGATACTTTCATAGGCTCGTCTAAGGTAAACACAAATTTCTGTAATTAATTCGTTCTAAGCTTTCACTGAACAAGGATAATTAATGGCAGAAGGGAATTTTGTCAGGAACCGTGATGACACTTTTGATAAGGATGATCCTGACGCTAGCAACAGACTTGTCGAAAGAATTGTTAAGACCAAACCTTAGAGTGTATACAGAAGGAGTATTTTGGTAATTTCTTTTTTATTGGGATTGTTCAATTAATATCCGTGTTCTAAAAGAAGTCACAAGTCACAACTCAATCACAAGTGTGTGGTGAATTTTAATTTGCGACAATTTGCTATTCCAATTTTCGGTCACAATTTTGACAATTACTGCGGATGCCAAATTGTGACTGTATAAGTAGCAGACCACAAGAATATAAAGAGAATATTTTTGATAATTTCACACAGATTCGACCCGTGGCCAGCTTCAATAAGAGTTGCTCGGAAGTTCGCATACACTCTGCCTTACTGCATCAATCTTTTCCTGGCGTAATTTTTTTATGCTGTCGTCCAAACTTTGCTTTATCTTATAACACAAATACAAATTCACCATTACAGTTGAGTTATTTAAGATATTCCTTGTGACCGTATGCTTAGAATACCAAAATAGCTGATAGTCACAAGAAGAGACTCAAACTGTCAATGACAAGCACTAATCTCAAAAGCTTGTGACTTGTGACTGGTCACAATTTAGAAAGTGGGGTGGGGGATCAAACAGGTCCAAAAGTCACATGAAGTTTAGGTCGTAACTATGCTGCAGGTTTATATCTCCGATGACATCCTACAAAATATTAGGCTGATGGGAACCGCTGACCCAGAGTCCTCGTAGATGCAGCAAGCATGTGATGTCTCCATAATTCGCCGCGGGGTACCGTAAAACAATGCTAAACTACTAGTGGAACTCGGAAATAATTGAGTCTCGCTGGATCTTCCTCAAATCTTGATATCATTGATATTATTATTTTGTACACTCTGCCTGCCTTCGTGTATGCTAATCATATAGCGACTGGCAGATTCATCCGCCATGGCTGATTCTGATTAGGATCTTCATTGTTAGGAAGTGCACTTAGTTTGACAGTTAGGCGTTTGCTGCATTATTTTTTTATGTTTGACAGTGACGACTCAAATGTTGCCGTCAACGCCGGGGTGAAGGTCAATGCCTCTGCCTCGGAGCCATTTAGATGGGGGTACTCTATCCTCCTTAATCAGGACAAGGTCATTATTTCGCACTGTATCCTGCTTTTGCTCCCAGTTGGACTGCATGCAAAAATTCTTTATGCGAACGTTGCCAAAGTTGCTCGTATGTATATGTGATGAACAAGTTGCCACCGCGTTAGTCAATTTATAGGTTTATCAATGGCTTTCGGTTCCGGAACAGTAAGCAGATTGCCTCCTCCAAGGAAACGACAGGCGGTGATAGGGTGAAGGGGTTGCGAGATCAGGTACGTCTCGATCTGAGATATTAAGGTTAAAATTTCATCTATGGAAAGCCTGTGACCACCAACAATTCTTCGAAAATGGTGTTTAAACGATTGGACGTCAGCTTCCCAGAAGTTACTTTCAACAGTGGTGGTGAAAGTGCCTTTTTTCTCTGAGACTGATTAAACGAACAAAACGCTAACAGTAGGCTGTAACTCGAAGAAATCTTCATAAATTGGTATATTAGTAATAGAGTTAACCCTTCTTAGCTGGGCCAAGAAAGATTTACCTACTCAGCACAACCAAGCGCTGAGATGAGGCTCACAACTAAGCATGCAAACGTAAAAATTAGTAAATAAAAACAAAAATCCAAATTAACATATAACCCACGCAAGCAACAGGAAACAAAGATGGTCATGTGAGATTAAAAAGACTCCTTTTAAGGACATCTTTACCAATGCTCACGCTAAAGACATTACTATTATTGTTAACATTAATGAACATGCGGTTTACAGGTTCAAATCTACCGTAATTCGTATTAGAGGAGTTGATTTGTAAAAGAGGTGGACCTCTCAGATTATAACGACTCTCTCTAAACGACGCACGGCGACCTAAAAAACCTGAGTCGACCTTTCCATTAAGTAGCTGATGAACAAATACAACATCGGCCACCTCTCGACGCTTGCGAAGAGAGCTTAAGTTGAGTAACGTAATCCGGGATTCATATGATGGAAGAACTATTGGGTTTTCCCAAGGAAGATGATTCAGTGCGAATCGAACGAACCTTCGTTGAACCGATTCAATAGTTCTAACAAGCGAAGAATAGTGAGGAGACCAAACCTGGGAGGCATATTCAAGTAATGGTCTGACAAGAGAAATATATAAATGTTTAGTAACCAACGGGTTATTAAATTCCTTGGACCACCTTTTTATAAAACCCAAGACTAAACTACCTCTGGAAGAGATATAGTTGATGTGAGTGGAGAAATCCAGCTTACTATCAAATCTAATCCCGAGATCTTTAACCAAATTAACACGAGGGATACCCTCATCAGAAAAGGTGTAGTTAAAAATTATAGGATCACGCCTCCTACTAAAAGTCATGACTTCGCATTTACCAATATTAAGAACCAGGTTGTTGTTAGTACACCAAGAGTAAAAGGTATCAAGGTCAATCTGCAGAAGTTTGCAATCCTCCATACTCTTTATGTGCCGATACAATTTGATGTCATCAGCGTAAATCAATATTCTACAGTGTCTTAGTAAGGGAACAATGTCATCAATTAATAAGATAAAGAGGAGAGGGCCAAGATGACTTCCTTGAGGGATACCGGACGTCGCTTCAATGGTTATTGATTTGGATCCACGAAAAAGAACTTGGTAGGTCCGGTCAGTTAAGTAAGACTGGAACCATACTAGAACGGCTTGCGGAAAGCCTAACATTCTTAATTTCAGAATAATAATGGAATGGGAGAGCTTGTCGAATGCCTTACTAAAATCAGTGTAAACACAATCAGTTTGACAACCGGAAACGAAGCCTTCGACAGTATGAGCAGTGAGCTCAAGAAGATTGGTGGTGGTGGAACGAGCTGCAAGAAAACCATGTTGATTCGTTGAGATCAGCCTCTTACAGATAGGAGCGAGTGTGGAATAGATAATTGATTCAAAAAGTTTCGGTATAGCAGACAACTTAGCAACTGGCCTATAATTCGATAGGTATTATGAACGAATTCGTCCACAGAGTGGGGAAGTACCCTTCATCCAGGGATTTTAGAAAAAGGATTTTCAGTGGAGACTGGAGAACCTCCACACAGGCCTTAAGGCCCTAATACACTCAGCGACGAAGTCCAACATGAAATTCAGTTCCAACAACAAAATATTAAGGGAAGCTTAAAAAAAAATACAGTCACAAAATTAAACTAACCCAATCTCAAAAACATCCTAACACAGTCAAAATTACCTGTTGTGCACTGCTTGCAGTGCACAACACGGCCGCCGGAGGGGAAATCTTTGCACAATAAAGGGGTTCGGCTGCATTCGTATGTCTTGTTGGGCTCTACTTTATGAGTGCGTGCCCGAGGTAAATTTTCTGGCGACTTTCAAGAAATCTCTTCTGCGGTGTCGCCGGCTAGAAATTGAAGCCAGTGTTAGATAATTATGAATGGAAATTGAATTAATGTCGCAGTAATGCACTCTACGAACTTGTTCCTGTCATGGGATATGGAATAGATCTTTTTTGTTTGATATTTAAATTTTTCATTCATGTGAAATTTTGATATCGCTGCTTTTGCTGATTTGAAATTTAGCAAGTGCTAGATACTAGTTTTTTTTGTTTGGCTCCCACCCCCTTTACTAAAAAATCTGAAAAACACCCCCGACTTTCCGAATTTCCGGACCTCCTACCAAATTAACCCAGAGGTCCAGCAAAGCCCATATTTACATACAAAAATAATAAAAACCATAAAAAATGAATTTACGCAAAATTTATCTACACTCATGTTGTAAAATACCTGTGCAAGGGATACACCTTTTTTGCGAATCTAGTTCCGGGAAGTTGTTACGGCTAAAAAGACAATAACGAAAAACAAGGATGTCATAAAACTTAATTATTACATGAAGGTAGTATTTGCCATTAAAATATTTTCTTGGGTTTTTCATAAAGCCAAGATAATAAACACCGATTGATCACTACCTGACCACCGGCAAGAATCCCTAAATTCTCAAATCAAGGAAATCACCATCAAGCAAGTCATTAAAATTCTTGCCAAACAAACCGATTTTTCCTCAGATTTTATTTTTTCCCGAAAATACGATCACCATCCATGCCTGCAACAAAAAAGGTTTGAAATTTCCCCTGCAAAAGCCGAAGCAGAAGCTCTCACTTATACAAACGCATCTCGTGTATGATTACGCAAATGCTTTTATACAGAATACAACTAGCGCAGAGATTTGCTTGGAGCGGAAATTTGATGTATTAAAACTGAAGAATTTTAGGGAATTTTCGTTCTTAAATTTTGTGGACAATTTTTAAAACATAATTTACTCATGAAAGAAGGCTAAAATTCAAAAATTTTCCACCATGAATAGCTAGATAATCGATTTAAGTTTATCGTACATTAAAAAAATTTTAAAATTTTTCCACCTAAATAGGAGTATTTTCCGGGCGCAGGTACGGAACTTTGAACCATTATAACTAATATACTAATAAAAAATATTAAAATTTTCCACCATGAATAGCTAGATTTATGTTTTCTTAAAAATACCTAATTTAAATTATTTCATTTGGTTGGATAGTTTTCTTAATATTCGCGGGCGCGCGATACCCTATAATTGCTCGATTGAGTGTATTAGGCCCTTAAGGACAGCAGGAGGAATACCGTCGGGGCCAGAAGTAAAGTCAAATGGAAGATCGTCAATATGTTTCACGATATCGGCAATGGTAATTGAGAGAGGTAAAAAATGAGCCTCTCGGTTAGGAATAATGTGACGAAAATTATTGTCGTCAGGCTGAAAGTCTACAGATGAGAAAGATTGATGAAAGAATGACGCAAACATGTTGCAAATCGCAGGCGACTCACAGCTAGACCAGTTCTTGTGCTGCATAGTATTAGGGTAATTATCAACTTTTTTCTTCGAGAATTTGAAGAAGTTTCTGGACTCAGGAAATACGTTATTACTCATACTGCTGAGATATTCACGATACAGAGTGAAAGAGAGTGAACGAAATTGGTTATAGCAAATGATAAATGAATTGAGAGTCCTTTCTTTTTCAATAAGTCTTCCAGAGCCTATTCTTCTGATTTTTCAAATGCTTGAGTTCACTATTGAACCAAGGAGGAGAAGAACTGGCCAATTTTTGAGGCTCATAGGGGACGCAAGAAACGAGGGCTTCGTATATTACGCCATAGAACCGTGCTACATCGACATCCAACTCGTTTGCGGAAAGTAAATTGTTGAAATCAACCATGGCAAGTTTAGATGACAGCTCATTAAAGTTAGCCTTTTTAAAGTTAAAGGAATAGGTTACCACCTCCGGACAAGGAGTATTAACTGAATTGAAGCAGTAATTGAGCAAGATAGGAGGGTGGTAATCGTCAACAGTGGACATTAGCTATTGGACTGGGTTCAACAGTCATGTTGCCTTAGTCAGTAAAGAATATAAGATCCAACTGCCTTCCTAATACATTAGTCACGCCGCTCATTTGACTCAAGCCAAGTGAGAATAAGGAATCGAGAAAACACGATTTCTTAGAATTAAGGTTGCCTTCAGGAAGGTAGTTATCGTCATCATCAACATATACCCACTGGATATTGGGTAAATTGAAATTGCCTAGAAGAAGTAGCTCATCATTAGTGTTCATCAAGGTCAGAATGTGGTCAACACAAAAGATGAGAATATCATAGAGGTTATTACCTCCATCGTCAAGTGTGCTTAACATATCTGGTGGGATATGGCAGCACAGCAGGAAGAGATTCATTTTAGAAAGGGAGATTTTAAGAGCAACAAGCTCGACGTCAAGGTGGTTAGAGAAACTAGGAAGCGAAATTGGGGTGCAATTAAGATGGCTTCTACAAGCAACAAGTACGCCACCCCCACGAGCTTCCGAGTCAGTGTTACGGTCCCTCCGAAAGATTTGGTAGGAGGAATCGAAAAGTTCAGAATTGAGAATGCCCACATGGAGCCAGGTTTCAGTCAATGCTATGACATCTAGGACACTAGCAATCGATGCCTGAAGGATATCTTTAGTTTTAGACCTGCTCCCCCTTACATTCTGGTAGTAGAGGGAAAGCGTCTCGAGTGTTTTGATATCTGAGGAGCACCCGAAGTTGAAGTTGAAGCTTTTGCATGATGAGATCTATTACGAGTACGTGGAACGAAACGCTTGGTAAGAGCCCCAGCGGGCCAGAAACCAGGGTCTAAGAGAATCTCGGCAGTAGTAGGCGGTGCAGACAAAATAAAAGATGCAACTGGCTTGGAGGCCTTGCTAACCCTTCTAGAACGAACTGTTCCGGGGTCTATAGATTTTTTCCTCAAATATTCACAGATAGACTCCGTCTTAGTCTCCGGAGAGAATCTCGAGATGAAAATATTTGGAGGCCTAGGAACCGTAACAAGAGAAGTTTTAGGCTCAAGAGGTACTATAACTTCGGCAACCGGTGGACCATCCACTATCAGAGGCGGAGGGGCTGCTACCAAGCCTGGCATAGAGGACGACTCAGTCCCTGAAACTTCCGCGACAGAGGGACCTCCCACCACTAGTGGCGAGGAGGATGATACAGAGACCGGCTTTAACTTCAGCTCTGTAGATGGAATGCGGGACGAGGACCTCAAGCTGACACTATTGCCAATGGTGGCTTGGCGATTGCGACTATTATTATTTTTATTTTTAATTTTTAGATTTTTGCGACGCGGCTTACATCCTGGCGTCGTTGGGTTAATGACATCCTGATTGAGGATGACATCAACCATTTGATCGAAATTGCAAAATACGGTTTTTCTTACATCTTAAAAGCTCACCACGCTTAAAATATATGAAGTTCACTTGAATCAGGACGACAAGTGTCTCGATTATAGTGAAAGGTGCAAAGATGGTTTATGAGGAAGAGAGTGAAAAAGGACGATGGAAATTATGTTCACTAAATCGTCCTTTCTCACACTCTTCTTCATAAACGACTTTTGCTGCCGAGTCTTGTCGTGTCGTTTATACGCTTGTGTGGAATCACCCAAAGGGGTTGGTTGCGAGGGTTTAATCAATCCACCGAAAAGTTCAGACACAATACTCTCTGAATATCAGTTGTTCGAATTAGTGCAGAATTTCCTTAATGAAATTAATTTGGCTCGAAAAGAAGCCTGTGAAAGCTACTTGATTCAGAAACTACAGAACTTCTTCACCGATGACATCATAACTCTACATATTTGGTTTTATAATTGCACATCGAATTAAATCATGAAGTCAAGCACAATTCACATCCAAACCAACATTATTCGATCACTTAAAAGTTCAGACGGAACCGCAAATAACATCAGAACTGCACAAAACAAATTATATACCTCACCACTGTTAGTCTGTAACTAATGGGTCTCCATTTAGAAGTCTCACTCCGAAACGGTATACCCGTTCGTGCTGCAGAATTTGCACGCACTCCGCCGGTCTTTTTTATAAACCAAGAAGCCAAGAAGTCCTCCCCACAAGCTCCACAATGAGCCAACATAAATCAGAATTAAACGTCTTCAGCGCTGCTGCAGTCAGCGTACAGCTCCGAAAGCCTTTTTGACTTATATAACAATAATGGAAGAACATTTTTTCAATGAGACAAGAACGAAATTCCTTTCTCTGCAGTCCAGCACATGTTCGCGTTCTCATATAGTCGTAAAAAGGAGAGTGGGTGACTCTTTTGGAGGCTCACGAGTCACACTCGTGATACCGAAAAAAATAATTAATGAAGCAAAATAAATTCATCAAGTTCATTGCCGTGGGCGATCGATGGCGGAATTCGTGACTGTACAAAAGCTGGAGACAAAGTGGAAGGAATTACGACAAAGGATATGAGGATGGATGTCGAAGGGACGAGGGGGAGTGAAGGTAAATCGAGAATCGATTCACCCTTTTTAGCAGCGAGCTCACTTAGCAGCAAAAGGTAGTTGCCGAAATTAGATTTCGCCTAGTTGTAAGTATTTCGAGAGGATTCCCCCGATGGCAGGCGATGATAAGAAGGCCTCGAGCTGATGGGCTGAGAAATTATTAAAGGAAATCGCTTCCTTTTATGGCAGCATTTAAGGCACTTATCAAGGATGAATGATAAGGGAAAATTTATGCTCGTTTTGACATTTTCTTCCGGGGCGCAAAATCAATATCCATTTAAACTTTGCGAACACCTTATCAATCAGAAAGGTGGAGGCCTCGGAAGGTGGAAATAACTCACTAAAAAAGTGACGACTGCCTTCGAAGGACGAGTTCACGTAGTCTAAACCATAAATAAACAGCAACTAAATAAAATGTTGAGGAATTCCTTCAGCAATTTTCACACGCCCACCTGCATTAAGTTGAGGTGTCAGAGCACAGGTAAGTCGACCATGTACACTCTCATACCACATTTTTTCTGCGTTGTGAATTACGTGACGAATTCCGGTTCTGTGAAATTCTTCTTACCACGCGGTGAAATCGTTCAGCGTTGTTTATTACTTGAGAAGTGTATTTATGGACCGCCTCGAGTATCGCCTCTTGGGTTTTAATGGTCTCTTTTAGATCAAAGTCGAAGACGGCTCACCTGACAAAAAATATATTAAAATTGATCGCGGATAATGCGGTGCTTAAAAACCATGCTTAAAGGTCGCGATGAGAAATTTTCTAGAACACCTTTTTGCTACTTATCAAACCAAGACTTCTGGGGCCAACGTAAATTCTTGGGAAATTGGTCGATCTTCTGGTTTCACATTTCATACCATAAATGGCGGTCGGGGTAAATTCGAAATTAAATCAGAAATTTCAAATGCAAATTTAGGCGCCATTTTTCTTATATGGTAAGATCAACAAAAAAATTAAAGATCGATTTTTATCAAATTATATTTTTTGTGTGCGACAATAAAGTATCTCAGGTAAAACGTGTGGCCGGGGAAAATGTCTCAATCAACCGCCAGATTAAGTACGTTTATGCCAATCTGAAGGAGCACTGATTTGTGGTTCATTGACTTTCGGAATGGGATTAAGATTAAGGTTTGCAACTCGATACTACAACATAAACAGCGAAACCTTAGGCTCGAAATTGTTACGTTTATAAGCTCGTTGGGATCAAGTTGCTTTTGGGTTTAATCTTTGATTTATGATTGGTGCTCATGGCCAAGCATAAATATTGTTGATATTGGCGTTCTTTAGTTATGTGGGAGCGGTGAGATACAAAATGTGGACAAGAACTGGAATTGAGATTAATTCGTGGGTGATGTAGATGATCATCATGTTCTATTTATTATATTGTATGCTGTCATATGTTGATGATGTGGTTAGGAGTGCGGTAAGTGGAATATCGCAGAGATTTTCCGGGAATTTTTGTGATTATCACAAGCTCTAAAAGATCAGAAAGAAATTTGGCAATTTTTGGAAATTTGAGCTATGTATCAGATCAAACTAGTTTCTGTATGATCTGGAAAATGCATAATTCCTGCACGATCATTATGAAATTTATCACAAATAACTTTGATACAAAACGCGAATTTAAGGACAACTGCAAACTTTGGAAGGGGTTAAATGGTACTAACGGCCTCAGGTACCTTTGTTGGTGCCTGTACATCAAAGAGATAGATCCTGAGAAACGCCATCTGCGATCTAAGGTCCACGCGATCTATGATCTTCCGATATGCTACCGAATCCTACCTCCAGCTCCACGAAGATGGTGATCCTTGGATGCTTTTGTCTATACAAGAGTAACAGACGGAGGAGGGTGAAGGGCGAGTGTCTTGCGCCCGAAAATGAAGCAAATACCGGACCGGTCCTCTAGGTTGAGGGTTCGGCGACAGGCTTACAACCTTCTATCCTAAACACCAGCTCGTCACGAATCCTCAAGGCAGGCCTAGGACAGGACGGAATTAATGGCAAAGACTCAGGTAACGGAATATGGTGATCTGTGCTCGCTTTTATTCATCATTTTTCATCATTGTGCTCCTTTAATCCCTCATGGGATATAGGGCGGAAACAGTTGCCCTCCAGCGGACTCTGTTTTGCGCGACAGCTCTCAGCTCCGACCAGGATCTCCCAGTTGTTGCGGCTTCTGCTAATAGGGTTCTCCTCCATGTTGTCCTAGGTCTTCCGACTCGACGGGATCCTTGCGGATTCCAGTGGAGGGCTTGTTTGGCTAGATTTTCGTTTTCACGTCGCAAGGTGTGGCCAACCCAATTCCATTTCCTTCGTCTGATTTGGTCGTCTATCCTTTCTTGGCCGGCACGGCGCCATAGTTCTTCGTTTGAAATTCTATCCTGCCAGCGGATTTTTAGGATACGACGCAAGCATCTGTTGACGAAGACTTGTAGGCGCCCTGTGATGAGTTGGGTGACTTTCCATGTTTCGCAACCGTACAAAAGTACTGCCTTCACGTTGGAGTTGAACAGCCGCAATTTGGTGTTAGTTGAGATCTCCGTTGATCTCCATATGCGGAACAGGCATGCATATGCGCCTCGTGCTTTATTTATTCTGGAACTGACATCTTCTTCTGCACCGCCATTTTCGGTAATAATACTACCGAGGTAGCAGAATTTATCGACCAGTTCCACGTCACGGTTACTCAGCGCAGTCCTTTCAATGGTGTTTGCATTTATCCGCATTTCTTTAGTTTTAGTTGGATTTAGCCTTAAGCCTGCTGGACTACTTTCTGTTGCCAAATTGTTAATCATGTTTTTGAGGTCCTGGTGTCTCAGCCTGGTGGGCCAGCAAACAGATATCATCTGCGTAGTCGAGATCCTTAAGGCGGTCTAACAAACCCCATTGTATGCCGCCTGTTCTACTATCTAGAGCGCCGACAAGGATGTCATTTATTCTATAAGAAATAGTAAAGGCGAGAGTAGGCATCCTTGTCGCACTCCTGAGCTCACCTCGAAGCTGTCGGATAATTTTCCATTATGGAGAACTCTGCATTTGGAATTGTTATATAGGGCTTTTATCAATTCTATTATTTTATCAGGCAGTTCCCGTCGCCGTAGTGCCTGCCATATAAAGCTCCTATTGACCGAGTGGAACGCTTTCTCATAATCTACGAAAGCAAGGTAAAGGGGGGATCGGAATTCAGTAGACTGCTCCACTATTATTCGTAAGGTGTTGATATGATCAATACATGAGCGGCCTTTCCTGAATCCGGCCTGCTGCCTCCTAAGCGTTCGGTCTACTGCCTCACTTATCCTAGATAGTAATATATGGGACAAAATTTTGCCCACTGTAGATAGTAAACAGATGCCTCTCCAATTGTCGCATATTGTTAGGTCCCCCTTTTTTGGTATTTTGACTATGATACCTTCCGTCCAATCCTCCGGAAAGGTACAGGTGTTCCATGCTATTTCCAGGATTGGCTGAAGCGCATCTGCTATGAGGCTTGAATCGGCTTTCAACAATTCTGGCGGGATGCCATCTTTCCCAGCTGCTTTACCATTGGCCATCGCATGAATTGCGGTTACTATTTCCGTCTTGGATGGGGCTCGGGTGGTGATTCTTATAGGCTGTGCATTGTTGCTGGTTTCCTGAGGTTCCTGTATAAATGAACCATTCAGGGCGGCGAAGAAGTAATCTCTAATCTTTCGCTTTTATTAGTATTACAAAAATATACCATAAAGATCACAACCCTTCAAGAAACCAAATCGACCCATAGTGGTACAATGGATCTAAAAACCCTCACGGTATTCTCCAGTGGATCACTGAATGGAAGAAGAGAATTTGGAGTAGCGTTTATCGTAGAGAAGGAAATTTAGTCACTGATTCTGGGCCTTAAGCCAGTAAATAATATAATATGTACGCGTCGCATTAAAACAAGACTACATAACATTAGCCCACAGAAGACAAGACGGTTGAGGATAAAGAGAAAATCTAAAAAGATCTAACAAACGCTATCACAATGATACCCTTCAACGATATTGAAATGGTGCTTGGAGACATGAACGCCAATATAGAAAAAGAAGAAGAGTTCCTAGGAGTCATAGGAAAGCATAGCTTACACAACGCTACCAACAGTTGTAGTAGATTGATCGATCTCTTTATTCATGGTAGTAAAGGTAGTAATAGTAATAGTAGTAAGGTCGACAATGCTCTCGCACAAAAATATTCATAAGATGACATGGCAGTCACCAGATAGGGTAAAAAATAATCAAATTGACCATGTCTTAATTGAGAGAAGAAGGGCCACCAGTATACTTGGTGGAAGAACAATGAGAGGAGCGTGCTGTGGATCGGACCACTATCTCGTCAAAGTGAAATTTAGATCACGGAAAATGACCAAACTACTCAGAGGACAAACCCAACTTAAATACGACATAGGTAAGCTAAAATTTGAAGAAAGAAGAGAGGCCTACCGGAATGCTGTCGTAAAAAACTTGAGAGAAATAGAAGAACAGCCCAATGTCAATGACAAATGGCAGCAAATTAAAAGCAGCCTAAAGGGATAAACAGAAGAGGCGCTGAGCTGGGCCCTCAGACATACTAAAATTGTTTTTTTTGATCAGGACTGTAGAGCCGCAATTGAAGAAAGAAACCAGAGCTACCGGGAGTATATCGCAAGGCCAACAAGAGAAGGGTGGGAAGTCTTCAAGCAAAAAAGAAAAATCACAGATAAGTTTTACAGAAAGAAGAAGAGAGAATATCCAAACAGGAGGATCCTACATATACAGGAAGACTTCAATGAAGTGAGAATCAGATAAGCGTAAAAAGGAACTCGCCAGATCAGCAATAAGTTTCAGTCAAGAACGGGGACATCTGCAAGGACATACATATATGGGAGCCTACTAGCAGATCCTGATAGAATAAAAGAAAGGCGGAGAGAATATTTATAAAAAAGCATATTAAATCCCCCCCCCCCCATAAAAATCGAGGATCTACAGATGGGGACATTTGTAATTCCTCCAGATAATATATCAATAGAACCACCAACTTTAGCCAGACGAAATTTTTTTTTTTATGTGAAAGACTCAGAGGTATGCTTTGTGCTGTCGAGCAAAAACAAAATTAATTTTGCATATATTCAACAAAAATTCAAATAGGACTTGAAATTGAAACTATCGATAGACTATCGATATGGCGTCGACTCTTGGGCGGCGCTTTCATAGGTACGAATGGTGCACTTGCTCCGGGCACAATTTTTCGGGGGTGCCATTACAGAAATTAAGATTTAAAGAAAAATTTAAACTTACAAAAAAAAATATATAAAAGAATATTCGCGGGTTCAAGAAATTACACAAATTTATCCTATATCTTTTCCTGTAAGTTCTCATGCAAGTAAAACCGGGGAAATTTTTCTTCTCCCAAGTTCCCAACTTGGAGAATTTTATAAATTTTTACTCTAAATTTTACTCAAAAAGTAAAGGTGAGACCTTAGTCTTCGACAAATAGAAGCAAAAATTCGGGAAAAAATCTTCCAAGCGAGAGAAAAATCTCTCATTTATTTATGCTACGCCGGAGCACTTGTTGATAATTCTGTAAGAAGCACTATATCCACTCACACAAAGGAAAAATTATTCCTATGGCTCTGAATTGTGTATCGCGATTTACTTTGATTGATATAAACTCCAGGGCACTGTTGCTGAACTTTAAAATCTGTTCCAAGAATTATTAAAAGAGTTAAATGAACAAAATGAAGAGAGCAACATTCCACGTGGCTTTTTTGTTTGTTCCTTTACTGTCTAACAAATTAAGTGGCCGGAAAATCAACAAAAATTATCTACAATCGTCCATTCCTTTTAGAAATTCGATTACAAGTCGTATTTTCACAAGAACCCACTTTTCCAACGAATGATACGTTAGAATGCTTTAGCTTGTTGTTGTTGCTTTTAAGCGTAATCCTCCCTTCTGCTATACCTTTTCTTTTCTTTTCTTAGCAAAGGGAGACAAAAACCGTAGCTGTAAAACGTTGGTTCCAAAATGCAGTGAAAGAATTCAGAAGTTCAAAAAATCGGCTCACCTCATCGTCCTCTCCGACACTTTAACGCTAACGCTAACGAAGTTTTCAGCAGATTTTGGTTAGTTGGATGTTGACACATGTGAAACTTCCTATCTATGTAATCTTAATGTTAAACGTTATTATAGTGCAATCCTATATTTAGGCAAACTATGAAAATTATTTCTCTCTTCCAGTAAGTTTTTGCGTCTTTATCCATCACCGCATTCAGAAATAAACAGCTCATGGGGCGCAATATGGCATAATGCACCGGGCGCAAAAAACCTAAGCGCCGGCCCTGCGTCGACTGCAGATAGTTATCCACTTGTATTAATAAGCGACTGGGAAAAAGAGTCCGCAGAAGTGTAAAGGCTACCATTATGTGCTACCAACCAAAAGACTGGTACGTCGTCTATCCATAACACAGTTAAGTTGGAAACAGATATACATATACTGGCGTGCGGTGCGTGCGCCAATCCACAGAATGCGGTAAGTTTTCGCTGACAGGTAGTTTCATGATTGCAATAATTTTTCATATATAATCATATTGTTGAAAGGAGACCAACTCTTCCATTGAGTTCGTCTCGTTCACGCACCTTCATGTAGACATTTCATTTTCATGTAGACATTTCTATACTATCTATTGTCGCACTCACCGCACTTACGCATATATCTAGCTTTAGGCTTACAAACAGCAATTAAGCCGAACTTGCCAGCACTTTGATAAGCCGAAAAACGTACACGGATCGATATATGTAAAGAAGTTCAAAAATAAAATTAACGAAACAAATTGTTTTCATCAGGAGGATCTAAAAAACTAGCAGTTCGTTTTCAAAAAAGACGATCAAGTCTGAATATCTTTGAACCCACCATACGGAGGTCCATTCAAGGTGTTTGAGATAAATCACAAGTGTTTCATATTACGGGTAAACGGAAAGTATTGGAGGTTTAATCGATTGGCTCCCCATAAAAGATTGGAGGTAAAAAGTTGTTACTATCCATACTAACAAGCTTTCGGCTTAGAATGAGCTTCACATTCGAATAGAAGTAGGAGCGAGATACCCATGTACGAAAACGAGGGCATGGCTCTGATCTACAAATTCGAGGTACATGGGCTGTCAAATATTCGATAGGTTTATATGGCGGTCATGATGTTGGCGGACCTTATATCTCATTAAAATAAAGAAACTTTAAAAGAGGAGAACTCAGAGGTATGTCTTTTTTTCTTTTGAGATTCCATTTTTGATGTAAAGCAGTGAGAGCTATCGGGAATGATAATAAAGAAAATACTCAGAGAACTGTCAAGGGTAACTCCAGCGGCTCCTATCCAATTCTATACCCAACAGAGCACTCATTTTCACGATTCGGTCTCTTCTCGCGATAACAGGAAAAAACAAATGAGCCACTTTAGAGAGTATGAGGTATGAGCATTATGTATCTAAATGTAGAGAGTAAATGTAAAGAAAGAAGGAATGCTGTCTAAGTGGCACAAGAACTATGTTGCTGCGTTGTCCGAATCCTTAAATCCTACACCATGGCACACATGCCACTAGGTGGCACGTGAGAAGATATCTGGTGGCACGAAGATATTCGGAAATGTGCATTAAATTTATGTTAAGGCCGTTCACATACAGGACGCAGGCAAGCCGTGGCCTGAAGGTTATTCGCCTTGAGGGAGCCAACTGGATGGGGCCTGCAGTCCAGGAAAACTGACAAAAATGTTTATGCCTGTGGGTATTTATCGTCGACTTAAACTTCTATTCAATCTGAAAATTTTGTTGAGGCTATGAACACTTTAGAACCTGAATTAAGAACCTGCTACGCTAATCTGTCGTCTTCGCCTGTGTGTGTAGGCAATCATGAGGTCACCTTCAATCGACGGCGTGTCAGACCGATACCTTAAATCCTTATCGCTCAGCTCAGTCAAACTGAGTAATGTTTGGCCTTAATACGGTGCCTGCCAACTTAGCCTAAAGGCCACGGCATGGCGGCGGCCTGTAAGTGAATAGGAACCTTAAAGTGTGGCCTTCATCGGACTACAGCCTGCTGGCCAGATCTGAGATGCTACGGACTACCGACGGCTTGTATATGAAGTTGATCCCCAAGGTAGTCATTAATGTTTAATTAAGTTTTGGTGGCACGCTTAATGGGTAGCATCTGAGTTGCCGACCGTTGTCCTAGACTACCGAATCCAGAATGATTGTAAACCCTTCTTTGTATAAACTTTGTCTTAGCTGTTAAAACATTTAATTTGTTTCACAATTTACCTAAAGATACTAGTTAAAAGAGTTAAACTGTTGTAGTCTAGTGAAAAGAAACTGAGTTTGCACAGCACCACTGTTTAATGTATTTCTGCTACAACCATCCGCAGCAATTCGTAGTAAAGCAAAAGTTTGAAGGGTGCGGTAACGAGATTTCCGCTATCATAAAAAGAAGTAGAGCGTTTAGTCAGGGGTTGTGTACATACCTAACTTCAACCACGTTTAATCAGTAGCAACAAAGCATAACACGTTTTCCTGACTACAAACTTTAACTATACACATACAACACCCCACATGAGCGTAAACTTAAACTTTTACTACCCCTACTTCAAGGGCAACTGTTTCTAAACCCATAAGATAAACTTTAACAGGCAACTTAGAAATTTTAATAGTTTTACTTGCCATAAGGGCGTTAAGCTGCTGTATACCGCTTTTATCTAGTCATTTAAAATCGTACAACTTTGCTGCAAGATTAACCAAAACTAATTAAGCAAACAATTAAACTTGTTCATGAGTCTTAAGCCGCCAATTTGAGCGTATATACGCCCCAGTAACCATGGGAGGATCAGCTTTAACCGAATCAAGTGTTCAAAATTAAGTAAAACTTTCACCAGCAGTCAAGCAACCTCAGAGCTGCTTCCCAGCCGGATCCAGCCCCATAGCGTTTGCCGTGAGAAAACCACTTCCAGGAGGGAAGGAGATCCGAAGGCAGAAGGCGAGGTCTTTTGTAGACGCCCATTCAATATTCAAAAGACAATTAAACTAGAAAGGAGGCACTGAAACCCTACTCGAACGGCAGCTATCAAACACAACCAGAAACACTTTTAGTCACTACACCCTCGCCAATCTTCCTCTCTCGACCCACCCCCCGCTGTGGAATCGCAAAGCAAAGTGATTGTTCTGCGAAATTGTGCCGCAAAACCTTGCAACAGATGCGTTTAACTAGAGACATCTAGGGGATGGAGAGCACTTTTTTATGGGTGCAAAAAGAGTATTCGCAGCCCTTACAAAAAGCGGATTGCCAAAGGGGGCTCCAGCAGCGGGCCATGGACGACGACTGCGAGACGGGGACAACGAAGCATAGTGCGATTCAAGCGGATTCCTCTTGCTCCAATTGAGCGCCAGCTCCTTCATCCGATGAAAGAGCATATTCTCCATAAGGCTCCTGTACGAGCTGTAGTCGCAGGAGTGGGGGATATCTGTAAGGAATCAGGAGCAAAACGAATGGTAGACTTCCTCTGGGGCAGCGTTTAACGTGCAGAAATTGATGCTTTTTTACGTTTGCATTCGTGTCCTTTTGTTGCCGTGTTTTTTTATTTTAGTCCTTCTTTTTTGTGCCCGCCTTAAGCCGTGAATTTATTTGAATTTTCTTTTTTTTATTTTCGTATGATTGTGTGCACATGAATCGCTTCAAGGAATATTTCAATTTCCATCCCCGTCGTACAAAGGAGGAATCAGGAACAAGTACAGGCGGAAAACCCGATTATATTATACCCAATCAGGAGGAAAAACAAATCTCCTTCTTCCTCCCTTTTTTGTCTTTGGGGTATTAAGCGTGTTCAATGGGGAATACTACGTAAAAAAGCAGCACGCAAATTGATTTAACATTGCCAAGGAGGAAACGGCAATCTTCTATGACGTATTAGGTTTCAGCGCTCTTTTGAAGTTCTGCTGGGGAGGAATTTACTTATTTATTAGATCAGATGTTCAATGGTCTCCTCTCCAGTGTGCTGCAGTGGGGATGTTGTTGCAACTCTAATAGGATTTTGCGTGTATGTTTATTAACGAGGGGTCAGCTTTGCACAGACATACGTATAATCTTATTACACGAACTCTTTGATGAACGATCTTTCTGAGGGTCGACTTCACTCTAAATTTCACGGTGTAAAATTTTTTTGATCGTGCAAAGTTTTTGACAGTGGTTTGCACGGAATAAGAATCGGAAACAAAGATGTAAACGTGTAAAGTGTTTTCACGTTTCACGGCACCGAACCAGAATTGCCCCCCTGCTTCTCAGTTTATTAGCGATCCTTCAACACACTCAATTCAAACTCGATCACGTGCTCTAGTGTAGCGAACGAAGTACGAAAGAAATGTTTGCTAATGTTCAGAAAAAACAAATTCACTAGAAAAATCTTGTGGATTTACCACTATTATCGTTATCTGAACCAGTGGCGGTTCGTAATGTTCAGGATAAGGGAAGCAATAGTCAAGGTGAAAAAGTAAAAGTATCGAAAACTTTACTAAAAAAAAAAAAACTGAATAATAACATAATTATAGTGGAGTCAGATAAGCAAAACTTATGCAGCTGTTTGCAGTCTAAAAAATTTTGTTTGGAACATGTTAGTTACATAGAATACTGTACGAAATGGCCATTTTCTAGCTCCTAGCAAACAACGCTGCTCCATAAGTTATCGCCCATTTTGTGAAAATTTTATCTTTTTGGTCGTTCTTTCTTAATATAGATGCGTATATCTAGGCACATGTAGGTTCGAAAAAAATAGAGGCTGTTCGTTATGATATTGGCTATCAGCGATTAAAATATGTAATTTTTATCCGTACACATAACCTAAAAAAAAACTTAAAAACCTGCTAGATTTTAGTGTTTTGGTTATAATATCGGATTTTTAGTGAATTTATGCTTTATAATAAAGACACTAACTGGTTAGAATTTCAGGTCAAATTATTTTATACAAATCCCAAAAATTGACCTTAAATTTGAAAATTAATTTCCTTTAATTTTATGATGGTGAACAAGAAAATTTGTTTAAACTTCAAAAAAATGAAAAAAATCGAATCGCATTTTTTCGTTAATTTTTTCGCTGATAGTGGGCGCATACACCCACCACACCCACGCCAACAATCATTATATTCTCCTTGCAAAAAAAAAACTTCAGGCAACCCGTACTCATACAATTCATAAAACTATTCTCTATCCCTTTAAATCATCTTTAAGGGGGGCACTCCCTATAGAATTTTTAAAAATTCGATTTTGTGTTTTCCCGCTAAATCGATAGAGTCATGTTATGAGAAAATGTTCCCAAAATTTCAAATGCCAACTCCTAAAATTGTAGAAGATAACGGCTCATCAAGTCGGCGCGCTCCGAGTACGATATATGGAATGGCATGGAAACTTTAAGTCCAGTTTTCTCGAAACCATTCTTTTAAAATCGCGGTCCCGGATTGCGAAGAAACTAGTAGACCGATGCACCTGTTCTTAGGTTTTTTTTGTTCAGTATGAAATAAACGAGTGCGTGAATATTTTATTTGGATGGATAATTTTTTTATAGATTTTACAGCTATATTTAACCAAAAAAATGACGTAAAAAATGCAATTTTTCAAGAAGGTCATGATTTCATTACTTTGTAAATTTTTTATTTTTTTTTTAATTGATTCACGCACTAGTAAAAAGGTTACCAAACAATAAAGAACCTTGTTTGTGGGTCTCAGATGCATACTTTTGACTGCAGCGTGGACCGCGTTTACTCACTCTGCCGCAACCTCTTCTACGCGACTTTCAATAACTTATCCAATTCTAATTAATCGCTGACGAGAAAAAAAATGTATGTAGTTTAACTATGTACCCAAATATATGCAAAAGATTATTCACGTGTGTTGGTGATTTTAGATGAAAAAAAATCGCCAAAAAACACAATTTTTTTACGTTTCATAAAAATCATAAAAAATATAATGGAAGCTGCTAAGTTATCAGCTTATATTCAACACAACCCTCTGTTTTCCAAGCAGAATCAACTTCAGAGAAACTTCACTAATCCTCGATTTCTTTTTTCTTGACTCTATATACATAAACGAAAATTCATATTTAAAGAGTCAGAAACAAACTTTCGAAGCAAAATTTTAAGAGCAAATTTAATATTACTCGAAGCCAGAACATTACCAGAAAGCGAAACCGAAAAAGAAAGAGAATTTAGTGGATATAAAAAATTCCTCTTTCTTCGAGTTCTCATTTCCGCCTGTGTTGGTTCCGAAGAAGCTGCGTTGAGCTCAGCTTCTGAGAACGCTGTATTAATACAAACATTGGTGCGAGGGTGTGTTCCATTAGATTGAATGTGTTGGAGTTTTCACATTGATTTTCTGGGCCAAACAAGCCGGAGATACTGCAGCTTCCCCATGTTGTGTAAGGCCTCGGCCCGATAAGAGCGGCACCAGAAAAATTTAACGTCTGGATTTAGCGGAGAGCGGCACTTTAGTATTGTTACTCTGTCGCTCGCCACTCATATCATTTGTGGCTTTAGTGTTTCCAGAGGAGGAAATATATTAAGATTTTTCTTGTGATTAATCTTGATATATTTAAATTTACCTTTTTAGGAGGTTGCATATTTGGTCAAGGGAAGCAGTGCTTCCTTTGCTTCCAAAGAGGAACCGCCACTGATCTGAACTAGCTCTAGTCTAGTGCTGAGAATCGTAATGTAACGGTCAGTTTTAATAAGTGTGTTCCCCTGGCGGAAATTTTTAGTAAGTAACTAGAACACACTTCCCGATATGAAAAAATTTAGAAAAGGTAGGGTAGAGAAAAAAATAAAAATTTGGGAGGCGATGAAAAATTAGGATTGGAGAAAAAAAACAAAAAAAGGAGGATTGTATTTTTTTGTCGGTCAGAGAGGTAGTCGCTATTGTTCAGAGAAAAAATTTTTGAAGAAATAAAACCGTGCTATTTACCTATTGAATTTGTCGTGTACAAATAGTGGAAATAATTAATAATTCAATACAATTAAGTGCGTGTGGAATGCCTTTAGTACATGCGTGAAAACGTAACAAATTTCAAGCTGTGAGGGAGAAAAGAGAATTTTATCCGAGAAGTCTTCCTGAGGATGATTATTTATTCGAATTGCTGTTGAATGGTGAAACCCGGAGATGAAGCGTAGCTGTTGAATCTACAACGAAGCATAAGTTGTCAATTTTATAGTCACACCAGAAGGATAAGGTATTTTGCATTTCATTATTATTTACGTGAAGAAGGGGAATTGGCCGTCTTGGCAGCGAAGTTTTCTCCTGCACTGCTTGGCGAACATTATATTATGTGGAATTGAGTGCGTTGCAAGTTGGTGACAGGAACAATACGACGAGTGCAGCTTAATTCTCTGTTTTTGAAGGTGTGCAGTAGTGAGAGGGCCCTGGCAAACGTCAAAAGTAGTCGGCATGAAATCCCATACCATTTCTTCCATTAACTGAAGACCAAACCAAGTTCGATTTCTTTTACCATTTTATTCAATTTTTTTTATTATATGTATTATATTATTAATGACAGTTCAAATAATTTTACATTTTTATTGTATATATTGAATAATGCTGACGATTTTTTTTTTGTATTTACGATCACTACAGTTTTTTTGTGTCGCAAAAATTTTAATTCACCAATTCAGGCACTTCACTCATACATTAATTAAATTCAACACTTTTCATATATCAATATATTAATTAATTTCCATATATTAAGTAACTTCAACACTTTATACCCTCAATTACTATAGGGTGATTAGTTTTGCGTTGGACAGTCTCGCTTGTGATTAAGAGATTTACCAATATAAGTCATATATCGTTGTAACAGGACAACGTACTGGATCCAGGGCGTCGTTTTGGTTTTTTGTTTTCACAGTTAGTAATTACGAAATTTTGTTAAAGTTTGCTTCATGGTGGAGTTTTTAAGTTACCAATGAAGACAATTGATTCAGTTCTTTTCTTTTTTTTAAATTCTTTTATTTAACTTACACTGTTTGTCGTCAAATCTTGGAAGTTAAATTTGACCCACTTCCCGGTTTCGGATAGAGCTGAAATTTTGCATACACGTTTAGTTTGGATGACAATGCAATCTGGCCATTTTGTAAAAATATCAAGATGGAGGTTCCAAAATGGCGCCCGATTTTTGAAATTGTGCCACTGTTTGTCGTCAAATCTTGGAAGTTAAATTTGACCCACTTCCCGGTTTCGGATAGAGCTGAAATTTTGCATACACGTTTAGTTTGGATGACAATGCAATCTGGCCATTTTGTAAAAATATCAAGATGGCGGTTCCAAAATGGCGCCCGATTTTTGAAATTGTGCTCCGCGGCCCTCTGACATGGGTATCAAATGAAAGGATATGACAGGTAAAACACAATAAGCTATGTGGCGTCATTCCAAATTCAAAATGGCGGCCAACACTTACACTGTTTGTCGTCAAATCTTGGAAGTTAAATTTGACCCACTTCCCGGTTTCGGATAGAGCTGAAATTTTGCATACACGTTTAGTTTGGATGACAATGCAATCTGGCCATTTTGTAAAAATATCAAGATGGCGGTTCCAAAATGGCGCCCGATTTTTGAAATTGTGCTCCGCGGCCCTCTGACATGGGTATCAAATGAAAGGATATGACAGGTAGAACACAATAAGCTATGTGGCGTCATTCCAAATTCAAAATGGTGGCCAACACTTACACTGTTTGTCGTCAAATCTTGGAAGTTAAATTTGACCCACTTCCCGGTTTCGGATAGAGCTGAAATTTTGCATACACGTTTAGTTTGGATGACAATGCAATCTGGCCATTTTGTAAAAATATCAAGATGGCGGTTCCAAAATGGCGCCCGATTTTTGAAATTGTGCTCCGCGGCCCTCTGACATGGGTATCCAGGATATGACAGGTAGAACACAATAAGCTATGTGGCGTCATTCCAAATTCAAAATGGCGGCCAACACTAAATTGCGGAAAGCTTATAATAGACTAAAAAATAGAAAATATAACCGATCAACTTCCAATTATGCACACACTCGTAGTTCGGGTGGTTAATGTGTATGAATGATGAGATGAATAGTTGAGTTAAGGGTGAGTTGATAATAAAGAAGCAATACACGTTACAAAAAATCACAAACAAACACAGAGATGCTGCTGTCAACTAAATTCAACTACTCAAATACTGAACTCATGTCCGTATGCATAATTTCAACTCAACCCAGGTAGCAGAGCTGAGTCGAGTTCAGTCAACCTTAACCCAACTCGACT
This sequence comes from Thereva unica, assembly GCA_949987705.1. Classification (NCBI taxonomy): domain Eukaryota; kingdom Metazoa; phylum Arthropoda; class Insecta; order Diptera; family Therevidae; genus Thereva; species Thereva unica. The sequence goes on along the minus strand of OX465281.1, from coordinate 46,178,382 downwards.
CTCGTTTACATGTAGTTAGACTTGGGTTCAACTTGAGTTCAACTCATAATGTATAAGTACTAAATGCAATCTGACCTTTTTGTAAAAAAATCAAGAAGACGGTTCCGAGATGGCGGCCGTTTTTGCAATTATGTTCCACCGAGCCCACGACATGGGTATCAAATGAATACAGTAAACTGTGTGACGTAATTTTAAATCTAATAGAATTGCCATCATAAAATGGCGGAATACATATAATAAACTAAAAAGTAGAAAATAAAATAAATGGTTAAAAAAAATTTTTAAAAAAAATTCTTTTCATTAACTAAAAAATGTACTGAAAAGTAAAAAATAAAAAATATTTTAAAGAAAGCGTGAAATTTCAATTTTAATGAAAAAGTTAATTAAAAGAATGGCGCATTTTTCATCAAAAATTGAAAATATAACTGTAAATCGCGTGAGATTTACAATAACCCTCAATTTTTTGCTTTGTTAATTTCAAATTCTAACAAAATTTTTTGATGAAAAATGCGCCATTCTTTTAATTAACTTTTTCATTAAAATTGAAATTTCACGCTTTCTTTAAAATATTTTTTATTTTTTACTTTTCAGTACATTTTTTAGTTAATGAAAAGAATTTTTTTTAAAAATTTTTTTTAACCATTTATTTTATTTCACACTTACCTATACAAACACACTTGTATACATTTTTTTTGTTGTTTATATATGTGAACCCGTTTGTTTCTTGTGTAATAAATAAAATTGAATTACTTTATCCCGTAATCGTACCCGTCTTTAAAATAGGCATGAGGGCCTAAGAAGGCTAAATTTCTTTCAGGATGGCCGGCGGATTTCTCTCCAGGATTCTCTCTAAGGGTGTCCATTGAATAATGTCCTTTCCACAGGTAGACATCAATGGCGCTCGGTGCTGAGCGACGTGCCTCGTGAATGGACTGAAGAGGACTTCGACCTAACATTGAGGTAAGTGGTGAACCATATCTGCATCGCCCCGGCCACACACCCCACGACCCCCCCGGCGAGCTAGAGAACTCCGTGTGGCCGGCAGCATGTCCCCCTAACATTAGGATCGGCGGTTGGGGAGGATAGGAGTTCCGATTTGTTTTATGTTTGGGATTGCGCTCTTAGTCAGGCTTTTCCGGGCTTCTGGCTGAGGGGGCAATACCTCGCATAAATGGCGCCCAATATATAGTCGCGCCATTATGCTGTTACAGTTCGACTGTAATGTCACTTTTTTCAACTCAAACGACTTGTCACGCCGCATGACTCGACTTTCAGACCAGGGGCTAATATATTTAGTTTTCGTATAAAAAGCTTTGCTTGTGTGCGGCCCTTCGACTACGTTACTTCATCGCCACCGGCCGAGACGCCCTCCAACGTTCAGGGTTATTAGATTAGGTTAGATATGGCTGAGCTGCTAGTGCACAGCCCAAACACTAGACCAAAGGGGTAGGCCCATTGTTATGCCATAATGATCCCACTTTAAACCCAATGTTAAAGTGTCGTTTCTTCGCTAAACCACCTCGAAGACGTAATGAATCTTCTGAGTTGCGGGATCCCAAAAGAAGGGTTCACCAACGGTGGTGAATCTCCTTTTGCTTAGAGCAGGACAGTGACAGAGAAGGTGTTTTACACTTTGAAGAAGTCAGTGAAGAAGTTTAAGACATCTTGAATACCATGTGGTCTATTACTCCATTCACGACGTGAAGGGATGTGGACCGGTCCAAGATCCAGATTCAAGGTCAGGGTTATTAGGTGTACATTCAAGAGTTAACCCTTCTAGCACAGAAGGCGCACTTTTCAGCTAAGCATGAAAATCTATATATACATACACGCACATACATATATAAATATACATATGTATATATATACATATATAGAGTTTCCCTTCTAACGCAGAAGGCGCACTTCCCAGCAGGGCTGAGAAATATTTACCACTGCCGTGGCTCAGCTGAGACATGCAAACATAAAAGATTAAGTACCAGTAAAAATTACATGCAAAACACATAAACAGTCATGAGACAACAAATAGCCTCCTTTTAAGCAGGTCTTTGTTAGTGCTTACGCTAAAAACATTAATATTTTTATTTACATTAATGAACATGCGATTAACAGGCTCAAATCGGCCATAATTGGTGTTAGAGGAGTTGATGTGTAAGAGCGGTGGTCCTCTCAGATTGTATCGGCTCTCTCTAAACGACGCACGGCGCCTTAGAAAACCTGAGTCGACACGTCCATTAAGAAGCTGGTGGACGAAAACAACATCGGCCACCTCACGACGCTTGTGGAGAGTGTTTAAGTTGAGTAAATTAAGTCGGTATTCATATGGTGGAAGAATTAAAGGGTCTTCCCAAGGAAGGTGATTCAATGCGAATCGAACGAACCTACGTTGAACCGACTCAATTTTTCCAACATGCGAAGAATAGTGAGGAGACCAAACCTGGGACGCATATTCAAGTAAAGGTCTGACAAGGGAAATGTATAGGTGTTTAGTGATCAGGGTGCTATTAAATTCTTTGGACCACCTTTTAATAAAACCCAAGACTAAGCTGCTCTTGGTAGAAATATAGTTGATATGAGATGCAAAGTCCAGCTTGGTGTCAAATCTAATCCCGAGATCTTTGACAAAATTAACACGGGGGACACCCTCACTAGAAAATGAGTAGTTATAAATTATAGGATCACGTCGCCTACAAAAAGTCATGACTTCGCATTTACTAATATTAAGAACCAGGTTGTTGTTAGCGCACCAAGAGTAAAAGGTGTCGAGGTCGACTTGCAAAAGTTTGCAGTCCTCCCTACTCTTTACGTGATGGTACAATTTGATGTCATCAGCATAAATCAGGATTCTGCAGTGTCTTAGCAAGGTAACAATATCATCAATAGAAAGAATAAAGAGGATAGGGCCAAGATGACTGCCTTGAGGGACACCGGAAGACGCCTCAATGGTGGCGGATTTGGATCCACGGAAAAGGACTTGGTAGGTCCTGTCAGCTAAGTAGGACTGGAACCATAATAGAAGGGCTTCAGGGAAACCTAACTTTTTTAGTTTGAAAAGTATAATGGAGTGGGAAAGCTTGTCAAATGCCTTGCTGAAATCAGTGTAAACACAATCAGTTTGGCAACCGGAAACGAAGCCTTCAACAGCATGGGAAGTGAATTCAAGGAGATTGGTGGTAGTGGAACGAGCTGGAGAACAGGAAATATTTTAAATGTGGATTGCTCAACCCAAAGCGAAAGTGCGTGTGCATTTTTCCTTCCATCTCTCCCCGCCCTCCTCCGCCCCTGATTGCACCATGGCTTGAACGACATGACAGATTGCTTGGTAGTGCAAACGGTGATTTCTAAGCTGAATTTTATCACATAAACAAAAACTCACATTTTCTATTGTGCTTCTGAAAATGCGACTTTCATTGAATACCCATTAAATATTTTCCCCAATGTCACATTGTTTCAACGGTAACTGCGCATTTATTTGTACCATCACAAGTAACTACGTCGTCACCGTCGCGGGGGCAGAAATCCATAATCTCACATATCACTAAATTAGTCATGTTTCATAACATCAGTCCATAAATGTAATCCTATCATCAGCATCCATCATCTTCCCAATTACGTAAAGTCTATAATCGGCGAGGCGTTACTCCGCTCAGAATCCCATTCAGAACGGATGACATCCAGCTTACGAGCGATGCGCGAGAACCCAAACAAAGCGCGTCCGCACACACCTGTCCCGGGGAACCCCTTTTCGCAGACGGTAGTTGGGGCAAAATACACTGTCGGTATGCAGGGAATCTACCTTAACTGGTCGTGGCGCCCCAAATATGGAGGGATACACACCTGCTTCAGTCGGGACTTACAGGTCTTGCACGAAGGCGGCGTCGTCAACGGCAGCAACTCAATTGCCGCAGATGAATCGACAGTGGCCGCGTGTGAACGTGCCTATTAATCGCGAGTGGACAAAACACGGATGACCACCCCGGATTCGTATAATGCAAGTGCGTCCAGGGCAGCTGAGTGCGAATTGCGCACTCGATGAGTGGTAATTAATATGCATGGACAGCGAGAAGCTGGTGCATGCACATGAGTGACTCTCCACGTACATATGCGGAAATTTTCTAGTCGAGATGCACTTCGGATCTCGCAATAACTGCCGCGATGGAATGCCGCGAATGGACTCGTCTGTGCTGACATAATGGCCATAGAGAATTTGCATATTTCCATCCCGGTATTTTCCTGTGTGTGTCTTGCCTCAGAAACACAATACAGCAGGAGTGAGGCGTCATGTTTGAGCGGGTTATTGGCTCTTGTTCATCCCTTGGAAAGAGGACCCAGGGGTGCAATCGTTTCCATTTGGTGCTCGTTCCGCAACTTCCCAACCGAAGTCCTACATGGGCCATACTCCCGAAATCCTTGTCGTCCTTTGTTTTAGTAATGGAGCAGCCACCTGACATTGGAGAACGGCAAATTGAGCTTCCTGGAAATTTGATTTTGAGTCCTTGTTAGTGTCGACGTCATTCGAGACGTCCTGAATTCTGATGCTTTATTTTGAATCGCCTACGAAAACATGCTGCGGAGGAAACCCCCAGCTGGTGGCGAGCATATTTTGAAATGTTTCGTCCTGTTATGCCCGGTCAACTCCCATTAATCGCAACCCTTTCGGATCTTGGGGCTAATGGGCGGGGAGGCATTTACGACTTTGTTATCACTTACGTGGTGTGAATTAGTTATGACGAGCCATTAGGGCCCCGAATTTATCATGCATGCAGCAGTAAGCCGTCACCCCTGTGACAGGTACCATGTCGCTTCGGAGGGTGGTTCCGGACCTGTATTCATCAGTCCCCTTCAACTTTATATCATTTTTACGACTTTTAACGAAAACTCGAAATTAATAGGTCACTCGAGCACCGAAAGACAAAAGGGTGTGAATATGTTATACATGCTAATTACTAGACAGCACAACCTGAGCTGCTTAGCATTTATCATTAGACTTATCTGCATGGGGTCCATCTACCCAGGTCCATTCAATCGCACTGTGCTGTTGGCAGCCTATACAATTCCTGACAAATGCTCTCTACCTCCACGGAGCCTCGTCCCGGTGTAGTAATATCGTGCGATGATGAAGCACCGAATTGCTCCACTACATTATCTCTAGCGGCGGTCGGCTCTTTGAAAAGCCATGCTATGAATGGAAACGAGTTAAGAGCATCTAGTGAACAATTGAAGCTGGAGGTTAAATGGCCTCGGCAGACATCTTTCAGATCCAAAAGTGGGTCGTTTCCATTAAGATAAATATTTTCCAGTTTTGGACTCGCTCTCGTATCAGAACTTAAGGGATTTAGATCAATTAATGGGCAAAGGATTCGCATTCAGTTTATCTCGATTTAGAGTTGATGCTCTTCAATTCAATGCTGAAAGAGGGCAGAGCGCACAATTTTTAAATTATGACCAAACTTCGACCGTCTTTTGTTGGTGTATCTTCTGGGCAGATTAAGGACGGAATGCACGAGTCATGGCATTTAATGGGGATTGCAGATTGGCACAGTGATCAAAAGGGGAAAGATTTTAGCTTAGAGTGGATGGTTGTAGTCCGGACATAATTTATAGCTTGGATTTTTATTGGGTTGGACTTAATGGAATGTGAAAGTTTGCAAAGTAAATCAAAATGGGGAATGAGGTCTAAAATGCTTAAGAAATTTTGCGAATTGCATTTTTTGGAGCAATTGTGCCTGTTGTTAACGATCCTTTACTGAACAGATTAAGACCAACCCAAATTTGGCAGATCACTGTGGTATGAATGGTGATCTTTCTTATTCGAGACAAAGAGTACATAAGAATAACAATAGGCTATTTCCGGGGTTAATGAACCGATAAACGGTTTTCAAGGCGTGACTTAGTTGAAGAGAACGCTGATTTCGGTGATCAAACAGGAAGAAGATGGCTTCCTCGTTTATTATGCTTAGAAGCGAACGAACAGTGGAAGAGGGAAGACAAGAACGAAGGAGAGTTATGTAGGTCGGAAAAATGAAAATGCAAAGGCATGCCTTGGAGTGGAATTGAACCATAAACCTCTGGGATGGTAACCGGGCGCCTTAACCACTAGGCTACCGAGAGCGGAGAGTTGGGCAGTAACCAGTTCCGGACCGATGAATATAGTATCAAAACCCAGAACTTGGAGGCATTCATGATCTAGGACCTACACAAGGGTCGAATCAATAAAGAAAGCTGGAGGTCTGGGTTTGGTTTGATCAACTTCAAGATGTTTTGTCCTGCACCGCCTTGCAGCCAGTTCTGAGATTAAGCCGGATTACGAGGCGGTACAGGAAAAAAATCTGTGAAGTTAACTAAACCAGGCCTGGCAGTAGAAATAATGTTAAGACACTGGTTCCTTACCAGATACTGCGCCTTAAATTTCCAGCTGTGGGAGGTATAAAGACCGGGGATCCTTTTTTTCTTGTGGTTTGAGTTTTATGCGCCCGGTGCAGTATGCCAGTATGGTCCTCATTTTTGATCGCGATTAAGGGCAATGGAAAAATTGCGCTTCAGTCGGATTGCGCCCTGATGCACTTGCACTCGCATTGGAGAAAGCGGAGAATATTCCGCCAAGCCGCGATTTCTTGAATGGGAAAAATGTTTCTACAGCAAGCTTCAATCTCTCTTCTGTCACGATCCTATCAACCCAATGTACATAGGTCCAATCTCATTTTCATTTAATTTCGAATAATCGCAATACCTACCCGAGAAGAAGCTGGAGAGTGAACTTCCATCATGATTTTACTAGTTTCCTTCAACTTTTCTGTCATCTTCTCATTTTTTCATAAACTTTGAGACTTTCCGATATATTCTGTATTCTGCATAATTTCACCGATCACGACACTCTTCTTCCTCGCCGTATAGTTTTTTTCTCATTTCTTTTTTTCTGGCCTTGTAGTTCTCTCAGGCAAATGAGTTGTCGCCCATCATTACGACCCTTCTAATATCCCTCTGCCGCACTACCAGGGTGTATAAGCGTGGTTCGTTACTGGCATAGAAGGTAGGGCCGGCTTGGTTTTTTTGCCACCGGTGTACTACATATGCCATATTGCACGTTCATTTTTTGGTGGCAGTGAAAGGCAATGAACAAAGGCACAAACACTTAATTTCTGAAATTGCGCCCGGTGCAAGTGCACCATTTGCACCTATGAAAGCGCCGCCCCTGTGTGTGAGGTAGTGGGACCAACGGTGTTGCGGCCATTCGTTTGGCCTATTGCACTGCACACCTATTCCTATAACTCATTTAGTAGTCCGCCTAGTGGCTTGTCGCTTAGACTTGAATGTTCGAGTAGGGGCTTGTCGAAGAAAGAAACCCTGCTCCTCGCTATTGCGGGGCACTCACAGAGAACGTGTGTGGCAGACTCATCTTCCTCCAGGCAAAGCTTGCAGGTAGGGTCCTCTGTACTTCCTATCTTCTACAAATGTCCTGTTATGTTTTCTTTCGCTGTTTTGTGATCAGGATTTTATCTCGACTAATAGGAAACTGCGGAACCTGTTCAAGTTGTCGGGTCCTTATATATGAGATGATATAGGTAGTACAGGAGACCCAAGCGGCCTGATAGTCGGCTGCGATAGGCTACTGAGGCCGCTCTATTCAGTATGCTAATACCTCAAAAACAATTTGAATATTGAAAACCCAAATTGCGAATCCCTAAAAAGAGCGAAATAGAGGCCGAAAATCATGTTTGACTTAAACGAAATCAACAAAAAACTAGTTGGGATGTGGGTTTGACCCCTTCGGTCCACACGATTAATTTCCCAGTATCATAAACGAAGATGGAATAAACTGATTTCTTACAAAATAGTTATACATACGTTTAGCACTAGTGGAAAATTGGCTAGTATCAGAACTGATGACAAAGCAATCCCGAGAGAAGCTATTATAGTTCAAATAACACTATAAAAGTAGTAAATCCACAAGATTTTTCTGGAGGATTTGTGTTTCCTGAACTTTAGCAAACAAACATTTCCTCCGTATTTCGTTCGCTGCACTAAAGCGGGTGTTCAAATTCGTATTGAGCGGGCTGAAGCGTCATTGAAAAACTGAGAAGCGAATGACTTCATTTGGAAATTCCAAAGCTTTCCGCAGATATTAGCAAAACTGTAACTGTTAAGTACTTGTCAGACTTGACCAATAAGAACAAATTTGGCGGTAACTACTGGAAATCCCGGGATGAACCGCAATTTTCTGAAACTGTATCACGCGTAGAAAACAATTCCCCGTCAAAAAGAGCTAATCCAAGGTTTGAAAAATTCGCGCTGTTTGTAAAGGGTAATGAAATTTTTGCACGATTTTGAAAGGTTGTCGGATTTTGACAAGTGATGTTTTGTTCGAAGGCTATCGCTGTGTAGAACCCAAAAAGATCACTTCGTTTAGAACGGGTCTCATTCCATCGAGTTTATTAGATATAAGCAAAACTTGTCAATTTAAGGTCTTTCTGACAATTAGCCGAAGTTTTTTCTATTTAAAGAAAAAAGGGCCGATCGAATATTATGAAAATTTTTTCAGAGCATTTCGTCGTTAATATTCTTTTTTCGACACTTCAATGAAGTCGATATAGTTTTTAGTTTGCGCAGTACAAAAATCATAAACGTCGTTTCCACAAAAAAAAAACGGTTCGACCGAATTTTAAGAAAATCTTTTCAGATCATATTTTGATTAATACTCTTCGAACAGCACGTCAACTAAGTCGATATCTTTTATAGTTTGGGCGATATCGTTCAGGTACAAAAATCACTTACATATGTTATTTAAACCAAAAAACCGCTCGACCGAATATTATAAAAATCTTTTCAAGTTATATTGCCGTTAATACGCTTCGAACGGCACCTCAAGTAAGTCAATATCTTTCGTGGTTCGGGCGTTATCGTGCAGGTACAAAAATCACTTACGTCGCTTAAACAAATAAACGGCTCGACCGAATTTCATGAAAATCTTTTCAGATCATATTTCGGTTAATACGCTTCGAACGACACCTCAACGAAGTCGTTATCTTTTTTGGTTCGGGCGATATGGTGCAGGAAAAAATGACCGCATCCGTACGCACACACATACTTCCTCCCAATTTTTTGCTTAAAATGCTCCTGGGACCTTGAAAGATGAAAATACGTCGAAATTTTCGATTTCGATTTTCGGACCGATTACAATAACTTCCTATACTGGGAAGTTAAAAAATACAGACTCCTGTGCTGAGAGTCGACTTGCGTCACAAGTCGTTGGAGTTAGAAAAAATTACGTTTCAGTTGAATTACGACGACTTTCAGCACAGGGGCCAGAGAGTGCAATTGCTAAGTTGGATGAAAGCCGCAAATCGACCGAAACGTCTCTTTCTTCAACTCAAATGACTTGTCGTGTCACACGACTCGACTTTCAGCACAGGGGACACAATTGCCTTCGTTCCACTTTGGATTTATACGTCTTTGCAACGTCAGTGACATAGCCAACCGTAGCAGCCCGTTTCCGTATTGCAGAATCGTAGACTTTTACTTAAAATTTCAGAGGTGAAGGGGTTCCAATTATATACAAATACCAAGTTTCCACTTATCGTTACAATCTTTCCAAAAAAAAAACTTGTTGATCAATTCTAACCGCTTGCTTAGAAAGCTTAAGCTAAGTAAATAAGGCTGTTTCGGAACACAATTGGAAAAACTTTGTAAAAACTCGTTCGCCATATTAGCCTCGCAATTTAAAATTTATAAGTTTTGATCATACATTCGTTATTTTCATAGACATCCACTTTCATCGGAATCGGAACGCTTTTGGAAAATTAAACCATATCTGCGCGGCCATTTTGAATTTTCAAAATCGGGCCTCAAGGTGCATCATGCGAGACCCCCACGGACGTTAATGCAAAAGATTTCGACAAAGATTTCGAACTAGGCGCCATAGTAATAGTCCGGGAGCCAGCGACCTTTTTTGATGACCAAAACCACAAAAGCTGAAAACTTGTCCTAAGCTTTATTTGGTATCACTAGTAAGTGAATGGACCTCCAGCTCGCGCACTTCCGGGGGGTGTAGCTGCGGCAGCCTCCCACACATGTAAAATAATAATTAAAAAAAAATAATACCTCAAAAGCTGAAACTTTGTTAACATTTACATTATGTTATAAAATAAAGAAAAAACGTATCCAGCCGAATGTAGAGTGGGGGATTATGCCCCAGCTTTTCACGTAAAGAAGTGAAAAATGCGCACTGAGTAAACTGATACCGCAAAAGCTGAAATTTGGTAAATATATAGTTAAGTTAATAACTTAAACGAAAAAAACATCCAGCTTCATATTTGGTGGGGGAAAAGTGTCCAGCCGATGCAGTCAAAGACTCTGCGCATCGGCATGCGCTCGGGCGCGTTGCATCTTTGAATGCATCAGCTGGACACTTTCCCCCCATTAAATAGAAAGCTGGATATTTTTTTCTATTAACTTATTTACTTAACTATTATATTACCGAATTTCAGCTCTTGTGGTGTAAGATATCTACACTTTTCTCATTAAACAAAGCGCGCCCATGTAGTTATTATACTTATTTATTTATTTATTTATTTCTTTGCCAAACAAGGCATACTTAAACCTACTACAGAGTTATACAAAGCATTTATGACTAAGGTAAAAATACTTAAGTCTATGCTATATAATAATAATAGCTTAAGTCTATGCTTATTTATGGTAGTAATTGTGATGTTAGAAGGGATATAATTTTTTGTTTAAAGGATGTTTTTTTAATGTGGGGTGAGAAGCAAGCACTATGGCTGTTAAAAGTCATACAACATCTGTTGACGGGTTCGTTCTTTGCATATTCGGTCCGATGAGGGTATTCTTTAAGCATTTTGGTATGCCTATTGTGACGAACTTCGGTATTGAACTTGATTCTATCGGACAGGAACTGCACCTTAACGTTATCGTTTAGGACGTCCAAAGTTAAGCACGAGATAAGCACTTTCCTCCGATGTGACAGGGGCATGAGTTCTAACTTCTTGAGTCTGTCTGTGTAGGGCGGTAAGTTGAAAAAGTCGCGCGGGTCGTGTAGGTTTCTCAGAGCGAAGAGGAGAAATTTTTTCTGTATTGATTCCAACCTACTGCTGCTTACCTGGAATATAGGGTCCCAGATCGGGCACGCATATTCCAAGATAGGGCGGACGAGCGAACAGAAAAGAGTTTTTGTGACCCGAACGTTATTGAATTCTCGGGCTCTTCTCTTTATAAAGCCCAGAAGCTTGTTGGCTCTCGCAGCAATATTATCGTAGTGCAAGTTGAAATTTAATTTATTGTCTAGAACAATACCTAGATCTACAACTTGATCGACACGGTCTAATGCCTTGTCGTTGAGATAATATTCCTGTAGCTGGGTGATTCTTTTGCGGGAGAAGGTAATAACATGACATTTGCTGATGTTTAGTTCTAATTTATTGGTAGTACACCAGTCTTGCAACGCGTTTAGCTTTGTTTGAAAGAAAGTAACATCACAAGTAACTGTAACAAGAAAGTAACTGTCTCACAGTACAGTATAATAACTACATGGGCGCGCTGTGTTTAATGAGAAAAGTGTAGATATCTTACACCACAAGAGCTGAAATTCGGTAATATAATAGTTAAGTAAATAAGTTAATAGAAAAAAATATCCAGCTTTCTATTTAATGGGGGGAAAGTGTCCAGCTGATGCATTCAAAGATGCAACGCGCCCGAGCGCATGCCGATGCGCAGAGTCTTTGACTGCATCGGCTGGACACTTTTCCCCCACCAAATATGAAGCTGGACGTTTTTTTCGTTTAAGTTATTAACTTAACTATAAATTTACCAAATTTCAGCTTTTGCGGTATCAGTTTACTCAGTGCGCATTTTTCACTTCTTTACGTGAAAAGCTGGGGCATAATCCCCCACTCTACATTCGGCTGGATACGTTTTTTCTTTATTTTATAACATAATGTAAATGTTAACAAAGTTTCAGCTTTTGCGGTATTATTTTTTTGAAGTGAAAACTTCTTTAGCCGCGTTGGGCACTTTTTGATAGGGGAAAATGTTATGGGTTCGCGTCACCGACATGCTCATGACTGGCGCACGCGCTCAATCGATTATAATCAAAAACTTTTTGATTTTGAATAAAAAAATAAATCTGACCGCCTACTATTATTCAATTAAGTATCGAAAATGAAAATATAAAACCAGTCATTTTAACTGATGTGTTAGAAACGAAAACATTTTCCACTTATTTCTGCTTTGGCAATGACTATTCACAAATCACAGGGAGGTACTTATGATGCAATTGTCTACGAATACGATCGCAAACATCCTAGAGAATTAGTATACGTAGCTTTAACAAGAGTCACGAGGATTCAAGGTTTATTTTTGGTTACTCAAGAAAATATTAGCAGCAGCTGCAAGTGTTGGATTGGTAGAACCGGAAAACCTCTAAATGCTTCAGAAACAGATAAACATCATACAAGATCAACAAGTCATCGAGAGGAACTAACGTTAGAATTGAAAAGGTTACAAAACAATACACTACAAACGGCCACCAAAACTTTTCTAGAATTCATCTCCAACAAGAAAGGATTATCGATATTTTCATTCAATTGTCAAAGTTTGCATGCGCATGCAGCTGATCTAAAAAATGATGCTATCGTAAAAAAGTCAAATGTTCTGCTTTTGTCAGAAACTCGTATGAAAAACGAAGAACCAGTTGATGTTCCGAATTTCAACTTTGTTGTAAGTTATAAAAGACCCGAAGTTCCAGCAGCAGGAGTAGCTATTTATCACAATACTCAAGATACGTCACACTTCATTACTTCATATATGGACATACATACTAAATTCACTAGAAGCATTGGTGTTAATGTTTCTGATATAGGCGAAATATGCGTTGCTCGTTGCAGTTCCGAGAATGGGCAATACATATTAATGGTTGCCGTTTATATTTCGCCTGGAAAATCTATGAGAGAGATACAACAATTTTTATTCGAAAATTTGATGATTTATACAAAAGAAGGTTCTGAAATTCTCGAAAAAAGATTCGGCGAAAAATATGATAATGTACCGATGATTTTAAGTGGAGACTTCAATATTAACTTTGTAGATGATAAAAATCTACCATTAATTGAATTTTTAAATGCAACACTTAATTTAAATATGTCCAATGATCGGAAACTTAGTACTACCAAATATAAAACGACGATCGATGCGGTTTTTACGCGATACTTAGATAAATTTGAATCAAACATTTTCAAAATTGCTACAATTATTACATAATTTAAAAAATAATTCTGAGATATCGGTTGAAGATGCAGCAGCATTAAATTTTATAGAAAAAAGTACACTTATTAATGAAGACGCAGTTACTTGTGCTACATATTTTAATAAGTTGGTTAATGTCCTAATGAAAATACTGCAATCAAAAAGATTTAGTCCTTTTAAGAAATATAGAATTTTGTATTACTTCAAAAGAATCGAATTTCAACATCTAAGTTCTAAGTTTTCACTTCTATCGGCAGTCCCTATAACTGCCATTTTTTTTTTAATTATTATTTTGCATGTGTGGGAGGCTGCCGCAGCTACACCCCCCGGAACTGCGCAAGCTGGAGGTCCATTCACTTACTAGTGATACCAAATAAGGCTGGAAAAAATTTTTCAGCCTTGGTGAAATGACCACCCTCAAAAGGTCGCTGGCTCCCGGACTATAAGTTATGTATATTCAGCTCAAAAAGACCAATCCAACGACGTATTGCATATAGCTATTGGAGGTGGTACCAAAGTCCATACATTTTCTGGCATCCTCCTTTGCATACTAGGTGGGGTGCGCCATCTAGACCTTCGGTATTTCAACATTCAATAACTCCGACATTTTTCAGCCGATTTTGACAAATGAGTAAGATTTATTTAGGATATTCTCTACCATTTACGTCAATTAAATGATCTCCATTCGATTCGCAGAAAGAGTCAGTTTTCAGTCGTTGTAGGAGCTACTTCGGCTGGTATGTTAGCTTTGAGTTCGTCAATGGTCTTGCTGACATAAACTTGACTTTTGCCAGAACTTCATCGTAGTGGCTGCGATGTGGCAAGGTTCGTTAAACTTTTTTCACCCGTTTTCGGATATACAAGGTGCACCAACATACAACGATAGCGTGCACCGTTGACGGTTTTTCGAACTTTGAAGAAAAATGGTCCGATGATGGTTTTTGAGAGCACTCGAGCCCAAACAATGACTTTGACGTGTGGGTTCTCTGTTCTCCAAATTCGACAGTTTTGTTTATTGACTCCGTCAGAGTTAAAATGAGCTTTGTCCGTTATCGCATCGATCATTTTTCCGACGGTATTCCCATATTGCAAGTGATGCGGCTTGTTCGTTAGCAAGAATCATTGAGTAAGTTGCACTTTGTATGGGAAGATATGAAGATCTTGCTTCACAAGTCGTTCCACTCACATTTAACTTCTGAGATAGCCGGCGATACGACATTTTGGATTATCGGCAACAATTTCTATTACCGCTTCAACAACTTCATTGGCGTGCGCGGACGCCGTTGAATGGGACTATGGCAAGTGGCTACAGACTCGTACTCAAAGAAATTCTTCACCAAACTGCGATTTGTGTTGTCTGAAAGCGCCGAATTTCTCCCATTTATTTTCGTTGTTTCGTTTTTCGTTCTCGGCTTTACTCATAGCTAAAATGGTACTGAATGACATTTCAGAATCGGGCACATTTGTCGAAATCGGTCTAGATCGCGATGAGATGTAAAATAAATAAAAACGCCGGGTCGTTCCCCCAGTTTGGTAACCGCTGCTCTATAGCATGAAATTCGAGTATATGTGGGCTGGTAGTCCAATGGGTAACTCCGGAACTTAGGTTAGGTTAGGTTAGCTGTAGGGCTACCTGCAGTGCAACCGAAGAGCCCATTTCGTGGTGCCGTTTCGATGCCACAACCTTCTGTACCTAAAGCTAGGTAGTTCTATGGTTGAGTGTGGCGGACGTCTTAAGCCATCCTGCGGACTTCATGAAACTTCTTAGACTTGTATGTTAAAAACGATATCAATACGTACAACAAAGAAAGGACTGCTTTATAGGCCACTCGCTAAAAAATCATCCCATTTAAAAACAACCTTGAATTTTTTGTCAACAACAAAACAGGTTCGACTACCCAACTAATTAAGATAACCCCCATCGCTACAACTGAACTGAAAATAATCTTCTGGTTTATGTAATTGCCAAAACTTTAATCATTTCCATTTTGGAGACTTTTCAAAAACAAAACCCTCGCCGTACAATTCTGTTTCGAAACTTAAATTAAAAGCAATCAAAACCATTACGTCAGCCCACATACAAATATGAAAAGGAATGAAAATCAACTGGGACAAGTCATTAAAGTCCCATAAAGTGCTTAAGTTGTTTTCATATCAGTTAACGACAATAAACAATCAGAGAAAATGAAAAACGATAGAATGTCAACAGATTCTGGTCAAGTGCATCAATTAACTGCCGATCATAATGTCTTGGCCTCATCAAGACCTGTTCGGAATTAGTAAACTGAACTTTTTCTGAATTAATCTAAACTAATCGAAAGGCGTTCTGGTGGCCTGATTGATGCCCTATTTATTTTATTGATGAGGAGCAGCAGTATTACACGGCATGTACAGCATTCCCGAAATTCCGTTTTGTCCCAGCGTCAACGGGTTGTAATTTTATCGCTTATTGATCCGACAACATCCGACAATGGTCTGGAGAAACGTGTCCATGACAATGACTGTGAAACTGATATCGACCAAGGGAAGCAGGAAAATTGTCCATTAACACCAGGTGTCGACTTACTCTGCGGCAATGAACGTTGCCGTATAAAAAGCAGATAAGGGCCTGAGAGACGGCAAAGAGATAAGAAAATTGTATAAGAAAAAATAAAACGAATCTTCGGAGTAATGATGTCATTCTGCATCTGCAGCTATGCACGTGGTCTCTCTGATATTATAAACTGCGATTCGCACATTCTACGCATGATCAGATTACTGACATTGAACCGTTTGATATCGGAGCGGCAGACGACATCCAAAAACCGCAGATTGTCACCGAACAGATCATTCACTGTCAAGGGGGACACAACTGGTTGGGTCGGCACTCCGCGGCCACTTAACCGGTTCGAACTTGGGTTACGTCAGAAGGGAGTTCAATACACCGACAAACATATCGACGCAACTCTTGAGTTCCTCGACAGAGTTACGAAACCAGATCCTACCAGCGATAAGGTAAACTGGTGCATAGTTAATCGCCAGTAGTACAGAACCATCCCTTTATGGTGGCGCGCATTCCTACACATCTATTCTGACACAAAACTATAGACGCTAGAGACTTGAAAGACATATTTCAGTTGATTCAAATGGCACTTGAGCCAATCTCTTTTGAGCCGCGCCGTTCTTACAATACAACGTTGAACAGGTCAGTTACAAGACTTTCATAGCGGGGCGACGTGACGCAATGACGAGGAATTTTTATTCATTTTGAAGGTGATTGAGAGGATCAAGAAGTGGAATAGATTGAATTGTTCCGGACTTTTTAGTCACGCTTGAGTCACTCGGTCTTCATCAACAAAACGGCCGCAAGAACTTGTAGCACTTGATTAGGCCCCAATCAACGGCAGCTGCCATTACTGACCTCATCTCAATTTCTGGTTTGAATTATGCCGAAATTGGCCAGTGATTCACATTGATTTTGGCATTACTTAATGCTGACTTCGTGTGGACGTTTTGTTTTCGCCTTTTTAATGTTCTCAGCATAGAATGCGATAAAGATAAGTTTTTTTCGTTTTAACTATAAACAGAAACGTGATGAGGGTTTAGAGGCCAAATGAAATCATGCCTTATTTTGTGTCATGATTTTTAAAAGGGAAGTGTGTGACAAGTCGAATTTGAGCTTTTAAAACGTTCTCTTCATGTTTCATTATCGATTGCTGCTAGAACCATAATTTGACGACGAAAATGTAGATTTAGATGGCTCCTAAGCACTAAAGTTCAAAATTGTTTACGCATCTCTTAAAATCTATAGGTTATTATCGAACTTAATGTCTAGTGAAACCAAAAGATCAAATTCCAATTTAAGTATGCATGAAGAAACTGAGATTTTAACGCCAAAGAAGTTTAGAACACATATACAGGCACTATGGCAGCACTCACAGCTTGCATGAGGACATTAATGACAACGGACAACGAATTACATATACAGATGGCAGCTGCTTGATGGAGCCACTCGCAACCGAATGTGCTGATAGATCGCCGCCACTTTTCGGGCATGATGACGGACAGAACGAACATACCGAAATGCCAACTTCGACTCGGATTACTATGATGTTGGTATGGTGCTCCGGGGCATCCTAACGGCATCTTGGATCGAAGGCAAGAGTACTTTAATGGATTGCTAAATGGCGAGGGATCTTTTTCGAGAGCTCTACAGCCCAATTTAGCCTTGGCCTTCATCAGCTTCGTCCTCCAGACGTCTGTCTGCTCCACAGCTTGTCTGCAGTTTCTTGTATTGAGAAATTTTGCTACAGCGACCTTAACATTGGCTTCCAACGTTGACCGTGGTTCGCCAACTGGTCCTTCCATCTGGTAGTAGATACAGGGCCTTTTTTAATTGGTATCCTTGATGAAGTATATGAATGTTGTAGAAAAGTATTAATGAACAGCTAATAATGCTGCAAGTGTGTATACTACAGGCGAATCTCCACAGGAGTAGGACGGCTCATGACCTCTTAACCCAGCTCTGCCCCGAGAAAAGCGCTGATATAGTTCTTATCAGTGAACAGTACCGGGAAAGAGCTGGGTTGGGATGGCATGCCGGCGACGTCAGCACTGCGGCCATCTGGATCCCAAACCCACGAAACTTTTGTATCGAGAGAGTGGGATCCAAGTGCGGCTTCGTTTGGGTGAAACACAATGCAAGCGACCGCATAAACGACTTCCAGGAAAAACTGAACGGTCTGGAGTACGCACTTCGGGATGCACGGGGGTATCTGGTGGTCGCTGGGGACTTTAACGCCAGAGCTGTCGAATGGGGGGTGCGTCCTAACTTCCGTGAAAGGAGGGTGATGGAAATGGTGTCCCGGCTGGGGCTAGTTGTGCTCACCGCCAGCTCCACGCTAATCTTCAGAAGGCATCTCCCTAGCCAACGGACATCTGGCAGCGCGAGTGATAGACTAGAAGGTGATCGAAGACTTCACGAGAAGCGATCACCAGTAGATCAGGTTCCAGGTTCCGCACAGCATGGCTGGATACCACTGTCTGTATTGCGCGTCCCCCGGTGTAACTCGTGCGGAATGTAAACCGAGATCTGTGCGGATTCGGGTACAGGATAGTCACGATGAGGTTGGGAGCCTTTGCTCAAGGGTCCCCCAGAAATCCAGTCACTTTGGGCGATATCGTGGATGCCCTCATCCCCAGCCACCCGCGGCGACCGTCCGAGCGACCACTGCCCTCGAACTTTGAAGCACCCCCTTCAACGAAGAGGAGTTAATAGTGGCCGCTCGCCCGATGCGTAACGGGAAGGCTTCAGGACCAGACGGCTTTCCAGCAGAAATATTGAACGCAGTACCTTCCACATACCCTTGTGTATGTTGGATACGACGGGGAAGCTATTGGAGAGGCTGAGGCCACGCGTTCACGAGGCCATACAGGTGGCGGGAAGCCTGGCCGACAGACAGTTTGGCTTCCGACCAGGGCGCACCACTATTGACGCGATCCAACAGGTTGTTGAGGCTGTCAGGTCGACCGAGCAAGGAAATAACTTTTCCCGACAAGTGTGCCTGCTGGCCACTCTAGACGTGAAGAACGCCTTCAACTCAGTTAGGTGGGACAGGGCGCTTGGGGTGATGGAGCGCGACTTCGGACTTCCTTAGTACCTGCAAAGGATACTGGAGGATTACATGAATGAGCGCTTCATAGAATATGACACCAACGATGGCTTGCGAAGGAGGGAGGTAAAATCTGGGGAAACTCAGGGCTCCATTCTGAGACCCGACGTTTCGAACATCTCTTATGACGGGCTCCTACGTCTGGCCATGCCCGGGCGTGTTTTCCTGGTTGGGTACGCTGACGACGTCGCGGTGATCATCACCGCCAGAGATGTCGAAGCTGCGTAGAGTTTCCTCCTGGATGCACAATTGCGGGCTTGAGGTCGCAGCTCACAAAGCGGAAATCGTGTTACTGACGAAAAAGCACATCAACACGGTACCCAATTTCGGGGTGGGAGACGCGACAATTGAATCAGCGAAGGCCGTAAAGTACCTCGGAGTGATGCTTGATAACAAGCTATCTTTCGGGGTACATGCGCTGCGAGCGGCGAACAAGGCAGCGGCGGCGGTAGCGTCGCATAGCAGGATAATGGCGAAAGTTCACGGTCCCAAACCCTGCATGCCACATCTGCTCATGCGCATGGCCGAGTCGATCTTACTCTAAGGAGCACAGATGTAGGCCGACGCGGTGCGGTATGAAAAAGCGCATGGCCGCAGTGCAGAGACGGAGAGCTCTCCGTGTCGTGTGTTTCTACCGCACGGTCTCCGAGCCCGCAGTGCTGGCGGCCGCCGGAGTCATTTCGTCGCTCTGTTTAAGGATACAAATTACCACTCCTCCTCCAGATAGAATGTACCCCCAATTGAAGCTAGATCTGAAGAGACGGAGCAGATTATCGAGAATCAGCTTGACACTTCTGAAAGTGCACCGAAAAAATTATTCCTCCTCCTAAGGATATGTAGGGTTGAAGAGGCCACTGCCCATTTTAACCATATCGCGGTCGAAGATGTTCTCAGAGAATGGTCCTATGACTCTACCGTGCGGTCTAAAGAGGTAACACAAGGTTTCTCCGTGGTTAGGAATGTTTGAGCCAGCCTCTTTTTTAAGGAGGCCTACTGACTTGAAGAACTCCTTTGAGCTTTCGGAGTCTACTTGCCCCTCGTAGAGTTTGCAAACCGTCACAATGATTTCTCCAGGCAATGCACTTGGAGCGTCTAGAATATTTGTTGTAGCCTGTTAGAGTGAACCTGTATTCTTCCCATTATCCCAGATGTTTTGCCTTATTTAACAATCTCCTAAGTTTCCTTAGCATTGAAGTAAGTTTGTCATTCCAACAGGGCCCTTAAAGCTACTACTGGGAGGAAGAGACAGTGCTGCTGATATGGTAGGAGCAGGTTACCACCTCAGTGAGCTGCGCGGCAGCAGTATCCAATTCACACAATGAGTATTCTATATCTATAGATTGAATAGGCCCTGAAATTTAGGCCAGTTGTGGTAAAATTACTCGCTGAAGAAGATCATAGAGGTCGCACCATAACAGAAGGGAATCTCAAAATCGCTATTTCTAAGCGCAGTGGGAGCCTCAAATCTCCGCAAGTGAGCAACGTATATATTTATTTAAATCGCAAATTATCGGCTCATTTATATTTCTCCACAAACACCCATTTCCCTATTTTTATGGCGCGGGCTCTATCACAATCAACCTGCAAAAAATAAATTGGGCCACGCGGTTGGCTTAGTTGTATTGCACCCGACAGGGCCTAATTTGCAGATAAAAAATGTTGAAGAATAAATAAATTTTTAGGTGTTTTATTTAACAATTTCGAGGAATTTTTACACGGATTCTACATACGCCTACGGTCCTGAAAACGTGCTTTACATCTACCTAAACCCAAGCCTCTGTAGAAAGGCACCGCTGGCCAGAGGAAAGGAGATATAAAAGAAATGCTTCGATGTCATATATTTTTATTATTCATGATGAAACATAAAAGCAGCTTAGCTCACTGCTACCCTTACTATCGGA
This sequence comes from Thereva unica, assembly GCA_949987705.1. Lineage (NCBI taxonomy): Eukaryota > Metazoa > Arthropoda > Insecta > Diptera > Therevidae > Thereva > Thereva unica. The sequence continues at coordinate 46,157,576 of OX465281.1, read as the reverse complement.
TCAGCATTAACAGAAGGACTAAACTAGGAACGAACATAGTAAAAAATGTGCTGCAACATTACTATTTTTTCCAGAACCCGTAAAACCCAGAAGTTGATACCCTTTAATAAGAAGTTTACAGTACATATGAGACCTGCTACTACTCTTATTTTATAAATAACCCTCGATCCAATAACTCGTCATCCTTTTTGTGCCTTTCCGCTTACAGGGAGTTAATATAAATCCACTTCACCCAAATATCCTTCTACGTCATTTGAGGGGTTTCAGTTCTTCAATCAAAGAAATTCCATTATCTAAACGACAACAATCGAACTCCATTTAGCCTACTAGCCCCAGCGAGGCATCCGATAGTCGGTTTGCGAAGCCCTGCAAAGGGTCAAGTAGAGACAAAGCGATAAAGCCAACCAAGTGACTCTGGTCCACACGGGGAATCATTTGTTCCAGATGGCACCCCCCAGAATGTTCTCTGCTGGAAGGGGTTCCAACCCTCCTCGGTCTGACTTCGGTGCTGGACACTCCAGCTCCAAGAATTTTCATGTTCACTTAAACATCGACCACGTGACTCCGCAAAGGTTGTCATGGCAACTCCCCAAAACGCAGGGCCAACACCCATCTCCGGGCTCGAGTTGCTCCCGCGTGACTCGGCTTTAAGTGAAGTTTATCCAGCGACGTGCTTCCCCCGTGCTTCAGATGTTTTCTTCCAATTTACCTCGAAGAAAACAAGCCCCAATCTAGGGGTTCCTTGTCGGAGGGTGGATGGCCCACTGCAGTGCTCCCCTCGGTCGGGGACGAGCTCCTGCATCACTCCGTGTTTTATTGCGTTCATTTCGTTTGTGCTTTGAGGTTATGTTGGTGTGCTGCTGTTTTGCCTGGAAGAATGCCCCATTATCCCCGCCAGGACAAGGGAGCAGCAGCGGTGAGCGCAATAAACGACCTTAGTAACGAGTAACGAGACATGTGAAGTGGGTGGCATTGAAATCACGCCTTGCTTAGCGGTGAAGCACACCCCCGTGATCGTCGTCGTCTACCCTAGAGCGGCTGGGATGATGCATTATCTACTAGTGTCGAGAGGAGGCTCCGCGAGTGAAAGCGGGAGCAGATGAAGGCTGAGACTCGCGATTGGGGGCCCGTGCGTATGCCGCCGATTATCCACTTCCGAGCAAATTGGTTCGTTCTTGAACTTCCTGGATTGGTGCTCTTTGCCGGGTTAAAAATAAGCCAGCGCGCCCCAGTTGTAGACCGCGCGGTTATTAGGTAATGAGAGACACAATGAAGCTCGTTTGTCAATCAGCTTGAAAATAGGCTTTTTGCGCGTCAATTTTTTCCTATCATGATGTCAAAGCATTGTTTTCATGCCATTTTCATTTGGCAACCGAAAAATATTGGCCGAATTTATCATTCATTTTTTCGGTAGAATTTCCTATTGTTTGCCGCCCTGGCTCAGGTCTTCGGCGAGTTCTTTAACTTTATTAATTAAATATAAACGCTCATTGTCTTTGTTTTTGTGGATGAATTGAGATTTTCAAAAGAAACACATTTTAATATCGTTTTAATTTTGGGATGAATAGGCTGGAGAGTTTTATGGAAGTCAAACGTACTGGAAAATTTGTTTCTGCCTTTTTTAAGCTGGATTTATACGATTTCAAAAGGAACGCATTGAAACGATTTCGTTCATTTATTTTTATTAAATTTATTTAATTTTAAAATTGAATTTCCGGTTTTTAATATTCGAGTTGAAACACAGGAGAATTGTGTTTCTACCTGAAACAATAAAAAATGGGTGTGCGGACTGAGGTATGTACACACATTAGAAGTTATACTTCTTTGGTGTTATTAAAAACTAATTTTTAATTTGCATGTATTGCATTTTTTTTAATCATTTTCGTGCATTGGCTAGTGAAAAGTATCAGAATAAAGACACGCTCCAGCCAGGTAGTTTCAGTTAGCACCTACACCTAGTAGCAGTGCCAGGGTATCGTTTTGAGCCTGGGTCGAGTCACTCAACTCAAACGCAAAACCGAAACTGTTATTTGGTATTTCACTTAAACAGATAAAAAGGTAGCCCATTTCGTCGTGAAGCTGACGATGGGCCGACAGTGTACACAGCAACAATCCGTAGGAATCCGTTCTGGGGTTTCACCTGTGAATCAATATGTATGTATAATGATGGCCCCCTTTGCTGAAAGTCGAGTCGTGTGGCGTGACAAGTCTTTTGAGCTAGTGAAAGTGACGTTTCAGTCGAATTACGACTTTCAACACAGCGGCCTGTGTTGAAAGTCGTAATTCGACCGAAACGTCACTTTCTCCAAATTAAACGACTTGTGACGCCTCGATGAGACCGAATTATGCGCTAACGAAGCGATCTGGTAGATTAAAGCGTGGTCTGAACGCGCTGGTCTTAGGCTTATTGAGCACATAACAGAATTTTTGCTGATCAGCAAACGGAGAAAATCAGTTTCCGTTAGGAGCAAGGTATGAAAACAGATCGTTTACTCACAGGCCACCGTAAGACACCTAGGAAGCGATGATCGACGGGAAGGCATGGTGGATAAAGGGTCGGCTATTTGAAAATCACTTCAAAGATTGCTGCCCTAAATGGGAGACCGCGGCGTTGCCTGCTGATTGCGGGGGTGGTTAGCTCAGTCTTCCCAATCACTGCGCTAGTTGAAGCAGCATCGTTGAACAGAAGACTAACAGCAAAAATAGAGGGTTCCATACAGACTAAGTGCCTTGCCTTCTGCGCATACAAGACTACGTCCAACGATGGCTCGTACGCAAAGGCGCGGATGGTTCCCATAGACATGGCTTTCTACCATAGATATATGAATACTATAGAAGGAGTGTAAAGTGCAATCTGAGGCATGAAGAGTGAAGCCATGAGTCGGAAGGAGAATTCTTTGGCGGCCATCTTGGTAGGCTCAAAATGTCAAATAATCTAGTCGAAATTTAGTGGATACCCGAGTAAAACTAAAAGATTGGCTTATGTCGGGCGAATCACGCCTGCTTGGCTTTTGAAGGGTGTATGACGGCGGTAGAAATTTTTCCAATTTTTAATGGGAGCACATACGGCCTTACGACGGCTAAACTTGATCAAAAGATTTAGATAGCCAAGAACTAAGCTGTGCACGGGGCATTCCACGGAGCAAATTTGAGCCAAAAAGAATCTGCACCAAATGTATTGTTGAATTTGTTTTATGGGGACTTGAACATTTTCGTCAGGGTTTGAAAGCAAAGTAAACTTAAAGCAAAGCACATATTTTTAAACTTACTTTGCTGATGACTGTGAAAGCTATTTGTTTCAAATTGCTGCGAATGCTGTTGCTTTCTTTCTTTCAGCAGCATACTGGTCCGGCTGCAAATGCTTTGGTTTTAAAATACTTTACTGTGAAAAGCTTTCTGTTTGCTTACAATTTTTCAAAGCTTTCCTCTCCAAATCCTGTGAAATACTTTGCTTCCTTCAGCTTTTTGTTTCATGGTCCAGCTTTATATAGTAAATGGTTCTTTTGTTTAGAGGGGTGGAAACTTTTTTTTGTATGTGTATGTGAAAGATTCACAGCCGGAACAGTATGCTCCAGCATTTGTAAAAAATGAAACTTGAAATTTTCCAGCGGAGTTCCCTTTATTTTGGTTTCACAAATAAGCAAAGCAACAAAGTCTATAAAGCCAACTGGCCGGCTACTCGAGTTATGAAGGGTCAAAGGTCACGAAAATGAATTTTAGTGCATTTTGCAAAACTAAAGTATGAATATTTCTGAAAAATTGCATTCACATTCTCTTGGAGAAAGTTAATAATTGGACCAGAATCTTCTCAGGAAATTTACCTTAAAGTCTCCTTTAGAAGCATTGTCAACTTATTTTCTCCACTAGCAAAAATTTCTGCTCCAGCTGTATGGCAATAGTAATTGTTTTAATAAATAGATGATAGACGAATAGAATACTAGGTGGGCAAACTTTTTATACATGTGCCAGAATAAATTTTACTTTTTTCCGTGGCCGTAATAGTAAATTGACTTGACTTGTGACCTGTAATTTTTATAGAGTTGAGCCGTACTTACACGAGTCAGTACATTTATCCCTTACACGATGGTAAATTGTACTGAGGTCTCATTTTTTAGTGAAGAGACAAGGGTTTCTTATTTTTTACTTCTTTTGCGGCAGCAAAATTTCAAACTTGAAATGAGATGAGATTATAAAATGTAAGTATGTATATATTGAAGGCAGACATAGGTTTCTTACTTACTCTGAGGCAGTGTAATGCAAAATAGAATCAAACTTGCAAAAAGCTCTTCATTGGTACTTATTTGATTTCTTTCTTTAATTTGCTTATTTTTGTAATTTTAGCATTAGAATGGTGCCTCCCCTCATTCGAAGTAGGATATTGGTCAAAGAGGTACCTCTTACAAAACTCATTTTATAATTGTGTCCTACCCAATATTAACTATTTAGTCTACCTTTGAATGATGATGTAATGGGATAAATAACTTTATCCATCACTCTTCTCGTTAAGCAGTATTCAAATAAGCACAATGGGGAGCTTCTTGGAAATTCCGCGTGAAGGGGTAGTGAATTTCTTGGCTAGTCTCCCACCCAGTGTAAGAGTCCGACAATACCTTTTCTGTCTTTTCGTTGTGTAACTATTTCAAGACAACTTTATATTTTAAGATTTTTAAAACGGAGATGAAAACAGAGTAAGGTAGTTCTACAAGAAATCATCCATAGTCCGCAGTTTTATCCCATCGACATTTTTGAAATTTTTTTTGCACCGTAATTTTCAAAGTAAAATAATTTTAATCTTTTTTTTTCAGAAAGCAGTTACCTTGGTTAAATATATTCTAATCGCCATTTGAGATATGTTTTAAGACTTGAACTGAACTGAGATTTTGTTATTGTTCTTACCTGGAAAATAAAAAAAATATGCATTAATATTAAATGTTTATTTGTTTGTTATAAGAATGTTGACACTTTAAAATAACAATAAACTAAGTACTTAATGTTTATGGTTCATAAATAAGTTTTGTTAAACTATTCGACATATGATAACAATCTGTTAATGCAGCTAGCTGAGTAACTATTACGTTTGCTTATTTAAACAATTTTGTGATGATCTTATCGAAAATGTAAATTTTAAAGCAGACCTTTTGCCTTCTTAGTCTTTAGCACTTCAATGTTTGATGGTTGTTTTTTAGGCTGATGTGCAACGATATGCACTTTGGTACCAGGGCGGGTTTTGTTTTGTGTGGGTTTTTTTTAATTAACTTTGGGAGGCTGGAGCACACTTTTCCTCACACTCTGGTAATAATTTAACACACAACAGTTAGACAGTTAGTGAAGTCATTGGTTACATTGGTCTATAAGTTGGTTTAATTTATTTGTATCTGTAGGTTATAAGATTGTTGACGTTTTTTTTTGTATAATAAATATATATCGTACTTGTAGATTTGTGTGTTTAATTGTTGTTGGTTTCCGTTCAGCATGACAGGCCAGAAGAAACAGGATGAGCTAAGTGAGGTTAGATATGCCTGAGTTGCTGATGCCCAGTACTTAGGTCAAAGGGATAGGCCCGTTGTGATGCCATAAGGATTCCACTTTAAACCCAATGTTAAAGTGTCGTTTCTTCGCTCAAACCACCTCGAGGGCGAAATGAATCTTCTTAGTTGCGCGATCCCAAACTTCGGGCTTTCCGCGAGCGTGCTTAGGAAGGGTTCACCAAAAGTGTTAAGTCTCCTTTTGCTTAGGGCTGGGCAGTGACAGAGAAGGTGTTTTATCTTTTCCTCCTCGTCTATATTCTTACAGCTTCTGTAGAAATCATAGGTTTCGCATGCGTCCCTATCAGGCAGTGTCCGGTCAGCACTCCCACTGTAACTAAGAGGTATCGTTTACCTAGGCTCAACAGTGAGGTGGTCCGCCTGAGATCGTAGGAGGGCCAAGTCATTTTGGTCAAGGTGCATTTGTTAAGATCTCTCCAATGCTTTTCTGATTGTTGCATTGTGTGGTGTTTGCATCGGAATTTAAATGTGGCCTAAGGCATACCAACCCTTTTTTTCCAAGAAGGAGAGTCGCGGTCAGCTTTACAGTTTCCCTTTATATGTATTTCGGTGACCAGGCCTCCATATGAGGAGGGACCTGAACTGCTGAGCCATATCGTTAAGAGATCTGCGGCATTCAGAGATAGTTCTGGAATTATTAGTGCAAGAGCGCAGGGCCTTCAGAATCGCCTGGCAATCTGAGAAGATGTAGACAGTTCGGTTCCTGTCGCCTTGCTGGTTGATTTACAAAACAGCCTCATGCATAGCTAAAACCTCCGATAACAGGATGGGCTAGCGGAGGGATAAAATTCTCTCTCTTCCGCCTGCAATTTCAGGTTCAGGCATCTTTCCTTCTCTCCTTCATAGGTACTCCGCGTCCATCATGATAGGGGCTCGCTCACAGACAGGTAAATGGTGATGATGCAGTTCGATAGGTGATATCTCAAAGGTCTCAACACTCCACGACTTCCGGGGTACAGCCTTGATGTTCAGTTTTTTTAGGGCATTTTTTAGGATTTTTGTTAAAATTTTTGTTTTTGTTGGTGGCCCTGAGGTTGGCTCTTTGGACAACCAGCCCAGGGTTCACATAACAGACCTAAGAAAAGGTATATAGACGACGCAAGAAAGCCAAGGCCAACAATGGGCTGTGGAGCTCTGATGATGATGATGCCAATTAAAAATTTACCATTCCCAACGATGCAGCTGTTAAAACACTGCCATCAAGAAATAGAATCAAGAACATAAAACAAAGTAGTCAACTGAAACAGGGTCATTGAAGCAATCTAGTGAAGCATAAAAACGGAACGGAAAAATAAACAGCACCAAGAAAAGAAAAACAGCACCATAGCAAATATGTTCCCTACGAAGGAGCAACAAAAGGACTTTAATCTACTTACTTTAATGAACATTTCAGTTGTCATTTGAAGAAAATTGTTGATATAAACCGCACGTAAAATGTTTATAGCATGGCGATCGTAAACATGAATGATGCCGCTAGCAAATTACTTGCGATTCCCCATTAAAAAGTCCCCGCTCCCAACTTTGGGGCGAAATGAGGAAAATTGGAAAAATTATCTTCAACATTCCTCACAAGATTAACCCGGATGAGTTATGAGGACTTGGAGGTTGTTAATAATACAACGTGCAACAGTCGCCATAAATCACCGGCGGCACAGCCGAGCCGAAAAAGTCCGTAATTCTTAGTGAAAGCTGTAAAATGCTCCAATTTATGGGCTGGAAGGACCCATTAAGCCAGGACCATTCCGGCCCCCATCTGCTACCACCTCCACCACCACAGACAGCGCCAGGGTCATAAAGGTGAGGCGAGGAGAATGCCGTGTCCCAGCAGTACGTGCAAAACTCTTCCTGTTTACATTTTCGCTCTCGCCCTTGACTGCTTGTGCATGCTACCACGAAGGGCTGTGCAGTAGCCCCAAGGGGCGCAAAAACAACAATCGCTACCGGCAGAAAACAAGAAGCCCGGCGTCCAATGTCTGGCCGTAGTACGAAGATATCGATTTCCTGCAAACTGATGGCGGGTGGATGAATAAATAAAGTCCCGGAGACCGGAGGGTCGCTTGGTCCTGGCATATTTTCCTGTTTCCTTTCGAGCCCTCAAGGCAGCAGCCCCATCAAAATGCACACTTTTCACAAACTGCGTAAACTTTTCAGTTCGGCCGCATCCCTTAGCGTGCAGCTCTGGGGTTGGAATTTCTGGTTTTTTTTTAAATGCTACCCCAGGAAATCAGGATGAACTAGTCTGGGACGAATATCGACAAACACTTCCTACGTGAGCACGCCGCCTTTAAGGTGGACCTTACATCAGATGTGCTTCCGCCGAATGAGTTTTATTGGCAGCGTGCGTGCGTGCCGGAAAATTACTTTTCCGCGCTCAAATGAGACCAAATTTGGAAGATCCGAAGGAAGCAATTATAGAGGCACAGCGCTCGATTCTTTCATTTCCATTTTGGCGGGGGTGTGAGGGGCGGAATACGGCACCACGGCGACTGTGATCCTGGCATTTACATGCAAATATTTGCTCAAGTTTTGGTGAAACGATGACGATGACTATTCCGAAAGGTTTACTTAGTTGGCATAAGGTCAGCCGAAGGTTAATTGAAGGTGAAATGAGAATTGTCAATAATAAATTCATTTGCATAAAATTATTTACTGCCGTATGTTTTCGGCTGGGGCTAAGTGAGAGAGTGTGCTTTGGAACATATTAATTTAACACTTGAGGGGTATGTTAACTTCTGGCAGGGCAACTTTTGGGGATTTTGAATGGCTTGTAAATGAGTAGGGTCTCAGTCCGTACATTGAATATTTGATTTTATTACTTAATAAAGTGCTTTTTGAAGTTTCACTTGGTTTTTTGATGTTTTGAAATAAAGGTAGACATGAAGGACTTGCTTTTGTGAAGTTATGTGTTTAACAACTGTTAAAATTGGGTCTTGGAACATGTTGCATGTCAAATAAATATAAACTCAACTATATCATTCTCGACTGGAGCCGGAAGAATTACAACGAATTCAGTGCTTTCAAAGCTATATGTTGAGGATATGATGACACTATTCAGTATTCTTTTTATCTATGAGTTATTGTCAAACTGTAAAAGAAAGAATCTGTCTAATTATACTTTAGTTTTCTTCTTGCATCAGTTAATAGTTACGACGACGAGGGTGACTTAAAGAATCAACGATTATCAGTTACCGAGGCTCGAGACACCGCCAAAAACCGAGAAGAATGGAAGCGAATCGTGAATAGAGTTCGGGACCCAGCGGCACCGACAGCAGCGTATCCGTTGCGGGGACGTCCCGCTCGGACCGCCAGCTAACGGATCAAAGAAGAAGAAGAAGAATAGTTACGACCCATAGGAGCGGGGAAAGTACTCCTCCTTGTGGAGTGTCCGTATTTACGGCCATTCGGACCGAGCGGTGGCCCAAGATCGAGCTCACCATCCTGCCAGCATTTGGTGGATAAGAGACACCAGCGATGCTTCGATCCCATGTTCTGTCAAGGCCAGGGTAATGGCGTCCGGCAATACATAGTTACATGCTCCCTCTATGTCAAGAAATACTACAAATGTATACTTCTTGACCTCGAGGGATATTTCAATAGGCCTGTTTAGATGGTTCGCTTCGATGGTACCTCTCATCATCCCACTTCCCCCTTTATCAACAAAGTTCGTGAGGAATGTTCCTGGAAGCGAACCGTCTAAACAGGCCCAATGGTTGAAACCAATGAGTGAAAAGCAGTATCAGTAGATTTGCCCTTTGTATAGCGTATTGGCGTGCTTTGCGCCAGAGAGTTCCGAGAATAGTATGGTCAGTATGGTCATATTTCGATTAGCCTTTCTAGAGTCTTTAATAGAGAGGATTATAGGCTGCTTGGCCTGGTCTTTGGGTGCTGCGTGGGAAACTTTTCTTGCCCTAGGTACTACTTTTACCTCTTTCCAACTAGAGGGGATCCAGTTAGTGTGCTGCATAGTATTTGGGTAGTTATCAACTTTTTTCTTGGAGTTGACAAATTTAAAGAAGTTTCTAGGATCAGTATAAACCTGGTCCCTCATGCTGCTGAGATATTCGCCATACAGAGCAGAAGAGAGTAAACGAAATCTGTTATAGCAATCAGTAAATGTAATAAGACTCGGAGAATCCTTCCTTTTTAAATAGGTCTTCCAGAGTCTATTTTTCTGATTCCTTAAATGCTTCAGCTCATTATTGTACCAAGGTGGAGTAGAACTACGCAATTTTTGAGGCTCAAAAGGTACACATGAAGCAATAGCTTCATATAGTACGGCATAAAACCGTGCCACATCGACATCCAACTCATTTGCGGAAAGTAGGCTGTTGAAATCAATCAAGGCAAGCTTAGATGAGAGTTCATTAAAGTTAGCCTTCTTAAAGTTGAAGGAATGGGTTACCGCCTCCGGACAAGGATTGTTCTTTGAGTTCAAGCAGTAGAGCGAGAGAGGAGGGTGGTAATTGTCAACGGACGTCATGACTATTGGACTGGGTTCAACAATCATGTTTCCTGAGTCAGTAAAGAATACAAGATCCAACTGCCTCCCTAACACATTAGTCACACCACTCATTTGATTAAGGCCAAGTGAGAATAAGGAATTGAGAAAACAGGATTCCTTAGAATTAAAATTGCCTTCGGGGAGGTAGTTATCGTCAGCTTCGTCAAATACCCACTGAATATTGGGTAAATTGAAGTCGCCAAGAAGAAGTAATTCATCACCAGTGTTCATCATATTCAGGCTATAATCAACACAGGAGATGAGAATATCATAGAGGCTTATACCTCCATCATCAAGTGTGCTTATCATATCTGGTGGGATATAGCAGCACAACAGGAAGAGATTTGATTTTGAAAAAGAAATCTTGAGAGCGACAAGCTCAATGTCCAAAGGGTTAGAGAAACTAGGAAGCGAAATTGGGTTACAATTAAGGTAGCTGCGGCATGTAAGAAGTACGCCACCCGGCGAGCTTCCGAGTCAGTGTGACGGTCCCTCCGAAAGACTTGGTAGGAGGAATCGAAGAGTTCAGCATTAAGAATGCCTTCGTGAAGCCAGGTTTCCGTGAACGCTATGACATCGAACCCGCTAGCCATCGATGCCTGAAGGATGTCGTTAGTTTTTGACCTTGTCTCCCTTACGTTTTGGTAGTAGAGAGAAAGGGTCTCAAGTTTTTTGACATCCTTGGTGTTCTCGGAATGGAAACGTTTGAGTGATGTGCTCGAGTACGGGTACGGGGAACAAAGAGCTTGGTAAGGGCACCAGCAGGCCAGATACCAGGATCTAAAAGAGTCTCGGTAATAACGGGCGGTGCAGACAAAACGAAAGAAGCAACAGGCTTGGAAGCCTTGCTGACTTTTCTGCATGAAACAGTTCCAGGGTCTATAGATTTCTTCCTTAAATATTCACAGACAAACTCCGTCGTAGTTTCAGGAGAGAATCGTGATATAAAGATATCTAAAGGTCTCGGTATCGTAATCAGAGGGGTGCACGGTTCTAGGGGAACTGTAGCTTCAGTGACCGGGGGGTTGGCCACTATTAAGGTCGAAGAGGTTGATACCGAGACCGGCCTAGAGATCGATTCTATCCCTGGAACGCGGGGCAAGGAACTCGGGGTGACACCGTCACCAATGATGGCTTGGCGATTTCGATTTTTCCTGCGACTTTTATGACGCACCTTAATAATAGGTGCAATTGAATTGACGGCCTCCTGTGGCAAGAAGACGTTCTCCGAACGAGAAGTAGGCGCGGGACAGGGTGAAGACAGAGGCTGCTCCTCAACCTGCAGAGCGTCATCATCAGATGCTGCCGTCGCTGGGGAGGTCTTATTTGTAACTACGACGCACAGTGGGACCAAATCCAAAAAAGCTGGCCAAAAGTCTAAAAAAAAGTTTATAGATTGCGGTTTTTTTTGGGGGGATGATTCGAGGACACTTCCAATAGTGAGCAATCAGTCACGGAAGGTTAGATTTTTTTCTACGGACTGAGAAATTGGCGTTGCTACTTTACTCTTTTTGCTTATTTTTAAACGTTAATATTGTGAAAAAAGGTTAACGTTTTCAAAACGCTATAAAAAATTAAGTAACCAAGCAATCGTGGTAGTGTAAAGTGGAATTTTCTTTGGAAGGTATGTAGAGTATAAAAAAAATTGCACTATACCCATTAAGCAAGTATATAATACACAGTAAGCATCTATTACACGTGATTTTTATGAATTAGGATTGTAAGAATGCGATATATATTGGACAAAAAGTAATATTGCTCCACTCTGCTCCACTGGAAAACTTGCTGGGCGTTGTTGGTAAAAGTGTATTCCTTCACCTCCAAAAAAATCCGCTGCCCAAAATTGCCCCTCCGTGTTTTAAGGGGTCACATACGTCCAGCACTAGCCCATGAAAATGGTACTTCAATATTGCAAAAATGCGGGACAAGGTTTTATTTTTGGGATGTGTTTGGGGGGGGTCAGTGTGAGCTTAAATCTGAGTTTTCGGGATTCTAACCCACTCCCCTCCCAATTTGGACGCCATCTTGGAAAAGGTGCGCAAATGGTTTTTCCATTATATATCTCCGTAACAGTACATCTTACAGAAAATTTGCAAGGGCACTTTTTGTTTATAATTAAATTATCTACAATATATTAGCAAGATATTTTTGGATAAATTTAATAATTAAGAAGTTATAAGCCTTAGAACACCAAAATTAGTCACAGTATTTTCTTTTAATGGCTATAACTTTTTTTCCTTGAATTTTAACCAAAAAAAAAATAATAATAATAAGTTTTTTTAGAGAATTTCATAAGGAATAATTTTCATTCATACTTTTTTTTTAAATTCATTCACTACGAAAGGTTTTACGTGTTACAGCGCCTCGAAGGTATCAAAGTGACAGATTTTCTGAATAATTTTTTTACGATTTTACCTAGTCCTCTCCCTAGACTAACCATATTGAGTATTGAGTTAACCATATTGAGTCCGCCATTTTGAAAATCAAAATTTCGACACCGGATTCGTCATCAGCGACCCCGAAAACCCCCGAGTGTAAAATTTGAGATCATTTAATGCACTTTTTGACTTTTGGTCAGCTTTTTTGGATTTGGTCCCACTGTGCGACGCTCTCCAATTTTAAGGACAGGGAGCTCAGGGCATTGTGATTTTGAATCACTGCTGATGACAGCGATTCAATATCAACCCTGACACGCTTGGTATTCCTTTTTATGTCGTCCAATATAGGATTGTCCAACCTTGCCTCAATGTGGCTCCCATACCTCCCTTGAAGGAGGAAGTAAGAGAGGAAAGATTTTAAAATTACGGTGCCGTCGAACAATACTAACGAAATTCGCTACTGGGGCAGCCATCTTAGTTTCCCCATGAAGGGATAAAAAGCTTCTTTAAATTTAACTTTAATTTCTTCAATGTAACCCAAATAAACAGCAGCATAAATCATTTCATGTTTTGAATTTAATACCCTCGCCACCCTCAACAGATTACTATCAGTCTAACCCTAAATGGACCAAAACTAATTTCAATGTTCACATCAATCTGAACTGCTCCAGTCTCAAAAAACAAGGATAATAAAAACCGACAAATTCGCCAACAAATCGCATAAATCATCGCCCTTCCTTCCCGCCCTCGCGCGATCCTTATTCGGAAAATATCGCTTGACAAATATTCAGTTGCCGAAAAAATCGACGCAAGGAAATTTATGGTCATTATGAAAGGAGAATGCGACACTAGACCCTGCGCGCCTAAATGGTAAATGGCAGCCCTATAGATACCCTGGACCCCTGTCGGGGAATAGCCAAATATTTATCCAGCCATCATAGTGATTGGTGTTCATTTTTCATCCTTTTGTCTACCGAGGGTCAAAATTCTCACCCTCCTGGCGCGAGGGGTGGCGTTCGAAATCTTTAGTAGCCCCCAGCTTGATTTTTACTTTCCGCAGGACTTCGTAATTCAGGAGTTGAGCGTCGATGGCGAAGGGAACGAGATTCAGAGCGACTAGACAATCTATCCTCGTCTGGGATAATAATGACACGCGGCAAATTAAATTTTTCTAAGCCCTCGTCCTTGTGCATAGAGGTAGTGGCAGAGCAGATCCTCCTGGGAATTGTCTGGGCGCCTTGCAGCAGCTCGAGCAGGAATCTATCAGTCAGGACACGAAGGAGACTTAATCGATTTTGTCAATAATAATTGTTTGACAGAGCGTCATGCATCCCGGCCGCACTTAAAACCCAACGACAGGATAGAGGTGGGGATTTTCAAATAACCCGGCCAGTAATGTGGTAGTAGTGAATGAAGCGAGTGGGGGTAAATTAATTTTGTGAAGTGAAAATTTACGGTTATCGTTATACGATGGAAATCTGCGGTTTTGTTTTGGTTACATTATGGCGCCCTTAAAGGAGGATCGGAATTGTTTTAGGAGCAATTTCGTGTGGGTAATATTTAAACCGATTTGATGCCGATGAATATGGAAAGGACGTGCTTATCCTTATTGAGAATGTTGCGGAAAGTATGATTAAGTGTTAGTTTGACGCGTAAACAAACAATGAAGTATAATAGCTAGAGATTGCGCGGTTGACTCCAAATGGCGGATAGGTATTCAAGTTCAACGGTCATACTAACTAGGTGAAACACAGGAAGCATATCCTTCAAGCTACTAAGAAAATGTGTGATGTCATCTAGTAAAGGGCGGTATGCAATGGGTAGTTTTGCACTCGGGCTAACGCCCTTTTCTGGTGCATCCAGATAGATGATTGCCAAGATTGAACTTCCTTTACTATCATACTCGGGAGACCTGAATAGAGCTGAAGAATAATCTCCTAGGAAGCAGCTATTCGAGCCCTAAGATTTCTATAAAGATCTGTTGTCTCAGGTCTCCGGCATGACGGTGCTTCCTATGAACTGACGGGTACTGCCAAGAGGACGAGAGTCAGGACAGGGCAGAAGGTTCTTGTTAACAATGTCGCGTCACCAACCTGCAGATTGGGATCTCCCTAGCTTCAAAATAACTAAAGAGAAGGACCACCCAAAATTCAAAAGGATCAGTACTTCGCGAGGTAAGAGAATAAAAACAAATTTTCGCACTCTGGAAATCTAAAACCGTAAATAGAGACGACTTCTCGGGCAAATACTTGCAATAATTATTAACTGCATATTGCTGATGGGACTGAAGAAGATAGTCAAATTCCGGTCCCGAATTAAAATAATTTAGTTGGTTAATTTTCTTACAAGCACGCACACACCCGCACCTAGAACGCAAAGTGGACAAATATGCCTGTGCTGGAGGAGTGCATGCCTCTGGCAGAAGTGTGCATGTTAGGAGAGAGCGAGTTATATTCCCGAGTAAATATGAAACTCGCGCGCAGCAGGTCCGCACAAGCCCGCAGCGAGCATGCATGCTTCATTAAAAATAAAACTCGCCCGTGGCAATTGGCACTATTCGTGCGTGCCTGCTGCATGCTAGGTGCGGGTGAATTTAATTTTTACTCGGAGTTGCACGGTTGCAGCCGAATCACAGTGAGAGAAATCAGCAGAAAGGGATGGATGCTGGCCTACACCAACAGGAAATTTAAAAAAATGTGTGTGGTCCATGCAACTATCACAATTTTTGATTTTTAACATACATAAGGAAATGAGGCGAGGTGGGATTGTAAATGCGTAGTGGTGAGACATCTTTCTTCTTGTTATATTTTCTTTTCGGGCAGTAAAAAATTTTGAGCTCTTTTTGTCATTTTGGCATTTCCATGGCACCTCCCTTCATTTGAAGTATGATATTGTACTGGCTCAAAGGAAAGACGGAGGGCGAACTTGGGAAGATTATCAGTAAAACGACCTCCAGTCTGGAAATCTTTTTTAAGTCTGCCATAATGTAACTGTCTAGTGTATTGCATAAGCTAAAGCCAGGAATTTAAATAGGAAGTAAACAAGCGTTTTCTTCTCCATCTTCTCACTGAAGCTACTGCAACAATACTGAAACAACCACGTACGCCTGAGTAAAAATACTGAAACAGGCAGGGTACGCCTGAGTAGTTGAAAAATAGGAATCGTCCGTTCTTAGCCTGCAAAGATTCTATTTTTCCAAATGCAGCCGGCTACAGGCACCAACGGAATAGTCCTAACGAATAACGGTACGTCCACACTTTTTTATATTAAATGGAGCAAAAGTGATGCTTTAAAAAATAAAGAGTGTCATTAAGCATATTCAAAAGACCGGTTCTCGTTCGATTGCATAGGGCTAGTAGCATTGGACGTGGTTAGTACTAGCTTGGGGGACCCCTTGATAAAACGACACTCCGGTTTGGAATGGGCGATTACGACAACATTCATATCTGTACCGGTGGTGTGCATACCTGTGGCGGGCCTTGACTATGCGTGATTCTACTTGAGATGTAAGCTATATAAGGAGAGTGTAGGGAGCAAGGCGTCTGGCTACCATCCCAGAGGTCCCGGGGGGAGTCCCGGCAGCACTACGGTCCTTGGCCTTTCCCACTTTCCCCACCTACATAGCTTTCTCTTTCTTTCTTTACATTCCTTATTCCTCCTGTCATAGCCTTCCCAAATATATGTTAACTCGTCCAGACAAATTTTGAGATACAGTGACAGAGTTACATGTTAGGGAACTGGTTGCTCGAGCGGACTTGAACGGACAATACGCCTTAAATTACCACATGCGGTAGATCCAAATGGCTGAGAACACAATCTGCAGGCTTTGTTTCCATAAGGATTGGTCTGTGCTTAACGTTCTTGGACACTGTCGAAAGCAGGTCTCATATTTAAACGTGACCTTGATTGAAAGGTCATATATAATCGACCAGTCCTCTTGATAAAAGAAAGAACGTTGAAGAAAGCAGCCAGATTAAAAAAATCCTTCAAAAAACCGGTAATGTACCTAATAAATTATTTTCGACTAAATCCTCTCAACTAAAACAAAAAAGGAAAATAAATCTTCTTTTCCGTAATTCTGTTCTTTTATGTATAAAGGTAGCAACTATAAACCTGTCCGTAGCAGCACTCAGGAAATTGTAAAATGGAATGAACATCAAGTTAAGATGGTAAAAAGGGGGAATCGAGCACAAATTACGACCAACCTCAGACTGTACAAAGGTAACAAGCTCAAGAACTAAATCAATGGACAATTGTGAACACTTCAATGTGATTTCCTATGTTAAGGTGAAATTTTCACCTGAGTAGTCCAATAAACTTGATTGATGCTTTCGGCTTTGTGTTCTTCGGGTATAATTGAAAAATATGTTTCATGTTGCAGGATCTGAAATAGCCAAGGCTAATAAAGGGTCTTCTTTTTATTTCCTTCTCTTGTTTAGCAGGATGTAACATATTCATGTGCGTGAGTAAGTAGATCCGCCTGATAATTGTTTATTTGCACTAATTTCACAAATCCAACTTTGATTTGTTCATTGTGTTTCTTAACTATAACTATCGCACACCAAGGTTAACCACGGAGTTTTTGAACAACAAAAGTTTAGCATAGTTAACCGTGGTTAACCATAGTAAGGTTTTTGAACGAACTCTTGGTAAAACAATAAAAAAAGTCCGAGCCTTAGTTTCTGGAACATTTCTCCACCTTAAAAATACTCACGGACAGGCTGGACTCTGTGGAGCGCCGTCTAACGGATGGGCTGAGCAGCATAACTGACTCATACTCCTGACAGAAGTAAACAAACACAGTGCAGACTCTCGAGACTAAAGTCTCTACATAGTCCGGGGGAATTAGCATTTGGAGGAGACAAAACTCCAAAATGGCTGAAAGGGCCCGGGTTGTCAATGAAATTTTCTATAAGTTTAGTTCTTACAAAAAAGTTGACCTGATTTACCCTTTGAAAGTTATTCAGGGTCAAAGTTTTCGAAAGTCTCCTTTTGGCCAAAATTTCACCCAAAAACTGAAATTTTCCATTTTTTTTATTATCATTCCAAAACTCTGTGATTGAATTCTTGGGCGTTGAAGTGTCCTGCAACTCGGAGAAAATTCTTCTTATATCTACATATCCATTGCCCGCCTGGCTTCTTTAATACGGACAATTTCCTCAAGCTGGAACAAGCGGTAGAAAGCACTTCGCGGAGATACACTAATCTCTTAGTTGGTGGAGATTTTAATGTGAACCTTTTAAGGTCGTGTGGCCAACAGTAGTATTTTTTTTATATTATGCACCGTCTTGGATTAAATACAATCAAGGCTCTGCCTACCTACTTTAAATCAACACATCCATCACAGCTTGATTTGCTTCTCACCAGTAACTTTCTCCTAATTATCCAAATTTTCGCTCCGAGTTTTCTAGACTTTGATATATGTATTATATGTCTGTTGCAATATTCCACTTGGGTCTCAACCTGCTAAAACAATTATTTACGATGACTTTACTAACACTGATCGTCGTAGTCTAGTTGAATGTTGTAAGCGTTTACTCTGGGCAAAACATTGACCGACGTTGATGATACCATCAAGTTTTTGGAGGGGCTTATGCAGCCCTTGTTTGATCAGTTTGTTCCTATTCGAACAAAAACCATTACTGAAATGTCCAAGCCTTGGTTCAGTTCTGAAGTTAAGTCCTTAATTATGGAGCGGGAGTATCTTTATAAAATATTCGTAAAAATAAAAACCGAAAGCGCCAAAAACTCTTATAAACGACTTCGTAATATCAAAGTGGCTAAAATTTAAAAAAACAAGCGATATTTCTACGCATGCCGACTCAATGCTTCTCTGCCACCGAAGGAACTATGGAATAACTAAGTAAGTTAGGGATTCAATCAAAAAAAGAGTCTTTAGCTCATGGCCTTAATGCCGAAAGTCTGAATACGCACTTTCCTTCAAGTAATTCTGCCCTAAAACTCATACTCCACTTGTCGTCTAGTGCAGTGGTTCCCAAACTTTATTTCATAGGGAAACTTTCTACAATGAATAGAATTTGGCGGAACCCAACGATGAAAATATAAAATAATATATGATATATGTATATATTTACAGCCCAGTGCAATTAGTCGAAAAAAGGGCATGAAATTGCATTTCATGATGTACAAAATATTTTTTTTGAATTTGTTCGGGTACATCTGACAATGTTAAAACCAAGTTTGTGGGGTCGCAGTGTGATGGGAAAAGCCGCCATCTTGAAAAAGAGGTAGAGGTCGTTTATATCAAATAACTCGGTTGTGTGCAATGATAGCTGAAAATGATCAATACAAAGTCATTAGAGAATAAAATTATCTACAAAATGAGCCCTTAACGAGGTCTGTAAGTTAATTTGGATCAAAGTTATGGCCGCTCAAAGTTCGAACTTGTTCGGGTGGTTGAGGTTGAATGCAGTTTTTTGCGATTAACTCGTAAGATATTAATTTGGGTGGGTTAATGCTGATTACCAAACTTATAGTGCTAGTGATTACCTTTAGAATAAGCCCTTAGTCATCGTTCTAACTTGTATATTTTGCGAGTAATCCAACGCCAAAGTTCGTAATGCACGTGCCTGAAATAACTGATAACGGCAATTGTTTTGAATATCTCCTTAACGGTTGCTCATATGATGATGCAGTAAGCAGCAGAAATACGTGTATTAAAATATCTTTCAAATGGGCTATTGACCGAAACTCTATGTCGCTTCATGTCCGCGACATAACGGGTGAAAAGTCAACAGCGAAGATCGCGACTGTTCTCGACGAATAACTCGCTTCCAGCCAGTTTCGCGTGTCAGATGAATTAGAATTTTATGTAACGCCCTGACTGCCCTCCTAAGCAAAAAGGTACATAACTGCAAAAATGATCAAATTTTAGTTATGGTGATATTCTTATGTATTTTTTTCCGCTCTTTCCGAAAATGCAATCCATTTTTCGATTTGTTTTACGAGAAAGTTGCAGTTAATAGATTTGCAGTTACGATATTTGACATTTAATGCAAATCAATAAGCAAAAAGGGCGTAACTGACATGTACTAAGCAAAAAGGACTAGTTGATCCGTGTTTTTTGTAATTAATCTTACTATTTTTACCCTCAAGCATGTTAAAAATGTTCAAATACAATAAAAGTGTCGACCAAAAAAAAATTTTTTTTTTTAAATTAATTATTATTTTTCAAAAAGTCATTGTATTCATACATAAAATACTAGAATTGGCGTTAATTTTGAAATATTAATGTGATTTCATCATGAAACCACGTCAAAATAAAAAAAAAATATGAGTGTGCTTAAGACCACACTTTAGAAGTAAAACTTTTGTGCCCAACAGCTAGTAATATGCAATAGATATAGTGGAAAGTCGGTCGGATCTATAGTATGCTTGAGAAAATTCAGGCCAACGACAGATGCAGGAAGAATAATGACGAATCTACTGACGGACTTGATACAAATACTATTTGAAAATATCATTATTTATGAATTCCTATTTACATTAAAACCTAAAAGTAACCGAGTAAAAATAATTTTTATTGGCTTGGGGGGGCGAACGGCTAACAAAGACCTTGGAAGGTGGTGACACCCGATTTGTCACTACTGTAAAAATCCGAGAAGATCCACTGCATACAAACACCTAGCAGACCTGTTAGCAAGTCCTAATCCCACCTCCCCGCGGTGCCCCCTGGGGTACTTCTTCGGAAGGAGCTAACGGGAGACGGGCGAATGGCGAGCTCTCTGCGCCACAAAACAGAGTTTTAAGTCGGTTGGGCTGAGGGTTAGCAACCCGCTCCCATAAAAAACACCATTGCTACGAATCGGCAAACAATGCCTCGGAACCGGATGGACAACACGACGACGACCTTTGCTTTTCGAACAAGGACACGAATCGGATCATGGAATGTGAGAACAATGCTTGCTGAGGGACGGCTGGATGAAGTCCTCAACGAGATGAATCGATATAAAATCAAGATCATGGGACTTAGCGAGACCAGATGGCCCGATGCGGGGGAACATATCTGCCCAAATGGTGAGTCCTTCTTATATTCTGGGAGAAATGAAACTGAAAGCCGTAGGAGTGGCGTTGGCGTAATACTCACCAAAGAAGCCAGGTCCAGCCTCATTAGCTGGTCACCAGTTTCTGAGAGGATTATTACCGTGCGCCTGCGTACCAGGCTAAGAAGTACTACGGTAGTCCAATGCTATGCTCCAACTGAAGACGCAGAAGATGACATCAAAGACGAGTTCTATATGCGACTGAATGAGGTTTTTCGCTCTATTCCAAGGGGAGACATCATTGTATTAATGGGTGACTTAAACGCACAAATCGGCCGCGACAACACCGGTCTTGAACAAACAATTGGAAAACAAGGCCTAAGCCAAGTTACCAATAACAATGGTGAGCTTTTCGTTGACTTTTGTAGTTCCCATCAACTAATGGTAGGTGGAACTTACTTTTGCCACAAGAAGATACACAAAGAGACCTGGGTATCACCCGATGGTAGAACGAGAAATCAGATAGATCACGTGGCCGTCAGCCGCAGATGGAGAACCATTCTGGAGGATGTCAGGAGCTTCAGGGGAGCGGACACTGGAAGCGACCACCATTTGGTAGTAGCAACTATTCGCCTTAGAATCGCTGCAATCAGAAACGTTTAACGCGATGTTATAAACCGTAGACGGTTTAACGTTGACCTTCTGCAGGAGACCGCTAAAAAGCGAGAATTTGCTGGAAACCTGCAGCAAATATTAAACCAGCAAACCGTTTCTGACGACACAAATATTGAAGAGCTGTGGAGTAGAACAAAGGGCGCTATATTGACGGCTGCGGAAACGAGCGTCGGTTATGTCCAGAGAAACATGCAACATTGGATCTCGGACACTACCTGGCAAAAAATAGAACGCAGGAGGGCCCTCAAAAATAACGTAAACTCTACAAGCGACCCGGAAAGACG
The DNA here is from genome assembly GCA_949987705.1 of Thereva unica. Taxonomy (NCBI): domain Eukaryota; kingdom Metazoa; phylum Arthropoda; class Insecta; order Diptera; family Therevidae; genus Thereva; species Thereva unica. Next base: position 46,136,189 of record OX465281.1, on the reverse strand, counting down.
TCACCAACTTGAAAGGGAATATTCCCAATTACACCGGGAAGTAAAGAGAAGTGTGCGGCGTGATAAAAGGCAGCAGATAAATGAGCTCGCAGAAAAAGCGGAAAACGCGGCAAACACAGGCAACAGTAAAGTGCTGTACCAAATTACTAAACAGCTCTCGGGAAAGCACTCTACTAAAAAGCATGCCGTAAAGAGTGCGGATGGGAGGCTGCTGTGCAGCGACGAGGAGCAACTCCAAAGATGGAGAGATTACTTCTTCGCCGCCCTGAATGGTTCACTTGCACAGGAACCTCAGGAAAACAGCAACAATGCACAGCCGATAAGAATCAACACCCGGGCCCCATCCAAGACGGAAATAGTAACCGCAATTCATGCGATGGCCAATGGTAAAGCAGCTGGAAAAGATGGCATCCCGGCAGAATTGTTGAAAGCCGATTCAAGCCTCATAGCAGATGCGCTTCAGCCAATCCTAGAAATAGCATGGAACACCTGTACCTTTCCGGAGGATTGGACGGAAGGTATCATAGTCAAAATACCAAAAAAGGGGGACCTAACAATATGCGACAACTGGAGAGGCATCTGTCTATTATCTACTGTGGGTAAAATCTTGCCCCACGTTATATTATCAAGGATAAGAGAGGCAGTAGACCGAACGCTTAGAAGGCAGCAGGCCGGATTCAGGAAGGGCCGCTCATGTATAGACCATATAAACACCTTGAGAATCATAGTGGAGCAGTCTACTGAATTCCGATCCCCCCTTTACCTAGCTTTCGTAGATTATGAGAAAGCGTTCGACTCGGTTAATAGGAGCTTTATATGGCAGGCATTACGGCGACGTGGACTGCCTGATAAAATAATAGAATTGATAAAAGCCCTTTACAACAATTCCAAATGCAGAGTTCTCCATAATGGAAAATTATCCGACAGCTTCGAGGTGAATTCAGGAGTACGACAAGGATGTCTACTTTCGCCATTACTATTTCTTATAGTAATAAATGACATCCTTGTCGACGCTCTAGATAATAGAACAGGCGGCATACAATGGGGTTTGCTAGACCGCCTTAAGGACCTCGACTACGCGGATGATATCTGTTTGCTGGCCCACAGACATCAGGAGCTAAATAACATGTTAAACAATTTGGCAACAGAAAGTAGTCTAGCAGGCTTAAGGCTGAATCCGAACAAAACCAAAGAAATGCGGATAAATGCAAACACACTTGAACGAACTGCGCTGAATAACCGTGACGTGGAACTGGTAGATAAATTCTGCTACCTCGGTAGCATTATTACCGAAAATGGCGGTACAGAAGAAGACGTCAGTTCCAGAATAAATAAAGCACGAGGCGCATATGCATGCCTGTTCCGCATATGGAGATCAACGGAGATCTCAACTAACACCAAATTGCGGCTGTTCAACTCCAACGTTAAGGCAGTTCTTTTGTACGGTTGCGAAACATGGAAAGTCACCCAATTCATCACAGGGCGCCTACAAGTCTTCATCAACAGATGCCTTCGTCGTATCCTAAAAATCCGCTGGCCAGATAGAATTTCAAATGAAGAGCTATGGCGCCGTGCCGGCCAAGAAAGGATAGACGACCAAATCAGGCGAAGGAAATGGAATTGGGTTGGCCACACCTTGCGACGCGATAACGAAAACCTAGCCAAACAGGCCCTTGACTGGAACCCGCAAGGATCCCGTCGAGTTGGAAGACCTAGAACAACGTGGAGGAGGACCCTACTAGCAGAGGCCGCAACAACTGGGAGATCCTGGTCAGAGCTGAGAGCTGTCGCGCAAAACAGAGTCCGCTGGAGGGCAACTGTTTCCGCCCTATGTCCCATGAGGGATTAAAGGGGCACAAAGAAGAAGAAGAAGAAAGAATTTTCTTAAAAGCATACACGCCGGTGCACCTAGTACGTATAGCATATAAGTGCGCATCCCACACGGGTATTCACGCTTCCGCCACAGGCATGGATACTAGCGCCACAGGCACGAAAATCTAAACATTCGCCTCATGGAAGTAAGCTGGTGACATATGCAAGCGTACATGCATTGCATCCAGAGGTTCATAAAATTGCATGGTTTTTTCCGTCCCGGCTTTCACACATAGCCCGAAAATCTAAGTAACGAGTGCATGCAAGGTGCATGTGTTTGTTTTGCATACTTGTGTGTGCTATTTCGAATGCGGCATTATAGAAAAAGTTAAAAGTAGTCCGACCTTTGCGTGGCATGCATTCCATTCATGGAACATTCCGTCAGGTCGCATTTGAATACACACACTTCTTTATTATTTATCAACGAATTGAACGCATGTACGCTTGGATATGTCACCAGCTGTATGCATGCTCCGCTCCCGCTACATTCATGATCATTAATAATTGCATCCGCATCGGCATAGACTATTCCAAACCCAGGTATTGTTTTACCAAGCAGTCCGCCAACCACATACAATGAAGCTTTACCTACGCGAGCCGCTTTACCTACGCGAACGGGAGCCAGTCTACATGAGTATGATATTGGCACCCTTTATGGCCACCTAGCCAATTACCTGATTACTTCGTCCCATACAATCTTTTAGGGAGCCAATTAATTTTAAAGGGAGCAAAAAGATATGCAATCAACCTTTTTTCAAATTCTTCTTTCTATGCGTAGTTGAAAATAATTTATTTTGGCTGATTAAACCGAATTCGAAGCATAAAGTTGAAAAAAACATTTTTTACAAACCTTTATATTTTCAGTCGATGTAGGGATAGTTTCAGCCCTTTGCTTTGTTATAAATCAACCACTTTTGAATATAAATATTTGCAAAAAATGTATTTTATTGAATTGTTTTTGATTTTAATTAAAATTATCGCAAAAATCCTTAAAAAAGGGAGTTTTTAAGCATATTTAAAGGTGACATGCATATTTTAAGACTGTGGGACCCCGATTTTCGTAATCAGCGACCCAAAAAACATATCAGGAAAGATTTTCACACCAGTGTAATGTTTTGACATAAACGATTCGTCGATTTATGCAAGTTAAAAAAATTGTAATTTAAAAAGGGGAAAGGTCCAGCACATCTCACCAAAGGGGAAGTGGGTGCCGATTTTAAACAACAGCACCTCACACATTTAATTCACCACTCCCTTTTGGTATTCTAAGCACCCAAACCACCCCCGAAAATTCTTCTCGTATATGCCGCTTCCAACATGTCAGTCAACTCCAAAGTGTCCGCGACATAAGCCCGGTCAGTGACCAAACCACAAGAAAATTCTGAAATAACTCACCTCTACAGAATGGTGAATTTGTATTCCTATAATGAGATAAAGCAAAGTCTGGGCGACAACGTAGCTAACATGTCAGAAAATCTATGCAGTAAGGCAGAGTGTATTTTTGCTGTTGCATACACAGCCCCGAGTTTCTTCGTCTCTCGTACCCTTTCCCATCGTTATACGAAAGTTCTGACGATTTTTCATGTGTGAGAGCGTTACACGAATGAAATTGATTCACTCTCATGTAAATTTTTTTAAGCAAACGTCCCTAATACCCCGGCTTCACCGCCCTAATTTTAATCAAGTTCACTTCAATATGCAAAAGTGGCTTCACCGGCATTGTTCAGTAGAGAAAGCTTCGTGTGTGACGTATTACATTTGAAAGCTCCTTTATAGAGATGGAAAATGGAATTTTCAATGCTTTGTGGGATTTAAATTTTTTATTTAATAATACCTATTATAAAATAAATGTAATTGAGTATATATTTATTCATTGACAGACATCTATACTTCCTTTTTTGATCCATGTTTATTTTTTCAAAGCTCTTACTTTAACTGTCATGTAATAATACATCAGTTGCCATGGAAATATTCCAATTTTTTACTCTCTTTTGAGCGAGCTTTTACTTTGAAACTCAATTTGATGTTCTGTAGGCCCAAAGCAGGCATTTTTTCCTGACTTTAAAATGTGAAAAATGTATGGGAAATCAGGAAATTTTAAAGTACAGTAGACTAATTTGCTCGAACTTGCGAAAATTTGGCGGTGAAGCCGGGGTATAAAGAAGTTTTACTTCAAAAAGCTGACAAATTTCATTCAGTTACGTACATTCTTGCTTAGTGTTCTTGACTTGTCAATAACTTGAAATGCCTTAACTAACATTTTTTATTAAACAATGAAAAGTTTCGTTCGAACGAATTATCTAGATGAAAAGATGAAGATTAATTACGTTTTTAGATAAAAAAATTAAGTTGAAATTTTAATTTTAACAAAAACGGCAAAGAGTTGAACATTCAACCTCAATTTACTCGAAATGTCAATGAATGCAGTTATGTACCTTTTTGCTTAGGAGGGCAGTGAATTATATATATTTTGGGTTATTTAACAACTTTGGAAAATTATAATAATGGGAAATAGTAGCTAAGAATCACCATTTTCGCGAAAACTAAAGCACTCCCTTTCAATATATCATATATTTTTTATTTCGATAAATCTTTAATATAAACAATACTGTGAGTCCTTCTTTTGTGGGAGAATACCTTCACCTTCGGCCCAGTATCGAATTTAGCACCTCACATGAATGTTGGTGGTCGAGATATTTTTCAGTAATTTCCCACTTTCTTTGTCTTTTCTTGCAATGCTCCTCTTAAAATTGATTGCACCACCTTTTCTTAAACAGCTTTCACTTGACCTTCACTAAAGTTTCTTTGCACACGTTATGTGTCCCGGATTCCAAAGACAGAAAGTTTTACCTTACATTTCACATTTTGTTATTTTCCGCATCTGATGCAGTCTCATCAAAAACTTTACTTTTAACCTCGAAAATGATGATTCTTAGCTACTATTTCCCATTATTATAATTTTCCAAAGTTGTTAAATAACCCAAAATATAGATAATTCAGGGCGTTACATAAAATTCTAATTAATCCGACACGCGAAACTGGCTGGAAGCGAGTTATTCGTCGAGAAGTGTCTTAACCTTCGCTGTTGACTTTTCACCCGTTATGTTGTGAACATGAAACGACATAGAGTTTCGGTCAATAGCCCATTTGAAAGATATTTTAATACCCGTATTTCTGCTGCTTACTGCATTATCATATGAGCAACCGTTAAGGAGATATTAAAAAAAAATGGCGTTATCAGTTATTTCAGGCACGTGCAGTACGAACTTTGGCGTTGGATTACTCGCAAACTATACAAGCGAGAACGATGACTAAGGGCTTATTCTAAAGGTAATCACTAGCACTATAAGTTTGGTAATCGGCATTAACCCACCCAAATTAATATCTTACGAGTTAATCGCAAAAAACTGCATTCAACCTCAACCACCCGAACAAGTTCGAACTTTGAGCGGCCATAACTTTGATCCAAATTAACTTACAGACCTCGTTAAGGGCGCATTTTGTAGATAATTTTATTCTCTAATGACTTTGTATTGATCATTTTCAGCTTTTATTGCACACAACCGAGTTATTTGGTATAAACGACCTCTACCTCTTTTTCAAGATGGCGGCTTTTCCCATCACACTGCGACCCCACAAACTTGGTTTTAATATTGTCAGATGTACCCGAACAAATTCCAAAAAAAAAATTTTGTACATCATGAAATGCAATTTGATTTACTAATTGCACTGGACTATTATCCTTTAATATATTTTAAAACGTTTTTATTAGCTCGCTTTCTCGTCTGTCTGTTTGTCCGGTACTAATCTTGCAATCGATTTTTTGAATACTTCCGGTTACCCGATCACCCTGAAATTTTGCACACAACTTCAGCTCCGATGACAATGCAATATGGTATACTCAATAGGCGGTATTCTCGTCGGCGAGTGGCGTGACTACGAAGAACGCGGTGAAATGAAACTGTCGATACCTACACACGTATCGAGGAAAATATCACTTCACACGCCACCTTGCGACAATTAAATACGAATTTTGTCGATTTAGTCGCTAGAAGTCTGTTAGATTAATAATGAGAATACTAATTCCAGGTCGAAGTGACACATCCGTCACGTCACTCGACAACGAGAATACTTAGAGCTGAATATACCTTTAGATCCATGGCGGCAGTCTCAGGAGGGCGGATTGAAATATTCTTCACAACCCCTTCGACATGGGTATCAAATCAAATAGTATACTCAATATGTCGTTTGTCCCATGACGGCCATCTCAAGAGGCGGGATTTCTTCACAATCCCCTCGACATGGGAATATGGAATGCCGGCCAAAATGTTACGCAGCGTGACGTAGACCAAGTTTCAAGGAAGAAGGGCCACTCGCACTTTCTGATTAACAAGAACGCGTTAAACGGCTGGCGCAGCGCCAGTGAGTCTGCGAATGTATTTGCGCTTCGGCGCTGGTGACACAGAACCCTAAAATTTTTTCGTGGAACCGTAAGGTTCCGCGGAACCCACTTTGGGAATCACTGGTCTAGTGGATTTAGTTTCTGAACCTTTATGTGCCATAAATCGCATTCAATAGAATGCTACAGGGAGTGACAATATATCGCTGCTGCACAATCGTGCTTCAACCTCAACCATCCTCTGCTGTGGTATTCCGCAAGATGCAATTCTTGGCCCTCTTTTATTCAGTATATCCATTAATGACCTTCCTGATCTGCCGATGATGTGCAGCTGCACCTCTGTATGCTTAAGGATCTATTGGTGTCCGGAGTGCGGAAAATTGCGGAGGACTTACAAAATGTTGTTCTATGGGCCTCGGTTAATGGCCTATTACTCAGTCCAGGCAAGTCGTAATATCTGGTTGTAGTTCACTCTGTAAACCCCAGTCTTGTTCTTCCCAAAGTCATATTAAATGGCAATCCTATTCAGCGTGTCAATCGTTCCAAAAATGTCGGAATAACTCTAAGCCACGATATGACCTGTGGTGACCAAATCCGTTACATAGTGAGTAAAACCTAATGTTTTCTCAGAAAACTCCGTCTGTACGGAAACTTGATGACTTGTGCTCTTCGTTTGCGTTTAGCTACTCCTCCTGTTCCATCGAAAGCATGGCTACTGAGTCTTGTCTTGTTAAACGCTTCTTGTGCTCGGAAAATTGAAGTGGCATACAATGGCCTCGATTCCCAGATCCGACGGGAGGGAAGTGAGTTGCGGATTTGACACTTTGCGATTCTCAGATCCGCAACCCCGAATTTCTTTTTGACATTTTCCGCGCTGTAAAAGTGTGATCCGCAACAAATTTTTTGCGGATTTGAACGACAAATGCGCCTGAGATAATCCGACATCATATATTTCATTATCGCGTGAGTCTTCACTCCGAATTTTCGATTTAAACCAATCCGGGACTGCGGATTTGAGAATCGCAAAGTGTCAAATCCTCACTCACTTCCCTCCCGTCGGATCTGGGAATCGAGGCCAATAATTGCATTATGCTTTATTTATAATCTACGACGATATGATCACACGCCTGCTGTGAACAATGTTTTTGGGGTGTTCCTTAAAAACTTATAAAGACTTGAGATTGCTGAGATTCCTTCACGTCATCCAGCTCTCCCAATCGCCTAGAAATAACAATGTAATTATTCCTCGGTTTCGTTCAAGAAGACTTTTTGTTTAGAATTAAATTATCTACAATTCTGTATATTTCACCGTTTTAGAGCTTTAAATTCTGTTAAAAAACAAGGCTTTTCAACGTGGCTTCATAAATTGACCAAAAAAGGGCTGTAACACCAAACCCATGTGTCACATATATGTGACGACTGATAGCGAACGAGTTAATAATCATAAGCATTCTCCAAGAGCTTCCATTCATAAAACTTTCAATAAGCAATTTAATTTTTAATGATAAACCATTTGTAATCTGAATATAGCAATTAGCGTAGCACACCCAGAATATTTAATATTAATTGATCTCCACCAGAGCTATGAAGATTCCATATACTAATCCCCACCTATTAGCCATACATCACATTCTTCACGCCTTCGCCAAATGAAGATTATTTGATAGAGCAATTACAAAAATTGCCAGTCTGCTTTACTTAATGCCTTGGAATAGCGAAAGAAATTATGCCCCGAAGCCGGAGCACCGCACTGTAACCACATGGCATCATAAGAAAGTCGCTCGGGAGAAGAATGCCGTTCCCATAATCATGAATCTCAAATTAACTTAAGTGCCTCGCGCATAACAAGAGGGCATACCTGAGAAGGTGAGTATTCCGGGGTCCCCGGCTCTTGGGCCATCATTTCGCCTCTTTTGGTCTTTAAATGGACAAAAACAAGAAATCGTGACTAGAGTAATCTGTAAATAATAACCACATGCCGAGCCGACTACAGCCGTGGCAGATCTGTTGCTAGTTTGTAGCGGGACCGTTCCGTGGCCGCAGCGAAAAAACTATATTTCAGAGCGAATTAATCAGCCGCGATAAACGATAGCCCCGCGAGGTCCGCGTACTGCCGATGAACTGAGGCTGCGCGGAGGGCTCTTTTTTACCCCTCCGAGATCCATCCGAGTTAATTAAAAAAAAGGTTCAAATCACCAATCTGACCGCGATAACCGTTTTTCTGCGCCGTGTCCGAGATAAAAGGGCCCGGCTGGGATCGGACCCTGGGACCCTGGAAAGTGTTGCGGTCGTTCCCATTGCAATTATTATTATTAATTCAGCCAACAGCCGACACGGGCAAGGTAAGCAGCCGTGCGCTTATGACCATATGGAATTTAACGGCAAGATGCACGTGCTCCGCTATTTTATCTCCACAGACGTGGACAAATTGCTGCAATCCGATATTCAGATTCGCTTATCCGATTCCAGTTGAATTATTGACCTCAAAGCTTATCAACCTGGCAAAGGTCTGTGCAACCGGACAAATTGATGGCATCGGATTTAAGGCCGAACATATTGATTTGATTGGTGCAACGTTGCCCGAAAAAGGGCATGGAATTACGGTGTGCATCACATTTTCGAAAAAAAATATATATTCCAGCTCTTTTTATTTATTCAGTTTCGTTAGAGACCGAGATAAGATCTAACTTAATCGTTCAACGAATCTTGGTGGAGTTAATCAATCATAAACATTTCAAGGACAGATCGAGACATTCTCGCTCCACCCAGAGGTAAATTACCTGTACTGATTTAGTACAGGATGGTGCAGTCACGCGTGAGTTTAATGAGATGTGTACATAATTGCCGATTCGAGGTTAAGCTTTTGTAAGAGCATTTTTTTTGGAAAACTTCTAATAATCGTAATCTATAATCATTGTATTTTTGTTCAAATATTCACCTTAATTCAGATTAAGATTGAATTTCTTGAATAATATTGTGATGATTTATGCGCCATCTATTAGATCTGTAATTTATAACGAATTTTGCAAATTCACGCCATCTATTAGTCAGACTTTAAACGAACTGTAATTGAAGACCCTAAGCTTCTCAAAAGTTCCTAGAATGTGCGAAAAGAAAATTCTCGAATGTTCTAGTAATTGAGGGCCTCCAGACTGTGTTGGAAAGATCTAGAGCTTGATAATGGAGGAGCTTGGGTATTCAGGGTGTCCCGTCACCGCTTGTACACCGGCTAATGCTAGATAGTAAAACAAAATGATCGATAAAAAACACAAAAGAGTCTTCCTTTTTTAAGAAAAAAATCGATTTTACGACTGCATTTGGTAACGATAATATACCAGCGCCCCTGAAAAATATAAAAAAATTCATATGGAAAAAAGATTTGCGCAAATCTGCTTGTGTCATTACGACAAGCCATTAGCCGCTGATCACATCAATGACCGAAGTACGTCGTTCCCTCATACAGAGGTAATCTTTCCATCAGTGCAACAACTGCCATGGCTGTACAAAAAATTTAAAAATCTCCCAGGAGTTAACCAAAGTTAACCAAAGAAGTATCTTACCAAATAACATTCATAGACTGTCAACCCCTAATAAATGCGCCTCTCGGGAAGACGACACGATATACATATGAGTGTTGTCTCCTGTTAAAAGCACACGATCATTGGGGCAGCGTACTTCTCGAGCGCGCGATGTGATAGCGAGTGGTGTGGGAGACCCTGAGCTACCATCTACGCAGTTAAAAGCACTGAATATAATTTGACAGGTCACGCCATTTTTTTTGTGTGGCAGTGCTAACTTTAGGAATCACCTTTTGTACCACAAGTCCGTTAGGGCCGAAACACATCCAGGCTGGCTTTAAAGCACACCTCTCAAAGCTTTCCTTGAGGCGAGCTGCAGAGCCGTCCGCGGAATTCACAAAGCACAATCAGTCCAGCTGATGACAGCTGTCAAATTTGCTAACGAATTGTGTTTCGTAAAAAGTGTAAAATTTAAAAATCATTTAAATAAAATAAAATTAGTTGGTCAGTTTTCATTGTTATTTTAAATATGACATTATGTAAATGTGGTCGCAAACAAAATGCCAACCTCAAAGTTTAACTGTCAAAAGCAAACTAGAGCCCCGGCCGAATTCAAATTCCAACATTGCCGGAATTCCGACAGAGTCGAGCCTTGCGGCCATCTTTGCCAAGGCCCGAATTTGCGAGATAAGCTTTAATGTGTTCAATCCCATTTGAACGCATAGGTTGGATATGCTTGCAGCCAGCTTTGGGCTTGGATGTGTTCAAAGCACGCCTGGATGTGTTTCGGCCCTTATGTCGTTTGTCACGTAATGGTGCAATGTCTAGCAGCAAGCTTAGTACGGGGGGGGGGGGGGGTAGTTTAGGGGTTATGAAGGTAGGAGGGTATTGAAGAAGGTGGTAATGAACCCTGCGTTTGAACTCTTGGATGTTGTAGGAGCTTGAAAATACTGACTGCGAAGGCGAGTTATTCTAATAATAAACGAATTGCTACCTTGTTGAGTGCGTGAACGGACATGCTGCAACTGGTAAAAGTGAGATGAGTGGGGACTAATCTTGTGTTGCGGGTATAAGATTGCCGTGGAAATCTGGTGAGTGCCGCTGCTTTTCCAATGTGGCTCAAGGGGTCGGAGCAAACGATGTCATCATCAATTAGTTTAAGGGCCCTTTTTTGCGCCTTATCTAGGCATCCCAAGGTGGTTATCGAAGTACCGCCCCAAACGAAGGAGCTGTATTCGAGGCCGAATGTAGGATTTATAAATAACAGCACGAGCCGATGGCTGTAGGAGGATTTTGCATGTCTTAAGAAATCATGCACTGACAGAAAAATTGTCTTGATTCCAGCATTTCCATAGTCTTCGTTTCGTTGGCTTGAGTAGACAAGAATGTATATTTAAATATTTTTTATTCAAAACAAAATTTGTATTAAATAAAGACACGATGAAGCTTTAATTCGAGAATATTTATTGAGGCAATTCACTATTTTATTACCTTGAGTAGGACACAGTGATCCCGCTTTAATCCTGATGTGTCGTTTCTTCTCTAAACTAAAATTGCGGGATCCCAATCGTCGAGATCACTTTCCAGTTTATTGCTCGTCCCAATTCTTACAGCTTCGGCAAAAATCGTAGGTCTCAAGAGGGCCAGGTTAACGAGGTCCTGAACTGCTGAGCCTTTTCGTTAAGAGATCTGCGACATTAAGGGATCTTTTTAGAGCTGTTTGTGCAAGATCGCAGGGGTTTCAGAGCTGCTTGGTTATCTGAGAAGATGTAATTCCGCTGTTGGCTGGTCCCAAGCCCAGGGTATGAAAAAGAAGGAGGGTGGTCGATCTGCCGAATTGACCAGAATCGGTCAATACAAAGAACCAAAGAAACTAGGCAAAAGAAACTAGCATTTTTCAAAGCGGCAACGACAGCAGCGTATCCATTGCGGGGACTTTCCGCTCGGACCGCTAGCTAACTGATCAAAGAAGAAGAAAGGAAGATGTAGACAGTTCGATTCCAGCCGCCTTGCCGGGTGATTAGTAGAACAGTTTCATATATTGCAAGAACCTCCGCTTGGTAAACACTACAGTGATCGGGTAGTCGGAAGGAGACTTCAATCCCAAGCTCTGGGGAAAAGACTCCTCCTTCTACTTGACCGAGTTTAGAGCCATCAGTAAAGAAGTTTGTGACACCGTGAAAACCGCGTGGTCTATTTCTACATTCACAACGAGAAGGGATGTGGACTCCGTAGTTCCTCGTGAAGTATGCTGAAGTCCGTTTTTGTGGGGGGATGTTAACAGAGTTCAGCACCTTCGTATGTCCTCCATTGATTCCGGCCCAAAAACCAGATTCTTTTATTTTAAAGGCTGCGATGGTTGCGCTTTCCCTAGCCACAAGATTCAAAGGAGGGAGAAATAACATAAAATTAAGGGAATCTGAAGGTGTGGAGCGAAGTTCCCCTGTTATGCATAACTCTTATAGTACTATGCTAGGGGAGAAGCCCCACTTCTTCCAAATGAATTTTTTGCTAGCGAAAAGCACTATGATAGCTTTCTTAATGAGCTCTTCTGTGTTTTCATTCCAGAGGAGGTTCTAGTCCAGGACTACTCCCTGATATTTGGCACAGTTACTAAATTTAAGCCTAACATTATCGAGCCGGAGAGGAGTTAGCTCCTCGTGAAGAGGACTAATTCGGTTTTTGGTGAGTTAAAGCTAAGTCCAGGTGTGGCAGCCTAGTTTGAGAGGGTTTGTAACGCCGTCTCCATGAGATCACAGCGGACTTGAGGAATTTTTTTTTGTGATGATAGCAATGTCATCCGCGTACTCCTGGACGTGATGTCCCACTGCCTCCATGCTTCGCTGCAGCTGGTTCACAGTCACGACTAGGGTTGCCACCTTTTTTTATTTTTTCTCTAAAACTTTAAAAAATATAGTACTTTTAGAAATTTTGCAGAAATAAATAATACGAGCTCGTTTTTCACTATTATTTATTTTTCCAAGTATATTTATCATTACTTTTGGGTATTTAATAAGGTCTTATTGCTTAAGAAATAATCATACGCATCTGTGCCGCCCAACTGCATATTAATATAAATTTAAAGCTCATTTTTTATTAATTTTATAGAAGTTCTATTTCTCTCATCTCTCCATTTTATGTTCATGATAGAAAATATTCTTTCTGTGAAAGCTGATGTTGCTGGAATGGATAGAAGAAAGGAAACGACTTTTAACATATTTCTTTCTCTTCCACTATTATGTCGCAAATACTAACTCACTTACTCATTAACATGTGTGTTTGAGCGATGTGTGTGAAAGTAGCAGCTGCGTCTGCATGGTCTCTTTCGATGTAAAGTAAATAAGCATGAATGTCGCTGATGTCGGTAAGCCTATCATTTTGGTAGCTTCCCTACTATTATCGTGACGCTACTATTTGGTAGCTATTATCAACACAAATAGATTTTCAAATCCCAATATTTTTGTCAGTGTTTTGTTTGAGATTCGAGTGTGTTTCACTTTACCGCAATCATTAAAAATATAGTATTTTTCCGTACTATATTTTTTTTCAACAGTATATAGTACAAATGACCAAAATATAGTACAATACTATATAATATGGTACGAGTGGCAACCCTAGTCACGACTCATAGAAGTTGGGAAAGCGCTCCTTCTTACCTCCCTCGTACATCTATTGCGTGATCGCTTAGGCTCGAGCTCACCATCCTGTCAGTAAGCATTTGATGGATGAGCGACACTATGACAAGGAATGCCACTAGTGTATACTCCTTAATCTCAAGGGATTTTTCAATGGTTGAAACCAATAAGTTCTGAGCCCTCAGTAGATTTGCCCTTTGTATAGGGGTGTTGTGCGCCACAGAGTTCCGAGGTAGTAGGGTTAGATATTTTAATTGGGCTTTCTAGAATCTCCAATAGAAAGGATGATAGGCTGATTGGCGTGAAGTCTTTGGGTGTTGCATGGAAGGTTTTCCCTGCCTTGGGTATTAAAAACACTTGTATCTCTTTCCAACTATACCGTCAGGGCCTGCTGATTTAAAGGGCTGAAGGTGTTTCGTGGAAGAAGATCCGTCACAGACTTTCGTGAAGAATTTACTTCGAATATTATGATGCAGAAAAGAATAGTCCATTGTAAGGCACTTCTATGTGATCAGACGCTTGATTCTCAACTCTACTGAGAATAATAAGAAGCTGTTGCATTTCGTTACGAAAACGCCCGGCATACACTTCTTTGGTGACCTGTTAAAAATTGGGCGAGACTCTTGACTCTTTCGATTGCCGTACGCAACCCATTTTTTATCACCGGTTAGGAGACGTTTCAGAAAGGTTTATGCATTCACGATAACGCATAAACTGACACCTCTTTAATGAATATCGCTGTGAGTGGTTGTTGGGACTTTTTGCAATTGACACCACTTTTCGGCAGAGCACTACGAGCTTTTTCACTGAACTTAAATGCTTTTTCGTCCGCTTTGACTCGTATGAAAACGTTCTCGAAGAATGGAGATCGCTTGGTTGTGATTAATTGACTTAAGTAGTGAACTTAATTAACTATCATTAATTCTACTATTTTTTCCCCAAAATAAGAGGATTGATGACACAATGGCAGCACCAACTTCATTAGTTCATAACGCAACAACTAGTCGTAATAAATTTAATGTTTCCACTCTGCTTTTAAACTGTTCCTTCTCACACTGGGTGCCATGGCGCCATTATTATTATCACTTCAAGTCTTCGAAAAGTCTCTCAAAAAGATTTAACATTAATAAATCAAGTAGGGTTGGATTTCCATATCGCCCATGAGAGTTTCCCTGCAATATCCGAAGAAAGTTTTCACTGTCGCATGCCTAAGCAGCACACATGTGTAGTTGGGATTGTCTCATAACTCCTTCAAGAAGTTTGCGAATTTATCACTTTCCAGCTAGTCGCAAACTTTGCATTCCATCGTTAAATCTTAGGAAACTGATAGGAGCTTACAAATAAAAGTTTTAATATAATAAAAAATAGTTAAAGACTTAAGTGGCTATCAAATTACTGGATCAGGATGACAACTGACGATAATTGACGAATAAGCACGGAAAGCCTTGAGACGAGAGTTCAAATAGAATTGGACTGGCTTAACCTGTGTGATATCAGATTTCCCAGATTAATCTTTGCTCCCTGATACCAACTAATAAAGAAGCAAATGAAAAGCAAATAGCCTACATGGAAACCACACAAGAGATCTGCCCTTTTCCCAAATGGTCCATGCCGGAGCAAACGAACCGAGGGTGATAAAAAGTTATCAAATCATTACTCAGAAGATGCAGTTAACCGCAGAGATCAAGTGGCCAATTAAAAGTGCGTTAATCATCTCAAGTGAAACCGCACTAAATCCTCATATCCATGCCATCATATCAGTGTCGCCTACGCAACTCAAGCCACAGATGTTCCCTTCCCAACCAGAGTAGCTGCTGCTACTACAAGGCGTTGTCGTCCCTAGCAGCAGCCAAGATGCAGCCAGCACCCCTGCATATGACCCAAGCAAGATGACCGAGAAGATGACACTTTCACACTCGGATCGGTCCTCTTCCAATTATCTTCAGCGGTGGCTCATGAACTAACTCTCCTAGAAACCACAGAAACTTCGAATCATCCCGGGGTTGGGGTCCACGGAAAGGATATGAAGGGGTTACACAAAAGGACAGGAAAGTATTTTTTTAATGGAGCATAGGAAGTGCGAAAATGTTGGCTGGAGGGCCTTTATGAGGGTCAGAATACCGGAAATTGTTTTATTGAAAATTAAGGGCGAACTTAAGGGTTAATTGGCTCGTAGACTTGGGGTTTATTACTTGCGTCAATGAATGTCCTCTTTTGGGTACAAGTCGTGACTAGCATGTGATGTAATGACGCTTAGTAAAATTTTCATGAGAGATTTTCATGGGGGATTTTATGGCCATCATATTCTGATGTTACTGCCTGCAGTTCGGCTTATAATCTAGGGATAATGTCAAAAAGACGTGAACCAGAGATTATGATCTTTCTCACAATATACATATTACATCATTGTGACTACGGCAGTATCATGTCAATTTATAATTTGATAGGGCATCTAACAAAACACCTTAACCAACTTGTGCATTGATTTGGTAAATCTAGTTTGGTAGTTTGAGACGTCTCCAAGGCTTTTGATAAGGCAAGGCTCTGGCTCTGTTGGCTAAACTCCAAGCTCTTGGTATAGACTCAGTTCTAAAGAACCGGATTAAGAGTTTTCTTTCTGGCCCTTCAATCAAGGTAGGGTTGGACGATGTCAAATCTAGCCCCGCACCAAGTCCAGTAATCCCCCCGGCGTTGTGGCGACGGCATTGCATTGCATCGACACCTCAAAAATGTGGCACTCCTTACAAACCGTTATCGCTACTATTATAGCGAATGTTCCATTAAAATGAAGCACTGTACGCTTACACGTTTTCTAGATTAAAATTAGAGCTTCAAGAAATTGTATAGCTCGAAGAAAACGGACAAACATCTGGGGGGCCACAAATCGTGCCATTAGCATACTCAGTAGACCGGTTCTCGTTCGATTGCTTAGGTCAAGCAGAATTGGACGTGGTTAGTACTTAGTTAGGGGCCCGCTTGGTAAAATTAAATTGGCGTTTGGAATTGTTATTCAATTATGAATACATTCACAACTGTAACAGAGTCGTGTATACCTCTATACCGAAAGCATTTGTAGATTTGTGTTCCTGTAGCAGGAGCGTGCTAGTTGTAAGTAGAAGAAGAAGAGCGTGCATGACAGATGTATTTTTAAATCTTTACATCTGTAGGGTGAGCGTGTCATAATAGTACCGGGCGCATTTGTTCGCTATGCGTGGTAGTTAAGGGCGCATATATGCTTCTAAATATGTACATATATAAAGACATCTGTATTTGGTTTGTGCGTGAATATACCAGATGATTATTTTTATTCGGCCCGCACCATCCTGACCAATCATTACCCCAAAACCTATTCTACCCTTCGAAGTACAGACATCTTCCACATAAAATAAAAACCCATAAATTTATTATCCTTCCACCAATATCAGTGCCAGGATATCATATTGCCCGGATGAAAAATGAACTTCTAAAGGAAATCATCCTCCACTTCTGGTAAACAACAGACCATGACTCGATTGTGGAACGTGACAAAACTACGAAATGAGTGAAATGATGTGGTATTCTCTACGATTGGTTAGTTCAAAGTATCTACCTATAGAAGTTAGTATGGGTTATGAAAAAAGTTTTTTTAAACTTTAAAGTGAAATTAAGGACGATTTTCTTTTAATTTCTGAACATTCTTTTTACCAAACAGTTTCTCCTTTTCTGAATGAGTTTTTTCAACTTTCAAAATGAATACGGCAGATATTGGTAGTACTTTTCAAGTCTTTCTCTATCACAACATAACACCAACATGACAAATGTTAAAGATACCAACACAATCACAGCGATTTCATAAGTGTCGTGTGGACGGGCCATAATAAAGAGTTTCTTCAATATGATATAAGCGATCACAAAAAAGAAGAGGAGTAGAGGATTCTTGATTTCTGCCCTTCATGGGCTATGACGCTGTCCCGCGATAGCATGAGGTATTGATGCAGATAGGTATTGAAGCTGCAGTACTTTTGGCTCCGATAGATGCCATTAACTTTCTGAATAGAGCGTTTCTTGGTTGATCACCGAAATCAAGTTATTTTGAGCAAAGTTAGAACATGAATGAGGACCGCTTTGGGAATATCACAAATAACCTCCGAAGTGCAGTTAACACAGGGGAACATCCTGGACCAGCTGATGGAACGAAGAGTATCTGGAGAATGGTGTAAGTGGTGCTGAAAACCATATTAACGATTTTTGACAGGTTTTTTAGACTGCAGGCCCCATCTAGTTGACGGCCAAGGAGGTGTCTGGTGATACTTGACCTCAAGGCGAAAGTTTTCAGGCCACGTCCTGCCGCTGACCTATGTGCGAAAGGGACCTTAAGATATGGCTCAATCCTACAGAAATTTGTTTTATGCGAATGCCAGGAAGTAGCATAGTAACCCCTCGATTGTTTAGCCGCCACCACCGGCCAGCCAAACGCGCGACTCAACGAATGCTACCGCGTACGAGTCAAGTAACACTGACCCGCTAAAAGGCCATTAGAAAAATCTACAGGAAGGGCTCTCGCCTCGCCTCGAGAAATGAAATTCTTGTTTAGTATGAGTGCTCTTGTTTTGGTAGTTGTGTGTCCACGTAAAGTAGGATAAATCGAAGACCACTGTACATAACGAAAATTATCAAGTTCCCATAAAACACAATTTTTTTGGCTCAAATTTGCCGCTGTTTGCCCGTTTGTTTGAAGTGCTCAGTATCTTTTGGTTAAGTTTGAGGCCTACATATGTGCTCCCATTAAAAATGGTTAAAAACCTTATGGCCATTATATGCCACTTAAAAAGGCCTGCATTTGCCCGTTGTAAGGTCATATTTTACACTCGACAAAAAACTGCAAGTATAATTATAATGTTTCTAAAGTACTTATGTACATAAATTCAATATAAAAATATGATTGTGCCTGAGACCAGGTTTTAAAATTAAATTTCCTGTCATGTAAACAACGATAGTAAGGAATTTGTTTACTTAAATATTGATAAGCAACGCCATAAATTCCATTTATTTTGTCCAAATCCGAATATCATAACAACCTAATAATAACCATTAAAATATACACTTTCTGTCGCCATAGTACGATTGCAGAAACGAGTTCTTCGACAAGAAAAAAAGAGGAAGAAAATCAAAATTACAAATAGTCTTTATATCGCGGACATTTCCCATAAAAAAGACCACAAGGAGTGCAGCCATTTAGCTAATTATCGAAGAATCCAGTCCAGAAACTAGTTTCTATCGACGGACGTCTTCCCAGAGTCTTGCGTAATCACCACACGTCAGTAGAGGTGAAATTCATATTCACATAATAACGAAAGTCTCGCTTTTAATCCAGGGGACAGGAAAACGGCGCCCTGGGGACTCTGCAAGTAGCCACTGCGCAGTCGCAATTAGCTGATAATTAATAGGGGAACACAGGGGAGTTGAGTAGTGGCCGTTTAAAGATTCCCGCGAGATGAAGAACTCAGCGCTGCGCCATGGCGTTATCAGGGGCACTCTTCATAACACGCAAATTTTAAGTGCTGCCATGTCGTCGATATGCAGTGTTCGTTTTATTTGTTTATGTTGCTTCTTCTTCTTTTTTTGTTTTAATTGAAAATGTTTCTCAGGGTGGAGGCGAACATCTGGCGTTCAAGGCCATCTTCATGTCGTGCTGTTGACAGAAGGAATTTAAGGCACTTTGCTAAATGTCCATCGGCGGGGCCAGACTGACGACAGAGTTTTTAGTGTACCCCCATTCGGGATGTTTACTTTTACGCGCATCGCTTAAGCTGACCGCGCACAGATCGGGCTTAATTTAATACACTTCAAAAGCATCGAGCGAATACTGCTGGAGCTGGAATTTTTAAAGCGGTACTTACATACATACATAGATTGACATCACGCTTATTTTCAGGTGGTTACAACCATTGCAAACTAGTTAATATTGCACTTGCGTCGCCTGAAGGTATAACGTTGCATGAATTATGATCATGATTGCACGCATGCTCCACCCGCTTAAGTTGCGTAACGAAAGGCCTGTAAGTCGCGGTATCTTCAATTATTTATCTTAAGTCTATTACGATGTGTACTCTCCGCACCAGAGAAACACAATACTCTGTAAGTGAGCGTAGCTTGTCGCAATTACAGGTAAAAAAAAACTATAAGCACACACACAGCCTTGGTCACGGTTAGGTGATAGTGCGCAAAGTTACAATTCTTGAGGAAGTCCACTATCAGCATGTTGCCGCGATTTTTATCTCTCTCTCGGCTTTCTTCAATTTAATTTGGAATTCAGTTTTGTAGATATCTCATGTAATCAGTCTCGCCCGTTGAAATTGAATATCCGGGCACTGATAAATCACCTGGTGTCCCATGAAGCATCATCAGTCACACCGAAGACTTGATGTTCTTGCCGCAATTATCAAGCATACAAGGTAGAAAGTTACCGTCGATCATAAATCACTGGGAATAAAAAAACAAAAACATAGCACAAGAACTCTCTCTCCTCTAGACTAACCAACAACAGCAGAAGGCTTGACTGATACCCAAATCCAGGAACACTGAAATGTTGCACGCTTCAGTGACAGGTAAACCACAGGTAAAATAAATGAAATGCGCCTTCCCCATGGCTCTTGTTTTTTCCTGTCTTCCACCTCAAATCCTCTTCTATTAATACTGCGGCTGTGGTTATTAAACCGTTTCATTCCGCCACCGGGCCCGAGACTGCACTTCTTTTCCGCCATGTATAACGAGAGTTTGTCCTTATTTTTTCATTTCTAGATCAACGGGATGATGCGGTTATGCCAACATGAACTTTGGACAGGTTTCTATGTGGCTGATGGGGATGGCTCTGGAGGAATGATGTGGAGTTCAGCAGACTGGAACCAGGTGAAACTCCTCCTGCAACATAGCGTACCGGCCGAAATGATTTGTTAAGGAAGTAATTAAGAAATCTTGAACTGAAGAGAAGATGGAAAACAGAATTTGAATTCAATTGGTGCTGGTTTCGCGGTCTCAGTATGGGCGCCAAACGGGAACGGAAAGAAAGGTGAATTTTAATTAAGTGGTGTAAAGCACATCGCTGAGCGGTAACTTACAGGTAGAAGATCGGTTCGGACAGTTTCAGATCAGGTGTAGATGTTCCAGAAACACAAACGTTTTGTGTTTCAAAAATGCAGTGGGCAAGAAATTACACAGATTTGAAGGTGGTATTTGCGTATTGATTTGTAACTACCTGAATGCACAAAGCTTTTGTTATGAAAGCCGTCAAAAGCGAAAGTGATTTCCTTAATATCAAGAAATTAGGCAAAAATGTTCGGTGTTTGGTAGTTATGATTGAAGTTGTGTTCACTATCCATCACTCTACTATAGAAGCAGTATGAGTGACGCATTAGCGAAGTTGTGAAATGGGTGCGAAGGGATTGAGAGTAGGTAAAAAAGTTACAAAGATAAGAAATAGAACAGGTAACAGAACTGAATTCTGTGGTACACCAGCAGATATTGAGTGGGGTTTGGATTTGACGCCATCCAGTATTAGCTTAATGGAACGGCCAGAAAGAAAAGTTTTAGCCTCGTTCTGTAGAACTAAACAGGGCAGAGTAGCATAATCTATCGTAAGCTTTAGAGTTAGCTAGAACAACAAGGCCAAACTCATCAAATCGATGCAAATTGTGATTGGGGTGCTCTATAAGACACACTAAAAAGTCTCCAGTGGTCGTTGTAGTGTGCTCTTACGATTTGGCTAGACTCTTGGTATCTGATAGGCTTTTTATTGATTTATCGTCTCTAAATCTATGATTTTGAAGAGAATAGAAGTAATTTAGGCGGTTTTCGAGGGTGTGTTGGAGTCACTTTTTTCGGGATGAGCTGAAGATGTGCAAGGTTCCAACGGTCCGGATATACCCCGGTGATGTATGATAGGTTATTTCCTTACGATGATGGAGTTTTATTGTCGGATCTAGGGCATATGTAGGTATCGAGTTTCTGGAATCCTGGTGAATCCTGAAGAAAAACGTTGAGTATGTGGAATACTTGGGGGCTGGGGTGGCATTGCAGTATCGGACAAAAAGGAATTTGAGGTAGACAGACATCCAACAGGAATTTATAGGGCACATGCCTTATGTAGCTTGTGGGTCTTGTGTGGTAAATGAAAGCATACGGATAGAGGGATTTCCTCTAAGTCTTGGGGTCCTCATAAAAAAGTCAGCAAACTTGAAATGAGGTATGCTTTAACAGTTTCTCATAAGGGTCATATATAAGTTGAGGCAAACCTAATTACTAATGAAATGGATCAATCCCATTATCTACCATATGTATTCGGAAAACTATTTACCCTAAAGCTTTAGTTGCACTCGCTGTACTAAAGCTTTTGCTTTTGGTCTCTGCCTTGCTTTATATTTCAGGCAATAATATTGGTGAGGATAATATTGGTGAGGATAGAAGTGATTGCTATTGGGCGGTAGTTAGAGGGGTCGCTGGAATCACCTTTTTTCGGTATAGGCTGAACATGAGCCAGTTTCCAGGAGTCAGGGAAAACTCCGGAGAAGTAAGAAAGGGCGAAGAGTTTGCGCAGAGGTTTAGCCAAAGGTGAAGCGCATTTTTTAAGAACCATAGGGGGAATTTTATCAGGGCCAGTGGATTTATTGGGATCGAGTTCCTTGAGACACTTGAACACTTCACGAGTTCTGAAGAAAACTCTGCCCATTGAGTGAGCAGAACCCTCTACAATGGGGGGTTGCACGGCAGTATCAGGCAAGGAAGAATTGGAGGCAAACAGAGATGCGAGTAAGTCAGCCTTGGATTTGCTTTCTGTTAATACCTTCCCATCGTGAATGAAGGGAGGAGACGACGATGAGTTAAAATTTTTCCTGATGGAGGTTACCAAGGACCAGAAGTTTTTACTGCCAGCAGAGGGTTGTATTGGCATTCACATTAAGACTGCCCTTGTAGCACGCAGTACATCTTTTAGGAATAGCTACCTTGTGGGAGGGGGGAGGTACCAATTCTTTCCAGTTGTTCTGATGAATTTGCACTAAGATTTATATTCCACTTTAAGTTTTATGAAAATAAGTCTTTATACATTCCAACGATTATTTTGCAGCACCAACACCGAAAGGAGACTGGAAGTTAATAAATGATCCGCACAAGCATTTCTTCGGTGGTTTACCTCAACAAATTCTGATTTTTTATGAGTTTCCAAGATAATATCGTCTCATGTGTTCATTCTATTAGAAAGTACAAATGCCTGGCCTTAAAGTGCACTAACATAAAGTGCATATGATTCAAGCTGCGCTCTTACATTATCTTTAAATGTCAAATGATTTGTATGCGGCACAATGTCTAGAGAATTGATTGAGTTTGCATTCCTCACTAAAAGGATTCCACTAAACATTCCAGAATTTAAAAAATCTAATAAATTAATAATGCAAGACGCGAACGTAAAATCAATTTCCTGAATTCCCTTAAATGTTGAACTGTGTAACCCTGAGAGAAAATGGATTTATTAAAGACTGCAAAAAGCATCGCACGTGAGCATGAACAATCTTCCAGTAGGAGAAGTAGCCGAGGGGGCTATCTATCTTACTGGCCATTCATGGTCCCAGCATTGCTCCACCATTCTTCGCCTGGGTCAGCTTCCTGGGACAAAAGTAGTCTCACCAAAGAAAGACGATGACGATACAGTATGAAACTCTGTAAGAAATACTAATTTGCAGTTTTCACCATCTTTACCCTCAACCAGCCATCGACGTACTGCTACCGTTGTTATTGTTCGAGAATATCAGGTAATTACGTGCCTCTAACTCTTGCAGCTACCTGGCGTACTGCAGCGCGATAATAGGCCATTATAAGATCTGAAACCGAAACACATTCAATTAACTGCGAAGTGAGTTGTTTCACCTGAGCGCAGCACAAGGAAGTGGTGTCTGCTGCATTCAGGTATCACTACTTCAAGGCAATTACTCGAACAATGGGTTGACTTTAAGTGCTCTTAACTCTCTGCACTCAGACAAATAATTCACAATGGAAAACTCTGCCACAAAAACTATCAGTTATTGGAAAAAGTGTGCGGGAATTAATTTAGCGGGTAATTCACCTGTGTTTGCGGTGTGATTTTAATTAGCAATAAGTGTTTACAGAATAATGGTGGTTAAATTTCATATTCATATTCATAGGCGCGCCTTTAATAGATTTTCCAGCCTCAAACCACACAACTAAACTCGGCGTTCTTGTAGCTACAATACAATGCCAATTTCTAAATTGAGAAAACATCCCTTAGACGACCTGAAAATCCCATTATAGAATTCAATTAAGCACATTTGAGAGAATCTATTTGTTAACCCCAATTCATCAGCCTCCAACCAACGAGACTACAAGGTTTAAGGGCTCACAACAAAGTTCTATTTTAGCTTTGCTCATTTATGGGTCGGAGGTAAAATGACAAACGACGACGAATTTTGTGGAATTAAGGTTGATGGAAGCAAGCATTGACGTCAGTAGGACTATTTTCGAAATCATTAAGTGGAAATGTTTGATCATACACAAATACTATTTAGGGTACGAGCAAGCTGCTGGTATGAAGAAAGATTTTTAGTCCTTTTTGAGAAAGTTGGGTTTTATTTGTGTTTATCCTATCATAGACTAAGCATATGGGCATGTTTAATCAAGTTAAGTTAGAAGTATTTGTTATATCCGGTTATGATTAGAATTAGAGGGATTGGTCTTTGTTGCGTCCTTAAATCAATGTTTTATAAATTCCATTCCGAGCCTGTATCGGTCGCTTGACGGGATTCGGCTTATTTCCGGAAGCATAACCCTCCAATGAGGCTTCTTCCTGTTAAGCCCGATGGGTGTGTCACAGGCTCTGACAGCTGAGGGGCCCCATGTGGCAAATGAGGGACATGTCGAAAGAGGTATTTCCTCTTAGATTTTTGGAGGGAGAAGGGGCGCCCATCTTGTACACCGGTCTTTTCACGTCAGCCCATAAGTGTAACCTTCGCTGCAAGGCAAGGGCTCCACTTAGTTCAGGTGTTGCAACCGTCCTTCCAATTGCGGAAATTCATAAATCGAGCTTCTTACGTGTACTTTCACCTTGCTCTTTCGACAGCCCAAACAAGACAAGGCGACCAGATCCGGCAGTCCTTCTTCATGCTCGGCCACTAACCTTACCATGACCAAGTTAGTTTTCCTACTTACGCCGGATGCGACAAAATGTGCATTACTTCAAACACCTCTCGACTGGGGCAGTACCGATGTAAACGAAAGGGGTTAGTGTCATCTAGAATTTCATGTTATGAATAACATAGATATTGCAAATAGGGGATGCAAACCCAATTTTGTCACTGCTAGTAGAAAGGAGGTGCGAGACCTCACCTTCATGAGCAGGCTTCTATCCGACAGGATTGAAAACTGACGTGTTCTGGACGAGGCCTCACTGTCGGATCATCTGCACATTGCCGGCCCCCACATATTCGCGCCTTTTCTTTAGTTCCTAAGAAAACCAACTTATCTAAGTTTCAGAGGCTTGTGGCCTCGAAATCAGTCCTGCTTGCTGCTTCTATCAGCTCACTGTGTGAACTGGAGAATGCGGCCACGAAGCTTACTGATATGCTGATCTCTTCCTACCATGACAGCAACACTGTCTCTTCCTTTCAGTCGTCGCTTTAGGTGCCCTGGTGGAACCACAGGCTAGCTGCAAGGTGTAGAGACGTTAGGAGATTGTTTAATAGGGCAAAACATACCGGCCATTGGGATGAATATAGGTTCACCCTAACAGAATATAGGAATATAGGTTCACCCCAACAAGGAGTTGAGATGTTCCAAAAGGATTGCAAAATCAAATCTGCGATACTGAAGTAAGATATGAGTTATTGTTTCTCATGAGGGCCCTATGAGGCAAGAATCATTGTAAATGAAATGGGGCAATCCCAACAATTGCCTTATGTATTCAGAAAGCTTTTTAACAAGCCTTATGTTAACTCGTACAAAGCATTAGTTTTTTTGTTGCCTTGCTTTATATTCAGACGGTTATGTTGGTTGCCGTGAAAGTTGTTATTTAGCCTAATCAGTAGGTTTTCATTCGACTGCGGAAGTCAAATAGCCTTGGGCATTATTAGTACTGAGTTGGGATACCGATTAGAAAAACAACACTGGCGTGTCCAAATATAAAGCTTTCGACTTACTACTCGCATATCCGCGCCGAAATTCTCAAATTGTTAGCCTCTATTTTCCACTCGGGATGGGGCAAGCCGTTAGATGGGGCCTTATAGGGCAATCCACACAGGGCCCATATGGGACTGTGGAGCTAGCCAAATACTAGAAGAGATACATATCCACTATTGCATGCTTTTTGAGAAATGCCAACAGTTGCTACCTGCAATATTTGCGATGTTGGTGCATTAGCAAGGATACGGAATCAATTCTCGATTATTTACTCATATTAGTATTTTCTACTCATAATAGTACTCGATACTTTTGACCGAGTACTTTTACTCATATCGTTACTCTTAGGGCGGAATCGAGTACGGGGTACAATTTGCATTCAAGGCCGAATTTAAGCTAAGCGCAAATTTACCTCAGTCGTAAATAATTTTCATATAAACGCTTTACACATTATAAATATTTTTCTGCCTTAATTCCCAGTCCCTAAAATCTTGAGACAGAAAAATACATCCCAAACACAAATTGGAGGCCTTTTATAGCACTGAAATTGGAGTTTTTTTATATTATTTGTATGCTTTTGTATCTGCTGCACGAACGTAGACTCCAGACAGATAGAAATACATACAACATTCGGTGTGGCAAAAGAGCTACAATTTGTGTTTGGGATGTAAACGGGTTTTCATACATTTGAATTTATATCTCGTCCCGAGTTAAAATAAGACCCGCCGGTTCTTAGCCTGTAACAGACAAGGACAACATCGAAATGTTTGCATGACGCAGCAAGCACGTTGCGCTTGAATAAAAATTCTACTTTTTCAAATGCAGCCCGCTACAGACGCCAACGGAATAGTCCAAACGAAACACTTAAGGCTTTAAAAAATAAAGAGTGCCATTTAGCAAATCCAGCAGACAGACCAGTTTTCGTTTGATTTCGTAGCATCAAGCATCATTGGACGTGGTTAGTATTAATAAGTTGGGAGACCACTTGGTAAAACGACACTCCGGTTTGAATCGGTCGATTATGACTACATTCATATCTGTAGTAGAAGCGTGCATACCATTCGGTTACTATACGTGCTTTTAATCGGGATGTAAGCTACATAAGTATTTGTAATCTGTCGCAGCCGAAAATCGATTATTGCATAAGCTAAGCCAGTCCGCATAAACGTCAAAAAAGTATTTATCGATTCTTAAGGAATAAGTACTTTTGAACGAGTAAAAACTACTCATTGAGTAATTTTTTTTTTCGATTCTACTCATGAGTGTTTAATCGAGTACTCTTAACTGACTCCGTACCCCTATGCGTTAATGCCAAAAGTAGTTTTCAGATTAAATATCGATCCGAAAGACTAACATTCTTAACCAGCCCTGGTCCACCATCCAAGAAGAACAGCAGGTTGGTGAAGGATGCAGAGTGGGTGTAATTTAAAGAAAACGACATTACTTTCCGATCCACCTAATAGCAGATATTAATTCGGTCTAACTTGATATAGCTTCGTGTAAACAAGTTTCGGTTTCGGGTCAGTGCCGGTATCCATACAACTGCTTACATGCCCTTCTTGCTGAGCTTTTTCAATCATTTCATTAGCTTTGTCATTGATTGACCGACAAGTTTCATACATCGCATCAAAACTGCCAGAACGAAAGCGAGCGAACCATTTCCGCACCTTGTTTTTGTCGTTATAATATTGCAACATATACTCCAACTTTTCATTATTTTTCACATTTTTTTTTAAACGGAAATAACATTCCAAGCACTGTACCTTTTAAACGAGCATTTGGTGAAGCGATCAGGGATTTGTCACTTATTTGCAATGGACGAAATCTATTAGGAAAACGCCACGAGCTTACCCAAACCTAATAAAAATGACACTCTCAACCCATTTTCTCTTATTCTGGGGCGGTACTTCCCACAAACATGTATATTCTTATATAACTTGTAAAATATTGCAGTCTATGGCTGCATTACATAGACCAAACACGTCGACTTTTGAAAAGAGGCAAAAATTGACTTTTACGACCAAGGATTATGTTAACAAAGTATTATCAGTATTAGTCATGATTGTGTGGCCGAAGTTCTTTCAGACAGCCCCAGACAATAAAAGCCATTGTTATTATTTTTGCTCAATTTCTTTGGAACAGCAATAGAACCTGTCAATAACTAAATATTTTCCTCTTTTAACTAGTTTTCAATTTGACAAATAACTGAACAAAAGACCAACAATAAAGCTGGAATTCATTATCATCGGCATAAATAGCGCGAGTTTCAAAAACACTTCAAAAACCCCGAAATCCCCATCAAAACAATTCGAAATGTTTTGTAATGTAAAACTGTGCTGGCTACTGGTCTCAATAAGATCTAGCATAGAAATTACGTGACCGAAATAAAATTTTCGAATTCTCCTCCGAGTAATCGCCATTAGCATAATAGTTCGTCAGGTGTTCAATTAATTTTCACATAATCATAACCATGACTTCCTGTTTACAAAAAAAATCCTCCCCCACCCCTTCCCAAAAAGAATTCGATATCATACACACACCCAGAAGGATTAATCAAACCCCATGCGGCATCAAATTCCCCTAATTAAAGCCTCATATCGATGCATAATTAGCGCGCGCAGACGCGAACGGCTGTTTTCGTAACCCTAGCAATTATTCATGAGTACTAGCGACGGTTATCGAGAGGCCGCGCCCCGGCAGGTGCTACAAGTGGATTGTGGGTGATTCTTTTCAAGGTCTTCTTGGTGCTAGAGATGAATGTCAATGGTGGAAATTAAGGGCATGAAAAGAAGACTGAAAACGGCGTTGTTGAAAAATTGGAAAATGTCAATTGAAACTTGACGAACATTTTTATGAATTCAAGGCGCGCACGTTTCGGTAGTTGCGCTAATTCCCAAATTTATGAGTGGACAAACTGTTTTGGAATTTTTTAAGACATTTTTTTGGGGTTATGGGAAAATCCACAATAAGGTGAGATGAGGTGAAAGTGTGGAGAAAAATGAGCGTTTTTGTTTGGACTATATGGAAGACTTTCGAATGGCTGTTGCTTTTGTTGGCGGGGTGTTTTTGTTTTTTTTTTGTATAAATAAAATAAATGATATAAAATATCCTCGGTGGAATTCTTGTTGTTTTAGAAACACTGTTGTGAGTGAGCGATCACCATTTAAAATAAATTAGATTTTATCGGTGCAAAGCGGCACCAATTCGAAGATTAAGACTATTTGAGTTGTGGGTTTGACCCTTTCGGTCCACAAATGAGGTCATGAACCTGACACAAAACAGTCCCCAGTGCGAAAATAACTTTATGATTAATTTTTGTAACATTAGGGGACTGAATGCGAACTTCCTGGCCGTTACGTGCGAATTATTACTCCATGCCCATGATATTATCGCACTGAGTGAAACCCAAGTGTTACCAGATCTTGATTTAAATCGATTTCAGGTGACAGGGTCCATAGGAGATTAGCCATATACATATATTAGGAATGACGTGTCCTTTCAGAAGGTTTACATACTCTGATTTTACCCATCTTTGGATTAAAATAATAATTCATAGCCACGTCATATTCTTCTGTTTTTTATCTGTTATATTAGGACTCCTATATTAGTAATGAAGTCACCACCTCAGCCTTCGATGCTATTTCCGGATTTTTATTTTCTCACCCGGAGAGTGAAATCATTGTTGTGGGTGATTTCAAGACGCCGAGCTCTTTGCGAGCCTCAACAACTTACACCAAATTGTTAAATATCCTACGAGAGTCCCTGATATTCCAGGTCAAGGAGCCCATTTCCTTGATGTATTTCTCACTTCTCATCCGACGCGGTACTCTATCAAGGTTAGCTCACCCCTTGGCAACTCAGACCAAACTAAAACGGTCTACTGGCGTTTTGCTTGTATGTTTAACCGAGCGTATCAACCAAAGCATTCACAGGTATGGTGACTCTGGTCTGGTCGCTCTAGACAGGCTTTTGACAGAGTATGGCACCCTGTTTTGTTGACCAAACTCCAAGCTATTGGTATAAACTTAGTTCTAAGGAACTGGATTAAAAGCTTTCTTTCAGGTCGTTCAATGAAGGTACTATTGGATGGCGTCGCCATTTCGGACGGAGTTCCCCAAAGGTCAATCCTATCACCCACACTTTTCCTAATCTTAATCCCCTAGAACCCACTTCACTGTTTCGCTGATGATGATACTTTGCATTTCTGTTACTCCTTCGACAATATAAGACAAGCACTTTCCAGACCCTGTCTTTACCACCGTGAACTAATGTGAACGGAGTTATCGAATCGATTCTTGATTGGGGCGACGTGATTCGTGTTGATTTTAACGCCACCAAAACGAATTACTGTCTGATCTCCAACAAAAATTGTACCGACCTTCCTCCTATCTCAGTGGATAAAGAGTATCTAACGGCTAGCTCAGCTTCTTACATCCTACTAATTTCCAATCCAGCATGTGCAGAGTTAGGCTACGCTCAGATGGCGAATTTTTTGCCGCGTATATCGACAGAAAATAATTTGAATATCGTGGACGCAAAAATTCTACATTATCAATGAAAATTCACTGACTTTTCCATACTACTTCAATTCCCTGATTTTTCCAGGTTTTCCAGAAAGTTGCCTCCCTGAAATGCTCTCCTGCCTCTAAGGAAAATATATACATATCCAGCAAATCAGATTATCCCGGCTTTGGTTTATTACTTTTTTCGCACACTGTAAAGACTAGCAATTCGCCTCTAAATAGAGAAATAGCCTGTGAAACAATCCCAGCGGAAATTAAAGCGCTTTTGAACTGATTTTGAAGCGCTGAAAAGGAATCCCAACGCGCTTCTTATTCATATCCAAATTCCCTTCCTTTTAACACAAGCATGTCATCAGAGGGAAGCGCTTTTATTTTGTTGTTGAAGAAGCGCAATCGAAGCAGGAAAATTGAAGCTCTTTGGTAAGCTCATGGAGCTTTCTCGTTTTCACCAAAAATAGTATTTCACAACTGACGCGATTATTATAAAAACTACTTTCATAACTAAGTGGAATAAAAGAGAAGTTGAAGAAAAAAAAAGCAAAAAATTGGAGTATAGAGTGCGTGCTTCCAAAGAGCTTCCATAACATAATTTGGAAGCGCTGCATTTCTGCTCCTTTTGGTAGCGCTTGATAAATTTGTCCCTGGGATTATTATTTATTATTGTTGAGGGGCGCTATAGCGGGCACTGCGACCAATTTTGTTTGGTCTATTGTGCCATCCCCGTCTTTAAAAACCATCAAGGTTAAGGCTTCTTAGGTAGCCTAAAACTGATTTAGGGTTGCTGTCCCAAATCTCCCTGGGAGTAGGGAAATCACGATGGAGGAGACTCAGTCAGTCTTTTCCTCACTGTAGCCTCACAGTCGCACATCAAGTGCTCCGCAGTTTCGGGAGCTGCCCCGCAGAATCGACAGCTAGAGTCGGCCACCAGACCTATTTTGTTTAGGTGATAGTTAAGCG
The DNA here is from genome assembly GCA_949987705.1 of Thereva unica. NCBI lineage: Eukaryota > Metazoa > Arthropoda > Insecta > Diptera > Therevidae > Thereva > Thereva unica. Next base: position 46,105,126 of record OX465281.1, on the reverse strand, counting down.
AACAGTGGCCCGTCAGGAGCTCTGTTATTATTTTTAGCTCCCACCTTTTGAGATTTAAAAGTTTGCCCGCCTTAACTTTATCGATTTGGATGAATCTTTTAGCTTGACGAGCACCCTGGGTCCTAGACCAGCTTTGAAGAAACATCTGGTCAACCCAATTCTTTAAGGTCATTTTTACGTGGCAGCTTGCTAAGCTACAGAAAGGTTCCGGACCAATAGGTAATGAGTTTGCGCCTGCTCTAGCAAGGCTATCGGCAATCTCATTACCAATGTGACCTTCGTGGCCCGGAATCCACATCAGCGTGACACTATTGTTCCTGCTGAGGAATTTCAGGGATTGAAGACAATCCAGGACAGTCTTTGATGACACTCTGTGCGATTTAATGGCCAGCAGTGCAGCTTGACTGTCCGAGAAAATAACAATGTTAGAGCTATTTGGAGCTCTATTAATACAAGTCTAAGCACACACCTGGATGGCGAGTACCTCAGCCTGAAAAACAGTGGGGGTAGTGCCCAGAGCCATGGATATTTTGCTCCTTGGGCCATAAACACCCAGCCCTACCCCTTTATCGGTTTTGGAACCGTCTGTGTACCAAAAGGCTGTGCTTCCTCTAAAGAGAGGCCTGCCATGTTGCCACTCTGACCTACTTCGAATAATCGTCGTAAATGGTTTGTCAAAGTCAAGAGTAGCAGGAATGGTATCGGGCAAAGATATCATTGGCTCCAAGTTCAGCTGCTTGAGGATCGATAAATGATCCAGCAGGTCTCCTGGCTTAAAAGAGAATAGCTCCCGTAGACGCAGTGCCCCTGCCAGAGCCTCCTTTTTCACCACCAGGTGTAGCGGAGGAAGGTTCAGTAGGGCCTCCTTAGCCACAGTCGGACAGGTGCTTTTGGCCCCTGTGATACCAAGACAGGCCAGTCTTTGTACCCTGGCCAGCTTAATCATAGAACCCCTGGGATATTTCACAGTCAGTATTTCCGCACTCATACAACATCCAAGAGTATAAACACAAGATTCGTAGACATCTCCTGCGCATGGAAATAGCGATATTGATAGAGGTCCCGCCAAAAGAGCTGATGCCGGCGCGCGTAGCTGGGGAAATTAAAGCTGCACACAAATAAAAATTGCGCACATATTGATAACAAATGCGCTTATGTATTTTCAAATTTCCCCTTCGAAATTTGTTGCGACTAGGTTAAGGGACGGGAACGGCATGCGGGGATTCTACTGCGCATGGAAAACGCGACTTTCTCGGCATCATCTCTTTTGGCGGGACCTCTATTTCCTTCTTTTATGGAGCGGCCGCTTCTAACATTTAGTGTGTTTCCATGAGCCGAATTAGAATTTTCGTTGAGTAAACAAAAAACTTTTTCTCTCAAGTTAACTCGATGCTGTTTCCATGAAGGTTCTGGGTTGAAGATCTACTACTTCATCAATTTTACATTGCGTCGCCGTTGGTATATGTTCAGTAAAAGATACTCAAACACACACATATGCAAAACCCCAGCTTAACCGGAGCGCGTTCAAAAACGTTACTATGGTTAAACCACGAGGTAAGCTGTGGTTATGTTGCATAACTTCACTTAAACAAGAAAGTTATGTTTGACCATGGAGGTTTTTGAACGCACCGTGGTTAACTACGAGTTAAAGAAAATGATTCAGTCTCCGTTATTCGTATGTGTCCATTAATTATTTATTTACAATAATCTCATAAATCCCACTTTGATTCATATTGTTAACATTAAAACAACTGTCAAGGAGTTGTTTTTATTCCTCTTCTTTTTAACTATCGCTAACCATGCTCTCGAGCATGGTTATAATTTAACTACACCATGGTTAACCACGGGAGTTTTTGAACGCCAAAAAGTTATGCTCGCGGTTATGTTGTAGTTAACCACGGAGTTTTTGAACGACAAAAGTTTATCATAGTTAACCATGGTTAACCATAGGAAGGTATTTGAACGCGCTGAGGGACTGGTTTCGTCCAGTTTTCTTGAATTTAACGAAAGTTTACTCAACCCTGTTTTCATGGCCGCTTAATCTGAGTAAACGCAGTGTAAACTCTATGGAAACTGTAATTAATACTAGATATTGCACCAAAACATGGCATGACGAGCTGCTAGTATAAAGGGTGTGAATGAAACGGTCTCATAAACCTTTCATTTCGTCCATATATTTAAATTATTTGTATTATATTGTAGAGATGTTCTTTAGAGATTAAATCAAAGGACTTTAGTGTAATTTGAAGGTACTTGTTCGTAAGTTTTTGAATTTTTATGATATTTAAAAAATTGTGAGTAGATCTTTACAAATTAAATTAAAACCGACACAATTGATCGCCCATTCAGTGACCGCACATTCTCCTGAATTGGAGAAAAAACAAATACCAACGACCGCTTAACCCCATTTTTCTCTATCTGTCCAAAAAGAATGTGGTTTTCTAAAACGTCAATCTTTTGTTTTATTTTTTTCCTCTCTTAATCAAAACCAATTAAATCTGACGAGCAGAATATTAACGGAATCTGTTTACCTTTCAAGTGCTAATGAGCCGCTGATGATTAGAGGAGATACTGGCGACTAGTTTTTCTCTCCGTCAATCGGTCGATGGTTCTCCAGTTCTTTTTTTCCTTCTCCATCACGAAATCATCTTTTGGCTACTGTTCATAATCTAATTAAAATGCCATCTGCTGGCACACAGTCAACACTCATAGTGTAAAAACTGGCATTGATGACCGCAAAGTGTTGACGGTGGAGACTTCCATATAATTATATTCCACGACGACGACGTCCAGAGGAGTCCCAAGGCAGCTGAAAAATTCTGGCATCGAAAGATGAGATGAGAAAAAGTTTTGTACATTCCACCACCAAATTACCAACACCTCTCGTCCAGGTGTCAATTAGATGCAAATGACACAATTTGAACTCGTTTTAGGTACGACGACGACGACGAGTTTCATGGTTATGTCGCCGCACCAAAAAAATCATAAACATGTTTTGAAATTATGTTCGGTGTTTTTTCTTTCGTGGTTGGCTTTATTCGGTTTACTTAGGCCCAAGTGTGAATTGAAAAAGTCCCTTTGATTTTTGTTTGTGGTGTTTCGGGTGTAGACCAGCCATGGAACAGCATTCAGGGCTCGGTGACCACAGCGGATTAAGACGTCGTAAAAACGCCAAAACTCCTGTCAGAACGACCCCACATTAATAATCCGACATTCAAAATGCGTGACATAATTTGCATTTTATTCAAGTAAATTGGAATTACACCCCGCCTTTGTCCACCCCCGTCAAGAGCTCGAGGGTGTTCAGAACGAAGTGACATGTTGCCACCAGTTGGTCCAAATTTCTCTAGGCCAAACTCAACTAGGCGCGGTGTGCAGAGAGTCTATGTTGCTATAATGGGACAAAATGTACAGAGGAGGAGTGCAGATGCCGCAACCATCCAGAACGACATTTGTACGAGCATAAGTGGCACTTCGTCCAAAGCAGCACGCAACATACCCTAACGTATTGTTGTTGTGGTTGTTGTTATGTTTCGTTATGTCATCGCAATCTAAAGTGATGAAAAACGGCCAAATTACTTCACATCAAATTTACGAGTTCGAACGTGGTTTTTTCGAATCAAGCCGCAATCAAGAGTCAGTGTATAGTCAAGGTCTTCACTTGAAATTTCTCGTCCAATTTCAGAAGAAACTTTATTACCGCCGCTCTCCGTCCGGACTCCGGATAACAGCAATTTTTTCGGTGTGTTTCTTCCGCCCCCGCGTAGGTGTTTGCGGCTGCGCACAAAACAAAGCCAAAAAGATAATTTCAATTAACGAAGATTCTTCGATGATTTTCGTCCAAGTTTGGTCGAAACTGTCGCACACGGCTTCAGACCGGATTAGGCGTTGTGAAATGCAAAAGCGTAAACAAAACCCGATAAAAATATTCGGATGCCATTAAGCAAATACGAAGAAGATAAAAAGATAAAAAACGATTTCCTCATGAATATTTATCGACAACAAAAAATCAAGTTTCTTTTCGTTCGTTGTATTGGACTTGAAGACGGGGCGACGAGACTCCGTCAATCCTCTCAAAGCCCCAGAGTCAAGATCTTGGGTTTGGGGTCAGATCGTTACTTGCAAAAATTCTAGCATCCGAATGCCGGCTTTAAAAGCCACGAAATCTGGATAGGAACTTGTTTACCTGACAATAGATAATTTGTTATGGAGGTATGTTTTTTTTACCCTACTACCTGTTGAGATTAGATCTACACCGGCCCGAGTTTCGGAGTACCAAAAAATGGCGTGGCTGGATTGAATTTTCTACAAATTATTTGGGAATTGGACAAGCTTGATCTGGGCTTGACATTGATATGTTTACTTGTGGTGACTTTAGAGTTTTTGTTTTTCGTGTAGCAAATGAAATTATATCCGCGAAATATTAAGGAATTTCGTTGGCAATGATGCGCAACATCAGAATCTAGAATTTGTAGCTTTGTAGTTCAAGGTCAAGCGATTTATATCATTCTGAGACGATTCGTGGTTTTTTTTAAATTGAACGAAACTTTCTTGATCAATCAAAATATTCGTGTAATTCCTTGCAAATTGAACAGTTTTTTTCAGTTTCAAACTACCTTGAAAACACTTACCTACCTCGAGGGGAAATTGATTATTTCGGAGCTTTTTAATCTGCTCTGATTAAAATAGTTCAAGGAAAAATGTAAGATTTTTACATATTGAAATTAAATTCAATAAAATAACTTGTTAATGGCAAACCTGAGCACACCTGAGATAACCAGGGGCTTGCGTAACATTTTTTAACTACTTCGTCATTATACAAATACACCTGCATTATTCAGGCAAAAGTTTGATATGATAAGAAATTCTAATTAAAAGTTGTCCATGAAATTGTAGGTGCCGCTTTGGTAATTCCAGCTTTGAAGATATTTGATTGGAAAATTAATGCTCAGTTGACAGCCGTTTAGAAAATATATTTTGCATTTATCACGATCAGTATGTTTTGATTTTTGATATAGAAAAAGAATATATTAGCATACTGAATGAACTGGTTTTCCGTTTAATCACTGAAGTCAAGCAGCTTGGGATTGATTTGTAGTTGGAAGGAAGACCGGTTGAAAAAACTAAGAGACTTCGGTTATTTCTATTTTGATAGACGAAAAGGGAGCTGCAAAAAGTGATCTATTTCGATATCTCTCAAAACAATATCTTAATATATAGAAATTACGTGTTAGGATCAGTTCCGGCGGATCGTGCTAGGCCCGGGTGGGTAGCCAGACAACCCCCTAAAATTGTTTTGGTATTTCATCTAAAAAGGAAAGTAGATTGGTGCATTTCATTGTGAATCGTGTCGACGGTGTATAGGACAACAAGAGGAGTTCCGCAGGGATCTGTCTTGGGCCCTTTCCTGTGGATCACAATGTATAACGATGTATACACTTCCCAAAAGCAGCAGTTTGCGCTTGGGTTCTCGGTTCACATGTGAAGTGGTCATAGGACAACGTCTGAAGATTAAAGCGTGTACTGAAAGCCCGGCTGAAAGGATCCGACGGTGGCTGAAAACAAAACTGAGGATCAAGGTATGGGAGCAGATCATTCACTCATAGCTTGCCCTAAGATACGTGGGAGTGATGATCGAGAAGCTAAATTTTGCACACTTGCAGGACACGGCGAATAGGGGCACCATACCAAGGCGTAGCCTCCGGATGACGAAGTTGAACAGCAGAAAATGGAAGAACATGTAGACAGTATGCGGTGTACGCAGGGATGATATCCTAAGAAGGCATGCTTATCTATGGCCCAGCATTATGTTGAAGGCGGCCCAAATACAGTGAGAATGCACTGCAAGTTCTTAACGGATTAACCAGGGCAGTGGGAAGGGTGTATAAAGGGCCGCTGGACCCACAGACTTATCCAAGCGTGGAGGGAGAAATGGTTTACAAAGGAGTGTGAATCTAGGTAGAAACTAGAGGCAGTGGGAGAAGCGGCACTAACATCGAAAAACTTCATAGGACACGGGAATGGATAGAGAAAAGTGGAAACGAAGCTGAAGACTATACACAGGAAGTTGAGGTTAGAAAAAGCCGAAGAAAAATGAAAAGTCTAAAGATGGCATTGTGATTAAGCTGCGAAGGTGTGGCGCCGGGATGGCATCGAAGTGGTGTAAAGTGCAGCGAAGTGGTAGGCACCCCTTCGCGGCATCGTTTTAGCACATTATTTTTCCAATAAAAATGTGTTCGTCGGAGCATGAGGATGCTCTTGCAGGTGTGCAAATCATTAACCTATACAATAAAACCAAATCAATAAGGATAAAAGTGGCAAAAAAAAGCAAAGTGCGGCATTTATAATTCCCCCAAAATATAAACTCAAGTTGGCGGTGAAGTGGCATTTGCCACTCCAAAATTAAACTTATCGAAGGCTAATGGCAACTAAATGGTGCCAGTCCACTTGCAAATCACCACACCGTGTGATTAAAATATTTCGTTTGCACTTAGTCACCAAACCACCGCCACTGCAATTTTTCACCACCTCAGTGCGCGCCTTGCTTAAAAAACATCAGGAGTATTAGCTGCCAGAAAAAACTGATTATCACCGCAACGCTATGCTACAAAGCCACTCAAGAGGGGAGATTGGACCCACCATACCCTCATTATCCGCCGGCTATGGTCAGGATATTCGTACACGCTAATCTCTGAAACCGCCAACCGATTTAAATAAAAATTTCCAGTTGGAAAGATAGGATAGTTTTGGTGCAGATAAGTGGAGCTAAATGAAAATGAAATTATAGTAACAACAAAATGAATCAATTGTCTATTTTCTGTTTCGGACCGGACCCTTTATAAGGCGTATTTGTTAAGTTTAAAAATCGCCCTGCTGTTGATAGATTTTGGTTTGATGAAAAAAAAAAATCGTATGGGAGGGGTAATCGTAACGGTTTATCTGCTTGGCGGTTTTTAACTTTTTTGCTAGAGTTTTACTTACCATGTATTGTAGTAACCGCATAACCTATTTCCATGAAAAAGGTAGCAGTGAACGCAAAGTCCTACCATTCCAGTTGTAAAAGTGACGGTTTCACCCTACAACCATTTTTTTTTTGCTGACTGGGCGGTAAAAAGTATATGGATGCGCCATCTTCTAGACCTTCGATATTTTAACATCGAATAACTCTGACATTTTTTAGCCAATTTCAACAAATGTACACGATTCTGAAACGTCATTAGGTGCCATTTTAGCAATGAGTCAATACATACCGAAAGTTCATTTTACATTCTCTGGTGGCAAAAATGACCTACCAAGTATAGGGCTGCTTCCAGTGCGATCGGAGGCCGAATTAGCGCTATGGTGCGCCATTTTGTTGCCACAACTCGTGTACATCGTGTTCAAGGCACTAGGCTAAGTCCGGAACCTATTCAAGAGGTCTGGCCTAGAAATCAAAAGTATAGAGGTAGTAGTACAACGCGGTTCTTTTGCACCTGATAGCTCATTCAAGAGAAGAAGTTAAAGATATCAAGAAAACGAAGCTATTGAGATCGACCTAAATATTCGTTCGTGGTATCATTAGGAAGACGATTTCTTTAACAGACGCGTATCCGGCGACTAGAATGAATAGCGTTTGTGATAGTAGGGTCCCATATTTTACACGGTCTGTCATTGATCCTACAATCAAGGTAGAGTGGAGTGATTTTAAACTAATGCAGCCGATAATCAAATGTAACCGGAAATCGGTGCACAATTGTTCAAAGCCAATAAAGCCATTTATACACTCCTATTCTAAATTGTGACTAATCATAAGTCACAAGCTTTTGTGAGCCGTTGTCATTGATAGTGTCTATTTTTTTTTAATATCAGCTGTTTTGGTATTCCAAACACACGGGAAAATGCCTCTAATGGTGAATTTGTAATGATGTTTTGAATCTGAGCGACAGAATATGGATGCCCAAAATGACCTAAACTGCAACAGTATAACTAGCACACCAAATTGTCTCAACTCGATTCTCACCACACACTTTGTTTGCAAATTCAAGCCCATAACCATCCACTCTGGTGAATACGACGATGATCTTGCCTTGCTATATATTGATTTGAATCTTCTGTGATCAGCAAAAAGCATTCTAACCTCTTAGTTGTGTTCGAGAGAAAACCCCTTCGAGGTATATTATTGTTGATCCATTATGTCCAGAAACGCCATTTTAGAGATTACAATGATAAAAACTACGAGCGGTGTTGCGACAAAGATATCAATATAATTTCGAGAAAAGAGTGAATTTTCTTAATATTATTACAATCAAAGGCTTTGTATGGTAGTGCATATACAGAAAATCGTTGAAGAGTGTTTCCGTTTCTATAAAAAAGTTTCATTTTGATTGATTTTTTCCAGTGTCGGTATGTCGGTTTTGGTGCAATTTAGTTTATTAAAAATTAATAAATTACTTTTTTATTACTCAAATAATCAATACAAAAATGATGATGAAATTTTATTGATTAGTGATTCATTTCATTTCTTTATATAGACAGACATAAGAGTATCATAGTATTAAGAAGTATGTAAGTATAAAGCTTTTAATTTGTTAATCAATCAAAAACAGTTCTTTCTTGTAATACATGAAAATGGTAGCCCTACGTGACCAACTGGGGGTTATTATTATGTTCTTTAGTTCCATTTCAAATATCTCTGCTTGGATTCAACACTTATCTAGTGTTTCTTCGAATGATGGTTTTGCTGCAACCTAATCATTCCCTTACCAAGGAAACTTTTCAGGATTTCCTTTGAACATGGTTCTATCCTGTATGTCTGGAGGAATGTGAACATAAGATATCTAAGCCAGGATGATTAAATTACATCGTAGCTAAATCTTTTGAAATTACATCATAGCGAAATCTTTTAGGCTGACAAGTCTCTCGCCTTTTTTCTTGAAGGCAATAGAAAAAAATGTCGACAGGGTAATAAGGGAAACTTGTTTTAGCTCCTACCGATACCAACAGTGGCGGATTCAAGGGGGGAATGAGGGACATATTCTCCCCCTCCCCCAAGAGCTCTATGAGTTTGGATTATTTCAGTTCTGAAAAATATGTCGAATGAAATTGAACTAGGAAATTTATTTCTATATATAATCATAAATAATACTGTGTACATTTTTAACGAAAAAGAAATCTTGACAAAATGCCACAAAATTTTTAAATTGTAGCTGTGCACTTAGTTTTAAATGCTATTTAATCAAAATAAGTCTGTGAAATGCGGCTTAATAGAAAACTCGTTTTGAAACCTACATATACAAAATTACAATAGCTCTATGAGGCTTTTGTTTAACAGATTCCATATGGTAAGACTTGAGAAGGACTTATCCTAGGCAGTACGTTTGTCCCTTACACCACGGTAAATTGTACTGACTGCTCAATTTTTTGAAATGCCCCATTTCAAAAATGTCCTACTAATCTTGATATGAGCGTGTATACTTGCACCCAAAGTTCATAAATAGCTGATCTGCCTGTTATTGGCCTTGGCTTCATGCAGCATCGTCCTCCACGTGCCTGTCTTGAAGTCTCAAATTTCTTATAGCTGGGGTTCATAGATCTTCGTCTATGCTATCTGTATATCCCTGCACCCAAACCCAACCCATGAATATCAAGGAACACAGAATCACATTCATTTTAACCTGTTGGTCCAGCTTGCTTCCCAACACGAGTTTATTAATTCACAAATTATTGGAACAATGGAAATTTATTTATTTTTACTTCTTTACACTTTTCTTAACACAGTTTTATTATATATACTTTATATACTATTTATATTATATGATTATATATTTATTATATCTTTACGGATTCTTTTACAAGGTTTAAATTAAAATGATGATGAAATCTTTTCTCGGTTTTTTATTATTACTTTTTTTGTTCGACTTTTCCTTTTTCGGCAAATCTTATTTTTTTTAACGTCAAAATTTTTAATTAATTTTTCTTTCTTACTTAGCCTCGGTCGACTGCGTTTTGTAACAAGTCTCCTTGACTAAGTACGACCGGAAGTAGTAGGACGATGTCCCTACAACGTCATAGCCAGTGATCTACTGAAAATACTGCCTTAATACTTAGCCAAGGAGACTTGTTACGAAAACATAGTCGACTGAGACTAAGTAAGAAAAATAAATAATAAATTTTCCATGTTTTCTGACAGTTAAGTTTTTTCCAAAAAAGCATAATAGTATTATTGATTAATAAAAGAGTAAAAACTAAATTAATAAAATTCGAAGTTGATATAAATAAGATAACTTAAGAATAAATAATTATAAAAACAATCTGTGTAATTTAAAAGTTGAATATAATTCACGTGTATGTTAAAAACAAGAACTTGGTAGTTTCCATTTAAAATAACAAAAATAAAAAACTAAGGCCCGATTCACAATGAGAGCTTCAAGCGTCAAGCCTCAAACGTCATGAAGCTGACAGCTGGTTTTTGAAGCTTGTTAATTCACATTACCAGCTTCAAGCTTCAGAACCAAAGTCACAATGGACGACGAAGATATATGTGTTTTATTAATGAGTTGTTTTTATTATTCGTTAGCGTTATACTGCATTTTACCAGATAGAGGCTGGACCCGTGAAATAAATACTGTCGAGGAAGGAGATAACTATAACGTCACTTCAGTGGCTTAACAGCAGCAACTGAACCATTTGGCTTTTAGTTTTCAATTACTCGTCGGACAGTCGATTAATAGGGTTCGTTTCGTCGACTGAAAATTCTTCGTTTACAAAATAAGTTGCAATACGGTGATAACGCGTTGTTAGGGGGATGATACACGGATCAACATGTTGATCAACACGAGCTTTTTCTGCACAGTTCGTAGGCCAAGGGAAGGGTAAGGGTGAAGTTTGCGTCCCTTGACCCACGAACTGCGAAAAAAAAACCCGTGTTGATCAACATGTTGACCCGTGTATCATCCCCCTTAGAGGCATTTTCACACTAACTGCAATAACTCTAAATGACAACTAAGCAATTACAGGCGTTACCAACCGAATGGAATAAAATTCCGCGCAATTTTCATTATCCATTCTTTTCGGAACACACCATATATACATTTATACCACCCGCAATAAATGTGCAACAAACCATGCAATGGAAGTTTTTTTTCATACATGTTTGTCAAAGTTAGGGATTGCATATGTGAAATTCGAAATTCGAGAATTCCGAAATTCGTTCTCATCTTTCTCAAAAATATAATTTCGAATATCGAAAATTTCATAGCGAATTCCGAATTAATAAAATTTACTTCTTCGTTTTCTCTCGTCTTATTATATGTTTTTGTTTCTGCATATACAGTGGTGTGAAAAATTATAGACTCATACCATAATTCTCGTTTTTCTTGGGATTGGTAATAAACATTTATGACCGATTTTAACCCAAAATACTACCAACGAAAACTAATTCAGGGAACATCCTTTGGCGGCGTAATTCCCTTTTTTACGGAAATGGTCATTTTAAGCAGTAAAAAACTCAAATTTGACCTGTGCAAAAGTATAAACTCAAGATCTTTATTCAATAATGTTTATTTAAATAATTTATTTAGTGAAGTGCTCGTGACAAGAATTTGGAGAAGAATTAAAACTTATCATGGACACAAGAACTAGGTCGAATAGCCTAGTCCAAATGCTTGAAAGATTTAACCAACTAAAAAACTGTGTGTCGAAAAGCACTAATTGACATCGGATCTGATATTGTTATTTCAGAAGCTGAAATTGTATTGATTAACAACGTTATTTCTACACTTCTCCCAGTTAAACTTACTGTTGACGCCCTTTGTCTAGAGGATGCAAATCTTATTTCTGCTGATGCGGCCTTGTCTTTTATGCTTGATCATTTCAAATCTGATGAACTTTCACTAAAATTGAAGCACTGTTTAGAAGATCGAATAAGCCAAAGACGAACAAAGGTATCTGGAAGTCTTCGTATTTACAAAAAGTGAGATTCACGAATCTTTTACCCAACCATCGAAAAATACAATAGCCAAAGTTATTGAAAACTTTGCACAAAGATTGATATTCGGGTGTTTCTCTGTAAACTGGTAAATTTTTGCAAGAAATCTGTCCCAGTAACTTTTTTACGTGAATATGAAAAAAAAATATACAATTAAATAGATATCTATCTGGTGGATAATAAACAGTAAGGGACCCAAATATATTTGTTTTATTTTAGGACTTATTGAGTAAATTTAAAAAATTCATATGTCAGAGGACTGTTGCATATGTCAGAAGACTGTATATATAAGTTAAATGAGCATTTATTAGTAGTATATATACTTTAAAAACATTCCTCATGACGCATATATATAAAAATAAAACAGTCTTCTTTGGTAGTTCCAAGTTCTCTGTGTAGTTCCAAGTAAACTTGTGAACTTTTATTTCTTCCTTAGACACTTTCTTCTTTCTCGCGCCATGATTAAAAGATGGTTATAGACCTAAAACAAAGGCAAAAGTACAATAACAGTGCCCTAATAAATGAAACAGTCTCCTGTTTCTGTATGTAGCGGGGGACTGTTGACGGGGACTGTTGGCAGGGGACTGTTTAATTTGTGTAATTGGTACGGTACCATAAAATTCCTTCATTATGACTTTATTTTGTTATATAGAAACAATATAAGCCATCTTATTTAAAACTATGCACAATAGAGAAAACTGGAACACTTTAAAAAAAGAAAAATAACACTTAGCAGAGGACTGTCGAATGTTGCGTACCGATACGCGCATGTGCCCCTCTAACTCTTGTAACACTAAACAAAATGAGGTATAGCTACTTTTGGGGGTAACAAAGCTAATTTCATGTCGTTCACGTTTCGTTACGCCCATTAACAAGTCTGTCTTTACTGTAGATGTCCTGATGCGTAACTCGGAACTTTGGCAGGGGACTGTTCATGAAATTCGGGGACCAACTTTAGGTTAAATTAAACTAATCAAAAAATAGTTTAAATAAATTGATATTAGAGTCTAATAGCATATCATTTCATATTGATTAGATTGTGTTATATAAGTTAATTGTTTTTAAAATATTAGTTCAATTAATGAACTCAATAGAAAATATTTTGGTTTGGGGACCGGCTAGGGGACTGTTTTTAGACCTAAAAAATACGTTATTGAAACCATATAGGTTTTTAAGTGAGATATTTTCTATATTGTATACTATAGTTTAGATAGTTATAAATTGAAATTTGCAGAAATATAAATATTTCTCACCATAGTTTACGTAATATTTGCCAAAGACAGCGATTTTACCACTTTGGTGAGAAACACCCATTCGACATAGATATGAAAACTTCGCTAGCCGACGAGTCGGAATCTGACCATCTAAAAGAAGTGGTTTTGGAAGAACGAACGCAGTCATTAATGCAAAAGCTGGAGCAAAAAATTAAATGGAATTTGTCGTCCAATATACCATCCGGCTCAACTAAACAACCTACAAACCGGAGCTTAATTTCAAAAATTAAATCAGAAATGAAATTCTTTGAAGAGAATGACGTGCGGGAAATTTTTTTAAAGTCTTTATACTCATTTTTAACGAGCCTGCAATCTGAACGAGCCTTTTCAGTTGCTGGTAACTACTGGACAAAAATTCGATCGAGATTAGGGGATGTGGCTTTAAGTGATCTCTGCTTCTTTAAAACCTATTTTAAAAATACAAATCAATAATTTAATTTAATTTGCGTATATAATGTATACGCAATTTTAATATTTTTATTTCTAATTGAATTTTTGTGCAATCATTTTATTTTAATTACGTTGTTTTTTATTATTTGTTTCGATCTAAAAAATATAAAAAAATTTCGGAATTCGATCGAATTCCGAAGTTTTTTAAATTTGAATTTCGAATTCCGATTTTTTTTCTTTCGCCAAAATTTGCAATCACTAGTCAAAGTTATGAAGGTATTAAAATCTCCATTGTGCCGCTCGGTTTAATTGATGGAACCACAAGAAACAAATTTGAAACAAACCCGTACACTACAGCACACAGCGGCACAGAGCACATCTCTCTGTGGAGTTATGACCAAAAATAAAACTTTTGTGTTCATGTAATTTAAAATTTGAAAAATGATTTGTTTTCCGGTAAAATCTCAAACAAAAGACCGACATTGGAGCACCACCAGAGGTAATTTCGAAAGTTCGGAGTTGTTGGGTTTTTGGTATTTGTACGAGGACGTAAAGAAATTTTAAGTCTGACGAAGTTTTTGTTATTTTCTTTTTGTAATTTGACATATTCTTTGGTCGTTTTCTGTTTGGAGTTCTTGAACAATTTCAAATTAAAAATTTAAAAGAATTTTGTCCGAGAGTTGAACACTGTCAGAGAGAACACTGTCAAGCAAGAGCGGAAAAGATTGCTTAAAGTTTGAATTTCTTTATTTTTTTAACAATGCCTTGGTTTTTTTCATTTTTTTTAAATGCGCAAATATCTAAATACAGAAAACTGAAGATATATTTTCTTCCTTTATGTACAATTCACAACGCAAGAAGGCACCAAAGTCAACTTAATTCCTCCTCTGTCAACAGAAGTGAATGCACTTGAGTATTCCCTTGGCATTCCTTACATGAAGTGCAAACATTCTTTCAGCATATTTCCATAAGGCACAACCAGCCCCAGCCTTGTCAGCCTTTTCCATTTTTTACCCTCTTTGTGTTGCCTTAATGTAAAAAAATGCACACACACACACACACAAAAAATTGCAAATATTTGTCCAACTATGATGACACACAAGGCAAAGGGAAATATTTGAAAACAAGATAAGAACGGATAAAAATTTGCATGGCCATGTACAAAGCGCTCTTAAAGGGCTCCAAGAGAGTTGTTATTGTATTTCCGTGTGGGAATGTTGATTGTTGTGGGAGGAAACGGCCAGGAGTCCAGAGTTTACAAAAAGCCCTTGTCACTGGGCATTTCTTCAACTCTGACTTTCTCTGCAGGCTCTCCCCCTCCACTGTTGGCCGTTTAAAGGGAGGATTACGAGGAAAAAGGAAAAAATCATTTTGCAGTTAATAAAGCACGGACGTAAGCTCATTACTCGGATAAATGAGATGTTCACCTACAGTGTTAAAAAACTAAGCAAGTTTGCCGCCACATAATGCTGGCAAACTGTCGGCCAAATCCTCATTATTCCCCAAGATGGCTTCGACCCTATATAATGAAGACGTTAACGGCGGGCGTACTGCTGCCCCTCGTTTGTTTATATGAGACCCTAGTAATTTAATTACGGAATTACCTTTGTTGTAGAAAATGAGGGTGAAATCCACCCTCCGACGTCCTAGCTGTAATTTAAGAGCTCGGGCAATTTCAAGGATATTAAGACAATGTCCTTTTGCCTGGTGCAACAGCCAAACGTACCTGAAATGGAAGATAAAATTGGGTGAGAACTGAATTAGAATTAATTAAAAAAATATGTTAATTCAAAATGAATAATCTCGCGCAGACTGTGGAATAAGGGTGGCAGGATTTTTTGAGACATGCATAAATCACAGGGAATTAGCTTCAAGAAACCTTTTGAGCCTTTTTACGCGCTTTTAATCCGGAATATAATATTATGTCTCTGCAAGGAGGGGAGAAATTGACCTTTTCAGAAGATGATATTTCGTTGGAGTATTTAACTTAAAATTTGCGTAGATGGACGCCTCAAAAGCTTCTGCTGACTTATGTATTTAAGCTGGACCCAAGGATGTCGCCTCAGCTGTAAACCCGAGTAAAAATAAGACTAGCCCGTTCTTAACATGAAACAGGCACAGTGCGCTAGAGTAAAAACTGTAATTTTCCAAAGGCTAGCTGCTACAGACGCGTACCAATAACAGATCCAACAGACCCAGAATGGGGCAAAATTGGAGCTTTAAGAAATTGTATAGGGCGAGAAATTATCTTGGTGGCCATAAGGGGTGCCATTCGCATGTACAAAAGATTAGTTTTCGTTCAATTACGAAGGTCAAGCAGCATTGGACATGGTTGGTACTAAGGTCGGCGACCGCTTGGTGAAACGACATTCGCATTTGGAATGTCGTTGAGGGATCGTCCATCTCGGCAAATATCACGTGATTTTTTTCCCTCAAGAAACAGTGTAAAATTGCTAGAAAACTGGGTTAAATTAAACAAAACATATTTCTCAACTAAAGACCCCCAATTCACTTACAGGCCGCCGGCAGGCCAGGTAGGCAGGCATGGCCCCATGAAAGCTACACAATACTCAGTCTAACTAAGGGATGTGTACTAGGGAATCCAATCTCGCATCAAAATCTCAATCCTTAAAGCTTGCGCTAGGGAGTGTAAAATTAAGTTCGTTCGTCATCAAAATTTTGTCCCAAAAATGTGTATATTGCCTTGTAGCTAAAATGGTACTGTGTACATTTGTCGTAATCGGCTAAAAATTGTCAGAGTTATTCAATGTTGAAATACCGAAGATTTAGATGACGCAATTATGCACATAAGCACTTTGTCCGGTCCGATAACTCAGCAAGCACAGCTAAGTTTAAGACCAGAATTACATATAACAATGATTAAAAGCCGGGGCCTTTCAGGGACACACATTCCCCAGTTTGACTGTAGGTGAATCTACATATCCCACGCTTTTCTGTCGCGCCTCTCTTTTTTAAGATTTCAAACCATCAGAAATAATTTTATGTCGCAGAAATTATTTTTGATTGGTAGAAACATTAAAAAAGAGCGGCCTGACAGAAACACGTCGGATATGTAAATTGACTGACTTTGAGGTATGAGGACTTGAGGCATCCGCCTGATAGGCCGTGGACTGCAGATAACCTCGAAATTCCCCACAGACACATAGGCGAAGACGACAGTTAAGAATATCAGGTTGAAAATTCAAGTTAAAAAATGCTCATGGCCTAAAGAAAACTTCAGACTAAATAAAAGTTCAGATCTTCAGGCACGGACTGACGATACTTTCCCACACATGTAAAGATTTTTGTCAATTTCGTTGGACTGCAGGCCTTCTCCATTTGGGGCCGGAGAGTGTGTGGTAATATAAGGCCTCAAGGCGAGAAACCTTAAGGCCATGGCCTGCCGGCGGCGTGTATGTGAATGGGGGCCTTAAGAATAAAATACTATAGAGATTGCAGATACTTATTTAACTTTCAACTCGGCTAAAAATAATTTTGTGAAAAGCATATACGCGCCCGCAACTAGCACGCATAGCGAACAAATTCGCTTGCCATACGGGCATGCACACTCTCACTACAGGTATTAAAATCTAAAAATACGTGTGCTAGAGATAGACCCGCCTCTGTTACACATAAACATATATTCGTAATCGACCATTCCAAACGTGAGTGTTTTTTTTAAAAAGCGGTCCCCCGACTAAGTACTAATCACGTCCAGTGCTGCTTTATCTGAACGAGAACCGGTCTACTGATTATACTTAATGGCACCCTTTAAGGTCACCAAGATAATTGCACGTTTTCTTCGTCCTTTCAGGTTAAGAACGGACGAGTCTGCTCTCGGGATGGGATATAAATTCAAACCTATACAAGCCCGTTTGCTTCCCAAAACGCAAATTTGGGCTCTTTTATCGCACAGAAGTTTTTACCTCTATCAGGAATATCCTGGTTCGCGGAACAGAGAGGAAAGCACCCAAATTTCGATAAGAGATCATCAATTTGAGGGGAAAAAATACATCACATATGTGTAAAGCGTTTATATGAAAATTATTGAAGACAGTTGGTTTGAATTGGACCTTGACTGAAAGTTGTACTCAGTACCAAGTACTGATATGAGTAGAATCGAAAGCCAAACACTCATAGGAGTAAAGAATACTAAGTACTGCTTCCGTATCCTTACCGACAAAACCGATATATGCAGCCAGTTAGTTCGGTAGCGATCTTCCTTGATCTTCCTTCCGGGGCAAAGAAAGCAGACACGCAGACACGGTAGATAGGTCGCTGATCCCTTAGTCCCACTGTTCCGGGTCTGGTAAGCACTTTCGAGGGGCCCTTCTATGACTCACGTTGATATTGCTAGGCTGTAGTAATACGTTTATGCTTCAAGCGGTTTGGTCTTAAATGTTTTACAAAAGGGTTGGCGAGTTTAATAAGTCTGACACTGCCGTTCGGGCGCGGACCCAGGACTATCTCCTGCCTTAAGCATGGGCCTTAGACACAAGGTCACAAACATTCCCTGCTGCTAGAGCAATGCAAGATTCTCGCTACTCCTTCGTAAAAAAGTGGCATGGCTCGTCTTTCCATTTCTGCCACACCTGTAACATTTCTCCATGCTTGCCTTCCATATTTACAGGAATTCGTTAGCCACCATTATACTATCGTCAGTAAGCACAAGTGAAGAAACCCTTTCCTGTTCATTAATCGAAGTCTGTCAGGGCAGTATCCTATATAGGATGGAGTAGAACCGCGCGTTGGTGTTGGCTTTCCTTTAAACATTCCCGACTAGAGTTTGCTGCAGCATTTGATTCTATGTATAACAGCAACGTCGACAGCACAAGTCTAGTCTTCTCCATAAAAAAATTATAATCCATCAGTTTTTGCCTTTTGTCTCTTTAAATTGATTTGGACGGATTCAATTTGTAAGTCTCAACTCACCTAAGCACTTTTTACCTCGACTGCTTCTAAAAAAATTCATTGCGACATGCAAGCATGCAACAGCAACACAACGGTTCTGTCCAGACGAGTTCCTCACGTTCCTTTCAGCACCCGCTTCCTCCAGGTAGGAATTGACAAAAAGTGCTGCTCCGGTCAAAAAAATATGTGGAAGCAAGCAGGAAAACAACTCCCTCGTTCGTTGAAGGTACGTGAACGAGAAGTGACCCTCCCAGTGTTATTTCTTGTTTAGTTCTGCACTATTTAAATTGCTCCAAGGGCCAAACTAAAGAGACTCGAGAGTCGCCCTGAAATTTATTCGCAATTAGAACATCCCAGGAATCAGCCAGGTCCTGCCATTGGACGAACAGCTAATCCTCTTAAGCCCAGTTCGCATCTACGGCACTGAAATTAAATTTTCACAGAAGCAAATGACCTCCAGAGGCTCCTTGGTATCTCCGAAAAGGGGTGGTTTTCTGCTCTTATTTTTCCGATTTTTGCCCACTACAACTACGGAAAATATGCCTCGGCAGCGCTCCTGCTTATTGCCGGGGTTGTTGTTGCCGCCTTCCGCTCCCTTCGGCGCCGTGTGTAGAGGTAGAAACCGACCCCCAATTTCACCCCCGTCATTTTATTAACAGCAATATGAATATTTTATGGCAATGCGAGATGTAACTCCCCCTGTGCCGGCACCGGGGTGTCTTTCCCTGGCCGCCTTTATGGATAAATCGATAAGCCCAGTGTTCGGGGCAGATAAGTCGTTCACTTTAAGCGTTTTATTGTATTCTTAGGCTCATGAATTTGTTTATGAATTTCCTAGTTTTGCGGCGGGGGGCGGGGGTGGTTCGGCTGTAATAACAATTTTTTTAAAAGGGATTTTGTAGTACCGGGTTTTGATTACGCTTGAAAGAATTTAACAGATAATTTTAGGGACATTATGCTAAACAGATGCGAGGACGGAAAGGAAAAGTAAATGAAAATGTATGAAACGCACGCCACTGGAATTGCACTGATTGAATGGGAAAGTTTCGGTGTGTGTTTACTGGATTGGAAATAAATTTATGAAAATTACTGAGGTATAAACAGTTTTGTTTTATGTTTGTGGTGTAACCCTATTTAGGCTTGGAAAGTATTTTGTAGCAATGATAAATGACTTTAATGTTTGTAGTGTTTAGAACACAAATTTTTTTTTTTTTTTTTTTTTTTTATGTGAAAGACTAGAGTCACAGGAAACGCCCTTTATACTGTGTCGACAACCTATTTTCTTCATATAGAGTGCAATGTCGAACAGCAGCTCTAGTCGGGGAAGAAAGGAACTGTCACAATCTACCCGCGATATTTTTTTTTTTAGTCCACCTACTTCCAACCATTACTGTCACGACTTTGACATCGGGGTATCGAGAAACAACTCGCTGGAGTGTTATGCCTCCTGAAACGAGTTGAATATCATCAACCAACCGATGACATGCGCTTTTTGGTGGAGCGGGGAAGGGCTAAGGAAGGCTATGACAGGAGGGATCAGGAATGTAAAGAGGGAAGAAGAAAGAAGGAAAGTTATGTGAGTGGGAAAGTAGAAAAGGCGAAGGACCGTGGGGCTGGCCGGGATTCGAACCCGGGACCTCTGGGATAGTAGCCAGGCGCCTTACTCCCTAGGCTACCGAGGCCCCCAAGAGACAAACATAATAAACGTTAAGATTCCACACAATAAGGTAAAATTAATACACTGTACGGAGATTTGTATGCTTCTTATAATATAGATTATTCGCAAGGAATCGGGCCACTTTTTCCACGTCACTAGTCGTCCCTCTGCCAAGAGTTATAACAGTGAGAAGGTGGTACGTTACCCTACTGCTTTCTTTCTGGTAATGAAAGGCTGATTACAAGAAACTTATGATGCACCTTTTCCAAAGGAGCGTCGGAAGTTCCCGTGGTCGTTTCGGGAATTCAAGAATTCTCTTTCCTTCCAACTGATACTTGAAACTTCCTAGCCCTGTAGCCAAAAACCATCTGAGGTAACCCACACGGCAGCCTAAGTACATAGTCTACTTAAACGTGGCTACAGTATTCCCCGTTTCTTGTGGTACTTGGCGATCCATGCTTCTATGAGTATCCTTATCACCTCTTTACCAATGTCAAACGATCGCCTGCCTTTGGCGATTACCCAAGTAAAAACTAAGCACGAACTGCGTCCAATGCTGCTTGACCTACGCAGTCGAACGAGAACCGATCTTCTGCCGTCCCAACGGGGTTTTATGACCTATAGAAACCGAGATACTAGGAAAACTCTGGAAAAACGCGAATATCCAGGGGCCATATTTTTTTTGTTATTCCGAAATTGTATGCTTAAAAATCACAAGGAAGCTGTGGACCAATTTTCAGCCATTTTGGAGTTTTGTCTCCTTAAAATGCTAATTTCCCCCGACTAATATTCCTGCAGTGTCTCAAATAGTGATTCTGATGACAGGTGTTTTCACCCTAACGAGCCAGATTAAGACGGGTTTGGAGACACCAGCTCAGATGAACAATTTATATTCGAGACGGGGTCGAATGTAGGACTTGTAGATTGCATCCTAGAAAAAGTATTTGTTTTAAGATATGGAAGATGTGATCATATCATGGAGGATCCTCACTGATGTATCCCAGGCTGTGAGAAATAAGGGAGGTTATGTGCAGGTTATTTTGGAGATTATACAGCACTTCGTTTTGAAGGCGGGAAATTAAATGTACATCATTCTAGCGTTTCTAACAACGAACTTCGAATTCTTTGATTGATTTGTTCATAAGTTGATGATCATTAAGACAAGATCTGGCAGGGGTTTGAGGTAAGAGGGAAATATTCAAGTATACAAAATTAATGCACTAAACCATAATAACACTAAACAAAGTTGATGAACAGTGGCGTCAAACCCATCTTCTGAAGTGGAATGAAACAATAACTAACGAAATACCAACTAATTTTTGAATGAAGTTATACGGTTTAAAGACGAATCAAGAGTAACTCGATTTAATATCTTTGCCACATTCGAACAGCGATGTTGAAATACTGCCACCCTTTATATTAACATCATTCATGTCATCCTGCAATGCCTAGTAGAAAGCTTAGTTCGTAGAATAGAAAAAGGATAGCATAGGTTAATGGAAGTCTAGGGAGGCATGAGGAAGTCTAGATGGCGCTGAGTCTCGAGTTTAAACTATTGATGTATGAGTTTGCAGGCAACCGACGTCGGATGTGTTCGTAGCAGGCGACAGTCGATACCATCTTCAAGAATTTTCATTACTTTCAACTGATATTGAAACTTCCTAGTACTGTGGTTAGTGCCAAAAGCCATCTGAAGTAGCCCAATCGGCAGCCTAAATACATGGTAGTCTGCCTAAACGTGGCCACAGTATTCCACCGTTTCTAGTAGTCCTTGGCGATCCATGTTGGGATGAGGGTCCTTACCATCTCTTTACCAATGCCAAACCGTCGCCTGCCAAAATTCTGAGTTGGCATGCCAAGTGAATAAATACGCCATGGGTATTTATGCTTCTTTAAAAATCCTTCCTCTATAAAGTATGCACGCCTTTGTTACAGATATGAATGAATTCGTAATCGACCATTTCAAACGGGAGTGTCGTTTTACCCAGCCGTCCTCCAACTAAGTACAAACCACATTCAATGCTGCTTGACCTACGCAGTCGAACGAGAACCGATCTACTGAGTATGCTTATGGCAGCCTTATATTCGCCAAGTTAATTGGCCGTTTTCTTTGTCCTGTACAAATTCTGAAAGCTTCAATTTTGGTAATTTTATTCTAGAAAAAGTGTGAGCGTACCGTGCTTCGTTTGAACTATTCCTACTAGCCTGTAGCGAGGTGCATTTGAAAAGGTAGAATTTTTACAAAGGCGTACCGTGCTTGTTTTCGGTGCCACACAGGCGCTTCGCCGCTGTGTGTGCTTGTTGAAGACTAAAAATAGGTGAGTCTTTTTTTTCTCGGGTCGGCTGCACAATTTGTCGCTGAGACGCGTCGTTTTTTATCCGCACTTATGAAAAACTTTTGCGTGAGAAAAGATAGTAAGCAAGGAGAGATTTTAGTGTCAGTCCATTATAATTAAGTACCTGATGGATCAAATCGCATATTCTGATCTTCGAAACCTCCACTAAAACCTTAAAAATAGGTTTCCAAATACGGCGTATCTATTCGCACCAAAAATACGAGTCTCACGGTCCACGGGTCACACGGATTGAACAAGACCCGGAATATGGGCTAC
This sequence comes from Thereva unica, assembly GCA_949987705.1. Lineage (NCBI taxonomy): Eukaryota > Metazoa > Arthropoda > Insecta > Diptera > Therevidae > Thereva > Thereva unica. Next base: position 46,082,317 of record OX465281.1, on the reverse strand, counting down.
AAGGGCGGCAAAGGGTGGAGCTAACAGAAGGGCGAGGGGTCTAAAGGTCCATTTTTTCAGTTTTTCTTTGATAATTAGAGAACTACAGCCTATAGCGAAAAAATGAAGAGATACTAAATTAATCTATGTAAAATTCTTATCAAAAAAGTCTTATAAGCTTTTCAAGATTCAGCAGTACTTCCATAACTACAGTGCGCCTATTAAGAAAACAACGCTAATACCCATGCAAACCATTCTGTGCATCATCTTGGTCCTTGAGTTAATTCTGTTCTCTGTTTGGTTTTAATCCATAAAATCATCAAGGGATATGTTATAATGAAACGTTATTGAGGGACTTATTAGTCCTCGCACTACCTAATCCAAGTAAACACCCAGATATTTAGTCATCCCAGTCGCGATCATGTTCGATCTGAAGAGTACTGAAACACCATCCCCCAAAAACAAAAGTGCTTGTCTTGCTGAGATTTACGGTAAGGGGTGTTTACTACCCCAATGTTATATCACTCAAAGGTCATTGCACCATTGCAGCAACGATGGGAATACTGCACCAAGCCGCGGAGTTTTAAATAGGAACGTAATAGACCCCTTTCCTTTTACGAATATCAGTATGATCTCAATTTAGCCTGGTTGCGGTTCGGTTTCAATTATCTCAAGACCTGTCTGAGGTGCAGCTGCAGGTTTCTTGCTAGTTTCCTCCAGCTTCTAGAACCAGCACATATTTGGATACTATGGTCCTTGAAGATCTCTTTCTGAGATCTGCTGACTTCTTATATGATATTTATGATCGATCATATCTTCAGTTTCGTCTTTTCACTGCTCCGCCAGGGTGTCAGAAACGCTTTGCATTGCGAAATTGTACTGTGGAGATCGGTATCTTGGTCGTTTTATGCAGTCTGGTAACCTCGGATATGCTTAGCATGAAAGGACACAATTTCACCAGCGACTACCTTTCTCATTGTCGTAGAATCATCTTCATTTGGGTAAGTTAGAAAGTTCGTGACGTTTTGGCGATAGGTGGCGTCAAATAAGTCACGAACCGATGATCGAAGTGACACCCTATGCTCTCGCTCCGTTAGCGATTAACTAGTTATCTTCGCACTTCTCTTTAGTTTTTAGACACAATTTTAGAAAATATACGTAAACTTGGTATAACAACTCCCAGAAAACTAGCGAAAAGGGTAGAGACGACTGGAAAAGGAGACGTTAACAGACAAGGAGGCGCCATTTTAAAAGATAATAAAATGTAGAATCTAGAATACCAGAAAGTGTTCGCACCTTAAGTCTTGAATAGCACCCATGGAACTGCATTGGATATAACCAAAATTTGCCAATTAATCTCCTTCTCGATGCTTCCAGTTATATCATTTCAAAAACATCGCAAAAATCACACACATTCCTCCACTTTCGCTTTTCATTCCTCAATTCCAACATTTTTCTGCAAAACAACAAAACCCCTTCTAATCCCGGCGTATACACGCCGGACTAACCTTGGCAAATTGACGACTGGAATAGGTCACGGTCGACTGTCATAGTATTACCTCATATGAAAATGGCTCGCATATAGACCGCATTCCCGCTTAGCTTAACCCGCAAATAAATAAATCAGTCAACAACAATCCACCTCGATTGCGAGCAATTTCATGAACTGGAATTGAAGTGCCCAGTTCCGTGCTTTGGCAGCGGTTCGCGAACGCATTGTGGGTGTTGGGGTACAGCCGCCGGCCGGTCGACCGCCCCACACCCCCGCCGCATCACCAGGGGTTTATGTAGTAACAATTCGCACGTGAAACAAAAATGGCCAACAATGGCCGCTGCCAGTACCCAGTCGAACTTAATCGATTCAATTAAAATATGGCACAAACACAAGTCTGCAGGCGTCAATTTATTCGAATTTGTAATTGAAACGTTGTCGGCTATTGTCTGTGTGTGGTGTGCGGGAGGAAGATGTAATATCGCGGGGTTAATAAATTTCTATTTTTTTTAATTGCTCTATTTGTGATAAAATTTATCAGGCGGTAATTAAACGCCCAAATATGACAAATGCGGTTCAATTTAAATTGATGAAAATGATACAGGGTGGTTGCTTGGCGGAAAATGGCAGCGATCTGCTTTTTGGCTTACGGTTCTTGTCAGATTCTTTTGCAGGTGTGCGTTTAAATCCTGTATAACCAATTGTAGTAGCAAAAATAACAAGTGATCCCCTTTTATTTAATACATTATGGAGCTATAAATGCTGAGAACTCGGCAAAATAAAGACATCGATACAAAATGAACACAGAGAGCCTTAAGGGTTTTTCAGATTTTTCACTTATTTCACAACTTTTCTTCTACTGAACAACAATTTTTCTCTCCCAACCCACGATCAGCAATGAAGATATTAGGAAAGTGATTGGATTGTTTAAACCATGCACCTTGCAGATTACACCCTCGCTAAAACCTCCAGGCCGAAAAGCCTCCCGTTTTTTATCTTAAAGGCAATGAAAAAGATTGCCGACAGTGACAACTATCATTTCCACCGATCGCTTTCGTGCGCCCAGGACGCGTACCGGGTGGCGAAATCCACTGAGAAGGCCCTTCACAATCTGATCGTCAAACTGGAAGAAGCAATGCAAAATAAGAGATTTGGGTTGGCGAACTATTGAAGGAGCCTTTGTCTTAAGTAAGTAAATCTTAAGTAAGCGCTGTTAATATACTTTTAAGGGAGCAAAATTGGAGCTTTCAGAAATAGTATAGGAGGAAGAAAATTAGTAATTACCTGGGTGATCATTAAAGGTGCCATCAGCATACACAATAGAATAGTTCTCGAGCGATTACGGAAGTCAAGCAGCACTGGACGTGGTTAGTACTTGGTTGGAGGACCGTTTGGTTAAATCGCTGTCGACACTCCTGTTTGAAAGGCAATTGTAAAGGGTCAACAAAAATAAAAGCTCGACACCAGAGCTTATTCACATACTCACAGGCCGCCATGAATTCTTAAAGTTTAGTTTTGTGACTACTTCAAAAATGCTATTAAGGGAGCATGAAAAGGAGTGCTCCCCTCTGACACCACGTTAAAAAAGAAATAGAACTGGTATTGGAAGATCTCCAAGCTTTTTCTGAGGAATGTTTTAAGGTTGATACTGCTGATAATTCTTACGAAAGAGCTCCTTTTGGACTAGGGAAGGATATATGAAAGTGGAAAAAATTGAGAGATTTTTCCGAGTTGCAGTGCAAATTTCTATGCGGAATGCTGGATATAGCTACCAGCTTTTGACCTGAGAGAACGGGAAGCTTGCATTCACACAAATAAGAAATAAAAAATTTCAAAGATTGACAAATGTAGAAAAAACTTTATCTGAGGAATTCTTCAGAAAGCATAACAAGCACAAACTGCAACAGAAAATATGCTTCACTCATGCTTTCCATGTACTTTTAACAAACAAGCAGCAGAGCTTTTATATTCAGAAGCCTGCTTCCCCGTGTACTTAGAACCAACAAAAGCATTCAATGTATACCTCTATATCCGAAATTTATGGCAGCGGTACCATCCCATTTCTTGGCAGTACGTGAATGAGAGACAATTTTTTTTTTCGCTATCTAGCTTGATGGAAGCACTAAAAAAGCGTTACCTATTGTTCCTTAAACGCAACTTTAATCTACGAAAATAGGACAACGTAATAAATTCCATCTCATCAAGCACCGAAAGAATAGAAAACATCTAGTACCATACCATTCCATATTGAAAGAGACTAAGCATTTCTCCCTCCATAAGGACCGCGCGATAGCACTCAAGACATTTAATGGTAAAAACGATTCCTGGAAGGATCTCATGCTATATACATTAAGGAAGCTTCGAAGCACAAAAGAAGAATTAAAAAATTGCATGTGGAGGCGTCGTTGAACTTTTATAAATTGCCACATAAAATCCCCCAAAGAGACGGAAATGCCTCACAAAATATGTGCTCTTTTATTATATAACACAGAAGAAATCTTCTCGGGATTCCAGCAGTCCGTGGCGAAGGAGCAGGACTTGAAACTGCCAAACTATTATCGTAAAGTGAAAAATTCATTCAGGATTCGTTGGCGTTTTTTCAAGTTCTACGGGGTAAGTAGCTTCCTGTCTGCTTACGAATTTTATGAGGGGCGACGGTTATTTAAAATTACAAAAAAAGAGGACCCTCGAAGGGCGGGTTTGTATCGAAATGTTGTTGTAGGGGTTTGTTGCTGTAAAAATAAGACTGAAGGAGGAATTGAAATTAATAGAAGAGACTATGTGCAAAAACTGTATAAAAACTAAAAATCCGCTTTTAATTAAAATCTCGCGAGAATGAAGTTTCCGACGATTGTTAAAATTTAATTATATCCACCCCCCCCCCCCCCCCTCTCCGTTGTGTTAACTTCATTAAACTCCAGCTGTCGTGGTACTCGAAGCTAACTAACTAGACTTGAAGACGTGCCTTTTGCCACTTCTCATCTAAAGTTTCTTCTTATCCCAACTGAAACCCCCTCCCACCCCCACTTTCCCTCGCCCGTGTGTAACTTTCTTTCATTTCTTTTTAATCCCGCAAAAAAGGAGAAAGCACCAACAAAGTTCTCTTCACAGTGCACAGCCAGTGGAAACTAAAGTGTTTTCACGTGTGCACTTTGTGAATGAGGGACTGAAGATGGCTCACAAATCCTCAAGGGATGAATCGACCTTCCGTGACAAGTTGACTTTGAGCAGAACCTCCTGCCGCCGTTCAGGGGTGGAATCCGGTGTTCATCGCCGTCTCATTGTAGCAGCAAAAGTTTTCTTTCCACCAGACTGATATATTTTCGTGTGGAAAGAAATAGTTGAGAAAAACAACCCTTAAAAATTGAATAAACCTAGAATACTGGGGGATGGTCGGCAAGGATGAGAGGATGGATGTCAAGGAACTTCTTGGAAAAATATTTTTCATCTCTAGACGATCACGATTCACCGCAAGACGATGACTGTTCGTTTGCTGCTTTCTCGGCGATGTTGGCGATGGGTAAATAATAATTTTCTTCTATTTTCATGAAGTGGAAGGAATTGGTGGAAATATTTCAGAGGACATGGACTGATTTTCTTCGGGGTAGTTTTGGATCAGGAAGAACGGGACCTGACGGGAATTGGCAATTTTTCACTTCTAGATTTCAGCTGATTTGAGCATTTATTTCGATTTCATAGAGATTTGGCAATTGCGATTCTGGGGAAGTTTTCCGAGCCAGATTTTGGACAGCCATCGTAAATTCCTCATTGAAATCAATATTTTTCAGGAATTTAAACCTCCTGAGTTTGGTTTTTGGATAAAGTTCACATGAAATTATAACCAACTTTCAAACGGTAGGTATATTGCACGGCGGATCATGTTAGCCCCGAGTGTGTAATCTAGTGATGAGCAGACGCAAGAACAAAAGGAAAGAAGAAAGGGCACTTCATTGTGAAACGGAAGATGGGTTGATGGCGGGCAGAACAACATGAGGAGTACCGCGGATCACCATGTATAACAATGTGTTGAGGCTACGTCTTCCAAAAGGAGCAGTTGCGCTTGGGTTCACAGAACATATCGGGGAAGAGGTCATAGTATAACGCCTCGATGAGATCGAATTGTGCGTAAACGAAGCGATCTAGGAGATTAAAGCGTGGACTGAAAGCGCCGGTCCAACGCTGCTGAGCGCAAAACTGAGGATCAAGGTATGGGAACAGATCAATCATTTACAGCTCGCCCTAATCCCGGGCGCCCACAAAAATGGTCTGGCAGTGACCTGTTTTTGGCCTGCCATGTGGAAAAAAAGGAAGTGGCGAAGTTGCTTTATTAAGCACAAATCGAAATGGCAAGCAACGTATCGCGTAAGTGATTCAACATCATCTTGTTACTAACGAGAAGCGACATCCTCTGCCACATAACATTCAAAAATTAAACTTGTCAGAGACTAGTGGCAATCAAGTGATGCATTGTGTAGTATTGAACTATTTTTGTCTGTTTCAGACCTGAGTTTCTCGACCCTCTTTTGCTCCGATTAATTGCGCAGGTCAGACAGTCAGATGTATCAAAGAGTCAGATGTATTCAAATCAACAAAACGGATAAGACTGAGCAAAAAATCATGCAACGAACTGACGAACCCACACATTCAGGTCAGTTTATCGTACAGTTTTTTTACACAGTTCAACTGCGCAGTTAAAACTGAGAGTGTGTTGGCCGCTTAACATCAACTGGAGCAACTTTTTCGGTTTCATTCAACAAGGCTATGTTTTTGGCGTGTCGTGTTGTTGTGGGTCTTTAAAAGTGAAAACCGGCTACTTGTTGTTTTCGTATTGTATCTTGAGGCAATGGCAGATGCGCCACTAGCACCGAAAACTTCCTAGGACACATGATGAAAAATGAGGATGGATGGAGGCTATACATAATGATGAGCAAAACTGGCCTTGCACATTAAGCAACACCAAAGCAAGACCAAGACAAGACAGGGAAAGACAAGACTACAAGAACAAGATAGCAAGACTTTGTGCTCATCACTAAGTGCCAAAAGTCTTGCCGCCTGGCCGATGCGGATGTGAACGTCGGACGTCGATGCCACTTTCGTTTTCTCAACCAATGATCCCAAATATTTGAACATCAAAACCTGTTCGATTTGGGTTCCATTGAGATAAACACTGGCCCTCGATCCGTCCGTTGCGACCACTTTGGTCTTTTCTACATTGATTTTTAACCCGTATGACCGGGCGATGCGGGATATGTCGTAAAAGATGTCCGTTGCTTCGGCATCCGTGTTCAATGGTACGTGTTCGGTTTCCAAGGCTCTCCACAAGCTGTTCCAATCGATGCAATCGAAAGCAGGTTTGAAATCGATGAAAACGGCGACAGTTCGTTTGTAGCAACGAATTCTTTCTTCCATTATCTGACGGAATGCGAATATTTGATCAATACATCCTCGATGTGGTCTAAATCTTGCTTGTTCTTTCCGGCTCGTTTGGTCTCGATGTTTCTCGATTATATGATTTTCGTAAATACTTTGCCGACCATCGAAAGAAGGCTAATACCGCGATGTTTCTTGCATTCACCACTATCGCTTTTCTTTAAAATTGGGACAACGATCGCTTTCTTCCACACTGACGGGACGCGACCGAAGCCATATTTGTGTTATAGGAACATGAAGTCGTTGTGATAAGATATCACCTCCGGCTTCGATCATCTCGCCGGTTACTTGATCTATTCCCGGCTATTTTTCAGCGATTTTAGTGCCGTCTTCACCTCTATAATTGTCGGTTCGGTATCGGGAAATTGATTCGTCGGCTGTTCGATATTCGGCTGTTCGGGTGCTGGACCTTGTGACGGATCGTGGTTGTACAGCTGGTAGAAGAATTCTCTCCACCGCTGCAGGCGCCCATGGGGAGAAGTGACGAAAGTTCCATCCGATTTTTCGATGTTGTCGTTTGTTGATGTTTTTGTCGCCTAACCGCCATTGTCTGGCACAGCGTCCGGTATTCGTGCCTGGACGCCGCTTGTTCCATGTCGGCCGCAACATTATTCGACAGATTGTAGTCGACATTCGCAATATCAATAAAGTTCGTTTATCGATTAGCTATCGACAATCGCAATAGGGGCCAAAGCAATTTTCAGTAACGCCGTTAAAATTTTTGTAGCAGAATCCGGCAAATTTTCTATCGGCCCAAAACATTGTCTCTGATTTAAACCCCTACTTACCCTTCTACTACTTAAATTACTACTACCCTACCTCTTGAACAAAAAATTCAGAAACGTGTAGCCGACACCTAGAAAGCGTATTTCCACAGAGAGATTGCATCAACAACAAAGTAATGGTGAGAGTTGAGAGCATTAGTGCAAAAATCGAAGTAGGTTAAAAGTCGTTTCAGTCGACGGCCGCCAGACACTGCATAAACCAATGGGTCTAAAATATCCAACAACAAAAATCTGTTTGCTTATGATTATAATTGATTATACAGTCACCCACATTGAGCATTTCCCCCGTGCATTTCACTTAAAGTGAAAAGCAAATCACCAACAGTGAAATCGCTCAGAAACTGTAATGTTTGCACGATATTTTACCCAAGCTGTATGCCACAAAGCCCAGCATTGATCAGGCCGACTGATTTGCAAATTACCCCCTTTTTATCGAACGGCGAGTTTATCTTAGAGATCTGAATGAGCCCAGCACAACTAAACAGCACCCACAGGATAATAGCGGCGAGAGCTGCATGCGAGCATAAGTGATGACCTAAACCACCTTCATTGAAACCGCAGCTTTCTGTGTCGCCAATGTTGGCGCGGAACATCAATAATTAAAATAGGCCCCGTTCGTTGCTGGTGCATGCGATGATTCGCTCAGAACTAGCTCCAGGCGAAGTCCCAATGGCACAAAAAAACCTGACACACTTTGCACCGAGGGGGACTTAATGTGGCTCTTCATTAAACTCAATTGACCATGGACGGAGCCCCAATTCTAAATTGACGGACGTTTTGCATTCCCCAGCATCAAGATGCGACCGGGACCATTTTGGAGTGACACGACAACGATGCGAAAATCGGTCTTGCAGGGTCGTTGTCGAAACAACAAGACAGTCTTTGATGATGGGAAGTCGTCTTCACAGGTTGAAGTTGAACGCCTTAAGAGGTAAACCGTCTTGTTCAGCATCGCCTTGCGCTTACCTGTGCCCGACTGACAAATGTTGCCAAGTTCAAGAGGGCGAAGCTGAAATGCCACTCCGGAACGATGTTGCTTTCAGCCATACTTGAAGCATCTGTAGAGCACTTGAGATGCGACCTCATCAGGCTGTCATTGTCAAGGTAACCAGCGAATCTAGCTTTAACCCCAACCCGCTCAGCATTTTCAGGTGGGTTCCAGGTAAAAAATTTCGTATTTGCTTCTTAGAAATTTTCTTGCTGCTCGTTGCAAGAAAACCGTGTTGATATTATTCTCAAGAAGTTTCACTCAACTTTTCAGTCTTTTCATTCTGAAAACTTTATGCGCTTATCTTTTTTTTTGTTGTAGCTGGGAAAATGGAGTCAAACTCGAACAATGGCTGAAAAAGGCTAAATTGAAGCAAAAGTTGTGGGTTTTGTTCAGAGCTTTTTCCATTTACGTTAACTCTAAAACCACGAAGGAAATCCTCTTGTTTATTCACTTGTTCATCAAATATTTAGTTTGCAACAAGTTATGAGTTGTAGTTTAGTTTTCAAGATTTGTTTTATTCAACAACGATTAAAAACTCAAGACCATTGAGCTGTCATTGGACTACCATTGGCAAATGCGCCAATCAATATACTTAGTATGACGAGCAAGAACATTGTAGTGACTTGTCGAATAGATTTGTTAACAAGACACTTAATGTTTTTTGGTGTTACCTAAAAGGAAATGTCATGGTACAATTTATTACAACAAATCAATAATCGGCAATTTGGCGAGTTGAACGATCCTTGTGGTGTGATCGAGATTCTGGTTGAAGTTTTCAATGGGATTGTTGTCTAAATAAAAACTTGCTGACAGATAGATAGTTTGGGATGAATAACTACTTGATGTCTGTCAATCCTTTTTTTCAGAGCGCCGTTTATTTTTGACAACCAATATCAAATGAGTTTTTAATTAGTGGTTTACAATTGAACAGAGTTATTATCTCTAAAAACCATTTATTGAAACCTCGAAATAATTTTGTAGAAGCGAACTTCAATTGCGTAGCAAAATCAAACCGTCATCTCCTAAGTGGTGCCCTCTTGATAATCAACTAACCACGACGCTAGTAGAGAGCACACCCTTCAAAACCTACCAAGACAAGATGTGAATGTCACCGTTTTGAGAGCTGCACTGCGGTTTGTAGTTTTTGAAATGTACCGAACCTGTATACAGCAGTATAATGTCTTGTAATGTGAGAATACCAAGCTTAGGAATATTACCCTTGGTACTACCAATCTATCATGTCGTTCAAATCATGGTGCAGTGTCTAGTCGCAAGCTTGGTTTGAATGGTAGAAGCGAAAATGATAGATCATGGGTGCTCTGGGTGTGTTGGAGTAGGTGGCGATGAGACTTACATTTAAACTTTTGAGTATTTCACGAGTTCGGGAAAACTTATTGTGGGAGATCATTCCACAGCCAAATTGTTCTATTTATAAACGAGCTTATACACTTAGGGGGAGGGGGTGGAACTGTCTTTTCAACAATTTTTTCTTTCTTTAAGAAACAGTTTCAAGTTGCGAGAATACTGGGTTAAATTAAGTAAAATATCTCCACTAAAGACCCCGTTGATTGTTGGCAACAACATTTTCCGTCATCCACTGAAACACCAACTCACCTGGCGAAATCCATCCGGCAATGACTCGGCAATGTTAGACTACGTTTTGATCAACGCAAGATTCCGATCGACGCTCAAAGACGTATGTATGTGCAATGCGTGGGCCCGACTGCAGATCGGACTATTATCTTGTTCGATCAAATTACAGATACGATTTCAAAGAGCGAAAAAACGGCGCCACCACCAGGCCAGAAGAATTGGGCGTATCTAAGGGTCCCGCCCATCGGGCGAGAGTTTCAAATGGCATTATCCAACAGATTCGCGGCGCTCGCAATGCCGGACGATATCGATGTAAAAGAAAGGCAATTATCGGAGTCCATTGTGGGGTGTGCAATGAAGTTGTGTTCACCCATCTTTAAAGGACGCAGTTATGGATCTCGGACATCTGTCTGGACCCGGTCGATCAGCGGAAACGAATGAAACACGTCGACTTTGAGCAATATCGACGATTGAACAAAGAAGTTCGGCAGAAAATGAAATCAGAAGGAGAAACATACTGGAATAAAATTGTGGCCGACATGGAAGAAGCGGCGTCGAGGCACGAGTGCCGGCGGTTTTTTATCTAATTGATTAGAGGCTTAGGGAAAGGCCTTTTGTACTGTCAACAATCTATTTTTCTAGAGTCGCCGTGTAGGCAGGAGGTTTTTGAATTTAGTTGGGCAGAATTCTATGGTAAGGGCGGTAAGACTTGCTGAGAGCTGTTTCATTCCTACGGTGGCTTAAAGGTTTGATGGAGAAGCAAATGGTGCTGTCGCCAATGAGTTTGATTGAGCAATTTCGTACCTTGTCCAGCCAAGCTAAGGTGGATTTTGGGGCACGATCCCAGATATATGAGTAGGATTCGACACGGGCCGAATGTAGAACTCGTAGATTAAGGAATGAATAAACGCATTCCTGCCTGCATAACTTTGGTGATACAGAGAGCAACAGAGTTGCTAACGAGTTCGTTTAGGATGCAGACGATGGATTCGGGAAATAAACACTTACTAGGGAGGGGTACGAGTTGCCCCGGGGAGAGCCAACATCGACAGATTATTTTTAATGTGGAAGGCAAAAAATAGGTGTGCGGTATGGGATTCTCGGTCTGCCACATCAGGACGCTAGTTGAACAATTTGATGTGAGCTGTTAGGGTCTGCGTAGTGCTCAGTGTTCTTGCCAGAAACACTAATGTGGAGGTTCTGTCAGGATGAAACTTCGCTACTCGGGGGACTTTAATGGACCAATCTAATTTATCAACAAACCTGACGAAGACGGAAGTTGTGGGTCTGAAGGATCTCCTCAGAGCTACTCAGTTTAGTACAGGAACTTCGGCTTCGTAATCAAACACAGTGCCCCAGCCAACTGGCGTCAATACTTTTGAATAAGTAGGTACCTGCCAAGGTTGTCGGTATGACTCTGCAACCTAGCAGGAAAAATATATCTGGGGCTGCCAGGAAGAAGGAGACAAGGCGGTGGGAGTGGAATTGGGGGGCTCTGAGCCCCGTTGTCGCAAACTCTTTTCCAATAAGCCGAATGCAAAACGGTGATCAGGATCCGGGAAGAAGAAGAACTCAAAAGCTGATTCAGGCAGTTGCAGCCCTTCTAAAGACACAGTGGCATGCCGGACCCATCTGGTACACTGAATAAACGGCAGGAATCAGAATTTTGCCTAGGGAAGCAGGGACTCCAGAAGAAGACAAGCCACATTTAGGGATAACTTGGCTGGGTTCACCATAGCAGTGGTAAAATGGTAGTGTAAAGGTGGCCACCTGTTCCAACAAACCCATCAGCCAATGGCTGACGAAAGCTATCACCAGCCTATTCCCAAATTTAAGGGAATCAAGTTCTGAGAGGCTAGCGATGGTAGGGAACCGAAACGTGTGCTCCGCAGGATGGCAATCGAAAACCAACCTATGGAGGTGACCATTTTGGCATGTGATGAGTAGGAATATAAACTAGAACGATCAAACTCTTCCCTAGTCATTGACGAAAGGTAGCTGGTGCAGCCGAATAAAGGCTTAGGCATGAAAAGGATACTGGCTCACAATAGCATGAAGAACCCGAGGATATGGTGGGCTAGTGCAACCTTCAAGACAGTAGGGCAGAGGATAGTAGAAGGGTAGGCCTTTTCAGAATGCTATCCACCCAAGCTGTAGGAAGTGGCTCGCACACTTGGCGAGTGTGGTTATAAAACGATGTCTTTTCAGTGCCAATTGTGTCCTGTCCTCGATTCTCGGAAGAAGATCTCTAGTCTTTCATATAAAAAACACAAGATTGTTGTAGATTAGAGATTTAAGTGGAGTTTCTTCTCTATTGTTGTCATTCGTGCTGTCCCATGTCGTCGTAGCCAAGTACCAGACCTACCCCTTTCTCACTAGAACATGTTACCTTCAGAATGTTTTTTCGACTAAAACTTTCTGCCAAACATTAGCTTTTAATAAAGTTGGTCTAAGTACTATTCTATATAGAAAAGGCAGGATTTGTTGATTCCAAAAAACTTTCCTCATACCACCTTTGCTCCAGACCTTAACTAACTCCTTACTACAAAAATTCTGTTGATCAATAAAATTCTTTTGATATTCTTTCTTGTTCAAACATAAGCAGGTCTAGTCTAAACTTCTGTACAATTTTGACAGGGTTATTCTCACGGCATGATTATTTTTGGAATTCTTTTGACATTCATTTATTTGTCTGTTGCGAATGCTACTATTGTCTACCCTTGTTCTCTTCTTCATTCACCACAAACCTACAACAAATCTTTGAATCAGCTCAACTAGCCCATAAATAAACACGCAATTACATCATGCAACAAAAAATCGCAACAACAACAAAACTCCAACTAACGAGTACAATGCACCCCGTTCCAGTCCTACTGGGGGCACAACATCTTCCAGAGTTAAAACTGCTTTTTTCCCATTCAGTTCTCGTTCATGACTAAAAGTCGTTACTGTCCAATCTGTGCCTGAAATAGACTAAACATCAGCATACCGCCATCCATTCAGGGCCAATAAGTCAATTCGCTGCTGTTGTTGGGCTGTCATTAGAATACGGCATAAAAATCTCGGACCAGCCAAAGTCTCTCCTCCAGAGACTCGCTATTGACTGGCCATTGAAGCCGCACAAAAATAACGAAAACAAAAATAAAAGTGCCCGCAGTTCACTGCAGTCAGAAAATAACGAAATTTGAATAATTCTCGAGTTCGTCTACTGAAATTCTTTTGATTGGCATGGACCAGTCTCGACCAGCAGTTTATCGGGCATAAACTGAAATTGCCGAGCTTCAAAGTAGTCCGTCAGGCGGGGATATTGCATGTCGATTCTCTCTTTGGTGAATTGTGTCCTTATGGTGTAATTACTGAGTGCTCCAGAGTAAGATCAGGAAAAACCAGACTCGGTGATTTTCATTTAGATAAAAAGGAGACCACCTCTACACCCATTACCAGCTATCTGCGGATCTGTTTATTCCCAACGCTACTTGTACCTACAATGTGGACCCGTTGCTCAGTCACAAGATAAGGCTACAAGCAGCCGTTCTACACCTTGATGACCCTTGATTACCCGAACAAATTGAAAAATGTTCCCATAGCTGCTCCGGTGATGGTATGGGATCTCTTCCGGCGATCTCCATGGGCATCAACCAAAACAAAGCCAGAAACGCCAGACGCGGCAGTAGGACTAATGGCAAATCGAAATCAGAAAAAGCAAAGCTTCGTCTCATCTCCCGGCTGCTCGCTGGCTGGCTGGGATCATTGTCGACGGTGTGGTCTAGTCCCGGTGGAGATAAATCTAGGTGGTATCAACTTTGACTCATGTCTCTACTACCGTTCGGTCTGCTGGGTCAAACTCGTGAGAAGTCCCATATCATCCAATAATCACTTTTGTTTCTCAACTGGAGACCCGTAATCCGGGTTGAGCCAGGTCCAACCATTCTCGTCATATGGACGTGACTCAACCGTTAAATCATAAGCGACATCCGAACTTTGAAGGAGAAGCGGAGGCTGCGGTCCCAAGCTGGTGTGTCTTGGATGCCCTACAGAAAAAGGGCAAAACGAGCGCAAGATGAAATTTAAGTTCGTGCGAGCATCTTGGAGATAGAAGCTGGTCGACTGGGAATATAGCCTCGACTGTTGTATGAAGTTTTGAAGCTCTCGTTGTTGCACTGCGAGGTGGCTTCGGTCTGCGCTTGAGGTTTGATTAATAAAAGGGAAGTGGAGCACCTAGAAGATAAGAATGAAACTTTCATGCGGCTGGAGCAGAGGGAACAAATGCAGTGCTGACATTGGAAGGTTATCGCTGTTCCGTAGTTTCCGATGATATCACAATAATTCTCTCGTTTTTATTTAATTAAAAGCTGATAATCGTTTCTTTTTTGTGTAACCCAAATGAACTGTGGCGGAACTTTGTGATTTGTATTCTAGTGTTTTGGTGTTACATCGACAGCTTTGAGCTTCATGGGATTTTTATTTGATTAACAAAGGCATCAACCATAACCAAATGCGTTTTATTTAATGTGAAATGGATGCTCACTTAAGCGATTTACGAAGTGACAAGTCGTCATACCATAATATTTACTCAACTGTTGCCTAACTAAGGATTTGGCGTGCCGTTTTGATGCGACATCTCGTCGTAGGTTTGCTGATTGTTTGAACGATTGTGGTAAATGTTGAAAGACGTCCTGGGGCGCATAATCAAACTTGTACAATATATCTCCGTTTTACCACTCTTTTCTTGAGGATAGAGGGAAGTCAGTCTATGGTTGGAGCAAACATATATTCGCGTTGCAGGTCCAAAATTGACCGTAGGGTTTTAAGTTCCAGGTCCCAGATTCCAGGCAGCGCTCGGCAACCCAAATGCATTGGCGTGCCACAAAACAGATAGTTAAATCTACTCCACATTAAGCGTGCTACAAACTAAAGTGAGGTATGCCTTATCAGTTTTTCATAATTGGCCTAGCAGGTTAACCTTATTTCAAATGAAATGGGGCAATAACTGCCTTACGTATTAGGAAACCTTTTTTAAAAGCTTCACCGGACGAACTACGCAAGTACGAGCAAATTGACGAACTGAACTTTAAGATAACCTCAATTCGCATACATTCTCCACATATTCAACTGAGGATAAACAAACCTTAGTTCGCCCAACTGGTCTCGAACTGTAGTTGATAGTTAAAGCTCGCTCAGAAGGAAACAATCAACTAGAATAGTAGATTTTCCACATCTGCCTTCTGGCGAAAAAGCAACAACAATTTCACGCACGAACATGAACCGGACTTTAGCTGGTGAAGCCACTTAAGGGGATTGAACTGTATATCATTGATCTGAGGACGGTGAAGCCGGGGCATTAAGCTTTATTTTAATTCATACAAAGCTTTAGTTTTTGTTATTGCCCCATATTTCAGGCAATTCTGTGAAAAGTATCATTTAGCATACTCAATAGGTGTGTTCTGGTTCGATTAAAGAGATAAGCAGAATTGCACGTAACTAGTACTTAGTTGGGAGACCGTATTAGTATAACGACAGTCGCGTTTGAAAATAGAAAGTTTTCGACACCGGCGCAGTTATTACTCACATAACATCGCCGAAATTGTCAAATTTTTCGGCCTACCTTTTCCACTCAGAATCGAGGAGCAATGATTATTCCTCAAGGGTCAAATGGGGCACACCTTATGACGAAGCGCTAATTAGGCAAGGCGCTAGATCCTTTATGTGGGCCTAATAGGGCAATCCCTACAGGTTCACATGGGGTCGTCGGGCAAATATTATAGGGGCCCTATCTGCACCCTTACAAAAATGCTAGTTGGGCGTAAGCCCATAACCAAAGAATTTAAAACGATATAAATCAACAGACAGCTGGTAATTCAATTTACTGATTAACTTTTAACATTTTAATGTTTACCTGTTCGCGTCCTCCCCACACACAATGATTATGCTGCGCCGCGCCTACCTAACATAGATGGCAATGCCCCTAGGGGGAGAGAGAGATTATGCACTAAAATGTACCCCGATATCTGGTAATGATCAAAGTCAGTATCGGGTGATATTTGGGTTTCACTAAGTGCGAAGATTGGGGATTTAAAATTCAATAAGTGGCACTCAACAAACGAGAAATTCGCATGAAGTCCACGAATGTTACAGTCAATAACAGTAAGGCAATAACAAAACGAGACTTGTAACAGGACTTCAGTTACTTCTGTTCTATCGCTACATTCTCAGGGATATTTCGCGAAATTACATTTGCTGCAACTATCAGGGTTAATAAAATTTGTCGGCGTCAAAGTGTTATGCCTTTTGAGACGAAGCAGATTTCATCGACCGACAGATTTTGGGCGTGACACTTCAGCAGGTCCAAGATTCATGTGTGGGTGGGAGCAGGAGTACTTACGTCTGCTGTTCGGCGGTCGCGTGTTGTGTTTATTAAAGGTGGTTGAGGCCTAGCTATACGAAGAGAAGTCATCGAAGCTATTTTTTTATAGCAGGCCAATGACAAGAAAGCTAAGGGAAGGTCCTATCTTGGATAACAAATGAATTACAGAGCCATTGTCATTTGAGATGTGATCTTTGGACAACGAGCGTCATTGCGACATAGATGACGGCAGTCTCCAAGAGGAGTGCGCGTACATATTCTACTTTGAGAAGATCGCGAATCCGTGCGCGCGAAAATTTTGAATGTGCATCATAGGATATCTATCAGTCATAGTTGCTGCATTCAGTCGTCCCAAGAACTCTAATGGTCTAATCATGTGAGTCTTGCTTAGAGTTTAAATTATATGTTAAAGCTACTGGGAATGGCGTTGATCCATTTAAACCAAGTACTTGTAATCCATAACCTCCCACTTTGTTTAGATTCAAATCACGTACCCAAATTTTAATCGGCCTCGAAAGGGCCTACGACGGTATACTTTTAAAGTAAAAACATCTTTCGTTGCCAAATCTTTTACCATTACCAAAAACCTCAATTAGTTAGGATAGACCTAAACGTAAAATTCTTCTATGCCACTCAAACCACACCACCGTACAATTGCAGTACAACACAATAGTCTTAAAATTCGACTACAATTAAGACATCACAAAAAGACATTTAACTCATAATTGATCGACACCGAAGCATTATCTGACTTCTCACAGTGTGACTTCTCCCGGTTTTGTCCAACAACAAAAAATAATTCTCCGTTTCAATATTCATCAATCTCACCGTTGGATATTCCCCCTAGAGAGTTCTCACGTTCCGGAAATTTTATAATCGCCAAAAGGTTGTAATTATTATCAGCCCGGAGTGTTTTAGTGAACGCTTCCCATTTCTGTTTTAAATTTTAGATTTGTAGAGTTTTTGGAAATTGGATGATTTCTAGTAGATTTCACTTAGATAAGTTGCGTGCGCAGCAGAAACCATGATCGAGATCATTAGTAGGATGATGATGATTTGGTCGTGCTGGGGTAATCAGCGATTTTACACATTTTTAAAATAAACTCCACTTATGTAGTTAGTTACTTTTGTGATAAAATAATCGTTTGAGAGGTTTTCATCATCATCACCCAAAGATTTAAGCAAATAAACTTCAGCATGTCGAATCCTAGACTTTTAAAGGTATCAACATCAAAATAAAGTACACCACTGTACTTCAAACCCTGTGTGAATAGTCATCGGAAATCCAATTTAACAATTTCCTTCATGTCCGACAGTCCTACCTTATTTTTTTTCCATCTACACCAAAAATATTGCCTACAAAATACAATTTTCGAAAAAGGCGGCCATGTTATTTCAATTCCGAAAATGTTTTCTTAAAAAGTCACAAGGAAGCTATGGACAAATTTTCAGCCATTTTGGAGTTTTGTCTCTTTTCGTGCGTTTTTTTTTGCTAATTTCCCTGGACTATTACGGAATTTATTTTATTTGCCACTTTACGTTTTCATTTAGGGCCTTGTGTCTAAATGACTTAAGTAAGCTCAAATTCGCTCAGTTTTCTTTGTTTAGGGTACGCCATGTTAGGCCATATTTTCAACTGGAAGAGAATACAAATACGTATCTAGGTGAGATATGAATTTAAACCTATAAAATCCCGTTTACATCCCAAACGCAAAGTGGAAACGCAATTTAGAGCTCTTTTATCGCACAAAGCTTTGTATGTTTTTCTCTCTGTGTGCAAACCACGTTCGTGCACTAGAGAGAAAAGCATCAAATTTCTACTTTATATCACGTAATTTTTTTTCGCAAGAAAGTGTAAAAAAATGTTCATGTGAAGAAAACCAAGCTTAGGAGTCACCCTTTATACTATCAGTACCAGTTAAGGTCATGGTGCAATGTCTGCTCAAGGAAATGTCGATGAACCTTAGCTCTAAGATATGGGCAATTCACGTGCGTGAAGTTAGCGAATCAATTTCGGAAAATCAAAAAAAGTAATTGCTCATTATTTGCCGCTAATTATCCGCTAATTAGTTACGGAAGAAAAAAATTTGCCGCTCGCTTCCTTTTCTGGATTTTGGGTGTTTCGCTAAGTTCACGCGAAGTTAGCGAATCAACTTAGGTAAAAATCATACTACACTAAAAATAAGTGCCTCGAAATTTGCCGCTAATCCGCTAATTAGTTGCGAAAGAAAAAAATTTGCCGCTCGCTTCCTTTTCTGGATTTTGGGTGTTTCGCTAAGTTCACGCGAAGTTAGCGAATCAACTTAGCTAAAAATCATACTACACTAAAAATAAGTACCTCGAAATTTGCCGCTAATTAGTTACGGAGGAAAAAAATTTGCCGCTCGCTTCCTTTTCTGGATTTTGGGTGTTTCGCTAAGTTCACGCGAAGTTAGCGAATCAACTTAGCTAAAAATCATACTACACTAAAAATAAATACCTTGAAATTTGCCGCTAATTAGTTACGGAAGACTCAAATTCGCCGCTTTTTATTTATTTTTTAATTTTACAGTGAAAACTACTAACGGACTCTACCGGTACAATTTTTCATTTGCTTCGTATATCTGTCCGTTACTGGAAATGCATTAAATTTTAATGGGCTGTTACTCTCAGTGTACTGTTATATACTTTATGCATTTTTGAGTTAGAAAGAACGTACAACATTATTTTATAAATTTTTATTTTTATTTTATTTTTATTTTTTATAAGACAAAAAAGAGTATTTCAGGGTATACCAACGCATTTTTTGGAATTCGAATTGCGTTTTTCCTCAAGTCATTGAAACCTCCACGTTGCGTATCTCCGCACAATAGCCGTGTAATGCCCAGAGCGGCAGTAGGTTGACCGAGAGGACCTTCTTATTGCCATCGGTCCTTCATAGTTCACCGCCCCCACAAGAACGTATTTTCGATGTGTTTTGGGGCACTTGAATGACGTTGGAATGGATTCCACCGCAATTTTCTTCTCCAAGTCAACCCCTATGGCAACAATGGTTCTTGAAAAATTTATTCCACTGAATTATAGTATACATTAGAGATGCGCCGAATGTTCGGCCGAATATTCGTATTCGGTATATTCGGCTTGTTTTTTAATGTTCGTATTCGGCCGAATATTCGGTTAGTTTGCCGAATAGTTACCGAATATTTAAATAGCGCAGAGTGCTCAAGGGGTGGGCGACTCGCAGATCGGTTCGCCGATCTATGAACCGAATAATTCGGCCGAATGTTCGGTTCGGTACATTTTTGACCGAATATTGGTATTCGGTCGAAGTCATATTCGGCGCATCTCTAGTATACATACATCGATTATGATTCCGATTATGAGCAGCAGCAACGAAGCGCCGTATAAGACACGTATAAGGGCCATATAGTAGATAAATTTTAAGATTTAAAAAAAAACTCAAAAGAATTGAAATAATTGGCAACAATGCCTGAAAATTATATTTTAAGCAAGTAAAATATAATTATTCCCAAGGCCATAAAATAGAAGAGAACTCAAAATATTAAAAAAATCTAATATGTACAGATACATCCCATAATTGTATCGAGCTCTCAAGGCCATAAAATTGAATTCTATGTAAAGAACAGTGTTATGTTGTTGTTGCTTTCGGGTCATAAAAAATTGAGGCGCAAGCAAAGATTATTAGAAAAAAGGAAAATCGGCAACAACGTAACAGAGTTCTCAGAATCGTATGATTTCGAATGACCAATAATTTCTGGACGACTGCAAACAAGTTTCCATTCATCTTACAGACTTTTTGATGGTTTTCAACAGTTTTAGGCGATTATAGACATTTCTAGACTATTTCCTATTTTTCAAGTCGATTCAGACTTTTCTGGACAATTTTAGACAATTCTCAATAATAATTGTTAGCAAATATATCCTTAGACGATTTCCAAAAAGTTGCCAATAACTTATTTGGGGAAAATTTGATTTCATCATTTAATACAGCCGCTTGAACTTGGCTCCCGTGAACTTAGTAAAGTGCTCGACAATTTGAAACAATCAATAAATAAAGAGCGGCAAATTTGAGTCTTGCGTAACTAATTAGCGGCAAATTTCGAGGTACTTATTTTTAGTGTAGTATGATTTTTAGCTAAGTTGATTCGCTAACTTCGCGTGAACTTAGCGAAACACCCAAAATCCAGAAAAGGAAGCGAGTGGCAAATTTTTTTCCTCCGTAACTAATTAGCGGCAAATTTCGAGGTACTTATTTTTAGTGTAGTATGATTTTTAGCTAAGTTGATTCGCTAACTTCGCGTGAACTTAGCGAAACACCCAAAATCCAGAAAAGGAAGCGAGTGGCAAATTTTTTTCCTCCGTAACTAATTAGCGGCAAATTTCGAGGTACTTATTTTTAGTGTAGTATGATTTTTAGCTAAGTTGATTCGCTAACTTCGCGTGAACTTAGCGAAACATCCAAAATCCAGAAAAGGAAGAAAGTGGCAAATTTTTTTCCTCCGTAACTAATTAGCGGATAATTAGCGGCAAATTTCGAGGTACTTATTTTTAGTGTAGTATGATTTTTAGCTAAGTTGATTCGCTAACTTCGCGTGAACTTAGAGAAACACCTAAAATCCAGAAAAGGAAGCGAGCGGCAAATTTTTTTCCTCCGTAATTAATTAGCGGCAAATTTCGAGGTGCTTATTTTTAGTGTAGTATGATTTTTAGCTAAGTTGATTCGCTAACTTCGCGTGAACTTAGCGAAACACCCAAAATCCAGAAAAGGAAGCGAGCGCCAAATTTTTTTCTTCCGTAACTAATTAGCGGATAATTAGCGGCAAATAATGAGCAATTACTTTTTTTGATTTGGGCAATTCTCCAGAACCTTTAACCTGCTTGTCGCTTCGAAATTTTTATGAATAACAATTTTTATAAGAAGATTAAAAATAAAAGAAGCTATCAATAATGTTAAGAAACTATTAATGAACAATAAGATACAAGTACGAAGTCATTTAAAACGATATATTGCAATAAAATTTGAAAAAATGTTGCGTTACCTGTCACTTTTCGGCCTGTCTTTAGCGCTAATCTGAATGAAAAACTATTTATATTTGTGATAGGAAGCGTTGAAACAAATAGTGAAAAGTGAAAAGTTGTAGTTTAACTCTTAAGGAAAAATGCAGTTGTGTTCGGTGCAGTGTCAAATCGCTATATTTTCCAAAAAACAACTCTGAAGTTTGTCCCTAGGTTTTGACGTCAAAGTTGTAACCCGCATGGTAAGTCGAAGTACTCCGAATTGTCTCATTTTATCATAAATTTTTTTAAACGCACTTATTGTTCAGAAACTAACGAACATGTGCATACATTTTGTGTCACAAATAAGTTGAAATTGGTTGATTTTTGGGCAAAACTGGCTAACGTGAACGTAGGTTACATTTAAATGTCAAAGTTGTAACTGCAATTAATTTGCTCATATTACATTAAATTCATCCCCGTAAAATTTCTTATGACCTATTGTAACTAGTTAAATCATATGTAACGTTTCCTTCACTTAAATTGTTTCATGAATCTTAAAAAAAAGTAATTTAAGCGAATGTCAAAATTGTAACCATGTCAAATTTGATGTCAAAATTGTAACCATGTCAATATAACCACGTGATAAAAAAATATGCGCATTGAATTTTTTAATGTTCTACATCAGAAAACATTTATTTATGAAATAAGAAACACAAAAAATATCATGGCACGGTTGTGCTATCAATTTGAAATTTCATTTTTCCAATTAGCTCAGGTTAAAGGTTCTGGAGAATCGCCCATATACCAGTTAGGAAATACTGACTGAAGAAGATTATTCCATAGTCGTGTTATTCAATTCATAAACGAACGTCTAGATCGTATTGTGTCCAAGGGGTTGCGCTGTAGGGTATGTAGGGTATGGAAGTAGGCCGAGTGGGCTAGTCTTGTGTTGCGGAAAAAATATTGCCGGGCAGGCAGAACGTTCTGAATTTCAGTGGAATGGTGTATAGAGAAGGCTGCTACATTCTTACGTTGGCTTAAAGAAATGAGTTTGATGGCACGATTTTGCACCTTGTTGAAGCAAGCCTAGGTGGTTTTTGGGGCGATTATCTAGATTGTATTCAAGGCGGGGCCGAATGTAACCCGGTCTTTACACGGGACAGTGTTATTGACGGACAGTTTTGTCTGGAACTGTCAAATACTGTCCAGCTGGCCGATTAGCGTTCAATCAAATGACAGACAGTTAATTTTAAAAATGTTTTCACACGTTGCGGGTGTTACAGTGACTTCTTTAATATGCAATGAAGAAAATCAGAGACGCAGGAAAATAAAATATTGGGCAAATCTGTTCCTGATAGCGCAGCTCTTGCATGTTTTTTTTATGTGGGAAAACCAAGCTTAGGAATCACTCTTTGTACTACCATTCTGTCATGTCGTTCAGGTCATGGTGCAATGTCTAGTAGCAAGCTTGGTTTGAAAGATAGAAAAGAAAATGATAGGATTATGGGGGGTCTGGGGGGTGTTGGAGCAGGTGGCGATTAACCTTACGTTTGAACTCTTGGGTGTTGTACGAGTTCGGGAAAACTGACTGTGGGAGATTATTCCACAGTCGAGTTGTTCTATTCCTAAACGAACTTCTAGAACATGTAGTGCGCGAAAGGGAGGCTGCAGGGTTTGTGCTTACAACTTCAAAATTTCTTTTCGCCGATTTGATTTCTCAAGCTGTCAAATTACTTTCTAGACAGTACTATCGAGATGGCAATCTTGCCAGTACTGTCGCGTCAGTTAAAAAGTCGAGGCTGTAGATGTTTACACGAGACAGTGACAGTAACAGTAATACTGTCCCGTGTAAAGGCCGGGAAAGATTTGTAGATTGTTGCCAGAGCGGCTGGCTGGAGGAGGAACTTGCATTTCTCAAGAAATCCAAGCATTGGGAGGTTTGTGGGGCGATTTGGAATATGTGATCATTCCATCGCAGATCCTAAGTTAGGGGTCCATTAAACGATAGGTTTTGCTGTAAGTTTATCACAGTTACTGCTATGACTGACGGAAAACCTACCGTCTAAGGTGATGATTGATGTAATTATCTGAATATTTTGATTCTTGCCAATCACGACTGATGGATTTGATTGACGGTTGCATGAACGTGTAAAGGATGCCTTAAAGTTACCCCTAGGATGTTAAGAGTTGAGCCAGCCATTAAGCCAATTTCAGACTCACGCCGTGACCAGCCGCGAGCAGCCGTGAACGCGAGGGCGGATGGTTTTCTTGTCTAGTTCGCTCCTTGTTTTCCGTTCTGAGTGGATACGGTGCAAAATCTCGCCGTGAATTCATGGCGTGCGTGTGGAGACGCCTTTACATTATCTACTCCCACGGAGATAGGAGGTATATCGGTGTTATCAAGAACACTGGGTTAAATTAAGTAAAACATTTCTATCCGCTAAGATATGCCTAAATGCTACACAAAATCCTTCATCGCGTCACGCCACAAGGAGCAAAATATAGCCTACAGTGTTCGAGTCGGGTCGGTGCGATCCGCGAAAAGGCCCGCCTTGCTTTTATCACGCCCGTAAATTCGTGTTGCTAGTGTAAATACCAGATTTTTAAAATATGAAAAATATCATATGCGATTATGGGGGAGGGAGGAGGTTGAGCCAAATCTCATGACATCTCACCAGGGGGGAGGGAAGGTCGAAAAATCGTAAAAATCACCTCACGTAATAAATGGACGACCCCTTATGTGTAAAACGTTTATATGGAAGCTATTAACAACTAAGATAAACTTACGCAGAGCAGGTGCGGGAGTCTTCTCAGAGGACTTAAATCTGACCTGCTCTCTGGCTTTGGGGAATTACACCTCAGTCTACCAGGCGGAAATGCTTGCTCTGCTGCACGCGCTGGATCACATAAATGATGGTCAGGTGCAGGGAAGAAGTATCCTTATAGCACTGGACAATCAGGCTGTGATTAAGCGCATGAATCAGACAGAGATTAATGCGTCTCTGGCGTTGGAATGTGTCCAAAAACTGAACAGGTGTGCGAAACAAAACAACGTGACGCTAGCTTGGGTTAAAGGACATACAGGCATCGATGGGAACGAAAAGGCTGACAACCTGGCAAAACAGGGGTCAACCTCGGAATTCTGGGGACCGGAGCCATACTCTGCCATTGGCAGAGGGTTGGTAAGGAACTGCATCGAGAAATGGGTTGCTGAGGAACACCGGAGACGGTGGGACGCTATGACCACGTGTAGGCAGGCTAAGATGGTGCTTACGTTGCCGATTACCGCAGCCAGAAGAAGGATCCTGCATATGCAAAGGAGAACCCTCAGATGGTTGGTGGCACTGATTACAGGACACGGATGTTTCAGGTATCACCTAAAAGGACGACACCTGTCGGATGTGCCTGGAGGAACCTGAGACGGCCACACACATAGTGTGTCACTGAGAAAAAGGGCTCCCATAACTGGACTCCATTGGATGGAGGACATGAGGCAGACTCCCTTCAATCAGCTGCTTGCGATAACTAGGGGAGTCGAAGTAAGGGAGCAATGGGACAACCCACTGCAACCCCAATAAGATGACTCTAGGCAGAGGGACGAAAAGGGGCCCGCAAATAGTGGTCTGATTCGGTATCCCTCGAAAATCTATATATAAGATAAACTTACAGTTAGCTTGAATTCTGAGTTGAGTGCAAATTGTACTCGTACTCAATTCTACCCTATAAGTAATGATATGAGTAAAAGTACTCGGTCAAAAGCATCGAGTACTGACATGAGTAGAAGCGAAAGCCAAAGATTTATATGAGTAAAGAATCGAGTACCGAATCCGCATCCCAAATAAAGATGTGATGTATCAAAATGCGAAAGAACCCCTTAAAGTAGTTCGGTCGTTTCAGCACTTTCACTGAAATTTTTTCGGGAGTTATTGCAATCGATAGAGAATTAAAAATGCGATTTTTTACGATTTTTTAATTATACCCTTACCGGGCTAAGTTTTTCAAAAACTTGACTTGAAGTTCGTGTTTTTTAACATTGGCTCTTATGGAAAAGTACGATATGACCACATAAAATTCGATTTCCTGAAAAAATTTTCACTGATATTTTTTCGGGAGTTTTTGCAATCGATAGAGAATTAAAAATGCGATTTTTTATGATTTTTTAATTATACCCTTACCGGGCTTTTGTAAAAGATATAAACAAAAATAAAAATAACAAATTTGATATTTCTCAATATGGCAGCCCATCAGTTAACATCGGACGGAAGTAGCATTGCCAGGCCAACGCAGTGCACAATTCAAATTGGTTTCAGTTGGTTTCAGACAAACATTTTCCTCATTTTTATTTCGTATTACTATATAAAAATTATTATTTTTATTGTACAATGATTTAATTAATTCAGTTATTAATTAATTAATATGTTTATTACAAACAAAACGATTGAAAACAATATAAAAGGAATTTTTATTGGAACCATCCAACTGAAACCAATTTGAATTGTGCACTGCGTTGGACTGGCAATGCTACTTCCGTCCGATGTCAACTGAAGGGCTGCCATATTGAGAAATATCAAATTTTTTATTTTTATTTTTGTTTATATCTTTTACAAAAGCCCGGTCGGTAAGGGTATAATTAAAAAATCATAAAAAATCGCATTTTTAATTCTCTATCGACTGCAATAACTCCCGAAAAAATTTCAGTGCATTATGCTGAAACGACCGAACTACCTTAATATGTTGCAGAATAACGGAAGGATGATGTTGCAGTCCTTCTCCACCAGGATAGCTTAAAGGTTTAACCACCGAATCGTCTTGCAGAGTGTTCCTTAGGACAACACTAAGAATCAACGAGGTTAATCTTTAGTCGTAATTTTATCCTGAACATCAACCTGGTTTATCCCGGCAATAATACAAGATTCAAGGTAAGGTGATGACTTTACCCCGCATTCACGATATGTGAAATCTCGAAGTATGTGCGTTTGAAAGCTGTTACTGGAGTGGGCTGAGATTAAGATTTGCAAGCCAGTTCTCTTGGAAAATATTATTATAAACGGATTGCCAAGCCCAAAATATCTCGCATTTAATCTGGTTGTTGTTTAAGCATAATTGCGGCTAAAGGTAATCCGTAATTCGAAATATTGAATACTTTCATTGATGGTTATGGGACTAGTAAAAAAGCTTTTTAAATGCGTGTGCGAGGTTATGTAACTGTTCCTTCTTGCTGTGTAGTAAAACTCGATACAGGTTAAATCATTTTTTGTACCTAAAGTAAACGTGCTGAAATGTGTACCAGATTTTGGTCCCAAATTAATTAGAAGAAAAACACAAATTCAATTTCTTAGGATAAGCGCCAAACGTTTTCGTCCAATCCCTGTCATTAAATCCCTGTGTTCCAATTACGCAAAATCCATAAATCACTTTCCCCAAATTATCCCAAATCAACAGAACCTATTAAAAATAATTAATTGCGCACCTTTCAGGCCGTAATAAACCAGCGGAAATGATATTCCATTTCTAGGGCCCCACTTCAGATCGCCGTCGACCAACAACAATTCCCTTTTCTTCTACGCAATCCGCACTGACGTAAGCATCCCAAAACGGGCCCAAAATAGGAGGAACCGAAGACGAAATCTATTCAAAACTCCCAATGAGGATGACAGCAAACCTCAGGGTGCAATTATGGAACCCAATAATTTCGGGCTCCAGGTGTGCTGCTCTCCGCGTCGTGTCGTCCCATTTCACCTTTTATTTTCGTTTCTATGCAATTTTCGGGTCCTCGATCCCTTTTCCATTCCACTTTGGCTTTTGTTGATTTTTTTTTCATATTGAATTTCATTTTTTTTGTGGAACGTGTGTACGGGAATGCGAGAGTCCTTTGACCTTTTCCTATGACCTGACAGATGAGGATTTGTCTCCATGTTGACAGATGGTGCTGCTGTGTCCTTTCCATTGTTGCGATGTCCTGATTTTATTCAATCGGGACAAATGCGAGGAGTTCGGTGGATGTTCTTGATTCGATTTGTAAACAAGCCGAAATTAACACAGGAAGCCAGGATCCAGAAATTTTCGAGTAGACGTGATTAGGGTGTTAAACAGAATTTGGTGTGCTGTTTGGCGGAAGGGGGTGAGTTTTATCCTGCAGGACGATGATACTACGGGAATGGGAGGTGTGCGATTGTCAAGTGGTGAATGAATTTCATATGTTTGGGGGTTGACTTCGAAAGGGAGGAGCTCAGGTAGATTGCTTTATATAGAAATCAGTAATCTGCTTTTTCGGAAGAATTGGTTCGAGATGTTTTCATGTTATTATGTGAGGAGAGTGGGTGGGGCTTTGAGCTAAGCTACCCCGCAGACATAATTTTGAAGCACAAGCATAAAAGTGATTTTGTGCCTCTTCTGAATGAAATATACTTAACCTGGCGACTAGAACTCTTTATTTTTCAGCTTGCCTTTGGTTTTTCGATTTAT
Source organism: Thereva unica (assembly GCA_949987705.1). Lineage (NCBI taxonomy): Eukaryota > Metazoa > Arthropoda > Insecta > Diptera > Therevidae > Thereva > Thereva unica. Next base: position 46,054,220 of record OX465281.1, on the reverse strand, counting down.
TTAAACTGATTTTCGCTGATTTTGTGAAGTACTTGCAAAAGGGTTTCCATTTCAGCAAAAACTTGCGAAAGTCAATTTCAAGCACTTGCTGCAAGTACTTCCAGAAGTGTAATATATGTACTTATAAAATCTGAAAGTAAGAAAAATATGAAAAAGAATAGTGATTATTGAGTGAAAAAATGGCGAAGAAGGGATTTGGGAGAAGGAGCTGATTCAAAGACGTACTAATTTATGGCTTGAAAAAGAGTTTGGAGTAGAGGATTCGAATTAGTTACAAAAATTGCATTCGAAATGTATTTCAGGGAATCCATATAACTTCTGGATTTTCTTCTACTGGAAGCTCTTTTTATTTTGCGGCTGCGAGTTGGCAAACGCTCCACCAAAAAAATTGGCGTAAGTTTTTTCTAGAAACACGGATACACGTTTTAAAGATGCGATCCTATAAAATGTAAAACATGAGACCGACAGGAACAGGGTCGCATAGATTACTTCAACGATGTAACGATTATGCAGGACATCTACTCCGCAACGTATACGGGGTGTGGAGACGACCGCGAATTTCTGGTGAATGTGGATTAAGAGAAATACTTTAGAGCTTCCCTAAAGGTTAGAAGGTGCAGAAGAATAAAAACCACGTGGAAGAACGTATAAAGGCCGGGACAGATATATCCGCATCGTGCCCGCGTAAAATCAAAAAGAAAGTAATTTGAGGCGGTGCGGACACGAAAAGGTGGGGACTGACTTGTAAAATTGTACTTGTTTGCTTTCTCTCCGTGCGATATCGCCAACGAGTACTTGGTAAGTTTAATCCCCGCAGAACGCAAGCACGGACAACATGATCATCTTGAATGTAGACCGGGACGAAGTTCGTGCGGTAAACAAAAAGATAAAAACGGTTGATGGTAACCATCCGGGCCTGGACGCGATATCAAACAGAGCAGTAAATTTTGTCAAATCGAATTGAATCTATACTATCTGTCATCACACGCACCGCTCGCACGTATGAATCTGTTTTAAGCTTTATGGAGTGGAAGCAGCAGCGAAAGCTGCAAAGACGGGTTTTCATTGCGACACCAAGTAAGCCCTAAAGAGACCCCTTTTCCTATAGGTCACGACGTTTCTAAATACCACTGGAAAGCTCTGATTGGGTAACGTACAGCAAACAATCCTCCAAAGGCTAGTTCGCCAACAGATGCCATCGATATGATAACTACATTAGCAAGAGCCGCAATAGAGGAGAATAAATATGAGCAAGGATGAACCTTTACGTAAGTGCAACACAAACAAGTAATAGAGTTTCGTGGTAGAGCTTCTCGTGGCGCGGCACTGCGACTCAGAAAAATTTTAGTTAAAGGAGTACAGAAAAACCTGTAGCGTCCCTCGTAGACCTAGAATGGTTCATTTTACGGATTATCACATAACACGATGTACTGTCGCTACACTTACCACATTACAAGGATATAAAGGAAAAGCAAATTCAGGAAGATATTAAGGAATAGAAAATTGAGGATTGATGGGCTCATAGACTTATTCCAAATGTGGAGAAATAGGTAGCAAAAAAATTTGAGGAGGGCAGCGATGAACTCACGATTTTTTTTAGTGGAGATGGACATCTATGGTTCATTGTTTCGTGGACGACAATTCGCCGTTGGACCCACTGTGTTCAAATCTAAGAGAAAACAAAGGATATGCCCTCTTCTAAAGTCCGTGATTTACAGAGAAAAAAGCTAAGATAGTACCGAATAGTGATGATCAAAATTGGTCTTGGTCTTGCAGTCCTGTCTTGGTCTTGTACACTTAGCAAGACCAAGACTAACTGTGCACGACCAAGAACAATCCCAAGACTAAATCAGTCTTGTTTTGTTCTTGCGTTTCCTCATCACTAGTACCGAAGGTGGATTCGCCTAATACGAGGCAACTATTACCAGAGAAGAAAACTGGCAATGACGTTGAAGGTCATCTACCCGGAAGTTAAGAGCTGTGTGAAGCTAGCCCCCCGAAATTCGATAATTTCAAAATCTTATAGTGGATTCAATTGACCACTAAATGACCACTAATGACCATCAATAACTTTAATTGACCACCTTCGATGTGTATTTTGCCCGGTTTCTCTACGGAAAAAAACTGACCACTTTTTGACCACTTTTGACCACCCAATAGATTTTTTGACCACCTAAAAAAAATGAAAAAAAAAACCATTTTTTTAACCCAACGACAAGCATCAAGGTGGTCAAAAATAAGTAGAAAAACGTTTTTTTCATGTTTTTTTACAAGCAGTTTTCATTATTGCAAATTACTTTTCTCAGATTAACCATGGCGTAGAATTTCCTCTTTCGACAGGATATTGAATTCAAAGCCAGGTGAGTTTACCTAACGTGTATGAGAACATGGTCAATCTGGAAAAGTGTGTTTTTCATCTTAACCAACAATTTTTATTGTTGCAAATTACTTGTCTAAAATTGATCATGACGTAAAATTTTTATTTTCGACTTGGTATTGAATTTGAAGTCATGTACCTTTCGTAAGGTGGGTACGTTTGCATATCATGCTACTTGCGTAAATATGATGACTTAATTATTTAAAACTTAAGACTCCCACGTGTGCAGAAGTGACAGTTTCTCATCTACATGGCATCAGTGTTAGAAACCCTTTAATAATTTGAAAAATAATGATTTCTGTACGATTCAATACTGTTTTCAGCTTACACAATTTGAATATGCAAACGTCATCTATGTATGTGATTTTCTCTTTTGAACTGTGCAACATAAGTATTTAACATGTAAAATATAGATAAGTGTTCCTATTAAAAAGAGAAAAAACCACCCAAAATTACAGAATTGCAATACTTATATATGTCCGAATGTGATTGATTTGGTTTAGGCTATCTTTATTTAATTGGTGGTTTTCCATTACGACGTACGCGGTGATCCCAGATCTGACGCAGCAATCCTTCTCAGACAAGAATCTAAAAATTAATGAATCCTTCCCTTGTTTTTCTCATTGTCTAGTTTTACCCAGATTGCTTTGCTATTATTTTATTAAACTACTTTGTCAGCATTTAATTAAATAATCCTTTCCCAATTGCCACGCCATCTCTGATTTCACCCAGGAAGGATCTCTCTGGCGTTTCTAATTACATCTATTTCGGCGATTCTTGCTATGTCCCTGCAATATGACAGTATTATTTGTATGTTCAAACGTTCAATAATAAAAAGTCTGTCCTTTGAAACAAGTTTTTATTTCATAATAATATGCGGACTGAAATTTACATAAAAGCCATAAAGGTATCTTGAACAATATATCCTTAAATTAAAAATATTTGTCCTGCTTATTTTATTTTTGAGACGCGAAAAACCGAGATTATGGACATTGAAGTAAGTATTTGCCGTATATTGCATACACAGACTTCATAGTCATTTTTTTGGGCTTACCTTTCACTCAGTAGAATAAAAGTCACTATCTGTAGTAAAAAAATGCACTTTTTAGCCACGCTTGTTCATAGTATCTTGCAATGACTTTAAATGGTAGTTACATAGTATATACACAGTACTCACATGACTGTTACGTATATACTGCATATAGAAATCATACATAGTACTCACATAACTTTAAATTCAATATCAAATCAAAAATCAAAATTCTACACCATGGTCGGTTTGATAAAATAATTTGCAATAATAAAAACTGTTTGTAAAAATAAAAATATTTTGACCATATTCCCGAACACGCCCAGGTACACTTACATGACTTCAAATTCAATACCAAGTCGAAAATAAAAATTTTACGTCATGATCAATTTTAGACAAGTAATTGGCAACAATAAAAATTGTTGGTTAAGATGAAAAACACACTTTTCCAGATTGACCATGTTCTCATACACGTTAGGTAAACTCACCTGGCTTTGAATTCAATATCCTGTCGAAAGAGGAAATTCTACGCCATGGTTAATCTGAGAAAAGTAATTTGCAATAATGAAAACTGCTTGTAAAAAAACATGAAAAAAACGTTTTTCTACTTATTTTTGACCACCTTGATGCTTGTCGTTGGGTTAAAAAAATGGTTTTTTTTTTCATTTTTTTTAGGTGGTCAAAAAATCTATTGGGTGGTCAAAAGTGGTCAAAAAGTGGTCAGTTTTTTTCCGTAGAGAAACCGGGCAAAATACACATTTGGGGGGCTACCGTGAAGTTGGCCCCCCAAAAGGTTTTTTTCGATTTTCTCGTGAATCGAAGGTGGTCAATTAAAGTTATTGATGGTCATTAGTGGTCATTTAGTGGTCAATTGAATCCACTATAAGATTTTGAAATTATCGAATTTCGGGGGGCTAGCTTCACACAGCAGAAGTTAAGGTAGGAGGTAGGAGAAAACAGAAAGAAGAAGGGGAATGTCTAGAAATGACATAAATATTAGCAATTAGATAAAATTTAACCCAGGACCGTAAGAACAGTCCTGCATAGTTTGTGGAAAACAAGGAGGTGGTTATTGTAGGTTTGACTCTGATATAAGTTGTTGTAGCTTTCCACAGAAAAAACGCAGCGGTGTAATAGTATTTCAAAGACAGATAGAGGATACGATATATGTATAAGAGACTAAGACGACGCCCCCCAAGAGCCATATGATTTATGGATTACTGTAGTTTAAAAAAAAACCCGAGTGAAAGAAATAGAACCAGGACATTTATCCCTACACATAATCCGCTACGTGACGGTAAATTCTGTGGCGATTCGGAAGAACCAGTTAACTGACATAAACCCGATTTCGAGATATTCAACTTTGAAGTTTTGAAAAAAAAAAAAAAATTATATTTTTAATAAATATTGCAGGTTTTTTAACAGAATTATCATCAGATTGACTCAGAGAGCCCAAAAAACCCAATGAAATTTTTTTTAAATTTTAACTAGTTAGCACTTGATTATATGTCACTTAACTGGTTCTTCCGCGTTACTTTTAATTAACTGCTTATGTATTTATACAATGAAAGCGGAAAAACTTCATTTTACATAAGTTAAAACGTATAAAAAGAAAATTCTGTCAAAAATAACTACATGATTTTCTGACAAAATCTCCAATTTCGAGAAAATGTCACTTAACTGGTTCTTCCGAATCGCCACAGAATTGTACTTAATGTGTTTGTAAAAGGTGCCTCTTTTTTATTTTGAGAAAGTACAGCGTTCAATATGCAATAAACTGCCTCACAATAAGTAAGAAACCTATGCATCCACAATGTATATTCATATTTTTTATTTTTTCAATCTCATCTCGCCTAATTTCAAGTTGGAAATTTAACTGCCTCCAAAGAAGTAAGAAAAGTCTCTACTTAATGTTTCTATCTCACCTTGCCTTATTTTTCTCAATATTCGCTCATGTACCAGTAGGAAAGTATTTTTAAACCGGGACATTTAAAAAAATTCCCACAGTACATTTTACCATAGTGTAAGAGACAAATGTACTGCCTCAGCGTTCAATAAAATCTTTTGCTGGACTACATGGCAAATATTTTCAGGGGTGATTCCTGAATGTATTTGGAGAAACAAATTTTTCAAAAAAAAAGGGGGGGGGGTATCACAGGCTTTTATTTTTGAAGATATTAGCAAAATACCAAATAAAGCCAATTTTAACATCAACATGTGTTAATATCTTAAAAAATAAAGGCCATCGCACATTATTTATAGGGAATCGTCCAAGCTTTCCAATTAGGGGAAAAAATTGTTTAACTACGAATTTTTTGGAGAAAAAGTTGGGAGAAGTTGAGATTTTAGTGAAAAAAAAAACACAAAATTTTGATACTTAACTCTGGAAGTTGGTGGGTTGAAACCTTGAATATTACAGTTTCAGATAGGTGGGAGTATTCGGCGTAGTTGCTTTTATATTCATGAAAATATCCATAGGGCTACAAAAATACAGGGTGATATGTTATCCGGCGGCTAAAACTTTACGATTTCCCCCACCCATGCGATTTTTACTTTGTCTATCCGTAACCTATCAACAGTCGGGCGTTTTGTCAATTTCAGCTATACACCCTATATAAGGGTAGTTAAAGTTCAACAACGAAATAATAAAACACAGATAACGTTAAACATCAAATTGTTATGATGCCAAGAACACGCTTCAAATGAGTAGACTCAAGGTCTTAATAGTTCTTTACATACAATAAAAGATCATCGATCGTGCGAAAACTATAGAAACGTCACCTTCTTAATACTATTTCCCGACTAGAAATTTTTTGCTGAACATGGTCAGGACCCGATCAGGCATGCCTGATCAGGAAAGTGCAAGGCATGTAATGCAGATAACGTATCAGGACCTGATCAGGAATGCCTGATCAGGAATGCCCGATCAGGACCTGATCAGGAATGCCTGACCTGGACCTGATCAGGAATGCCTTATCAGAGCCTGATGAGCAATGCCCGATCAGGATCTGATCAGGAATGCCTGACCTGGACCTGATCAGGAACTGATGTGGTTCGCCTGATCAGGAACTGATGTGGTTCGCCTGATCAGGAACTGATGTGGTTTTCCTGACCAGGACCTGACCAGGAACTAATGGGGTTTGCCTGATCAGGAACTGTTGTGGTTTGTTTCACCAGGATTACTTGATTTGGAATTAATTAGACTATTCTAATCTGAAATTGTGGGGTGAAAAAGAGATAATGGGTGAATTCAAAAATTCAACACTGCCAAAACACTGCACAATTTAGCAGTTAGAAGTCTGTAGCTGAATTCTGCAGTGTTGCAGCACTTTGCACTTATTAAAAACACAAAATCCAATTCTTTCCACAAACCGTATTAAAAACTTCAAAACAAAATTGTGTCAACAACGCAAAATCCAATATTTTCACCAAGCTGTATTAAAAAACTGAGAACCAAATATATTATCTAATTGTTTCACAGAACTTATGAAAAAACACAAAATCCAATTGTTTTCACAAACACACTTCTGTTCACAGCAAAGGTAAACTCGCAACTGTCACTTGTCATTTTTAAAACAAACAAATGGAATTTACGCCTTCTTCTTTCTTGGTTTACAAAAGCTCTTTCTCCGAAAACTTTGAGTACTTTTCGATTTTCGACCTTATAAAAAAGGTAATGGTAATGATGAGGATTTCCTGGTCAGGACCTGACTTGTTCCCGACAAGGAAAAATCTCATACTTTATTTTTTATAAGATAGGATATCCTAATGTTATAAAAAATAAAGTATGAGATATTTCGTAGTCGGGAACAAGTCAGGTCCAGTTCGTGATATATATAATGAACTAGACCTCTCTAGGTCCCGACTAGGAAAACTTCATTATCATAAGATGAGGATTGCCTGATCAGGACCCGACCAGGTCCCGACTAGGAAAACCTCATTATCATAAGATGAGGATTGCCTGATCAGGACCCGACCAGGTCTCGACTAGGAAAACCTCATTATCATAAGATAAGGATTTCCTGATCAGCACCCGACCAGGTCCCGACTAGGAAAACTTGGTGTGGCATGCCTTACCATTGCCTGATCAGGACCTGATATATGTTCTGGTTTTTCCTCAGCTAAATTCTAGTCGGGTTGTAAAGGTGTTATTCTACATCCTATGATAAATACCAATTCTTCCTGAATTAAGACAAGGCCAATAATAAACTATACCGGTATCTTTGATGAAGATGTGACTCTTCACATTGGCTAACCCCACCTAAGTATCGATGTATATTTGCAAGGTTTACTATGTTTCTAGTAAAAGTTACGAAATACTTCATAAACATATCGAACTAAGATTTGTCACCAGAAACACCTATGGCCATGCCTTTTGGCAGGTCTCCAATCTATGGCAAATAATCCGATTATCTTTTCTCAATCCGATTTTCTATTCTTTTTAACTCGACTATCAAAATATTTTTGAAACTATTAGATTGCATTTTTCATCTTCACAAATCATATTAAAAAATCGAAGAATGTAACCTTGAAAGTTGTTTTAAGTTCTTCAAAGCTTCGAATTATCGAATTAATTACCAAATAACAATTGTTCAGGGTTTATCAAAATGGTTGATGGTTTATCAAAATGGTTGGTTCAATGTAAAATTTTGATGCTTTATTTAACATTTATAAAATAGAATGTAAGTAGCAAATGCAAGCTCATGTAAATCACATCAAAACCACACTTAAATCAAAATTTTTCTTCAAAGAAAACGCCTGTCCCAAAATGTCCCAAACTTTTAGAAAGTCTTCACCTTTTTTCAAAAATGATAAATTGAACTCCTTTCAAGAAATCCTTGGTGGTCGTAACAATTTCACAACCGAGCGAAGCCATCAAGTTTTATTACTATTAAAAAGCATCCATCACCATTGCCGACGTCGACGTCGCCGTTGTCCCTAACATGAAACCTCGTAAAACCGCCTCGAATATTATTTTGATATCTCCCAAAAAGAGAATTTTGTACCCTGCAAAACGAAGAAGAAGAAGAATCATCATCCCCCAAAGGAGCCATCAAAACCATCCACCAAATTCCGAGTCCATCAGAGTTCTATGGAGAAGGAGAGAGAGACTGAATAAATCGCATATTCTGACGTATAACCAAGGGCTGTTGTGTTCTCGGTGCTGTGGCATCATCCACCCTAAATGAAATCCGCAATCCGTACATTGTCCGCAGGGTCCTGATCTATAGAGAGTACTGGAACAACCCCATACCACACTCGGATGATTATGTTTGTCCTTCCAGAGGTGACTAAGAAAATCAAAAATGACGTCATGTGACCTTCTGATGAAATCTATCTGAGTACATATCCTTTACCCACCCCGTTTTCTTGCCCCCCCCCCTCCCCGTTCTGTTCCTCTATTCCTACACCGAGCCAAGTAAACTTATCAAGGATCTTGATGACTCAAGCTCCTGAGAGAGAACTGGTCTGAGGCAGAGCAGCTATCTTCACCCGAATTGCGACGATGGAGCACCAAATTCTTATCAAACTAACGGAATAACAAAAACAACAAAAACAACTGCAAAAAACGAAAACAGGACGGCAGCCAGGCGTTGAGCATGAAGCTTTGGTCCATGCGGAGCCCCCCGGTGACCCCTAAGCGGGCTCCGCCAGTTTACTGGAATTTGGAGCTCATGGGACCGGAATTACGCAGAAGGGAAAGGAACGGGCCAAAGGAATTGCAAAAAAACGTCCCAAGCAAAGCGGGGCCCATGCCTCTGATGACGAGATGACGTCACCACTTGGTGCAGTTCAATCCTGGATTCTGGATAACGGATGGTTCAGGACTTACCTGTTTTTTGTGAGATGACTATGCACACTATCCTAGACTGTGCAGGAGTGGGGGTTAGGCGGCAGCTCAAATCCTTGGAATGTAATTGAAGGGTAATCCAATAACGGTACTTAATTCCTAAAAAGTGCGTTTGCTCTTAATCCTTGCTCCGGACTCGGATTCAAATGACCTTGGATTAAGTTTAATGAGAAAAAACTGTCGGAAAATTCTTTGTTATCAAGAAACCCGATAAAAGTTTCCTTTTTTTGGAATAAACTATTTCAACCACAAAAAAACACTTTTTCTTCACCTTGAATTGTTTCACTTGAAATCACTCAACAATTTTTTCTAATATTTCTATTAATTTTTTTTTGGAATGCTGAATTAATTCTGATTCAAATTTCTGTCATGATTATGGGAGATAAAAACAAAACCGCAATAAATCCACGCAGAACAAAAAATTCACTCGATTGCGCGCAACACTCTCACCAGAAACTCATTGTACACAGGACGTCCCTTTACCACGAACGCGTGTTTACAACTGAAGAAAATTGGTTCAATTCGCGCTGGACAACTGGAAGAGTTCTGCGAAGCTCCTGAAGCCCGCGAGGGGAAGCCAAGCGCCGAACCACATCGAGCCATGGGCTGAATTCGTTGCCGCGCGCCGAAGCTGGAAAGGGGAACAAGCGAAATCGGACCAACGGAAAAGCTTTCCGCCGCTGAATAGAACCGAAAGCGCGGAATTCACACACGCGGAAAGTTTGTCGATCATCGGTGGCTGAAAGAGCGGAGTTGTTTATTGATTTCAAGATTATTCAGCTAAGCAGTTAGGGTATGTGAGTGTGCTGCCCTGCTGGATGCCGGCTATATGAGGCTTGTTACACGGCATAACACTTTCTGCTGTAACAAACCGGTTTGTGCGTGTTATACGAATTTCACGATAAACTGACTGTTCTGCATTTTTTCGTGTAACAATTCAATTGTCTATGTAGCTGTGTACAAACTTTAAGTCATTTTCGTAGACCCCGAGAATGAAATTATGATTGTGTTAGTGTGTTGCTCTGTGCAGTCGAGAATTTTTTGGGGTGCACAAGTAACAAACTTCCCCGCGACCCCTTGCCTATAAAACCGGTTTATTGGAATTATTGGAAGTGTTGATGGAAGAAATGTTATGCCGTGTAACTTGCCTCAAAGACTTGCGCCGCGCTGGTTTTGGTCTTGAAATTAGTGGCATTGAGACTTCCCCGCCTTCCAGTTCCAGGCAAATTGCGTTGTTGAGTGCTGCTGCTGCTGCGGTCGCTGAAGACTGACAATTTTCTGGCTTCAAGTGCGGATTTTTCTGCATTCATCGCGGCGATGATTAAGAAAAGTCATGGGGCGCCTTTCTGCTATTGTGACCTAGTAACTCCTCAGTGCACTTTAATTTGCTATAAAAATAATTCTGCGTGAAATGGAATGATTAGCTAAGGAATCGCAACAAGCAAACAAGAAGATGACCAAGCGTCATTATCGCAGAGTTGTGCGAAACCGTTAGCATGGAAATTTTAAGCTCAGTTGAAAATTTCACGGACTAGAAAGGGGATATGCAACGACGCAAATACCGGACTGGTCCTGCTGGTAGAAGGTTGGGCGTAAGGTTGAAAATGTTTCCTCCTTGCCTTGCTTATTGCCAAACTTATTGATTTATAGTAGCTTCAAGAGGTTGCACTGTTGCTGCATCTAGCTGAATTAAATTTTTCTACATTCTTCGGAGTGTTTCAACTTCGCGAGCTATCATAACTCCGCCGTCGCGTCGTTGGTCCCAAGTCCAGGGTGTGTAAGGAGGAGGTATGTCGACCTGCCGAATTGACCACAATCGGGATACCTAGGAAACTAGGCAAGAAACTACATTTTTTAAAGCGGCGGGGGCAGCAGTGTATCCGTTGTGCGGATGGCCAGCTAAGGGATCCAAGCAGACGTACAAGCGATACCACCATGGGGTTTGAAAGCCTCTTTATGCGGTCCCTACGAGCAAGCTTTATTAATAGCGTAAGTGCATTGTTTTATGAAAATGTCCCCAATGCTGTCGAGTTGTTCCCGGATTTTGGAAATACAGGGTGGCCAGGGAGCAAGGTTCTTGGCCCTAATTTGACTTTTTGAGGTTTTTTATTTGTGGGGTGATTGGGCTAGAGTCTTGCAGCTGTAACTCTATAAATTTATAGTCTGAGAAGGAATTTCCTACAAGACATTCCAGATCACTATTCGGTGGGAGTGGCAGTCTACATGGATGATGTCCAGCACTTCTGTTCTGTTTTTGGTAACAAAGGTGGGGGTATTAGGTATGTTACGAATAGCAAACTTCGTATTTAGTAGGAAGTTAAAAATAACCTCACCTCGATCATTGGTGTCCATGCTGCCTCATTCTGTATGGTGTACATTTGCATCACCTTCCATAACTGGGATCGTGGTAGCATCGGTATATCTTACCTCCTCCTGAAAAACCAATGGGACCGTCATTATCGTGGGCTAGATAGAAATAGGCCATCCTGAGTTTCTTCTGTGTTAACTCTAGTCTAGTTCGTCCACAGTAAGGTCTCCGTCACTAAATTGAGGGAGAAGAAAGAAGCTTAAATTATTTTTGACCAGAATACCTGTTCTGGGGTTTCCTTTATCTTTGTTTATTCCCCAAGCCACAAATCCTGTCAACAGCGATCGATGTCTCTTGGACTAGGGCAACATTAACTTCGCCTGATGCCAATCGAAGCAAATGCGCAGGGGACGCTGCTTTACAACGATGCAGGTTTATCGGAATCAAAGGTTTGCTTCGACCACAGTCACCACCGCTTCTTCATCACTGGAAATGAACTCGCCGATGTCCGAGTTGAAGAGATGGCGCTCGTGTAAATGTTACTGATGGCTCTGCCCATCTCGGAGTCTGTTGACGTGTTAACTTCATTTCGAGCATGCGCTTTCACCATTGGTTTCCATATTTCCGACTTCTTCGCATAAGGCCTGCAGGCCACTTGTTTCACTACATCTTACTTGTCTGTTTTGTAGATCTTCAGTTCGATCTGTTGGAAGCCGTAGTTCACGGCGTAATTTTCCTTTTCCAGCTGCTTCAATCACTCTTCGCTTAGGAGCGGAATGTGAGGGTTCAACTCCGCCGTCGCCTGGTCCCAAGTCCAGGGTGTGAATGGAGGGTGGTCAAACTGCCGAATTGAGCAGAAGAAACCGCATTTTTTAATGCGGCACCGGCAGCAGCTTATCCGTTGCAGGTACTTCCCGAAGAAGAAGAAAGAAGAAGAATGTGAGGGTTGAAGGCTTTAAGCATAGTGAGGATCTCTTCAAGTTCCTATGGAGCCACTGCGAACTATGCTCTGTCTCTCGGACGCGATGGTATACCTATAACTCTGCTCTGCTTTGACTTTCCCGACTCCAGTTGCCGCAGCTTTGTACAGCTCTGCGGTTTTTGGGCTAGCGCAGGGCGTTATTTTTTGCTGCCTTGATACCATCCGGCATCAAGGTATGAAGAAAAGTCCCGGGTTATCCCTCAGCACCTCCATAGCCACTGGGCGAGAGCGACTTGCACCTTCCGCCATTGGTGTTTTGGGATCTTTCCAATTTCGCCGTTCTTGTCCAGGACGCCTATTATTTTGCGATCCTTCGCTATTTCTGTGAAGATTTTCACTTTGGTTCCATGCGTCTTCGACTTTTTTGGAACTGGACTGTGAGTGCTTGGTTCCTCCAGAAACCGTTGGTGTTTAGAGGCTGGTGCACCTCTAACCCACTCTAGCGTAAAGTTTGAGATGACTTGCTTTGCCCCAAGCAATGTCATTCTGAACTTTGGTGTAGTCCTCTTTCGACACTTGGTCTTCCCTGTCGGGTTGGTGGCCAAGCGGCGAAGGATTCTGATGCCCAGGCGGACTTCTTGATCTTCGCGGTCAAATATTTTTAGGTTGCTGCCCCTTCCGCAGCCCATTCTCTCTCCTAATCACCTCAGCGGCCGTGCCCGCAGGTGTAGGCTGGGCAGCGACGGCACCTCAAGGAAGAGCAGGTTTGCTAGTGCTCAACTTGGTTTAGGTTGGCTTGGGGCTGCCGTAGCCCTTTTTCAACGGGATTTGTCGTGCCTTCTGGCTTTTCGTTAGGTGAACCAGACCAATTTTTTGCTGTTTTTTGGTTTAACCATAATTACTTCCACGAGTAGCGGAGAAAATAGGTCCAGCCGGGCAGCAGTACCGTGGTAAGGCTAGCTAGAAACGGAGATCATCAAGTATTCGCCGTTCACGACTTAGCTATTTTTTAATCTGGGTCTCCAGCCAACCTGATCATCGGCACCGTTCGTATTACACCTTGATCCGACCCAGAGGATTGGAGATTGGGATGTGCAGCAGGGATTGAGAAACAGGGAAGGGAACACAAGGTTGGAAGGACGACTGTCTGCTACGTTCGAGAACGCATTGCTCAGGGTGAACCAGCGTGATGGACTCTACGCACACGTGGAGGCCGTCGTCATTAAACCCCGTAGATTAATTTAGAGTGTAGATATTGTTTTACTGGAGGCCGTAGTTTTCGAGGTATTAACGCAAAACTAATAAAAAGGAACCTTTAAAGCTCCCATTCGTTACCTCCAATCCCTACCCTACGGAGTTAAGGACACCTTCCTCTAAATTGACGTCTATATGGATTTTTTTCTTCGTTGCATATCAAGAAAAATTTTTTCGTAACGAGTCATCTCCACGAAATTTTAACCACTTCCAAGAACAACATGACAAACATCATTCCAGCTCTATCATTTGCATATCATTTATTACACCACCATTTTTCTAAGTATTATCTTAGAAAGCTATTGCGGTTATTATTTTCTCCACAGCATTGAAATATCTCAGTGCTGTTACCATTTGCATCCATTTCCGATTGTTATGGCGGGAAAAACTGTCAGATTTGACATTGGAAATATTTCGGATTTCAAAATTTTACACAAACGGGAATGTGGAGTAAAATTATAATCTGATCCCAAACCCTAGATTATATCTGGGATAATCTAGGCAGATTTTTATAATAAAACTGCGAATAAGGATTATCGTCGTTGATGTCGGTCCTTTGTGTGTGCTGGAATAAAATTAGATATTGGCGTTCTTGTGTTCAGCACTTTTCTTTACCTAGGTTATTTGTAGATAAACAGCTTCTAACTCAAGTCGAAAACTTTCCATAATGTGTCGAAAAATTTAAAAAGTAAAGGTTACCATTTCAAAACAACCCTTTGAAGTTGCTGCTACTGTTACTCGACCTGCATTTGACTTCTTCATAATATCCCGGAACGTAACCTTTCTCCTCTATCAACTTTCAACCTTTTGGGCACCACTAAAATCCCAAAAAATGTTCACCCTTCATAGCCACAGCTTGAGGTGCCTTAACATTTCTCATCCAGAAAAAGAGAATGAACCTTTCCCACCATTATCCAGCGAAGCTCTTGACCACATCGAAGGGCCCGACGACAACCCTTGCTGCGTCCATTGTTATGCCAACCGAAATCGCCAGAGTCGTCATCAGCAGCCCAGAAGACCATGGAGAATCTGTCATTGTGAAATATTCTTGATTGGGACACCCTCGCCCTCTGGGAAGAGGCCTAGGGCTCCTTGAGTCGGATGTACGCAATTTCCGTCCCAAATTGAGACAGACGTACGCCGACATACGAATTGGCCTCCTCCCCAGAGATCTCAAGCGGTGCTACTTGAGATGTCATCGAGAATGACGGAACCTCCACTTCTAGTAGTTGTGCGGCTGGTGTTCTTGGCTGGATGTGGAGACGTGGACAAGGTGCTAAGTGGACAATTATGATGGTGCTAGCAGGGGGCTGTGATTATGAATGAATTAAGCCAGATTGGACAATTGGAGCTTGCCTTGAGGAAGGTTTCCTAACGGCGATGGAATCACTTTGCAGGGAATTAATGACAGGGGCGGAGCGAACTGGCTTGTTTGGATGGAGCTCCTTTCCTACATAGGCAATGGTCAAGAGTGCACTTGGAGGAATATTGTCAACAAAACAATCTTTTTGCAATTACGTGCAAACTGCTGGGGTAGGAAGTATGTATGTGAACAAGTATTCCTCAAGTACGGCATGAAAGTCATTTGACAGCAAATTATGCGTTCGCGTGTCTCCTGAGCACTTAAAAATTATCACCGAGAAAAGCTCTGCGAATAAATTAATTGTAATTGTTTAATAAGTGTGATTAGCTGGATGACCAGATAGAGTTAAGTTTTCTAGGGTTTTAGTTTTAATATAAACTTGCCGAACTAGTTAAATCAAATTATTTTATTCTCTCATTACGTTATTCAACCGAATATTTGCTGCGGTGATTGAAGTTGCAATTTTAGTGAAAGAGAACCAAAATTATGACTTTGGTGACTCAAAAATCTGAACTTTTACAATTTTAGATAGGTGGGAGTATTCTGCGTAGATTCCTACCTTATTCATGAAAATATCAAGGTCGGGATATCGAAAAGCTTATATTTTTGTTCGCCTTTTGCAATTGGTTTTTCGTTTTTTCCAAGCGCAAGTGTCGACTTTCCAAGCGGTCCCCGTGCTAAGTACTAACTACGTCCACTGCTACTTAACTTCTGTAATCAAACGAGAACTGGTTTACTGAGGATGCTAGTGGGACGATTTATGGTCATTAAGAAAATTGACAGTTTTGCTCGTTCTATAAAACTACTGAAAATTCCAGTAATGCTTCCTTGGAAGCAGATTTGCAGCGCTCAAAATAAGCTCCCTTGAAAGCACTCCCAATTTTTCCCGCTGGGCGGAGCCACAGTTCACTTGAACGTTGATATAAATGCTCCCATTCAGTCATTCACATACGTGCCGCCTGCAGGCCTGAAGGTTTCTCGCCTTGAGGACAAGTATAACCATACACTCACCGACCGCCAACTATGAAGCCTACAGTGTTGGAAAAATTCATCGTGAAGTTTTCGTTGAGGCCATGAATATTTTTCCACACAAACTGCCACACTAAACTGAGTGACCTTGATCGGGCCGTACCTGCAGAGTTCATCTGAAAGGCCACGGCCTCCTGTGATCCCTTCGGGGGCCTTAAAATTGTTTGTGAAAAGTTTTTACTATATTTGAGAACAGTTTTATTGTGTATATACTTGTTGGTTACCGGGATAAATTGGCAGTCTTTTCAATCACAAATTCGTCAGTTGATTCTCTGTTTAGCCGATTCACTAAAATAGCAAAATGTTCTGACTGATGCTCACCAATCTGTAAGGCAGTAATTTTATGGTAGGAATTTGCTCATCCTGAATATCAATCCTTCATGGCAAACCCTGCCAAAAGTCTGAGTTATACCTAGAAATAGAGTCGTTTAAAATTTCTTGTTGTTGTTCCACAATGAGTAGTATTTATCCATTTATGGATTCAGTCTGCTCAGGTAGCTGGCAATGGGCATTAATGTTTGTAACTTTTAATTAGTTTATTGACATTGTTACTTACTCTATTTGTCAACAGGATTTCTGGTAAAATGCCATATACTTCTTGCCTTTCCACTTATCTTGATTTGTTCTCTGATTTCGGACGAGTATTTGATTTCACACTCCTCTATGTCTCTTAATTCAAGAGATGCTAGGTTGGCTGCCATTCGAATGTGTTCGATGAGTTATACTTGTTTGTAGCTCTTCATTTCTTTTATGACTCACTTTGCAGCGGATCAGCTCTTCCAAATTCTCTCTGAAGAGATACTAATCTGTATTATAGAGGCGAGTTACACGGCATAACACTTTCTGCTGTAACAAACCGGTTTGTGCGTGTTATACGAATTTCACGATAAACTGACTGTTCTGCATTTTTTCGTGTAACAATTCTATTGTCTATGTAGCTGTGTACAAACTTTAAGTCATTTTCGTAGACTCCGAGAATGAAATTATGATTGTGTTAGTGTGTTGCTCTGTGCAGTCGAGAATTTTTTGGGATGCACAAGTAACAAACTTCCCCGCGACCCCTTGCCTATAAAACCGGTTTATTGGAATTATTGGAAGTGTTGATGGAAGAAATGTTATGCCGTGTAATTTGCCTCATATATTTGCAACCTTCTGCCTTTTCTCTTTCTTGATGACCGTTGCGCCTATTAACAGCTGTAGTTAGATGTTAAGTCATGAATCCCTTTTGCTTTGGTATAGCTGGAAGAAAAACCTTTTTTGATACAAAGTAGATTTGGAATCTTTACTGCATACATAGGCCAATACATTGGTGCTCGCTAAGGCAGTTAATTACATTTGTTTTCGTTAATGGCACTTAGCAGTTCATTTCCATTGCCGGGTGAAATTAGTCTTGAATGTTTTATGTTGTAGTCTCGACCAATCTTGGACCAATGTGTTGAAGAGAACAAGTTGTCAAATTGAGATTTCGTTTGTGTATCTCCTGGAGGACAGTATGATGCCGTAATATTTAGATACGCAATCCATCGAGCACTCAGACACTGGTTTTCCTCATCATACAGACTGATAACATGAAGGTAGGATTTCTTCTCATTGAGACACAGCATGCAGCAGGGACACTTTGGCAGTCCCAAACCAATTTTGCCTCGATCCTATGGTGATCCTTTATCGCTCTAATTGGTGCATTTAAAGGGGACATGACTCATGCAGCATGTTGGCCAAATGCGACAAAAATGGGATTTCCCCTTAGATACCCTATGTGGGCCCCCGTCGCAAATAAAGGAAATATTGAAAGAGGGTTTTCCGTTTAGATGCCTCATGAGCATAACATAAAGAAAAATCTATCAGTTTCTCATAAGGGCCCTATGAGTTAAACTTCATTACAAGTGAAATGAAATGAAATGGGGCAATTCCAACATGTGCCTTTTTAAAAAGCTTAAGCTTGAGCTTTAGTTTGACTCATACAAACCTTTATGCGGCGGTTACACGAATGACAAAAAATGACAATGGTCACAATTTCTGGTCATAATTAATGGCATTGCTGTTCACACGACTCAAATAATGACATGTGAAAAGCTCTATTATAAAATGTCATTAATTTATTGAAAGTTGCCATAAATAATGGCAAGAGCTGAATTTTTGTCTCCAACAGTCGCAACTGTTTTATTACTTTATGGCCCTGTTTGTTTGGAAAAGAATTGGTGTCTATGTAGTGTATTGAGCATTTGCAGACACTTGATTAATTCGTGGTCCTGTTTGTTTTGAATATCCAGGTTTAGGTGCTGATTTGAGTGTAAACCCCTTTGAAATAACACTACCGCACTTCATGATAATATCAATTGATATAATTATTCATCTTTTTAACAAATTTATACTCTTTCGCCTTGTTTAAAAATAAATTGAACACAAATTCCCTTCCTTTTTGCATTTTTACGAGTGTTAAATATATATTTAGACTTGCCTATATGAGATTTGCCTTGTTAAGATAAATAAAAATGATCATAAAGGATATGAAAATAAACTGCGGGGGTGTGTTGCCCCGCAGTTTATTTTCATATCCTTTATGATCATTGGTATATTATAGTCCATTCAAAACGAACGTTTGGGTATCAAAACATAACACCTTTTTGAAACTCTTTCCGCACATATTTTTTTGTTTGCTGATTATGGGGCCGCCCCCTAATGTAGGGGTAGTTGAAAGTAGTTTTGTTTTGGCTTGAAAAGAGTTTATTTTTTTTTATTTAATGTTAATTTTCCAAATTGTAGGGGTAGTTTTTACTCCTTAAGGGTTGAAAACAATTTATTTGTACCTGACTACACGCATTCAATCAAATTTGAAGCCTAATTTTTTTTATTTTCGGTCCATTTAGGGGTGGTTTTAACTGTTTAGGATTATCCCTTATCATAAAATTGGGCTTGATTTGGTATAAATCAACCACTTTCGCCAATAAATATTGAAAAAAGTGTATTCCATTGGGTTATTTTCGATTATTATTGAAATTGTTGTTGTTGTTGAAATTGGATTTTGCATTTAAATAATGACACTCTATCATAAAAGAATGAGCAAGTTCATTCTTTTATGATGACTTGCCATAACTTTTCATAATTTCTCATTATCGTTTACACGGTCATAATTTGTTTCATTATTTCTAAGCTTTTTTAAGCTTTTTATGACAATAATTTTTGCCATTTTTCATGACAGAAATAATGACACAAATTATGATCGTGTAAACGATTATGACAATTAATGACCAAAAAAATGACAAGCGGGTCATTCGTGTAAATTCACCATTAGTTTTGATATTTCATTCGATTATATCGGTGGCCGTGAAAGTTGTCATTTAGCATACTCAAAAGACCGGTTATCGTTCGATTACGCAGGTCAAGTAGCATTGGAACCGATTAGTACTCGGTGAGGGGACCGTTTGGAAAAACGACACTCGTGTTAAAATATATATAACATTCGACACCGTCGTAGCTATTACATATCAGTTGCATATATCCACGCCGAAATTAACAGATTTTTAGCCGCTATTTTCCACCCGGGATGGAACAAGCCGTTAGACGCCCCTTGTAGGCCTTATAGGGCTAGAGGGTAGCCTCATAGATGCCCTATCTGCACTGCTAGTCGAGTTCATACCAATACAGTGTGCACTTCTGCTTGAAAACAGTAGCTATGGTGACTAAGCTGAACTTTCTGCTAAACCTGGGGATTTCACCACAAATTCCTGCATTTACATCTGTCTCTATCTTGGATTCACCTCGTGAGTCCATCCTGTGGAAACTTAAGTAAAACCCAGGATAGGCTTTTAGGTGCATTCCCTGGGAGTAAATCCAAACTTTGAGACCTATGTTAGCAAGCAATCTGATCCCACTTCTGGGATCTCTTCCATAGCACTGAAAATTGTCGAACTACCACGCTGAAAAATATCATCCAGGTGGGCATTCGATCTCAGTTTCCGTACAGCATTTATTTGTTTAATTAAAATGGGGCGGATTCTAGTTTCCAGTGCTGCCGTCGGTAATGGAAGGACTGGCAATTTTTCAATCTTGCTCAATTTTGTGAAAAAACCAGCTAAGCTTAGGGCTACGTCATCACACCAATGCTCCATATGATATCATGGGTTTTAGGATGTTGGTGTATATTATGTATAATCCAAGAGAAGCAGGTTAGTAAGCATTTAATTTGAAAAGGTATCAGAAATATAACCTTAGCATTAGAAAAAGTGCCTTAAGTTACTTAATCCCCATGGAACGCATTAACGTCCATTCCCAACATAATCATCACCTGCCGCAACTGAAATACTGGAAAGAATCCAGCACCTACCCTTATAAGCCCACAGCAACTTAACTGTCACTGTCCCAAATTGCTCAGAAGTAATCCAGGATCTGATGTCACAAGCAATTTGCATTTTATAGACTTAAATTTGCCGCCTCCCAACATAATCCCGCATAAGACCCGCCGGAGCGGGTCAGTGTCATAATCCGACACGCACTGGGCAGACGACAGTCCGCATTAGAATGCAGCGATAGCCACTGACCTGAGTGAAATATGGCGTTCAATTCAGGATGACATCTCATTGCCGGTAGACAATCCACGGTTGTCCACCAGTGCATAAAGCTGACCAGTCGGCCGCGGTACACGCACGCATTTCTTGCCTATAGTTTGCCGGGATGGAGACGTGCAATTTATTTGCATTTTGCATGGAGCAATTTATCCGCGGAATTGAATTCGAGCCCAACGGGGGCACGACTCCGAAAAAGTGCTGCAAGTTGAGAGTCCGCTGACGGTCTACCGGCGAATGACCGCAAATTACTTTGCCCCATATTAAACACCCGCCTATTGCCCACTCGCTCGAGTGAAGTCTTGTCACGTTTAGGTATGCTATCGCCCGCGGTAATCAGCTTCTTGCTCACCGCGGTAATTGCAACTCTTTAGCTACATTTTGTCCATTCGTGCTCTTAGTGCAATTCATGCAAATTAGTAAATTCCGTGAAGTTTCGTTTCTCACTTCTCGCCGCACGTCAATGGGCTGCTGTTGACATAGAATCAGTTCCGATGTGGACAGGCACTTTGCGAGGTTTCCTCCTTCGACACCTGTTAATGGATCATCCTGTTCTCATTAGCAGGTAATGGCGCTCGTTATTTTGATTTGAGAAGCGCTAATGGAATAAAATCAAGTGAGAACTGGACTGGACAGTGCTGGACTGTTGTACGCACAAAACAGACCAGGATTATCTTTCTAGTCTGAAATCTTCTACCTTACACAATACAATACAGTAAAGAAAATCTTAATTAATTCTTAGGTGTTGTGAGGTTTATGCTGATTCAGATTCACTGAATTGAATTGAACGAGATGCTAACGTATAAATAATTTTAAGGATTTTGATTGACAATGTGATCAATATGGTCTGTCAAGAAGAGGTGTTATTTTAAATTAACAGAAAAGCGCAACATTTTCGTAAGAAGTGATGATTTTTTTTAATTGAAAGTATAAACTCTGCGGTTAATAATGAAATACAATCACTTTCAGACAACATAATTCGTAGTTTGAAGAAATACGGGTATGTACCCGCTCTCCAACGTCCCATTTGATGGCATCCGCGACACTAAAATGAAGTTGTTGAAGCGGTTTTCTTGCAAAAGTAAAGTTTATGCCAGAAAGCCGAAAACCATTGACGAACTCAAAGCTAACATATGTGCCGAAATGCTATAACGCCCGGAAACGGAATGGAGGTCATTTAATCGACATTGTATTCAAAAACTGATTTGAAATAAATAGTAGAGAATACACAAAATAAATCTTGCTCATTTATCAAAATCGGCTAAAAAATGTCGGAGTTATTCAAAGTTGAAATACCGAAGGTCTAGATGGCGCACCCCACCGAGTAGTCAAATTTACATATTTTATTGGGGGGCTCCAAGTGTTTTTAATGTAACAGGGGGCGCAGAATCATGAAGGTTGGAAACCACTGCTCTAGATAAAGTTTTCATTTGGAATGTGTAGTTATAGTACAATCGATCTTCAATAGCTCCATATAGGTAGCTAAGTGAAGGGATGCCTTCAGTGCGACCAGAGACCCAATTAGCGCTTGACGCGACGTTTTGTTTCCGCAGCTCGTGTACTTTGACTGTGGAGTGGTTGTTCGGTCGGGTGTGATGGATGTCTAAAGCCATCCCGTAAAAAGTGAAAGTGAACAAGTGTTCGCGTTTGTCTCCCCGCAGCTAAGACAACAAACTGTTAACGGGTCCATCTTGGCAGCGTGGGCTCCTATTGGCCAATGTCCCGAGATGATTGCTGTGATCCTGGCAATATCTCGTCGGTGTCTGTTTAACAGGCCCATTGTTTTTTCCCACTTCCAGTTGTAAGTGGGCCAAATTTCCCTAGATATAGTGCAGGTCTCCAATGTTCTCCACTTTTGGCTGGCTAGCAGCAGGTAGTAGTCAAAAATAGTGTTTTTGACTCCACCTATTCAGCTGCCAACCATCTTGGTCTCCGAGCCCCGGAGAGAGACTACGGGCTTGCCTAGGTAGTCGGCTCTCTTGTTCCCCTCGATGTTCGTATGACGGGAAATGAAACGAGAGCCACGTTGTGCTTTCTACCTAGCCTATCTAGCTCAGGTCAACATCGAGTGCATCATTACTGAATCCAGAGCTTTTATAGAAGCTTGATTGTCTATGAAACTTAAAATACTATATCTTATAGTAGTATAGTATATAGCTTCTGCTGTTTCCTTTATCTGAACTCTTACCAACCTTATGGCGAAATAGGTCCTGCTTAGCTCTGGTCACCTTACTAGCGACCAATACATGAAAATTGGGCGTACCAAAGCTGTATACATTCACAGGCCCCAATCTTTTGTAAAAGTCTGTTTACAGAAGTAGAAGGCCGTACAGGCTTTCTTTACTGTTTCGTCGATGTTTGTCTTCCAGTTGAGTTCAACATCCAGTATTAGACCCAGAAATTTCACTATGGAGAATAAGGTGAGAGTAACCCTCTCCAACCTGGGGAAATTGAAGGTAGGAATTTTAGTTTCATCACCTTAGTTTATTTTGGAATGCCTGCCAGGCTGCAGCCTGCTGTCCAGCTACCAACTTTATTTAGGCATCCTTGCATGATTTCACCAATCACTGTTGGAAACATTCCGGACACCATAATGACTAGTCATCTGCGTAACTTTAGCTCCGCTTTTGGCTAGTTTTTGAAGTATGCTATTCATCGTTACTAGCCACAGTAAACGGGAGATACGCCTCTTTGTTGTGAACCTCTGTTAGCGAACTTGATTACCGCCTCGGTTCCCAAATCCCCTTGCTCAGCACAGCTGCTAGCAAATTATTGAGACCTGCTTCTACATTTAGGTCTATGAGAGCTTCTCAAATCAATTAAGTACGTACATTGTTAACGTCGCCTTCGATATCTAAGAAGGCCGCCAAATTAAATTGCCAGTCAGCTGAAAGTCAGCGGCCTGTTGTCACACCTACCGATTGGCGGATGTGACAGTCGATCACCCTTTTTAGTGGACGAAGAATATCAGGCCAATCCGCCTATAGCCCTTCACTTATTCGTGACCTCTTCACTCTATCTTTAAGATGAAGATGACCCTTGCCGTCTCCAACTCATACGGACATAGCTAAGCACCACGCAGCTCTTGAACATTACCACCAACTATGGTACTACTCTATCCTCTTGGTTTATACCCAGGATTTGTTAAGATTCCAAAATAACCAGAATATCAATAGGGATCATTTCTGCTATCAAGTATGCTGTTTAGGCTGACGTAAAATGGTAAATAAGCATGCTCATACAAAGTGCATGCGTTTAGTTTATCTTAATGCCATTAGCGGTGCATTTGCGGCATTCAGAATCAAGTGACTGCAGTTTGAGTTTTCGAGTAGTGAAAAACTTTTTTCGCTTAACGCTTAGCATCGTTTCATGTAACAAATGCGCATTTAGCTGACTTTTTGACTGCACCCTAGTGCTGCATAGAATAGAACCAAACTAACTACTCTCGTGATAAGGAGGCGTCAGCTTGGCCTGAGACCCTCTACACTAATATCGAATTCGTGCCCGCCAAGTGCACCCCGAATCATCACTTTCAAATACTTAAGATTGCAAGCAGTTGACCTGGTCATCATTTCCTGGCATCTACGCAGAATATGGGTGTTAGTTGATTGCGGTTATCGGTTCTGTGGATCAGCATTCGAATTCATTCATTTGGTCTGTGAGGCTACAGCGAGGAGGAGATTAAGTCTATTCCATCGTGACTTCTCTACTCCCAGAGAGATTTGTGATATGAATCTCAAATCAATTTTAGATTATATGAAACAGCTTAACCAGGAAGATTTTTAACCGAGGGGATTGGCACTATACGGAAAATAAAATAGGTCGCAGTGCCCGCTAAGACCCTCTTTTAAAGAATGAATGAACGAAATGGTCTCCACATTTTCCCGCTTTCTACTTCCATTATATGCTCGGTCAGCATTAGATCAGCGTACTTGAATCTCAGCTTTATCTATCATATCGCTTCGTTCACGAATATCTCGATACTACTACTCCGATATCATCGGCGAACATAGCGATCGCTTCTCGAGGGATGTATAGCGTCAGTACTTCAGAGCACAAAATGGTCCCAGCAGGTGCCTTGGGCACTCCGCAAGTTCTCACTTGTCTGACTCCCATCGTAGTGGCCTTTTATCACAAGGCACACTAGATAACTCGTTGTACCCCTCCCTCCACACTTCTCCCTACGACATGACAAGTTAAATTTTATTTGTTATATTGCTGCAAAGACAATCAGATGGAGAGATCAAACCATTATAAACTAAAAATATTGTTACTTATTCGAAAAAAACCTATAATATTCCGGTAACCTCATCAAATGGATCACACTGCCTTCTAAGCCACTAAGCCATATTTGTCGTTATTATCTACCACTCATAAAATTTTTAAAATATTTAATTTAAAACAAAAAATACAAACGACGTCACTGAATGTTGAGCTTTTTTAAAAGCTCTTGCTAGACTTAGTAAAAACACGACTCCGAAATATTTAAGACAGAAATGAAGTCCTAATTTTCCTCAAAAAGCTTTTAAAGCTTAGGTTCGTTTCTTCGCTTGAAACAAAACTTTGTACTGTTTAAATGGAATTCCTTAAATGTTGCGTAATCACAAATCGGTTACAGCAATTGCAAGGCACGTAGTAAGGTTTTGCATTGAGCTGTCTTTCTAATTCAAGATAGCGCAATGCAAGTCATCGAGCGATGGCGTGCCTTTAACCACGCTACACCTTAAGGAATTTCCACCGGAAGAAGTTACTACACGAAATCCGAAATATTCAAGCGCCACCGAATTAATTGCTACCCTTGAACGCGGCAGGGGTTCAAAAGAGCATTGAAGGTAGATACCCCTTAAAGGAAGAACAAATCAAGGACGACTTGGTCATTTCATTATGATTGGAAAAGACAGTGTTTTGTCGACTGTTAGCCCGTAGCAACTGCCATTGATTTTCAATCAGGAAGAGGTGGAAACAGGGCGACCGAATTAGAAAAAAGTAATTTGACGCAATGTAGTAGTGGTCAGGGTGGACGTTGTACTGCGGCTACTTACAGCGGTCAATTCAGGACTCCGAGCACGATTGCGTGTCCTGAAAAAAATCCGGGAACACTCGCTTTTACGTAGCTGTGTCGTGTATGTCTGGAGGAGATTGATAAATTAACACAGCGTGTACATTGTAAGGATATCAATTATTTACAGTCGGCGTTGTATAAATGGGATCGTGGTAAAACTTTGGTTGAAGGAAAGGATTTAAACTGCGTTGTTTTAGGCAAATAGGCTTTGATTTATTTATGAGAGAATTTAAAAAAAAAGGAAAACTAAGGATTTTAAAATTAGACTCCTTAAGGAACCACGCAATAGTACACTGATTTTAATTACTAATGGAACACAAACCTCTTATTATTAATCAATATCGACCTGTTTAATCGCAGTCAAATTATCTTATTGATTTTAAATATAGATTAGTTGTAAGGTGTCATTAACGATTTTAAAGGCGCAAGCTTTCACGACCAACAAGAATTGCGGAAGCTGGTACATCAGAAAATGACCACCCAGTTTTGTTGGCCAGGACGCCTATGAGCCAATGTTGGTCATTTCACTCAACAGACCTTGAAGTATCACATATTGATGTTCACTCAAAGACCACTCGCAGAGACCCGGATCACTTTTGGTCTAATATTAACTATGTGATGGAGCAGGATCAGACAGAATCACTGCAGTCCTCATTTGACTCCTAACAAATAGTAAGAGGTGTTCGAGAGATCAATTAAGAGTATCACTTCTCCAAAACAATTCCTGTTCCCTGTTATGCAAGTGACGTCCGTTTAGCCTTATCACCGCAAAACGACGGAGGGCGAGCATATGGCACCCTAAAGGGCCTCTCACTACCGATTATTGGATATTTATTGCACATCCATCCATCCATCCAATGGCGCTACAGCCCAAATCGAGCCTATGCCTCTTCTAGGGCATTTCTCCAAGTTTGACGCTCCCTTGCAGCATGTCTCCCGTTCCGGATGTTGAGTATTGCCTCCACGTCCCCGTTTTGTAAAGTGAGAGTTACGTTTTATTGTGCACAAATCTTGAGTGCAGTATTTCTTTTCGGGCATAAAAGCCGCTATTAGCCAGTTGCATTCGTTTGGTTATTTTTGTAATTTTAGACCCAAGGTCGACCGTTTTACCGACTACTTCTAGGTTATATTCGTCGATAGCTATATTTCTTCCCATTCTAAATCTTCCTGTTCTGGATTGTGGCCTCACCGTCGTTTTTTCTTCGTTTATCTTTAGGCCTTCGTTTTTTCCTCCTCTTTTAATTCGAGGTAAGCTGTCAAAAAGAACTTTCTCACGATGTTCACTGATGCACTATTGTGGACTGACGTTTTCCTTTTCATCCATTGTAGGGCGAAGTTGAAGAACATTGGGGCCAGCCCATCCCCTTGTCTAAGTCCTTGTCGTACTTCGAACTCTTTTGTTACAGCCTTTAGGATCCTTAAAGTCGCCAGTGAGCTATATGTTGTGCATTTGATCAGTTGCACACGGTTTGAAGAGACTCCTAATTCCCATAGGTTCTCGTATAGCCTCTCTTCGTTTATTGAGTCAAATGCCTGTTGAAAATCGATCTTATAACAGATTTCTCCAGAATTTGTTTTAAGGTCAGCAGCTGGTCTGATGTTGACCTGTTTGTCCTAAAACCAACTTGATATTCTCCTATCAGGCCATCCGCTATAGGTTCTAGTTTTTGTTGCACAAGGATTGTGAACTTTTTGTAGCTGATACTGAGGAGTGAAATGCCTCTGCAGTTTTTGCAGGTTAATTTATCTTCTTTCTTGTATATTGGGCATAAAATCGCTTTCTTCCAGTCATCTGGTATTACTTCTTCCACCCAGATGTTGCATATGAGCTCGTGTAAGGCTCGTAATAGTTGTGGGCCTCCTTCCTTTAGGAACTCAGCTGCTATTCCGCCTGGCGATTTGTTGCTTGTTGCATCCAGTGTTGGTGGATATTACAAAAGCCTCTGTCGGTGAATCCTGGTTCATTATGGAAGCAGGATTCAATAGGTTCTGAAAATTATCTATCCACTTTTCTTTTCTTCCTATCAGAGTCAGCTAATAGGTTCCTTCCTGTTTGTGCTTGCAGACGTCTGTAGTTAGCTGAAACTTATTGGTGATATGGCGAGTTCCTTTGTACGCTTGTCTAATTCTCCCTTCATTGAAGTCTTCCTGTATCTGTAAGATTCTCCTATTTAGATATTCTCTCTTCTTCTTTCTGCAAGGCTTGTCTGCGATTTTTCTATTTTCCTTGAAGACTTCCATCCTTGCTCTTGTTGGCCTTGCGATGTACTTTCGGTGGCTCTGGTTTCTTTCTTCAATTGCGGCTCTATAGTCCTGGTCAAACCAATCAATTCTAGTCTGTCTGGGGGCCCAGCCTAGTGCCTCTTCTGCTGCCCCTTTTTTGCTGCTTTTGATTTGCTTCCATTTATCGATGATGTTGTTGACTGTTCATCTAACTCTCTCAAGCTTTGTACGACAGTATGCTGGTAGGCATCTCTTCTTACTTCCAGTTTGAGCTTATCTATACCGTATTTTGGTTGAGTTTGCCCTCTATACGTTTTAATTGCTATCCGGGTTCTTAAATTCACCTTGTCTAGATAGTGGCCCGGGCTACAGCACGCTCCTCTCATTGTTCTTACTTCCAGTATACTCGTGGACCCTCTTCTCTCAATTAAGTCGTGGTCAATTTGATTATTAGTTACTCCGTGGTGACTGTCACGTCATCTTTTGGATATTTGTATACGGAAAGATTGTTGAAGTTACCGTGTGGGTTTTTAGATCCACTATGGCTTCATTTTGTTTCTTGAAGAGCTGTGATCTTTATGTTATATTTTTTTAGTATTAATAAAAGCGAACGCAGAGCGCCCATTCCGTTGAGCGTCCTGACGTTCCATGTTTCAAGATCGAATTCCATATTCCGTTGCCTGAGTCGTTGCCGTTGAGTCCGTCCTGTCCGAGGATTCGTGACGGGTGGGTTTTTACGATGGAAAGTTGTCAGCCTGCAGCCCACCAACTTGGAGGACCAGTCCGGTGTTTGCTACGTTTTGAGGCGCGAAACACTCGCCTTTCACCTTCCTTAGTCTATTACTCTTGTATAGACAAGAGTATCCAGGGGTCGCCCGGTGTAAAGTCTACATCTTCGTTTCGGTAGCGTAGTGGAAGAACTTAGATCGTATAGACCTTAGATCGCAGATGGCGATTTATCTCTTTGATGTACCGGCAACATAGGTCCCTAAGGCCGTTACTACCAATTGACCCCCCATTTGACAACTTTATAGTATATCTTGTAAAGAAATTATCAGGGTTTTTCATCTTGACATCTTTCCACTACCAGAACTAAATCTAAAATGAAGTTTGTGCGTTAGATCGGATGTGTTAAAACACTACAAGCTACAACTAAGTGACAGTAAAAGTAAAAATCTTTAGTGAGAGAGCCATATTAGACATTAGAGCTCGGTCATTGAGAAAAAACAGATGTAAAAGTTACATTCAGCGCCGGCCCTACCCTTTGTTCAGGGTGGAGCGGGACTGTCTTTGGGCGCCTTTTGGTCGACGCTTTCACATAAATTGCATTTCGGGTTGTCCTAGATAAATCTTATTTTGAGGCCTGCCGAGGCAGCCGTGGCGTGATAGTCAAGCGTATCTGGACAAGCTTTATATTGGAAGCAGTCTTCATTTCCTTCATTTAGAATATTGGAGGCTGATTTGCTTTGGAGTGGTATTTTGCCATATGTTGCTGCAGTGAGCGACACATTTGTTGCGAGAGTCCAGGACCGAATTCCGGTGGTAGAGCCTTTTAATAAATAATAGCATAACAGGGCATTAGAGCAAGTGTTTCTTACCAAAGTTGCTTCCACGGTGTTTCGCCAGCTACCCCAGCCTTTCTTAAGTTAATTACCTCGGGGTTTCTGCTTCCTTGGTGATCGGAGCGGGAATGATCGTGGTTGCTCGCAAGATGCTGGCGGCGATGAGGGGACATTGCAAGTTTGGCTGGGGGCACTTTGGGACATGGGATTTTCCTGATCCTAAGCTATGCCCGACCAAAACTGCCGCCAATATGGCCACCCGTCCGCCTCAGCTCGTCAATAGACTTTTGGTCCGCAGAGAACTCTCCAATCCTACACCTTTAAGGTCGTTTTTTGGATCTCTAACGTTTGCAACAAAATGTATCCACAGGGAAGCACCGGACCACAAAATAGCTTCGCGGCAGCTTTCCGTTGTCTACAGCGACAAGGCTTGATCCTTTCAGGACTTAAGGCGGCCCATCACAAGGGCGCGCAGCACAGCAACCCCAACGAATCTGGGCTGCTCTGACCCCTACCCCAACTCGGCAACATCCTCCAGAAAACTACCTCGGACGGCAAAAGGTGTCCGTACTTCCGCAGGTGGGCCTCTAAGGAGATCTTCTTCCAATGAAGGAGTGATCTAAGCACACTCCACCGTGGTTCGTGGACTCAGTCTGCCCTCCATGAAGAGGTATCCCGAAAATTTCCCTTCATTGGAGCCACATTCGGCACCCAACTTCATGGGTTCAGAAATATCCAACTGAAAGCCCAAGAAATGTTTGGAACTTTGAGAGGTGCTAAGGTTTTTTTAAAAAAGGCGCCATCAAAATTTTAGTTTTTGCTCGAAATT
The DNA here is from genome assembly GCA_949987705.1 of Thereva unica. Classification (NCBI taxonomy): domain Eukaryota; kingdom Metazoa; phylum Arthropoda; class Insecta; order Diptera; family Therevidae; genus Thereva; species Thereva unica. Next base: position 46,023,848 of record OX465281.1, on the reverse strand, counting down.
GTTTTTCGCATTCATTTTGGCGCCCACTGCCACTTGGCGCCTAGAGTGACCGCTCCATTCGCTCTACCCTAGGGCCGGCGCTGGTTACATTACTTATTACATAGACAGACCTTTGTACTAATACAGAGCTGTCAGAGTATAAGTCGATTAACCGACATTCCGTGTACCATAAGAATGTAAACAGCTGCAGAAAATGTGAAAAACAGAGACCAACTAACACTCTTGTATTTTTTTACTATAACTGAAAATCAAAAATTTCGTACGGCTTCAAAATATTTCGTACTCGTCATAGCAATAAAAATCAGAATAATGATAACATCCTACAATATTTATGTTCAATACAACTCATTTTCAATTGACTAATATTTAATACTAGTGATGAAACGATTATCACTTAGCGATTACGATAACGATTACGATTATCAGCCACAATAATCGACGATTACGATTACGATTACGATTATTGCAACATTTTGTATATTTTAAATAAAGCATATTTCAAAGTTAAGGAAATATGTCACAATATTACAAAATTTAGTATTCACAATTTAAATATTGCAAACACAACACTTCTGAATCAAGCCGGCAATCGAAAGCAACCTCTTAGATGCGACACTGGAAGGCTTTAAACACAAATATTTTTGCGATTTTTCAAAAACAGGCGTGGTAGCACCTAAATTGCTTCAATCGACCTCTTCATACAAAAATTCAAGTTTTACAAATATTTTTGCATGAGGAGGTCGTTTGAAACAACTTACGTGCTACCACCCCTGGGTATTGCGTCCCTATTTCCCAAAACTGAAAAATGTCGGCATCTTGCAGTAGGTTGGATGATTTGATACACGAGTCTACTTCTTCTGTGGCTGGGTTACCTACATATAAAAAGCATAAATAGTCGCGTTGTTTCTGAAATTTAAAAAAAAGGCTCATTCATTTCTGTGTCATCAACTATATCCTTGCAGATACCCCAGATACTGTTTTACTGATGGAGAGCTGAGCAACAGAAGCTTCACTGTTTAAATTTGCCAGTACTAATGTGCTCTGAGCAGAAAATGTAGAAAACCAACCAAACTTGTTTGCTAACTATGCGAACGGGACTGGGAGCTCCCTAAGCTGTCGAAGGAGAGTTCCTAATGCGTTCGGATACATCATGTAAAGGTGTAATCTATAAGACGCATTTATAAAGGTTGTTAACGAGAATTTAAACAAAATTAATTTCAAAATACTTTTCATAATCGACAAATAATCGCAATGATAATCGACGATTACGATTAATCGTTAAATACTGATAATCGTCGATTACGATTAATCGTAATCGAAATCGTTTCATCACTATTTAATACATAATAGCCAAACAACAACTCACATTACCGATTAACATAAACAAAAATGATATATAAGCAAAATGACAAAAGATGGCTAAAATGCGTAACTTTCGCAATTATTAAACTAACGACAAAATCACGTGCGCTTTGGTTACTTACAAGTCTTGACTTCACAATACATAATCTCAAAGTTATAACGTTAAGCAGTAATTACCTTCTTTCAGGGCTAACCACATAGTGACAGCAACACGGAACCAGCCTTGACGTTGAAAACACAAAAAAACGAAGCCAGGTTCAATCCATAAATTTAACGTTAATTAATAATTCTATTTTTACGCTCAAGTGACACCCTGTCAAAGGGTTAGATTTTGCTAAATCACAACTAATAAAATACCGGAAATTCGTGTGCAAATGCAAGGATGGAAGAGGAATAAAAAATAATAATAATAACAAGACGAAAGTTTGTTGGTTGTGAAAGAAGCGTTGAAGCTGGTTTAGAGTAGTACGCCCACGAACCTGGTGGGAGTTTGGGGAGGCTCGATTCAACAGGATGTTATTATTACCACACGGCAAAAAACCCGCTAAAATATAACCGTATATATATATATAAAATATAATATTTTTAAGCTTCATTAAGGGGATTTTTCCAACGACTATGATAGCTTGACACGCCACCACCATCCATCTTACCGCAGAAGGTACTATGCGTAGGCTGGCACTTCTCCAGAGACTTGCTTCGGTACCGACAATTAAGAGAAGTTCTGACATACCTGAATCCATTCTAGATTCTGTTTACTTTGATTAAGGAAATGGATTTAATACGCGGCCTGTCAACGGTGAGGCTTCGTTAGTTTAATTTAGTTTCTCATCACGGAAGTATCTTTCGGGCTGTCTAATATTTTTGGCGCTCACTGTACTCATACCCCCAAACAAAAAGGACGGAGGTTGTGTTTTATTGTGGACTGTTGGGAAATTGACTCAAAACATTGTTTACCTTGAAAAATTTCACCCGTTTTTTTATTGGTTAGGGTGGGGTTGGCGATGGTGGGGCTATATTTTTTCTAACATCCCCAACTAGGGTCTCACTTTAGAAGCATTTTTATTGAGCGCCAGAAGCAAACAGTTTGCCAAGAGCTCAGAACACGACTGGGGCGACTCGAGTAAGTTTTGCAATAAGTTTTCTTTTTCGAAATTTTCTTCTTTATTATTATTATTATAATTATTTTTTTCCGGAATTCTTTCCTGGTGTTAAGTGCGTGTAAGCAAGCGATTTTTACATGGAATAAGTTATCAGTAGTGACACTTTCGTGATTATACTTACAACCAACCCCCTCGCGGTCTGGTATTTCGTACCTAATTTACCTTTGGCCAACTGTGGACATTACACCCTTTGGATTGCGTGCTAGCTGGTCTTAACACCCTGCAAAAATTCTTCTGTTCAAAATAAAAAAAAAACAACAACAAAAACTATTCAAAATGTGCTAAGAGTTAAGTTTCCCTCTGAGACGATCAGTTAAGACTCTTATAAGTGAATGTTCGGCAAGGAATGTTATTTGGGTTGTGGTTGGTGATAATTGACTCGAGAATTAATGAAAGGAATTCAGTCGTTTTGGTACTTGGATATTAAATTTCTATAAATACATATTAATAAATTAAATTGATTATGGTGTGGACATTTTTTGCTGTAACGAATGAGGCTGAAGTACATATTTGAAAGAAACGTATTTCAGTGCATGACTTGGAAAGTACATACACTATTTTCGAAATGGTGGTAATTGTATAACAGTAAAACCATTATATATTTTCTATTAGTAAAGTGTTACGCAAGTTAAAACCGAGTATTATCAAATTAGTCTTTTTGTGTTAGAATACAAGCATTGTTTTATAAGGCTGGTTCTGCAAGGATATTAAACACGAAAACTTATTGTTTGTTTCACTTTTCTCATCTTTTAGCTTGATCCACATATTCTAATTGTGCGATGATAAGATTTTCACATGAAACAAAATTGGCATTTCGTCTAACATCCCCTTACCTGGAAAAACCCCTCTTCATCCCCTTACACATTATTTGTGATTAATCTTAAGCTAGGTTAATTCTATTGAGATAATTTTGCAGAGATAGGAACAACTGATAATTTGCTATCAAGTGCTATGCCTGGACTATACGGTGGATGCATTAAAACACCCCAACCAAACTCTTCCAATTTTCGATGAATCTTCAAAAGAGTGTCTAGTCGGACATTGTCGTGGTGGAAGAAAACACCTTTCCGGGCCGGTTTTGTTTAATTTCCTGTGATTATCTCTCTAGTCCACAGGAGAATTGAGAAACAATCGTCTGGCCAAAAAATGGAATTCACCGCACAGTGGGCTATTGTCTTCCAGACCTACCTTACATAGAATCACTTTTTCGACATTAAACCTGGTTAGGTGAACATGACGGCTCATTATCTCTTGTTTACGATCTTTGATACTCTCGATTGTCGTACGACCTACATGAAATCTTAGATGGAGTGTATTCGGTGTTTACATCTGAGAATGGCCTTTTCATTGAAAATACTCGTACAGCCTGCATGAGTATACGAAATTTCTCACCGGAGAGTTTGTAATTATTTACATATTTACAACCCCAGTGGGAAAAATTGGGAGCGATGTACCGGGGGGCTTATTTGGAGCACTCTCAAGGGAGCTTTCCTGGATTTTTTTATAAATTTTATAGAAAAAAAGAAACGGGTCAATTGTCTTCGTGGCCATAAAATGTGACATTAGCATACTCAATAGCCCGGCCATCGTTCGATACGGAGGACAAGCAGCTTTGGAAGTGGATAGAATTTAGTTGGGGGGCTGCTTTGGTAACCCACTTTCGGGCTTGGAAAGAAAAAGGCAATTGCAAATGATGAACAAAATAAAAGCTTTTCGATACCGGATCACGTATCGTTTCAAACAAACAGAGAAAAAAGAAAAAAGTTGTTGCGTTACAAAGTTATGCGTGAACAGAACAAAAAAAAAAAACTAGTTGGGATGTGGGTTTGACCCCTTCGGTCCACACGATTAACTTCCCAGCATGATGAACGAAGATGGAATAAACTGACTTCTTACAAAATAGTTATACGTTTAGCACTAGTGGAAAATTGGCTAGTATCAGAACTGACGACAAAGCAATCCTGAGAGAAGCTAGTTGAAATAACTATATTAGTGGTAAATCAACAAGATTTTTCTAGAGAATTTGTTTTTCCTGAACGTTAGCAAACAAACATTTCCTTCGTATTTCGTTCGCTGCACTAAAGCGGGTGTTCAAATTGGGCTGAAGCGCCATTGACAAACTGAGAAGCGAATGACTTCATTTGGAAATTCCAAAGCTTTCCGGAGATATTAGCAAAACTGTAACTGTTAAGTACTTGTCAGACTTGATCAAAAAGAACCAATTTTGCGGTAACTACTGGAAATCCCGGGATGAACCGCAATTTTCTGAAACTGTATCACGCGTAGAAAACAATTCCAAGTCAAAAACTGCTAATCCAAGGCAAGAAAAATTCGCGCTGTTTGTAAAGGGTTTTTTTTTTTTATTTAATATATAAAACTATTTACAATCGGCTACTAAGCCATAATTAAATTGTTTGTACGAGTATATCACGGTGGGTAATGTTTCTATGAACATTATCCATTATTTAATTGCCACAGGATTCAGCTTCTGTTGTCTAAGTTCAGGATGTGCCATCGTTTCAGGCGTGTTGTGTCCCTTTCTCCGTTCATTAGGTTTTTAGCAAGTTGATTGGTATGATCTTTTAATCTGTTTTTGTACTTGACACAGCGATTTTTTACTTCTTCTTTTATTGTTGGTATTTGAAGATAGTTGTGTATCTCGACATTTTTGGTAAACCAAGGGGCACGGGTAAATGACCTTAGTATTTGATTTTGGAACCTTTGCAGTATTTCTAAGTTAGAATTTGAAGCAGACCCCCACAGTTCTATGCCGTAGGTCCATATTGGTTTGATTATGGATTTGTATATTAAAATTTTATTGTTTAATGACAACGAGGATTTATTTCCAATTAGCCAGTATAAGGTTTTATATTGTATATTTAATTCAGTTCTTTTCGCCTTTATGTGATGTGACCATGTAAGCCTTCTGTCAAGATGTAATCCAAGACACTTGACGCAAGCTTTTTTTGGCAGTGGATTACCTTCCATGGAGACTGATGCACAGTCGCCTTTCCTGAGAGTAAACGTGATGTGGTTTGATTTGTTGGTGCTGCACTTTATCCTCCACCTTTTCATCCATAGGTCAATTTTGTTGAGATATGTCTGCAATATCTGTGATGCTCTAATGGGATCTTTGTTACTGACCAAACAAGCCGTATCATCAGCATATGTTGCCGTTTCAACACCTTCAGTTTGTAAAGGGTAACGAAATATTTGCACGATTTTGAAAGGTTGTCGGATTTTGACAAGTGATGTTTTGTTCGAAGGCTATCGCTGTACAGAACCCAAAAAAAGATCACTTCGCTTAGAACGGGTCTCTTTCCATCGAGTTTATGAGATATTAGCAAAACTTGTCAATTTAAGGTCTTTCTGACAATTGGCCGAAGTTTTTCTATTTAAAAAAAAACCGCTCGACTGAATATTATAAAAATCTTTTCAGATTATATTGTCGCTAATACACTTCGAACGGCACCTCAAGTAAGTTAATATCTTTCGTGGTTCGGGCGATATCGTGCAGGTACAAAAATCACTTACGCTGCTTAAACAAAAAAACGGTTCGACGGAATTTCATGAAAATCTTTTCAGACCATACTTCGGTTAATGCGCTTCGAACGACACCTCAACGAAGTCGATATCTTTTTTGGTTCGCGCAATATCGTGCAGGAAAAAATGACCACATCCGTACGCACACACACACACACACACACATACTTCCTCCCAATTTTTTGCTTAAAATGCTCCTGGGATCTTGAAAGATGAAAATACGTCGGAAATTTCGATTTCGATTTTCGGACCGATTACAATAACTTCCTATACTGGGAAGTTAACAAGACCTACACTTCGAATTGATAACCTCCTTTCTCTTTGAAGTCGGTTAAAAAAGGAAGATATTTTGAAGATCCGGTTACATCGCTTTTCATCAATGTTTTCGTTCATTTTCTCTATATATCAATTTGCATTTGAATGCACGCGCTTTACGCATGTATCTGTCTCCAGCTTAAGCGTCCTTCGCGGGTGCTGCTCATAGCGGACCACATACAACAATGCCGCGTGCGTGGTAGCTAGAGATTTTGGCGAGAGAAGGCATCTAAGGCCACTAAGATCCGTATGGGTTAAAAGGAAGACAAATTCAGTGCGGCAGCAGTTGACTGCGAATCTGTAAAGTAATGGCAAGGCAAATAAAACAAGTCTGTTAGGAGTCGGTGGACCCTCAGACTTATCCCAAACGTAGATTGGTTACGAAGCATTGTTGGCAAGTAAATTTCGACCTCACGCAGTTTTTGCGAGGAAATAGAGGATATAGAAAACCCCTCCACTATTTCGAGCACGATGGCTCAGCGCTGTGAGTGATATGACTAGGTAGAGGTCCCGCCAAAAGAGTTGATGCCGGAGCGCGCAGCTGGGGAAATTAAAGCTGCACACAAATAAAAATTGCGCACATATTGATAATAAATGCGCTTATGTATTTTCAAATTTCCCCTTCGAAATTTGTTGCGACTAGGCTAAGGGACGGGAACGGCATGCGGGGATTCTACTGCGCATGGAAAACGCGACTTTCTCGGCATCAACTCTTTTCGCGGGACCTCTATAATGGATAACGCAAAGCAAGTCTTCTTTTATTGTGTGAGTTTTGGCGAATATGGGCCCGAACTAGAGATATTCTTCATATCACACGCTCAGTTACTCTCAAATACCGGGTGGGTGATTTACCCACCCAGAATTTTCCGGGTGGGTACTGTTACCCACCATATACCCACATTATCCACCGGCTATGTGAGCTGGAGCGCACTGTCTAAACCGACTCTTGGGTAAGGAATTATGATTCGGCCAAATTATTTTTGATAGAGAGAGGGTTGAGTGCATACAAAGCCATTTTGACCTATAATGCACATGGTCAATTGTCCTTTGCACGGCAGACGTATGGAAGCAAAACTCAAATTCAACAGCTTTTGTCAGGATTTTCATGTGAACCAATGGCTTGACTGTTATAGATCTTTCTGGACGAAAACCACATTGATGCTCTACTAGTATCCTTTTCTCATATATTGGTATCTATTACTTTGTATGCTGCGTTAAATAGCGTTACTCCTCCGTAGTTACTCTATGATAGTGTGTTCCCTCTGTACATGGTCGGCACTTTCATAAGTGTGAATGGTGCATTTCCACCGGGGGCAAATGGTCGTGGGAGTAATTACAGAAATTAAGATTTAATAAAAATAATTTAAATTAAAAAAAAAAATTAAAAGCATTCTCACGATTGCAAGAAATTACACAAATTTACCTAATTTCTGTCGCTGTACTTTCTCATGCAAGAAAAACCGGGGAAATTTTACTTCTCCTCGCGCAGGAATTTTGCAGAAAATTTTATAAAATTTTACTTAAGAAATGGTAGGTACTCGATATATTATTCAAAAAGTAAAGGAAGGAAGGGACCTTCGTCTTCCAGAATCCGAAGCAAAAGTTCGGGAAAAAGTTGTCATAGTAACATTATAAATAGTATTATAGTTCATTATTTTTCTCCATTTTCAAACTAACAAACAACTTTCCAGCCACGGCAATAATGATGGTACAATCAAAGCAACACTCGAGCTGTCACCGAAAAAACGAGTGTTTAATGGTGTAGCTATGACCAATGGCTCGTGACTTTTTAGTGTTTTGCGCCTGTTACAAAGCTAACGTATCCAAACTTATTTTAATAAAACTTGATCCATTTAACATTCAAAAACTATTACTTTAAGTTATTCTATATGGGTTCTGAGTTTCCATGCAGAGTTTACTCTTAGTTTACTCAGATTAACCGCCGAGATTGAATAAAGTTTCGTTAAATCCAAGAAAACTCGACGAAACTAGTCCAGTTAAGATGGGTTTTGCATACTTATATGCGAGTTTGAGTATTACTGAACATGTACCAACGGCGACGCAACGTGAAAAGATTATCTGTCACTTTAACCCAGAACCGTCAGGGAAACAGCATTGAGTTAACTTTAGGAAAAAAGCTTTCTGTTTACTCAACGAAAACTCTACCTCGGCTCATGGAAATACAGTCACGCAACTAATGGGCCGTCCACACTATGCGGACTTGAATCCCACGCGCTTTTCGCTATACGGCCTCAGCCAAAAGCGCGCATGAGCTTTAAATCTTGAGCAAATTGAGAAAACAAATCAATTTTCATATGAAAGGCCGTACGCGTTTCTGAAAAGCCCGTGTTGTGTGGACGTAAAATGTACCTTTTTAAGCACAGCCTTTTGTCCGTGCCGTTTGGTCGTGCTGCCTTTGCCATTAAAAATATCACAAAAAAAGCCATTAAACTCTATATGAAAAAAAGAGGCAAAAGCGCGTATGACCTAAGACCGCATAGTGTGGAGTGTGGACGCACCATAACTCTCATTTTGGTGTTGCCACAAGGTTTTTGCGATGACGCCGTCTATTGGGAAAATGCCGCAAATGCCTTTTTTTCAGTTGAACATTTTACCCCATTTCATGAAAGTATTCTTCATTATTTAATTTTTTAATCAATATTTTCTGATATTAATAACGTACTTGTGTAATGGTGCCAAGATTGAATCAAAGATATTTATTTCTCTAAAAGCTGAACACAATTTTTATATTTTTCGAGATTTAGTTGACTTTCTTAAAGTCGTTTTATTATTGGTGAGTGATTAGTACTGAAATGTTATCCATCACATTTATGATCGATTAAGAGCAAATCTCGTGATTATACCATTAGCAATTTGCAAATTTACTAATTTTATGCAATCAATTATAGTTACGTCCTTTTATACCTTTTTGTGACGCTCTTTCACCCACTTTCGTCTCCGAAATTCCAGAAGCGTGGTATACTCTCTCAAATTGTATTCTCGGGCCAGTGACCTAAGCCAGAGAAAGAAAATGGACGCGAAGTTCCAATTGCAACTATCGGTAGTGATATCAATAAACGTGGCTATAAGTATAAATCTTCTTTCTTTACACTCCTTTAATCGCTCATGGGACATAGATCGAAAACAGTTGCCCTCCAGCGGACTCTGTTTTATGCGACAGCTCTCAGCTCTGACCAGGATCTCCCAGTTGTTGCGGCCTCTACTAGTAGGGTTCTCCTCCACGTTGTTCTAGGTCTTCCGACTCGACGGGATCCTTGCGGATTCCAGTCAAGGGCCTGTTTGTTTGGCTAGATTTTCGTCTTCGCGTCGCAAGGTTACGATGAAGGCATTGATGAAGTCTTGTAGGCACCCTGTGATGAATTATGGAGCATTTGGAATTGTTATATAGGGCTTTTATCAAATCTATTATTTTATCAGGCAGTCCACGTTGCCGTAGTGCCAGCCATATAAAGCTGCAATTGATCGAACCGAACGCTTTCTCATATGTAGTTTACGAATGCAAAGTAAAAGGGAATCGGAATACAGTAGACTGCTACACTATTACTCTCAAGGTGTTAATATGATCAATACATAAGCGGTCCTTCCTGAATCCGGCCTGCTGCCTTCTAAGCGATCGATCTACTGCCTCTCTTATCCTAGATAGTAATATATGGGACAAAATTTTGCCCACAGTAGATAATAAACAGATGCTTCTCCAATTGTCGCATATTGTTAAGTCCCCCTTTTTTGGTATTTTGACTATGATACTTTCCGCCCAATCCTCCGGAAAGGTACAGGTGTTCCATGCTATTTCCAGGATTGGCTGAAGCGCATCTGCTGTGAGGCTTGAATCGGCTTTCAACAATTCTGGCGGGATGCCATCTTTTCCAACTGCTTTACCAGTGGCCATCACATAAATTGCCGTTACTATTTCCGTCTTGGTTAGAGCCCGGGTGTGATTCTTATTGGCTGTGCATTGTTGCTATTTTCTTGAGGTTCCTGTGTAAGTGAACCATTCAGGGTGGCGAAGAAGTAATCTTTCCATTTTTAGGCCAAACCTAAATGAAAAGTAACGCAGAAGTGAAGTAGAAGTAAGTAGTGCTAACTTCCACTGAAGTAGATGTAAGTACTAGTTCACTTCCATTTTGGTCACTCTCATACATTCATACCTAACTTCACTTCACTTCCCATTTAGGTTTGGCCTTTTGGAGTTACTAGTCGTCACTGCACAGCAGGCTTCCATCGGCACACTTAACGGCATGCTTTTTAGTAGAGTACTTTCCCGAGAGCTGTTTAGTGATTTGGTACAGCACTTTACTGTGTTTGCCGCGTTTTCTGCGAGCTCATTTATCTGCTGTCTTTTATCACGCCGGACACTTCTCTTCACCTCCCGGTGTAATTGGGAGTATTCCCGTTCAAGCTGGTGACGTCTTTCCGGGTCGCTTGTAGAGTTTACGTTATTTTTGAGGGCCCTTCTGCGTTCTATTTTTTGCCAGGTTGTGTCCGAGATCCAGTGTTTCTGGTTTTTTTGGACATAACCGATGCTCGTTTCGGCAGCCGTCAATATTGCGCCCTTTGTCGTACTCCACAGCTCTTCAATATTTGTGTCGTCAGAAACTCTTTGCTGATTTAATATTTGTTGCAGGTTTCCAACAAATTCTCGCTTTTTAACGGTCTGCGCAGAAGGTCTACGTCAAACCATCTACGGGTTCTAGCATCATGTTTCACGTTCCTGATTGCGGCGATTTTAAGGCGAATAGTTGCTACAACCAAATGGTGGTCGCTTCCAGTGTCTGCTCCCCTGAAACTCCTGACATCCTCCACAATAGTTCTCCATCTTCGGCTGACGGCAACGTGATCTACATATCAGATTTATCGTTCTACCATCGGGCGATACCCAGGTCTCTTTGTGTATCTTCTTGTGACAGAAGTAGGTTCCACCTACCATGAGTTGGAGGGAACTACAAAAGTTAACGAAAAGCTCACCATTGTTATTGGTAACTTGGCTTAGGCCTTGATTTCCAATTGTTTGTTCAAGGCTGGTGTTGTCACGGCCGATCTGTGCGTTTAAGTCACCCATGAATACAATGATGTCTCCCTTGGAATAGAGCGTCGCATATAGAACTCGTCTTTGATGTCATCTTCTGCGTCTTCAGTTGGAGCATAGCATTGGACTACTGTAGTACTTCTTAGTCTGGTACGCAGGCGCACGGTAATAATCCTCTCAGAAACTGGTGACCAGTTAATGAGGCTGGACTTGGCTTCTTTGGTGAGTATCACGCCAACGCTACTCCTTCGGCTTACAGTTTCGTTTCTGCCAGAATATAAGAAGGACTCACTGTTTGGGCAGATATGTTCGCCGCGTCGGGCCATATAGTTTCGCTAAATCCCACGATCTTGATTTTATATCGATTCATCTCGTTGAGGACTTCATCCAGCCGTCCCTCAGCAAGCAGAGACACATTTCATGATCCCATTCGTGTCCTTGTTCGAAAAGCAAAGATCGTCGTCGTTTTGTCCATCCTGTTCCGAGGCGTTTTTTGCCGATTCGTAGCAATGGTGTTCTTTATGGGAGCAGGTTGCTAACCCTCAGCCGAACCGACTTAAAAACTCTGTTTTGTGGCGCAGAGAGCTCGCCATTCGGCCTTCACTCGTTAGCTCCTTCTGAAGAAATACCCCAGGGGGCACCGCGGGGAGGTGGGATTAGGACTTGCTAACAGAACTGCTAGGTGTTCGTCTGCAGTAACTCTTCTCGGATTCTAACAGAACTGGGTGCCGCTACTTTCCGAGACCTTTGTTAGCCATTCACCCCCCTTGTAAGGTACCAATGAACATCAGAGTAAAGTCAAAATCAACATCAGGTACTTATTTTTTGAAGAAAGATGTAGGCAATTTGACATTTTTGTTAAAAAAAATTGGACTTTGAACTTTGACCACTCATAACTCCTAAAGTTGGGAAGATAGAACCATCAATTTTACCATCATAGATAGGTGGAAGAATTGTACCTTACTTATGGTAAGGTCAGCTTATAGGGTTACAAAAATACAGGGTGATATGTAAAACTCTATCTTTGTATAGTTCTGACCGTATTACTCAAAGCGGACAAAGATTTCGAACTAGGCGCCATAGTAACTTATATTTAGCTCTAAAATACCTATCCAACGACATATTACACATAGCTATTGAAGGTGGGTACCAATAAATTATTTGTATGCAAAGGTATGATTGTATTATTATTTTTCATTTATTATTAAAATATCCATCATACTGGAAAGTTTTATCGTGTGGACCGAAAGGGTCAAACTCACAACCCAACTGGTTTGCATTGCTCCAAAATATTTTTTAAAAAAAGTAAAAAATTCTTAAAAGCTCTTATCACACATTTTATACTCGTATATCAGCACAAATCCCAAAAATTAATCAAAAATAATCTTTATCTAATCGAATTCGATGAATTTAGATAAAAATCGCTTCTATAAATTTTCGATTTACAAAACCTTCATTATTTATTGTGTTCTCGAGTTGTTCAAGCATATGTACATCATAGAGCATTTTTGGGGTGTTTTATAAGACATTAAGTTTTGTAGGATATTTTTAAAAAAGGATCGTCGTTTTGGGTTAAAAGGACTGTTAAGACTATAGCATCACGGTAAGAGTGTTGAGTTGTTCAATAAGTTGTACTAGTACATAGTTAGTGAATTTTAACATAACTCATTCGAGACGAAGACTTCTTTCGATATAAACCGCTGGAGTTACCATCAATAATTTATTTTTCCTGAACGTAAACAAACAAACCTTTCTTTCGTGTTCGTTCGTGCGAGTGGCCGAATTTAAGAGATATTAGAGAAACTAATCAATATAAAAGACTTGTTGGACTTGATCGGAAAGTCCAAATTGTTCAGTAATTCCGAGATGAACTTAAATTTCCATAAACTGTGGGACGGGGAAAACAATTCTCGTAGTGTTGGGTAGGACACGATTAAAAATGAGTTTGTAAGGGGAGCCTCTTTTTCCTTTTGAGCCAGTACAATGTCTCACTTCAAATGAGGCGAGGTGCCATTGTATATTGCTAGCACGACACGTAGTGAACAGCTCAAATGTTGCGATGCGGGTAGATCTATTGCGATTGCGAAAGAGGGGATACGATAAATGATGAATGAATGAATGGGAATATTAATAATCGTGCCTATGAATGTTAATTACCAAATAGTCCGGGAGCTGGAGCATTTCCAGTGGTTTTGGCGTGATGTAACGGACTTTTTTGGTGGAATCGGTCAGAAATGACATCCCCAACAATATTTAGGGGGTGCGCAAGCATGAAACTCCCAGGAAAACTTGTGGTAGCCCAAAAACAGAAAAATTCACCAAAATTTCCCTGATTTTTGACCTTTCTTGTTAAATATCTCTTAACGAAGGCTTCTAGCCGAAGAATTTGTTGAGCATGTTTTGTTCGTTATTGGATTTGCTAAAACTTACCCTAAGGTGGAATTTTGAAATTTGAATTTTTGCATTGCAAAATAGCCGAAAACCGCGAAAAAAGTACCTCACTTTAAAGTTATCACCAGGAAAGAAGAGACCATTATCTTCCAATTTAATTTTGGAATTAGATAGTTAAAGGCATGATTAACTTATATCCAAAACCCGATCACGGTCGGTCAAATAGTTTTTGCATAATGAATTTTGCAATTAAGTGAATTTAAAAAGTTAAATTTGTTACTGCGCCAAAACAAAATCTCCCATGTTGGTCATGATTTTTTTACGTATGCTCTAAGACTCTCTTTACAATATCCAATCATTAAAATTCTGGTTTTGAAAATTTTTGTGTGGTTCTTAATTTTGTAACGGTCAGTTTTGCTCAAAAATCTCTAAATAATTACTTGACAAAAAAATCACTGTCGAGAATGAAAATTCAGAAGTTGTTCGAAACCAAAAAGTAGGCGGGGAAAATAAAACGGAAAATAAGAAAAAAAGAAAAAATTTAGAGTCAGGCTGGAAAAAAAATCGAAAATGGGAAAAAGCCTGGAATTTTTGAAAATAAGTTTTTCTGAATTTGGTTTGGTGTACTTGAAGTGAGAAATATTCCGAAACTTATGACTTTAATAAACGTTTGATATCGATGTATCTGCTATTGATCCAACTATAAACTTTGGTCCAGTGCGAATTTATTTTTTTTGAAGAGCTGGCCCTGAGAGGAAAGGTTGCTGTTGAATCCACGCAGAAATATAATGCTGGTACATGAATGAAAGTTCCCGTTCCTGTAGGAAAATTGTCACTGGTAATTCTAAAGGCCCCCAAGAATAGAAAAGAGTCTAAGGTGCGTAGGTTAATTATAATAATTGAAATTAAAAAGCATGCAGAACATCAAATTGGAATAATTGTACGCATTACAAGTTGATGGTGAAAACAATTGGGAGCAGCTTAATATAGAAAGTGTCAGTTAGGTTGATGTGGAAGCCGGTGGTGCTATATTGAGCGTTGAAGGTGCTGGAGCCTTGCTACAAACAGGTACAGCCGTACTCTTGGATTATCTGATGATTTGATGTGAGGCAATACCTTATTTTACTCTTCTTTCAACGAATGTCAAGCTTGAAAGAACTGAAACCATAGAGGAAAAAAAAATATTGAATTTTAAATTCAAATTATCGTTTTATTTTAAGTAATAAACCAAAAACAATATAACAAACTTTAAAAATTTAAAATATTTTAATGGCGAAAAGTACAAAAAGGTATTAGACACAGAAGTGAATATGAAAGTTGTCGTAAATGCACGATTATTTGGAGCGTCAACTTTGTCGAATTGTTTACTGAAATGAGCTCGTGATATATGAAAATAACTTAAATAATAGAAAAAACAAGAATATTGAACAAATTAAATATTGTATTACAATAACTATCTTCACCTAGGTTAAGTCTTTCTTTTCCTAACACTTACACACCAGACCATTAAATATTTAGTCATGCTTTACTTTATTAATATATAATATTTCTAAGTGCCGTTAATAATCATTTTGATTTTATGTATCAATAATTGAGTGTAATATTGTTGCTCCTTGTTAGATCAATTTTTTTTTCATTCTTGTGTTGGATATTCCGTGAGTTGGTTCCGGTAATTTGTTGTTCCGTTAGGTTACACGGTCGTTTATAACATCGTTTGTACAAAGCGAGGAGTATTGGCCATTACTGCGCGCTTTATTGTTATCTTGAGCTTCATACATATGTACCTAAAAATAAAATAATGTAACATTGATTGAATTGAATGTGATCATTTAATGCTAATATTTGACAAGGACAGCTAACTATTGTCGTGGTTGATAAGTATTCATTGTATTGTTTGTGTTGATGATTACAGGATTATTAAATGATTATAAATACTAGAATGTCCAGGTGGTAAATTTTTTTTGTGGAATGGTTGAGGCGGGGGTCATTCCTTGTCAGGGCATGACGAGGCACAGGCGATGACCGGAGAATGATGGAGGCGGGATTCAAGGTTGCACAGGCACAGGTAAGTGGTGAACCAACCGCAGTAAGCCCCGGCCACACACCCCACGACCCCTCCGGCGAGCTAGATAACTCCGTGTGGCCGGCGTAGGAGTTCCGGAATTTTGTTTCCTTTCTTATGTATGGTATTGGCTCCTTGGTCATGCTTTTCCGGGCTTATGGCTAAGGGGGTAATACCTCGCATAAGTGGCGCCCAATATTTTATCGCGCCATTATGCTATTACAATTTTTTTAAGATTTTTGGCAAAAAACTGCAACTAAGGCGTTTTTTCCACAAAAATTGCTAACTCGGCGACGCCAGGAATGCTAGGCGCGTTTCAAATTCGCTCGAAAAAGACTCAAAGATTTTGTTTATCTGCGGAAACATGCCTAGACCAGTTAATATTGCTCCAATACAGATTAATGCCTTAGAGCAATTCTCCTTGATTAATTGTTGGAGGTTTCGGATCATCGACTTTACCGTTGCGATCTCTGGATTCCGTCGGTCCTGGAATTGGCGGTGTAGTGACTGGAGTTTCGAGAGCAGCATACTTTTATGTTTTTGTAGATTGTCAATCGTTGAGTTTCTATAATAGTCAGTGCAGTTGCGTCTTTTTACTTTAGTAATGGTTCGGTTCACTGTTTGCACAATGATTCGGTCCATATCCTTCAGTATACCACCAATTTAGTCTTTATTCAGGTTTCTGTCTGTCGGCGGTGTTAACAGCTCCGTCTGTATGTTGCGGACAATCGTGCTGGAGAAACATGGCCAGTGTGTCCTATGGTAAGCATAGGGGTGCACTATAGCATATTGTTGAAGCTCGATCGACTCGCGTGGCACTTTCACCATGCTCGAGAGTTCGTAATGGTCGCTGTCTTATGGAAATGTTTATATGCAGTTCATATCCTCGTCATTTGTTCGGCCGTTGTCTAGACGTGAGTCGAGCAAGCATAGATCGGGATTTGAACCACCTCTGGGGTACGACATTTTGCAGGCCTTGTAGACCATGAAATTCCCTGCGAATTGAGTTTCATAGCAATTTGATATCTTAAAAATTGAGGAAGTTATCGTTAAAAACCCAATCGTGTTTTAAATGAAATTATCAAGGCAGCGTTTAGAAATACATCGAAACAGATATGACCGCATGTATATATGTCTAAGCTTATCCTCATAGCAAATGAATGAAATGAACTATAAAGTAAAAAAATAATTTTGAATGTAAACTTTTTATTGCTGCAGCCATTTACTTAAATGTAAAAACGCTTGGGGCGCTAACGAAAAGTTCCAGCATTAATCATCAGCAATGTTTCCAAACCGGTTGCGTCTTTCGTCCTGACGGCACCGCCCAATACCGCTGATAAGCTTTTAGACTTGACGTTCTGGTCTCCTGGTTCATTTTCAAAGTGTTTTATTCCCCGCACGCGTATACAGCGTATTTCTGACACTTTACAGGTTTCAAAACACTTAAGACGCTTTCCCTCTATTACCAAAACGTGACGGGAATCAGATCCAAAACCAAAGATGTGTTTCTGTCGACTTCGGCCAGTGATTTCGATATAATCGCTTTTACAGGAACATGGTTACATAGTGGAATTCTGAATGCCGAACTTTTCGATATCTTCTTCCAAGTTTTTCGGAGGTATAGATATATTGACTCGGAGGCTCGTGGAGGTGGTGTACTACTTGCTTGTAGTAACCTTCTCAACTGTTGCTTAATAACGCTTGCTAATTTTTCAAACTCTCTGGACATTGAGATCCTCGCTCTTAAAGTCTCCCTTGTCCATAACAACCTATTTTTAATATGCTGTTACATCCCACCAGATATGTTCAGCACTCTTGACGATAGAGGTCAAAACCTCTACGATATTCTAATCTCTTGCACAAATCATATCCTAGATATGATGGATCCCAAAGACGAACTCCTACTCGTAGGCGATTTTAACTTACCCAATGTTAAATGGGTAACTTGCGATAATGGCGATAACAACCTTCCTGAAAACAACCTTAATTCATTCTTCTAATGAGTGGTGTGAATAATATTTTAGGAAGGCGGTTAGATCTTGTATTCTTTTCCGAGTCAGACAACATTAATGTTGAGCCTTCTTTCCTTGACAACAAGGTCTCCCGTACTGAATCTGTAATCGATCTAGGGGTTTGGTTAGAAAGCAAGTTGGATTTCTCCACCCACATCAATTATATCTCCTCCAAGGTCAATTCAGTCCTGGGATTTATAAAAAGATGGTAGAAGGAATTCAACAACCCCCTCACTACTAAACACCTGTACGTATCTTTGGTTAGACCTTTGATTGACTACGCTACCCAAGGTATGGTCTCCTTACTACTCCTCCCATGTTAGTAGAATTGAATCGGTTCAAAAGAAATTCGTCCGGTTTGCACTCAGCCACCTCCCGTGGGATGACCCACTTGCTCTTCCGCCTTATGAGAACAGACTTAAATTGCTCAACTTGAGCTCTCTCCATAAGCGCCGTGAGGTCGGTGACATTATATCCGTTCATCGACTGATGAATGACAAGGTGGACTCTGGTTTCTTAAGAAGCCGCGCGTCATTTAGAGTGAATAACTACAACCTGAGAGGTGAACCTCTCTTGCACATTAATTCCTCTAACACCAATTATTGCATGTTCGAACCGGTTAATCGCATGCTTATAAATACTAACAACAATAGGAGTGTGTTTAGCTTGCTAACTAGTGAAGTTGTCCTTAAAAGGACCCTTCTCTATGTGGCGCGATTGTCTGCGTGCCCCACACCCTTTTTACTTTTGCACGCTTCTCTGTTTGATGTTTTTGATCTTATATGTTGTTTAATATTTTATGTTTGCATGTCTCAGCTGAGCCCCGACTGCAGTGGTAAATGTTTCTCAGCCTTGCTGAAAAGTGCACCTTCTGAGTGAGAAGGGTAACTCTATTATTATTATTAATAAAATAAGAATATATAGGTAAAGAACGATCCACGCTTTTTTACATTTAAGTAAGTGACTGCAGCAATAAAAACTATACATTCAAAATTATTTTTTTAATTTTTAGTTCATTTGAAAATAAAAGCGTATTTTTGAGTTTTTTTTTAAATTATATATATATATATATATATATATATATATATATGGGCGATTCTCCGGAACTTTTAACCTGTTTGTCGCTTCAAAATTTTTATGAATTACAATTTTTGTAGGAAGATTAAAAATAAAAGAAGCTATCGATAATGTTAAGAAATTATTAATGAGCAATGAGGTATAAGTACGAAGTCATTTAAAACGATATTTTGCAATGAAATTTGAAAAAATGTTCCGTTACCTGTCACTTTTCGGCCTGTCTTTAGCGCTAATCTGAATGAAAAACTATTTATATTTGTGATAGGAAGCGTTGACACAAATAGTGAAAAGTGAAAAATTGTAGTTTAACTCTTAAGGAAAAATGCAGTTGTGTTCGGTGCAGTGTCAAATCGCTATATTTTCCAAAAAACAACTCTGAAGTTTGTCCCTAGGTTTTGACGTCAAAGTTGTAACCCGCATGGTAAGTCGAAGTACTCCGAATTGTCTCATTTTATCATAAAATTTTTTAAACGCACTTATTGTTCAGACACTAACGAACATGTGCATACATTTTGTGACAACAATAGGTTGAAATTGGTTGATTTTTGGGCAAAACTGGCTAACGTGAACGTAGGTTACATTTAAATGTCAAAGTTGTAACCGCAATTAATTTGCTCATATTACATTAAATTCATCCCCGTAAAATTTCTTATGACCTATTGTAACTAGTTAAATCATATGTAACGTTTTTTTCGCTTAAGTTGTTTCATGAATCTTAAAAAAAAGTAATTTTAGCGAATGTCAAAATTGTAACCATGTCAAATTTGATGTCAAAATTGTAACCATGTCAATATAACCATGTCATAAAAAAATATGGGCATTGAATTTTTTAATGTTCTACATCAGAAAACATTTATTTATGAAATAAGAAACACAAAAAATATCATGGTACGGTTGTGCTATCAATTTGAAATTTCATTTTTCCAATTAGCTCAGGTTAAAGGTTCTGGAGAATTGCCCATATATATATATATATATATATATATATATATATATATATATATATCGCGAACAGTTCGACCGTCGCTCACAGACAATTTAAATAATTTTCTAGCTTCATTTCAAATCTGTTAATTTCAGATGTGTACTACAAAATTTAGCAGAAGATGAAAAATGAATTTAAAATTAAACACGTATGTATTTATTTTACTATTGTCGCTACCAATGACATTTTTTTGCAACAGTATCCATGCCAGTTAAAAAATGTTTGCCACATATGGAACGAATTGGTCCCAGGAAAATCTTCTGGCGGTCGTTCAAAAACCTTAATATGTTAAACCACGAGGTAAGCTGTGGTTATGCTGCATTATTTCACTTAACCCCGAAAGTTTATGTTCAACCATGGACTTTTGAACGTACCGTAGTTAACTACGAGTTAAAGGAATTTGTTTTCCATAAAATAGTATCCGCTATTTCCTTCAATTATTAAGTATGTGTCCATTAATTATTTATTTACAATAATCTCATAAATCCCACTTTGATTTGTTCATGTGTTTAAGATTAAAACAACTGCCAAGGAGTTGTTTTTATTCTTCTTCTGCTTAACTATAGCTAACCATGATCCCGACCATGGTTAAAATTTAACTACACCATGGTTCACCAAGGGAGTTTTTGAACGCCTAAAAGTTTTGCTCGTGGTTATTTTGTAGTTAACCACGGAGTTTTTGAATGACAAAAGTTTACCATAGTTAACCATGGTTAACCATAGAAGGTTTTTGAACGCACTCCTGATGAGCAGCTCATTCTTACATGTCAGTTGTCGCTACTATGAGTGCATATGGCTTAGGACATGTTTCCATAAGCTGCATGCCGCGAGGCAAAGCTTCAATGTTCTCAGAATGGCCAGAAAAATATATCTGTCTTGACACGAGTTTTCTCTCTTACACGCTCTTGCTGCAAAAGTGTCATCTCTTGTTCATGCTGCAAAATCACGGAACTATCAAATTCACTATGGCTCCTACTTAATTGGGCGACTG
This sequence comes from Thereva unica, assembly GCA_949987705.1. Classification (NCBI taxonomy): domain Eukaryota; kingdom Metazoa; phylum Arthropoda; class Insecta; order Diptera; family Therevidae; genus Thereva; species Thereva unica. The sequence goes on along the minus strand of OX465281.1, from coordinate 46,002,900 downwards.
GTTACAAAAATTATAAAAAATCAGCTGATTTTTAACAATAAGCAGATGAGCCCCATGTGAACGGTAGACGGTAGCGATGTAACAAATTTTTTGCGATGTAACAAAATTTTTAAAAACTGCACGAAGCCGAAATCGAGCTTTTGTTGTTCATTGCAGCTCATTCTTTCATGATCAATAATCTTCAACCGATTTTTGAATTTATTTCATATCCTTTTGGAGAATTCGATAACGAAGATAATTCATCAAATCTAGCTCATACTTTTCAATTGAATTCATCGCATCTAGAGTTAGAAATTTTCACAATACAATCAGGTATAATTCTGAAAGCACGTGCAAAAGAAAATTATTTTTGGAATTTATTACCCGAAGAAAAATAACTAGAGATGCGCCGAATGTTCGGCCGAATATTCGTATTCGGTATATTCGGCGTATTTTTTAATGTTCGTATTCGGCCGAATATTTGGTTAGTTTGCCGAATAATTACCGAATATTTAAATAGTATTATTTTAAAGAGGCTTTATTCTGGAACCGTACATACATATGTAGGTAGTATTTCTCAATGAAACAGACCCTTCTTAAAGAAACCATATTTATTCACGAAATCAAAAATTTAAAAAAAATGAGAATCCGCGCACGAGCCGACAGAAAAGAGACCGATTTGAAACTAGTTTGCAACTGCTTTCGTAAGACTGTTCTTGCCGGTCGGAAGCAATATCTAGCTTATACTTGTAGTCCAATCAATCTACGGAATCACCATGTTAATTTCCAGACAATTGAAGGCAGGAAAAAAAATATGGGCGTGTAGAACACTTAATTTGAAGAATGATAGCGTTTTTTTTTTTTACGGAACTGCATTGGCGAACTTAACCTAAAAAATTCGCAAAAGTCAAAAAACCGGTTTTTCGCCAATAAAACAAAAAGTTGAGCTCCGATCCGAAAAAGTTAAATTATAAAGTTATAGGTATTAAAATTATCTTTCAATTGATGTGGTACAAAATATTGGTTAGTGTCTTATACATGGAGAAAAATGCTAAAAACCGCTAAAAATCGCTTCTTTTTCATTTATTTTTTTCTTTTTGGTGATGCGGCCTAGAAACTTTTTATTTGGTAAAAATGTTCTGAAAACTCATTATTTTTTTGGCTCGAAATTTTGCAAAATATGGGAGAAATTTCGATTTATGTAAAAAAAAGCGTTTTCGTAAAATCCTTCGTCTACAGCTCCTCGACCTCGTAGGACATATTTCGAAGCTCTTTTTCTTCGTTAAGAGTTGGACTATCATGCACTATAAGTTAAAATTGGAGTTTTTCAATTTTATGTACAAAAAACTCCACCGCAAAAAAGACAAGTTTTTTTGCCGCAAAAAAGACAAGTTTTTGTACTGCAAGTTTTTTATTTCATTATTTTTCGACTCTAAACTACTATTTAATAAAAGTTTATAGTCTTTTTAGAGAATAAATAGGTAATTTGGTCATACATTATATAAATGTATATTGAATCTAATATCTCACACTTTTATAGGAATAATTTGTTTTTGGTTGATCTACATGAAAAGTAGTTGAAGAGTTGCAAACTGGTTGTGTGCGTGATAATGGTGATTTTGAATTTGAGTTTGAAACTGGTATTGCAAATCCGTCAACCCATGTATGTACGTAGGGCCTCAATGTTTATGGAATTCTTGCTTTAGTCCCTTCTTTTTTGGCGATAATTCTATCACACGAGAAATTGCAATTGAGTAAGCGAGTCGAGCTAGCGCGAAGTGCTCGACGGGTGGGTGAACGCTGCTACTCGTAGATCGCTTCGCCGACCTATATGAACTACGCAAAGATGAACCGAATAATTCGGCCGAATGTTCGGTTCGGTACATTTTTGCCCGAATTTTCGGCCGAATATTCGTATTCGGTTGAAACCATATTCTGCGCATCTCTAAAAATAACCATTATTGATATCAGTGGCAATGGTTCCACTTATTCATGTGAAGCAGCGTTTTCTCAAATGAAAAACATCAAATCGCAATTTAGGAGTTTTCTGACTGATGAGCACTTAATGGCATCTATTCGATTGTGCATCAGTAATTACAAACCTAACTTTACAAGACTTGTGGATGAAATGGAATGTCACGCATCTACATCACAAAATTAATCTAAAATAAATAAGTTCATAGCATAGTATTGTACTATGTAGTTAATAAAGTATTATCAAAAAAGACCTTAATTAAATTTTTATTTGTTTTTAATTTAACCCATTTTCCGAAGTCGATCGCGCATAAATAAGAAAAATCAATGTCGATCATACCAGTATTAAGTTTGCCCAGCCCTGCTATATAATAAGTCTCGAATGGGTTAAGCATAAATAATATTTTTAATAAAAAATTTAATTAATTTTTTTGTAAATTATTTTTAAAGAACGTTCGAAATTTGGAATATAACTACCACAAAAAAAAATGGAGGATAATTGTGACAACTTTGAGGATATTACCTTACACGAGGGAATCTATTCGAATGTGGGCCTTAGCACAGACATGCTGCAATTTTTCAATGGTATAGAAGATTGTAGGCTAGAAGCTTTACTTGTGCTGTTACAAGCAACAACCGCCGAAGTAAAGTCTAAATTTAGCACAACTGGAAGTAGCAGTATCAGCGAGGAAACGGATTGTTTAAATTATATAAAGTCACTTTTGGAAGAATTTGACAGCAGTGGTCGTCCTATAACAATCGAACAATTTCGAAATGATATTGATGAGTTCGGCTGTTCGACTAGTAGTAACCAATTAGGTTCTTGTGTAACAACAAGTTTTGAGTCGAAAATGCTTGAATATATTTTTAAAATGATACGAGAAACGGAAGCAGACAAACTTTGTTATATGGTAAGGGCATTGATTAGGACAGAAACGGGTGATTTTATAGGTGTTTCAGAATTACTGGCACAGGGTGTTGATGCAAATATTTCCGATATCGACGGGAATACGTTATTATTTTATGCAGTTGAGCATAGTTACTTGAATATTGTTCAGATTTTATTGGATTATGGTGCACAAGTTGATGTTGAGAGTAGTACTAACAGAACGCCGTTGAATATTGCCTTATCATTGCTACCACCAACAGCTTCTATGGTACTTGATGATCGATTTGAAATTGTTATTTGTTTATTGAATCGAATGACCGGGTATACACTGAATTTTGAACAAAGGGAAATTTTATTAGAATATATTATGGGTGTTTTAAATAAAAATCAAATTGATAAAATTTTATTTCTAGTTAATTTTTTTAGTAAAGAGCAGTTTGTAGATATTTGTAATAAGTTGTGTTTATTTAATGAAAACAATTCTTTTATAAATAATATTTATTTTAATTTAAAATATTACTTTAAAATTGGTTGTATTGATAGTATTGAAAGTTTAAGTAGACTTTTGAATGAATTATACTCGTATATGTTAAAAATATGTAATGAATTAAATACAATTAGTAATGGCAATAGTAGCTTGAAGTTTACAAATCCTATTTTATTAGCTTGTAAATATAATCATATTAATGTTCTGACTAAAGTTGTTCTCAATGAAAATAGTGATTTTTATAAATTTTACAATAATATCGAAAAAATCATGGTGAACCCAGATTATTTAGATGATGAAAAACATAATGTATTCTATTATGCAATTAGAACAAGTAATATTGATATATTGGAAATTTTATTTAATGAATTGTTAAATAATGATAAATTAGAAATTTATTTATCGAATGCTTATAATGAACTTAAGTTATTTAATATTTCACTAACAGAAGATATGGAAATTTTTATTGAAGATAAATTAATTAATTTACGATTTTATCAACAAAAATCGGAAATAATAAAATATAGTAAATCATCAATAAAAGATGTTCAAGAAAGAATTGATTTAATTGTGAATGGTATTAATGAATTAAATGATTTAGATGTAAATGATCGATTTATATTTATATCGAGATTTATTGCAAAAAATTTATATATATTAAAAAGAATATTAAAATCAACATATACAATATTCCCATGGGAAGAGATAGAATTTTGTTTAATTTGTTTTATTTTATCGAAAATTAAACATCAAGAAATTAATTTTATAATAAATGCATATTTAAGTAAAAATAAAATTTTATATTATTTAAATATATTCAAGGATGAACTTGTCCAATTTGAACTTAAACAATCACATATTGATTATTGTAAGTGTCCAAATGAGAATCGTAAAGAAATAATTGAAAAAATTTTATTAAATAATACAAAATTTAATGAATTAATTTTAGATTATGAAAAAATTAAAGATATTTATTCATTAGATAAAATTCGATCATATATCTATTTAGCACTTAACGATCATACAAATATGCGATCATTACTTATTGAGAGGGCATTACAAGTAACTGGTGAATATTTAAAAAATACATTAGAATCACCACATATATCGAAAAATTTAAGCGATTTATTATTTTGCAATTTAAATAATGATACAAAAGATATATTAATAAGATTACGTGATCGTTTATCGCATTCCATCATACAATTAATTGATTTTAGTAATGAATATATATTAGGTAAACGTATTAAAAATGAAAAATTCTTATTAAATTTAGAAAATGATTTAGAAAAAATACTATATTCAATTGATAATGTTATATTTAATATTAAATTAAATAATATTGAATTAATATTAATAAATATTATTAATTATACAAATTTAAATCAATTAAAAGAATATGCAAAAATATTTAATTATTTTCGATTTAGTACAACCGATTTGAAATATTTTAATATTAAAGAATTTTCAAATATTAAAAAATTAATTAATGAATATAAATTATTAATAAATAATCGTAATAATTATGAAGATATATTATTTGATAAAATTAACAATATTATTATTGCAGAAGAAATATTAAATTGTGCATATAATAATTTTGATTACTTTACAAATTTATCTGAATTAATGAAATTAATTGAAACAATTAAATTAAATTCAAATATAAATAAAAATAATATAAAATCTTTGGCTAAAAAAATTCTTTTTAATATTCAACAAAAAGATATAAAATTTTATAATATTACAAAAATACTTGATTATGCGCAATTAATTTATGAAAGTTATAAAAATCGATTAAATTATAAAAATAATTTAAAAATAAAACAAATACTTTTTAATATTTATTGTAATATTAAATTAAATTTTTGTAATATTAATGATATAAAATTATATAAAGATAATTTAAATGTAAATACAGATTATATTTATATTGATAAAGAAATTGATAATATTTTACAATATTTAAAAACTAATGAAAATATTAATATATATTATGAAAAAATTGAATTTATAATTTTTGATTATAAGAAACAATATGAATTAAAACAAAATATATCGGAATTATTAGATAATTTAATTGATAATAATATAACAGAAATTGATGATGTTATAAATAATAAATTTGAATTATTAAGAAAAAAATTAAAAATACAAAAAAAGAAGAATGACACACTTAAAGAATATTTTGATCGTAAAGAATTTTATAATTGTAAGCAACAAATACAGCTTGATACATATAAAAATTTCTTATCATCTGTTAAATATTTCATTAAAACTGGTGAATTTTTAAATGTTGCAAAAACATTTATGGAATTTTTTGCTGATAAAACTGTTGATGGTAAAATAAAAATAATTTTAAAATCAACTATGAATGATATTGTTAAGAAACAAAATGATGAATTTCAAAATCATTTAAAAGAAAGATTAAAAACATTAAAAGAGTTATTTTTTAATAATAGCAATGATTGTATGAATTGGAAAATAATAAAAGAAATAAAAAATAACATTAATATGCAATCAGCAATTGAGATGCTAGTACTTGATATAACAGCATTCTTAGAAGAAAAATCGCAAAAGCTTGATAAATTTAATCAGCGCTCAATATCATCATTTTACGATAATTCAATAGAGCTACTAACAGGAAAACAACTTCGTAATTATTTAGCTCATGGTAGTGCTTTAGTAGAAATATTACTAACAAATCCAACAATAGCTGTTATATCCAATGCATTGAAATATGTTATAGATGAAAAAATCATTTTGGAAGATAACAATTTAATAATATCACAAAATTCATTCGATATTGATTACATAAAAAATCATTACAAAAATAGTTTAGAATTACTTAATAAAAAGGAAGAAATATTTTTAACATCAGAAAATTATAGTCTTGATAAATTAATATCAATTAAAAAACATGGCGCAGATTTAAAATCAAAAGATTACAATCAATGGAATATATTTGATTACTCTGCCAAAGGTAATAATATCGAAATTTTTAATCTACTTGAACATCCCGATTTTCGAAACGAAAGAAAATTAATAAGTTACGATAAAATCCTTGAAATAGCAATTTTAAATTGTCGAGAAGATATTATTAAACATATAATTAAAATGAAAAATATTAAAATAAATATGAAATTAAATAATGATAATGTAACACTTTTACATATTGCTACAATAAATGGCTATGTTAATATGTTTAAGTTTCTAATCGATAATGAAGCCGATATAAATTGTAAAACATCATCTGGTGCAACAATATTGCATTTAGCAGCACAATATGATCGTGAAAATATTATTAAATTACTTTTAGATAATGAAAATTTTTCCTTTAATATTACCGATTATTACAACTTAACACCGCTAGATTATGCCATATTCAATGGCCATATAAAAATAATGAAAATTATAATAAAAAAAATTCCAGACTTTAGAACAACAATAATCAATAATGGTGGAACATATTTACATTATGCCGCTCTTTATGGTCATTTAAATATAGTAAAAATGTTAATATCCGAACACGATTTCGATATAAACGTAGAAAATGAAGAAGGTTTGACACCCCTGCATTATGCTACAGAAAACGGACATTATCGTGTTGTAAAGTTTTTAATAAATAAAATCGATGATATTAATAAACATATTGGCAAAGATGGTACAAAACCGCTGCACGTGGCAGCACAATATAATTATATTGAAATTGTTAACTTATTTATAAAAGCAAAAATGAATTTAAGTCTAGGAATGAAACATGAAGCCATAACGCCACTTCATATCGCAATAGACCGAGGACATACTCATGTTGCCAAACGTCTAATAAGAACAGGTGCTGATGTAAATGCAGTAACTACTGGCGAATGTCTTACTCCATTGCATGTTGCAGTAAAACAAAACCGGATTGAACTTGTAGAAGAATTACTACTAAGAGATTGTCTTGAAGTAGATCCTATTTGCACTAGTATACGTGTAACCCCATTGCATCTTGCTGCACACAACGAATCTGTAAAAATCTTAATCCAATTAATAAATAGAAAAGCAGATGTTTCCGCCAAAACTCAAGATCTAGGCCTTACACCATTATTGATTGCTGCACAAAATGGCTACTTAGAAGCTGTAAAAGTTTTACTAACTGCTGGTGCCAATATTAATGATGTTTCTCATTTGGGAGAGACATCTTTGCACCTCGCAGCAACACGTGGCCATTGTAAAATTATTGAACACTTATTAAATAACGACCATATTGATGTTAACATAACGTCTAATAAAGGAATGACACCATTGCACGTTGCAGCAGAACATGGTCATTATTCTATTGTAGAACTACTACTGAACAAAGGTGTTGATCCAAATGCAGCCACACTAGAGGGAGCAACGGCCCTACACTTGGCAGTACAATTTGAATATTTCACTGTTGCTGCAACTCTTTTGAAACATATAGACATCGATCCAAACGTTGTAGACAATGCAGGTCTTACACCATTATATATTGCAGCACAACAAGGTAATTTAAAATTGGCTGAATTGTTGTTAGATAAAGGTGCCAATATTAATGAAGAAGTAATCGAGGATAGCAAGAACCCGTTGGTTGCTGCTGTTGCTGCAGGCAATGTAGAAATTCTAGAATTGTTACAAAATAGAGGTTTTACTTTTAGTCCCAAAAGAATTGATCAAGCTCAAGCTGTATTGGTTGTAGAATAAGTACCAAAAGAGACTGGACCTAAAAACTGATTGTAGGTACTATATTAAGCTTTAATGGTTTTAAAATGAAATTCTGTTATTGTTATTCGATATTGATACAAAAAGTATTGTATATTGATATAAAAAATTTTGTTGATTCATAACGAAAAAAATAGCAGAATAAAAAACAGTGGGTGTGTGTACTTATATTCGCGCATTAGGAGTTACTGTTATTTGCGAGTGTTGTTAAGTGGAAGCATCATGATGCCAACACGCTCCAGCCTGACGGTTATACCTACCGGACTCTAATCCCAACTAAAACAGTGACGGATTCTAGGGGGGAAATTACCATTTTATAAGAAAAACAATATGGCGTCTCCAATATGGTTGCCGATTTTTGCAATTGTGTTCCCGCCAACCCGATGCACGTGGGTATCACATGAAAGGACATGACAGGCAGATTACAATTAGCTGTGTGGCGTCATTCCAAATTCAAAGTGGCGACCAATACTAAATGGTGGAAGATATATAATAAAGTACCAAAATGGCCCATCAATCAAGCTGACCATTTTGTAAGCAAATCAAAATATCGGCTCCAAGATGGCTGCGGATTCCATATGAATGAAGAGCGGGCTGCAAAAATGGTTTATGGAGAAGGGAATGAGAGAGGGCGATTGCAATTTTGTCCATTCTATCGTCCTCTCTCATAAACCACCTTTGCAGCCTACTCTTGTCGTGCCGTGTGCAGCTCGTGTGCAATCACCCAAAAAAATCTTGTTTTATCTCGGTTTCTTCGGTGAAATGGATGTCAACAGACTTGCTGAATCGATAACGCCTTTGATCGTCTGCTTTCCGTGCTTGAGGTTGATGATGAATAGCCGTCAAAGACTATAGTACATCTCCTTCCATGGTAGTTCTTCGTGATAAAGTGGATGTAGCTCTCTCAGATTGTCGAAGTCTTGGCACCTCTGCCAAATTACTTTATGTAGGAAGAGCACTCCGTCAAATACGATGTCTTGCTGTGCGACACGTACATCCTTGGTTGTAGTGTTGAATAGTTTGTACAACGCTGACAGTCAATTTCCTCATCCTCATCACAATTTCTCTGAATAAGGCTAATGGGAATGAGGCTAATTCGTAATACATGTACAGCTGTACATCTTCGTCTCTTTTTTTGCCGGTATTTATTTTTTGGGTTCATCGTTGAAGAGTTACCCGGTCAAAAAGTGGAAGAAATGTGAGGCAAATAAGCTTTTTTTCAAAATCCTTCACAGTCACAGTTTTTTAAAATCAGATATCTCGAAAACTATACAAGATATCGAAAAACTTGACTGAGTAAAACTTGTAGCAAACTTAATTAGTTTTCATTTTGAATAGAGTGGTCATGACACTAGCACGCATAATTTCCGAGATATACAAAATGGAACTTTCAAACTTCGTTGTTTTTCTTCGTCCTATATTTTTTCGAAAGTAGTAAACATACTAATAACGTCTTAAGACAACTGATAACAACGTAAAAAATACTATTTACGTTACTATACTATTTAAATACTAATACGTTATGACTTAAATGATCAAAACAAACTGGTGAGGGTAATCAAGTGTCGCGTAGCAAAATTCATAAAAATCATAAAACTCACATTCCTATCCTTTTTGTCTCTGTTTTTTGTTCTCAGCAAATAGAACTCACGTAAACAGGCCTAAAAACGTTGTGGAAGTGGTTTCAAAAAAAATTGTATTACTCCAGTTCGATTTATGTCAAAATTTAAAGTGAGGGTAATCAGGTGTCGCGCAGTGTATTTAGGTAATTGGCAGAAGGGCAGACTTTGCCCCATCATCTTTTTTCATTGCGCTCCTTTAATCCCTCATGGGACATAGGGCGGAAACAGTTGCCCTCCAGCGGACTCTGTTTTGCGCGACAGCTCTCAGCTCCGACCAGGATCTCCCAGTTGTTGCGGCTTCTGCTAGTAGGGTTCTCCTCCAAGTTGTTCTAGGTCTTCCGACTCGACGGGATCCTTGCGGATTCCAGTCGAGGGCCTGTTTGGCTAGATTTTCGTTCATTTCGTTCAATTCCATTTCCTTCGTCTGATTTGGTCGTCTATCCTTTCTTGGCCGGCACGGCGCCATAGTTCTTCGTTTGAAATTCTATCCTGCCAGCGGATATTTAGGATACGACGCAGGCATCTGTTCATGAAGACTTGTAGGCGCCCTGTGATGAATTGGGTGACTTTCCATGTTTCGCAACCGTATAAAAGTACTGCCTTAACGTTGGAGTTGAACAGCCGCAATAGCGAGCTCAATATTTTCTCCCCCCCCCCCCCAAAGAATAACTCTTAAAATTTGTGCACACTATGCAGCACAAAAATTTGGTAGCCCTAAAAATATCGAATATTAGGCCCATGATCACATATGCATCCATCGCATGGTGGGCTAAGACCAAACAAAAGGGTGCTATGATTAAGGGTGCAAAGACTGGCCTGTCTTGGTATCACAGGGGCCAAAAGCACCTGTCCGACTGCGGCTATGGAGGCCCTACTGAACCTTCCTCCGCTACGCCTGGTGGTGAAAAAAGAGGCTCTGGCAGGGGCACTGCGTCTACGGGAGCTATTCTCCTTTAGGCCAGGAGACCTGCTGGATCATTTATCGATCCTCAAGGAGCTGAGCTTGGAGCCAATGATATCTTTGTCCGATACCATTCCCGCTACTCTTGACTTTGACAAACCGTTTACGACGATTATTCGAAGTCGGTCAGAGTGGCAACATGGCAGACCTCTCTTTAGAGGAAGCACGGCCTTTTGGTACACGGACGGTTCCAAACCCGATATAGGGGTAGGACTGGGTGTTTATGGCCCAAGGAGCAAAATATCCATGGCTCTGAGCACTACCCCCACTGTTTTTCAGCCTGAGGTACTCGCCATCCAGGTGTGTGCTCAGACTTGTATTCATAGAGCTCCAAATAGCTCTAACATTGTTATTTTCTCGGACAGCCAAGCTGCACTGCTGGCCATTAAATCGCACAGGGTCTCATCAAAGACTGTCCTGGATTGTCTTCAATCGCGGGAGCAATAGTGTCACGCTGATGTGGATTCCGGGCCACGAAGGTCACATTGGTAATGAGATTGCCGATAGCCTGGCTAGAGCAGGCGCAAACTCATTACCTAGTGGTCCGGAACCTTTCTGTAGCTTACAAAGCCGCCACGTAAAAATGGCCATAAAGAAATTGGTTGACCAGATGTTTCTTCAAAGCTGGTCTAGGACCCAGGGTGCTCGTCAAGCTAAAAGATTCATCCAAATCGATAAAGCTAAGGCGAGCAAACTTTTAAATCTCAAGAGGTGGGAGCTAAAAATAATAACAGAGCTCCTGAAGGGCCACTGTTCGCTTAACTATCACCTAAACAAAATATAGGTCTGGTGACCGACTCTGGCTGTCGATTCTGCGGAGCAGCTCCCGAAACTGCGGAGCACTTGATGTGCGACTGTGAGGCTACAGCGAGGAAAAGACTGAGCCTCCTCCATCGTGATTTCTCTACTCCCAGGGAGATTTGGGACAGCAACCCTAAATCAGTTTTAGGCTACCTAAGAAGCCTTAACCTTGATGGTTTTTAAAGACGGGGATGGCACAATAGACCAAACAAAATAGGTCGCAGTGCCCGCTAAAGCGCCCCTCAACAAGAATAATAATAATCGAATAAAAACATTTCGGCTTGAGACGAACTTTGGAAACATTATTAGACGACCCTACTAACGACCCTACCTTTCCTCTTGGCTTTCCTCTTTACAAGAAAATTCCCTAACCTTTTTCCTGCCATCACTTTGAGGCATAATCGCCCCACTATGGTCTATTGTTAGAGCAAGCAGCCCTCTATTTGCGCGCACGAGGAATTCGACAACACGATCATTGAACAACCTTTCCTAGTTAGTATTTCCAGTTTATCTTCAACAAACCCTTATTGATAGGGAAGATATGGAAAAAATCCTATCTCATTCAAATCCACAAAAACTTCTAATAAGCGCTTGGAGGAAAACTAAAGGGTGTCACCATCTTATCAACAATTTCTCGAGAAACTTTTTAACGATAACATTGCTCCTATAATCAACCCAAGTCTTAATGAACAGCAAAATATTTTCGGAAAAGATCAATCCACTACTACAAATCTTATAACTTTAGACCGTGTCGTTCAGGCTATAGTTATAGGCTTTGTTCTAGACCAGTGATTCTCAACCTTTTTTTTGTTGCGGCACACTTTTAACAATTTGAAAATTTGGCGACACACTAACAAAGCAATAAATTTAAAAAAAAATTACTTATAGACCGTCAGCTAGTGACAGATTTAGATGCCCCATTTTGTCATGCTAGCCTCGAAGAAGGTTGAAAGGTGGATCGATGTTGCGTTGGAAAAAGTTAAATTAAGGTGCCGCTCCTGGCGATAACGTAAAGGCGCAATTCCACTGAGGCAACTTTCAGGCAACATGTAGCATGCGGCATTGACGCATGCTACATATAGTTCACATAGTATTTCCTTTGAAGGAACACGAAGCGACAAAAAAACTCCTTGCCGCCTACTACGACTTGATAGCTTTTTCCAGGACGCATGCATTACCTTTCGACATGATTCAACGTGTCGAACAGTGTCGTCGTTTATCCAACAGTCAGCGGATCGGTGCGGCTTGTATCTTGCGGCATGGATTGGAACTGTGATAAAACCATTGAATTTATTGAAAATTACCATAATTCCCCGGAATTATGGAATAATAAAATATGTGATTATAAAGACCTCAAAATTAAAAACGACAAATTAAAGAAATTGGCGACAAAATACAATTGTACGGTGGCTGACCTAAAGAAGAAAATTAAGAATTTGCGGTCAGCTTTTCACCGTGAGCGCAAAAAATTAAAATTAAAAAAAAAGTGGCTCATCTCCAAATAAAAAAGGGAAATGGTTTGGATTTGAACTGCTTAGTTTTTTAGTGGACGTAGATGAGCCTAAATCAACATTGTCAGCTGGTGGCAGCGATGCGGAGGTGAGCTTGTATAAAACTATATATTTTGTTGTTATTAAATTGAAATATATTTTTAATTCGTTATTAAAGTTAAGCATAAAAGTCCTGCCAAGGAACGTGTCCTTCATCTGACTGAAAATATCGCATAAACTCATTTCTCACTTCTTTAGCTTCAAAAGTTGACTTTCGTGCTATATGTGGCAAATCCTGCAGACCGGTATCGCCTTGGGCCACTGCCCTCCATGAACCAGGAATAATATTTCCATCTTGCCTTTCATTATCTAAAGTCCCTTGGGGACAGTATAGTGATTGCGAAGTTTTACTCCTTCTCAAAAAGTTGTGAAGATAAATGCACGTTTTTGTAACAATTTCAGCGTTTTCCAAATTGACCATTAGTGGTTTTCTAAACAGACGAAATACGCTTGCTAACAACCCAAAAGTATTTTCCACTACTCTACGAGCGCGTGAATGCCTATAATTGTACAGTCTTTGACAGGTGCCTTTATCGTGGTGGCCGCTAAAGGGTTTCATGATGTGTTCCTGTAGAGGGAACGCATCATCCGTCAAGATTACATAAGGCGATAGCTTATTGCTACCAGGAAGTGGTTCTGAATCAGGTAATTTGAGCTTTCCTTTTTCCAACTTCTTATAAAATGACGTTTCTCGAAAAACGCCTCCGTCAGATATCCTGCCCTGGCATCCAACATTAGCGTATATGAAATTATAGTTTGCATCAGCAATGGCCATCAAAACAATGCTAAAAGTCCCTTTATAGTTGAAAAACATACTGCCACTGTTTTTAGGGTTTTGGATCACAACGTGCTTTCCATCACAAGCTCCAACACAATGCGGATAATTCCAAGAAACGTCGAAATCTCTTGCTATCATTCTCCACTCGCCTTCAGAGCATGGCATCTGAAAAAATTTAGAATTACTATATTAACCTAGTAATTACATTTTTGTAATTGCAGGAAGAAGAGGAAGAAAGCAGCCGAGACATTCAATATGATCAAGCGGAAGTCAATGAGTCTCGAAAGTTAAACAGAAAACACGGTAGAACTAGCTGTGAAGAGGAACATGAAAAATATATTGCCCCTAAAAAACACGGAAGGGTGTATCTCCTTCAGATCGCGAAGAGGAGGCATATAATATTTTAAAAAATGCGTGTCAACGAGATGATTGTTCAATATTTGGAGAGCATGTGGCTAATGAGCTGCGAAATTTAAGCTCAAGAGCACAAACAATGGTTAAACACATTGTAAATAACACATTATTTGAAGCAGCCATGGGCAAATATGATGCTCAAATTGAACCTAGTCATACCAGTACTCCTCATTATAACTGCGGAAGTGGTATTTGTAGCACTGTTCCATCTTCTGGGACCGAGAATATGCCTACTAATATTAAAACACCTTCGGGTGCCCCTCTTCACAGCATCTATAGTAACCGCGTTCTATCCTCTGAGCCATCTACATCCAGGTTTTCTGAATCTTTAGAAAAATCCAGGCATCCAGAAAATCGTTTGTCCTTTCCTTTACTTTCCGAATTTCTAAATAAATAAATTGTTTAATATATTCGTATTTTTACTTACCCTGACAAAATCATATAGAGCATCGATCAAAGCTCTGCATACCTCTGGAATAATTCGAGAAATGCTCGGCTCAGATATCCGAAACAGATACATGAGTGATGAATAGCTATCACCCGTAGCCAAATACCTCAATGTCACTAATAACCTGACACGAGGTGGTATTGCTTCGCGAAAATTGGTATCATATTTTTTAATAACAGGTGTGACTTTTTTAAGCAAGTAACCAAAGTCTTCTTCACTCATTCGGGTAAAATTCCGAAATAAAGCTTCATCGTCACAAACCAACCTGCTATATAAATTATATTGAGTTTCCTGATGATCAATAAACAGTTTTCTTCTCCACCAACGTGGCTTTCTTCTTTTTTTTATGATTCGAAGCTATTACTAAATAAGCAGCTGCCGCGACTGTTAATAAGGCGAGAAACACAATTGGTGCTTTTCTGCCAGCTTTTCGGCTGGCTTGTAATGTTCGCGCTACCTAAAAAGTCGACAAAGGCACAATTAGAGCTTGACAGCTTGGTTTCCTTCGGACTATATCCATACCTATATCTCTCCATGCTTTTTCTTTTAAATACACATTTTTAAGGGCGTGTCTATTTCCACCTTAAAACCCGAAACCCGAAAAGCGAAACCCGACACCCGTAACCCGAAAACAAAAACGCGAATTGCAAATCCCGTAACGCAGAGATATATCCACACCAGAAACCAGATTTGATGTGTTGCGCGACTGTTTGATGAAAATCAAACGCGTTTGAAAATTTTTGTGCAACAGGCAGCGTAACATAGACGGAACTGCAGTTTGTGCAACTAGTTGCGTAGTGTATGAGCAGTCACATATTTTTTGGCAAACACAAATTTGCACAAATTATTCGTTCGTGTATGGGCCCCTTAACGCGTAAGGTTGCGCAAACGTATGTTCGTGTTTGTTTGTGTGAGTGTGAATGCAGCGAGTATGCCAGCGTTAGATGAGTGTGCAAATCCATCCCTCACTATTTTCATTTTCAATTTTGTTTTCTTTATAGAAGAGATTTCAAATTATTTTGAATGAAGTTCGATAAACGATAAATAATTTCAAAACAACAAACTAGTATCAAAGCGTGTATTATGATCTTATTGAACCGTTTTCATCGACTTTGTATCGAACTTAGTCTAGTATTTTAATTAGTCTTGTCATTTTACTATTTTAATCATGAGATTTGTTTTCATTGTTAACGTTCAAATTTGTTTTTATTCTTGTATTTAAATTTTATAATGACAGTACATTTTGCAGAATAAAGTAATTTCTAAAAACAGCATTGAGTCCGAACGGTGTTGTGAGACAGTGGCGGACATAATGGGGGAAATGAGGGATATTCCCCCCCCCCCCTTCTCGCCAAGAGCTCTATGGGTTATGGATTTTTTTAGTTCTGAAAAAAATCGCCGATTGATCTAGGAAATTTGTATTGTTGAATTTTTAAAATCGGCGTTTAGTAGAAAACTTATGTTAGAAGCTACATCTAGAATGAAGCAATTCTCGCATAAATTGATACCGATAGGGTTAAATAAATTACATGATGTTACAGTCAGACCTAAAACTTACGTGTACACAATTTTTATATACGCAGTCAAAATAGTCATTCAACTGGAGCATAAATCGAGAATAGCTAAAAATTGGAACAGCCCTTAAAAACATCTTTATAAATGAAATGTCGGATTTCTCCAAAAATAGGTTGGGAGCAAAAAAATGTATTCAAAAAAAAAATCAGTTTGCAAATATATACAGGGTGTCCCACATAAACTTACAAAGCGGCCGGCTGTGGATAGGTCTTGGATAGACGAACAAAAAATCGTAAGGGTGGGGGGAGGGCCTTTTGTGCCTGTTGCACAAAAATTTTCAACAAACAGTCGCGCAACACATCAAACGTGGTTTCTGGTGTGGATGGATATATCTCTGCGTTACGGGATTTGCAATTCGCGTTTTTGTTTTCGGGTTTCGGTTGTCTGGTTTCGGGTTTCGCGTTTCGGGTTTCCGGTTTCGCGTTTCGGGTTTTAAGGTGGAAATAGACACGTCCCATTTTTAAATCCCTTATCTCTATTAGCTTTTCTGCCATTTTAAATGACAACACAATCCTAAAAAATAAACTTTTGCAAACAAAACTCGACTCGAAGCATAGATCAAGAAGAAGATAATGACAGCAGCCAGCTCAAAATTTAAAATTTCGTAAAGCTCGAGCTGGCATTTCGGCTGACCGAAAATCTGAAGCTGTTATTGCGAGCAGATCTCTAGTGCTTCATATGCGAAAAGCTCAAGCTGGCAGAAAAGCTCCAATTGTGTTTCTCGCCTCAAGACATGATAGGCCAAACTGAAGTTTCCTAAATAGAATCGTTTTAGAAGCATACTACAAATATCGACGACAAAGCGTATTCGATAAGGGGAGACAAATTCCGCATGCTAAATTATTAAATTTTGTAGCACATAGTCGCACACCTGTAATCAGGCGACAGCAGGCAACAAGTATCGTGCCACATGTCGTTCAATGTTGCCTCAATGGAATTGCGCCTTAACGTAACGTATTTTTCGCAACAGAAATAACAGGCATATCTCGCCCATATTTTCACGCTAATATCTTTATAGGAATTGTAACGATGAATGTGTTTACACTTTCGATGGGCTTGTGTTAGAAAATCGGTTAAATTCCAGATTTATCCATCAATTACGCTCAAGCCTTCACTTTTTGGGGAGCCAGTCTCCATTCCAAAATCATGTAGTAAACTTCGCTAGCGCGCTAGCAAATGGTGACATTCCGAAAGAGTTTCCTCAAAAATACCACTCAAAAAAAGACCATCGATACTGAATGAGGTATGCCTTATCAGTTTTTTATAATGGCCCAAGTAGGCGAACCTTATTTCAAATTAAGTGGGGCGATATCTGCCTTACATATTCAGAAAACGTTTTGAAAACCTTCAAAAAAATAGCTCGGCTTCACCGGCTGAACAAGCAAATTAGCGAACTGAACTTCTAACCTCAGTTCAGTTCGCATACAGTTTAAACATATTCAACTGAGGGAAAATATACCTCCGTTCACACAACGGGTCCCGAACTGAAGTTGAATGTAAAAGCTCGCTCAAAAGCTAGTAATGAACTAGAATAGTGGAATGCCTTTCCAGTGGGCTTTCGAATTTCTGACTTCTGGCGAAAAAGCAACAATTTGCACGAACTGAACATAAACTGGACTTTAGCCGGTGAAGCCACTTACGTGGATTGAACTGAACATTATTGAGCTGAGGTCGGTGAAGCCGGGCCATTAAGCATTAGTTTAACTCGTACTCGTTTATGTATTGCTTCATGTTTCAGGCAATCATGTTGGTGACCGTGAAGGGTTACTCAATAGACCGGTTCTGATTCAATACAGGGGTTAAGCAGCATTGGACGTAATTAGTACTCAGTTGGAAGACCGTATTGGTAAAACGATACTTACGTTTAAAATTATAAAGTTTTCTGCACAGGCGCAGTTATTATTCACATATCCACAACAAACCTCTCAAACTTTTCGGAATCCCTATTCCACTCGGAATCGAGGAGCAATAATTTTTTTCTCCGAGGCATTTCCGTATGACGAGGCGCGAATGAGGCAGGGATAAGATACTCGGTGTGGGCCTTATAGGGCAATCTACTCGGGGTCTACATGGGGGGTTGGGCTAGGCTAGGCTTTTGGCCCTTTCCAAAATGTTGGTCGGACATAACCCCATAACCAAAGAACTTAAAGCCAGTTCGTAATTCAATTGACCGAATAATATTTTAACAGTTACATATTCGCGTGCTCCTATTTTTCCCGTCGCGTTCTTGTTCCAATAATTTATATGTACATACAAAATAATTGGTGTTCTTGGCATTTCTAAAATTTGGCGGCACACTTCAGGAATTTGGCGGCACACAAAAGTGCCGCGGCACATCGGTTGAGAATCACTGTTCTAGACAATAAATTAAATTTTAACTTGCACCATTGCATCCAGAGTCAAAAGCTGATTGGCTTTATAGAGAGAAGAGCCCAAAAATTCGTTAACGTTCGGCCCCAAAAACTCGTTTTTGCTCGTTCGTCTGTCCCAATCCTGGAATATGCTTGCCCGATCTGGGACCCTATATTTCATGTAAGTAACGGTAGGTTGGAATCAGTATAGAAAAAATTTCTCCTCTTCGCTCTGAGAAACCTGTCGAAACCGAAACACAAAACGACGACGGGTGTGACGACGTGTTTCTTTTTCGCATCAGTAGTCTTTAAGTATAATAATCCAAAGCACGATTGTACACTTCGAAAATGATCAAGTTCACATAGAGCACAAATTCAAAAATACTTTTGGTGCAGATTCTTTTTGTGGTTCAAATTTGCCGTCGTATGCCCGTGTGGACAGCTTGATTCTCGGCCATTTATATATTTCCTCCGAGTTTGGCCGTCGTGAGCCCGCATGTTCTCCCAAGTGGCCAGTGATCGCCCGTTGTAAGGCCATCTTTTATTTTTACTCGGGTTATTGTATAAATTATTCATATTAATATATGTAGGTAATCTACCGAAAACAAATGTCTACAAATTTAAGGGCGCATAAAAATATCTCGCACGGGGCGCCAAAATTCCTAAAGCCAGCCTTGCCTTCGCCCACACCCTCAGACCCCATTATACTTGCCCTATCGTAAACATTATGAACTGGATTATTTTAGAAATCGGTATTGATAATCGCTAGAATAAAATGAACAAAAAATGCACCTAATTAGTTCTCCTCCTGATAACTTACACAGGCCAGTACTCAATAAAAACGAGATGCACAAAATCACGAATGAAGACCATGCCGTAAATATTAAAGCTAACTAACCACCACTCATCCTTATTTCTGCCTGGTTGACCTAAGTACTAAAATGTTTCAGTATAAATGCTAAAATCTACAACTCATCAACGTGAGAGCAACACCGTGACAATTTCCACCAACACCTAGTGTGCGATAGTTTCAAAGGGCATAGTTGGCCAAGCAGAGCTTATAAGTGGATCCTTAACCGTTGCGGCGAAGGAGACATGTAGGATATGACATAAAACCTCTCCAACGATTCCACCATGTCGTGGCTATCACCCAGCTTGAAGATGGAGAATCTTCCCTCACGGCCAGCAATAGATCCGGAAACTGACACTGAAGCAAAACGATATGACAGGCGGGAGGTGGCAGCAGAATGGCGAGTACCTGTGCACGGTAAAATCTATCGCGTCGAATTTGAGCACGGAACGACGAGTGGAAAACGCTTAATCTGGGTCAATGGATCGGTGAGTAACGTCCTTTAGTAGATGCCGAAAGTTCCACCTAACACTATACACTGTATACTAACGATGGCCACTTTCCTTCAGGAAGTGCTACGCCGTGACTGGATGTTCAAGCTGGTCGGTGAGGATATCTTCTCAATTGAGAACGTCAGGTGCATCGTTCGGGTAAGTTGTGGCTGCATCTGGCACATGTCAGATTGAGGATAATTGGGGAAAAAGAGCCCATAAAAGTTCAACACTTTACAGGTGGATCCGGCACCCAACTTCAAGTATCACTACTTTCTGTTCGTTGATGGCAAGTCGTTCAAGCAGTTCACTGAGCAGCAAGCAAAAGCACTTAAGACATGGCTGACCACCATTAATGGAAATGAGTACCGTGTCGTTCTGGGTAAGTTTACTACCTAATTGACATTTTTCCAACCCCTTACACATCTCGAGGAAGCCCAACTGATCTCCACTAATTGTTTTCTATCTCCCCCACCTTTCCTGTGTCTATGCTGTCCCGGATGCATGCAGAACGAGACTCATTAAATATTTTCCTCAATGGCAACTTAAGGGAGGAGCTGGTAAGTGGCGCACCAGTTTCAGGCATAAACTTTCATAAAAATTAATGTTTTAATAATATTGGAGGTTGTGCAATAAATTTTAACAATATTTTTTTTTACAGGGTGATTTCGTAGATGATGGAACTGACACCCACTTCGAGGAAGATGGCATTCAATTTGTGTTAAGTGCTCGCGGAAGCGGCAATAAGCGCGACGGAATCCTTCACACGCTCACCGTGAATGGAGTCCCAGTACCTGAAGCTCCAATCACTCAATGACTGCTATTAACTTGGTTTCCATTTAGATTTTTACACATAGATGTTACTTAAGCGTCAGTCGTTTCGTTTTATTACATCTACTTATATATATATAGAGAGAGAAATAAAAAGTTTGTATTGAATGTGTTTGCGATGAAATCACGACTTTGCTCCTCCACCAATCCATACCCTCTATACGACAGCCCGAAGCTCCTCAACTTTGTTTCAATTTATCTAGTTTCAGTGATCCGCATTGAGTATTGAGCATTGGAGTCAATCAATAACTATTGCCCCGCCCGTTATGGCCCTTTTCACCACTTCATATTTGCCACATTCATTTCTGATTTGAGGGTAATTCGTATTCAGTGATGCTAAATGTGACTTCGTTCGGTTTATTGTCACATATTCCATTTCGCAAATCACGACGTTCGCCCATCGTCATATTTTTTTGCAATTACATCAGTTTTGCATGCCAATAATTTTGGTTTGTTGGAGATACAATTTGGCATTGCCTTTTTATTTTTTTGTTAATCAATCAAATGGAGCCACTGAGCAAATTTATTATTTATGGAAGTTGATTTGGGCGGGATTATTAGGTTCAGGGACGGGATTGCATGCATGCATTACATTAAGGTTGCATGACTTTAAATTGCAGTTTTATTAAATTATGTCAATTTGAGATTTCATGCCAGTAATAAAAACCCGGAGCCGGAACTCGAATGGGACAGAAATATGCCAATCGATAGTAGATATTGAT
The DNA here is from genome assembly GCA_949987705.1 of Thereva unica. Classification (NCBI taxonomy): domain Eukaryota; kingdom Metazoa; phylum Arthropoda; class Insecta; order Diptera; family Therevidae; genus Thereva; species Thereva unica. The sequence goes on along the minus strand of OX465281.1, from coordinate 45,981,452 downwards.
ACATAGTTAGCAAGTCCTTAATCAGTTTACATTGTATTTTACTCCGTACTTCGCCGTCGTCAGGTTCCAAGTTCAGGGTGTGAAAGGAGGAGGGTGGTCGACCTGCCGAATTGGTAAGAAGCGGAAAACCGAAGAAACTAGGCAAGAAATCGCATCGGTACCAGTAGCGTTGGATCGTGTGGGGCCCGGGTGGGTAGTCTGACAAACTGACCCCCTTTGAAATTTTTATGTGGCAACAACCTTTCTTAGAAGGTAGATCACTTCATTGAGAGTCGGAAGATGGGGCCACGGTGTACAGAACAACATGTGGAGTTCCGTAGAGATCTATCCTGAGTCCTGTGGATCACAATGTATTTACCTCAAGAGTTAACCCTTCTAGCACAGAAGGCGCACTTTTCAGCTAAGCATGAAAATCTATATATACATACACATACATACATATATATATATATATATATATATATATATATATATATATATATATATATATATATATATATATATATATATAAATATATATGTATATATATATACATAATAGAGTTTCCCTTCTAACGCAGAAGGCGCACTTCCCAGCAGGGCTGAGAAATATTTACCACTGCCGTGGCTCAGCTGAGACATGCAAACATAAAAGATTGAGTACCAATAAAAATTGCATGCGAAACACATAAACAGTCATGAGACAACAAATAGACTCCTTTTAAGCAGGTCTTTGTTAGTGCTTACGCTAAAAACATTAATATTTTTATTTACATTAATGAACATGCAATTAACAGGCTCAAATCGGCCATAATTGGTGTTAGAGGAGTTGATGTGTAAGAGCGGTGGTCCTCTCAGATTGTATCGGCTCTCTCTAAACGACGCACGGCGCCTTAGAAAACCTGAGTCGACACGTCCATTAAGAAGCTGGTGAACGAAAACAACATCGGCCACCTCACGACGCTTGTGGAGAGTGTTTAAGTTGAGTAACTTAAGTCGGTATTCATATGGTGGAAGAATTAAAGGGTCTTCCCAAGGAAGGTGATTCAATGCGAATCGAACGAACCTACGTTGAACCGACTCAATTTTTCCAACATGCGAAGAATAGTGAGGAGACCAAACCTGGGACGCATATTCAAGTAAAGGTCTGACAAGGGAAATGTAGAGGTGTTTAGTGATCAGGGTGCTGTTAAATTCTTTGGACCACCTTTTTATAAAACCCAAGACTAAGCTGCTCTTGGAAGAAATATAGTTGATATGAGTAGAGAAGTCTAGCTTGGTGTCAAATCTTATCCCGAGATCTTTGACTAAATTAACACGGGGGACACCCTCACCAGAGAATGAGTAGTTATAAATTATAGGATCACGTCGCCTACAAAAAGTCATGACTTCGCATTTACTAATATTAAGAACCAGGTTGTTGTTGGCGCACCAAGAGAAAAAGGTGTCGAGGTCGACCTGCAAAAGTTTGCAGTCCTCCATACTCTTTACGTGACGGTACAATTTGATGTCATCAGCATAAATCAGGATTCTGCAGTGTCTTAGCAAGGTAACAATATCATCAATAGAAAGAATAAAGAGGATAGGGCCAAGGTGACTGCCTTGAGGGGCACCGGATGACGCCTCAATGGTCGCGGATTTGGATCCACGGAAAAGGACTTGGTAGGTCCTGTCAGCTAAGTAGGACTGGAACCATAATAGAAGGGCTACAGGGAAACCTAACTTTTTTAGTTTGAAAAGTATAATGGAGTGGGAAAGCTTGTCAAATGCCTTTCTGAAATCAGTGTAAACACAATCAGTTTGGCAACCGGAAACGAAGCCTTCAACAGCATGGGAAGTGAATTCAAGGAGATTGGTGGTAGTGGAACGAGCTGGAAGAAAACCATGTTGGTTTGTAGAAATAAGCTTTTTGCAGATGGGCACGATTGCAGAATAAATGATTGACTCAAAAAGTTTTGGTATGACAGACAGCTTGGCAATTGGTCTGTAATTCGATATTTCGTTCTTGCTACCACTTTTGTGAATAGGAATTATGAACGAATTCTTCCAAAGAGTAGGGAAATACCCTTTATCTAAGGATTTTTTAAAAAGGGTTTTAAGTGGAGACTGGAGAACCTCCACACAGGATTTAAGGAGAGCAGGAGGTATACCGTCAGGGCCGGAAGTGAAATCGTATGGGAGTTCATCAATATGTTTCATGATATCGTCAGTGGAAATTGAGAGAGATAAACTAGTAGCCTCTCGGTGTGGAGTTATATGACGAAAATTATTGTCATTAGGCTGAAAGTTAGAATGGGTGAAAGATTGATGAAAGAATGAAGCAAACATGTTGCAAATAGAGGAAGAATCACTACTTGACCAGTTAGTGTGCTGCATAGTATTTGGGTAGTTATTAACTTTTTTCTTGGAGTTTACAAATTTAAAGAAGTTTCTAGGATCAGTATAAACCTGGTCCCTCATGCTGCTGAGATATTCGCCATACAGAGCAGAAGAGAGTAAACGAAATCTGTTATAGCAATCAGTAAATGTAATAAGACTCGGAGAATCCTTCCTTTTTAAATAGGTTTTCCAGAGTCTATTTTTCTGATTCCTTAAATGCTTCACTCATTATTGTACCACGGTGGAGTAGAACTGCGCAATTTTTGGGGCTCAAAAGGTACACATGAAGCAATAGCTTCATATAGTACGGTATAAAACCGTGCCACATCGACATCCAGCTCATTTGCGGAAAGTAAGCTGTTGAAATCAATCAAGGCAAGCTTAGATGAGAGTTCATTAAAGTTAGCTTTCTTAAAGTTGAAGGAATGGGTTACCGCCTCCGGACAAGGATTGTTCTTTGAGTTCAAGCAGTAATTGAGCGAGAGAGGAGGGTGGTAATTGTCAACGGACGTCATGACTATTGGACTGGGTTCAACAATCATGTTTCCTGAGTCAGTAAAGAATACATGATCCAACTGTCTCCCTAACATATTAGTCACACCACTCATTTGATTAAGGCCAAGTGAGAATAAGGAATTGAGAAAACAGGATTCCTTAGAATTAAAATTGCCTTCGGGGAGGTAGTTATCGTCAGCTTCGTCAAATACCCACTGAATATTGGGTAAATTGAAGTCGCCAAGAAGAAGTAATTCATCACCAGTGTTCATCATATTCAGGCTATGATCAATACAGGAGATGAGAATATCATAGAGGCTTATACCCCCCTTCGTCAAGTGTGTTTATCATATCTGGTGGGATATAGCAGCACAACAGGAAGAGTTTTGATTTTGAAAAAGAAATCGTGAGAGCGACAAGCTCAATGTCCAAATGGTTGGAGAAACTAGGAAGCGAAATTGGGTTACAATTAAGGTGGCTGCGGCAAGCAAGAAGTACGCCACCCCCGCGAGCTTCCGAGTCAGTGTGACGGTCCCTCCGAAAGACTTGGTAGGAGGAATCGAAGAGTTCAGCATTAAGAATGCCTTCGTGAAGCCAGGTTTCCGTGAACGCTATGACATCGAACCCGCTAGCCATCGATGCCTGAAGGATGTCGTTAGTTTTTGACCTTGTCCCCCTTACGTTTTGGTAGTAGAGGGAGAGGGTCTCAAGTTTTTTGACATCCTTTGTGTTCTCGGAATGGAAACGTTTGAGTGATGTGCTCGAGTACGGGTACGCGGAACAAAGAGCTTGGTAAGAGCACCAGCAGGCCAGAAACCAGGATCTAAAAGAGTCTCGGCAATAACGGGCGGTGCAGACAAAACGAAAGAAGCAACAGGCTTGGAAGGCTTGTTGACTTTTCTGCATGAAACAGTTCCAGGGTCTATAGATTTTTTCCTTAAATATTCACAAACAGACTCCGTCGTAGTTTGAGGAGAGAACCGTGATATAAAGATATCTAAAGGTCCCGGTATCGTAACTAGGGGGGTGCACGGTTCTTGGGGAGCTGCAGCTTCAGTGACCGGGTGGTTGGCCACTATTAGAGGCAAAGAGGTGGATACCGAGACCGGCCTAGAGGTCGACTCAGTCTCTGGAACGTGGGGCAAGGAACTCAAGGTGACACCGTCACCAATGGCGGCTTGGCGATCTCGATTTTTCCTGCGACTTTTACGACGCGCCTTTGTACTAGGTACAGTTGGATTGACGGCCTCCTGAGGCAAGAAGACATTCTCCGAACGAGAAGTAGCCACGGGGCAGGGTAAAGGCAAAGGCTGCTCCTCAACCTGCAGGGCGTCATCAGATTCTACCGTCGCTGAGGAGGTCTTATTGGAAGCAACGACGCTCTCCAATCTTGAGGACAGAGAGCTCAGGGCATTGTGATTTTGAATCACTGCTGATGACAGCGATTCAATATCAACCCTTACACGTTTTGTATTCCTTTTGATATCGTCCAATATGGGATGGACAGAAGACGAGGAGCTAGAAGTGCAAGAGGAAGAAGTGGCGACCGGATTAAGTAAGGCCGAATGTATGTCGTCTAACGACTCTAGAGCTGTTGCAACTCGGGAAGAAATTTTCTCAAATTTCTCAATCAAGGAACCCGTATTGGCCACAGCAGAGCCCAGAGTGTCAGACAACGTGTCAAGCCGAACATTGATAGACTGGACGTCATCGGCTAACATTTGAAAGTGCAAGATGTTACTGGAGAAAGAGTTAAGACGATCCATGACCTTTTCGTGACCAACGAGAAAAACGTCAGAGATGTCCTTCACCAATCTCAGCACATGACAGGGTTTAATGTCAGAGCATTCGCCGCAAGTACGCCCTCTAGGAGCCGACGATTTGCTACTGACCTTGCTATTAAGGCAGGAAGGGTGGAAAACGCCTCCACAAACCCCGTCACAGGAAATCCCATCACGAGCGATTTCCGAGAAGCACCTTTTGCACAGTTGATTGTCCGCCATAATTATATATATAAATTAATATAAAAAATATATATAATAAATAAATAAATAAATAAAAATTAATTGTGAAGAAAATGACAGAATTTGAAAAATAAAAAAAGAAAAAAGAAAATTAAAAAAGAAAAAGGAAAAAAAAAGTTTGAGAACCAATATTGAAAACAACAAAAAAAAGTAATTGCAAAACGTTGCATACATTTAGGTGACACCACAAAAATGCATACAAGGCAAATTCTAACCTACAAAAAAAGAGATTAAAAATAAATAAAAATAAAGAAAAAAGGCTTCGACACAAAACTAAACAATAAAAAATTAATTATTAACAAAAATTAAAAATATAGACGGGTTGTATAAACCCAGTTCATCGCCTGGACAACCCAATTAACATCAACCAACTCATCCGGGATGACGAAATTTGTGGTGATTGAACCAATATCAAACCAATATCTTGCTCTAATTTAAGTTCAATTGGAGTTGCAAAAGAGCTACAAGTGAAAAACCTCACCCAGCACTGGCATCAGCATTTTCACCACCGCCTCAAGCACCAACAAGCTGCAAGAAACCACGAAAGTTGATCAGTCCAAAATAGATTCCACAACGGTGACGACGGGACGTTTAATGTTTTAATAAATTAGTAACAAAACGACGGGACGTTTAATAGTTCAATAAATTAATACCAAACCATTAATCAGTGAAGTTTCATTCCAATTCCTAATTAACTTGCCTCTAAACATTTTTGGTCCTTCGAGCCGGATCTTGCGATACGTTTATCAAGATCCGAAAATTAACATTGAAAGTTGACAGTGAAAGTGATAGTGAAGTGGCAGTAATCGTGAAGTTACAACCAACATTAACTTCATCACCATAACATCAGAATCACCAGAGGAACATCGAGGAACATCGAGCACCACAACCAATTTAAGCAGAACCTGATTTAATAAGGAATTAAGGTTAGTAAACATTTTTTGTTGATCGATCCCGGAACTTTTGCCTACCACAATACCACCCAACTCCCGTGAACTTGCTACAACACACGAGTGCCCCAGTTCTTTAATTACAAAACAAAGTAAAATAAAAATTTCCATCACTCGGTGCCATAAAAGCTAAGAAATTCCATAAATCGCAATGGAAGGTGATTCGGAAACCCGTAATTTGACTCCCACTGTCGACGAATTAATTTCTGATCAAGCTATTAATCAGACAGAGCTTGAACGATTTATAAAAAATTACCAAAAAACGTCGAAAGACAGATTAAAGGAAGGATACATCACTGAACGTAAACTTCTATTAAATTCACAGTGGCAAATTATAGAAAAAACCCATCGCATGTTGTTGAAGCTATACAGCAGCGAGCATAAAAACATTAAATACTTCAAAGACGATGTCTTTAGTGAATTAGAAGAAACCTACTGTGGATTAATGACTGATCAACTGCAGGCATTAAAGCCAGCACCAAAAGCACCAGTTCCATCACCCGTTCCGTCAACACCATTTCCCCTTGCACCAGCGACTCGGTCAGAAAACACCGAGATCAAGTTACCAAGAATTAATATACCTACCTTCTCCGGAAATTACGTGAACTGGCCTTCTTTTCACGATTTGTTTATCTCGCTGATTCACGAAAACAAGCAATTGAGTAATGTTCACAAATTGCATTATTTGAGAAATAGTGTCAGTGGAGAAGCTGAAAATCTTATTAAACATCTTCAGCTCACGGACTCCAACTACACTTCAGCATGGGAACTACTGAAGGGGCGATATCACAATCATCGCATCCTTGTTACCGCCCAACTGAACCTGTTAATATCCATGCCTACCCACAGTCAAGAGACTGCTCAGCAATTAAGAAGAATGCTGGACAAATTAAATGAAGTGCTAGAAGCACTAAAAGGTCTTAAGGTCATAACCACAAATTGGGACCCATTAGTAATACACCTTCTTACCCAAAAACTGAATCGTGAAACAATCACACATTGGGAAACAAATTTAAGCACCCGCAATGATGCAACCGCTTTACCCACCATCAACGAATTTAAGAATTTCATCGAAAGACGATTTCGTACCTTAGAATCCATTGGGGGCGCAAAAAATATTACTCGTGAAACCCCATTCAACAGTAAACCAGAAAGCACCAAGGTGCATTTAGCCCAACCACATCAATTAACAAACCCTACACATTCAAGAGGATCTGCAGTTAAGTGCCCCTGCAACAAATTTCACCTGTTTCGTGAATGCCCACAGTTTATAAAAATGAACCCCAACCAGCGTCTTAATTACACTCAACGCAAGGGTCTATGCTGCAACTGTTTTGGGAATACACACATTACAAGTCACTGCCCAAAAACCTCCTCATGCCATAAATGCCAAAAGAAACACAACACTTTCTTACATCTTGATAAGATTAATGCCTCATCTCGAAACAATACTCCACAAACTGATCCAGATCACTTGGCCACGACACCTGTGCACACCTACCTAGCAAAGAAACCAACACACACCAGTACGCTCCTCGCCACAGCTCTTATTAAGGTACACAGCACTGAAGCTGGTACTATCACCCTTAGAGCCTTGGTAGATCCAGGATCAGAAGTATCATTTATTACAGAAAGAAGTGCTCAACTACTTAAATTAAAAAGAAAAACAACAGATTTAGGAATCACCTGTGTCGGAAATGTCGAATTGGATACCATTCGCGGAGTTACCAACCTCAATTTCGGAGCACATTTTAAAGATGATCAAAACATTGAACTTCAAGCCTTCGTGATTAACCAAATCACAGGAAAACTACCATCATATTCAACTAACCCTCAAAGGTGGACTCATCTTGAAGGGTTACAGCTAGCCGATCCCTTCTACTTCAACACAGGAGACATTGATATACTGCTAGGGGTAGATGCATATGTAAAAATTATAGAAGGCGGAGTTATCAAAGGGGCACCTAATAGTCCTATAGCCCAATGTACCTCCCTGGGTTGGATCCTTTGTGGACCAACTACTACTACACCAGAAACTCGAACTACCATAAGTCTAGTGTGCACGAATAAACCCACAATTGATGAATTGTTAAAGAAATTCTGGGAAGTCGACGAAATTCCCAATAAACAACATCATACAAAAGAAGAAGTAATGTGTGAAAACCACTTTCAAACCACTCATAAACGACTCTCAAGTGGAAGATATGAGCTAAACCTTCCATTTAAATCACATCCAGCTGCACCCGTGTTAGGCGAGTCTCGAGCAATTGCTCTGAAAAGATTTCTCAGTGTAGAAAAGAAACTTCTCAGAAACCCAACATTAAAAGTAGAGTATAAAAAGTTTATGGATGAGTATCTTAACTTAGGACATATGGAGATCGTCGATGAAGACGACCCAGTCGATTACATGCCCAACTATCTACCTCACCATAGTGTAGTAAAAGAAGAAAGCACTACTACTAAGGTAAGAGTAGTCTTCGATGCCTCAGCTAAGACTACGAATTACACCTCTCTTAATGACCACATGATTGCCGGACCAACCATACAAGATGACCTAGCCGATATACTACTACGCTTTCGAATCCACAAATATGCATTTACCGCCGATATCGAAAAAATGTACAGACAAATCATGATTGCTAGAGAAGATACTGATTATCAACGCATACTGTGGAGAGAAGACCCATCTGAACCTATAAAGGAGTACCGATTACTTACGGTTACATACGGGACATCAAGTGCGCCATTCCTAGCGATTCGCACACTACACCAATTAGCCCATGATGAAGAACATGATTACCCCTTAGCTTGCAAAACCATCCTCAGGGATTTTTACGTTGATGATCTTATGTCAGGAGCATTCACCGAAGACGAGGCCATAAATCTCCAACAAAAACTACGACACGTTTTGAAGAAAGGAGGATTTCATCTTCGTAAGTGGACAAGCAACTCAAATGCCATTTTGGAAGGTGTTCCCAATGAAGATCGTGAAATAAAGACCAACATGGAACTTAATATAAACAACACGATAAAAACATTAGGGATACATTGGAACCCGTCAAGCGATTGTTTTCAATTTAAAATTAAACCACTAACAAATGATCCCAAGACAAAAAGGGACCTGCTTTCAGAAATAGCAAGGATTTTTGATCCGCTGGGATGGTTGGCACCCATCGTAGTAACCACGAAAATCATGATGCAACAGCTATGGCTGATAAAGACAGAATGGGACCAGCAATTACCCAATACAATAGCACGCCAGTGGCAAGAATTCCGTGCAGACTTGCCACTAATAGAAAAAATAAATATACCGCGATGGTTATACATCAAGCCAGAAGGCGAATTCCAAATACACGGATTCTGTGACGCATCAGTCCAAGCGTACGCAGCAATTCTATACATGCGCACACCTCATTGTAATGAGTATAAAACAACGTTAATGCTAGCCAAAACTAGAGTCGCTCCTACTAAACAACTAAGCTTACCCCGATTAGAACTGTGTGCTGCATCCCTCCTCGCGAAACTTGTAAAACAAGTTCTCTGTAAAATTCTAATGAAACCAACCACCGTCTATCTATGGAGTGATTCTACCATAACGCTCTCTTGGATCCAAGGGCATCCTTCAAAATGGACAACTTTTGTAGGCAACCGTGTAAGTGCCATTCAAACTGACACCGATGGATGTTTTTGGAGATACGTTCCTACTAAGGACAACCCAGCCGACTGTGCAAGCAGAGGAGTAAAGCCTGTACAGTTGAAGGATCATAAAATCTGGTGGAACGGTCCATTATGGCTTAAGGAAGAACCTGAGAAATGGCCTGAAAACATAATAAAGGAGACCAAACTAGAGACAAAAAAAATCAGAGTTCATGTAGCCAAGATCACCACACAAACATCAGAAGATGAGATCAACGACCTCCTGACTAGGTTTTCCATATGGAGGAAACTACTGAGAATAATAGCACTATGTACCCGATTTTATAATAACTGTAGGAAACCACAACAGAAAACAACAGGATATGTAAGAAATGAAGAAATAAGAGCAGCTAAACGACTAGTGATCAAGTTAGCTCAAATTCAAGCATTTCCTAACGAAATTCATGCATTGAAAAACATGCTCCCATTAGACAAAAAGAGTACCATCCAAAACCTAAATCCATTCCTCGACAATCAGAACATTATGAGAGTAGGCGGGCGACTAAAAAATTCAGATGTACCGTACACTGAGAAACATCCTATTATCCTTGGAGCGACCGGACATGTTACGAACCTCATCATAGACGACGCACATAAGTTATCGCTACATGGAGGTGTACAATTGACACTTGCCACCATCCGAATGGAATACTGGATTATACACGCGCGAAGATGTGTGCGACAAAAAATCCATAAATGCCTTACGTGCTGGAGATATAAGGCAACAACACCGCAACAGCTAATGGGAAATCTACCAGAAGCTAGAGTGACCAGAAGTAGACCATTTCAAAATGTAGGTATAGATTTTTGTGGTCCAATCGTAATCAAAGAATCAAAATGCCGAGGAAGAGTAAAGACGTCCAAGGGTTACATATCTGTGTTTATATGCCTATGCACAAAGGCCATTCACCTCGAAGCCGTCAGTGAACTATCAACGAACGCATTTTTGGCAGCATTCAGAAGATTCGTAGCCAGACGGGGACTTAGCACGGACATCTTCAGTGATTGCGGCACTAACTTTATCGGTGCCAACCGTCAGCTTGGTGCAATCAACCTACAACGAGAATGGGGATTAACAGAAGAGACTTATGGTATAATAGAACAAATGGGTGTCAAATGGCATTTTATACCACCAGGTGCTCCACATTTCGGAGGGCTCTGGGAAAGCGGCGTTCGAGCCACAAAACACCACTTAAAACGAGTCATGGCAGACTCGTTACTCACATTCGAAGAAATAACAACCTTGTTGACCCAAATTGAAGCATGTTTGAACTCCCGACCACTATGCCCACTGTCAGATGACCCCGACGACACCGAAGCACTCACTCCAGGACATTTCCTCATTGGCAGTGCTCTAATTGCTCCCCCAGAAGAAAATGTTTCTGATAAGCACATCAGTAGGATAAATCGTTGGAAACATATACAACATGTGCACCAAAGCTTCTGGAGAAAATGGCAGAAGGAATACCTCCATAGACTCCAACAACGACCTAAATGGCTAAAACCAAACCCTAATATAACAGTAGGCAATCTAGTAATAATAAAAGATGAAAGACTCCCACCAACTTGCTGGGCGCTTGGCAGAGTAATCGAAGTGCACCCTGGGTCAGATGGACTAGTGCGAGTAGTTACGATCAAGTCAAGAAACTCTATACTCAAACGACCAATTTCAAAAATATGCTTACTACCAATCGAAGAAAACCAACAGCAAGTCCCAAATTCCTCCAATCACCCAATTAACTAAGATAAAGAAAATAAGAAAGTAACTTTAGCACAAGTAAGAAACTCTACATATAAGTTGTATAAAAAAAAAATAAAAAAAAAAAAAAAAAATATTATAAATAAGTAAATAAATAAAAAAAAAAATCCCCAAAAGCCCAACAACCAGTCAATAATTAACCATGTTTTACAGCGTCATGAATCATATCTGCATCATATTACTTATGGGCTACTTCCCAATAGCAGTGCACGGTATTATCGCTTACGACTGCGGCCACAACAACGTAAATATCTCTACATTATCACTAATTGAGGTCGAAGAATGCCATATAGAAAAACCATCAACAAAAGTAGAACTTGAAGAGATCCAATTACTCCAATTGAGCGAAGTTACATATGTACATACCTACCAATGTAAGGTAAGCATTATCCAGTCGGTATATACCTGTGGTATGTTTAGCCACATTTCGTTGGTACCGGGAGGATTATCAACCTTCATCAGTGACATATCGAACGAAGAATGTATGACCTTACACCAAAAAGGAGAATTTAGATTAACTAACCACCGACTAATCGGGGAAATAAAACCCAATTCGTCCTCAAGCTACTCGGAGGTGGTCGTGGGAGAAGTAGATGAAAACGGTGCATGTAGAGGACAACACTACACAACTAGCGGACATTCCTGGTCAAACGCTTTAGTTATACAAGCCATAACCATAACCATTACCGACAATCTTAGTACAGCTAGACTAGATGAGAACAAGATCACAATAAGAGGCAATATTGTGTGCCCCTATCTCAATACCAAGTGCACCGATCCTGAAAACGGAATTACATTTTGGAAATTAGTGCCTGATGAACGATGTGAAGATTACAAATACGATGTGCTATGGGAAGGCCAAGCAAGTAAGGTCCTTAGCCTACATAACAGCACCACCATAAATCCAACAGTCATATATACTGTAAACACAGAAGACAACATCTTCGCACTGGAAATAAGAAGAGAAATACCAATCTGTCAAGCCAAAGGATACCAAACGGAACATCCCCGTCTAGTGATTGTACCAAAGGTAACAAATCAGTTCCTATTCACCAAAAAATCAGTAGCGTCCAATAATTTAGATATCATAACGTATGTAAACTCTAAATTCGTATACGCAGAAAGGCACATGAGACAACAAATAGAACAACTGTACCTTAATCTCATAACACGTCGATGTGAACTAGAACGGGAAGTATTGCAGACGCTATTAACGATAGCACCTCACTATCCTGATGAATTCGCTTGGAGGTACATTAAAGAACGAGGATACACGGCGGTACCTCGCGGCGAAGCCATATACATAATTAAATGTCAACCAGTCGAAGTCGCTGTACGTGCCAGTGAGAAGTGTTTTAATGAACTGCCGATTAGCTACATGAATAAGACATTCTTTATGACCCCGAAAACGCATCTCATACAAGAATTTGGAACAGAAGTTGCTTGTTCTCCACTCTTGAATCCAGCTTACTACATTTTAGGGGATTGGTATGGACTCAATCCCACAATACATAAGATAAGAAGCCCAGGGAAATTACACCCATCACTAACCACCAACTGGAAGTATGAAGAGCCAGGTGACTTAATGAAGCCAGGTATATATACGACCAATGCACTAAATGAACTCCGACGCCAAGCAATGTATGCATCAGAAAGACAAGCGATTACAAATATTGTTACGAAGAGACTGCTGGGAGAAGACGTTGGTCATCAAGATATGGATGTTCTTAAACTAATCACACCAGGTGCAATGCACAGCGTAATGGAAACCGTGCAGCTTAAGATATGGACTACCCTCAGTGAAGTTGGAAAAATATATCTAATTGTGATTGGAATATGCAGTATTATAAAAGAAGTTAAATTCATATGTGACACTATTATAAACGGCCGCCGACTACATAATCTCTTTGGGTGGAACTGGAGAATCATCGCTGCAACATGGGACACACTCACAAATCTCGTCGTACACAATCATCTCCAGAGCAGGACACATCCCGTGAATGACCCGACTTCCGAATTAATAACAGTCGTCGCTCAAAATCCTAATAACCCTTCACCCGAACCAGAAAATCCCAATATCGCACACCTTACTCTCCTTAACGAAAGGAAATCCCTCTATCCCTCCATATCTAACCCGGTCAACAATTAAAATGTTTACTAGATCCCGTCAGAACCATCACCTGGTACCGAAATCCAGCAGCTATTGAAATCAAGAAGATTTCAAGGGAGGCAGAATGTATAAACCCAGTTCATCGCCTGGACAACCCAATTAACATCAACCAACTCATCCGGGATGACGAAACTTGTGGTGATTGAACCAATATCAAACCAATATCTTGCTCTAATTTAAGTTCAATTGGAGTTGCAAAAGAGCTACAAGTGAAAAACCTCACCCAGCACTGGCATCAGCATTTTCACCACCGCCTCAAGCACCAACAAGCTGCAAGAAACCACGAAAGTTGATCAGTCCAAAATAGATTCCACAACGGTGACGACGGGACGTTTAATGTTTTAATAAATTAGTAACAAAACGACGGGACGTTTAATAGTTCAATAAATTAATACCAAACCATTAATCAGTGAAGTTTCATTCCAATTCCTAATTAACTTGCCTCTAAACACGGGTAATAGACACGATCACCCACCTTGTTTCAGGCGCACAGACGCAACACAACACGGAGCACCACAATTCGAAAACAAAGAAAAAAATAGAATCCACTGCCACAAAAACACAATTTCACAATAAAAAAGATAAGTGGTTTAAAATTAGAAAAGAAGAGTTAAATAATTAGTATAAAAACACTCAAAACACGGAAACCAAATATCCACAACACTGAATGACTCCACAGTTTGACAGGACTGATTTAGGCCACGCCTCCCAAAAGCAGAAGTTTCGACCCAGTTTGCGGATAACATCGGGGTAGTGCTCGTAGGAAGACGCCTCTATGATGCTGTAAACACGCTAAGGGCGATAACGAATTGATTTTCGCCGGAAAAACCGAAAGTTCCGACGAAATAAATTCGTTGTATACACACAATAACAGCGACGGCGACAACGAAAATGACCCCGACAGCCGATTATGCTACACGCGAATTGAGAAACACACGGAAATATCAACACAATCCCATGCCATAGCACGCATGCAAGTTTGACAGGCAACGGCTACGAAATAGAAAATGGATTGATTCGGTCGGCATGTATTCTATTCGTTTCAGACAGTCGCTGTATAAAGCGATTCGTCGGCCGCCCTTAATATATTTACAATATGAGATCGAATTACTCGCGAACGAAGCTATCTAGAGGCTACACAATTCTATGAACACCCTCCAGCGCTGGACGCTTGATGTGACCGATACTCAAACTACGAGTGTCCAATATCAAGCTTATTTGGGTACGTTCGGGCTTTTTTCGATGCTGACTCAATTGTTGGAAGCCAACATTTCAATGAAACTTTCATCGCATCGTGTAGAGCCGGCTGAAGAGATTAAAACAAGCCCCGAAAGTGATTAGAACGAGCCCGGAAGTTCTCACTATTAGTGAGCAGAAAACTGAAGCTTTGCTTATCAGCAAACTGAGAAAACAAGTGTCCGTAAGATTCAAGGTAAGGGAACAGATCAGCTGGCTTAAGTTTAAAGCACACTTGGAAGTGATTGCGGATAAGGCTTCCGCTTTTTGTGCAGAATTTCTAAGAATACTTTGAAATGTGGGGCCCTAGAGCGAGCGAGTGTGTTTAGCTCAATTTTGCTTTAGGCAGCGCCAGTGTGGACAGCAGCATTTATAAGGTCAGCTAACAGCAAAAAATGGATGACCACATACACCCACCGTGAGTGCTGCGCGTACAGAACATATCTAACAATACGGCGTGAGTGATATAGGGTGCGCCAAAACAATTGGGAGCTTTATAGGCATGCGAGGAAATGACAATTCCATACAAATTAACATTTTGTGTTCGTTCGATAAAAGGCAAGCGCTCGTGCATGGTAATATCCCCTTCGAAATTCGTTTACGGGAAACGAACTCCTCCATAACATCTGACCACAAGATTCGCAGTGAGACTGATTGAATTGTGATTGAGAATATAAATGAGCGAGTGATTTGGGTTTTTTTTAACGAACGGACTGACGTTGACGACTGACGACTGACGAACTTTTCTTTTCGAATACAGGAGCCTGTAGCTTTTCACCTTCCTACAAAAGACTTTTAATAAAACAACATTGAATAAAATTGAAAGCGCGAAGTTAAATCTGCATATGTTTACAAATTAGGACTACTTACTTTCAAATTTTCCGGGTGGGCACTGCTACCCACCGTACTCATATTATCCTCCGACTATGATTGGTACACGAGCTACGAAATAATGCTGCTGCATTCGGGGCAGACGATGCGCCAGCGCTGGAGACCAGTGGAGAAGTGGGTTACTGGTCGAGCACCCAAATTAGTCACACCGAAAATGGAAATTCAATTTGGCGCGTGGAATGTACGAACAGGACACCACGTCGGTCAAAAGGAAATCATAGCAATCGAATTATTGAAATCGGAACTACGATTTACCGGATCCGGAACATTGACGATCATCCCACCAACAATCGACGACACGATGACGCTTTACTATTCCGGTGATGACAGACGAGAGGCCGACGTCGGGTTTATGGTCGATTGACGAGGTGCCAGCAGCGTAATCGCATTCCAACCGATATCCGAACGTTTGGCGGTTATAACCATCGGTGGAACGATCAAGAACCATATGGTATCCGTTTGTGAGCCAACCGAGATCAGCCCGGACGTGAAGGAGGACGAATTTTACAATCAGCCTTAACATAAGCTGGATACGATACCTCGAACCGAATTAATCATACATACTCGCGGGAGACTTCAATGCACATTCAAGTGATCGAACCGGCTAGGAAAGAACGATGGGCAAATTCGGGCACGGAGTATTTAACGACAACGGCTTAGGCCTGCTTTCATTCGCAGCGTGAAACAATTTGATCGTTGGCAACAGTATTTTCCGCCATCCACTCACCTGGCGAAATCCATCTGGCGATGTTAGACTGCGTTTTGATCAACACAAGATTCCGATCGACGTTCAAAGTCGTACGTGCATTGCGTGCGCCCGATTGCGGTATGGACCATTATATTGTTCGAGCGAAATTACAGATGCGATTACAAAGAGCGAAAAAAACGGAGCCACTACCAGCCAAGAAGATTTGGGCGTGCCTACGGGACCCGGGCATCGGGCGAGAGTTTCAAATGTCATTATCCAACAGGTTCGCGGCGCTCCCAATACCGAACGATATCAAAGTAGAAGAAAAAACCTGGCTAAAGAATATCGAGGGAGACTTGAAGAATCGATGACTATCAGTTATCGAGGCTTGAGACGTCGTCCGCAAAAGCGTATATCAGCGTATCCGTTGCGTGGACGTTCTGCTCGGACCGCCAGCTAACGGATAAAAGAAAAAGATTATATTTTGAAGGTAGAAACAATGTCATTCTCCTTGCATTCCTCCTCATTACAATGAGAAACTGTACCTTTTCAACTTCAAATTGGGACTGTCTTGAACCGTACAAAGTTGCTCCTTCTTTTTTAATGCCATTTTCAAAATCTCTGTCGTTAGGAAGAAAAGAATGACCCGACAATAGAAATTTGTGGCCAATAACATTAATTTCATTTTGAGTTGATTCAAGAATCCTTTACTACATCAGCTCGAGCTTAATATTTCGGTTTTGTATGGTACACATGTCATGGCTGTAATATGGTCTTGCCTTGTAACATTCTGAATATGGCAGCAAGGTGGTGTTTCTTCCGTACCTTTAGAGTCTAGATACTACAGTTTCCTCCCATGCATACATATGAGCATGAAAATTATGAAAACCTTCTTTTAGAACATACATATTTCGCTTATAGTATGGTAGTTTTCTTCTGTTTTCATATACCGGAGGAGGGTTTGAAGCCTTTCTTGAAGTTTACTTCTACGTTTACTTTATGCTTCCAGTGTTTTGTTTTGTGCAAAGTTTTCCTCCCATGTAATTGTGGAGGAATTGCCTTTGCTTCTTCCTACAGATGTTTTTTTGCGATTCTTCTTGTTTCTTGTTCCTCGTCGGTCTCTCTATGTACATATTCCAATTTTTGTTTCTGGGTTTTATAACTGCTTTACATTCCTCGTCGTACCTTTGCGATTTCCTCTGGCGCTTCAGGTTACACCTGAAAAATTTTCTTGAGAGTCGTTTACCGGCCGCGTACGCTGTTTGTTTTACTTGAGGTCAAGGATTTTTGCGCATGCTTGAATTTTCTACATAACATTCCTTCCCCCAGAATCGCTACGGAGCGGGCAGGGTGATTTGTATCGTACGGTAGAGAAAACAGGAGATTAGTTTGGAGTTCTTGGATCGGTTCAATTGGTCAGTTGCGGAGTACATTTGTATGAGATACCCTAGCAACATTGTTAACCATTGAGGAAGGATCTGCCCATGAGTGGTCGTCCAACACGGCGTTTTACGAAATAAAACGTGCTTGGGTATTCTCTGGGGCAGGCCATGATTTGATTTTCTAAAGAAGCGCTTTCTCTTCGTAAGACGGCTTTAAACGATTTTTGTGGACCGTAACTAACTTCCTGTTTATTGCAGATTTGGGATAGCTTGTTGCGTAGGAGGACCTTGGGTTTAGTGGTGTCCCTTAACCATTGCGTATGTGCCCTAGTAACGACGTTACAGTGGTTCGGACCTTCGCAGGAGATTGGAGCCTTTACCGTGAAGGTGTTAAGCTCTTTGGGTATGGTAGGTATGCGGCTGAGAGCATCCGCATTGGTGTTATATCTGCCGATTTGTGATTTGTGCTCTTTAGTCCAGTAAATTGGTACTTTTTCTTTGCGAAAAATACCGCACGCGATTTTTTTTTACCAAATGTTTTTACATATTTTTATGAGCTTAAATTCAAAATGGCGTCATCCCCACCCTTATGCTTCACTTACAATGAAGGGAAACGCGTTTAATTCTATATCTCCGAAACTATGCATTTTACGACAAAAATGTATATAATCTTTTTTGTAGATAAATAAATGATTCAACTTTTTTGTTCAGAATTTTTTTTTTGTAAAGTCAATATTTTCGTGCATAGTGCTTCAAACTTTATACATTACTTTCTTTGCACTATATTTCGTTAACGGTTAGCCCGACATAAAAAAGTCCTTCCTAAGACTTATAGAACACACGATTATCTATAATTTTTGCTTTTATCATTTTTAGATAGGGCTAATATTTCGCGAGTTATAGCGCTTTAAATGTCGGAAAATGTAAATTCAAAAAAAAATTTCCTTTCTTTCCCTGTTTCATTTCAAAACTGATTATATCGTGTGTTGAGCTCATCATTGCCCACATTTGTTGCCTTTACTTTTTTCTATAAAGTTGATATTTATGGATTTATTACACCTCCAAAGTTTATTAAAAATGGTTTTTTGCAAATATCTAGTCAACTATTTATTTACGATGACAAGTTATACCAACAAATATGTTTGTTATAAAATTCCGTTGAAATTTTACTTTAAACATTTTTTTCTAGCATTTATGGCCGATTCTCCAGAACCTTTAACCTGCTTGTCGCTTCGAAATTTTTATGACTAACAATTTTTATAAGAAGATTAAAAATAAAAGAAGCTATCAATAATGTTAAGAAACTATTAGTGAACAATAAGATATAAGTACGAAGTCATTTAAAACGATATATTGCAATAAAATTTGAAAAAATGTTCCGTTACCTGTCACTTTTCGGCCTGTCTTTAACGCTAATCTGAATGAAAAACTATTTATATTTGTGATAGGAAGCGTTGAAACAAATAGTGAAAAGTGAAAAGTTGTAGTTTAACTCTTAAGGAAAAATGCAGTTGTGTTCGGTGCAGTGTCAAATCGCTATATTTTCCAAAAAACAACTCTGAAGTTTGTCCCTAGGTTTTGACGTCAAAGTTGTAACCCGCATGGTAAGTCGAAGTACTCCGAATTGTCTCATTTTATCATAAATTTTTTTAAACGCACTTATTGTTCAGACACTAACGAACATGTGCATACATTTTGTGACACAAATAAGTTGAAATTGGTTGATTTTTGGGCAAAACTGGCTAACGTGAACGTAGGTTACATTTAAATGTCAAAGTTGTAACTGCAATTAATTTGCTCATATTACATTAAATTCATCCCCGTAAAATTTCTTATGACCTATTGTAACTAGTTAAATCATATGTAACGTTTCCTTCACTTAAATTGTTTCATGAATCTTAAAAAAAAGTAATTTAAGCGAATGTCAAAATTGTAACCATGTCAAATTTGATGTCAAAATTGTAACCATGTCAATATAACCATGTCATAAAAAAAATATGCGCATTGAATTTTTTAATGTTCTACATCAGAAAACATTTATTTATGAAATAAGAAACACAAAAAATATCATGGCACGGTTGTGCTATCAATTTGAAATTTCATTTTTCCAATTAGCTCAGGTTAAAGGTTCTGGAGAATCGCCCTTATATGTACTTTAGCCGCAATTCAGCGCCGATTGTTTCATATAGATACACCTTAATGTTCATACATATGATTAAGAAATTTCGTTGGCGTACAAACCCTTTTAACATGTTTTTTAGCCTCATACTTATGTTTCGAAGATGTCGGTTGACAATCGGATAGACCAATGAAGCCGCCATCTAATGACTTGACGTTGTCTTCGTCGAATGATATATCTGGGAGACTTGAAAACTTGCAAATGTTCTCATTTATTTCATTGTTTTCAAGGAGGTTTGCATCCTTCGTCACATTTTCGCAATTTCCTCCACTGCAGTTAGAGCAAATTATGGTACATTTGAGACCAGCCTTGAAGCATTCACAGGAACCGCCACATTTTTTCCTACATTTGCAGGATATTAATTTTAATAAATTTGCTGGTGCCGGAGCAATTGTCATTGGGACTGGTTGTAAGCCAAATCTTGTTCGCTTCTAGTACCACTCCTCCGGGTCTTGATAACTATCAAGCCAAGTTTGCACTTGATGATATACTTGAAATGAGTGAAGTCGAGCAGCATCTTTAATTGGAGGCAGAGCTGATAAGTTCACTTTGGTTTTTGTAGCCGATTTTCCAAAACATTTAAACCTTAGTGAATGCTTAAACAAACGAATTTCCGGACGATTTTCTTTGTTGATTAACGCGAGCAACTCAGAAACTCTAAATTGACATTCCTCACTGTTCGTTGTAAAGCTACTAATAACTTGCATCACCTCGGACATTTCTTTATTGGGACGACCCCCTTTTCCCCTTGTAGATGGTGTGGTTTTTAAATCTCGCATACAGGAATGATGATACCTAGCACCTGTAGCTTTGGCATCAGAAACATTTGCAATGCGTTGCACAATGTTCAAACTTCTTTTATCATTTCGATTCTGCAAACGTACGCCAACGAAATTTCTTAATTATATATATGAACATTAGCTAAAGTATAAATGCTAGAAAAAATGTTTACAGTAAAATATCAACGGAATTTTATAACAAACAAATTTGTTGGTATAACTTGTCATCGTAAATAAATAGTTGACTAGATATTTGCAAAAAACCATTTTTAATAAACTTTTGAGGTGTAATAAATCCATAAATATCAACTTTATAGAAAAAACTAAAGGCAACAAATGTGAGCTCAACACACGATATAATCAATTTTGAAGTGAAACGGGGAAAGAAAGGAAATTTTTTTTGGATTTACATTTTCCGACATTTAAAGCGCTATAACTCGTGAAATATTAGCCCTATCTAAAAATGATAAAAGCAATTATAATTATAGATAATCGTGTGTTATATAAGTCTTAGGAAGGACTTTTTTATGGCGGGCTAACCGTTAACGAAATATAGTGCAAAGAAAGTAATGTATAAAGTTTGAAGCACTATAACTCCGAAAATATTGACTTTACAAAAAAAAAATTCTGAACAAAAAAGTTGAATCATTTATTTATCTACAGAAAAGATTATATACATTTTTGTCGTAAAATGCATAGTCGCGGAGATATAGAATTAAACGCGTTTCCCTTCATTGTAAGTGAAGCATAAGGGTGGGGATGACGCCATTTTGAATTTAAGCTCATAAAAATATGTAAAAACATTTGGTAAAAAAAAATCGCGTGCGGTATTTTTCGCATTACGAAGGCCTTTTTTTCGACCTATTTACTGGACTACTTTGCTGTAGTCTATAGTGGTATTCTGACAACTTTTGTTCAACCCGACGAGGCGTGTAGAGGATCCGTGACGTTGAAGACGCCTTCGGGAATTTATGGTCGGCATAGACTGTAAATTCGCAGCCCATTACATACATCCCACACAATGGCTAGCAACTCCTTTTATACTGTGGAGTAGTTGCGCTCCGCTTTGTTCAGGGCGTGGCTAGCGTGCGGTTTTTATCTACGTCTCCTTGACGTCTCCGGAAGACTGCTCCAAAGGTTTTACTGCTGGCGTCCGTTCTGAGATTGAACGGTCTGCTGATAACTGGGCCTATGAGTAGTAGAGGCCAGAGTAGGGAGGACTTGATTGCCTGAAATGCTTCTTCGCACTTGGGGATCCAGGAAAATTTAAGACCTTTTCGTAGTAAACTTGTTTAGAGACAGACTATTTTGGACAAATTAGGTCTGCATTTTCTGTTGTAGTTGGCACAGCCCAGGAAAGACTGCACTAGCACTGCACATGTACGGAACGCTAGAAAGTTTTGAACGCAATTCGTTTTTGAGTCTGGTAGGGCACCTTTTTCTGAGCAAATGTAACTCATATAAATTTTGTTCTTGGACACCTTTTCGGTGGCAATTTGAAGTTATTTTTCCTCAACCGGTGAAAGGCTCTTCGTAGTTTGATGACAATGCCATCTAGATAGGCAAAATTTTCGAAGCGTTGCTGGCCTGTGAGGACGTAATTCATAAGCCGTTTTTCTCACCATTGGGGCCCGGTTCTTTAAAGGACACTAGAAGGGGTAATTCTATTGAATTTTACTATGTTGGGCAATGTAGTTGTCTAACATTTCAATTAAATGCTCATTTATGATCTGCCGTTGTGTCTCAGCCAGTTTGTACATTTTTTGAATAAAGAGTTGGTCTTAGACCATTGGAATTTCATGTGAGATAGCTTGTGTGTTTGTGAGCTTATCTCCTTTTAACTGGGGTATGGCTGCGTATTCGTGACATAGTTCCTTTAGTTAGGGACTTCTTCTCTTCTGTCTTTAGTGGATGGTTGAAGCTAAGTTCCTCGTCGACTTTTTATAAGCGCTGTTCTCGCTCTTGTTCGTCGGGATCTTCACAGTCCGGGAATATACAGGGTGTGGAAAAGGTCTGGGAACGGTTCGATATTTCCTGAAGGGTAGGTTTTCGTGAAAAAAGTTTGTAGAAAAAGCTGCTCAGCTTGGAGGGTAAAATCATTTGCACATGACAGTCACCCCCACCCACTCACCCCCGCAGGGGGTGGGGGTAACTCTAAAATTTTAAATAGCAACCCCCATTTTTTTTCACGGATTATGATTCTCCGAAGAAAAATATGAAACTTTTGTCTTAAAATTTTTTCACGAAAACCTACCCTTCAGGAAATATCGAACAATTGCCGGACTATTCCCCACCCCTAAAACTTCGTTTTGGGGGTACAGGGAAGCTTCGGATAAAAAAAATTTTAAGACAAAAGTTTCATATTTTTCTTCGGAGAATCACAATCCGTGAGAAAAAATAGGGGTTGCCATTTGAAATTTCAGACTTACCCCCACTCCCTGGGAGGGGGTGAGTGGGTGGGGGTGAGTTTCGTGTGCAAACGATTCTACCCTCCAACCAGAGCAACTTTTGCTACAAACTTTTTTCACGAAAACCTACCCTTCAGGAAATATCGAACCGTTCCCAGACCTTTTCCACACCCTGTATATCGTATTTTTAGGTTCTCGTATGCTCTCTTGATATTTTCACCAAAATACATAGTCTCTCCGCAAAATAGAGAAAAAGGCGAGATATATGTATGTAGGAACAATAATATTTATCTAGCGGTAATGGTCTTCCACTTATTTTTTCTAAACACCGCTAGACTCAGAACTGAAGCCAACGATCAGAATAAAATCACTCTTCTCTGGGCCGGACTCTCGAACGCATCAGATTTAGTTTACGATTTTTACATTGAATTGCACATTTGAATGCCGGAGATATTAATTGAATTTAAATACAAAACATTGAATTATTACATTAAAGGTCGTCTTTTCATTACAATAAAATTTACCTAAAATCAGAATCCCACAATATTGGTGTCAGAAGTGGGATGTCCAGCGATAATATTGCAAGCAAAACCATGTGCAGTGATCAGTTATAAAAAGGTTAAAGCAAGGTTGAAGCAAGGGCAAAAATATATATCAAGTGAAAGATCGGAGTAAAAAACTAAGGAAAAAACCAAGAAAAGTGTTAAGAAAGGCAAGCTACTGAAAGGTACTCTAAAAAATAAGGCTATAAAAGGAAAGGAATTTAAATAAAATATCGGCAATAAAGGCAAAAGGAATTTTGAAAAGCAAGGCAAGGAGAAATTGAGGAAAAGCTAAGTATTTTCCATAAAAAGTGAAAGAAATTTTGAATTTATAATCTTATTTGTTGCAGAAAAATTTAAGCAGTGGAATTTACAATTAATAATTCATTTTTGGAATATAACTAAACAATAAAACAACCATTTCTGAAAATTTAAATAGGTAGCAGTTCTTATACTACGGTTATTTTCTCAGCGCGCACGCATACAGCGAGTTTCTTACTGAAAAAAAAGGATCCTCCGTTATTTTTACTTTCGAGCATCACTTGGAGTTATCTCTTTACATTTTTATATTTTCATAATTAGATTTGAGAAATTTGTTCAAAATAATTAATTTTTACTAAAATATCGTGAAGCGAACTTTTGATTAACAATTTTGTATGGACAAATTCACTAAACATACAGTCAGCGAGCTCCAAAACTTGTTACGAGAGCGAGGTTTACCTGTTTATTATAAAACTAAACTGGATTTAATAAAAAGATTAAGGAAGGCTATAACTGAAGAATCCGGCATTTTAGATAGTTCCCAGGAGAGCGAGAAAAATAGTAAGGGTACAGATACAGAGGAAGTGGAAAAACAAGAGGCAAGGACAGCAGATAGAAGAATTGATTTACCGTGCAGTGAAAATAAAATAGAAGACATTTCTGAAAAGAAAGTTTTAGAAGATTCGAAGATGGCAACGGGAGTGAACGGTTTTTCTTTTAGGGACATCGAGGAGTCTTTAGCAACGCTAAATGGGGAAAAAGGAACGGACGTTATCGCGTGGCTCAAAGAGTTTGACCAGGTCGCAACAATGTGCCAATGGAATCCTATACAAAAGTACTTGTATGCCAGGAAGTTGTTGAGAGGAGCTGCTCGTCTAGCTGTGGAAGGCGATGAAGACTGCGTTAGTTGGGATAATTTACAGGAAGTGCTAAAGGTGGAGTTTGCTCCAGTAACTACTACATTGGATATACACAAGGCGTTAGAAGAGAGGCGGAAGTTACCACAGGAAACGTATCTTGAGTATGTTTACGCCATGAAGCAACTAGGAGCTAGAGGAAAATTGGACGAAGCCTCTATAGTAGCATATATCATCCGTGGAATACCAGACAGTAGTCTCAACAAGGCGCTTTTGTATGAGGCTACCACTATTGCAGACCTCAAAAAGAAACTAAAAGCGTACGAAACCATGAAAAAGCAGTCGACGTCTAAAGTCTTAGAGAAGCCCGTCACCAAATCATCCCAAGTGAAATCTCCAACAAGTAGGCCGGCGAATGGTAGATGCGCAAATTGCGGTGCTCTCTCTCATAGTTCAAAATATTGCCCGCATCGTGAAAAAGGTTCTAGGTGCTTTCGCTGCGGTGATTTCGGACATATAAGGAGCAACTGCCCTAAGCCAGGAACGTCGAAAGAATCGGGGAAAAGTCAGGAAGTCAATATGGTGAACGTTCCCTTATTGAAAGTAACGATAGGAGAACACGAGTTTCAGGGTTTATTAGACACTGGTAGTGAAGTTACCTTAGTATGTGAGACAGTATACCAAAGGAATAATAGTAGTTTCAAAGATGAAGGTCCAGGTGTTACTCTCATCGGTTTTGGAAGAAAGAAGCAACGTTCCATCTGCTCAGCAGCAATTGAGCTCGGGTTAAACGGATCAACATTTTTACTTAGATTACAAGTAGTTCCGGATAGGATGCTCAGTTGGGATTTTCTGATAGGAAGGAATGTTTTGAAGGATGCCTCTATTTCTATAGCTGACGAGGGAATAACAATCAAGCCTAAGGTTAATGAAAGCTCGGAAGAATTTTGTCTCTCGAAAATGGATGTCATGTCTCTGACGGTGGAGTGTAATTGCCCTAGCTTAGAGGAAATTTCGAACTTAAGCATGAAAAATGAAGTAAAAGAAATGATCAGTCAGTATAGTCCTCAAAAGCCTGAGAAGTCCATTATTAGCATGAAAATTCATCTGGAAGATGAGAAGCCGATATACCAAAAGGCTAGGCGTATCCCGAATGCTGAAAGGCAAATTGTGCAAGAGCAAGTGACCCAGTGGTTAGAAGAAGGAATTATTCAGCATAGCAAATCAGATTTTGCGAGTCCAATAGTTCTTGTGAGGAAAGCAGACGGTTCTCCACGTCTTTGTGTCGACTATAGGAAGCTTAATCAGAAGATAATAAAAGATCGTTATCCTTTGCCCATCATAGAAGAAGTTATAGAAGATCTGTACAAAGCCAAAGTTTTTAGTACGCTCGATTTAAGAAATGGTTTTTTTCATGTTGACGTTGCTGAGGATAGCCGCAAATATACATCTTTTATTACTTGTGAAGGTCAATACGAATTTTTGAAAGCACCCTTCGGACTGTGTAACTCTCCTGCAGTATTTCAAAGATTCGTGAATACAGTATTTCAGAAGCTGATTCAAGAAAAGATATTGCTCGTGTATATGGACGACTTAATCATACCTTCCGAAAACGAAATAAATAATATTAATAACTTACGCAAAGTCCTTGAGGTTGCTGCAAACAACGGATTAATCATCAAATGGTCGAAGTGCAAGTTTCTAAAGAGAAAGGTCGAATTTTTGGGTCACATTATTGAAGAAGGAAGCGTTAAGCCTTCAGTGGAGAAGATCAAAGCGGTAATAAACTTTCCCGAGCCTACTTCAGTAAGAGGTATTAGAAGTTTTTTAGGTCTCACTGGTTTTTTTCGAAAATTTATAGCTAATTATGCAACCATTGCTAGACCCTTAAGTAATTTAACAAAAAAAGACATGCCTTTTAATTTCAGCCACATCGAACGAGAAGCTTTTCAAAAACTAAAGTTTTGCCTTTGCCAGGATCCAGTGCTCAAATTATTTAATCCAGAGCTTCCTACTGAATTACATACCGACGCGAGTAAGCAAGGTCTTGGGGCTGTTTTACTCCAGAAGCATGCTGATGGTCATCTACACCCAGTGTTTTTCCTGAGCTTTAAGACGACGCCTTGCGAAGAGCGCTATACAAGTTACGAACTAGAATGTCTTGCAATTATCAAGTCTCTATTTAGACTAAGGTATTATTTGTTAGGTATCGAATTTAAAATCTTTACAGATTGTCAAGCATTCCAACAAGCCATGAAAAAAAAGGAGTTGTGCACCAGAATAGCTAGGTGGGCCCTTGTGCTTGAAGAATATAGTTGTACTGTTCACCTTAGATCAGAAGTAAAGATGCCGCATGTTGACGCGCTAAGCCGTTTTCCTGTTGTACAGGTCATTGAGAAGGATTTTCTTCACAACATTAAAACAATTCAGGAGCAGGATGAATATTGCGGATTATTGATAAGACTGCTAAGATCGGGACAGGGCTGCGAAGACTTCATTTTGCGGAACGACATGTTGTATCGATTCGAAGAAGGTAATTATTTGTTAGTTGTCCCGAAAAGATCCCAGAAAGACTTAATTAAGTCCGTACATGAGCAAGGTCATTTCAATGCTCGAAAAGTCGTGCACACTTTGAAACAGGACTATTATTTTCCGAAGATGACGCAGCAAGTCGATAAAGTTATTATGAATTGTGTGCCCTGCATATTGGTGGCGCGGAAGGCGGGAAAAGCAGAAGGTTTGCTAAACCCTATCGACAAGCTAGACGTTCCGCTGCACACTTTCCACTTGGATCATCTTGGGCCTCTGGCCTCTACTGCTAAAAATTATAAATATTTATTTGTCGTCATCGATGCGTTCACGAAATTTTCTTGGTTGTTCCCTGTAAAGGATACTTCGGCAGATGAAGTTATTATGAGACTCAACACATTAAGCGCAACTTTTGGGGATCCACAACGGATTATTACAGATCGTGGGCCTGCTTTCACTTCAGCAGCATTTAAACAGTATCGTGAGGAAAGAAACATCAATCATGTTTTGGTTACCACCGGAGTTCCGCGAGGAAATGGTCAGGTGGAAAGGCTCAATCAGACCATTATTGCGGCCTTAGCAAAGCTATCTAGTACGGAGCCTATGAAATGGTACAAACATGTTGACAAATTGCAAAAATTTCTAAATTCTACGACAAGTCGAGCAACTGGGAAAACACCTTTTGAATTATTAATAGGAGTCCGTATGCGTAAGCCAGAAGATGCCCAACTTGCTAAGCAAATAGATGAAGCGTTAGTAGAACACTTCCAAGCAGAACGCGACCAGCTTCGTCAAGATGCCAAGAAAGCGATTGGCAAAATTCAAGAGGAAAATCGTAGGTACTCATTGAGAAGGCGAAAAGCAGCACATCAGTATAACTTGCGTGATCTGGTAGCCGTCAAGAAAACCCAGTTTTGCCCCAACGCTAAACTTCTATCTAAATTTATGGGACCGTATGAAGTGATTAAGCACGTAGGAAAAGACAGGTATCAACTTAAAAAAGTCGGATATCAAGAGGGACCTGCTACAACTACATCATCAGCTGATCACCTAAAGCCTTGGAGAGAATGGGAAGAGAGTAGCGACGAGTCATCGGAGGCCGATGACCTGTAGCGTGGCCGAACTGTAGGAACAATAATATTTATCTAGCGGTAATGGTCTTCCACTTATTTTTTCTAAACACCGCTAGACTCAGAACTGAAGCCAACGATCAGAATAAAATCACTCTTCTCTGGGCCGGACTCTCGAACGCATCAGATTTAGTTTACGATTTTTACATTGAATTGCACATTTGAATGCCGGAGATATTAATTGAATTTAAATACAAAACATTGAATTATTACATTAAAGGTCGTCTTTTCATTACAATAAAATTTACCTAAAATCAGAATCCCACATGTATTTCTCAAAAACCACCTCATATATTTCACTTGGTACCGGTCTCATAGCTGTGGACATTTTTTTTTTAATTTTTCCTAATTTGAGCGGACTACATTGTAGCCTTCTTCTTCTTCTTCGATGGCTCTACAGCTTAATTTGAGGCTTGGCCTCCATCAGCTTCAACCTACAGCAAATATCGAAATTATTAAGAAAAGCATTGCTTCCTTTCAAGGTTCTACTGATAGCCCAAATATTCCACCGAACCAAAACTGTTGCAGGCTCAATCGTCGTCCGTACAAATAAATGATCGCGTGTCGGTTTAATTGGGTCCAATTTAATTAGTAGTAATAAATTTCAATAATTCTTTCGTGGCTTTCGAAATATTTTTCGATAAATTCCTGCTCAAAAAAATACTGTTGTCACTCATAGCAGAGATGTCCTTTTTGCCGACCAAACTCCAATTAAATTACGGATTTCCTGGAATGCGGTTTATCCTTGAATTTGTTGTAGAATGGTTGGGCGAAAACGTTTTATTTATTTTACGTTTGTAATTCAGAACCGAATTGCAATGGACCGAAAATAGCTTGTTTTAATTAAAAATTAATTTCAAAGGAAAATGGTTTAATTTATACAAAAAAAGTGTTTTTTTCCTTTTATAAAATTCGATTTAACCAAAATAAATTTTTTATAATTTAATCAAATACGGGGCAATATGCGAATGTTAATATTGAAGTTACTGGGCGCACGGGTGTGTTGCGTAAAGGTGTTGCATTGCCTATAATTGGACATAGGAAGGGTGTTTATTCGTGTTTTTTTTTTGTAATTAAATTAATTTTAATAAAATTTACCTTGTAAAGGTGTGTTATGAAAAAATGTATGATATATCTCATGTTCACAAGAACACGGCGCGCTAATTATGTTTAATATTGAAAAACATTTATTTTTGGAAAACAAATCAAAATATGAAACTGAATAAACAATGATTCAAAGTGAACCTCTACTTACATGTTAAAATCATCAAAAATACTTTGAAATTAAGTATTTAATCCTTATAATTTTTATTGCTTCTTTTAGCCGAGAAAAGTAAAAAACGAAGGAAAATTTTAGTGATTGCTGTAACTGTGTTCACACGACTACTTTCGCCGCGAGAACCCCCCGTAACCGTGGTCGTGGCCGTAGTTGTCTTCTAATTGGGGTTATCCAGTTAAACGACAACGAGAACATAATGGCTGAATACGCCATTGGAAGAAGTTTAACAATAACTACCAACTCATCTTCTTCTTCTTCTTTGATCCGTTAGCTGGTGGTCCGAGCAGGACATCCTCGCAACTGATATTCTGCTGTCGGTGCCGCTGGGTCTCGAACTCTATTCACGATTCGTTTACATTCTTGCCGCCTTTTGACGACGTCTCGAGCCTCGGTAACTGATAACCGTTGATTCTTTAGGTCACCCTTGATATTCTTTAGCCAGGTTTCCTTCGGTGCCAATCGCTGGTTTCTCCAGCCTGGGGGACGGTCTCGCCAGAGAAGTTTGCGTGGCAAGCGGTCATCATCCATTCGGCAAACATGTCCAAACCACCGTAGTCGACGCTTTTGCATTTCTTCTTCGATTAGTGTCTGCTGATCACATCTTTGTCTGACTGTCTCGTTTCGAAGGCGATCGCGTAGTGAGACACCGAGGATCTTCCTCAAGCATCGCATTTGGAAGACCTCGAGCTTTGTAACGTCCAGTTTGAGCAGTGTCCACGTTTCAGATCCATAAAGAAGAATTGGAAGGATCAACGTTCGGCGAAGGCGTACTTTTATTTTGATGGAAATATTTGTTCGCTTCCATATGCACCACTTGAGCGAGGCGAATGTTGCTGTTGCCTGGCCGATGCAGCTGTGAACGTCGGACGTCGATGCTACTTTCGTTTCCTCAACCAATGATCTCAAATATTTTAACATTGAAACCTGTTCAATTTGGATTCCATCGAGGTGAACACTGGCCCTCGATCCGTCCGTTGTGAGCGAAGTTGTCGTCGTGTCGAACTCCGAGTCGTCCACCGAATGCTTCACGCATAATCGCGTCGATCACAATATTGAAGAGAAATGGCGAAGCGACGTCTCCCTGTCGGACACCCGTTGGAATCGGGAGCTCCTCGGATAAGTCGCTTCGAATACGAACGCTGTTGGTTGAGCCATCGTACAACGCTTGGAGAAGTTTGATTTTTTTTTATGTGATAGTCTAAGCTTAGGTGTCATCCTTTGTACTACTAGTCCGTCATGTCGTACACGTCGTGGTGCAATGTCTAGTAGTAAGCTTAGCTTGAAGGATAGAGAGAAAGATAGGATAGATTAGGGGGAGTCGGGTGGGTGTTGGAGGAGATGGTGGTGAACCTTGCGCTTGAACTCTTGGGTGTTGTATGAGTTCGGGAATATTGACTGAGGTAAGTTGTTCCACAGTCGCGTTGTTCTTGTTATAAACGAATTTCTAAATCGGAGTGTGCGCGAAGATAAGGGCTGTAGACTATAAGGGTGAGCCGAGCAGGCAAGTCTAGTGTTGCGGGAGAAAAGTTGCCGTGGAGGCATGAGGTTACTTATTTCAGTAGAGCAATCGTTGTGGAAAAAACGGTAAAATTTTGCAAGGGCTGCTACATTCCTACGGTGGCTTAATGAGTCAATTGAGGAGCAAATGGTGCTATCGCCAATGAGTTTGAGAGCGCGACTTTGCACCTTGTCCAGCCAGGCTAAGGTGGTTCTCGGGGCCCCAGCCCAAATATACGAGTTGTATTCGAGGCGGGGACGAATGTAGGACTTGCAGATTGTAGCCCTGGCCGACGGCTGAAGGAGGAATGATGATTCTCAATGGCAAGTGTTCAGTTTCCAAGATTCTCCACGAGCTCTTCCAACCGACGCAATCGAAAGCGGATTTGAAATCGATGAAAACGACGACAGTTAGTTTGCCGCAATGAAGTCCTTCTTCCATTAGCTGACGGAGTGCGAATATTTGATCAATGCATCCTAGATGTGGTCTAAATCCCGCTCGTTCTTTCCGGCTCGTTTGCTCTCGATGTTTCTTTCTGATTGTATGATTTTCGTAAATACTTTGCCGACGATCGAAAGAAGGCTAATGCGGCGATAATTCTTGCATTCCCGACTGTCGCCTTTCTTCAAAATTGGCACAACGATCGCTTTCTTCCACCTCATACGAAAATATATACGAAAACGTTACCATAGATGGGAGATACACAGACGTGTTCCCCAATTCGAGTTGAATGAAATCGAATCGGAATTCAATTTCACTCGAATTAAATATATTTTTGTCGAAATGTGATCTAGTTAATATTAGGCATCGTAGTAGCATACTGGATGTGAGGAGTCACAGAAGAGCGAATATGGACACCGATCAGTTCCAAGTTGTTTGGAGGATGAAGACGAGCAAATAAATAAGAAATCAAAACAGTCAAATAAAGTGGCAAATAGAAAAATTAGGAAATGTAGAAACAAAACGAAAATTGAAAGAATATTAACAGGAAAGTTAGAGAAAATAACAAGGAGTCTGGAAATGGAAACTGATCTGAACCTGACATGGAGATCGATAAAAAGAAACATTACAGAAACAAACAATGAATTAGGTACACAAAGCAACGAAAGAATGAGGCACTGGTTTGACGTCTAATCTAAGAGAAGCATGGAAATAAAAAAACAGGCAAAATAAGACGGCTTAACAAGTGCCATATTTTTTTAATCTGTTCTGTTCTGTCCTGGAAAAGCTTCCGCACAAATTCTTGTCCTCGATAATCATCGAGAACAGGGGCCAGTTCACGCAATTTAAGGTCAACTGAAAACGGCGGCACGGAGTGATTCAAAAACGTTACAATAAATTTTAGCTATGAGTCAACACCGAAAAGAAATGATGACGGACGAAGCTTCTTTTCGAGATGCCTGCGTCGTATAGTAAAAATCCGCTGGCAAGATAGAATTTCAAACGAAGAACTATGGCGCCGTGCCGGCACAGAAAGGATGGACAACCAAATCAGGCGGAGGAAATGGAATTGGGTTGGCCACACACGAAAATCTAGCCAAACAGGTCCTTGACTGGAATCCGTAAGGATCCCGTCGAGTCGGAAGACCTATAACAACGTGGAGAAGAACCCTACTAGCAGAAGCCGCAACAACTGGGAGATCCTGGTCCGAGCTGAGGGCTGTCGCGCAAACAGAGTCCGCTGGAGGGCAACTGTTTCCGCCCTATGTCCCATGAGGGAGGGGAGCTTCTTTTACACTGTCTAGCCGAGCCCTCCTTGTTCTCCAGATTTAACCGCAACAGACTTTTTACTGTGGAATAATTTTAAAGGTAAAGTTTATGCTAACAAGCCGAAGACCATTGACAAATTCAAAGCTAACATACTAGCGGAAATAGCTGCTATGAGGCCCAAAATACTGGCCAATGTTATACAGCATGCCCGAAAAAGAGTTGCGTTTTGCGTATCGAATGGAGGTGGTATTTTAATCGACATTATATAAAAAAAACTGATTTGAAATAAATGGTAAAGAATATCCTAAATATCTTGGTATTTTATCAAAATCGGTTAAAACAATGTAAGAGTTATTCAATATTGAAATACCGAAGGTCTAGATGGCGAGATTGTGCTCATAGGTACTCTGCGGGTCCGAAAACTCCGCACAAGCACAGCTCAGGTGGAAAAAAAAGTTTTTTATGATTAAGAATAAAATACTGAATACAAAAATGCAATAAATTCGCTGAAGGCGATTTTCCCGAAACACATATTTTGCACTTATGCACTTCTGACTGTGAACTGCATAGCTGTGGGCGCTTTCAGTAATGCAGGATGCGTGCGCAAATGACTTATTCAGCAATTGAAAGTGTGAAGCTTTCAATGACTGAATAAGTCAATTGCGCACGCATCCTGCATTACTGAAAGCGCCCTGTATTTTCATTAAATTCCAATACACATACATAATGTATGTTTCTGTAAGCTTAAAATTCTGTTTCCTACAATTTGTTCCCATCAATTCTCCAATTTCATTTGTCATTCAAATGTCTTACTACTTGGTACTAGCGAATATATTGAAATTGAATTAGAAACCAGCCTTTCTACTGTCGAGGTTAATGGTTTGATTTT
The DNA here is from genome assembly GCA_949987705.1 of Thereva unica. Classification (NCBI taxonomy): domain Eukaryota; kingdom Metazoa; phylum Arthropoda; class Insecta; order Diptera; family Therevidae; genus Thereva; species Thereva unica. Next base: position 45,947,742 of record OX465281.1, on the reverse strand, counting down.
ATTTGTTTTGGGCCGCACCACAGGTTCAGCCTAGGGGCCTCCAGATCTTTAATTCGGCCCTGTTATTACAATACAGCCTCCAGAGTTGAGAGACATCAAAAAAGGTAATGACCCCGACAATCTCCCTCCTATTTTCTTGCAGTGCTGCTTAAAATATATCGCATTTCCTCTTTATTTCATCTTCAACAAATCTTTATCGTTAGGAAAGTATGGAAGAAATCCTACCTAACTCCAATCTATAAATCCGGTGATAAGCACTCGGTGGACAACAGGGGCATTGCCATTTTATTATCCATTCCTAAGCCTTTTAAAAAACTTGTTAATGACAAGATAGCTCCTCTTATCGACCTATACCTAAACGAACAACAACACGGTTTCCGGAAAGATCATTCAACGACATCAAACCTTAGGGTCCTAATCTCCGAATTGCTATGCCTCCATACCGCAGAGGCCATCAAATAAATGCTGTATACGCGGACTTCAGCAAGGCCTTTAATCAAATGGACCATGATATTTTAATTGCAAAATTATTAAAATTTGGAATATCAGGTTCTGCCCTGGAATGGTTAAAATCATAACTGAACGGAAGAACACAGGTTATCAGATTCCAAGGATTTCTATTTAATGAGATCGAAGTAACCTCTTGCGTTCCTCAGAGTAGTCATCTTGGTCCTTTTCTTTTCAATATATTCATCTCTGATCTATCGGAAAAACTAATAAATATTCCTCATCTCCTCTACGCGAATGATCTGAAAATTTATAGCGTCATTAAGACCCAAACTGATGTTCCCTTCATGCAGACGAAACTGAATGCCTTAATTCCACCAAGAACAAATCGCAACTTAACACCAGCAAATCTCATGCAATTACCGAAGCAGTACTATTATCTCAACGGCATAATGTTGAATCAGGTTGATCATATCGTAGATCTAGGCGTCGTTCTTGACAAAAAAAGAAACTCAATTTAAACCTGCACTAGGATAATATTACTGCCAGAGCATTAATAAACATAAACGCAGTAAGTAAATAAAACCCAGTGAAATGTGAAATTAAGGCCCCTATGCTGAAAGTCGTATAGGCTGTCATAAGAAGTGAAGCTAATACAGCGGTGCGCTGATAGTCGATCCTTACGACAGCTTATTTGGTGTGCTGACAGTCGTTTTTATAGTAATTTTGTTGTCACTTTTGGTCGGGCTTTTTGGGTAAGTGACAAAGTACGGAAATTTGAAAGAAAATATATATTTATTATTTTGGAATGTTTAATTTTAAGTTTTTAATAATTTCATAATAAAAATTACAAATAGAAAACAATTCGAAATATAAGTTCGAATTTTAGAAAACCATCCAGATGTGGCTAAAGGGGCAGAGATATGTTAGGAATTGCATGGTGCCAAATTTCATAAATGTTTGGGAAGAAATAATAACATAAAATTTTAAATTCTTCGTGTTTGCTATCTTCATCTTCCGGACTACTAAACCACAACAAGATTTAACATCTTTAATCTCAAATTGTTTATAATTTATTAAAATGTTCACGAAACACAAACTCAAAAATGTTTATTCTTCAAACTAAAAACGTTTATTATTCTTCAAACTAATTCTTCAAAATGTTTATTCTACAAATTAAAATTGTTCATTCCTCACCGAAACAAAAAAAAAATTAGCACCTACCTTCCCTGTCCCCTGTGCTGACAATCGCAATTTTGCTGAAACGACAATATCTTCAACTCAATCTACTTGTCACACCATCCGACTCTCAGCACAAAAACTAAAAAACGAGACGACATCGTCATCTCGATGCGACTGTCATATGACTCGACTTTCGGCACAGGGGCCTAAACGTCAAGTATAACGTAACGCCCATTCAATGGACAGGTTTTTTTTCAGAACTCGCGAGGTGTACAGGTGCCTCAAAGAGCTCGATGCCAACAAATCCACTGGACCCGATAATATACCCCCTATCGTCTTAAAACAATGCGCCTCACCTTTGGCTAAACCTCTGCGCAAATTATTTTCCCTGTCATATTTCTCCGGAGTTTATCCCGACTCTTGGAAACTTGCCCATGTTCAGCCCATACCGAAAAAAGGTGATTCCAGCGATCCCTCCAATTACCGCCCAATAGCAATTACTTCTATTCTCTCCAAAACCATGGAGACGATAATCAACAAAAAGCTTATGGGATATCTAGAATCCAATCTACTCATAAACGACAGACAGTATGGCTTCCGACAAAAAAGATCCACTGGCGATCTTTTAGTATGTCTTACAGAACACCTCAGCCGTAGTCTGCATGGATCCGGTGAGTCTAGTCTGGTTGCTCTGGATATCTCCAAGGCTTTCGATAGAGTTTGGCACTCAGCCGGGATGAAATGACGACGACCTCCACGTATGCGTGACGGCTCCATCACGCTGGTTCATCCTGGGCAATGCGTTCTCGACCGAACGTAGCCGACAGTCGTCCTCCCTACCTTACGTTCCTCTCCTTGTTATCAATCCCTGCTACCCATCCCCAAGCCACAATCCCCTGGGTCGGATCAAGGTGTAATGCGAACCGTGCCGATGATCAGCTAGGCTGGGGACCCAGATTAAAAAAATAGCTCAGTCGTTTACGGTGTGCTCCGGATACCTGGCGACCTCCGGTTCTAATTAGCCTTACCCGGGTACTGCGGATCTCTGCCCGGGTGAACCTCGTTTCTCCGCTACTCGTGGGAGTAATTATGGAAAAATCCAAAAAAACAACAAAACCGGGGACCGGTTCCCTTAAACAAAAACCGGAAGGGACCACAAATCCCGTTAATAGCAAGGCTACGGCACCCCCGAGCCAACCCAAACCTAGCGGAAGTGGAGTCACAAGCTCCACCCCTCTAAAAAAGACCCCAGAAGCGACCACTAGCAAACCTGCTCCTCCTTGCGACTACGTCGATGCCCAGCGTACACCTGCGGGCACGGCCGCTGCGGGGGGATCAGGAGAGCGGTTAGTCTGCGCAAGGGCCAAAGACCTGAGAAGACCGGACCCGGCAAAAGCAGGTCCTCCTCACATCCGCATAGCCCGCAACATCCTTCGTCGCTTGGCCACCAACCCGATCAGGGAAGACCAAGTGTCCAAGGAGGACTTCACCAAAGTCCTAAATGACATTGCTTGGGCTAAACAAGTCATACCAGACTTTACATTGGAGTCTAGAGGTGCACCAGCCTCTAAACGCCAACGATCTGTGGAGGAACCAAGTACCCACAGTCCAATTCCGAAAAGGTCCAAGACGCATGGTGTAGCGGTTGCTACTTGTTATTAATTTACGTTCGTTGCTACTTGTTATTAGTTTATGTTCGTTACTGTAGCAAGTTTATTCAACAGTCAGTTCAGTTCCTGTACTAGTAATTTTTGAGTACAGTGTTTTTAATATGTCAAAAATTATATTTTCACTACTACTTAGAAATACACTTTAAGAATACTGAATCAGATATCATATACGTAGACACTGAACACACAAACGATTTTCAAAAAACATAGACACACAAAAAGTTGTCATGAAAAATAAAATTTGAAAATGTATCAGTATTAGTTAGAAGATAAAAGATTCTACATGTCCGGATTTTAAACCGTTAAAATAATTAACGTATTTGTTAAAATCAATTTAAATATAATTCATTAAAAATAAAAATCTAAATTTACAAAAAATATTTTAATATAAGATTTATTAAAATAAAATGGTGTGACGTGGTTTTCAAATAAAGTAAAATCTAAAGAATCTCAAGACCCCCACATCATTTCTGGTGACCCCGACTAAGAAGAATTGCAGCCTTTCAATGAACAAAAATTTATAATTTGAAGAAAGAAGAAACAAGAAAGAAAATTTTAAAAATTATAGAAGAAAATTTAGAAGAAAGAAGCTAATACAAGAAAAATGAAGAAATCTATTCAAGAAAGAAAATTTTAAAAAATTTAAAAAAGGAAAGTCAATTTTAATTTAATTAAATATTTTTCTTTTTTTTTATTCAAATATTGTACAAAATAATACTTTTGAACATAAAACTTCCAACACTAACACTCTTCCTAGTAACAAAATATAATTTTTCTCTTGCTTTCGATTCTAAATGAATATTTTTCATTTTTATTAATCGAAATTTTCTTTAAGATTTTTGTTTTTACGTCTTTCAACGCGAACGTTCACGAGTGTCCTTTCGTAAAAGTATCGCGAAGTTTTAAAGTATAAAAAATTGAATTTCTTGTTACGCGAAAGTTAATTCGTTGTGAAAATATGAGTGTACAGGCGAATGGAACTAATTGTGATGACATTATAAATGAGAATTGTGGACATATTAGCGCTTCTGCAATTAAGCTACCAACCTTCTGGTCTCCTTGTCCAGAAGCATGGTTTGTCATAGCAGAAAGCCAGTTTACTTCTAAACATATTAGACAAGATGAGACGAAATATGAGCATATTATACAATCTCTACCTCTGGATGTTATAATGAATATGTTAGATGTCATCCAAAATCCACCTTATGAAAATAAGTACGAAACATTGAAGAGAGCCCTCATCCAACGATTCACCGAATCAGAAGAAAGAAAACTAGAACAACTTCTCTGTAATACAGAAATGGGAGATAAACGACCATCTGAATTTTATAGGTCGATGGAGATTCTTGCTGGAACATCTTCTAACTTAGGAAAAGATTTGATTAAGAAACTTTGGATGCGGAAACTACCATCTAATATCAACATTGCATTGATGTCTTCTGGAAATCAGAACATTCAAGATCTTCAAATTCTTGCTGACAAAATTTTCGATGTTTCAAAGTTTCAATATGTTTCTTCAATAAATAATAATCCATCAAACCCTTTTTCAAATCAAGAAAATATTAATTATATGGAAAAGATAAATGTTTTAGAAAATAAAATTGAAAATTTATCGAATTTAGTGAGAAAACTCACAATTAATAAAAATGATAATTTTCATCACAGATCTAGGTCCAGGAGAAGAAGCTCTTCAAGACAGAACTTTAATAATTATAATAATAAACCTTTTTGCTGGTTTCATTTCAAGTTCGGAAATAATGCAAAGAGATGTGTGAAACCATGCAGTTTCAATAATTCAAAAAACTAAATTACCCTTCAGCGTGTGCAATAAATAATTTACCTCAGAAATCCAAAAGACTTTTTATTTTCGATAAAGAAAATAAATTTAAATTTTTAGTGGATACAGGAGCAGAATTATCAACAAGTAGCAACCGCTACACATGGCACCAAAGCGATATCCTTCGCAGAAATAGCGAAGGATCGCAAAATAATCGGCGTCCTGGACGAAAGTAACGAGAATGGCAAGATCCCCAAACACCAATGGCGGTGGGTTCAAGTTGCCCTCGCCAAGGTAGCTATGGAGGTCCTGAAAGACAACCCTGGACCTCCCCCCTTATGCTTTGATGCCGGTTGGTATCAAGGCAATATAAAACTTACGGCCTGCGATAATACCAGATCTGCAGAGCTTTATAAAGCTGCGGTAGCTAGAGTTGGGGAAGTTTACCCAGGCGCCCGACTTAAGGCAGTCAATGCCGCAGACATACCATCTCGTCCGAGAGCCAGAGCATGGTTTCCAGTGGCTCCATCGGAGCCTGAGGAAATCATCGCTATGCTGAAGGCCTTCAACCCTCACATCTACACCGATAACTGGAAAGTTATCAAAACGGAGCAGACTAACAGAGCCACAATGCATGTAATTCTGCTCCTAAATGAAAAATGCCTGAACCAGCTGGCAAAAGAAAACTACGCCGTGAACTACGGCTTCCAACAGATCGCACTCAAGGTCTACAAAACCGACATAGAAGCCGTAGTTAACCAAGCGGCCTGCACCAAGACCACTGACGAAGAACCAGAAAACGTGGAAACCGATGGCGAAGGCGCAGCTCAGAGCGATGGCGATGCATCGACAGACTCCGAGCTGGGCAGAGCCGTCGGTAACCTCTTCACGGAGCGACAACTCCTTAGTTCAGACTTCGACGAAGACAATTCCAGCGACGATGAAGCGGATGTGACTGTCGTCGAAACAAAACACCCTGAAAATGGTGCAGGTGATACAGATAAACCTGCACCATTGTAAAGCAGCATCCGCTTCGCTTCTGCTTCACCTGGCATCAGGCGAAGTCGATGTTGCTCTAGTCCAAGAGCCATGGATCTCTGGTGACAGGATCTGTGGCTTAAGGACACCTAAATTTAATCTCTTTTATACCAAAGGTAAGGGAAAACCCAGAACTTGTATTCTGATCAAAAATAACATAAGCACCTTTCTTCTCCCTCAATTCAGCAACGGGGACCTTACTGTGGTCGACCTAGAGTTGAAACAGAAGAAAATCAGAATGGCCTCTTTCTACCTAGCCCACAATGATGAGGGCCCTCTACCCCCTATGGCCTTTCAAGACCTGGTAAGATTCACCCATCCTACCACGGTTCGGGTTATGGGGGGAGATGCAAATGCGCACCATACACAATGGGGCAGCACGGACACCAATGATAGAGGGGAAGTTATTTTTAACTACCTACTGAGCACCAACCTTGCTATTTGTAACAAAGGTAATGACCCCACCTTTATTACCAAGAACAGAGAGGAAGTTCTGGACATCACCCTTGTCTCGGACTGCCACTCCGACCGAATAGTGGTCTGGAAGGTTTTGAAGGAACACTCCTTTTCAGATCATAGATTTATAGAGTTCCAACTGCAGGACTCGAGCCCAGCCACCCCTTCCAAAATAAAAAACCTCCAAAGGACAAATTGGGGCTACTATACTAGGCTTATCGCCTAACCGGGAACAACTCGACAGCATTGTGGACATTTTCACGAAACAATGCACTTACGCCATTAATAAAGCTTGTCCGAACAGGCCACATAAAGAGGCTTCCAAACCCCCATGGTGGTCTCGCGAACTTGAGACACTTCGAAAAGAGTGCAGAAAGGAATTTAATTCAGCGAGGCGCAGCAACAGCGAAACCGCCTGGGGCTGCTATAAGTCAAAGCTGAATAGATACAAAACGGCAATAAGGAAGGCCAAACGTACCTCCTGGGCTACCTTTTGCAGTAATATAGAGTCCACATCGGAGACCTCAAGACTGCGTAAATTATTAACTAGATCGCCAACAATGCTTAGTTATTTACGCAAGGAAGACGGCGATTGGACCGACTCAAGCAGGGAATCCCTGAAACTACTTATGGACACCCACTTCCCGAGTAGTACTACAGTTGATACAACTATCACGATCAACTCTTCAGCCTCACAACAGCTGATCAGATCTATCATAAGTAGAGCAAAAATAAAATGGGCTGTAAACACCTTCCAGCCCTACAAATCACCAGGCCCTGACGGCATAGTGCCGGCACAACTGCAGCACACTCTTAGTTATATTATGCCCTGGTTACAAACCATGTTTACCGGGTGCCTCCAAAATAACTGCATTCCCTCTAGTTTTTTTTTTTTTTTTTTTTTTTTTTTTTTTTTTATTTATTATACATTTATTGGGGCAGTACACAAGAACTACATCTTTTAAAGTACAGAACAAACGGCAAGAAAAATATTTAAATCTTAAAAAAAATGACTTAAACTAGCCTTAAATAAATAATGTAGAAGTGAAAAGAAAAATATAGGGGATAGATAAGAGGGTTAGATAGGGGGAAAAAAATAGAAAGGAAATAAAAAGAACTAAAGAAAAGATGAGGAAGAGGAAGAGAGAAAACTAGATGCTTGCTTTCTGAAAGCTGCTGTTGTGCCTATCCTTTTTATTGTGTTAGGAAGGCAATTCCAAAGTCTAATTGTATACACAAAGAAGGAGCGACTACCAATTAGGGACAAATGAGCAGGTATAAGGAATTTGATTGATCTCAAGGACTGTAAAGGAGTTAGGAAGTCGGAGAGGTATACAGGACTTTTAGCATAAAATGCTTTATGTAGAAGGACCAGTGCCATGATGTCAAGAAGACGAAAAATGTCGTGACCTAATAAAGAATGTTGTATGCCTGACACATGATCCGAGCGTCTCAAGTGGAAAATATACCGTAGACAATCATTAAATGCTACCTTAAGACGTTGACGACAAGATGAGTCAAAAGAAATGTAAACAAGGGCACCATAAAGAAAATGTGGCACCACGAGAGTTTTAACTAGCTTGGCACGAATAGATTGTGGTAAGAGATTACCATAGAGCCAAAGTTTACGCAATGTGCCATAGATCTTGGAGAGTATAAGTGAGACATGATCGCAGCAGGATAGTCTTTCATTAATAATAATACCGAGATTATTGACACATTCAACAAAGGGAAGAGGAATATTATCAAGGACGATATTTGGAATATTGTCCAGGGACCTATTGGGACGTTTAAGGATGAGTGCTTTGGACTTATTAGGATTTAATTTGAGAAAATTGGAAGAACTCCACTCATTTATTTGGGACAGAATATCATTAAGATTTGAGATGCAAGATCTGATTTTACTAGGAGGACACGAGGTGTACAACTGAAGATCATCAGCATATAGATGAAATGAGCAGCGTTGAATAACGGAGGTAACATCGTTGACATACAGGGAGAAAAGGAGAGGACCGAGAATTGAGCCTTGTGGAACCCCTACAAGTACTGGTAGGAATGAAGACGCAACCCCGTTATGACGAACACACTGTGACCTATTAGACAGAAGGGAGGAGAAAAGTCTGATGGCAGAAGAAGAAAAATTATAGAATGTCCTAAGTTTGGAAAGCAAACGCGAGTGGACTACAGAGTCAAACGCTTTGGAGAAATCAAGAAGAACAAGTAAACCTACATCACCCTGATCGAGGACTGAACGAAGATCTGAAGTTACCTTCAATACAGCAGTTTCGCAGCTATGGTTTTTACGGAAGCCAGATTGTAGTTTAGAAAGGAAATTGTTAGATTCAATATAGCGCGTGATCTGACCGAAGAGAATTTTCTCAAAGACTTTGGCAAGAAAGGGAAGAATACTAATAGCACGATAATCTGTTAAATCGACTGGACAGGATTTCTTTGGTAATGGAATCACAACAGACTTTTTCCAAATCAGGGGCACTTGTGAAGTTGTCACGCAGTAATTAAAGATATGAGTGATGGTTTCCAGAATTAGTGGTGAGAGTAACTTAAGAAATCGCGGAGAAACTTCATCACAACCGATACTGTTAGATGAGATGGACATCAATGTTTCAAGAACTTCACAGGAGTCTACACAACGAAAGTTGAAACCATCAGTACTGAGTGAGCTAGATGAAGGGGAGTACGTGGGAGAGGAGAGTGTGTTATCAGGAGGAAATTGAATAAAGGAAGCATTGAGAAGATTTACATCTACATCAGAAGGTGAGGGTACAGAAGTATTGATTCCTAAAGAACGAATATTGGACCAAAGTTGTTTGGAATTTAGAGCGGGATCAAGCTTGCGGGAGTAAAATTCCCGTTTAGCAGATTTGACTTTACAAGTGATTAGGTTGCGTAATTGTTTGTAAGCATTACGATACCTAGGAATTCTGGTCTTGCGATAGCGCCTATACATAAACTCACGCTGATTTATCAGATCGCGGATTTCACGGGAATACCATGGACAATGGCGAGATACCTGGCGCCTTCTCGTTACTATAGGAACACACTGATCGAAAAGGTGATGAATAAAAGCAGTTAATAGATCAACTTTAGTGTCGATACAAGTGGTGTAATAGATATCATCCCACCGCATTGCCGCAGCGACTTCAGAAAGCTGATCTAAATTAATATTGCTATAGTCACGATACGAAATGGAAGAAGATGAAGAGGGAGGAGAAAATGCAAACTTAGTTGAGAGAAATAGTAGGTCATGATCAAGAAAACTAGGCGGGGAGATTTGACTGTGTTTTAATACAGCATCCGTGGCAGTGGTAGCTAGAATATCGAGTAGGGAGGGATTCTGGCAGTTCAAAAACGTAGGCAGTTCATTCAAGATATGTAAATCCAGTGATACAAGGAATTGCTTAAGTGCAGTCGAACGATTATTGGCTTTCAAAAGGTTAACATTAAAATCACCAGCAACAATTATGTTTTCGTAGTGCAGAGAAAGCCTTGCAATAAGGTAGGCAAGTTCAGTGCCAATCTCAGTGTTAAAACTATTGGGCGGACAGTATACACTGACTACAACACATTTGTCACCGGCAGATTTTACTTCTACCGCAAGAAATTCAAGTTGCGAGCCACACGATTTGCCCACCACTTTCGAGGAGAGCAATGATGCACAATATATGGCGACACCCCCACCAGTACGACCTATGCGATCATTACGCTGCATCAAAAAACCAGGAAGGGAAACTAGAGCAGACGGGATTCCAGTTTTCAACCAAGTCTCACTTACCAACAGAACATGAATTTTCGTGAGTTCCAACATTAATCTGAATTCATCCATTTTATTTCTTAAGCTTCTTGCATTAAAAACACAAATGTTCAGGCCTGAGCAGGAAGAGGACAGGATATTGAGTAGTAGTCTCTCCCTGTGCACACAATTAGTGTAATTATTCATAATTCCTAGAGATTATCCAAATCAAAGGACAGAACAACACAGAAGCATCCATCAAGCAAGCACAGTAGAAGTGAGAAAAGGTGAAAGTGAAGGATAAATACATTACAAGAACATATATATAAAGAAACTAAAGCTAATAAAATTAATAAAAATATAGAACAAAGAAGAAAATAACATAATATAAAAACAAAGAAGAAAATAATTAACATTGAAGAGACGAAAATGAAAATTAAAATTAAAAATAAATTAAAAATCATGCTCAAAGTGCGATGCGATGCTCCAAGACATGTGCTGGCAGTTATTTCAGGCTGGGGGAAGATGATAAATTAACGGCATCATTGAGATCTAGTGCAGAGGAAAAAACTTTGGGTGGTTTGTTTTTATCCACCTGCACATACACTAAACCACGACGGGTAAATACAGAAGATACCAAGTTCCTTTTTTGTAGCTTCCGAGCTGTCTGAAAAATGTCCATATTTTTTGACGTCAAGCTTTCATTGACATGCACGAGATTATCGGAAGTAAAGCCCAAGTTAATATTCTTTAGGGGCAGCGGTCCATGTAGACGGCTCTTCCGAAGAAATTCCTGCTGCTCATTGCCAGAAGGGAATTTGACAATAAGCATTGAACTTGGTTTCTTCATATTACCAGATTCTGTGCCGCGCCGCTGCTGTGGGCGAAATACATTCACATATTGTGAAAGCTCATGGCCAATGGTGGAGGCAAGAGATTTTATAATTTCCTTCGGATTGTCATTATCAGCACACGGAATACCACGAATGACAACATCCTGAAGTCTGGGGCCGGTTCGTGTATGGCGAACGACGATAATCGTACGAAAAAAAATTGAAGTCGAAAAATTTTGTCGACGAAAATTTTAGCGTTCGCATAGGTCGAAAGAAAATTGTTCGTGTCCCAATGCAAAAACTCGATAAACCAAGACCTTTCGAGTGCCTTTCGTCGGCTTCAGACGAAAATTTTCAATTTTTTCGACCTACGCGAACCCGAGACGAAAAAAAAATTTCGTTTTCGGCATACACGAACCGGCCCCTGGATTGCCGTCGAAGATCCTCCACCTCGTTGGAGAGAACGGCGAGATCATGTTGCACGGACTCAACGTCATTATTTATTTTACTTACTAGAGTGGTAAGTGAATTCCGTACATCTTCAATTTGCGTGGACAGGCGGCTCTCAAGCTGTATTAACCGATCCTCAAATGCAGAAAGTCGTTCCTCCAGCACTCGATTCAAGGTCAACATAATCCGCTTCTCCAGTAGTTCAATGCTGCATTCCGGGGCTGCTATCGACGTAGATCTTGGAGTAGTGTTCTCCGTGCGCCTGCTAGCTGAGTGTACCGGTGTAACATTTTTGGCGTTAGACGAGTCTGACTCAGCGATTTTTCGTGTTGTTGGTGGTCTTTGTTTAGGCATAATTGGAGTGAATTTGAATTTAATTTTTAATTATTACACTATTTGCTATTTTAGACTGCAAGACACCAACAGGCAATTATAGTGACGCGACGGAAGAATAATTAACTCTTAAAAATTAGGAAATATAGCGGAAAAAAAATTAAATTTACTAGGAGCTGCGCAATGAACACGTTCACTCAGTATGCACCATGACACGGATTGGAAAGAGGTTAAAGTAGTTTTTATACCCAAGGCAGGAAAAGCCTCCCACGTAACACCCAAAGACTTCAGGCCAATCAGCCTATCATCCTTTCTATTAAAGACTCTGGAGAGGCTAATCGAAATATATCTGAGGCAGACCATATTGACCTCGGAACTCTCTAGCGCACAACACGCCTATACAAAGGGCAAATCTACTGATACTGCTCTTCACTCACTGGTCTCAACCATTGAAAAATCCCTCGAGGTTAAGGAATATACATTAGTAGCATTTCTTGACATTGAAGGAGCATTTAACAATATTTTGCCGAATGCCATTACCCTGGCCTTGACAGAACATGGGATCGAGACATCGTCTCTTATCCACCAAATGCTTACTGGCAGGATGGTGAGCTCGATCTTGGGCGATAGATCGGCCCGAAAGGCCGTAAATAGAGGCACTCCGCAAGGAGGAGTACTCTCCCCGCTGCTATGGGTCGTAACTATGAACCAGCTGTTGCGACGCATGCAGGCAGAGGGACATGACGTCCTGGCGTACGCAGATGATGTTGTTATCATCAAAAAAGGAAAATTTCCTCAAGTCCTCTGTGATCTCATGGAGGCAGCGCTACAAACCCTCTCAAGCTGGACTGCTACCCGCGGACTCAGCGTTAACCCAGTAAAAACGGAGCTGGTCCTCTTCACAAGGAGGTACAAGACCTCTCCGTTAACACCCCCCCCGGCTTAACAATGTTAGGCTCAAAATTAACAACAGTGCCAAATATCTGGCAGTTATCCTGGACAAGAAACTCCTCTGGCATGAAAACACAGAAGAGCGCATTAAGAAAGCAAACATCGCGCTTTTCGCCTGCAAAAAATCCATTGGTAAGAAATGGGGCTTCTCCCCTTACATTGTGCGATGGATCTACACAGCGATCGTCCGCCCAATTCTCCTTTACGGGACTTTAGTGTGGTGGCCAACTCTGAGTAAATCCACCGTGTTAAACAAATTACAGAGAGTGCAAAGATGTGCGGAGTTATGCATAACAGGAGCACTTCGCTCCACGCCTACAGAGGCCTTAAATGTTATGTTATACCTCCCTCCTTTAAATCTCGTGGCAAGGGAAAGCGCAACCATCGCAGCCCTTAGAATAAAAGAATCCGGTTTCTGGACTGGAATCAGGGGAGAGCACACGAAGGTACTGAACTCAGTTACTATCCCCACAAAAACCGACTTCTGCATTCCCGAAATTACCTTCACGAGGAACTACGGAGTCCACATCCCTTCACGTCGTGAATGGATAAATAGACCACATAGGTTTCAGGATGCCATAAACGTTTTTACTGATGGCTCTAAGCTCGAGGGTCGAGTGGGAGGAGGAGTATTTTCCCCAGAACTTGGGATTGAAATCTCCTTCCGACTTCCCGATCACTGCAGTGTATATCAAGCGGAGATTCTAGCCATACAAGAAGCTGTTCTGCAAATTAACCAGCAAGGCGATGGAAACCGGACTGTCTACATCTTCTCAGATAGTCAGGCAGCTCTGAAAGCCCTGCGCTCCTGCACAAACAGCTCTAGAACTACCTCTGAATGTCGCAGATCTCTTAACGAGATGGCTCAGCAGTTCAGGACCCTCCTCGTTTGGGTGCCCGGTCACCGAAATATAGAGGGAAATTGTAAAGCTGACGAACTGGCTAGGAGAGGCACGACCGCTACTCTCCTTCCAGAAAAGGAAAGAGTTGGTATGCCTTGGGCCTCCTTTAAACTCCGATGCAAGCAACACACAATCACACAAGCAAAAAAGCATTGGAGGGATCTTAATAAATGCACTTTGGCCAAATTTACCTGGCCCTCCTATGATCTCAGGCGAACTACCTTATTACTGAGCCTTAGGAGACAAGAACTCTCAGTTATAGTGGGAGTCTTAACCGGACACTGTCTGATAGGGACGCATGCGACCCGTTTAGGTCTTGAGACCCACGACTTCTGCAGAAGCTGTAAGAACATTGACGAGGCGGAAAGTGTACTACACCTCCTATGTCACTGCCCGGCCCTAAGCAGGATAAGGCTAACCACATTTGGTAAACCCTTTCTAAGCAACCTTGCGGAAATCTCGAAGTTTGGGATCCCGCAACTTAGAAGATTCATTACTTCCTCGAGATGGTTTAACGAAGAAACGACATTTTAACATCAAGTTTAAAGTGGGATCACTATGGTATCACAATGGGTGATGGGCTTGAACCAAAGCTCAGCCATATCTAACCTAACCTAACCTTGGCACTCAGCCCTGTTAGCTAAACTCAAAGCTATTGGAGTTGACTCACTTCTACAGAAGTGGATTGAGAGTTTCCTTTCTGGCCGTTCAATCAAAGTGGTATTGGATGGCGTCAAATCCGCATCCCACCCGATCTCTGCGGGGGTACCCCAAGGGTCAATTTTATCAGCGGCCCTATTTCTCATATTTATAAATGACCTTCTTTCAATCCCCTCCAACCCACTTCTCAGCTTCGCTGACGACGGTACTCTACGTTACTCGTACAGCTTCGATACAAGACAGACTCATGCCAGATCCTGTCTTGATGATCGGAAATTATGTCCATCTCTGTTAATAACGACATTGAACTCATTCTAGGTGGGGAAAGAAGAATCGTGTTGAATTCAACTCCGACAAAACCAAGTACTGTTTGACCCCAAACCTAAAAAACAAAACCAAAACACGAATGAACCTAAAAAGAAATTGTATTAATATGAAACTAAAAATAAAATTATACCTTCCTGGCTATGCCCAACAAAATTCCACATCAGAAATGGCCAAATCTAAAATGTACAAGGAAAATTAATTATTTAATTAAATAATATTGAATTTATTTACATATAAGTAGAAATTCCACAAGAAGTCAAGAAATTTCTACTCCAAAAACAAATATCAAAATGACATAAAAACAACAACAACAAGTACATAAAAATGTAAACAAAGCAAAATATACACAATTAACATAAATTATATATATAGCGCAACGAAATGATAAAAAATATATTAAATAATATTTCACCTGTATGATAATACGAAAATAAACTAAATTTCCAGGTGAAATATTAAGTGAAAAACATAGAATAACACATAACCTACCTTTTATGGACAAACATTAAAACAAGCAAAAAACACATAGTTCACATGCACATATAACACCAACACACAGCATAAACACTAACGAACTTGCGCAAAGGCTTTTACTTACCTGAAGACAACTGGAACACACTTAAAACGCACTTTTTACGCGAAATTATGCGCGCGCGACTTCGCGATATAAACACCGTCGAACAAACGTCAAAATCAAACTTTAGGTATTGTCATGGTGTGATACATGAAACCACAGTAAAATTTAAAGAGGATTTCAATGGTGTGGCCAGAAAGGCAAAATATTTTATGTGTAAAAAGATATTAAGATAAATAAAAAATTTTTCATAAAAGGTAGTACGAGTGAAAGAGAAAGAAAACAAAAAGGATAAAAAGAACGAGATACATATATTTTCAAAAATACATTGATAAAAATATATGTGGCCATTTTGGATAAAAATAGTAGGGATATTGGTGTTTGAATAAGCACCGTTGCTTTCCTGGCTATAAAATCCGAGCACCAACAGCACTCATCACCAGTCGCTTGGTAGCAGCAAACGAATTGAGTGATCAAACTTCTATATGCTAAATAGTAATTGAAGTTATATATGCTCAAAGATTTGCAAGAACTTCAAACGTTAAAAAGGACTTGGACAAATATTAAGTGATTGTGTCACACATATGCCAATTAGGTTATAGTGGCGCTGAATGCTTATATTTCAAAGTCCAGTAGCATAAGTATATAAAATTATATTAAAGTTGTTTTATATATTTAAAATTTTTTCATAAATAAAGAAAACTTGATTGTTAACTGACGCGTTTTATTTCTATTCCTAAACTCTTCAGTTTGCATTTAACATTTTGGTGGTTCCATCCAGGAATACGCGTGCAGCACAATCAAGTTCGCTTTATAGTTTCGGTGTTCGAGTAGCTTCATTTTTTTAAAATGACGACACTACAACAATTGTGCCAGACCCAACAAGTGCTACGAAATCGATTGAGCAAATTCATCGAAAATGGAAAGAAAACTTCCTTAGTAAAGCGCACATATGGATTTTACGAATCCAGAATCGCCGACTTGAAAATATTGTGGGAAGAGTTCCGCGATAATGATTTCGCCTTAAATAAAGCAGCACTCGCAGATCCTCCAGAAATTCCCGTGGAATATTTGGCTCTCGATCACTATAGTGAATCGGAGATCAAATACGCTGAATATATGGGAGAATTGATGGATGGATTGCAAAGACAGGCACCAACCACTTCGTCAGGATCAGTCATCGCTCCAAACACCAAAACACCAGGACTGCAACAAACTGGGACGCAACATGATATCCAACTTCCTAGGATCAGCCTGCCAAAATACAATGGCAATTACGACATGTGGCGTTCCTTCCATGACATCTTCATCTCCCTGGTACATAGTAACCCCAAGTTAGCACCTGTGCAAAAATTGCACTACTTGAAGGAATGCCTAGTTGGGGAAGCAGAAACTCTACTGAAGCACGTGCCAACAACCAATGAAGACTACGAACCAGCCTGGTCAAAGCTAAAAGAGCGCTACGAAAATAAAAGAGTTCTTGTAAATCATCAAATTAAAACCTTTATGAGCATACCCAAGCTCTCTACTGAGACAGCAAAGGGAATGAAGGTTTTAATTGACACTACATCCGAATGCCTACAGCAACTCAAGAGTCTGGATGTCGACACCAGCTCATGGGACGCTATTTTGATATATTTGCTGGTCCAAAGGTTACCATTCATGACATTACGGTTATGGGAGGAAGAACAAGGAAACACTCAAGCTCTACCTACCTTTACCAAGTTCCAGTCCTTCTTAAATACAAGATTAAGGGTCTTGGAATCCATTGCAGACATCATTGAATCCAAACCTACGGCTCAACCCAAGCCCAACAACACATTGAGGACTACATATACACATCATGTGAAGAAACAAGGTAATTGTCCAGCTTGTCACGCCAGGCACTTCATTGCTACTTGCAAGAAATATCATGCAATGAATACTACTGCCAAACGCAAGGTACTAGAAACAGCTGGCCGTTGCCTAAATTGTCTCTCGAGCTATCACACAACCAATGATTGCACCAGCAAATATCGATGTAGAAAGTGTGACGGAAAGCATCATACCACACTGCACAACGATTCCAAGCAAGAAAAAACTGGATCCACAGGATTTCACGAGAAAGTCCGCAACGAAGAAGACACCATACTACAGCAGTCTTCAACAACCACAGAGTCGCCCTCAAATAGCAGCGATGCAGCAACAATTCAGAATTTCTTGGCCATGAAAAACCATCATGCGCTGTTATCAACAGCAGTGGTCATTGCTCATACTCAACATGGCAAGAGAAGAACATTGCGATGCCTCGTAGACCCTGGCTCGGAGTCATCGTTTATCACAGAAGCTGCATGCAGGCAGCTGGGTGCAAACCCAACGAGTACAGCTGTATCAATCGTAGGCATAAACACAAGCCCAGCAGCAACATCAAATAAATACGTACGACTCACACTAAAACCACGCAGCAATAATAAGATGTCAATAGCAGACGACTTCCTAGTCCTCAACACGATTACGGATCCTCTTCCAACAAAAGTAGTCCAAGGGAAAGAATGGAAACATCTCAAGGATTTACCATTAGCAGATCCAACATTTTGGAAACCTGGAACTATCGACGCATTATTGGGAGCACGAATATATGCCAAAATCGTGCAAGAAGGTATCCGACGGGGACCAGACACAGCACCCATAGCCATCAAAACATTATTCGGGTGGATTATAATTGGGCCAACAGCAAACACCTTTGAAAATCAAACCGTAGCTTTCACAGCAAGTACAGCAGATATAAGTCTAGATGAGCAACTGAAACGTTTTTGGGAGATTGAAGAATTACCTCCAAACTGATACTGCTCTTCACTCACTGGTCTCAACCATTGAAAAATCCCTCGAGGTTAAGGAATATACATTAGTAGCATTTCTTGATATTGAAGGAGCATTTAACAATGTTTTGCCGAATGCCATTACCTTGGCCTTGACAGAACATGGGATCGAGACATCGTTGGTGTCTCTTATCCACCAAATGCTTACTGGCAGGATGGTGAGCTCGATCTTGGGCGATAGCTCGGTCCGAAAGGCCGTAAATAGAGGCACTCCGCAAGGAGGAGTACTCTCCCCGCTGCTATGGGTCGTAACTATGAACCAGCTGTTGCGACGCATGCAGGCAGAAGGACATGACGTCCTGGCGTACGCAGATGATGTTGTTATCATCAAAAAAGGAAAATTTCCTCAAGTCCTCTGTGATCTCATGGAGGCAGCGCTACAAACCCTCTCAAGCTGGACTGCTACCCGCGGACTCAGCGTTAACCCAGTAAAAACGGAGCTGGTCCTCTTCACAAGGAGGTATAAGACCTCTCCGTTAACACCCCCCCGGCTTAACAATGTTAGGCTCAAAATTAACAACAGTGCCAAATATCTGGGAGTAATCCTGGACAAGAAACTCCTCTGGCATGAAAACACAGAAGAGCGCATTAAGAAAGCAAACATCGCGCTTTTCGCCTGCAAAAAATCCATTGGTAAGAAATGGGGCTTCTCCCCTTACATTGTGCGATGGATCTACACAGCGATCGTCCGCCCAATTCTCCTTTACGGGGTTTTAGTGTGGTGGCCAACTCTGAGTAAATCCACCGTATTAAACAAATTACAGAGAGTACAAAGATGTGCGGAGTTATGCATAACAGGAGCACTTCGCTCCACTCCTACAGAGGCCTTAAATGTTATGTTATACCTCCCTCCTTTAAATCTCGTGGCAAGGGAAAGCGCAACCATCGCAGCCCTTAGAATAAAAGAATCCGGTTTCTGGACTGGAACCAGGGGAGGACACACGAAGGTACTGAACTCAGTTACTATTCCCACAAAAACCGACTTCTGCATTCCCGAAATTACCTTCACGAGGAACTACGGAGTCCACATCCCTTCACGTCGTGAATGGATAAATAGACCACATAGGTTTCAGGATGCCATAAACGTTTTTACTGATGGCTCTAAGCTCGAGGGTCGAGTGGGAGGAGGAGTATTTTCCCCAGAACTTGGGATTGAAATCTCCTTCCGACTTCCCGATCACTGCAGTGTATATCAAGCGGAGATTCTAGCCATACAAGAAGCTGTTCTGCAAATTAACCAGCAAGGCGATGGGAACCGGACTGTCTACATCTTCTCAGATAGTCAGGCAGCTCTGAAAGCCCTGCGCTCCTGCACAAACAGCTCTAGAACTACCTCTGAATGTCGCAGATCTCTTAACGAGATGGCTCAGCAGTTCAGGACCCTCCTCGTTTGGGTGCCCGGTCACCGAAATATAGAGGGAAATTGTAAAGCTGACGAACTGGCTAGGAGAGGCACGACCGCTACTCTCCTTCCAGAAAAGGAAAGAGTTGGTATGCCTTGGGCCTCCTTTAAACTCCGATGCAAGCAACACACAATTACACAAGCGAAAAAGCATTGGAGGGATCTTAATAAATGCACTTTGGCCAAATTAACCTGGCCCTCCTATGATCTCAGGCGAACTACCTTATTACTGAGCCTTGGGAGACAAGAACTCTCAGTTATAGTGGGCGTCTTAACCGGACACTGTCTGATAGGGACGCATGCGACCCGTTTAGGTCTTGAGACCCACGATTTCTGCAGAAGCTGTAAGAACCTTGACGAGGCGGAAAGTGTACTACACCTCCTCTGCCACTGCCCGGCCCTAAGCAGGATAAGGCTAACCACATTTGGTGAACCCTTTCTAAGCAACCTTGCGGAAATCTCGAAGTTTGGGATCCCGCAGCTTAGAAGATTCATTACTTCCTCGAGATGGTTTAACGAAGAAACGACATTTTAACATCAAGTTTAAAGTGGGATCACTATGGCATCACAATGGGCCTATCCTTCTGGCCTAAGTGTGTGGGCTTGAACCAAAAGCTCAGCCATATCTAACCTAACCTAACCTAACCTACCTCCAAAACAGCTTCTCACGAAACAAGATGAGACCTGCCAGCAGATCTTCAATGAAACGCACGTTCGTAAGCCAAACGGACGTTACCAAGTCACACTTCCATTTGTGGACAACAAGAAGCCAACGTTAGGACAGTCCAGGCCACAGGCTATGAGTCGGTTCTTGTATTTGCAACGACAACTTAGTAAGAATCCTCAACTCAAGGAAGATTATAGTAAATGCCTAAATGAATATATTGATCTTGGGCATATGGAAGCAGTGGATCCCCCCAGCAACGAGGAAAATCATTACTATATTCCTCACCACGCAGTATTTAAAGAAAGCACTACAACTAAATTGAGAGTGGTTTTCGACGCCTCCGCCAAAACATCTAATGGAAAATCCCTCAATGAACAACTGCTGATAGGACCCACACTGCAGCCTAAACTTTTCGCAACCCTGCTTCACTGGAGGAAATACAAAATCGCTATGAATGCTGACATAGAGAAAATGTATCGGATGATAGAAGTACATCCGGACCATCAAACATACCAGAGGATCATATGGCAGCATCCTCAAACACTTCTACCACAGGATTACAAGCTAAAAACAGTGACATTTGGCACAGCGTGTGCTCCGTATTTAGCTATCCGAACACTGCAGCAACTAGCAGTAGACGAAAAGAAAACCTGGCCATTAGCATCCAAGGCGATCCTTAAAAACTTTTACGTGGATGACTTGCTAACTGGCGCTGATGACATCAAAGAGGCAAAAATACTACAACGGGAGCTGATCAACATAACAAAGGCAGGTGGTTTTCTATTACGAAAGTGGACGAGCAACGATCCCGCATTACTAGAAGATGTGCCACTGGAACACCGAGAGTTAAAGACAACTTTGATGCTTACTACAACCGATGTCATAAAAACACTTGGCATTCGCTGGCATCCAGGGCCTGATTACTTCACTTTTGTAGTTACACCAATCCGGGAGCATAATCTTACAACGAAACGAAACATTCTGTCAGACATAGCATCCTTATATGATCCATTAGGATGGTTATCACCCGTTCTCATCATCGCAAAGATTTTAATGCAATCCCTATGGATTACAGGATCCTCATGGGATCAGCAAGTCTCCAGTCATATAGAACGTCAATGGAGTACGTTCAAACAGGACTTAAGGACCATAGAAGCTCTTCAAATTCCCAGATGGATTGGATATCCTAATAACGCAAACATGCAACTACATGGGTTTTGCGACGCTTCAGTCAAAGCTTACGCTGCCGTTTTGTACCTACGAGTCGAGTCTAGCGACGGAGAAATCTCTTCAAGAATCCTCACGTCAAAAACACGAGTAGCACCTACCAAACCGACCACAATCCCTCGATTGGAACTAAACGCAGCCGTGATTTTGGCCAGATTAATAAAAACGACTGTTGAAGACATGCAGCTACAGCACATTCCAACCTTCGCATGGACGGACTCCACTATAGCACTACAATGGGTCAAAGAACATCCATCCAAGTGGAAAACGTATGTCGCAAATCGCGTAGTTGAAATCCAAGAAGTCATACGCTACGATCAATGGCGACATGTTACAACAAATGATAATCCAGCAGATCTGGCATCTAGAGGAGTGCCAGCCTCCAAAGTGGTCAACAGTCAGCTTTGGTGGCACGGCCCAAGTTGGCTGACTAAAAGACAAGATGAATGGCCTAAAGTTCGAGAAATCAACGGGCAGACTAAGTTGGAAGCAAAAAACCCAACCACGACTACTTTTTTTGTGCAATCAAAAGACAACTTGTGGCTGCGCTATTCAACAATAACGCGACTCGTTCGCATCGTCGCTCTAATCCTGAGGTTCACGTATAACTGCAAGCATTCCAAATGTAAAAGGCTTAATCATCTCTCCGCAATTGAATGGCAAGAAGCAGAAAATACAATTTTGCGCTTAATTCAACAATCAGAATTTCCAGTTGAATATACCAATCTGCTAAGTAAAAAACCACTACCACACAGTAGCCGGTTACTTAAGTTAGCTCCTTTCATGGGCGAGGATAGGCTGATTCGAGTAGGCGGGAGACTGAATAACACAACGATGTCATACAATGCGAAACACCCAGTGATTTTACCTCAACAGCACACTGTCACACACATGATAATTGACCAAACGCATCTAGGAACACTTCACGGTGGAACATCTCTCGTACTAACCACGTTACGCCAAAAATATTGGATTTTAGATGCTCGACGGTGTATAACTAATCGTATTCATAAATGCATTACCTGTGCAAGACATCGCGGCGAAACGATGACACAACTGATGGGACACTTACCTGCACCCAGGGTCAACATAGCCAAACCGTTCACAAATATTGGCATTGACTACGCTGGACCCATCACAATGAAAACGTCCACGATTAGAAACGCAAAACTACAAAAGGCATACATTTGTGTTATAATTTGCCTCACAACCAAGGCGGTACATATTGAACTAGTGTCAGACTTATCAACAGCCGCATTCATCGCCGCTCTGAAGAGATTCATTTCTAGAAGAGGTCTATGTGCTAATATCTATTCCGACTGTGGTACGAATTTTGTAGGAGCAAAGCTCGTGCTCGACAAAGACCTCAAACAAGCCATAAAAGAAGCTACTCCAGAAGCTGCGCATTTCTTTACATCGAAGCAAGTTACATGGCACTTCAATCCACCCGCCGCCCCACACTTCGGCGGTCTTTGGGAAGCCGGTGTAAAGTCCGTCAAACATCATTTACGCAGAGCAATAGGAAATTCAATTTACACATTCGAAGAATATACCACAATACTTACGCAAATTGAAGCTTGCCTAAATTCACGTCCACTGTGCTACGTTAGAAATGACCCAGATGATCCATTCGTACTTACGCCTGGGCATTTTTTAATTGGACATGCACTCAACGCCATACCAGAGCCAAGTCCTGACGAGAATGTATCTCTCTCACGCCGTTGGAAACACATCCAACAAACAGTTAAAGGATTCTGGGATAAGTGGACCAAGGATTACTTAAACCAACTCCAGCAAAGGCAGAAGTGGCACAAGGAACAACGTAATATCCAAGTTGGTGACATTGTTCTCATCAAGCAAGAAAACCTGCCACCACTGAGATGGCCTCTACGCACTGTCGAAAAAACATTCCCCGGACAAGATGGTCTGATACGAGTAGTGCAAGTCCGAACGGCTCACAATACTTTTCTAAGGCCAGTTACCAAAATCTGTCGCTTGCCTATAGACCAACTGACGCCTCCAGATGACACCGTGACTCCATGATGGACAGCAATCATCTTGATGTTAAATGTGTTGTTTGTTATCCTTTGTCCAACAACCTGTCTAATAACTATCCTCAAACTAATCAATTCTTTGTAGATAGATCAATACCAGTACACTGAGGAGTTCTAGCCGCGGCAGAAGACGGTTTATTGCTACCACCTGGCAGCCATTTCTGAGTTCCAGAGTTTTCCAGCGTGTTTTTTTTTTCAACTACGCCGCTACCAGAGATATCACAGGCAGGTCATAATATCAGCAACCCACAACAAAAGAGGTCGTTTGCAGTTCCAGCCGTACCTTCATCAGCCATAATCAACAGGCGTCACACAGACAACTCGGAACTTCTTATGGCCGACAAACACATCAGCAAAACTAAGGTCTATGTTGAACGTGACCGTTCAAGGGGGAGGAGAATGTTTGACCCCAAACCTAAAAAACAAAACCAAAACACGAATGAACCTAAAAAGAAATTGTATTAATATGAAACTAAAAATAAAATTATACCTTCCTGGCTATGCCCAACAAAATTCCACATCAGAAATGGCCAAATCTAAAATGTACAAGGAAAATTAATTATTTAATTAAATAATATTGAATTTATTTACATATAAGTAGAAATTCCACAAGAAGTCAAGAAATTTCTACTCCAAAAACAAATATCAAAATGACATAAAAACAACAACAACAAGTACATAAAAATGTAAACAAAGCAAAATATACACAATTAACATAAATTATATATATAGCGCAACGAAATGATAAAAAATATATTAAATAATATTTCACCTGTATGATAATACGAAAATAAACTAAATTTCCAGGTGAAATATTAAGTGAAAAACATAGAATAACACATAACCTACCTTTTATGGACAAACATTAAAACAAGCAAAAAACACATAGTTCACATGCACATATAACACCAACACACAGCATAAACACTAAAGAACTTGCGCAAAGGCTTTTACTTACCTGAAGACAACTGGAACACACTTAAAACGCACTTTTTACGCGAAATTATGCGCGCGCGACTTCGCGATATAAACACCGTCGAACAAACGTCAAAATCAAACTTTAGGTATTGTCATGGTGTGATACATGAAACCACAGTAAAATTTAAAGAGGATTTCAATGGTGTGGCCAGAAAGGCAAAATATTTTATGTGTAAAAAGATATTAAGATAAATAAAAAATTTTTCATAAAAGGTAGTACGAGTGAAAGAGAAAGAAAACAAAAAGGATAAAAAGAACGAGATACATATATTTTCAAAAATACATTGATAAAAATATATGTGGCCATTTTGGATAAAAATAGTAGGGATATTGGTGTTTGAATAAGCACCGTTGCTTTCCTGGCTATAAAATCCGAGCACCAACAGCACTCATCACCAGTCGCTTGGTAGCAGCAAACGAATTGAGTGATCAAACTTCTATATGCTAAATAGTAATTGAAGTTATATATGCTCAAAGATTTGCAAGAACTTCAAACGTTAAAAAGGACTTGGACAAATATTAAGTGATTGTGTCACACATATGCCAATTAGGTTATAGTGGCGCTGAATGCTTATATTTCAAAGTCCAGTAGCATAAGTATATAAAATTATATTAAAGTTGTTTTATATATTTAAAATTTTTTCATAAATAAAGAAAACTTGATTGTTAACTGACGCGTTTTATTTCTATTCCTAAACTCTTCAGTTTGCATTTAACACTGTCTTATCTCCAAAAAGAAGCTCAACACCTCTCCACCCTTGAGAGTGGATGGAGTTCAACTAATGGCCGACCCATCCTTACACATCTTAGGCGTGACATTAGCCAAAGACTTGCGATGGAATGACAACATATTCCAAATCGCCAAACAAGCATCCCAGTGCTTGGGATTTCTTAAGAGGTGCAAGTTCCTCCTCCAGCCATCGGCCCGTGCTGTTATTTATAAATCCTACATTCGGCCTCTTCTCGAATATAACTCCCTCGTTTGGGGCGGCGCCCCAATAACCACCTTGGCATGGTTAGATAAGGTGCAAAAAAGGGCGCTCAAGTTAATTGATGACGACACCGCCTGCTCCACCATCGACCCCTTAAGCCACCGTAGGAATGTAGCAGCACTGACAAAATTTTATCGCTACTATCATAGTGACTGTTCCTCCGAGTTAAACGCTCTCCTGCCTCCACGGCAATCTTATACCCGCAACACCAGATTAGCCCACTCGTCTCATTCCCTTCACCTGCAGCTACCCCTTTCACGCACTCAACAGGATATGAATTCGTTTGTTAATAGAACAACTCGACTGTGGAATAACCTCTCGCAGTCAGTATTTCCGAACTCCTACAACATCCAAGAGTTCAAACGCAGGGTTCATCACCACCTTCTTCAATACCCCCCCGTACCTTTTAATCCTTAACCTATACCCCCCCCCCCCCTCATCCCTCCCCCGTACTAAGCTTACTGCTAGCCATTGCACCATGACGTGACAAATGACATGACGGACTAGTAGTACAAAAGGTGACTCCTAAGCTTAGCACTGCCACATAAAAAAAAAAAATATGTCAACCGGCGAAACTTTAGCCACCAATTCCAGCACTGGAATTAGACTGGGAAGCTTCCACAAAATCTGGAAGTTTAGCAAGCAATTATCTGGTTTCGAATCAATAGGATAGAATAAGTCCGATACCAATTTCTTCTTTTTACCTCTGAGAACTCTACATAACCCGAATGATTATCAAATCCTACAATCCTACACGAACTGGCCCAAGGTGTTGGGTTTTATACATCAGTTTTTTAGGAGAGTTACTTATCTCGTGTTTTACCCTAGACCTCTTAAACGGCATCCTTAGAGTATAGTTTCCGTCATGATTTTATCTGACCAAACTCGACATACAAGACATGCGAAATTTCTTAAAGAATACCAACATTGCACATAGTAGGCTAAGAATGAGCCCGGCAACAGATGCTGTAGGATCTTCCATATTCATAAATCATGTTTTTCCCAGCAATAAAGAAACTAACCTATAAAAGAAATCTTATGTCACTTTTAACTTCATACTTTCCAATCCCTGCTTTTTATCTGATCTATATTGCATTGATTATTATCAATTGCATTTTAGTTTAAATATGCCTTGTTTACTTAAAATAAATAAATAAATAAATTTTGCTCCCACGAAGAATCTGATGGATCATGGTTGGGACTGATGACTAGTTTGTTAGTTATTCATTTATTTCTATATTCTATTCTTTTAATATGTATAGGTGGCTATACACAAAAAGGTGGTAATATACAAAGTAGAAATGATAACATTAAAAAACCAATAAAAGAAATAAAGCTGTATACATAGTAAATAAAAATTAAAACAAATTTACTGCGAAGAAAAATGCTAAAATAAAATCGCTTTAAAGTGTTCACTACTGTTGCTTCGTCTTACACCAAATAGGTTGTTTCAATAAAATAATTTTATTTAGGAACCAGACAGTTTGGAATACAAAATATGAGGATAACGTACATCCAAACACAGATCTGACTAATAATGAAACGTGGTCGAAATGCTTAATATTGTACACATAACGAACGCAGGAATTAAACGCAACATTAAGCTTATTAAGGATAACCGACACAGACGTACAATACAGTTCACATCCATATGTCAGCATTGGTGCAATAAGTGTTTTCACCAGCAAGAGTTTAGTATTCCGAGCAATAAAATGAGCAGAGACAGATATTTTTCGTAAAACAGCATAAACCTTGCTAACAAGAATACTAATGTTATTGCACCAATATTATTAGCTCAGTGCAATTAGTCGAAAAAAGGGCATGAAATTGCATTTCATGATGGTAAAAATTTTTTTTTTGGAATTTGTTGGGGTACATCTGACAATGTTAAAACCAAGTTTGTGGGGTCGCAGTGTGATGGGAAAAGCCGCCATCTTGAAAAAGAGGTAGAGGTCGTTTATACCAAATAACTCGGTATGATGATATTCAAAAAAATTGCGTTATTAGTTATTTCAGGCATGTGAAGTGCGAACTTTGGCGTTGTATTACTCGCAAACTATACAAGCGAGAACGATGACTAAGGGCTTATTCTAAAGGTAATCACTAGCACTATAAGTTTGGTAATCGGCATTAACCCACCCAAATTAATATCTTACGAGATAATCGCAAAAAACTGCATTCAACTTCAACCACCCGAACAAGTTCGAACTTTGAGCGGCCATAACTTTGAGCCAAATTAACTTGCAGACCTCGTTAAGGGCTCATTTTGTAGATAATTTTATTCTCTAATGAGTATGTATTGATCATTTTCAGCTATCATTGCACACAACCGAGTTATTTGGTATAAACGACCTCTACCTCTTTTGCAAGATGGCGGCTTTTCCCATCACACTGCGACCCCACAAACTTGGTTTTAACATTGTCAGATGTACCCCAACAAATTCCAAAAAAAAAATTTTTACCATCATGAAATGCAATTTGATTTACTAATTGCACTGGACTATATACCGAGGTAACTATGTAAAAAGTTTTTATAGGCCGTTAGGAATTACACTAGGATATTCGCTGCTGTCAACACCCAACCTGGATATAGCAATACCATTAGACTTGTTTGCATTGAGCCTGAGCTTGTTATATCTCATCCATTCATATATGGAATGAAGATCTTCGTTCGTTCATCCTCGATCAAACCAATTGGTTTACATACATATATAAAATTGAGTATCATCAGCATATAAATGAAATTTGCAGCTTTTAATAATAACCGAAGTGCATGGCGAAGAAAAGAGGTCCCAGGATTGACCCTTCAGGTACTCCAAAATTACACTTAGATGGAGCTGAAGACCAATTATTACAGAAAACGTTTTGTTCCCTATCCTCCAAATATGACTGCACAATCTAAGAGTGCTATGAGCAAAATTAAATTTGAGATAGTTTTTCTAACAATAGCTTATGGTTTACCGTGTCAAATGCTTTTGAAAAACCCAGGCAGTAACCATGTCGCTCGCCACGGCTTTACGGATGTCATCTCAGATATTCACTAATGCTGTCACACAGCTACGAACGGAAGGATTAATTTAATAATTTCGGAAGTAAGTTGTCCAAACCCACAGCATTTGATTTTAAAGAGAAGATAGCACTACCGATAGAACTTATCATTCATCTCGTTAGGGAGGTATTCAGATTTCTCCACAGAGTGCTTTTGTCGGTAGAGAAGAATTAAAGTTAGAGCTTTAATCATCCCTGTTCAGCAGAATTCACTTGCACTACGATTCGATTTCGTAAAACAGAATTTTAGTTTTCTGAAATTCACTTTACGTTTTCGAAAGTGAAATGCGATTTCGTAATTGAAAAATTTGCTGGCCCACAATTCACTTTACGCAAATTTTTAACGTTTTAAAATCGCCGGGGAAATTAGCATTTTAAGGAAGACGAAACTCGGAAATGGCTGAAAATTGGTCCACCGCTTTCTTGTGACTTTCTAAGAAAACAATTTCAGAATCACAAAAAAAAGAACGTGGCCGGCAGAGATATCGCGCTTTACAGAGTTTTCTTTGTATCTTGGTTTTTATAGGTCATACAACCCAGTGCGAGGGCTCAAAATGTTGACAATGAAATTCTCTACAGCTCAAAAATGTTGACCTGATTAACCCGTTGAAAGTTATTCAAGGTCAAACTTATTTAAAATCACTTTTTGGCCAAAATGTCACTCAAAAACTGGCATATTCGAAAAAAAAAAATTTTATTGGTCAATACGAAACGATATTGCCTACAAAAAAACTTAACCCTTTCTAAGTTATTCAAAGGCAAAGTTTGAAGAAAACACTTTTCTGGCAAAAAATCACTCAGAAAGTTTTTTTTTTTTTCGAAAATTGTATTTTGGAGGCAATTTTCGGTATAAGTATATGAAAAAAATGTTTTGCCTACAAAATACAATCTTCGAAATTTCTTAAAGCTTTTCTTTGATTTAAAATATCAAAAGGGTCTGCCGAGACGTCACAACCGCTCTAATTGTCTGCTATTTTTATTTTCGAATAGTAATATATATTTTAAAATATCCAAATGGCAGTTTTGTTGAAATACTGTTGAAGGTCATCTGATTTGAACACCTGAGGAGCTCTAAACCTACCGCGGCCAGGGCTAGTTAGTCCCAATCTGATGCACAGTGTGACTGGACAAGATTTTTAGATTTGTTGAAATATGTATTATCTACCGTTCACTGGCTCTTAGACTATGATGTTTTAATGCGGATTTCAGAAACAAAACCAATTTGCTGCAACGAAAGACGATTGTGCGCTTTCAAATGTGATGAAAGTGCCATAAGCAAAGACTTTTTCTCCAATCTATTATTTAATTTTAACATTATTGCAGAATCTTTCCCTCTTTTAATTTGAAATGCTCCGTTTAATTTCGGTGCTGCATGATTTATGCATTTGCATTATTCTCAAAAATTAAACGCAGACAGACGGACATTTAATGTAAATTTCTTTCCCCTTTCCACACCCGTCCAAGGCACTGCCGGCGTCAGAGCCGGTGTCGGTCAGCTGACGGGATTCTCCTTGCTTTAGGAGGCATAACACTCCAGCAAGGCGCATCCCGTTAACCCCGACGGTGATGACAATGGCACTGCCGGTTGCGTCTGGGGCTTGCAACCTTGTGTACACAAAACAACGATACAATAATTTTTGTATCGATTTTACCAACATCCGTGGGTTAAAATCGAATTTCTATTCCGTGTTGTGCCATCTAAATACATATTCTCCCCCAATCTTCGCACTAAGTGAAACCCAAATTTTACCTAACGATTGTTTAGATTGTTATCAGGTTTCCGGGTACACTTTAGTGCACAATCTCTCCCCACACAGGGGAATTGCCATTTATATTAGGAAAGACGTTGCCTTCCAGAAGGTGTACAGCAGTACATCATCTGATTTTAACCATCTCGGTATTAAAATTTCACTTCGTAATCACGTCATATTCTTCTGTTTTCTATACAGGAGTCCTAATATTAGTAATGAAGCCTCCTTATTAGCATTCGACGCTATCTCCGAACGTATCTCCGAATTTTTATCCTCCCATCCGGAGTGCGAAATGATTGTTGCGGGTGATTTCAACGTTCACAACGTAAATTGGCTGAATTACTCGAATGGCACCAGTGTTTCTGGCAGGGATGCCGAGCTCTTTGCTGAGACCAATAACCTGCACCAAATAGTGAAACAGCGTACGCGTGTTCCTGACACTGCGGGACAAGGGGCACATCTCCTTGATCTTTTTCTTACCTCCCACCCTACACGTTATTCCGTTGAGGTCGATTCGCCTATTGGCAACTCTGATCACTGTCTAGTCAGCGCTTACTTCTCCTATCCATCTCCAACCCAACAGCGCCAGCTCCTAGGAGAACTGTTTGGCATTATGGAAAAGCCAACTGGTGGGGGCTGATTCGCTTTTTCCGAGCTACTGATTGGGATTTGTGTTTTCAGAACCGCAATGTTAATTTTGCGGCTCTCTGTATTACCAAAATTATACTGGCCGGAATGCGTTTATTCATTCCCCATTCTTCCAAATCCATAAAGCCTAGGCAATATGGATGGTTCAATCGTGAGTGTATGAACGCAATCAAAACCAAAGAAGCCGCCTACAGACAGTACAAAAATTCTCCGAGCGAAACATCTCGACGAGAGTACATCAGGTTGAGAAACTCTTGTAAATCCACCATCAAGAGAGTCAAAGCATTATTCGATGACAGACTGAGAGGTAAACTCATAAACTCCACTGCTGGCAGTAAAAACTTCTGGTCCTTGGTAACCACCATCAGGAAGAATTTCACTTCACATTCAACGCCTCCATTCTTTTATAACAAACAGGTGATAACAGAAAGCAAACCCAAGGCCGATCTACTTGCACTTCTGTTCGCCGAGAATTTTTCCTTACCCGATGCTGACATGCAACCCCCCACCATCGAGTGTTCCGCTCACTCAATGGATAGAGTTTTCTTCAGGACGCGTGAAGTATATAAGTGTCTCAAAGAGCTGGACTCCAACAAAGCCACTGGCCCCGACAAAATTCCCCCTATAGTTCTTAAAAAATGTGCCTCACCTTTGGCTAAACCTAAACTTTTTGCACTTTCATACTTCTCCGGAGTTTATCCTGACTCCTGGAAACTGGCTCATGTTCAGCCCATACCGAAAAAAGGTGAAGCTAGTGACCCTACTAACTACCGCCCAATAGCAATTACTTCTATTCTCTCCAAAGTTATGGAGACAATAATAAAAAGAAAGCTTATGGAATATCTTGAATACAACCAAATATTGAACGACAAACAATACGGCTTTAGATCGAAAAGATCTACTGGCGACCTCCTCGTTTGCCTTACGGAGCACCTCAGCCGAAGTATACACCGATTTGGTGAATCTGGTCTGGTTGCTCTAGATATCTCCAAGGCTTTTGACAGAGTATGGCATCCCGCTCTGTTGGCTAAACTCCAAGCTATTGGTATTGACTCTGTTCTGAAGAACTGGATTGAGAGCTTCCTTTCAGGCCGTTCAATCAAGGTAGTATTGGATGGCGTCGAATCCGACCCCCACCACATCTCCGCAGGTGTTCCCCAGGGCTCAATTCTATCACCAGCTCTCTTCCTAGTTTTTATAAATGACCTGCTCTCAGTCCCCTCCAACTCACTCCACAGTTTTGCTGATGACGGTACTCTACGTTACTCCTATGGTTTTGATAATGTAACACAAGCGCGTGCCAGACCTTGTCTACATCATCGCCAACTGTTGTCCAATTCAATCAACAGGGACATCGAACGAATTCTTGATTGGGGCCACAAGAACCGTGTCGAATTTAATGCATCAAAAACCAAGTACTGTCTCATTTCCAATAAAACTTGCACCGAACCGCTTTCTATTTCAGTGGACAACAAGACCGTAACGGCAGAACCCTCTCTAAACATCCTAGGCGTAACATTAGCTGAAGATCTGCGCTGGAATAACCACATATTCCAAAGTGCTAAACAAGCATCCCAGTGTCTAGGATTCCTCAAAAGGTGCAAATTTCTCCTTCAGCCGTCTGCCAGGGCTATAATTTACAAGTCCTACGTTCGTCCCCGTCTTGAATACAACTCGTATATCTGAGCCGGGGCCCCAAGAACCATCTTAGCTTGGCTGGACAAGGTGCAAAACCGCGCTCTCAAACTTATTGGTGACAGCGCCATTTGCTCTTCAATTGACTCATTAAGCCACCGTAGGAATGTAGCAGCTCTTGCAGCTCTTTTATCCCTTTTTCCATAATGATTGCTCCACTGAAATAAGTAACCTCATGCCTCCACGGCAACATTTTTCCCGCAACACAAGACTTGCCCGCTCGGCTCACCCCCACTGTTTACAGCCCTTATCTTCGCGCACACTCAGATCTAGAAATTCGTTTATAACAAGAACCACTCGTCTGTGGAACAACCTTCCAAAGACAGTATTCCCGAACTCATACAACATCCAAGAGTTCAAACGCAAGGTTCATCGCCACTTTCTGCAACACCCCCTTGACTCCCCCTAACATATTATGTCCTTCTCTCTATCTTTCGAGCTAAGCTTACTACTGGACATTGCACCATGACCTAAACGACATGACGTACTAGTAGTACAAAGGGTGACACCTGAGCTTAGACTATCACATAAAAAAAAAAAAAAAAAATGGGAAAATCTTCATTAGGCATTTCCGGAACTCCATCAATAATCTAGATCATCTGCACGCGTTTTACGTTCGATTCTGTCAAGGCGAACTTCAAAATCATTAAAATTGTTTGTTATTTCCACTGACTTGGGCTTGGAAATGTCATTCTTATATTAAAACACAAAGAAACATAATTTTGTTCTAAAATTCACTTTATTTCTTCACAAGAAAATTTAAGAAAAATAATACATTGTTTAATAATAATAATAATCATAATAATAATTAATAATAAAAATAACCATAATAATAGTAATAATAGCAAAAAGAGACAAATATATCGCCATCGCCAAATAAAATTAAGTATCATATTTTATAACAAAGAGTTTATCCTTAAAAACTAAATACAGACAAAATACAAAATAATAAAAATACACAAACATCATTTTGATATATTAAAAAAAAAGAAAGGAATGTGACATTATCGTAATTTATATATGAAAATATTTTAACATTGTTTTTTTTTATTTTACTTACTGAATGTTTTAAAAACAATTCTTAAAAAAAATTAATTAAATTATAAAATTTTATATATATAAAAAAATGGAATGAATAATTTGTTTTTTTTTTCGTTTTTTTGATATATACTTTTCTTTTTTTTAAGTTTATAAAATTTCACTTAAAACATATAAGTACATTTAAATAAAGCAAAAATTAATAATATTAAAAAATATATATATTATTAGGGAATGTTAAAAGATGTTAAAAAGAAATTAAATACTGCCTAATGCCACTGTTTTTTTTTGTTGTTTATAGTTAAAAATTAAATTTTAAGAAATTTTAACATTTAAAAAAAATAAAAACAATTTTTTTTAACTTTAAAGAAATTAAAGAAAATATGTTTTTTATCATTAAAAAATTAAAAAATATAAACACAAAAAATATTTAAAAAAAAAGAAGGGAATTTTGCCTTAAAAATGAATACTGCCATTTTTTGTTTGTTTGTTTTAATTATTTATGAAACAATTTTTTTTTTTTATTAATTTTTGTCTAATTTTTCAGTGCACTTTTTTTTATAGAATTTTAGGGTTTTTTACTTTCTTTTATGTTTTGTTTTTTTTTTTTTTGATAAAAATTTGCAAGAAAAACATATTTATATATATTTTTTAAAAGTGTTCAGAAAGTTATGAGCAAAACACAAATTGAAATTTTTAAAATGAAATTTAACACAATAAATATTTGATTTTTTGTTTTTTGAAAATAATATAATTTAATAATAGGTAGTTTTTTGTATTTTTTTGTTAACAACGTTCTTTTTACTTAATTTTTTGTTTTTTTTTTTATACAAAGAAAATTTTACGTGCGCCGATAAGTTTAAAAATTTTCTTATAATTTGGTTTTTTTTTGTTTTTTTATTTTTAATTAATTAATTAATTTTGTTTTTTTTTTTTTTCATTTAACTATTCATAATTTTTGTTCTAAATTTGCTTTTCTTTCTCATTATTTTTTTGTTTGTTTTTAAATTAATTTTTTCATTTATTATTTTATTTTTTAATTTATTTATTTTTAATTTTTTTACTTTTTTTTTTTTTAAAAAACACAACAAATCTATAAAATTTTTGTAATTTTCTTTTTTTGTAAGTTTTAAACAATAGCTAGCAATAAAAATAGTGTGTAATAAATTTAATGCAATAATTTATTAACATATTTAGTTAAAAATTTAAAATTTTAAAATCCATTTTTTTACCTTAGCCTTTTTTTCGTTATTTTTTTATTTATTTTTATTTTTTTGTCATTCAATTTTATTTTATTTTTTTGTTTATATTGTTGTTTTTTTAGTTTGATTTCTTGTTGCAGTTTTTGTTTTTTGTTTTTTCATTTTATTTTGTTAAAAGTAAATTTTTAAACTTAATAAGATGTTAATTTGTTTTTCTCATTTTTTTGTTTTTTTCAATAATTAAATAGTAATAAATATTATTATTTATAATTGCTGCCATCTTCATGTCTCTTGTTTTATAATTATAATTTTCTTTTTTATCTTTTTCTTCAAACTTTTCCCCTCCTCTCGGTTTTTGTTCTCTATGTTTCTTCATTAAAACGTTTTTATTTTTTAGTTATTTTGTTATTATTTTTAATTTGTTGCTGTTGTTTTTTTTATTTTTTTTTAATAACATCATTTTCTCGCTAATTAATTTTTGGTTTTTTTTTTGTTGTATTTTTTCTTTTGTTTTTTTTTAATAATTAGAATTTATTTTTTGTTAATCAATTATAATTTGTTAATAATTTGTTGTTGTTGTTGTATTTTTTCATTTTCTTGCATGTGTTTATCAATTTGTATACTATATAATAATATGTGTGGTGTGTATAGTTTAGTTGTTTTTTTTTGTTGTTTTGTTTTTTTTATTTTGTTTTATTACTGAAATTTTGAATTTGCTAAAACATTATTTTATTTTTTAATTTATCCTTTTTTTTTGTAATTTTTGTTAAATATTTTTTTTATGTTTTTTTTTATATTCATTTTTTTTATTTTTTTTAATATTTCGCTTAATTCAATGGAAGGCAAAACATGTGCTGAAGTAGACTTTTGGATGGTGGAGGAGGTAATTGGAGGATACTGAGATCATCCGCCACTGAATCATAGTCGCTGGAATCGTCTCCATATAGCTGAAATGGTAAAATTAAAATTGTTTTAGATATGTAAATAGAAACAATTTGAATATGTAGTTTTGTATGATAAGTAACGATCGATGATTTTAATAAAAGTTTGATCATAGGTGAGGTTTAATAGGCATTGAATTTTGAAAATTGGTTTTGGTTGTATTCTGAGTTCCGATGGAACGTTGGATCAATCTACTATGACCGAAAGCTATGATAAGTTTTATCAACATGGTAACTTTTAGGAATACGAGTATACATATATATGCCAATTTTCGAATTCATTGGAAGCGGTTGCTTTGGTTAATGCCGGGCTCAAATGCTAGTAACAACCGCAGGTGCCTTTGGTGATGCCGATACACCAAAACCCACCAACTGTTGAACAATTTAAGATCTACAGCCTAAGGGGTCGTCCATTAACCAGGTGAGGTGACTTTGGTGATTTTTCGTAAAGGCGGCTCCACCCTCAGGCCGAGAATTTACCCTGTATCCATTCAGAACGGAAAACTAGGAGCAAACTACGCTAGAAAACCATCCACACTCGCGTTGTAAACGGCGTGAATCTAGAGTCGGCTGAACGGCTGACTCAACTCTTAACATCCTACGGGTAACTTTAGGGCGTCCACTAAACGGTGTAATGGACCCCTGACGGAGGGTCAGCGATGGAATGCACACATATTTCAAATAGTCAAACAAGCCTCTTGGCTACAATGACAAATCCTACTTTCGGCCCCACCTTGAATACAACTCGTATATCAAGGCAGGCGCCCCAAAAACCACCTTGGCTTACCTCGACATCGTGCCATCAAACTCATTGGTGATGGCACCTTTCGCACCCTATAGACTTTTCAAGCCACCGTCGGAAATTAACAGCCCTCTCTATACTTTATTGCTATTAACACAGTTCCACTGAAATTCAGAAACTACTACTTGGACGGCAATATTTTACCAGCAACATAAGACTCGCCCTACAGCCCAACCACCTCGGGAATAATACGATCTAGAAGTTCGTTTATGAATAGAACAATTTTCCCACAGTCAGTATTTCCGAACTCACACAACTTCCTAGAGCTCAAACGTAAGGTTCATCTACATTTCATTGAGCGCCCCCAGACCCCTTCTATTTTCCACTATTCTTCAAACCAAGCTTACTACTACACCTTTTCCAATTGT
Source organism: Thereva unica (assembly GCA_949987705.1). Lineage (NCBI taxonomy): Eukaryota > Metazoa > Arthropoda > Insecta > Diptera > Therevidae > Thereva > Thereva unica. The sequence goes on along the minus strand of OX465281.1, from coordinate 45,910,720 downwards.
AATTCAGAAAGTATCAACTATAATTCAGAAAGTATCAATTGTAATTCAGATTAGTCAATTGTAATTCAGATAGTATCAATTGTAGTTCAGATTTGTCAATTGTAAATCAGAAAGCGTCAATTGAAATTCAGAAAGTATCAATTGTAATTCAGAAAGTGTCAATTGTAATTCAGAAAGTGTCAATTGTAATTCAGAAAAATTCAAAATCTTCTAATTGCAGCAATTTCTGCAACAGCAGTCTTATGTATGGAACGCAGAAGATTTAAATTTGTTTAACAGTTAGCTTAAACATTCGCTTTACATCATTTGTACGAAATGGGTTATCAACTGGGAGATTATTAGAGATTGCGTCAGATAACACAACTTAGCATTGAAACAGTAATAATGGGACGATATCATGCATGATGTTACTAGGAGAATATTTATTATGTAATGAAAGATTCAATTGAAATTATTTGGTCAATTTATTGCATCAATGAGATGAAAGTTGAAATTTTCTGAATTACAATTGATACTTTCTTAATTACAATTGATATTTTCTGAATTACAATTGACAAATCTGAATTACAATTGACGCTTTCTGATTTACAATTGACAAATCTGAATTACAATTGACGCTTTCTGAATTACAATTGACTAATCTGAATTACAGTTGAGGCTTTCTGAATTACAACTGGAAAAGGTGTAGACATAGCACCATGACCTTAACGATAAGACAAACTGGTAAGTCATAGGGTGACTCCTAAGCTTGGCTTTTTCACATAAAAATTAATTTTACAATGTTTCTTGCGGTAAAAAATTTGCTAAGACCCTCTACATCCCGTGAGATTGGTGAGATTCGGGTCGATCCCCCCCCAAAACTCCTCACATTATTAACGGACGACCCCATTTCCACCTCTTCGAAGATGCTGACTCTATATCGGGTGACCCCCGATACTCTTGTCTATCTATGTTTCGCGCCTAAAAACGATGAGCGTCTAGGTGCACCACGGTGGCCTATGATAATGATATTGTGCTGGTGATGACGTGCAAGTACATAAGAGATGTAATACAAGGAGCATTTAACACTCTTTTTCATTGGGCTACTTCAAAGGATCTACGCTTTACCGCAGCTAACCTTTACAAGGAAGCACACACTTCCAGATTTTCCTTCTCTAGGACTCTGAAATGAAAAACTGCATCTAACGAGGATCTGAAATTTCTGGATCTCATACTGGATAGGAAGCTAACGTGGAGGCCGAATATTTTATACAGAGCCAATAAGACCAAAACAGCTCTCTTCTTATACTAAAGAACAATCAATTGATCCCCTAAGCTCTGCATCGCCTACTGGTTGTATACAGCCATGATCATACCTATACTTATACAAATCTTCAAAGAAAAGCAACTACATATCACACTTCGATCAAGACTATCTTACTCTTCGCATAGCGGTTTGCAGTTAATAATAATAAGTTTGGTGTTTATGGTTCCATTGTTGAACGTAAAAATATTGTACGTACAACAGAACGGAAGAAAGTTCGAATTTTACCATTACCTGTGTTCATTTTACGCCGTGATTCCAGATCAGATCAGTCGAGCATAAAGGAAAGGAGTTGGATCATGGGACTTCAGCAAGGCCTTTAATAAAGTAGACCACCATATTTTAACTGGTAAATTCTAAAAAAATTGAAATACCAGGTTCTGCCTTGAATGGGCCCGATTATATCTCTACGAAAGAACAGATTATCAGATTCTATGTAGCCCTAGTCCTCCTTATGTCTAGATACTCCAACTCAACCCACACACTCTCTTATTCTGGTTAAACTACAGTACTTTCTGAACCTGAAAGCCTTATAGGAAGGCAAAATTAATGATCTGCGCTTAACCCCTTCACTTGGGTACTCGCTGATGACGGTACTCGACTCTTCTTTAACGCCGCATTTGGTAATGGAAAAAAAGCCCGAGCCACACATTGTTTCTATGAACGCACATTTATGTCCAGTTCAATCAACAGAAACATTCTGAAGTGATTCTCGTTTGCGGCCATCTTTAGACTTCGGCTGGGACTATGTAATTTAGGGCCGGTTTCACAGTCAGAACTTAAGTATAAAAATTAACTCAAGTTACACTTAAGTATGGATGGCTGTTTCACAGTTGCCACTTAAAATTTACTTAAGTGTGTAACTTAAGTGGCAGTTCCTCTAGACTTAAGTTTTTCTTAAATCAGAATGCATAGAAAATTCAAACGTCAGTTGATTCCAGTACATTTCAAGGAAAATGCGACTAAAAGGAAATTTTATATGTAAAGTTCGGCTATTGTAAGTTCATAATTTACAATATTGAAATGCCGCCGTAAGAAATAAATATAATAGTAAGAAAAAGAAAAAATTGCACTGTGAAACCGAATTTGACTTAAGTTTCACTTAAGTGAAAAAAATTACTTAAGTTTAAGGAAAACTTAAGTATGACTGTGAAACCGGCCCTTAAAAATTTTATATTCGGCCTATGCTCGAATATAACTTCTTTAGGGGTCGTCCATTAATTACGTGAGGTGTTTAGAGGGAGGGCGAGCCGAATCTCATCCAATCTCACGTGGGGATAGGAGGGGGAGGTCTCGGTAAAATCACGTAATTTTTTTCTTCAAGAAACAGCTTAAAATTTCTAGAAAACTGGGTAAAATTAAAAACATGTTTCTCCACTAAAGACATCCGTTCACTTACAGGCCGCCGCCGGCAGGACAGGTCAGTAGGCATGGCCCGAGAAGACCACACAATACTAAGTCTGACTGAGGGGGACTTCAGCTAACAGTCTGAATGTTGGGACGTCATGATTGCCTACAGACACGCAGGCGAAGACGACAGTTTAGCGGGTTGTTAATTCTCCCGTGGAAAAAAGACACAGAAGCAATACTATTATATCAACGGCATAATGTTGAATCAGGGGTGGTAGAACGTAAGTTGTTTCAATCGACCTCTTCATACAAAAATCTTGAATTTTTGTATGAAGAGTTTGGTTGTAACAACTTACGTGCTACCACCCCAGGTCGATAATATTACTGCCAGAGACAACAAACTTCTTGGTTTCATAAAAAGGAAAGCCAAAGAGTTCGATAATGTATGGGTTACAAAAACACTGTTCTGTTCTCTAGTCCGCCCTATCCTGGAATATGCGAGGGATCCCTTATTCCAAATAAGCAGCAGGAGGATCGAATCCGTTCAAAAGAGATTTGCCCTTTTCGCCCTGAGACATCTACACAACCCCCATGACTACCGAACCTTACCGCACTTCTTGGACAGGTTCAAAGTGCTTGATAGTTGAAGATAGTCCGACACACATGCGACACACTAATCCCCACCGTACCGATTATACCAGGAACGAGCCCGTCAACAGAAGCTGTATGTTTTTCAATAGTCATAGCTCCTGTTTTTTTTCTTCACTCACTTCAAAGCATCTTATAAGAAAATACTCAGATCTTGTCTTGTCTGTCTGTCTCTTGTCAATAGTAGGTTTTCAGTAAGTTTCAATCAATTATTATTAAAAAACTGTTTTACTACTCTGTTTTTTAAATTCAAGTGTCATTTTTGTTGGATTTAGTTTAAGTTCGCCTTTTTGGCGAATAAATAAATAATTCAAGTGCAAAAATGATCATGGCCTCAACGAAAACTTTATTTACGGCAAAGGCCAAACAAGGTACAAAGAGATTGGTGACTGGAAAACCCCTTAAAATACTTTGACCTCCATACTTGTTTCTAAGCTCAGGCGACGCGACGCGGAGAAAGTAAATGCATGGGAAATTTGGTCGCAGTTTGCCTATTAGTTTGTTGTCACTCAGGTTTGGCTGCTCGACAGTTTGCGATAAATAATAAAATCCTGATCCTAGCTATCACAGGACGGCAAAAGAAAACATAACAGGACACTCATGGAGAATAGGAAAGGCGGAGGACCCAATTTGCAGGCTTTGCCTGGAGGAGGATGAGTCTGCCCCTACGTTCTCTGTGAGCGCCCCGCGATAGCAAGAAGCAGGATTTCTTTGTTCGACAAGTCCCTGCTCGAACATTCAAGTCTAGCGACAAGCCACTAGGCATACTGCTGAATCTGTTCAAGTGGTCTGGCCTGCAACTATGAGTGATTAGTAGGAGAGTCAGAAAAGTGATTTTAACGTCATCCGAAATATGGGCCAACTTTACGGACTATATTCCGATGGTCGACAGCCCAATAGGGGCAGAGGGTAGATATAAAGTACCTTTTTATTAAATTTATTAAATTTCATTAAATTTGATTTAAATTAACGCCACCGATATAGTGCACGACTATTTACAGAAAGCATAGATCAAATTAGTCCCAATTCCGGTCAGGGGTGAAGCCATTTGCACTACCGAATTGTGTAAATTTAAGACACAATATGTCAAAAGGGAGGACAGCTAGGTAGAGGCGACCAGCGTCGACATGATTCCTATTACGGGCCTGGTTTAGTTAACTTCAAGGAGTTTTTTTCCTGTACCGCCTCGAAATCTGGCCAAATCTCTGCCCTGGTTGCGAGGCGGTGCAGGAAAAACATCTTGAAGTTTACCAAACCAGGCCCTGACCTCCAGCTTTCTTTTTTCACTGTCTTCGACCCTCGTGCAGGCCTTAGACCATGAATGTCTCCAAGCCCCAAGAGCCAATAATTCCCTTAAACATGACGCTTCACTCCTGCTGTTTCTAAGACAAGACACACATACCTATGTAGGTAAAAACCGGGATGAAAATATGCAAATTCTCTATGGCCATTAATTATGTCACCACATACGAGTCCATTCCACGCATTCCATCGCGGCAGTTATTGCGAGAAGTTCCGCATACGTGGAGAGTCGGGGGCGCCATTTCAGAAATTATGATTTAAAAAAAAATTAACTTTCAAACCAAAATAAAATTGAAATGTATTCTCACGGGTACCAGAAATCACACAAATATACCCAATTTCGGTCCCTGTACTTTCCCATGCAAGAAAAATCGGCAAAATTTTACTTCTCTTCGTGCAGGAAGTTTCCAGAGATTTTAGCTTCGCGATTTTCAGAAAATTTTACTCAAGAAATGTTACTCGTGATTTTACTCAAAAAGTGAAGAACAGACCTTCGAAGAGAATCAGAAGTAAAAATTCGGGAAAAACATCTCCCAAGCGACCGAAAAATCTCTCATTTATTATGTATATTACAAAGTTGATTTAGTGAGAGAATTAAAAAATCTGCACCCCGCCCTCCATCGTCTTTTCCTACTCTCTTCTCCGCAAACGACGTTTTCAGCAGATTTTTGTTGGCTGCATGTTTTTGTTTAAGTTAATACGCATTATTATCCCATCCAACGAGGATTGTGTCTTTTTCCATTGTCCTACACTGCGTTCAAACATAAACAGCTTATAGGGGGCGCTATATGGCATAGTGCACCGGGCGCGAAAAACCCAAGCGCCGGCCGGGATTCTCCAATGAGATGTGTCTTGGATATGGTTGTTACACAAGCTATTTTCGTATCACAGATATTGATCAACACTTTTTTCGGATCTAGTTGTTGTTGTTGGTTTACTTGAAAGTTTATGATCTGAGTGGAATAACGGTGTAAAAAGAACGCAGATATTAACTACGATATCTCCAGAATACTCGGAGAAGTTTTTCACAGCACTTCAAACCCCGAGGTACCCTGCACGTTTATACCCTAAAGGTATTATTGAAAGCTATAGGTAGCTGTGAAAGTGCATTCTGCAGGGGCAACAGACCTAGAGCGTTATCCTCTGGATAAAAAAAATAACTGCAATCGCACGGACCAACTGTCGGTCACCATCTATCTGAGTTGCACAGTTGAAACTACCACTCCCATGGGTATGTTCATCCCCATCGTAGGGCGTAGATTATCGCATAGGAGTAACAAATTTTTCTCAAGAAACGAAATAAAACATAATTTTATAAGAAGTCAGTCTTTTATTTTATGACGAGTGTATTTTTTTTAATGGATAGCTTTTAGTTTGCATTTGAAAATTACAAACCTTTTGTTACATCATGAAAATTAATCCGTTTTTAGTTCATCAAGAGACTACGACTATAAATTGGTCAATTTATAATATCAATTCTATATATTACTACAATAACAAAAAAAAAAATACTCACCTGCATGTTATATGGATGCAGCTCGCAAGTCGCGTGATGTCAGACGCAATCCTCTAGCGACATTAACAATGGATTCACATATTCGAATCCCTCGAATTCAGACTGATCAATCTTATCAATAACACGACTGTGAATAGATTAAAAGAAAATAACAAAAAACAAAATTTAAATTGTTCTTTTTATCATAAAATTTAAAAAAATATAAAAATTTAGCTAAAATATATTTTAAAAATTATTATCTTAAATTTACGTGATAGTATGAATGAACCGAGACATTTTGTTAATATATGATTTTCTTATTATTATTATTAAATATTATTATAAAATATATTTATAATATCCAAACAACTAATAAATTGTTAAATCATTACTTTTTCTACATAAAAGGTGCAAGGTAGCGTTTTTAACAATTAAAACCAAAATACCTATGCGACGAAAGCATGCCATTTTTCTTAATTAAATAAATTTAATAAAATTATGAAAATTAAATTAAATTAAAAGTAAAATTAATAATATAAAAAATAAATAAAATAAAATCAAGGAAATAAAAAAAAAGTAAAAGACTTACTCATCATCTGGAGTCAATTGGACGGCCTCTTCCGTAAATTCAGGTGGGAAATTGGCCAAGTCCCTCTCGGAATCTAGCCGAGGCTTAAATGGAGGTGTGACTTGCTTTTGCTCTAGCTAAAAGTACATGAAAGAAAACAAAAATAGGAAACAAATAGAAAAACAAGCAAATAAATGAAGTACAATGATAAAATTGATGAGAGTTCATACAAGGATGAGTGAAATTTCAGTTTTTTAATTAATTTAATTTAATTTCTTTTTGGCTTTAAGTAAAAATATCTTTATTTAAATTTACATTAAAAAAAATTATTTTTAACATAATTTTTTTTCATTTTTGTATTTATTTAAACAAACAAAAATGATGCACAAACATAAACACCCCCCAAATTAAGGGTGCATATGCAGGCTTCAGTTTTTGTTTTATTGTTAATTGGTCCAATTGAGTGCACTTCAAAGTGGACCTTGTTTTTTTTGTTTTTAATTTTATTTAATTTTTCATTTAATGTTATTTTTTTTTGTTTTAAATTTTTTTTTTTAATATTCTGCAATCAAAAAGGGAAATTACAAACAAGAGAAACAATTGCGGCAAAAATATTTTGATGAGAGCGCAGCCATGCTATGGAGATGGAAATGAGAGATACAAAAGTCCATGAATTTTTTATTCATTTGAAGCTACTGAAAAGTTTTGTTTTTTTATTTATTTATTTAAAATACTGATTTTTTTTATTAAACTAAGTTGTTCCCAAGTAAGCAGGGGGTTGTTTTATAAAGTTTTGTACGATATCTACTACAAAAAGATTGGAAAGGCTAGTCCTTAGTAGAAATTAAACTAACTTTAAATGGTGGCTTTATTATACGAATTACGAAATTATTTTTATGGTGAAATAACTATACTTCACGCATTTTCTGGATAATATCTGATCTTATTATTATTTGTCAAGCAAAAAAAAATTATATTAGATTTGAGTTATATCTCATACTATGAGATCATTCTCATGTATTGAGAAATGTCTCATTCTGAAAGCTTTTTACGAGAAATTGCTTCAAATTGTATGCAAAAAGAGAGACTGAACTCAAATTTTTGAAATATTGCTTATAAAAAATTAAGCATGCATTTTCTATTTAGTCCAGTCAATTTAGACATCCGAGGGTACATAAATTCGCACCAAGCTGAAAATTGATAGGATTGTTCAAAGCACCATTATAAATGAAATCTAAAAAGTCCCCATCGATCCGGCACCTGGAACCTGGATTTACTCGGGGTCAAAGGTCACAAAAACGGGTTTTTTGCGATTTGAGTGCTGATACATACATATATACATACAAGATATCGTTTTTAAATTTTTCTTTAAAATTAATAGTTATTTGCTTTATTGTTTTAATTTTATGAAAGGCAGTTTTGTTTTCTGCAATAAATTTTTGATACTTTTTTAGTTGTTTTACCCTAAAAATACTCATATTTTCACTTTCTTTAGTTGCCTCGACTTGGTTAACTTGGATAAGCTTTTAAAATGATCTCAGTTAGTTAAGAATATTCTCATGAGCAGATTCTCAACTTTTTGCATTTGAAAATGAGATTGAGATCAGAGTTTTTGCTCGATCTCACAAATAGAGAAAAAGGTCCACATCTCAGTCCCCGAGATCGATCTCTTTTTTTTGCATACGACCCAATATTTCGTGGGCGTAGATAGGTAGGGGAAAGTATGAGCATCGCAATTGCCCGCCCAATAAAAATCAACAGTATTGAAGAAATATACTCTTTTTTAATTCTTTTCATTTTGAAGATTCAATACCATTCCTCGTAAAATTATCTTATCATCCGCGAAAACTTTGTGCCCCAAAGTTTGCGTTAAGAGTGCATCATGAGAACATATCATCTAATAAGTTTCCAGTTCATATATTCAAAATGAAACAATAATAATATGCATTTTGGGCCTCGGTAGCGCCTAACTACCATCGCAGAGGTCCCGGGTTCGAATCCCGGCGGCACCACCGTCCTTCGCCTTACCCACTTCCCCACCTACCCAACTTTCCTTCTTTCTTCTTCCCTTTTTACATTCCTAATTCCTCCTGTCATAATTTTCCCTAACTGCTGCTGTTCGACATTGCACTTTATACGAATAAAATAGATTGTCGACAGTACAACGGGGCTTTCCCTGAGACTTTACTCCTTTAGAAAGAATTTTAAAAGAAGCGAAAGCATGTGGACGAATCGAGTAGTTTTTTTAGTGTGGATGAATCGAGATGCTACAATGATGAAAAGTTGTTAATCACCATTAGATACCCGAACGACTTAAATGTTTTAGAAAGATTCATTGATTTCATTAAGCTTTCAACGTCTAGAGTCGCGTAAGAACTGGCAACAATAATCTTGGAAATACTGAACAAAACACAGTAGGTGAAGTTCCGAGTCTTGCATAATCCTGCAGGCGGTGTGAACTCCTACAAAATTCAGGCGTTCAATCGCCGGATCGATCGCTTTCTTCCTCACACCATCCACACGCCTATTAACTTATCCTGTCCTCTATTCCTTCCTTCGAACCAAGTTTACTAATGGACATCGCACAAAAACGAGTACGACATGATGCACAGGTAGTACAAAGGGCAATTACTAACCTTGGGCTTTTACATAAGAAGGCGATTACGAAAGAAACTCTTTCTCACGACATATACTATAAGTATATCCATTGTTTTTCCCAACCCGGTGATCATGTCAGTTTCATCGAGATACAAGAATCTGGAGTAAAACTAGAACAGGCATTCATAGGCCTTATATGTTCCCTTTCTTACGTTGGCTAGCATTCAATTCCAAACACAGCCTATCTCATCCTGGTATTCGTGCTACAAGACGCGTTGTTACAAAGAAATACTTCTAGCCATTGATCAATAAAGACGATCGTGCTTTGGTGGCCAAAGGTTGAAACTTTTATAGCATATCAAATGTTCATTCGAAGCTTTCAAGTCTCCAAATTATAGATTTCACTAGGGGCGGAGGAGAGTGTGGAGGTAGAAGGAAAAATGCGCACGTACTTTCGCTTTTTGGTGGAGAAAATCCACACCCAAAATATTTTATGTACACTTAATAACCTAGAACGTTAGAAAGCCGTCTTGGTCGCTGGCGGCGAAGGAACGTGGTCGAAGGGCCGCACACAAGCAAGGCTTTTCATTCGTATATGTTATTAGAGTTCTTAGGAGCTTATAACTGTATAGCCTAAGCTTTTTAAACCCCACCTCATTAACATTTAAAAAAGATATTGCCTCAGAGGCATGCCGAAAGAGAGGATCCTATGTGGCAAATGAGGGGCATGCTGAAAGATGGCTTTCCCTTTTATTGTTGCATTGCTTCATATTTCAGTCAACTATGTTGGTTACCCGTAAATTGTGTCATTTAGCATTCTTAATAGAGCGGTTCTGGTTCGATTACAGAGGGCAGACAGCACTGGACATGATTAGTTCTCCGTTGAGGGACCGCATGGGTTAACGCAACTCGCGTATTAAAAAAATAAAACTTTCGACATTTACTACTGACATATTTACGCCAAAATTCTCAAATTTTTCGGCCTCCTTTTTCCACGAGGTGAGAAGTGAGTGTGTGGGCCTTAGAGGGCAATCTACGAAGCAATAGGACTAGCCTCCTCATAGGGGCCCTATCAACACAAGTCCCGCCTCAAAATTCCATACGGGCATAACTCCATAACAAAAGAATTTAAAATCATATAACTCAACAAACAGCTGGCATATAAATTGACCGAATAACTTTTTACATTTTAACCGTTATCTGTTCACTTGCTACCCACCTATAATAATTATTCTCCGTCGACCCTAGATTTAACCACATCCATATGGATGTAGTGGAACCTTCTGGTGGATACTCATACCTTAACCATAGTCGATAGATTCATGAGATGGCCTTAAGCATTCCCAATTCGAGACATTTCCGCTCCAACAGTGACAAAAAGATTCGACGTACGTCTTGAGATCACAAACGGTCAAGGTTTGCAGTTATAATCGAAACTGTTCAGTGAAGTGGCCAAATTACTCGACATTCATCGAATCCGAACAACTGACTATCATCCGCAGGCAAACGGGATGGTTGAACGGTTCCACAAGCAACTAAAAGCTGCCTTAATAGCAAAGAACAGAACTACTCATTGAGAGTGAAGATTTACCTATCCGCACCGCAATCAAGAATTACTTACAGGCGAGCTTTCCTATATGGTCAAAGTTTATGACTTCCTAATTCGATTTCCATCACAACTGATGAAAATCCAATTGAAGAAGCAGAATTCGTCTCTCGCCTTCGTGGACAGCCCGTATCAAGGTCGATATCTATCGACAGGCTGAAGCTAGCCTTCGGTTATGACCGCGACAACGAAGAAAGCCCTCCAAAGCGACAAGCTTTCTTAACGCTACGCTGAGAGGAGTTTGTGGCGACTCCAACTCCAACTCTCTCACGATCACAACGATTAAACTTTATACAGCGCCTAGATTACTGAACTGTAATTCAGTGATCTAGCAGATTTCCTGCATCTCCGTCATCCATTGTTCCCTAGAATCGCTCAGAGTATCAAAAAGAAATCGTCAACAAAAGGATTTGTATACAAAGACAACTGTTGGCAAAGGCAACATCGTGGATTTGTCGATCAACACCCAACCTGAGGACTACTGAAAGATAAATATTTATTGTCTACTTAAAACGACGATCGAAACCCCGCATTGGCGAATGCCTTTCTGAAATGTGACATGGATAATGCAGATGATTTCATTTGATCTTTTGCACTGAGTGCAAAAAGAAATTAAAAGGACGACAAAAGAAATAAATATAATAATAACTTCAAAAGAACTAAGCTCATTTCACGCTAATATGCCGCTACAAGTGCCCACAGGATATACGCGCTAAGTTTTTCAACCTTTCGACCACTTAAGCTGTCATGGAGACGTAGTAATAGTATCGTAAATGTTAAGAAAGCCTTTCTCAATTTAATATTTCTTTTTCTTTAACGGCTCTACATCCGGCATTCGGTCCTGGATGTTGTTCTGGGGCGATGTTATCCAGTTTTGCAACCCTAAGCTCTGGGAGATTGGGTCTCTCTCGCTGTCGTTATAGCACCCCATAGATCTTACCATAGAAAACTTTCCGAGCAAGCTTTTGAAGCTTATTGACGTATTGGTTTGATATTTTGAAAAAGTTTTGTCAAAATTATGTTTTAAATTGATTTCCTTTTTTAGACAGATCAACCCTCTCCTCTTATATATTGCCCTTTACAAATTAAAAAACAAACTAGTGCGTTGTCTGGGTGCGACTCGTATAATAAAACCACCTTAACTTATTAACGAAAAGAACAAGAACTATTCAACGGATTTTTATATTGCTGCCACATATCAAACAAAGAAATATATAACAAAGTCACTAATAATGCTGACACCATCTCTCTCTCTCAGAACTCTTAACGATCGGAACGACTTCGCGAACACGAACAGAAATATGACAAGCTCAGAAGAAAATAGAATTCATAGACAGAAAAAAAGGAGATCAGTCGCGGGAGTTACACCAAAGAGTCCGCGGTATGATACTATGAGGTCCTCTTTGCATACACAGCGAAGACAATAATAAAGAGAAAGTACAGCCTTAACCCGGCTCAAGAGTAATACTATTGGAGAATCGTAATTAGCCGACAGAACCTACCAAGTTTTATTTCGTGGAGTAAATTGAGAAACATAGAAGCGTCCCCTGGCGCTCCGCAAGGTAGTCATCTAGATCCTCTGCTTTTTATTTTATCAATCGATGACATTGTCACCTTACTAAAGCACCGATGATATCAAGATGTGCTCCTTGACGCACGACTGCGGAGTCTTTCGTGGGTGATCCACAATTTATTGTAAATTATTGAAGTCTGCAAAGAGCTCGACGTCTTTGGTTCTGGCAACTGGTACCATTCCAATAACTCATCCAATTTACATTGTGAACATTCAAATCACCCGCAACAATGATTTCAAACTCAGGATGATAAAAATCCCGAGATCTTTTCAGAGATAACATCAAATGAAATAAATGAATAAATGCTTCGATACTTATGTTAGGACTTCTGTATAGAAAGCAAAAGTATATGACGCGACTTATGAGGATCGATTTTAAACCTAATTGAAGATCCTCAAATATGATGCTCCCACCTCACTCCTAATCTCCTACTACTACGATCTTCTGGTGACGCCGTTAACTCTGAATTGATGGTAGATAGCTCGGAAAGGATGGGAACGAGGGAGCATAAGCTTCAAAGCTTACAAAGCTGATCGATCTCTGGGCACCGGGCGCATCTAGTTACTTTATCCTAATATGGAGGCTCTGTCAGGATAGACCGACCTCCCATTCTATGGGACTCTTATGGACCAATTATATTGTACTCATCGTCCCGAAACCGGCTATTGGGGCCCCCGAGTTTGGTAAAGCCGGCCTGATGGTTCGCGTATTGTATTGGCCAACTCTAAGCAGTTTTTTCGTTTGTGGAACGTAGCAAGTTGGGGCGCGGTAGGAAGGAGATCAAAACACTGGTTGACTTGATTACCCTGAAGTATCACTTATGAAGGATAGGAACAGTAGAGGACGCCACTTGCAGGCGTTGTCTTGAGGAGGATGAGTCTACACTTTATATTTTCTGTGGGTGCTTCACAAAATAAAAAAACAAACATAACAAATTGTCGGAACTCATGAAGAGGACAAAATTTGGTATAATGGTGACCAAAGAGTTATTTTTTTTTTCTGATTTGTAATAATGATTATTTGAAGCCTTGTTTTTCTGGATATACGAAATTACATAGTTTTCCTAAACCTAATGCCCATTAACGAGTAGTTGAAATCTCAAGAATAAAAATAGATCAAATTTTAAGTAGTCTAGAGTAGGCATCAACTAAAAATAGTTTTACAACTACAACATAATCATCTTACTAGACACTTAACTCCAAATTTTTATAAAACAACATTGATTAAAACGACGTCATAGAGTTAAGAAGGGCTTACTTAAATAAAGTATACATAAAAACGATTTTAGCTACTTAAAACAAAAAAGAAATAAACATCAAAAGAAAAGTGGCGGCAATATAATTAATATTAGAAAATAAATAATATGACAATGACTTGATTAATCTAGTTATTAATTATGAGTTTATGAATAAAGCTCTAGATATCAAAAGCTGATTAATGTTTAATTAAAAGAAATTTCCGCATTTTTTGTTTTTAATTTTCTTTTTAATAAAAGTACCTGCTTCATTTTAATTATATTGAATTTTATATATATAGACTTTTTGAAACGGAACACAATAGGGTAAAAACTGAATGAGCTTAATGAATTTAATCGACGGTACTTCACCCTTATCCTCCCTAGTCCTGAAAAGATTTTATAAGGGAAGCATATCGAAAACTGAATTTTTTTATAATTTTTTTTTTTTAAACAATTGGTTCAATTTTTTAATTTTGTAAATTAATTTTGCTGCTGTTTAAATTTTACTTTAAATATATTTTTAGCCCAGTGCAATTAGTCGAAAAAAGGGCATGAAATTGCATTTTACGATGTACGACATTTTTTTTGGGATTTGTTCGGGTACATCTGACAATGAAAAAACCAAGTTTGTGGAGTCGCAGTGTCATGGGAAAAGTCGCCATCTTGAAAAAGAGGGAGAGGTCGTTCATAATAAATAACTCGCTTGAATGCAATGATAGCTGAAAATGATCAAGGTGTTGGAGAATAAAATTATCTACAAAATAAGCCCTCAACGAGGTCTGTAAGTTGATTTGGCTCAAAGTTGTAGTTGCCTTAATGGCGACTATCACCAAGAAACAAATAAAACAATGTAATTCACTAATGATTTGTTAGAACTTTATTTTAAGTATCACAATGTTTTAGTTTTTTAAAGTTATCTATTTATATTATTAATTCAGGACACGTTGACACGTTATATATATATATTGTTTAATATCCCGCTTGCACTTTTCTCTTGCGTTGTAGCTGTTCGCGATCGAGAGGAGAAGTAGACTGCAAAACGGAGATGCCGGAAATTGTCTCTACGATAAACACGATGGGGGAACGGAACGGAGAACGGTAAGATCACTGAACTTTAAGTTCGGTGATCGATGGAGTGTTCCGACTGATCGTGTTTATTGTGTGGGAGGCTGTTGTGTGACTTTGCGTAAACTTGGTAATTAAGTTTACGCGGTCACTACAAAGTTATGGCCGCTCAAAGTTCAACCTTAATCGTGTGGTTGGGGGTTTTTATTTATTTATTTATTGAAATGTTACAAGAATGTTTACACTTCATAAAACTACAATAAGTTTACACTAACGAACAGTTAAAGTTTGACATTACATTAAAAGACAAAAAGGAAACAATATTACATTATTTACAAAATTATTTTAAATTTTCAAGTAATTTACGTGCCACCAATTAACTCATGTGGTTTGGTGCGCTTCAATCTTCGAATTAGTCCGTTCGTATTGGTGAGTTCCACTATTTATGTGTTCTCTCAGCTTTCGATCATGGACTCCTGCGTATTCTACAATTGTTTCTGCTACAGTGTTCAGTTTAGGTTGCGATGGAGATCAATATTTCTTATATACCATGGCGCATTCACCATTCCTCTTATTACTTTATTTTGGAACCGTTGGATAGTTTCTTTATTATTTTCAGTGGCATACCCCCACAATTCCGTATGTCCACACGAGTCTTAATATAAGCAGTATATTGTGTATAGATGAGCTAATCTTCTTCCAATAAGCCAATATAGTTTTCTAATTTTGATCTTGAGTTCCTCTCTTTGCTTTTCACCTAAGTTTTACATCTAAATTCATTCCTAAATATTTTGCAGTATTGGAGTATGGGAGTTGCATTCCAGAGATGGTAATAGGAAGCCGCTGAGTTCTTTTGTTTGTGAAGTTAACGTGTACTGATTTAGAGCTATTAGGATGTATACGCTACTTTTTAGCCCAATTGACTGCAGTATCTACAGCCTTTTCGAAAATACGGGTTGATTCTATTTCACTTTTCTCGATTGCAAGTATTACTGTATCGTCGCCGAAAGTGCCCATTATACTATTTGAGGGGACTGGAAGGCCACTCGTGAAAAGTAGATATAACATTATTAAATATACTTCCTAGGAAGTACTCCAGCTCTTATTTCTATTAGGTTAGAGAACACACACTTGATGCGAAAGAATCTTTTTGAGCGATAAGATTCCAAAATTGTCGCATGTTCTTCGGGAGAGAGTGATCTCAGCTTATAAAGTAGTCCTTCATGCCATACCTTGTCAAACGTTTGAGCAACATCTAAAAGTATAGCTGAGCATACCATTTTTTCTTCCAGAGCTTCTATAAACCTGCTCTATGGTAGAATACATATAGGTCTATAAGAAGGATATACGTCTATAAGAAGATACTTCATGAGGATCCTTTCCGGACTTTGAGATCATGATTATATGAGCGACTTTCCAATAGCAAGGAACATGTTTGAGTCTAAAGCAGGCATTTATTATCCTTGTTAGTGTACAAATGAATCCTTGGGTAATCAGATCAAAGCCAGAGGATTTTTTCAGCTTCAAATCTTTCCGAATAATTGCTTCGACTTCAGTTTCCGCAACTGGATGAGTTTCGCCATTCCTTCGTGATGTTCCTGGACAGGTTATATCATTTGGGCCTTCATTGGGTTGAAATGTTTTTGACATGTGCTCAGCAAATAGCTCTGCACGGCTCGCCTGAACTCAGTGTCACCCAAAAGTTCTGGCACTTCTGATTTTATTGCGGCAACACTTAAATTAAACTTTAAGAAACTCAAAAAAGCTAACAAGAAAAACATGTGTCGAGCTATTTTAGATTGCGAGCGTTTTTTCGCAAAAAAAAAAAGTTAGGAGATTTTTGCAATTTATCGACAGCACCCCCCCCCCCCCCCTGGTGAGATATGGCTCGACTCCCTCCCCTCACTAGTGAGGTTTTTCAAATTTTAAAAAATCTCTCGTATTTACATAACCACAGGAAATTGTGTGCAAGATTTTATTTGAGATAACTGATAATTTAGACTTCTTCGTCTTTTTCTTTTTTCTTTAACGGCTCTACAGCCGGGATCCGGTCCTGGCGTCTCGCAACTGTTCTCTGCACCGGCCCCGATTCTGCGGCGATGTCAACCAGTTTGCGTCCTGGTTTACACCATCCTTCCAGCGAAGGTTGGGTCTCCCTCGCTGGCGCACCTCATAGGTCTTACTACTCCTGACTAACTCCTTCTTACCTATCCTCTGTTCCACTCTCTTTTCCGCTTGTAATGGACACACAACTACCAGAACGTTATCACTCACTCGACAAGAATTTCATTACGCTAAAATTTGGCGTATGCCTTCCTGTATTTCTATATTCTAAAGGCCTTTTCGTGATTCAGTGCTACTTGGTTCGTACACTGCAGTATTTTATTTATTTTTTATTTCGTTTATTCATGAACTGTACATCAAGATTACATAATCTTTTGACGCTGAAAAACGCATGTACATTATAATTACAACACAATAAATTAATAAAAAGCGGAACGAGTGAGTGAACTAATAAAAAGTGAGAAAAGAAACAAAAGTAAACAAGTAAAAATTATAAATTAAAAACTAAAAACTAAAAATGAAAAATTAAAAATTAAAAAATATAAATTAAAAAGAATGTAGTTGAAGAGATATTACTGGTTATTCAAAAAATTGAAGACGCGTTTCCTGAACACATTTAACGACCCCGCATTTTGTACGTAGTTAGGCAGACTATTCCAAACTTGAAGCGAATGAACAAAAAAAGATCTTTGCCCAACCAAGAAAGAGACTCTTGGCAGTATAAATAACGTTCTTCTAGACGTACGTCCAATTCGGAAATACTCATGTAAGTAAGATCGACCGTCGGAATGTAGAAGCTTATAAACAAAAGTCAATGCCTTGAGGAGTAGATAATCATCAATTGTGCATCCCAGAAGGGAACAACGATATGGGCTGATGTGATCACATCGGCGAAGACTGTAGACAAACCTTACGCAGTCGTTGAAGGCAACATTAAGCTTACCACGACATGCAGCATCAAGGACAGGAAAGACCAAACTAGCATAAGTAAAGTATGGTAACACTAGAGATTTAATTATCTTTGAGCGCGAGCCCAAGGGTAGGATGGAAGCGTATAGCCAGAGACGCCGTAAGTTACCATAAATTTTAGATAATGTATGAGAAATATGATCGCAGCAGGTAAGTTGAGAATTCAGATAAACGCCTAGATTAATGACACGCGTTTGATAAGGTAGCCGTGTGTTCATAAGAACGATAGGAGGAAAACGGACGGTATCTAATTTACTCCTATACATTGGAATGCAACAGGGTTTAGAGGCATTAAGTTGTAGACGGTTGGACACAGACCATTGATAAATACGCTTGAGATCTGCATTTATGTTCGCAATACAGTTCTCAGCCAGCAGTATTCGCGGAGTCGCGCGTTTAGCTGGCCGTTGGCGGCTTAGCAATCTACTACTATGCTACTTTCTGGAGTATGTGTAGGATTTAGTCATATCTTAAGGCTTCCATTTACACATAGGCCGCCGTCCGCCTGAAGGTTTTCGCCTTGAGGCCAAATATTACCACACGTGCACCGCCCGCCAACTGTATGGGGCCTGCAGTCCAAGAAAACTGACAAAAATCTTTATGTGTTTGGGCATTTATCGTCAGTTCATGCCTGAAGATCTATACTTCTATTCACTCTCAAGCCGTGAATTCACGATTCAAGCAAGGCGCGAGCTAGGCGAGAAAACCATCCGCATACGCGTTCGCGCCTTTTCGCGTGTGTTCACGGCGTGAGTCTGGAGCTCCTTGAAGTTTTCGTTGAGGCCATGAATATTATTGCACTTGAATTACGTGAGATTGAGTGAGAGTCGGCTCGACCCCTGGCCCAAAACGCCTCATGTAATTAATGGACGACCCCTTAGCAATTATTTTTTACAAAGTATGAACAAAAATTTTAAGCTTACATTAACTTATGAAGTGTAAATACATACCAAACCAATTTCAAATATATAACAAAGAATTGCGTTCTTCACAAAACAAAGAAATAAACAACAGAATTAACGGATTATTGAGTTTCTGAAAGTTTAATTTAAGTGTTGCCGCAATAAAATCAGAAGTGCCAGAACTTTTGGGTTAGACTGGGTTCAGGCGAGCCGTGTCTGCCTTCTCGAAATTGCTTTTTGCCCATCCACTATTAGCTGATTTTAGAGGTGGATTATGCTCTCCCATGTTTTAGGTATTTTGTTGACTTCCACAATGCATAATCCGTTGTTTTATCTGCGGTGAGTCCACTTAAGTATTGGTTAATATTTTCATTTCTTAGTTCTCCTAATTGATTGCGTATAAGTGCAGTGAGTTGGTTTAGTTGCTATTTGTAGTATGGGTACCTTGTTCGTGGCTAATACTGTCTAATTTTTCTTTTATTAGATATTAAATCCATAATGCTACCCAAAACGCACTAAGCCGATGGCTTTCTTTTTAATAGGAGGAATACTTTTCTAAGCTGCTCTTTGTATCTGTTGGGTAAGGGCGAATGTTTCTTCATCGATTCAACTCTTAATCAAGCAATTCACTAAAATTATCCCAATCTGTGTTTTTTAAAGTTTGCGTTTTCATTAATGACCATATAGATTGGAGAATGATCGGAATTTAAATCTGTTCCTTCTTCTATTTGTAGTAAGCTTCTGGATATTTGTTTTGTTATGAAGAAGTCGATGAGGTCAGGTAATTTATCCTTATCCGTAGGCCAATATGTTGGTTTGCCAGTTGACACAAACTCACATCCTGTTTGTTGAGCTGCTTTAAGCAATTCACGACCTTTTGTTGTAATCCGGGGAAATTAGCATTTAAAGGAGACAAAATTCCAAAATGGCTGAGAATTGGTACACAGCTTTTTAAGAAAATAATTTCGAATCCAAAAAATAAAACATGGCCGCCGGAGATATCGCGTTTTCACGAGTTTTCTATGTATCTCGGTTTCCATAGGTCATACGTGCGAGGCGAATGTTGACAATGAAATTCTCTACAACTTAAGTCCTTACAAAAGAGTTGACCCGATTAACCCTTTGATAGTTATTCAAGGTCAAAGTTTTCGAAAACCACTTTTTGGCCAAAATTTCACTAAAAAAACGATATTTTCGAAATTTTTCAGTCAATACGAAACGTCATTGCCTACAATTGTATTAATTATGAAAAAACATAGGTTTGGTTGAAAAAACTGACTTTCTGAGTCTGTTTTTAATTAGTAATATGTTTTTGGGGGCCATTTTGAGCATTGTAAGCATTTCGACTTTTTTTAATTGTACATGATAGTACAATCTTTGAAGAAAATTTTAAGCTCTCGAACGTCGATCTAGCGAAATGCATGAACCAAGAGGAACGTTTTTATAAGAACGCCTTTTTTTTTTTTTTTTTTTTTCAAAAAGTGGAATTTCAAGGAAACTGTTCAATATTTCGCAACAAAAATAACACCATTAGCCATTAAGAAGCAATATTTGTACCAAATAACAAAAATGTAAGTGTCGTTAAACAAAAGTTATTAGCGAATTAAAAAAACGTGATTTTCGACAGTTTTTCCCATTTTTCTCTATGTTTTGCGCCCTAACCTATAACTCAATGGACATCAATCGAAAGATAATTTGAAAAGCTACAACTTTATAATTTGATTTTTTTCGATTCGGGGTCACAACTTTCTTTTATTCGCTAAAAAGCGTTTTCTACACTTTCCGGGATTTTTTAGGTTAGGTTCGCCATTCCAAAATCAAAAAAAGAAAACGTTATCTTTTTAAATTCTTTTATTTAACTTGCATGGTATGTGACCAAATCTTGGAAATTAAATTTGACCCACTTCCCGGTTTCGGATAGAGCTGAAATTTTGCGTACACGTTTAGTTTGGATGACAATGCAATCTGGCCATTTTGTAAAAATATCAAGATGGCGGTTCCAAAATGGCGGCCGATTTTTGAAATTGTGCTCCGCGGCCCTCTGACATGGGTATCAAATGAAAGGATATGACAGGTAGAACACAATTAGCTATGTGGCGTCATTCCAAATTCAAAATGGCGGCCAACACTAAATTGCGGAAAGCTTATAATAGACTAAAAAGTAGAAAATATAACCGATCAACTTCCAATTTTGCACACACTCTTAGTTAGGGTGATAATTAATGTGTATGAATGATGAGATGAATAGTTGAGTTAAGGGTGAATTGAAAATAAAGAAGCAATACACGTTACAAAAAATCACAAACAAACACAGAGATGCTGCTGTCAACTAAATTCAACTACTCAAATACTGAACTCATGTCCGTATGCATAATTTCAACTCAACCCAGGTAGCAGAGCTGAGTCGAGTTCAGTCAACCTTAACCCAACTCGACTCCCGTTTACATGTAGTTAGACTTGGGTTCAACTTGAGTTCAACTCATCATGTATAAGTACTAAATGCAATCTGACCTTTTTGTAAAAAAATCAAGAAGACGGTTCCGAGATGGCGGCCGTTTTTGCAATTATGTTCCACCGAGCCCACGACATGGGTATCAAATGAATACAGTAAACTGTGTGACGTAATTTTAAATCAAATAGAATTGCCATCATAAAATGGCGGAATACATATAATAAACTAAAAAGTAGTAAATAAAATAAATGGTTAAAAAAATTTTTTTTAAAAATTCTTTTAATTAACTAAAAAATGTACTGAAAAGTAAAAAATAAAAAATATTTAAAAGAAAGCGTGAAATTTCAATTTTAATGAAAAAGTTAATCAAAAGAATGGCGCATTTTTATCAAAAAAATTTGTTAGAATTTTCTTCAAAGTGAATTGAGCAAAACAACAAGTTTAAATTAATTTTTTTTACTACGCCTTATAAATTAAATTTTAAATATATTGAAAAATAAAACAAAATTAAAAAAGATGATTTTATAAAAAAAATGTGAATTTGAAATTAACAAAGCAAAAAATTGAGGGTTATTGTAAATCTCACGCGATTTACAGTTATATTTTCAATTTTTGATGAAAAATGCGCCATTCTTTTAATTAACTTTTTCATTAAAATTGAAATTTCCCGCTTTCTTTTAAATATTTTTTATTTTTTACTTTTCAGTACATTTTTTAGTTAATTAAAAGAATTTTTTTAAAAAATTTTTTTAACCATTTATTTTATTTAGAATTTTTTTTCCTATATGACCATATTTTTTGTTTCCTGGTGGCAATTATTAGATGGATTTGCGTAGATTGATTGGACTAATAAAGATACCCGTTTTTTTTAAATACTCCAAAAATACGGAAATACATTAGTGCCACAACTATTTAGCTACTGTCTCGATTCTTATCGACGGCGGCGTGTAATACTACTCGTAAAGGTAGGTTCATACTCAATGAACTAGTTGTGCAAACTGTCTGGCGCAAGTGGATTTGTGCAAATAAACTGAGTGAAAATGATGAGTGGAAATTACTCATTAGTTATTGCGCATTATATTTATGCTTGGTAGGTGGGCGAACATCACCGTTGACCCATGCGCATGCTGACGGTTATAGTCTAGACATATTTTGTACAAGCCAAACATTTTGGCTAGCGCAAGCCAACCCGTTGAGTTTACACAGTACGTTCTACAGTAGATTTCATTTATAGCGACCTCTTTTATAACGACATTTCGTTTATAACGTCGGAAATGTAAAGTAAAAAATGGTTCTTAAACTATTTTAATATTTGCTTATAACGGCTTTGGATTTTACGACGAATTCGTTTAAAACGACGTATTTGATGGGCTGCGTAAGTTAGTATTTTTCGTTTTAATGATTATATATTTCGCTGAATCACCAGAATTTATTTTAATATTTTTCTGGGAAAGTGGATACAGTGTTGAAGTTAACAAATACCCCGTTTATGACTAGGTTCAACTTAGGTTCAAATCAGTCAAACGAAGGTCGAGTTTAAGCTGGGTCCACTCAACCCAACTCAGCTCTCATACCCGGTTCGAAGTGATATTTAGCTTCATATTGAATTGTAATTGGGTTGAAGTGACATTTGTTTTGTTTGATGATAAATATAATCCATGAAGTTCGCCTTCGACGTTAGTTTTATGTTCGGTGTTTTTGCTTGCACAGGAATACAAAAATTATTTCGTTCTGAATTTTTACGTATCTATAAATGAGAATTTTGCACAAAAATTTCAGGTTATGATTTGATTTCAGTTTAGCTCTATTTCAACCCACAGTGAACTCAACACGACATCATATACGGGGTTCGTAATTTCAGCCCAACCTCGACTTAACTTTTCAACACAGTCATAAACGGGGGGTAACTGCATATATTTTGTGAGCGCGTACGCGTTTTCAGGTGAAAGTAATCAATATCGTTATTTCAATTACATGTGTGTTGACCTTACTTCTTTTCTCTTCATTTGCTTATAACGACATTCGGTTATAACGTCATAGTTGATCTGATTTCTTCACGGTTGCTATAAACGAATTCTACTGTATTTGTGCCAATTCACTTGCGCAAGCCAATTTGCACAAGTACATCGTTCCGTGTAGACATACCTTAAAAATTTCTTTTTTTTATATTACCCCCGAAAACAAATGAATGGACTAAAAAGTACGAAACAATATAATGTTTTAAAAACCGACTTCAGGAAAAAAACAATCCCGTGATACACAAAAAAGGATGAAATAATTGTTTGTAATTCTTAACAACATTAATCCAATCAGAATGGATTTAGAATGAAGAATCACTTTTGAAGATTGGAATTGTTTTATCCTGAAGTCGGTTTTTAAAACTTTATTTTTTGTAGATTGATCATTTTCTGCTATCATTGCATGCAAACGAGTTATTTATTATAAACGACCTCTTCCTCTTTTTCAAGATGGCGGCTTTTCCCAACACACTGCGACCCCACAAACTTGGTTTTTTCATTCTCAGATGTACCCGAACAAATTCAAAAAAAAAAAAAAATCTTGCATTGTAAAATGCAATTTCATTTACACTGGACTAAAATTTTACTTTAAAAATATTTAATATTAAAAGAATTTTTTGTTTCATAAATTGAATCAATGTTGGCAATAACAAAATAAAGAACAAATATTGAGCATACCTAAATATATATATATGGTTAAAGGTCTATGACTAGCAAGAAGGATTAGCAAGAAATATGCTATTTTGAAATATATACGTAAATTTTGCCCAAGCAATATTTTTTTATTTTTTGTAAGGATAAAAACAGCTACTAATATTTATATAAAAAATAAAACTAACAAAAATAAATAATAATAATAATATTTAAGGAACAAAACGGAATCATAACAAAAAAAACAAAAATTGGGCCCATCCGTCCACTTACGGATCATCTGGCGTCAATTCAGCCGGTTCTCTGGTAAACTGTGGATCAAAGTTTGACGTAAAATCTGGATCGCCAGGATCAAATGTTGGAACAAAAGGTGGTTGGACCTCCTTTTGGGCAAGCTTGTTGATATAACATGATAACAAGAGTAATAAAAAAAATGATATTCACGTTCATACAAAAAAGGATTTAGATAGTGTGTAACTAAATCATCATTTTTTTGCATAATTATGATGTATTTCGAAAATTATATAAATATGAGAAAAATAAATGTAAAGGATGTAGAGATCATTGGGAAAGAAATTTTTAGCTATCTAAACTCTCTAAATTCATAATTAATAAGGAATTATGATGATTAAAATAAATTGTTTCTTGCTTAAGAATATTGTTCTTTTTCTTCATTTTTTTTTTATAAATGCGTAAAAATTAATAAAGGAAATGTGGAAGGATAAATGGAGGATAAGCTGATTTTATATTAACTTTAATTTAAACTTACCATTTCCCAGTCGATGCTCTTGAAAAAGGGATGATTAACTATATCCATGAAGGCCGATTCTCTATGACATCCCAGACGATCAGCTGGGTTCTTATTTAGGAAACCTTTAAGTACTGAGGCGGCTTTAACACTTAATGAACGTGGTATACGTATGGTTTTCTCCAATATAACTTGGAACAGATAGTCTTCAGTATTCTAAAAAATTGATTTAATTTGTTTTTATTAAATATTTGTATTAAGAATTTATTAAATTAGATAGTTGGTAGTAAGAATTCGTTTTAGTTGTAATTTTTGTCATATTACAAATGAAAATCACTTTTATTTTGGTTTATTAAACTTTCTTAGAGCATTTGATTTCTCGGCCATAAATCAGATTTTTACCCTTCAAATCTTTGTTTGTGATTTTTTAAAATGTTCAATTAAGTTTCTAGATCTGTGACTACAACGATCCACATTCCCTCCTAGCACTCTAACCCAAAATTTTGTGGAAAATTTTGAATTCTCCTAATTTTTTTTTTTTACCAACACGTCTTCTGTAAACAGAATTACTTTTACTACAATAGTCATTGGTGGAGCCTAAAAGATGGGAACAATGAAAATGAAAACGTAAAATAATAGGTACATGACTTTGATTATCGGCTCGTTTGGAAGCCAGCTGCCTTGGAGTTGATATTGTCTAACTAAGACAGCCATGTACATGAGACTCTTTTTTCTGAACACCTAGGTTTCGGATGTAAATGGTTGTTTTGAAGAGCCGTGCTAGACTGTAATAAGCTTTGATAGATTTTAGCAAACGTATCCGTAATACCGGTTCTTTAGTCAACATCAGCTGCTACTTCATAATCACAATCCTCCATCATTATTTTTTGTATAATGTTGGCTTTGTTTTGGTCCCCTCAATGAACGGGTGGTCTTTTAAATGCAAGTGTTTTAACAGTATCGCTACTTTTCTTAAGACAAAATTTCCCAGATTTTTCCAGGATTCCCAGACAATAATTGAATTTTTTCCAGACTGTGTTATATCATGAAACTATCTATAGATTATGTCGAAGAACTAATATTTGAGAAGCTAGATTGTAGTATAATACAGAAAGTAAAGTATAGCCAGTGTCGTAGCGTAGGGGGTGCCAGCTATCCTGCCTGCATCAGTACATGGCGTCGAGTTCAAACACGCCATGTTTACCATTGATTACTGCGAAAATCCCCACTGAGTAGATGGTCCTGGCTGGAGCTGCTATATCTGGACTATACGGTGGAGGAATCAAAACTTTCCAACCAAACTCGGACAAGTATGGTCGGACACCTTTCCTATTATTCAATTTGTACCATTTTCCTTCAATTGCTTGACTCTACTATTGCACCGTAGAGTTAAGAATCAATCGTCTGATTGTCTGATCCCTCCTAAAAGTGGGCATTTCCTTCCAGTCCCCTCAAACACTTTGCATTGCCTTGACTTCGTGAATGCTTGCTACGAATCGCAAGCCTTTTTCATGGTCTTTCAGTCTTCTGATAGTCGAATGTGACCCCTTTTACATTACCGCTTATGATTTCATTACATTGAAGCAGCCCATTGTAGATCTTAATTTGGTCTATTATTTCGTTCGTGTTCAACTTATCAGGAATCTATACATCGACCTCCTTTTTGTATCTAGCTTTAGGTTAATGGTTCAAAAAATTTGTGTGGACAATACCTAGCATAAATAATTTCTTCCTTATGTAGAGTAGAGCCCACGCCATAAAAGAAGGGAAATAAGAATATAAAATTGTAAAAATAAACAGAGTGACCTTGCTCATTTGTTTGGACTTGAGCCTCTTAATGCCCATGGAAACACGATTTTCAGGTTCCCTTCTTTTATGACGCTGGCTCTAGCTGATGAAGTTGGAGAAAGGTTCTAGCCCCATCCGTAATTGGCGAAAAAATTGACTGTAATAATATTAGTTATCGAAGATGAAGGATGCAACCTTAACCAAGCGACTGAAGATATTGCCAGAAGAATTTAAGATTGACAATACACTGCAATTTTGGTATGGAGGATTCAAACACTGAATTGGACCAAAGGAATTTGCAAAGCACTGTTAAGCATAGGGGTGTAGGGGTCATGGTAGGGGGTTGAATGGCTGTTTCAGGAGTTGGAGCGGTGGTATTTATAGAAGATGAAGATGGATAAGATGAAATATTTCGATATTTTGAAAGATCATTTAAAGAAAAGTGCCAATGCACTGGGACTTGGAAACACTTTCTTCTTTCAGCAAGATAACGTACCAACGCATATGGTTTATATCGTACATCAGGGGCTAATTTTTAACTTCCACACCTTCTAAAAACCCCTCCATAATATCCTGATTTAGGTCCAATTGAAAACCTGTACGAGGAGTTACAGAAACGAATCCGGAAACGGAATGTTACGACCAAAGCCCAACTTAAGCAAGTAATAGTAGAAGAATAGTCCAATATTAGTTCGGAAGTGACCAGAAGATTGGTGTTTTCAATGCAAAATAGGCTAAAAGAACCATACGAAGAAAAGGATACTTCACAAAATACTGAAAATGTGAATTGTTTATGCTATTCTATAAAATATTTGAACTGTGCTTTTGTTCGTTAGAAACTGGAATTAATGAATTGTTTTAAAGTTTTTTCTGCAATTAAATCATTTTTTTTTATAAATTAAAGTATAATAACACTTTATTATAAAAAAAGAACGAAAATAGTTTTTTTTATCTATGTTTTTTGACTGATTTTATGCAGAAAGGTCGGCTGTGCCAATACTTTTGTTCACAACTGTACGTTCGTGGAAATTGGTAGTAGTTTTATTAGGGTAAGACCTTTGATGCTTCAAAAACAGATCTTATCAAGTCAGCTGGGATCGAATGGCCTAGAAATGATGATCCATAATATCTAATACAGACTTGATTGCTTTTATTAGAATTCCAAAACGTTCATTTGTGCTGTTTGGGGTACCTTGATAACTGATTCAGCAAAACCAACTGCAATATAATCACAGTTGGCACAAATATCCTTAAGTTCCCGAAAAAGTATAGGGAAGATATTTAACTAATGCGCACATTGAGCTGTGTCACTCAGTACACGCAGGGCAGGGCAGCACGAAAAAAACTGCGTTACACTATTGTCTAGGCACATAGGAGGGTAGCTTTATTAGACAGTTTAATGAAAGTACATAGATGGAGGAATATCTAACTTTACTAACTCCGACACAGATTCGGATGGGGAATTATCAATTCCGGTAATTTCGAACTAACTCGATTAATTTTTCTTGCGACACGTGTCACACAGTTGCTGTGCCCCATCCACAAGTGTCGTGAAATCTGTACCTGGTGCAGTATTCGTATCAGCTGCTCTGCGTTCCAATTCGCGGTTTTACCTCAGAAAGTATGAGACACAGAGACCGTGCTGCTCAGCCTGTATCGCCTGCGCCTTAATGTGCGCCCGGTCTTATTCTGGGCTTGGTGGATGCACTTTATATTCAATCTATACATTTTACTATTAAAAATTCTAAACGATTTTATCAGAACTTGAGTTGAGTGTGATGTTAACATCTACCCAAGCGCTGCTAGATCCCTAATCTACTATATTCTCTTCTATCTTTCAAATCAAGCTTTATGGTGAATTTACACGAATGATACCCTGGTCATTTTTTATGTCATTATTTGCCATTATCGTTTACATAATCATAATTTGTGTCATTATTTCTGTCATAAAAAAAATCAAAAAATTAGTGTCACAAAAGTCGTCATTATAATGACATCCTTTAAACGCCGTGTTTATACGTTGTCATTATAATGACAACTTTTTTGTCACGAGTTTCTTGCCATTTTTTATGACAGAAATAATGACACAAATTATGATAAAACAAACAAAAATGGCACATTGTGGCACAGTTGTCATAAAAGAATGAACTTGCTCATTGTTTATTGGCGAGATTGTTTTTTCACGAAGGTGCCTACGGCTTTGCGCTCTCCGTGAACGATTGAACGATTTGAAAGGCATGAGTTGATTATCTTTACGAAGTTGTAAATTGCATTCCAACCGCTAAGATAGTGCTTGACGATTTTTTTTAGTTTGTCATAGGCTCTCTCCAAATCTTTTGAAAGCAATATAATATGCTCTCTCCATCCGATGGCATAGGCCATATTGTGCTCGGTTTCGTGAAGAGCTACAGTATTCCCCTGGCAGATCTGTCTAGGAGCCAACCTAGTTTATTGCTTAGGATATGTTTCTAGGACTTTGTTGGTCTGATTTTGGTGGTGGGTCAATTTAACTGGGTACTTTAGAGATAGGACCCTAGTTAGCATCTGCAACCCGGCATAAATGTATTTCTCTATTTAAAACTATCAATAGTCGCATCAATAATCATTAATTACAAGATGAGTGCGGAAATCTGCTTATATGTAATACATATAAGGAAAGTAGACAAAGTTTGCACTTGTGATACATTGATACTTATGCTTAGTGTTCGAATTTAAAAGATAATTTCCTCAATATATAATAATAACATTTATTGGTAGTGCACAAAGATTAAACATCTTAACTGTACATAAAAGAAGAGGAAATAAAAAATATTTGAACAATTGATAAAAGAAAAAGGAATGAGAGAAGAAGATAAGAGAGAAAGAAAGAGAAAGAGTGAAAAGAAAGAAAGAAAGAATCAACTATAGTGGTCTTTTAAAACCTTGATGAAAGTTCGGCTAGATGTCGCACTCCGAATACCACAGGGCAAGGCATTCCATTTACGCGTAACTTGGACAAAGTAAGAACGATCACCAAATGACGAGTTACACCTAGGAATCAATAATGTTACCTGCCTATTGGATTGTAAGAAACGTAGTTTCTCAAACAAATAACGTGGACACATTTTATTCATAAGCTTAAAGATAAATTTTAATTCGTGGTACGAGCGATGGTTTGCAAAAGAAAGACCCAATAAGCTGGATGCATATGGTGTAATATGATCATGCCGTCTTAGCCTATAGACGAAACGAAGACAATCGTTAAATGCAACTTATATTTTTTTCATACACACTGAATCAAGTTTCGGGAAAATTAGACTACCATACCTCAGGTGTGGCATAATTAGAGCAATCACAAGCATTTTACGCATATCAGGTGTGAGAAGGCTAGAGCTTACCCATAGTTGACGTAAGCATCTATAGACTTTTTGAAGAACTCTGCTCGTATGACTACAACAACTAAATTTAGAATTAAACACAACACCTAGGTTTCTGACTGAGTCAACATAAGGCAAAATGACATCATTTATTATAATTGGTGCGAGTGTGCTTAATACAAAGGGAGTCTTACTAACCAGTCATGAAGATTTCCTAGGATTTAGGAGCAGTTTATTAGTAACAGTCCAATCATAAATACTCCTCAAATCATCGTTAAGTCTACGAATACACTCAACGGTTGAATATATGGGCATACTTATGTAGATTTGCACATCATCAGGATATAAGTGTATATAATGTGCTTTTAATTACAAGAGGAAGGTCATTAATGCAAATGATAAATAGCAAGGGACCTAGAATAGAGCTTTGTGGCACTCCACAGCGTAGAAGTATGAGCTCGGAAAATTTATCCTGGATTTTAACTATTTGAGAACGACCAGACAAGTAGCTTTGAATCAATTTCACAGCAGTAGAACCAAGACCGACATTACTACCTAATTTCTTTAAGAGCTTTACATGATCAACTGAATCAACTGCCTTCGAGAAATCGAGTAAAGTCAAGCAAGTTACTTTACGGTTGTCCAAAGCATCATAGATATCAGACGAGACTTTTAGTAGTGCAGTTTCACAACTATGTCCAGTTCTAAAGCCAGATTGCCATTTAGAAAGAAGACAGTTTTCTTCAATATACGAAATAAGTTGCTTAAAAATTACTTTTTCAAATACTTTCGACAAAAAACATAGAAGACTAATTGGACGGAAATCAGAGGGTTGCAAAGGGGAAATTGTTTTTGGAATAGGTACCACCAACGCTTCCATTGTGTTGGAAATTGGGAACACGTAAGACAGTAGTAGAAGATATGCGTGAGCACATTTGATACAAACGGTCCGATGATTTTTAAAAAATCATCAGAGCCAACCGCCTCACATTTTATTGAGTATAGTGTAGAAAGAAGTTCATCCTTGCCAATGCAGCGACTTACAAAGCCATCAGAAGTATAATTTAAGTTGAAAGAAGGTAAATTACAGGTAAAGAATGTATTCAGGACATCAGGATCTCACTCTGCTTTTAGGTAATTTTGACCAACAGCTCCGAGATTTCGGAGAGGCAAACTCGGGAGGCAAACTTGTATTCAGCAGGTTACTAATATAGGAGCGTTTAGCTGAACGAATTAACGATACTGTCCTATTGCGTGCTCGTTTGTACAACCTGCGCGCATCCTCATTACGCGTTTTTTTATACCGATGATACAAGAAGTCTCTTTCAGCTATTGAAATATGCACTTCACGAGTGAGCCAAGGAGACCGTCGTGGATAAACCTTTATTAACCTTAGAGGAACAAACATTTCATATAAAGGTCTAATAGAGTCATAAAACGCTTGAAGTTTTTCATTTATATTATAGCTTGAGTAAACAGAATCCCAAGATAACTCTCGACACGCAAACTCAAGTTGCTGCAAATTGATGCGTTTGAAGTCACGGAATGATATCGTCTGGAACTGAGAAACAGGCCGAAGGTGCATTTCGTAGGACAAGAAAAGAAAGTCATGATCAAAATTACTAGGTGGGTTAATTTGGTTATGAAACAAGATTTTCTGAATGTCATCGACCAGAAAATAATCCAATTGTGGTGGAACCATTGCATTAAAGTACGTAGGTAAGCTATTGACGATTCCCAAGTTAAGCAGTTGGCAAAGATAATTAAAATTGCTTAGAGAGGTACTTGGTTTTAAAGCATCAATATTAAAATCACCACAGGTAATGACATGGCGGTACTTTCTGGTGAGAGTTGAAAGGGCGATATTGAGCTCATTAACGTTATCAAGGCTAAAAATACCAGGTGGACGGTAAATACCAATTACAATTGCCTTTTCTACACCAGTATTTAATTCGACAGCCGACAATCTATGCTGGTGATTTGCACGGAAGATGTGCACTCGGAATAAAATTCAAGTTACTAAAAACTAATTGTTAAATAATTATTTCTAATGAATAGTGCATTTGTAGGTAGACAACTAGCAGTCTTGTAAATCTAAAGTTTAAAAATGAAGAACTTAAAATTAAAGAGAATATCTGTGTACGTATGTTAAACTCTATTACAACGCTTATACTTTTATCGACGCACTTAAAGAATAAAGAACAATTTTCATCACATACCTGATCTGGATTTTCCGATGCACCAGCAATATCAAATGGACTTCTACCAGCCAGCATTTCATACAGCAGTACCCCTAATGCCCACCAATCTACCGAAAATCCGTAATCCTCACCGCGAAGAATTTCCGGTGCAATATAGTTTGGTGTTCCACAGAATGTAGACGTTGTATCACCGGGTCGTATGCCCTCCTTGCACATACCATAATCAGTTAACTTGATGTGACCCTCGTGGTCTAGTAGCACATTGTCCAATTTTAAGTCCCTATAAATAATTCCTTTCTCATGCAAGAAATTTAACGCTAAACTTATCTCAGCAGCATAGAAACGGGCATGCTCCTCGGGAAGACGTCGCTGGCGCTGCATGTGGAACATAAGGTCACCGCCGCGAACGAATTCGATGACGAAGAACAGCCTAGACGGTGTTTGAAAGCAAGAGTGCAGACCCACTAGGAATGGGTGATTGGAGGCAGTCTCAAAGACA
Source organism: Thereva unica (assembly GCA_949987705.1). NCBI lineage: Eukaryota > Metazoa > Arthropoda > Insecta > Diptera > Therevidae > Thereva > Thereva unica. The sequence continues at coordinate 45,878,326 of OX465281.1, read as the reverse complement.
TGTTTCTCGGTCTGCACCCAATCGATGTCCTCATCGTCGGTGACAAGAGCCTTTTTGATTACTTTCATAGCATAGATCCGCCGTGTCTTTTTTAGCTCCACCATTAGCACCTTGGCGTAGCTGCCACGCCCGATAACCCGGATTAGCTCGAAATCATCCAGAGAGTATTGACGTTGCGTTCCGGGCTCCAGCTGCTCCTCAACGTTCTGTGCTGCTTCAACAGCAACCGAATCACAAGTCTCAGGCAATTCTGGTGGATAATCAAGGACTGGCGGAAGGATCTCCGGCGGTGCCTCGCCATTAATATCGTCCCGCTCTGTAACTATTGGCTCTACGTGTTCATTAGTGCAGGGCTTCTGTACAAGTTTGTGGCACTTTTTATGCACGAGCAATTTACATTGAATGCACTTGAATCCTTGTCGTCCGAGTCCCCAAATTCTATCCTGACAGTAGGCACAAAAGGCTCTCTGAAATGAAAATAGATAAAAAGATATAATACATATACAAGGGATGCGGTTGTGGCAATTATTGAATCCAATATCATTTAGGCAGGAAGACAGAGCACAGGATGGTGAACAGAACTAGGACGATACGATGTAGACCACGAAACAACGGAACAAGGATCGATACACCCTGAGAGAGAGAGAGTGAGAGAAAGTTCCGGTAGACTTATTTAGGGAATTGTGTTTGTGGGGGGTGGGTGAAATACCACAACTTAATGAGATTGGGTAGCAATTCATCGTCGAGACGTCAACCAAAATCCTGGGCGGCAAGGATACTGTCAAAGTTTGAGATAATTGAGCCGTGAATTTCAGATAATTAACCGACAAATTTTCAATTTTCTTAGCGGAGGCACAAAGTAGATGAATGCTTTTGGGGCTTCACGAGAAGGATAAAAGGGGAATGTTAGGAAAATATTTGACGCAAACACAATTAATTACCAGTTTAGAAAAGCGCCGCCATATTCATGTGACGTTACTGGATTCTTTGTGTTTAGTTTTATTGATGTTTTTATACGAATTGTCGTTGTTTGTTGTGCACCCAAGAGTCTGCTCCTTAACAGAAATTCCTTGAATACATTTACAAATACTTAGCTGCGTTGAACCTCGCCAACGTATCTACACCTTGTCGTGGTGGTGGGGCCTGCGTGGCCCCGTAAGGGGGCCCTGACTAAGATAGATGCACGCAATCCCAAGGGGTAAACAATCGTGCTGAAGGGATGAATGGTACTGCGAGAGTGTACTACGAGCAATGGACTCCGCATAGCAGTCGACCTCTGGTTTAAATTAGCCTTCCAGGGTAATGCGGAGCTCTGACATGGGCGATCGTCCTTTCTCGCGCTTGTCGGATCAATACACATACCGAAAACAAAACTAATGTGGATGGAGCACCTCTCAACGCTCCAACCAGTGCCGGATTTACCAATAAGCAAAACAAGCAATTGCTTGAGGCCCCTACCCTCAGGGGGCCCTGCGCCTCTTATATTTTGTTTGGTTCGTCTTTAGATAAAAGGGAAGTAAAAAAATTGTTTGGCCATAATGTTTTCATAATATTCTTTCACGAATCAAATATACAACCGTCATAGTTTTGCGACTAAAACAATAAATGTAAAACTGTAGTAACTGCGGTAGTCACTGTTGGGGAGCCCCACCACGAGGTTGTGCGTGGGGCCCCACAATATATAAATCTGGCTCTGGCTCCAACCACTTCTGGAGCTGACATAGCCCTCCAACAGGAGGACCTACAAGACCGGTTGGACATTTTCTGCGAAACCATGCAGCAGGGTGCCGATCATGGCCCCAGTGAAGTGGAATTTTCGGGATCCCTCTTCAATGAGGGCAGTCTGAGCCCGCGAAACGCCGTGGAGCACGCGGAGATCACTGCTTCAAAGGAAGATCACCTTAGAGGTCCGCCTGCGGAACCGCGCTCATATTCTGCTCCATCGGAGGGGCGATCCAAGCTCCTTTTAAAAACCGTAGTGGCGTAGCCAGCAAACGTTTTAAGCGACTTTTGGACGCTGGCTACTCCCGTAAAGATGCTAACAGGATTTGCGTGGCCCCCGAGGAAGAGAGGAAAACCATTCTTCCTAATAAGAAAAGGGGTAGATCCTCTGGATCCACTCCTGGCCAAAATGCCCCTGCGAAAAGGGCGAAGGCTCCAGCTACAGGTTCTTAGGTGTGTCTGCGCGCCTGAGGTGGCTAGCCATCACCTGCGCGACTCGGTTACGGCCACGTGGGTGAGAAGTGTGATGGTCAACCTTAAGCCCTGGGAAGGAGCTAGTCTCGTCGCTGTGGACGAAGGCAAGCTTCCCGGCTGCAACTGCAGACCCTACCGAGATTATGCTGAAGTAGATAGCGGTCCAAAACAGGACTCTAAGGGTGCAGGAATGGAGAGTACTCCACAAACTGCACCGCCCACCATTCACAGAGATGACGGTCTCTGTGGACCAAAGATCAATTGACGAGTTGAGGTGGACGGGCGACCAAATTGGCTACAAGTTTGGTTGGGCACAGCCTACGATTAAGGCGGCAGAAAAACCTATGCCCAGGGCTGCCCCTGGCCAAACTCACAATGTCTCCTCAGCGACCGCCAGCACTTCGCGAGTAACCGCGACTATTTCCGCTCCTATCACCAAGGAAGCATGCACCCCGAGGCTTACATCTGAAGCCTTGTATGAGCCTCTCGAATGGGAGAGGTAAGCTCCAATGTGAGGATGGTAACCACTGCGCTCTCTGGGCTGGTGGTTGGGGGGGGGGCTACTAACGAGGTAATGAATCCCTCCACCATCTCAGTATT